>OY754328.1:94203238-96603238 GCA_963573305.1 Pyrrhosoma nymphula
AGTCAGCAGCTCTGTCCCTCGCCTCGCCTCCTCCCATCCCTCTCACAGACGTACATGCACTCTTCCCAGCCTCCCGACCTCTTTTTTTCGCTCCTTCTACACGTCTGTCTCACTCGCTGGCTGACGCGTCCTCCGCGATGCTCCTGACTTTCTTCTCGTTCACCGTGCACCGTCGAATAAACACATCGGATTTCGCATTCAAAACTCCCCCATCCTTTCCTACCCTCCCCCTCTCCTCCTACTCTACCTCCCTCCACACGTGCGCATTTTTCCGAAAGTCGTTTCGACGATTTCGCGCAAAATGACATTTTCAGCGGATCCACGAGACGGAGGCGCGCGCTTTCGAGCTATGCGGGCCCGGAGCACGCGCGAGAACCGGAGCCGGAGGAGGCCGGGCGGCAAAATTTATGGCGGCGGAAAGGGCTTTTTTTCGGCATTTTTTATACTTTCCAACTGTGGGGACGTGGATCCGTGCCAGACTACTACATCCTCCACACGAGGAAAAATATAGTGTGCGTCCTTCTTGACCAAAACCATCCGCAGGATGCCGGTCCACCGTTTGTATTTTTTTTGCGCGCCTTTCACCCCAAACCCTTCGCGTACCTCGTCGTTCAATCGCTATGATTCGCCCAAAATTTGGTAAACGCCCACTAACCCACCATACTTGTGGTGTTTTAGCTAGCGAATTTGCCTAAACTATTCTAAATATCCCCTGGGTAGAAAGTTGAGCTGCTTTGGGATCGCTTTCTGTAAGGTAAGCGAGAGGCCACATGTATTCCCTTTATTTTACGCCCAATGCAAGAGTAAGCAATGGTCTAATTTGCATTTAAATGCAAAAGGCAACTTATTTAAAGTTATTCAAGGCACTGAAGGTCACATGAAATAGGGATCTGAGTTAGCGGGGAAGTAGGGAGAGAGAGAATAGGCTGAAAAGATTTAATAGAGGTATGCCAAGTTGAAGAACGAATTTCTGTAAACAGGTGGGAGCTCGTGGTTACGAAAGAAAAGAGGTATTTCAGTCTTAGTCCAAAATCACACTTAGGCATCTGATGAGTAGGTACCTACGTCTAATATTGATAAATGCAGCAGTTCCCACATTTCCAGGCATATATGATTTTTGTAAAACATTTGGCGAATTTATCAGACGAAACAGCATGATTCAAAGCAAAGGCATATTTCACGAAAACCCCTACCAACTATTAAATCAATTTTTAAAAATGTTTTCCTCTCTAATAGCTACTAGAGCCGATTTTTTAATTTCAGTGAGTCCACCGTCCACTTCTTCTGCCAATTTGAACTTCCCTAACACCTTTAACACCAAATGGTTGGTCTTATTTTCTAACTATCCCAAGATTCCACAGCATTTCGCTTCCCTTTTCTCCACCGCATCATCCAAGACTCTCGTCCTTCCGGAAGAATGTCCCTCAATATGTTTTAGTCACCCCCCGAGCCCGAAAACTGAACTCATTCCGTTCCGTCTGGGGTATGCCAACGCGAGGGATCGTTATGGGGAGCGGTGTAATAAGTATCGAGGCAGGCAGTGCAATTTTCCACGGCTCCCCTTGGCAAAGAAATTCCTCGCGCACCGTCCTACATCGCGCCAAAAACCTTGAGAGGGTGATAGAGAAGAGCATCGCGCCCAAATGGCTGCCCTTGCACAATATATGCGCCTTCTCCGCAAAAGGTCTGCCGCCGAAAAGCACGCCCCACCCGCGCCTATGTTCCAAAGAGCACGCGAGCCGCCGCCGCTGCTTCCCCGTGGCCGTCTTACTTTGAGCGGAATTTATATTCCACCGCGAAGACCGGTCGATTTCCCTCGCAGCCAGCACCACAGCCCGCCCGTCCCCATTCTCCCTCTCTCGCCTCTTCCCTGCCTTGCTATAACCCTCTCCTTGACTCACCACTCAGCGGGTATGAGATGTGCGGCTTGAAATAAAAGCAAAACGTGCAGAGAAAAATATTTTTTCGAATAGAAGTAAAGCAAAAAAATATTTTTTTTGCTTGGTTAATTGACACTTGGCGTTTCCCTTAGGTACAATTATTATTACTATTGTTTTGGGCACAATATTGCCCTCATAACCAAAGGCGTACCCACGATCTGAATTAGGGAAGGAAATGTAAAGTAACAATCCAGGACAAAAATTGGAGAACTGTTCCATGATGTTCCATGCAGTTTTCAAAAAGTAATAGGTTTATTTCACGACTAGTTTCCACGTACGTCGAAACTAGTCGTGAAATAATCCTATCACTGGTTTAAAAACGGAACATAATTGTTTAATCTCTATCATGGCTCAGTTCCACCATTTCAGTCCTGAATTGCAACTATGAGTGTACTTCCCTTATTCAGATCGTCTAATTGTGTTAAGAGTGTGTTCCCCGAAGAACAGCTCATAGTAGATGGAGAGGGAGGTATAGTGGCAGTGGCAAGGTGCTTCTGTATGGTTTTACTGGTAACTTACAAAGCTAGGTGACGATTTTGTCTTCTGCTGAGCTACTAGCCGTACCTGCACCAATACGAAACACGAGTTGACGCTATTTTTAAATATCGCTTCATTCTCTTTACGTTACTAAGTTTTATTTTTAAGATTGCAGGGAGTGAATGCTGCCCCCTTGATGGATACACCATACTCATGGCAACTTACTTGATGTATTTTACTGCAACTATTCATATGACCTCACCCAATCACGAACGAAAATTCTACAGGAGGAAAATCATTCGCCTTGACCGGCACTCGAATTCGTATCTCTCGATATTGCGCCGACTGCTTCAGTCAAAAAAGTTACCGAGCATTTTTGGGGGAGAAGGGCGACTTGGTAGCTTAACAGACTAAAGTAGTCAGCACGGTATCGAGGGGTCCGTATTTAAGTCTCGTTCGAGTGGAATGATATTTCCTCTGCGTATTTTCCGCACTTATGCGCACTTGCAGGTAACATCGTAAAAGTAATATCGCTTCGCGCTGTGCTCCGAGTTTCAAAAAATACACCTGAATCCTCTTCCTAATGTATATTGAATGCCAAACCTGGCAGTGAAAGTATGCGGTACACCTTATCAGCATGAAGACTTAGATCGCTCCCATTAATAAGCGACACCCCCAAAAATCGAGAAGAACATTGAGTTTCAACACCATATTCTCCGTGTGTTTCTGGCAATAATTTGTACGACACCCTACTCGCGATACCGCCACAGCAGACGTTCCGCATTGACTACGGTAACGAGTGTTCGAACGATATCGCTATTCTCTGTTAAAAACATAAATATCCCGAAATGACTGAATTGCATCTTCATTTCGCTCGACAATTCGAGACCACCCTTACTCCAACAGGGTCGAAAAACTTCTTCTCCCCTCCCCCTTGGCCCGAAAATCTTTCTTTCCTCGTCTTCTTTCCCCATTCCACCCCCACTCGTAATCTTAAGTCAGTCAACAGTGGTTCACTCTGTCACCCCGCCAATAATCACGGCCGTACACAAACGTTCAGCCAGCCCCGCAATGCGGAGCCACCAAAAGGCATTGTTCTCTTCTTCTTACCCGGGGAGGTTGGCGTTAGCAATAGCCGAGAGGGAGTTGTGGGTGGGTACGTGGTGAATGAGAAGGAATGGGCGAGGCGGAAAGAACAACGCACTGGGATCCCACCCCACAAGCCGAGTACGGTCTTAATGTGGGAAACGTGGCGAGTGAGCTGTGGGGGTTCAAGCTGCCTCAATCCAGTGTCTCCCAGGTGTGCTTTTAGGCCATGGCAGGACTTCCTCCATGACATCAATTGCGATACGATAGAATAGGCATATACCTACGCTTCATGAAAGATAGTGGAGATTTCGAAATAACGAACTTGATAGGTCACCTCCTCTTCATACGCCAATTTTGCATGATCAGCAAGCCATAGTGAAACATAAATGAATGTGCACACCAGCAGCTCTCAAAAATTCAGACTTAAACACGAAGAAAGTGTTTACTTAATTTAAATGAGCGAAACTCACCATGAAAGCATCCCGCCTGGATTCAAACCCAGATCTGCAGAATTTGTTCAGTGTTTCCACCCGTTAAGCTACCCAGGGACTTTTCCCTATAATTAATAATTATATCATTCGTATATTAAAATTCTGTCCAAAACTTGGTTAGCACAGAAACGCACCTCCATAGCATTGCTCAATTATCCTTAAGTTCATTTTTAACTTATGCGACGACTTGATTCCCTTTACGTTCCTACTAAATATTTCTAGAAAGACGCCACTCGCAACGGCTGCAGTGACAGATACACCCGATGCATTAATGAGACATTAATACAAGAACAGATTTTCCCCACCGTACAATCTAACGGAAAATCGGAGGGTGATGTGTTCAGCCGGGAATGTACTGCACGACGCTATATTCAGCCGAGTGCACAATTGAATATCATTATTATTTGCAGGAATAAGAAATTACTTTCTTTCCCTCACTCGGCAACAAGGAAAGAAAATGAACTAAGGTTACGTAGTTGAGTCTCATAGCGAGAAGGAAACGGTAACAGGTAAATTTTTAATGCAGACTCGTAAGAAGAAGTCAATGAGAGGACAAAGGTAAAAAGAAAAAGATTTCATGCATGAGTTTTCGTAGATACTTGAGCCATCATTCGACGAACACGAGTTTGACCGTCTGTTGACGTATCCTAATGGCACATGAGACATATCTCGTAATGATTCATTTAGGTATGTACAGATTTTCTTCTAAATGCGAAACAATACTTGCCATATTATTAATATGGTTGCTATAAAATACCAAGTTGTCACACCGAGTCAAACATGCACAAAAACACATTAAAACGATATATTATAACAAAATAATATAGCAACAAGTTATAAAATGCTTTAGTTAAGGCAAAAACGTTAAACATAATGATTGTATCATTTCCATTACTGCATGTATGGTAGGTTCCACCGCATAAACAGCTCTACTTAAATTAAATTTTGTCCTAGTATTTTTTCGACTCACTTTAAAAATTACTAAACTATGTACTCAATGACCCAAGATTACCGCTCCAGTCACCTAAATCCAAATCAAGACAAATATTTGAATTCAGTTCATTGTTTTAGCTGTCACATTTTGCCTGGAAAAATAGCTAACAAGGGTTCTACGTCGCGAGAATAATGCCAAGAACCATGACACTTTTTATGTGAAACTAGACTCTTAGAGAGGTAAATAGTCCCTATAGGGAAGATAAGAAAAAACTACCCACATCAGCATTCAAACTAAGACCCCTACAGGAAAGAGATCGACACATCACCTTAAGACCACGGTTTATTTGAAAGGAAACGCAAAAATGACAGATAATATTAGGCGTGGCACTCTCTTTAAGTTTTCTGTCTCAGACCCGGACTTAACCAGTAAAAACTCGTCACCTGTATTCCTATCAACGAGTTTAACTTCACATTAAGATAATAAAATATTCCGATGAGTTTTTTGACATCATTCTCACGAGGATCTTCACGCATGAATCGTCCACAGTTATTTTGTAACGCACACGAACCTAGGTTGAGACTACTTTGGAGCCATTTAAATGACCCAGAAGAGGACAAACGTCGGACACCTATGTTGGTGCTGTGAAAAGTTTTTTAATAACAGGTTTTAGCTCGAAAAACTGATTGGAAGTTCCAGCACAACCCATTCCTGACTCAGAAATTCCTTCAAAAAAAAAAACTCCCCGGCGAAAGAAAATTGAGAGGGAGAGTGAGGTGTTTGTTGGGATAAAATTGAAGTGAGGTGGCAAACGAGGGGGTGGGTTGCAAAATGCGTCGCAGACGAGGGAAAAAGAGAGAGAGAAAGTTGGAAGATGCGACATATAATTACACCGGGGAGGTGGAGACAGTTTTTTGAGTTTGGATAAAATGAAAATTGAAGGGAAAGAATGAGATGAGTAGGGTGGGGTGGTAGTCAAGGGGAGAGGAGGGAGGAGGGTGAAGAGACGAAGGGTAAGGGCGAGGGGAGGTGTAGGTTAGTAAGGCCTGTGGAGGAGGAGGATGGGTAAAGAGTGACGCAAGAGGTATTTTTGGATGGAGGAACCGACGAAGGTATGGCTATGGAAGGAGAGGAACACGGGAGACAAAAGAATGAGGGGGGTGGGGTGTCTCTGTCTCTCCCAAGCCCTTATCGCTCCACAGTCTTCCCCAAAAAGCAAGAGATTATGTGCCCACGAGTCCATGAGGAGAAGGGGAGAGTGGATGACGGCCTTTTTTTAAGGTGTTAATGAGAGAGGGTGGGTGGGGGGGGAGGAGAAATAAATAATGGGAAGTGTTGGGCGGATCTTCCATCGGGAAATGTGGAGGAAATGGAGGGATGGCTGAAAAGGTCGGTGGCAGGGGGATGGTTGGATGAAAAAAAGTAAGTTTGAATGGGAGAATCGTTGGGGGGCGGGGTGGGGGGGATTGTCAGAGGAGTGTCTGGGAGAGATTGGGAGCCCAGGAAAGAAGGGGTTCCGGGCCGCGTCGGAGGGACTTTCCTTGGGTTGGGAAGACCGTCGTAAGAGGCCAGCTGACCCGGGAGTAAGAGGGCTGATGGGAAAGAGGCAAGAGGGATGTTAAAGAGAAGGGGATTATTGGGCGAAGGAAAATTAGGAAACAATGGGGGAAAAAATTTTTAGAATGACTTCAAAGACTGAAATTTCCGATTTTTTTCTCTTGAGATATCCCAGCCACAGTGAGGGTACAAGATTGCTTGAACAGGTGTTAATACATGGGGCTAAGAGAAGAGAAGCAAGAGGACAAATTGCTTATGGGCTGTGATTCATCGTCGTAGGTATTTGAGGACATTCCTTCGACGTAACTGTTCATCAAACGCTATAGCTGTAATTTTTCTGGGTTGCAGTAATAGAAATTTGTGAGATTATTACTTGGGGAATTACGGATATCTCAGCTAGCAACGGTATTTTTCTGCAGTAAAAAGTTTAGGAGGTGGAGAAGTTTTGAAATATCTCCGTTATGTTCCATGTAATTAATTATCTTCTCTCTCCTTGAGAAGTAGTTATTAAATGGTTCTAAAACTTTCCTTTGAATGGCACATGTTTTTCACGGAAACGCAGCATTAAAACAGGAACCTTCCAAAAGCATGCTTTTAACAGTATAATAACCAACTACAGGGTTTATAAATGCACTCGATCTATAGGCACAATGGATACCACCATTATATAGAAAGTATGATGAATTATGCCCTTAACCGAGTTTTCCACGAGTGGAACAATTTATCGAGGAAAAAACTATTTACCTATTGCGAAATAATAGTAACGTATCTCCTTAGCTGTATCAGTAACGTAAATCTCCTTACTGTGCTTAGATTAGATAGGCTCTTTGTAAAGGAGAATAAAAAGTAACTGGAAGCGTCACGTTCTGAAAATGTCTAATGTTTTTTAATTGTGTAATATGTTCACACTTATTAATAACTGTTAATATTATTTTGTGTGAGAATAGTACATAGTCATTGATTGTTCATTGTGAACTCTTGGTAAAGGGGTTGGAATTCAGTCAGTGTAAGATAAGAATCGATGCTAGTTCCACCAAATACTACAAGTGTAATAAATATGAGTATAAATATACATAAATATATGAAAAATTTAAATAACCATGGAAAAGAAAGAAAACAAATTAAAATTCGGGGCGGCAGCGGTGTAATCAATTAAATACAGTAGATAAAACTTTAATCACTATTTTTAATTAATAACCGACGAAAGAGGAGAGGCCGTATCTATGGAAGAGACCGTTTATTGAATGTAAGATATTGAGGATGAAAGTAAAATTTGTGAGCTGTACAGTGAGCTGGAAAATTGGATAGCGCACAGAGCAAGGGAAATAATATACGACGCTGATATTGGAGCGGTTTTTTAAAATGATAAAGTAAAATCCTGCTACAGAATTCTCCTCAAAAATTCATTTCGTTTCAAAAACTCCATTTTCCTCGGATACTTCGTTCAACAGAAAATATTTACAAGCAATTTGACTTCTTTTTTGCCGTGAGCAAAATTTCTTTTTTGATTACAGAATGCCCAAAAGGGAAATAAATTGTAGGCTCTAATACATTATCCTCTGTGTATATTTCAACTTTATTCCCTACCAGTATATCAGCCCATTAGTAAGAAATGTTTGTTATGCGTACAATGGGCACAGTAACGCCCATACTATGTTTTATATACGTACAATATACGTATAATATACCTACGTATCTAGTTGCACTACATAGATCTGGATGCGGCAGAGTCGTAGAACAAAACTAAATTTTCAAAGAGTGTGGAACAACCGATTCGTCTTCAATTAAGGAACATGGAGATAAACTAATTACTTCGTGACCAGGTTTTTAAAAAACTTTACATTTCGACTTCTTTCAAACTCCAAAAACAGCTGAGAGTGAAAAGAATAACTCATCACAAATTATTTCGTCATCGCACTCAGATTTTTTACATTCCACAGGTTTAAAGAGAAGCGTACCTAATCAGTAATACAGCAATCACACAGTTTTTCAAAAAGTAGGTATTGCCCATAAATAGGACAAAAGTAGATGATATTAAGGATATATCTAGTCATTTACGTTAGAGACTAAGCCGGCAAACTCATTTCTTGTTGCTGTTGACGCTCATTTTATATTTTCGAATCACATCTGCAGGCTTGCAACTCGAATGTGAGCCCAAATGGTTTAGGATGGGGACTCATTTTGCGAAGCTTTTAGGCGAGTGGAAATCTCCGGAGTCAAGAAGCGCCCATAGCGCTAATGGTGGGGATTGCATGCTGCACGTATATAGAAAGAATAACAGCGGAAAATGCACGCCTAATGGAAATAACAACCGCCACTGCAAACACCATAAAGCACAGCACGCAGCTGTGCCATCTGCGTTGCGAACACTAACAGAATTGGAATGAAATATGCGACGCTATTCGACTTCCTTTTTAGCCTCATCATCCCACCCCTAATCTATTTGTTACGCTACGCCTCGCAATTCCATTTTTCCCCGAGTAGTCACGCAATAAGTCTTAAAATTAGAGCAGTAAGCATTGGATAAAATTCCCGATATTCTTAAATACCTATGCCGGTCAAAAAATCTAAGGTCAATGTCCAGTTACTTTTTGATGGTTATTAAGGACTTTCTCTCCGTAATTTCTACACTGTAAAATAATTTCCGAGAAAATACAGAAAAATACCCGAGTGACTTAATGGGCAAACTACCTTCCAAATGGGTCAACATTCTTTCAATTAAATTTTTACACAAACTCCGAAAGTTTCTGCGATAAAGAGCGGAATTATAGCATTATGATTCAATAAAAAATTTCTTTTTTCCACAAATAAATTAAACTGTTATTATTACTTATGTTCTTAGTTACCAATCAATCTACAGGAATTCACTACCTGAAGATGATGCTGTAGCATCAAAACCTAGGTTGTGATTAAAAATTAATTTATTAGTGGAAATTTGCAATATTTTATTGAATCAGATTCTCACACGCTTCACTGGTTATCTCGATATTTATATATCTTTCAGATGACCACTTAATTTCCCTCTTTAGTAAGTACCATGTTCGTTTAAATCTTGGGGGAAAACAAGATTATTATGCAGATGATAACGGCACAATGGGAAGATGAGAAAAGTTCATTTGGAGCACGATGGACCCAAAAATTAAGATTTACTGTCACTTAGAGAGCCGTGTCGTTACAATTCAAGAATCACCGCCCTAGTCTGCCAAAATGAATATTTATGCCCGAAAAAAAAGTTGGAAGAGGTTTTGGAAGCATTTCGGCGACGCCGAGTAAATCTGCACTTTGGCATGCGATCGGGAAGGGCTTCCATGCTTCAAACCCAGCGAAGCGAGAAACTTCGCTTCGCTGGCGGAGAGCGAGTTGAGCAAAAACTTTCCATCTATCATACTAATTGAACAAGATGAATCTCCACATAATGACGATGAACCCGCAACCCGATGTCAACCCACAATGCTATGCAAGATGCTGAAGTAATCACTTTCCTCCAGAGCTGTAGGAATTGCAACCTATTGCCTGCCTCCTGGTGAAGGGAAAACGCTCTCGCCTGCCAACACGTAGGCCGCGGGTTTGAATCCCAACTGTGAGGTTTGTCAACATACACTCTCCCCTCTATTATGGTCTTCAGTATCCCCTCGCCCATCGCTAACTATTCCAACCACCTATTCTGCCTTCTTTTAATTCTCCTCGAGCATACCTATTATCTACTTTCCTCACCCACCAATCCTAGCATTTATTCTTTCGTCTACCTTTCCGTCCGTCGCACCTTCTCCATTCTCATCCACACCCACATTTCAAATCCCTGAAACCTATTTTTGTCCTCTTTTCTCCAAGTCCACGTATCGGTACCCAACGCCTCCCTCCATACCAGGGGCGACGTGGGTGCTCAGGGGCCCGGGCCGCTGCACGTCCAGAGGGGCCCGGTTTTTGTGACCCTCCCCCCCGCCCCTTCTGAAAAAATTTATGCGTTAAAAACGCGTTTCCGGTCGTTAAGGGCAAGAGGTTTGCAAATAATATATAAACCTAGTGCGTGGCCAGGGAGCCGGGGCCTGAGCCACAAACCGGGCGGGAATCCCCGCTTTCCCGCCCTGGCGGCGCCGCCCCTGTTCCATACAAATTACTCTTTGCCAACCTTTCTAAATGTTTACACAGAGATCCCGTCATCACCTCCCTCCTAATGCCGAATGCTTCTATCGCTAGCGTAATCCTCCCTCTTTTGTACTTGCTGCCATACCAATTTCCCCCTTTCAAACCCATATTTCTAACGCATGCAACCTATTCTCACCCTCCATCTCCAAGAGCCCATGTTTCACCATTAAATCCATCCCGCATCTTTAAGCGTTCCGATTATTTACATTCACTACTCTCCCGTTGCAATCCAGCCTGCAATATCCCACACGAGACTGTTTTCTTCCCCCCTTCCTCAAATAACGAATCCACGAGTTACTCAACCCTGTCCCATCAAAATTCCCCAACCGCTTGCGCGTCCAACGCCAGAGCAATCCCATCTATCTTTTCGCTCTGCCCCCACTCCCTCCCGCCTCCCCATCAAAACATAAATCCACGCATGCCCTACGCGCCATTCAAATGAAAGCACGCACAAAAACAGTCTCGCGGACTCAACCGCGGGTTGAACGGCAGCGGAGCGAGCGACTGGGCGCGGAGAAAAGGAATGCGCTCACTTCCCTTGCATTTATTCCTGCGAAGCGAGAGAGAGAGAGAAGAGGGAAGGGTGGACGGGGACCACAAAAATAGCTCGGCTCTGGGCGTCCGAGTGAGGCGAGAGAGGGATATTAAGACGCGGGGGGAGGGGCGCCACGCGTCGGCTCACCTCTGCGCAGGAAGTTGAACAGAGCTGAGGAACGAGAGAATTAGAGAGTTTGAGGAGGAGGGGTCATGTAAGAGTTCAGAGAGCGTAAACGGAGTCATGAGAGAGAAGAGATCAACTTTAAAAGGAAAAATATGTAAGGCCGGTAAAAGTAATGCGCTAGCGAATTGAAGTGGTGAAACAAGCAATACTTGCCGCGATGAACGGAGAGGAATGTGTTGAAAATTACCAGAGTAATTCTCAATGTTTCCTCTTCCGGGTATCCTGGTACAGGAAAAAGACCTTTTTCTTCCACACATCCTTCGTTTTCTATCGCGGCAGTTAGGAATGATGCGTATTGGTTGCGTCATAACGTGTCGCGACAGTAGGAAGAATCAATACCCGCGGACAGAGGCTTCTTTGATGTAAGAATTTACCGTGAGAATACCACCATGGATGAACCGTAATGGTACATGGCAGCTAGTTCCAGTACCTTCCCCACCGTCCTTGGATTTGGCAGTTCTGGGTAGTATATTAGCCTGTGCATTATTTCAATCATCGCGTTCAATTATCAATCCTGGAAACAATTATCTACTTTGGCAAATTTACAATTTGCAACGAACTAACCGCTACCGATATTGATGATGATAAGGAAAAAAGGTCTTGCTATAAGGAGGATATCAATAACTCGCCCTATGTTCTTTAGAATTTAGTTGCTTCAATGACTTCGATTACATAAAACCGTCCAACCTATGACGGAAATTAGGCCACCAACCTGGGCCACTACGCCACTGGCGTAGTGGCCCAGGTTGGTGGCCTAATTGGTGGTATTCACGGCCCCGGTGGCGGCGGGGTAAAGTCCTCGCTTGCTAATCTGACGGTCGCGGGTTCGAGTCCCACCCGGGTCGGTTTTTTGCATGCCCAGGGCATGGGTGTTTCTGTCAAGTTCTGGTAGTTCGGCCCCTGAGAAACCTGAAGACAAGCCAATGGCTTATTGGGATCGCAGGGGCATACGGCCCACCAGAATCGCCGGAGAGCAAAAAACACTGAAGATAAACACGAGGTCCATTCCCCAAGCATGAATCGTATCCGCGACATCTGACCCTCTTTAAACTTTATCTATAACAGATAAAGTTTAAAGAGGATTTGCTAGATTTGTAAAACAAGAAGAGGAGTAAAAGAAAAGAAAAAGATAACGCTATATGATGGACTTGAATAGGAGTCTCCTGATAACACGAAGAACAGCAACTAAGGCCTTTACATTGGGTTCAATAAACAGAATAAATTAAAATAACAGAAATAAAAAATCATAGAAAAAATATATTACGGCTTAGTAAAAAGGTGCAGGTTATTCAAAATGTTTCTTCCGAAATAGGGGAAAAAATCTAATACTTTAAGAGCGTACCATTTTCATCACGTGATGACAAAACACGTTCGTAAATTGCAAGGCTTCTTCCGAAACAAATGGCTTGTGAAGGAACGCAGTGGAAGCTTACTTCGGCGTAATCATCGCATTCAATGAATGCTTTCAAAACTTAAATACCTTAGAGCGTGTATCGCATTAATTCAAAGTGCATTCTCAGTTCATAATCCTTTGGTGGCTCGTAATGTTGGTAGTGCATGATTTGTGAAGCTTTGAAGTACCTTACCCCCTTGTGGTTTCTTTCAGGGTTCTATGGCGCCGAGAAGTTATCAAATAAGTTCAAAGAAGCTTATAAACCTCATGGATATAACAGAAAACCATACATACCATGAAACATCAAATACAATTCAAGCAACATAATTGCTTGTTTACATACGTGAAGCAGACCGCGCTAGCCAAGTTTGAAACGTTCTGGCGTGTCAACCCAAAGATCGTGTGTTCGCGTCCCTCGTTGAGCACGAATGATGCTATTGTCTTATAAATAAGGTCTAAGGTATGACATTTCGACATAGCGTTAGCAGTAAAAGCACCTTTTAAAAAAATCCACTCGTTCCTGTATCATAATAAGTTTCGACAAGAGGCTCCTTCAATTGCATTTACAGAACCTCTTCGTAGAATCTCAACCGGTTATTATTACACCCGCGTTCGAGGAAACAGGGAAGATTGATGTTAACTGGCGTCTCGCCTAGTGGAGGATGTGATCTCACCCTGGCACTCAATCCCGAGAAATAAAACATAAGGCATGAAGGAAAAAATAGGTCCTCAGGGAAGGCTAATTCAAGGCTTAAAGTAGGAACTTGCAGAACTTAAATACCTGAGAGCATGTATCGCATTAATTTAATGTGTACTCCCAGGTCTTAACACTTAGGTACATTATTTCAATACTATTGCAGCTTCTGAAATATATCACTCCATTGTGACAGCAAGTAGGATACAATGACGTCAAAAAATCAATACCAAAGCTCGCAAGACTCCAATTGCATAATGACTTCCATGATTTGCATGATATAATCCCCAAACCATACCCTCAGCATTATTCATGGACAGGGCCCCTTCGTAGGGTCTGGAACTGTTTTTAGAATACCAGAGTTCCAGGAAAATCGATAGACTGATTAAGAATGGCACGGTGCCGAGGACGTAATCACTAACTGGCACTGAACGCAGAGAATAAAAAGATGTACACAAAAGGAGGAAAAAGATGTCCTCAGCGAAAGCTTATTCAAGATAAAATAAATTAAAGAGAGGTACTTACAAAATCTAAATACCTACATGAGAGCATGCATCGCATTAATTCAGAGTGAATTTTTAGTTCCTAATCCTTCACTGGCCAACAACATATTTCGTACATGAAATTTTAAGTGATTACAATGTCTCACTCCTTTTGGTAGCTCACTGAACTACGTCGCGTCGGAAGGGAGTTAATGAATGACTTTAAAGAAGCCACCGTCTTAAAGGGATAACAGAAGACAGAGGGTAACCGTTAGATAATGCACCAATTTCAAAAACCGATCACACACAAAATTCAATTTCCGAATCCAAAAGAATTTTTTCTCATATTAAAAAAACTCCTGTGTCAAACATACTGCCGCTGCCTGAAGAAAACTCTTCAGTAGATCTGGAAATTGCTCTAGTTACCCGAGGTCTAGGATAATGGGAAGAATAACTGGAGCTGGCACAGCGCCTAGTCCTGGATGTCTGTAATCACGCACTGGGATTGGACAAAAAGAAAAAAAAATATTGGACAAGGATGGTGAAAAAATCTTTCCTCAGGGGAATGCTAATTCAAGAAAAAAATGGAGTAGAATAGGGAGGAGGCGGGGGAGAATCACGACTGACTCAAAAGAGAGCGTAAATTTCGGGGTGTCTGGAGTCAAGACGACGGAATTAAAGCGGAGGAGAGTGAGAGATTTGGTGGACGTGGATATGGACGAGGGAAATGAAAGGGGAAGAAGGATGGAATTAAAGCAGAGAGGGATGTGTGGAAATGTCAGCCAGAAGCAGACGCTGCGAGGGACACAACCCAAAGAAGTAACGACCAGACTGTGACCCGCGCAGCGTACGACAGATCACGAACGTCTTCAGGGGGTAGGGAGTGCGATATTCAAAATTCAGCTCCGCAAAACGATACACATTTGGTATAAAAAATATACTATGTATCGCACTTCTCATGAGACCGTTTCTAGCACGTGCCATGTTACCGCATGTGGTCTGATATCACGTCTCATATGACACTCAAAGCCATCGTGCATCACATTAAGCGTGCTGTAGTGAATCGCACGACCATACCTGATAAACAAAAAACTGAAAATCTGTTTGCTTGTCCAATTGCTTGCCTGCTACACGACGCTTGCGCACAGAATAGTTTGTAATTCGTCAAATATGATGCCACGGGCGTGACGTGGTGGCCATAGAAATTACATGCATCATCTGAGGTTGGTATTTTTCATTGCCGTGCTATATATATCACTAAAAGCGTTGCGGGCAATTCATAAAACAACACTTCAAACATCACATTATTTCAAATGAAAGCATGCACTGAATTAATCATTATGGTGGTCCTACCACTACTGTGTGAGTCAAAACAAGTACCAAATTACATCTGTTCGTATGTAAACGTACTTCGTACGTAAAAATATTTCTTTCCCTGATAAAAAAACCTTTGGTGTTAAAAGATAAAATTAATGTAGAAAACATCCAGATTAATGTAAAAATACGTTATTAACGAAAACTTTTTCTAGCCATTTGAACCTACTGCAGCGCAATTTGACTATTTATTGCAATTCTATTTATTGACACAATTTTACTTTAATTATTGCAGTAATTTGTAAATAAACCAAACTCTTAAGATGGATTGGGGCATTTAATTTCCATTCGATTTCCTGGGAGAATGTTCTTCTTTTAAATTGTTTTCCGTGAAAATAAATTTTATTGTTGGTAGAAAAACAGAATTATATCCCATATATAACCCAATATCACAAATAACGCCATGTAATATCACGTTCAATTTTCGAATAAAGTAGCGTGGGAATATACTTTTGTTTTTCACAGCAAAAATTGGACACGTTTATCCACGACCGGCCTTAATATGACTTGTACGATATTCAAGTCATTTTACAGCGAAACCATCTTAATTGCAACGCGTACCATTTGGTACTCAATGACACACATTATCAAATGGAATTATTTCGCAAACGAATCGCATATCCCGGTAGCCTATAATCTCATCATCTCATGAATATCGCAGGAGATATATCGCTGTATCGCACAGCCCTAGCCGTTGGAGCGCGCGCGGAACAGAATCTGGCGCGCACGCCCCAGTCGTTAGCTTCGGTCCGCGTCAATTCTCGCTAATGCCCCGGAAAATTCTCCACTCCCATCCTCCCCCAATCCGGAATGCGTGCGAAATTAAAAGTGTGCTCCGGTCCCTTCCGGGTCTCCAGGCCCCCTGACCAGCGCGTGATGGTGGCGCCGGAAATGAGGGCGGCGGAGAGGGAGAGAGACTTATTTGCGGAAGGCGACAATGGATGGGAGGGGGATAGGATGCGCCTAATTTGCACGCTATGAGTGGGAACCTCTTTCCGAAATGAATGTGGCGCATCATAGGTTGTTCTACGACGCCAAAACAAGTTCAGCGCTCTAAAATGAATATTGTCCAAGCATTAGACACGTCGAGTAACACTCGAGTGAAGCTCCGTACACACTGAGACGGACATTAAATCATTCTCATGAACACTCTCGACGAGTCAGCCCACGACCCCCGAGATAGGGGGTCTATCTCGGGGGTCGTGGTCAGCCTCACTCGTTAGTTAAAGATTTGCAGGATGGAACAAATTTTATGTCCTTCTGCATGAATAAATTTCAATTTGTGCAATAATTATCTGCGACAGAATTCAAAATTAAAAATATACTATAAGTATATTTTTAATTTTGAATTAATAATATATATTGTCTTTGATAAGACCTATAATGACATTTGCGGGAACACAAGAAGCAATACAAAAAGTACCCAACAGCAACAGCTGGAGGTCGCGGAAATGAAGGTTCTGAGGAAAATAACAAATCAAACATTATTAGAAAGAGAGAGGAATGGATAGCTTCACGAAGGAGAGGATGGAATGAACATAGCAATAGAATGCAGGAAGAGAGAATAATGAGATTAGCAAGAGACGAAAGACCGGAGGAGACGATAAAAACTGGGAGACCAAGGCGAATATGGAAGAATATATTCTCTAACACTTGGTATTCCACAAGCCCGAGGCTTATAAGAAAGAAAGAAGAAGGCATAAGTTGTGACTTCAAGACAGAGTGTCAATTAGCATAAAACAGATGAAAGTTAAGTGAAACTGAAACTGAAATTAAGTGAGATTCAACTAAAATGAAGACTGTAACAAAGTGCACAGCTCTGAATTACGACCGAAGAATTCTTCAATGTTCTCCGAAAACAAGTATCAGCAATGAGAGAGTCCAACTTCGCACATGATTCTGTTACCAGACGCGGTATTTACGAGCTAACATGCTTTCCCCTTACTTCCATGCAACAGCCCTAATTTATTAGCTGGGCCGGCAACTTAAAAAATGTAATATATTTTCATTGGTGCAAAAAATACAAGACCAGATAGAAACGACCGGCTTTTTATTTCATGCTCACAACTGAAAATTAAATATAATGACAAAGCTAAGTTATAATTATTAATAAAATGTATACATGTTCCTTTCTCCGCATTTTCACAAAAATTCATAGGCAAAGGACAAAATTTCTGTTCCTAAGGTAACAGAATCCTAACTGAATTCCAAACTGAATTCTCAACCAGAAATTAGGATCGCTCAAAAGCTGCGAACACACTTTGAAGTAAACTATTTTATCACAACCTGATTCTTCCACTCGAAGCAAGTAGATAAATGGCAATAAGTATCACACCAGAATTTTTCACTTAGCACAAAAATTTAGTTTGGATTAAAACCAAGTAATTCCAAACATCAAACTAGGTAAAACAATCATAATATAATATATGCATACGCGGAGAAATAATCACTTAACACAGGATCCGATTTAAGACTGTTAGTGAAACATGATGGAATTGTAAATTTAGAATAAATGATTAACGCTGAGCACGGATATAATTTTTCCGGCATTGAATTTTTCTGTTTTGCAGTGATTTCACCATCTTTATATATATAAAAGTCAATGTATGTATGTATGTATGTATGTATGTATGTTCCACATCTCCTCCTATACCACAGGACCGATTTTGATGAAATTTGGAACACATGTTTGTTACTGGTAGAAAACAAACACTGTAGGGTTCAATTAACCGAAACCCTATTTTTTCAGGGTTAAGGGTGTGATCCTTACTAATATGTATAAAAATGTAATGGTCTCTTTCTGTCTGTTGCTCCATCACGCAAAAACTACTTAACCGATTGAGCTGAAATTTGGCATGTAGATAGAAAACATGTCTGGTTGTATCATATGCTATATTAAAAAGATCTAAGGGCCCCCAAAGGCCCCCGAAGGTCCCCCCTGGTGGTCCATACTAAGCATTGTGTTCGGTGCAGTGGTTTCATTTTTTGCTTTTTAAAATTACTTTCACTCAAGATAGAGGGCTGGGATTATTTTTATCGGATGGCTGAATAAATGAAATTTCTAATTCTTTCAATCGATTTTCTTCTACCCTCCGAAGTTGTCTGAAATTCATGTTTTCAGCTGAAAAATCTCACATTTTTATCTGAAATCAACAATAACATATTTCCTTGACAACCATATATTTGATTTTCAAAGGATATACCCGCCTCTAACTATTAAATGTCACATTTTCCTGCAGGCCCATGATATTACGTAGAAAGCAAATCCGTATAAGAAGGGCCAAGAGTCCCAAGGGCCCCATGATAGATTGCTTCGATAAATTCAATGCGTATTTACAACAAGTATACTCTTCAACGTCTTTCCCAAAGTAGCTCTCAAAGGGGCATCGCATGTATATGAGAGAACACTTACGCAGTAAACAATACATATAAAGGAAATTAATTGATTACACACAAAATTATATGTGCAAGAATATTTACGTGCAGCGAATATCAATGGTAATAATGCCTCTGTTGCTACAACAAACACGGCGTTGTTTATCATCGTTTAATACTCAGATGTATTACACGTAGTCAAACCGTCTGCCTCTTATTACGAATGTGAACTGTTTTTAGACCAATTCCCACATCATTAACGTCACGAATTATTTATATGTTTTAAAAGTGTTGAAGTGCAGTTATCTGAGGTACATTCACTCAATTATCGAGTTACCAATTCAAGACTCTCGCTCGCCGCTGTGTTTCCCCTCCTTGGACTTAAAAATATATCCATCCACATGCCTAACAGAAAAAAGAGTAACCTTTCGAATAAATCTTCTAAAGCAAAAAAAATGTCTTCTTTGCGAGAAAATGAGCCCATGCAATAAAAACGACCTAAGTTAGATTTGGATGCTCAAAGACATGCCCACCAGCGATCTCATGAGAATCTCCCCGTGGTTTTTCTTGGGTTACGCTAAGATCCGTACGAATTTCATCCTTACCCATCATACGGACGGGTAACCAGCTCTAAATCTGGTTCAAATACAAACCAACCTGTTTCGAACCTTCAATCTGTTTTAAGATGGCGGAAATTATAATGACGTCACCACATGCTTCTTACCCGAAAGAAGAACGGAAATTCTGCGCAATTATCGACATCCGTGCATGAACATCGACAAGTGCACTAAGAATCACCATATATTTTTTATTTAGCAACCGAATCCAATGATTATGGCTGTGCCGAAGGCGCAGTCCGGGTGATAAAGGATTCATATATATTTCAAATAAACATGGATTCTGCTACCATTATTCCTCTTGACGTTGTCAACCGCTGGATTGTACTCTTCTGTCCAATCCTGATTAAGATAATCAACGCACATATCAACGTTGAATAGTGCAACTGAACTAAGTCATGGAATGCAAATATATGTATGTACACAAGGGAAGCGATCAAGCTGTTAATCACTCAGATGACGGCTCAAGAGAACTGGAAGGACGAGGTGACTATCTATCAACCGTTGCTATTTAATTAGTAATGAGGCTGCAAAGCCGATTTTTGGGTTTCCCGTGCATGAAAGTGAACCAATAGTCACTCATCTCTCCGTGCACCTGGGAAACTGTCAGTGTGTCTACTACAACGAACGCAACATACAAGATAGGTTACGAACTCCTCAAATGACCACGCATACTGTTTTTCTTCGGGCTTTGTGGTTTTATTATAAAAAATAAGTTTAATGTTTTTCACACCCATTGAATTTCAACGGGTATCTTCCGCTCGTAAATAATAAAAAAGAATGGCTTCTCCAATGGATAAAACTCAAATTGAAAGTTACGTTACATTTAGAAAACGGTCACAAGCATACCAAAATTTAAAAAAAGCTCCTTTCGCATTCACGTATTCACAGCATCCGTGATTCTGGTTGAACTCGGTGCCATCAAAAGCAATCATCGCTAACAGACGAAATCCTCGAGCTCAGGACGCGGCCCGTATTCAGCAAACGATCCGAAAATAGGCGGCGCGGACGGCCAACAGGCATTTGTTTTCAACCCCCGCTGGTAATTTTCATAACGACTCGAGGGAACGGAATGCGCGGGGGCCAATGGCCAAGGGGATTATGGGAAAGGAGGGGCACAGCTGGAGGTCAGACGAAAGGATACGGCTGGATGGGAATACTGCTTCCGGTGGAAAGATTATAACTATCGTAAGCACTGCACTGATGAACCAAAGTCGTCAAGACTTAAGAAAATTTGACGGGAAGGTAATCTCCATAGACAAAAAGTGAATATTTGAAACAAGTCATTCCCCTTTAATTAAAACAAAAATTAAGTATATTCAAACAGACCAATTGCGATTTTCAGAGAACTTGGCATTATGCAAGAACTCTATGTAAAGAATCACAGGCATATTCTTAAACATAAATATATCGATATGTCGATTGCAATCCATCTAAAAATCAACTAAATGTAGCGAATTTCACTAACGGAGAAAATGTTAAATGCTTATACCATTAATTATAGAAAAGATAATAAGGCTTAAATTGGGCTTTAATTAAACATTTAGCTATATATGATTTTAATCATTAATATTAGCAATACTGTGAATTAATGAAGTTACGAAAGACTTCGAAATGAGTACCACACAAAATGTTATGTGATGCATCTCTTCTTTAAAAAGCTTTAATCAGAATTTTATTAACAAAAAACATTCCGCTACAACACATCAAAGTTCAGCAGCAAATGAGATCTTCCAACGCAAATAAATGGCCTCATTCATTGAGAGTAGCTTTATCTTTCGATAACAATGCGAAGACTTATGAAGAATACCGTACAAAAATTAACAAACAAGAAAACCGATAAAATAAAAATTATGAGATGCTAATTCAAACGTAAACGTTCACAGAAACGCAGAGGCAAGATTTCCAGGAATTTTGAAATTCAGTGTAGACAGTAAATTGTTCACGATATATTATATTTTACCGCCATAAAAACATTTAAGAATAACAATTGATACAGGCAAAACGATTAAGTTGCATTGATGCAACTCATTAAAAATTATAATTCACCATGCGTATATTATTTCAAAGAACATTTCATTCAATGTCGTAAACTCTCTTATGCATGCAATCCACATTGCTTAAGGCCAAAAATAAGTTGACTCAGCTTAAACTGTTCTAAGGTTTTTACTATTTTACTTAAAGAAGCGCGGGCTCGAAATGTCCTGCGGCCAACGACTACGGCAATGGTGCTTAAGTTAAAGAGATGGAGACCAGACGAAGCGATGAGGGCAGATGGAAACAATACATCAAGACGAAAGAAGACCGACGCATTGTGCCGCCGCGGTAACATCTCGTCGGAACGGCGTGTGATGACTGAGGTAAAGGGCTAAGCAGGAGGAAATGAGATCAAAGGCTTCCCTCAAAATCTCTGGGCCTCGGCGAACGGGAAGGGTTTAAAGCGATTAGGTGGAAATTCCCAAAGCAGGAGGTAGCAACAAAGGGAAATACCGTGTGGTGATGAGTAGAGGGGGTAGTAGAAGACTGCGGAGTCGGGCAAAGGATGGCAGGTATACCGCGATTTTGAATAGGGCCCACTCCCGAAAGCAACCCGTGTATAGAGAACGGTAGCCCTCTGCCGCACGACATTCCAGAACGAAGGATAAAACAAACGTGGTGGGATTTCGAAGACGACCTCGCTTTAAACGGGTAAGGAATGCTACACGACTCCAATGACAAATGGGTCCATTAAAAAGTTTTTTTTTTAATTCCCTCAACCCCTCCTATCATACAATTCACGAGCTCGAAATTTATCCTTCATAATCGCTGTTTCATAATTATGGACGTGATGTTTTAATTTCCCGGAGACCAGGATAGGGTAGCACTTAAAAAAAATAAAAGGAAGGACCCCCATTAGTCATGGGTGAATGTGACCTTAACCCGTGATCCCGCGATACGGAAGTCCGGCCATCACGTAGTCCATTAAAATAATTCCGCGGGCGTATCACTTGAAATAAAAAGAGAGAGGGGAAAAGGAAGACGATTCGCGCATACGAAACTGTTATATGTGGTCCAAATCGCCCGAGTCCGAATTACGCATCTCGGCGCTAGGTGTCAAGCCCGGAGTGCCGCATCATAAATCCCGGAAATGAAACGCTCAAAAAGATTTTGATGCTGAAAATGCACTTCTCGACATTCTGATATATACACAATCTGGCCAACACTGGGCAGTTTAGGTTAATTCTTTGCTAACTTTTTCTGAGAGCGAATACCATAACATACAATTGAAAAAAATATGATTAACTGCCCACTAGTCCGTGGTTCTTCATCCTTCACTTGCCAAACATACCCGTCAAAAACAAAATGATAAACTGCCAACTGATGCGTGGTGCTACATGCATTAATTACCATTTACATCCAACCGAACTGTTGGCAAATGCGAGTGGCAACTTAAATAAATAATACAATTATTCATCAATGAACAAATTTACGTAATTCGGCATACTCCCACGATGAGGCGTGAAAATTGAACACGATTAAGGGATATACCGAGTAAACGTTTCCACAAATAAAATAAATATCTGACATGACCCAGGGGTCAATTTAGATAAAACATCGCCAGGTTTGACTGCAGCTACATCACCCTCAAGATGAAAACAAACTAGATTGAAACCTAGGTCGAAAAATTGATTAATGTTTTATTTATAAGTGGAAAACAAAAGCACACGGTTTATTCATTCATCGTAAGCAAACTTGGGTTGTAAAAATTTCATATTCGCCGTTATCATATCCTGATATAATTTTAAGGTATTTTTATTGCGCAATTTTTTCACCATATATTTTTTTTAATCGTAATCACATATAAGATTAATATTCAAACCTTGAAACAACTACAAGCAAATAATAATTAAATATAGGTGACGTAGGAAAGAAAAGCAGATTTGATGGTCTCCTAATTACACACTCCAGAAGTATTTAAAAAAATGCAGGATAAAGTTCAGGGTTGAAAAAGAAATTGAAGCCCGAAGAAAAAGTATATATCGATAACATCCTCTTTGAAATAAATGGTAAGGGATATGAAGACGTGAGGAGAATGACAATGACAGAATAATAGGGCATTGACGACAAGACGTGGCCTATAGAACAACAAGATGCTGCATTCCGTGCACAAATTTTATTAATGTTACATGCACGAAGAAGCGTGGTGCTGTATGAATCGGAAACTTGGTCATTGCGGAGAAAGGATGTAGTACGTAGCCTGGAGTCAATTGATTTGTGGTTTTGGAGAAGAATGGAGAGAGTGAGCTGGGTAGCGAAGAAAACGAACGAAGAGGCATCGGATAAGGTGGGTGAGGAAATAAAGTTAGCGGCGGAGGTTCGGAGAAGGCAAAAAAATATGGATGAAGAACGTTTTGAAAGGCGAGGGCATGTTGAAGACGATTATAAGATATTTAAACGCTAGGGAAGCGTAGAAGGAAGATGATCGGAATTTTGGATGTCGTAAGGAGAGGTAAAGGGCATAAGGAGACCTGATAGCAAGCCTTCTAAAGAAAGGAAAGAGAGATGACGTCCCGGAGAATTGGATGCAGGATAAGGACTGTCCATAAACCTTCCGATCACCTGGCTGAATACTCCAATAAATATAATATATTTGAACCGATAAACCGGTGTTCGGCACATTTTGACTGAGGAGCGGACGCCGAAACTTCGGCTCGTGATACGAAGAGGGGTAAACCTCGCATTTGTCCAGACGCACTACCATACACGAAACTTAATTTTCCAGGAAGACCTCAATCTCCTTAAGAGCTATCGAGGCTATTTCAGAACCTTCATAGCGTGGAAAAATGGCGCTCAAATTAGAAAAATTGGCTCAGTAAATTTTAAACCCCTCTAGATACTCAAGCGGCTTCCTTCCACACCATAAAACATTATTGAGCTATCATACGAACGATGGCAATCTCGTAAATCCACGAAACAACTAGGTGATTGAACGTCAGAAATGAATCTTTGGGGCTTCGAAAGAAGTTATTTTCTATAGGAGGTAATTTGGGTGGAAATAATTACACCCGATTGTATTTGAACTACGAGAGATGTGGAAGTGAAAACACTGCAATCAGTGCATTGAGAGAGATAGTCTCAGTATCTACAATTCTATGCGCCATCACTACCTCGCATGAGACTAAAAATTTGGGGGAATAGAGCTACTCCGATTGTGTGAGCCAGCGCTAATTGAGTCTACAAAGAAGTTAAGTAGGTACTAATTACCGATAGACATTGTTATCCTCCTGCAGTCCGAGAAATGTTTGAAACAAATTGTAAATTATTGATTTTTATTAATTTATAAAAAGGTACTTATCAATAAGCTTCCAGGTGTACTACAACATTTGGGCATAGTGACGGAAAAATTAGAACTGAAATTAACTTCTTTCTTCCCTTTGGGCGGAAGATAAAGAGTTTTTAAAGACATCGTCCTTTTAAAATAACGCAGGGCCTCATAGGACTAAATAAATAACCGCGATTCCGTGATGTTTTATGAAAACATACGTGAACCAGATACTTCGGAACCAAACCAAATAAAGAACTAATATTTTAAACATTGTCAATAGACACTTCACACTCACTAGCCATCCTGGGTGAATGATTTTTCGCACAGAAAAAAATACGCATTATTTTCATTCGGGAAGACGCTACCTATTTCCTTCGCTTAATGCGTGGTTAAATCCTTCCCCAACCCACTTGTTCACGCCAAACTCACCCCACCCTTCCTTCCTCAACGTCCTTCACGCCTACTTCACCTCCTCCTCTCTCTCCTCCCCCTCCCGCCACAACATCCATCTCTCGCACTCCCGCAACTAAACGCAACTGCGAACAACAGGTTGCCGATTTGCCGACAAGGGAGAAAGAGAGAGAGAGAGAGAGGATGCGATCCAGAGTGCAACAAAAATATACGCACGCAGCGAGGAGAGAATTTTCGAGAGGAAAATAAAAAATAAAAATTATAACGGATAACGAATTCGCGCGTCGTCGAGGCGAAAGAAATATAAATAACCTGAGCGGAGGTGGAGATGGGGAAGATTCTCATCCCATTAATCCGAGAAATGCCATAATTACGGAACGCCCAGGCTGTGTTTCTTGAGAGAGAAGAAGACAGAAGAGGGAGGGCAGACAAGGGAGAAGATTCTTTTGGAACTCGCATTAAGTGGCGCGGGAATATAAGTGTTGAGTGGAGTAGGCGGGGTTGCCTTCGAATGTATGAGGCTTCATGGATTGGAGAAAAGATTAACGAGAAAACATGGATCGGAACTGGACTGGAAGACAAAACTGAGATAAAAATATACCTAACAGAAAACATGCGCGAGCACTTAGATCGTTATCACCATATGCATTCTATCAATCTTAAGGTAGGCTTGCTGCAGCTCTACAATCTGTTCTACTTGCGGCTTCTGCCTTCATCAGTCTTCACTTCAAACTCCCGAATAATTTGAACAGTCAATTCTATCCTAGGTTTACCGGGGATCGGGTTGATGCTGTGACTAGAGCACTGGCTTCACATCCCAAGGGTCAGAGTTCGAATAATGGCGGCGGTAGAATGTTTTCAGTGGAATCCCGAAACTGAGATACCTCGTAGAGAGCACATCAATGGTGGTAATCCGTCCAACGGATGGGACGTTAAGGTCGTTGGTGCGATTTTAGTTTATGTACAAATTTTCGTGAAACTTTGCACACTTGTTCTTATTAGTGACATTATATATAAAATCTTTAAAAAAACTGCATCATGCCGTTTTGTTATTTTTTAAATTTAATTGTATTTTAAAACGTAGTATTTTAGCACGTGACATATATTCCGTAATAATTCGATTGCGCATGTACAGATTTTCTTTTAAACGTGAAATAATGCATTTCTTATAATTATTATTCTTGTTAACATGCATAAACGCAGAGTCCAATATTCGAAAACAACATATTTAAATATAATTTCGTCTACATTTCGAATACGGCGCCTAAAACTATAGTAGGTAATAACATTCTTCAATTAAGGAACAAAATATAATTCTTGTATTATTTCCATAACTGCCAGTACGATGAGTTCTAACCCATAAACAGATACAAATAAGTGAAATGTGGTCCTAGGATTTGTTTTCGACTTACTTGAAAAGTTATTAAAATGTGCACTCAATGAACCACTGCGAAGTATCGTAGATTATAAGGCAGACGGTTTATCAACTAAATTATACATTTTACACATAACCTTTCCACTGGAAAGACTAATTCGTAGGTTTCCAAGATTTTTACGCTTTGAAGGAGAAAGAAATTACGTCAACATATCAGAGAGAGATACTCAGACACAGCCAAAATGTTTTTAGATAAGAAACCACTCATTCCAGGAAACCTAAACATGTACGAAAAATATAAATTTAAAATTAAGAAAGCAAAATCATTCAGAGAGCAATGGTAACACAACAAGTTATAAACGCCGATAACAGGTTCAAATCTTGAATGGTTAGTAATTCTTCGATACTATTGGTATGCCAAAGAGATATTAAAAATACTTTGCATAAAAAATTAGCTCAAGTGATTTATCGAGTGTTATTTCAAAGAAATAAATTACATTGCAATAGTATACATCAATATAGTGGGCTTCTTTTCTTCACGAAAGACTTGGATGTTTCGTTTTAACCTGGTCGAAAAACACAGAACGTATGTTTATTTGGCAGTTGTCACGTAATATAGTAAGATACCTTGAGAAGCATCAACATAGTGCCAGTGTTGTCACACAATAAATATTATCACCAATAAAGAGTGACTTACTACTTGGACTTGATTAAAATGTGAACCTAAGAGGAGTATTTAACATTTATGTATCACTTTATTGCACTAGTACCATAGCGTACTAGTGACACTATGGCGTAGGTTTAACTGACTTATGACTTATGGCGTAGGTTTAACTTTACAGATCAATGGCTTGATATATTAAGCTAATATTCACATTTTTTCTCTTTATTTAACACTGAGGTTTCACGAACAACAGCTAGTCGATAGATCTACCTACCTCATAGTTTAGAGGGACTGAAAATAAATTTATACTAGGACTGTTTCTTTCACGCAGTACAACACGAAAACATGAACACAAATATTCCCACTTTAACCCAACGAGTGAGATAAATTACGAAGTTTCCTCGGGACACCCGTTAAAAATTCGACATCAACCCATCGGCAACATGTTCCTTCAACTGATGAGATCAACTCTTAGGAGAAAAGAATCAATGCTAGTCACGAACTCTTAATAATATCATCCCCAAACACAGAACACGAGAACCATCGATCACGAGGAAAGAGCGATCAATCAAGTCTTTCTATAAAGGGGGAACAAAACGATGTGAAATGAGCTCCCGGAACGATTCTCGGAAAAACCGACAGTCTCTTTTCAAAATTTAGGCCCCGAAATTTTTTCGAGGCGACAGCGTGAAACAGGTATCGCGCGGAAACTAACGCGGACACGAGAACTTTTATCGAAAAAAAAATAAAAGAGAGACGAATATATACACACGAAACAAAACAAAGCGCGTAGTCAGCCATCCTTGTAAAAAGGCTCTCAAAAAAATTAAAAACTCATCCATCCATGGCGGGGTGCGTAGTTCGTCCTTCCCCGCGAGGGAAAAATACCACATGGGCTCACCAAACACACACGGGGGAAGAGAAAGACATCACCAACGTCATCGTCATCATCATCACCAGCACACAAAACACCCTTCCCTTCCTCGACACGAAAGAGCAGACAGAATAAGGGGGAGGCGCTCAGAGGTTATTGGTGGGCGGCGTGGTGGGGGAGGTGGAATTCTATGTTGAAACGATAAAAAAGGACGGATAGGCCGAGAAGGAAGATATAAGAGAGATGGAGGAACTTAAAAGAGGGACGAGCAGGAGAAAGGATGAGGAGGGAGGAATGGAGGACGCGGGGGAGAAGGGACGGATGGAATAAAAACCTTGGGCATGATGAAGCAAATTCGCCCACATGAGGAGGAGGCCCAGAAGAGTAGGAGAGACAAGGGCTGGGTGAACGGGCGGGGTAAAAAGGGTGGTGACTGGTGGGTGGTGCGCGAGAGGGATATAGAGAGAGAAGGGTACGGCAAAACCCATGTGAACGTCTATACAAGGCAAGAGACAAGTAAATAGGTTCGCTTGTGGTGTTGTGGGGGGTCGAAGTTGAGCGTGGAAGAAGATGTATTGAGATGGAGGGTAGGGGAGGGGGTGTGCGGTGCGCCTGAGGGGAACCGGCGACGCAGGAACACCTCCGGAATAGGGACGCAGCGACTGTGGAGGATAGACCGTTTGCAAAGGGGGTTAGGCCATAGGAGATAAATTACCCAGAGACTTGTGAAGGGGAAGGGATGGGAGTGTAATTTGTAAGGAGAAGGCACAGAGGGGTGGAGAGAGGGGGAGAGTGCGTAGGGGAAGGGTTGAAGGCAACGGGAGATTGGGAGTTGAGGGAGATGCGAAGGAAAACGTAGGTGGCCTTGGAATGTATGAAGCGTGCTTCACGAGTAATCTGCTTTTAGTTTTGGATGTGACTTCAAAATTTTTTTTCTTTTGGAGATGAGGTCCCAAATTGTTACTTAGGGAGGTTTGGAAACGCAAATATTTTATCCCGCACATTTTACAGTTGCCTACTCATAGAGTTACGACAGAGAACAATGCATATCATATGCGCCACTGAGATAAGTTTCAGGTCTCTTCAATAGGTATAAAGTCACCTTCACCGATATTAGGCTAAAACATTCTGCTTTCACCGATGGCAAGTGTTATAAAAACAAAACTATGGTCAAAATATGCAGATTATTCGACTAATGAACACTTTTTCCAGGCATTGCAGCTGTTTTTAGCGACAATTCTATTTAACTACCGCATTTTGACATCAGTTAAAGAACTAATTTCCTAGTAACTCAAATAATAACATTGATTAGGGCCACAAAACTACCAAAATTCGACTCCGCGGGAGAATTTTCTTCAAATTAACAGTTTTTTCTCGTCAAAATTAACATTAGGTAGAAAAACACTTTATTCCCTTTCTTCGCTCACGCTTTCACACAACACTGTTTTTCCAAATTAATTTTGCAAAAAGTACAGTGGAAAAGTAAAATTTCGTCGTTCAAAACAAACACGACATAGTTAGGTATCTAAAATTAACTAAAGCATGGATTGAATGACATTTAAGCCGTTTCAAAAGGAAATTGCCTTCAAATAATATCCTCGATTTACACAAATATAACTCTTTTAGGCTGGACCTGGAGGAAGTTGTCGATATTCATTATGAATCCTCGATTTACGTTAAGAAATAGCTGCATATGGCTCGCAAGTCTTAGTTTGCCGACCCCTGTACTACGGTACGACCTCTACTCTAGAATGCTGAATAGATTCCTTAGGAATGGATATATATGAAAGGATACTGATTTGTTGGTCTGGTCAATAAGTGTTCCGTTGGTGGGACCAAAATTCTCCAATAATGTTTTAACATTTAATTCAATATTAAATCAAGAATAATAGATGACGCAGATCTCAATAGGATAAAGAGACAATTACGCTAAATAGGTACATCTATTGGACAAATGGCACAAATATGATGGATTCATAATTTTCATAGTATCTACTAAAAACAGAAAAAATAGTGAAAATAATTTAAATGATGACAAAATTGTGAAATATAATGCACAGAGTATGGATGAGAATCACATAACGAAGCAGATTTATGACAGAGGAGAGAATCCTGCGAGAGTTAAGAGGCAGACCGAGATAGTCATGCGTGAATGGGAGGAAGGGACTCTTATGAAGTGGAATATTTGTAGTCTTAAGAACAGGAGGGCGTGTATGAAGCCACGTATGATCGGATGTAACTGAAGAAAAAGAGGCATTAAATAATAGGATAGGACGGAGGAAATTATAAAAACCGTCTCAGATTTGCAGGCGTATCACCGAGAATAAAGCTGTTTTGACTATGCCTACTCCGAAACATTTTTTTTCTTGTTGTTCACTTAATTGTAATACTTTCTTCTTAAATTGATGCTTTGCACAATAAATTTAAATGCATTTTGAGCTCTAATGTGATCCATGGAAATTGTTCATATCGGATGTAAATCTGTGAACAATAAACTATATTATTATTATTAAAGGGAGCTGCGTGATGGGTACACACGTATGTACTCCACGGTATGTATGCACGAAGGAGCTGGGGATAGAGGAACACATGGCGAGAGGGTGGTTTGAGCGGAGAATGGGGAGAAATGAGGGGAAGACTTCGCATGGAGGGATAGAGAGAGAGGCTCGGTGGGGGAGGGAGAGGGGGGGGGGGGTAAGGTCGGCTGGGAGGGGTGCCGCGAATGATAATGGGGAACTTGCACACAACAGAGTTTGAAAAGAACCGAGATGACAGGGCGCCTTTCCAAGTGCGGGAGAATGGAACACGGTGAAAGTGGCAGGGGGCTTGGTAAAGCGGGGGGGGGACGCAGGGGGAGGGAGGGGTTTATAGCGTTGAGTGGGAATGCAGACGATGGGGTTTAAAATACTGACGAAAATGTGTCACGTAAAAAATTGTCACGCTTGCGACTGTCTCAGGGTCGTGGAGTTTACTCCGCTCCGCTGCCAGAATGCCAGGAGGGAGAAAGATGACAAACGAAAAAAAAAAAAAAAAAGAGGACAAGCTATGGAACAGAGCAGTGCTTTCCACGAGAAAATACCAACGGGAACAATGCGTCTCATCTTGATGAAGACATCAATGCAGCAATAATGAAAGAGTATTACGGGAACAAACTTGCATGAAAGCTTTGAAATTCGATGGGTCTTAAGTTGATTTTCTGGTGGGAGCTCACTTGAAAACGAAGGTAATAAGAAACAAGGACCTATATATAAATCAATTCTTTTAGAGAAATTACACTTCTGGAGCAATATTCATAGTTTTCGATCAATCAACGGATAGATTTAGACTTTTCAAAATGGCATTGGAACCACAATTTCCCCACAAGCATCGGAAATTTTTCGATTTTTGCTATGTATTCATCAAAAAGGTAGCTTAAGTAGTACCATTTTTGTGTCTAGTTAAGAAATGTAAAGCATATGCTATAACCGCATTTTATTCATTTGACGCATCCCAATTTCAGTGCAGAGACGATTTGCAATGATCGAACAAAATATATCGACATTTGGACCAAACCAGTGTTTCCCAAATTTTTTCGAGTCACGCCTTGGTTCCACAAAACGCCCCCAAACCGTGGGATCTAAAACCATACTAGACTACCTGACCAAATAAGGAAGATTATAAAAATAAATTTTAAACAAGTATGATTAAATTAATGCTTATTGCAAATACAATAGATTGATATTTTATTGATCCCAGGACATGCATGGTACCAATCGGTAAGGATCCTGCCTCCTGCGCCCCCATGCCGCCTCTTGTTACTTATCGCCCCCCCTAGATTATGGCACCGCCGCTTAGGGGGCGCCCACTTTGGGAACCACTGGACTAGACGAATAAGTCTGCCCTCCGCCATCTATATAGGTAGTATTTTTTCTGCATTTATAAAAAGGGAAAAATATTTATCCCAATGATGTATACAGAGGAATAGAAGATTTATCTCTCTCAAATGAGGAATTTAAATCGCCGCAGGAAATGATTTTATTCAACACCCCACATTCACTTAAGTCTGTTTTTGTCGCACGCTTATCTTTAAGATGGAATGAGAGCGCCAAAACTAATAAATTTACTGCCGAATCCTCAAATTCCTTCAAGTGAGTTCATGCCATTCTTTATTTAAGTTTACTTTCAAATCAATTATTATGAACTACGCAGCGAAGAACATTTCCTACTCCGCAAGGCTGTCCTACTTAAAGGTCACGATGAAAAGGCAGTGGATGGAAAATGGCAAACGAAAATTCTACGTGAACTCCTCTACAGTGAATACCTGCAATGACGTGTCTTTTTGGGACAAAGACATTCCTAATACGATTAGGTTTCGCCGTATCTCAATCGTCTTTCCCATCTGGCTGCTGCACTTTTGATAGGATTACAGAACAGCCTTGACGATCCACGGCAGTCGCCATGACATATTTGATATAATATTCTGGCCCAAATGCCAAACAGAAGCTAAGGGGATTTCTAAGAGCTGACGCATTTCTGCTGACAGAGCGTCGATGCCCTTTGGGAAAGATCAAAGACATTCTTCGGACCCGCAAAAAATCTTTTCAAGCATTAAGACTCTCTAGAAAGCATGCTTCGGTTAAGTAAATGGTAAAAGCATTACTTGCAACTTTTTCTCTTCTCTTTCGAACCTATTTCCTTTTTAATTGTACTTATAAAACATAGAATTTTCAGAAGATTTTATGCAGCTTGCTGAACATCGTCGATAAACTCTGATATAACTTCACGGAAGATGAGTATAATGGCTATCAAATGAAACATATCGATACCTCCACGCTACGTGTAGATGTACTGATGTGTTTAAATTTACATTGATAGCGTGAATGAGTAATGTCCCCATATATCTCTAACTTACGAATTTTCTGACACCAACGACGAGCAGCAACAATGGCAGCGTACGTAAAATACTTCACGTGAATAATCCAGCGAATTATAAGTTTTAATCAACGTCATGATCATCAGGTATTCTAAAATATGTACGTTCTGTGATATAACGAACCATTCCACTTGGAAGCAGTAAGGCTACAGAGGCCGCTTGAGCACGCTATACCATGCATTCTAACTTTGAGCTGAAGTTAAAACAAGGAATTTAAAATATCAAAAAATTAAACCAGATAGGGAGCTCTTGGAAATACGGCGAAAGACCTAAAACCGAATCATTTCGAGACTATATCCCATTCAATCTGCCCGAAGGGTCATTACAACGCTAAGTTAAAAAGCTGAAGTTGAAATCACTTCATGGTTGACTGACTACTAAGCTTGACAGATGAAAGATACATCCGACCCCGCGAGATTTCTCTATGGCTTTCTATCTCGGCGAGGGTTTGGATTTTCCTCCCTTTGATACATTCGTTGGCCGTTGATGACAGTTCCCGAGAATCAGGTGGCAACTTCTCTCAATATATCATTCGACATTTTGACAGCGACTCGAAGGCATCGGGAGAAGTGGCTCGACGTATCTAACCTCATTCGCTAACTGACGCGATCGCGGACTGAGCATCATCATTGCATGCAAACATTGAAAGGGGGGGTCATGATGTAAAACACTGACAAATGTTATGAAATCACTAGTTGAAAAGCCTGTTGAAACAGGCTAAAATATTGGCGAAACGGCCAAAAATTAATGAATTTAAAAATAATTAAATAGAAGTTTACGAATGGTTTTTAAAATTTTAAATGGAAAAATATATGTAACTACGGCAAACAATATATATTATCAAACTGTCAGAGATTTTTTTGTACACAAATCTTTTGAAAAAGCAGGCGGAGCTGTTACTAAGCAGTTTCCCTTTTGTGTATATCCAAAAATGCGTACGCCCGCGTCAGATGGTGGAGAACGAAATAGGGAGCTCGCTTGCCATCTATTGGCGCACATCTGAATCACTACGCCTGGTAACCGAATCATACGTACGCTCGCGTAGCCTTTTATAAAGTAGACGTGGCTGATGAAATCACGAGCAGATGCCGGGGAAAATGCTGCCGGGTGAGAAATGGGTGTTAAGAAGAGGGGGAGAAGAAAGGGGAAGTGGGAAGAGAATCGATTGCGTGGGAAGCTGGGAGACTCTCCGTGGAACACGCGCTATTTCCGAGCCGAGGCGATTGATGTGGAAAAAAATGGTGCGAGACGAAAGGGAGAAAAAAGGGTGCTCCATATCTTTCCTTCTTTCACACTTTCCTTCTCGCTCTCAAACCCGTTCCCCAACCGAAAGGATCGCATGGAGGCCCTCGGAGATGCCTTTATCCCAGTGGTTGTCGCTTCCCTGGGTTCATAAATCCCGAGCGAAACCTTTCGTGTGCGGCAGACGGGGGAAAAATACTCGCACTAGAATACCACCAATCTCTTGAAAAGCACGAGAAAAATACCCGGATATCATATGGGGAACGGTCTGCCACGGAAACGGACAGTACGTAGTCTGAAGGTAATTTTTGTTGCATGTTCAGTGAAGGAAATTCGCTAATTTTCACGCTGATAAAACTGTAACTCTATATCTCTTGGCACGTTGTGTCATTATCAAGGTGGCGTCCATAAATGACACTTTAAACTCTTAATTCAATTTTTCCCGCTTTGCATATAATCACAGCTTAGCCGCTGGAGACTCGGAGGCTATACGCTAGGCTGAGACTGCCTAAATTAAAAATTTAGATCATATGCGATTCAGATTGACATACACGACATTATTTCATAAAAAAACTGTACTATGCATATCTCCAGAACAGATTTGAAATAATATAAATTTCAAAAGAAACCCTTTGAGCGCATTGCGCGGGATAAATGGAATAATTTAAACAGGTAGGTAATGATATGTTATTGTCACATGAAAAACAACTATGAACGCATTGGAAGCGTTTAATGCAAGTACAAAATATTAATGAAGCACTCCTAAATCATTTGAAACATTAATAAATTCCGGATAACTTAATTGCATTATATTGCGTATTTTTATTAGTTCGTTGACAATCAACATCATTAGACCAATAATAATGATGACTAATTAATCAGCTCAAACAAGTTATTTCGTCACAAAATTTTCACCTGGAATATAAAATCACAATCAAGCCACTCATCATTGAAATTAGCGTCGGGAAAATAACATATTTCACGCTTACACGTGTATATTCATTCATCGCTTTGAGTAATTACTAGAAAGCATTATATTTCACTTTGTATAATAGATACGTAAAACACAACTAGAAACTTTATGCTTCAATAAATAGCATTATACTTTAAAATACCCAAATGAATTATTTATATTATTCTATGATGAATATAGCGCACTCAATTTCAGAGAAATTAATGTCACTGAACACCTCTTCCGCGCTCAAGATATGATAGAACAAAATGAGGCAACGAGATACTTATAGCTAAATTCAAATGTTTTAACTGTTATTTGCGCTGCTACTGATTTTTTTAAAAATAACCCACATTGATAGCTGATGAAATGTATAAAGGAGCCAGAGTAGGTTTTAACCTTTCACCAGAAATGTTTGGCATACAAAAGTATGATGAAGCGGAAACAGCGGACTGAGAGTATATATGAGAAATTGAGGTTAACGAGGAAGAAAAAAAACATGCTCCGCTTCGTAGTTATTGTCTAAACCTCACACAAACAAATAATTCAGGTCTGCATTCCTCCTGTAGTTGGGTTTGCAAGGGAAACATTAACTGGGGAATGAAGAAAGGGTGGAGACAAACCTGAACTTTGAATTAGCCAATTCCGAGCAAAAGGTGACAAAAAGGAGCAAAAGAGGTGAAAAGCTTAACATGTAGCTTAGCTTAACAATAACTCGTATTTCAACGCCATTAATAAAAATATGAATTAATGTTAATCCTAAATGAGATTTGATTAAGAATTCTCATCAGGATACCTGTTTATTTGAGCATGAAAAGCCAACACGTTTGCATCAAATTAACTACGCTTTCCTCATAGCAGAAAATGTACGTAAATGAGAAATACTGCAAAAATAACGTCAGATACCGACCACAGGGCGTTTTTTAATATGAATATCTGCCTCTCTTTTGATGAATTCCGTAGCAAATCAATGAAATAGTCAAACGCAAAATGTAGTGAAATATAATATTCTAGCGAAAATCTAATGTCCTTCTCACTCGCGGGTTGGTCCGGGCTGCATTCACTCGAGTATAAGGGACTCGCTCACTTTAAAGGTGAGTTTCAACAAGCTTCCCAGCTTCACCGAAACCTATCGGCAAAATGATTCCCGCATGGATTGCGGTGCAATCGACGGGAGCGGGACTCTATATATCGCCGCTTTCCCCGACGATTTTTCAAAGGGAAAATTTCACGGCGAATAAACTCCCATCGATTTATTTATCTGGGCCACATGAACCCGTCCTTCCTCTTCATCTGGAGCATGAACACACTGCTTTTATCGGTTCGCCTTGTTTACTCCCGCCCGCGATGCGATCGCTCCGCCAACCCTGCATCAGCTCTTTCTGAATAATTTTAAACATAAACAAACTGCAATCCTGCCATCGAATACGTCATTCACGGTGGACACGAGCTTGTAAAAGCTATCCACGGGATTACAATGTTACGGTGTGATTCAGAATTAAAATATTTATCCCATACGTTGGCCCTTTTCACACTTTCCCATGTTTCAGTTGAAGTTGTGAAATGAATTCCACAACGAACACCAATATACTGGCGTAGGACGCCTTCCATTCAAGACGTTGAAGCTATCACAGATTGGAACACATCAGCGCACTATAGCGGGCACGAAATATGATGAATGGAACGAAGAGCGTCGGCGAAACGTTCGGTAACCTGCCGGTGGGTAACATTCTTTAGCTAACAAATACTACACTTTCAATGTTTTTTTGAGTTTATCAAATTTGTTCAAAATATATATTTAAAACATAATAATTATACTACCGAGTAACAAAAGATTAATATTATCCATTCTGATGAACTTAGTGAAAATTAACACAAGAACAGCAGTCACAGAGGCGATTATCGGAGTTGTTAAATTGTCTAGCGCACATGAACTTTGCTCTCGAGCAGTTTTGAGGTGCGTTGCCTAGTGTGCAGGGTCTGAAACGAATGGAAAGCAATTTCACTGTTGTCTTGCCAAGTCAACAGCGCACTAGAATGAATGGAAAAATCCTATTGTGATTGCGAACATGTAACTTATAAATCGTCTCTGTCGCTTTGATTTACATCCGAGTTTCCTTGCCCATTAATTTATTTATTTATTATGATCTTGAAACTTTAAGCAAATAAGGGCTCACGCTGGTATAAAATAATAAAAGAAACGCTACTCCTGGTTTGCAGAATAAGATGATTGAGTGACGTTCAGAACGAAGGTGAAAAAAATGACAGCATTGGCGAGTTGGGTTTCGAAATTAAACGCAATTACGATCCTTAATCGCCCATTTGTACACGCTTAATCGTCAGGAATCACTAAACCGTTCCTCTGTGAAGGCTTTGGCAGCGTGATGGTGATTTCCAGGCATCATAGACAACCGCGGAAGGCATTCTGTAAAACATGAATCTCATTCCATTCGCTACCTTAAACTTTTGAAACAGATTCTCACACGGTTAACGGCCAAAGATGAAGCATCCAATATGGTTATAAATTATGTTCGTAAGTCCTTGGGTTTCCCCAGGTAATGGAGTACACCGGATTTGACGTTTCTATAGAATAGTCTGTCAGTTCCTTCAGGGTAAATTATAATAGAGCGAATCATCTTCACCATAGAACACGATGGCAGACTTAAATATCAACATTATCACCCGGTGGGAAACATGAGAACTCTTCATCCGAAATATATCTCTAAACTGCATGCTTTTCAACGTATGGCAAAACCAATTTCATGTGTTTTTCTGTAAGTTCTGGTAATGTATGGTAAAAATCTAAAGCAATATCATAGAAAAGCAAAAAAATATATTCTCACTGGAGGATTTTGAATAGCATTTCCCCAAGATAATCAAAACATATTCATTCTAGCCAAAACAAAAAAATCATGCAGCGTAGAAAACCGGGAAAACCGAAAACTCAACGGGAAAACTGAAGATCTAACATTTAAAAATTCTGCAACGGAGAGGATTGATGAAGTTAATGGTTTGAGGCGTAACTTTATGGAACTCCTTCATAATTGAAAAGAAAAAACTTTGTTCCTGACCTGATGACCAAACAGACCTGATGATGTCGCCCAGCGACGAAACCCAGGTCGGCAATAAAATTATTTATGAGGAACGAATAAAATTTTTTCTATTCCATTATGGAGAGGATTGATTCAGAATGTTAATGCGAATTAGAGATATTGATTGAACACCATGAGTCAGCCAGAATGGCACTTATGCTTGCATACAAACGTCTTCGTACAACATTCCAAGTCAGGACCACGTAATTGAGAGTGACTGGGTATCTCTCAATAGGTTCACGCCTACTATTGAGCGGATTCCAGCAATTGAAGAACGCTCAACAATAAAATAGTGCCCTTTAGAGATGCCCTTGCTCCAGAAGAAAGGAAAGGGAATGAGGCATAAGGTTGGGGAGCATAGAGGAGGGAGATTTCTTGCCGAGCGGTGGGGGGGACGGAAGACACCAAAGGAAAACCAAACCAGACATACAAACAACCCCTCCACTCAACAAAAAAACCCTTCACGTCCAAGAGACTCTCGCCACCTTTTCCTCATCGTCAGCTCCACCACCCCCTACACCCCACAACCCCTTCCCCCTTACCTTCTGTCTCCCACCGCGTCACCCACCTGGGACCCGCCATTGGCCCAGTCACGCAAAGGCGACTCTCGCGTACGACCGCGGTAAAATGTGTTCGTCCTTTTCACTCTCCGCCACGGCCATTTCTCACTCGGTCGGCCCACACTCCCATGGCAACCAGACAAGGAGTTTCCAACCTCCTCCCATGCATGTTCTCTATGCTACTACTACTTCGGTCCTCCACTCTTGTTTTCCACTTGAAAAAAAAACTCTTTTCAAATTCCCCCCTACAGAACCTCCTCCTCGACAACCAAGACGTCCGTCCGCACTTCGACTTCTGAAGGAGGTGACCGTTTTTTTTCTAACTCCCGAAGAAATTCCGGAGCGTAAAAGACGGGAACTTCTGAAGTCAGCCTGCATTCGAGGAGAGCCTTCTGGACTTTCGGGAAATAATGCCGGTCTGCCTTGAAGAAGAAAAGGATTCCCTCCGGTCTAGAGATCGGGGGGGGGGGGGGGGGGGGGCAGGATTCTGCGTCCGTACTCAATACGATCGGTGAGATTAAGCGGTCACGTCGACAAGGGGTCATCAATCGCCATGAAGGTGTCCATCCAAAAGGAAAGTTTGACATTCTCGAGCGCTTAATGAATGAACTTATCTACGCATCGGAAGTTATCTAGGGCAATGAAAACATGTCGTTTCGATGAAATATTTACCACAATTACTCACCAAATGCATCTAGGAGAGTAGACACGCATAAGCTTGTAAAAAAGCAGCTGAGGTGTATTATTCACAATTTCACAGTCAACTCATTTATTCTTTTCGGAACTTAATGTGAAGGGAATTTTAAAGGAACAAGACACAATTCGCAAACATTTATTAACAAAATGTGGCTAGAAAACATCTCATATTAGGGGAGTTTTCAAGAGCAAGGCGGAAAAAACAATCATTTGCAGTCCAAATAATATCCGCCAGACACCACAGCATAGTCTCCTCACTCCAAAGTAGAACGCTTGGATTTTTTATGGACTTTCTTCGGAATCTGGTGTCTTTCGACCATCCCGGGATGTAACAGAAACTTTTAAGTCACGTTTTAAAGACATGGCGATCCAAGGAGGAGACACTACGGACTTCAGTGATAGAAAGCAAGATATTTTCCGTTTTTCTTGATTATTCTGTAACATTGCAAGTGTGATGTCATGCCAGGAGTTCTGGACATAATATTTTTTTTTCATCAAGGCCTTGAAAGATGCACAAGGTTGTTTCAGATTTAAGGTTAAATGCGATAGCATAAATTTTACTCAGTCTTCAAGTTTGTAATTTGAACTCACATTTTGAAACACTAAAATAACTATCCAGAAAACAGGCACTAATAAGCTTTTACAGAATCATTAAAGGTGAATTACATTCGATTTAATATTTATTTGTATGACTCATTATGTCGTGAGCGTCACCAAAACTCGCGCATCATTCAGAGGAAAACATATGATCCGAATTTCGCTCTTTAAAAATAATTCCGATCACAATAACTGGAATAGGGGGAATATCTAAAACAAAACCACATCGAGCACTTTTTTATCATTACTGTATATCAAAGGAGCATTAAGTAAAATATTATTACAATTTTTTAATGAAAGTAAAGGAGCTGTGACTTCCATGCATACATAGGAGTCAGAATTACTTTGCTTTCATAGAAGATTTGGATTAATCTTTAATTAAAATTTACTTTTTAATTGCTCTCTTCTTCAATTATATCAAAGGAAGTAACGAGCGATAATTAGCTACAGAGAGAAAACAATCGTATTATATGGTACAACATATTAAATTCACAATATCATAATGCTTCACGTCAGCACTGCAACCACGAGTGAACTGTCTAAAACATCGACTACACGGGGATAAAAAAAACTCGTACATATTCGACAAGTTTATACGCTGGAAGTCAGCACGTGTTATTTCAGCTCCCTGCGGAGACTTAGATGAAGATAAGTAGCTTGGATGATTTTAAACGAAATTGGCGTCACGCACTGTTAGATTATCTATCCGCGTCGCAGGAAGTCGACGGAATGAGTCTTTAAACACCAGCAGCGACCGCGCAAACATTTTCACCTGTGCTCGGCTGATAAGATTTCTCGATCCCATAAAACTTACTGGAGCGCAGGACGACGTACAGAACTTACTGACAAACATGTCGCACAGCAGCTTATGCCCGTCACATAAATGTACACCCCAAGGAAAAAATATAGTGCCTCGTAAAATTCTAGCAAGCGGCGTTACATTACAGCGCAAAATTAATATGCATGGTATTCTCTATGAAAACCTTGAGTGGCAATTACAGCTTATTATGTATTACGCCTTCCACGCCCGTTACCCGCTCACATTAAACGAGACTGAAAACAAGAAAGCACACCAAGAAGTGCCATATGTACCCTTTTATGTACCATGACAGTACAAGATACCTTGATAGAAGAGGATTCGGAAAATGCTTAAACAAAGATAGAGGGACGTATAAACATTATTGCTGGAGACATTTGACGACTTCAACTCATATTTTAATTACAAATAATATTACATTATTATGTATCTAAGGTCTACTAAGACCTCTACAGGCTGAAAATATCTCAAGAGTTCACGTAAGGAGCATTACAGACAGGAATATATGGAAAACCAACAGGTCAGATAAATAAAACGTTAAGGACCGACAAAATGTCAAGATAAATTAGATGATGAAAGGAAAACTTCTGGGATTGAAGCACTGGAGTGAAATGTAGAAGAATTGATGGCAACCACTGAGAGAAAAAATACATGTATTCAGATTCCAATTTTAGGGCTGGAGCTAATAGATGAAGGAATTGAAAAGATATTGAGTAGAATTATATTCCGTTGAAAATATATAATAGAATAATTTTAATAACGTCGGAGAGTAGATAATTCCCTTTGGTTTCAGTACTCAGCCATTCTACATGCATTAAAAAAATATCAAAACTCAATTTAGCTATCTATCTAGAGATATGTTTCTTATTATATTCGGGTGAAGACGATCACATGGATAAAACACCGATGTTTCCCAAGTTTTAAACTTTGATTCTCATCTCACCCTCCAGCCAGTCGGTACCCTTCGTACCCTTACAGCATACCCTCTGGCGTTTTAGGGTCAGAGATGTACAGAAGCATGATACTGAACATCTTCCATGTTCCTGCCCGTCAAGTCCCCTTTCACGGTCCTTAGTTTTCCCTGAGGCTAATCAACAACTTCGGCAATCTTCTCTTTGAGAACTCTCACAGTCCATGCGATAAACTGAAACCGAACTGTAAATCCCCTTTCATGCAAAGTCTTACCCTGTTCATTCCCTAATCATCTAACTAACTCTAAGTAATCGATATGTTAAACACCTGCGGCGATGGGACTCAACGCAGTCGTCTAGTAGGTACTCCATTTATATGAAGTCCAAGCAACCAACTCACCCAAGAATCTTTACTTATGTGGCAGGGTATGCAATAAATGTTTAACAGCTGTTTTTGTAATCACTTCCACGTAATTTATTCGTTTAATATTTCTCCGAAAGTAAGAAGTTGACTCTCAGAGCCCCGAAGAGCACCGCGAATCACTTTGGTCATTGGATACAAATACCTATTGGAATATGCTGCGACACGAACTATCAAACAAAGCCAACTATCTCTCTGCCAACAATCGAAACTTGCCAAACAAGAATTACAACTCCTTCAATAATCATTAAGGAAAGAAATTATTGATTTTTAACCAATAACTTGATAAAATCAAAAGCGGAACAGCACAATATTAACTTTTTGCCAAAATAAATACCATTAGGTGGCAATAACCAGCTGCCTGCACACTAATGACACCTCCGAAATTACCAAGGGATCGGGTTAGTGTGGTGACTTGATTTTTTGGCTTCCCATCCCAAGGGTTCGGGTTCGAATCTCGGCGGAGATTTTTCAATTGAATCCCGATTCCTGTTTGGGCTCTATGAGAAGAACAATCTAATTACAATACTCTGTTAGTCGGACGGGGCGTTAAAATGTGAACCACTGGAAGCTTTTTCTTAAGAGAAAAATATCGCCAACACCGGGTTTCTCTCCACCCTTCCCCAAGTTTCCCAAGTTATCCTTCATCATCAACCTGACCAGCACCATTAGTGGCGCAAATGACCTCATTTGTCGTTCGCCTCAGCAAATAACTAGCCAGGCCAACCAGAATTCCAGGTCAGTGTGGTCTTTAAATTAAGGCGTTGCTTCAGATGACTTTGTATGACTTAAGAGTGACTTGAATGGCGTGAAAAAAGTCCGGGTCCAAAGAAATGGTCTTCGTCGAAACATTCCTGTCCCTTTTTCCCACCCACGTCAAATGCACGGGAGGGTATCCTATGGTGGACGCACAATAACTCCTTTTTTAAAACCCACCAATTTTCAGACCGTTCCCAGCGATCCATGAAAAGGATCTCCGGATAGAAAAAAAGTCACCTTCCCCAATGGTACACACGTTAATATGTGTTTTTTGCCCCATCTATTCGCCCCTATTCTTAAAATTATTTTCCAACCCTTCTTCCCCCACCATTCCCGTTCCACCCCGACGATCCTCTCCCACATTCTACCGCTTTTAAACGGTGGGACGGGACCTGAGTGGAATGGGAAGAGCGGACCACCCGCTGCCGCCACCAAACGGCCTTGGGACACCAATGAGACCGACAGTCCCTCTCCCACAGAAGAGTTCTTCAGTTCGACCAAGCAGATTTCATTCCAACATTCCGCCGACCACCGTTCCCTCCCAAAAAAAACTAGGTAACAATTATTTTCTTCCTCGCGCGCCACGTTTTCTTACCCTTTCTCATTGCTTTCCCTCATTTCCTCACCACTGATATACAATAAGAGTACACTTAAAGCATCGACCGAGAGCTGGATTCAAACTGAGGTCTTCAGGGGGTCAATTCTGGGGTGGGATCACGGTCCCTTCTATCGCGTTGTCGCTATCGTCATTCAAAATTCAAACCACTCAAGAAGGGCTGTCCTAAGAAAAAACTCCATCAATTAAGACTAGTTAATTAAAGAAGCAGACAAATTTTCACGTTTTCGCTCACATGAGCGCAATTCAAAAACATATTACGCGAGTGTACGCGTAATGGAGGTCCGTGATCGCACCCATCTTCACGTAGCGACGATATTAGCGACTGTCACCATGAATTTGATTCCGGCTCCAAGTCAGTGGGTAGGTTCCACGCTAGAACAGCGGTCACTACTTATCCTTAGCTAAGTATTAGCAGCACAATTCCCATTCCGGTTTATTTTTCTTTCACTAACTCGAAGCTAACTCGTAGCTATTATATCGCTGATTGCAAAGCAGCGGTAAACCATTTTCAATTATTTAGACTGCGATTAATAACATTTGCCGCCATATGCGCAAGCAAAAAATACGTTATCCAGATTAAAACTCACGAAAAGAATGCAATGTATCTATTATACTCGATTAACCTTGGAAAAATCACTGAATAAATAGGCTTGTTTTCCATGGCGGTTTCTAGCGTACATAATTTCACCCTTAGGCAAAAGTAAGACAGATTTTAGAAGAAACGGAGGCCACTGCTGATTGTGAGCTCACCTCTCACTTCCACAATATTGCGTAATAAATCGTTTTACGTAAAGCAACGGAAGAACCAGAATCAACGCCCAGTTTACGAGTGGTTACCAACTGGAGCAAGTTATTTTCGCAAGACGTTGAGCGCCTTTGTCAAGTTCGGTTTCTAGACAGCAGGAAAGTAAACGAATAAGCACAGTGCAGTGTTTAGGGCTCCACTCTCACGAGCTTTTCGATTTACCTTTCTTTTGTACAGTGTTCATGAACAAACAATCTTTTTTTTACCTTTTTCGCCTCCTTTTTCATTAGGTATCCTCCTATTGGCCTCCTATCTCCGAACAATACCTTTGCCTCTGCCGTTAAATCCTCATCCCAAGAACAGCTATGATGTTCACTTTGTTGGTATGGCTACCTCCGCATATTTTTATTTCAAGTTTATTTTCACGAATTAATTTCTTAATACCACAAGTAAAATAAGTAAAATGCTTGGTGAATGTTTGTTGAGAAAACTTAAATGTATAAATATACAATAAATTTAATCCGTCGAATGGCTGCGCTAAAAGATAATGTTTTTAAATGACGTAGACCACCTTTGTGCTGCATTGTTTACCCGGTGAGGCAGACGAAACAATTTCGACGGAAAATTGGATGTGGAGGCAACGACTATCACTCCTCCAGCAACAGTTAGTCAGTACTCCAAAGTCAGTATTTTCAAAGGTTAAAAGGGGCTGCTGACATAATGGCAAAGTGGGAGGATATCTACATGGACTCGAAACTGTGATGATGATGGAGAGATGAATGACTTCATTTTATGGGGAGAAATTGTCACTTTACTCCTCCCCTTTTTCAGGGCGAATACACACAATTATAACTGGAGCTATTAACCGCGCAGTTACCCATGCATTCGTGCAGTCGTCCACTCGATTCTCTACAAAGAGGCTCACTTACACTAGCCATGTACTTAGATGCGTAAACGGATTCGTGAATGACTGGAAATTGGGAGAACTAACACTCAAGAATTGATACAAGGACTCTTCCCTGGAAATTCACTGGCACAATGTTCGCGTTTACACGTTGTAATTTGGAGGGAGCATGCCTGCATGAATGAAATTCACATGCCTGTTGCTTAGTCCGGAGTGAGCTCTACCCTCAACTATCCAAACCAACCTTCGGGTTGAATCACTGAGTGAGTGAGTGAGTGAGAGATACCTGCTCACCCAAGTACACGCTTTGAAATAAAAAGCCCCTCTCACGTCGCCATTTTGACTGCAAATTAAGCTGAGCATCACACTAGGAAGCTATAGAGCGTTCCACATTTAGCTGACAGAGTGGGCCTTATGGAGAGCGCTGTTGCTAAACTTACTCTGCGTGTGGTCACCTCCAGGCCACGTAGGCAACCATTTCAAACAACGCGCTTAATTCAGGTAATTTATTTTACCGAATAATAACTTCATACTGGTAGGACGCATCCGTGACCAAAAATGAATCAGTTATGCGCATGACGTAATCGGAATGACACGAGCAGCAAACGACTGGAGAATTAGCTAATAGGAATAATGGATGAAAGATCCGATATTTTAGTTTTTAGCGACGACAGAATGGATTCAAGTTCACATTTGCATCCTTGACCACTGATCTACAACATAATTTATCGGTTATAATAAGTAACAGCGTAGTATGAGAATACAATATTGTTTACAGCAGAAATAACTCTAGCAAAAATTTATTTACAAATTAAAGTTGAAAATCATACCATTTTCTACATTTAAGTTGTATTTTCTCCGGGCAAACCTGGACCCGCTTCGCCCGAGTTTATGTATCAGTGGGATCTCAATAAAAATGTTCTCTAACCTCAAATGTTTCCTCACATTGCTGTGTATCAAAATACCACCCGAGTAACAAATGTACAACCCTGACGGAAATTTCCCTATAAGAATTCCCTAGAACATAGGGAAAAGCAAGGGATAATTTGAAAATTCCTTAGAACAATTTTTTTTTTCTAAGGAAATGCCCTAAAACTCTACGTATTTTTTTCCTGGATACTATTTTCCTAAGAAATTGCAGACTTCAGTCAGTAATTTCCCTATAAATAAATGCTACTTTAGGGAAAACTTTCAGGCATAGGAAAAATTACACCAGCAATTGCAAAGAGTGCAGTGTGCAGTACATATAGTGAATGACGATAGAAGGAAAAATATATATTCATAAAAACAAGAGAAAGATTCTGCAATTTCATTTATCACAACTAATTGTCATGAGATTTATGAAATATTTCTCAATAAAAAAAGATGTTCAACCATTATAAAAAATCTCTTCTCACAGTCAACTAAATATATTCGGTGTCAATATTTGTGGTAAAATAAATATATTCTAAGCCATTTCAGCCCATTTTCAAAATTATTTCCCAGGTATAACGCATGCTAGGGAAGTTATGGCCGAAGAGGTGTATTTTCTAGGAAAAACGGGTGTTCAATTTTCTAGAAAATTTTCCGACAGGGAAAACACTCCGCACCTAGCTAGCATTTGATGTAATCCAAACTACGTCCCAACGTTCGACCAAAACGATACGCAACGACCTACCTTCTGTTATTAGTACCATAACTATACGATAACGTTCCTGCTGCAATTGGCAACATCGCACCTCTGGCCAAACGGATATTTACACAGGAAACGAATCTCCATAAGAGCCCATACTAGCCCACACTAAAGCGTCATATACGGGGTATATATGTAGAGCGATAACTTTCACATATATGTGAAATATGTGGAGATACATATGGATTCTATTAAAAATTGGCCTATATATATTTAAGGAGAATATATTTAACATATATGGAGACATATATGGGAAATATATGGACTCCATATATGGTCAATATATTCAATTCGGTCAATTTTTAATAGAATCCATACATTTTTCAATATGTTGCACTTATATGTGAAAGATGAAATAAAACAAGGAACATGTGGCCATACACCTGAACTATATTTAGCCTTTTATGGACACAATATGTAGCCATAGCTATAGAAAGACCATGAAAACGTATACGTAACACGAGAAATGGGAGTTAGCATATTCATCTGCGATTTCTTATGGATCAAACCTAAATATACTTAAATATAATACAACAGAACTAAGACCTAAGTACGACGACAAACATATACGGATAGAAGTATCTTCTTCTTCCAACCCTTTTATTTTCACCCAGTATTCCTGCCTGTCCACCAGTTGGTTATAATGTACGCCAAACTTGATACCAAAGGCATCTGGATCGTTCTACGCGGCTATGTCACTTCGAGAGGCTTCTTCAGAGGGTCACTTCATAGTCTTTAATTGTTCATTATGAATGATACGAAGACAGAAATTGCGCCTTGTGATAATATTGCTGTGGTCAGCTGCCAACTAATTGTGAAACGCACTACAGATGTCCAGCGCAAACAGGCTCTTATGGGACGCAATGTTTACTGCACATACGATCCATGTATTAAATAGCGTATGGAAATTCCTGACGTAAAACGGACTTCACAAGGACCACCATCCCTCTCCTCCACCAGCGTCTTCAACTTCACAAACAGCTTCCATCCCTCCCTTCCCACAACTCCTGAACTCTCCTTAGCATCTCCTGCCCCTCACACCAAGCGTCCTTTCACTTTCCTTCCAACTCACTCCCTTGATCTTCCCCGACTCCTCCCTCACGTCCCACATCTTCCCATTCCCCAGCCCAAACTCAACGTCTGTCCATCTTGGGCCCCCGCCCCCAACCCCCGTCCCCAGCCTCCACCCCACCACCACGGAAACACTCCCCCTTCATTATCCCCAGAATTTATATCCCCACGTCAATCCTATTTCCCTCTCTTGCATTAACCTTTATCCGCCTCCATTCCTCTTCCCCCACCCTTCCAGCCTCTTCCCGGCATGCTCCGCGACCAACAATGCCTCGCCATCACGAGGGCTGCGCGATATTGTGATAAATCAACTGCGATACGCGATACTCATGAAAAATCGTAAAGCGGCCCAGCTTAAAGAGTGGGAATACAGTTTTTTTTATCAAATCCCACGGTATTCATTCCTTTATAAATTAAATCAGATGCATAAAAAGATGAAAAAGGTTTCTACAATGTACTCTTTATGAATGCCGAGTCATATTTCATGACAAAATGGAACATTTCCAGCAAATTTAAAATCATTCGTCCAAGATAATGTTTTGGTACACACTGAAAAAAATGCTCTAGAAAATTTCTGAAAATATAAGAGTTGGATCCTCAAGTTGCCGGTTTTTCCGCCGCATTTCCCCATCTTCAGCACAATATTTCCGCAGCTGTCCTGCAGGCCTCCTCAGATCCAGTACCTGAAGAAAGCTGCAAACTAGACCTGAAGAAGCCTACAGGACAGCCTGGGAAATGCTGTCTACAAGATGGAAAATCGTGGCGGAAACCCGGAAACGGATCAGATTCTCATTATTATTTTAATGAATATTCTGTGATACACAAGTGCATTCCTGGTGTGAAGTACGACACAAATTCGACGTGAGATACAATGCCAGATTGCATATAATTTACACCATTAGATACATCGCCTAAGGAGCGATAAAGTAATAATATCGATGCTGATATTCGAATATTCCCCAGCCTTACGCATTGCATCTCCTTTCTTCTCCTCCACCCACGGTCCAGAAGTCGTCCGTCTACTCTTCTCCCCCCTGCTCCCTTTCCCATTCCATTATAAAACTCCTATTTAAACTCTTCCCGGCCCTCTCCCGCTTCCAAATCCCTTCCCTTCCAGCCGGTATTTCCTTTTCATTTCGCCTTCTTTTGTTTCATCTGGCGGCAGAGAAAGCGGGTATTCCCTCCCTCTCCATAATTCCTCCCTCGCCTTCCCACAATTCCCGCTCGTTCCTCCTCCTCCTCTTATCCCACCTCTTACACTGCGAGCAATGCCAACGACTTTATCGCGTCCGGATGGAATTCGTTAAAACGGGAATATGGATGAGGGATTTGGCGGAAGATGAGGATGGGTGGGTCCACGCGATAAATCGACGCATCGAGCGCGATGCGCGATACGTCGGCGATAGTTCATTGCAGAATTGACCCTCTGGGCCAAACTGTACATCGCGTAGCAATTGCAATGCGATACACTGCGGCATCAAATCCAATGCGGTATTCGATTCCACGGTAAATCTTGCTGCATTCTATGCCATGCGATATCTCGCAATATCCGACGCAGTGCGATATGCGGTTCAAGGTGATTTCATGCGGTGCACGATGCGATATCATGCAATATGTAGTGTGAATCGATTCGCGAAGCATTGCTTTAACAGATGTAGAGCAATATTCTACATGCAGTACAGTCACGATTATCCGAGTCCCATTTACCGAGGTTTCGAATTATCCGAGGTATGCTCATCCTGAGGCTGTACCAAGCCAGTTAAGCTCATTTATCAAAGGAACGCCAGAATTCGCCATGACTTTAATCTCTATATAAAACGCGATCCATAAAAATGTTTTCTCCCAAAAAGGTCAAAAAATGAAGAGCAGTAAACATAAGAATAACTTATTTTCTTGTCGTTTATGCTCGCGCATATGACTTTCTTATTATCCGAGTTTTAATTATCCAGGATGGCCTCAGTCCACACTACCTCGGATAACCGAGACTTCACTTGAACCACCTTGTGACCTGCCGACCGGGCAACGGCAGGGAGTGATAGGACACCAAGCCACGTCACGATATCACATCATGAGATATTATGCTATATCCAATCAATCGCGTCTTTGACGATGCAAAATTTACGTCTCGATGCGATATCAAATTATACGCATCGCACGGTACAGGAGAAGGGGTGAAAAGCGAGGATTTAGAGGGGAGTTAGATAAGGATGGAAGGGAGGCTAAGAAAGAGACAGAGAGGTCTGATTTCCCCTTCACTCAAGACCCCCGCCTCATTCCCCCAGTCAACCCTTCCCATCCGCATTTGGCTTTTGTTTACTCTCAAGTTTATCTCGAAGAAACTTGATATTATATTTACCAAACGACACTCGGGCAAGTCTTCGCAAAGAAGACGGAGGAGGAGAAAAAGATATGTCTCCACGGGTCCTCCCTCCCTTCCAGCCCGCTTGATTCCGTCTCGGGCCAACTACAGCATCCAAGGAGGATTTCCTCCCCTTTTCAAGGCACCAGTACATACCAACTCATCGGTCCTTTTTCCCTCGCTCGAGTGCCCTTTCCAACTCTTTGGCTCCCTTACCAATTCCCCCAGGAGAATCAGGTTCGTGCGTTGGCTGAATAACTAGCTACAAATCCCAATGCCTCAGGTTCGAATCCAGGCAGTGAGTATAAATTTCAGTGAAATCTGCGCATTCAGCGCAAAACGTTCATGAAGATGACAGCTGGAGCGGAAATCGTGGCTCATTGAGTGCACATTTTCGTAAACGTTTAGGTAAGTCGAAAACATACATGGACCACATTTCATTTAGGTACATCTGTTTATGCGGTGGAACTCACCATGAGTGCAGTTCATGCAGAAAATAAATTCTTGTTCCCATTTTTCTCGCTCTCAGTGTGAAATGTATGACTTATTTGAAATAATTGATACTGCAAGGTATGATTAAAGGACATGCCAGCACAAGTCAGTCTTGGGTGTTCTCAAAATTTATATTGCGTTATCACGTTCAGTAGTAATGTTACATTACACATATGCATTCTCTATGCATCTACCTAAGGTTCTGAAGATTCTACTTCCATCGGAGATCCTTCCGGACTGGGGGAGACGATGAAAAATTCGTGAGTAAACTCAGAGGGGTCAGCAAAACCGCCACTTCGCTTTTCATCGCCAACTACCCGACGGAACTCGGGGTGCGCGTATCAAAGCGGCCGCACGAAGCAGCCGGTTGGCGGCCGCGACGTGGGGAAATGCCGGTGAGAGATCTACACGTCTCGAAACTTGGAAAATCTCGTTCCACCCCCAAACCCCTATCGTGGTGTTTCGGGGCTTGGCGCTCAAATGAAGGCACGTGCATCGCCTGCCTTCGGTCGAATGAGAGGGGTGGAAAGCGGGAAGGCTTAATCGGCTGAGGCTCAGGCTATACTTTAAATTGTCTGCCCCGAGGCGAGATACAAAAAAAAGAAAGAATCGGTTAATGGCGGTGGTGGAACTCCATTAAATTCAAATAAGCACTCACTAAATTCAAATATAGGCTCCGAGCTGCATTGAGCCATCTTGGTGGCAATAAAAGCGGAAGGTTGAGGACTGTGAATGTCTAAAAACGAATCCTAACAAAAAAATACAAAAACAGCCTCACGATGACTGAATTCAAGAAAATGATGGTAAAATAAAGTGAATTAGAAGACTGAGCAATATTTAGCTAAAAATGAGAGTGTTAAAAGGGAAGAGAACGCCAACATCCGGAATATTTTGAGGCATTGAAACAAGAGAGTACGTACCAATATTTGAATCCATGCATGTATACGGAAATACGAACATCTTTTTCTCTTTTCAATTTTTTGCATAGAGAAATCGTTTTCTTGGTTTTATACCTATATTGTTCTATCCAAAACCACATCCGACCACTAAAATTTCAATCTCATGGAAATTAGCTATTTCATATTGAAATTAGCACCATTTCTCAAAAGAAGTGAAAAATATTATTTTTATATTAGTTCTCTCACCTGCAGAAAAACCAACTAGAAGAAAAATATTCATAGTGCTAATGAATATACGTCATAAGTATAAATTATATCATAAATTTCGCAAACATTTGGCTACTCTATAATAACACTATATTTGGATAATAAACGCATATTTTACGGTAAATTAAGAGCTATAATTATCGGTTTTACAATAAACCTATTTTTTTTAATGAAAATAAAAACTTAGGACTAATAGATACCTAAAGAAAGTCTGAATCAAACTTCATAGTGTCTAGGTAGCATTCGAATCTATCTTTAGTTTCTAGCGCAAGTTTTATACAATAACATGAATGCCTACGGGTTTTCCGCGAGAATTGATTCATGAGGAAAAATCAGTCAACGCGATTCGTCACAGATGGAAACGAACGTGAAACACAATCGTAAAAGCCGGGAAAAGGGCAACAAAAGCAGAGTAACAAAGAAGCCGAGAAGCAAAACATTGGATTCTAGCGGACCACTTCATTCCGCAGGTGAAATTACGTTAGCTTTAAAGCGCGCACACACTACCGTCAAGCTTTATTTAAAATTCCATTTCCTTTTGTGCGTGGAGGAAAAGGAAGATCGTATGAAGAGAGAGAAAAAAAACGACAGCGATGGTGCTCCAATTCGGAGATCCGAAAAAAAATGAGCCGCAAGAGCCGGGGAGGGAGTTCCTTTTGAGGCGGTTCAAATGACACGGCGAAGAATTTAATTTTCCGCCGCTTCGCAAGGGGGTCGCGTCGCCGGCTATATCCACTATAAATTGGGAAAGGGATCGGTGGGGGGGGGAGAGAGGACGGGGTCCCAGAGAGAGGGATTTGGGGAATGAAGAAATGGAGGTCTTCCACGAGGAGTGGATTTGTCCGGTCCGAGTGGTCAGCTAAAATGCCGACCGAATGGATGAAGGGAATTCGCCCTCAGGACCAGTTCGATTCGAGACTACGAGGAGGACAAAGAAAAATCGTCAACCGTTCTCGAATAATTCGGGACTCATCCACGCAGAGCATGGATGGACTGGGAGGATTTCATAAAGATTTACGCGGGGGGGGGGGGGGGGGGGGGAGATAGAACAAGCGCCGACCTTCAAGGATGCCGTAGTCGAGCCATTGTCAGAAGTAGAATATATTGCCCGCCACTAAAGGGAAGTAGCCGTGAGCATCTTATGCCAGAAAGAAGTTGATTTATTAGCTCATGAATCTTAATAAATATTTTGGAGGTTACGAAACACACAAAAGAACAGAATCCAGATGGATATCGTGAAAAGGAACACGAGAGGTTATGCAAGAGACACTGGGCTTATTTCGAGATAAGTTTCGCTTCCATTTTCATTTCATGTATTAGTTATAATAATGAATAAAAATGCGCTCAAGAATTGTATAAATTAGCTAATTTTTCTAACAGTAAAATGGTATATAAGTATACCCTGCATATAAAATATAACTGTGAGACCATAAACTAAGATATCGAATTTGAATTAAGCTCTAAATTAAATCATGACAGGAGGAAACACTCCACCATTGACGATACATTCAAAAACATCTACATTTTTCATTGTGAGTTGATGGTAACAATATGATAATCGCCACGGAGAATGCAAAACTATTCGGAGATTTTAAAATGAATCACATGAAATATCTGTTGACTATTTCCCTACATCTAGGAGCATAATTTTTCATCTTTATAAAAAATTCCCTGAGTCTGTAGGCGGCAAAAAGATGAAGTCTCAAAGAATTTCTTTGGTGGGTACTGAGTAAAGGAATCCGGCTTCCAATTCATCAATCTGAATAATTTTGCGTTTTGACTATGGAAATATGTCGAAGCCTCCCGCGGTGAAACATTTGAGCAGACGGACCGGTTAGAACAGGAAAGAGAGGCAACACCTGAAACATGCGGACAGATACAAAGCGTTTATGCAAACAAGAGAGGCTTTCGGGGCGAAGGCAGGACGTTTCAGGTTGCATATTCTAAATCTCCCAGTGGGAGATAGGTATGTGAGAGTATAAATGACCGTCGACTACCGAAAAATATACGCTTTTTCTTCCATCGAAAGCGTAAAGCCTGTCACCAAGCTGTTGAACGTAGAAAATTTTTCCATGCGTGACCTTGAAGATAATGCAGAAATACTGACCGTGAAACTACTATTAGAATACAAAGAAGTACGATACGATCATATTAAAGACGGGGGTAGATGATGCCTCGACACACGAGAAATTGTCTTTTTTCTAAACGAAGTTGTATTTTTTTTTGCAAAATCCTAACATGGCCATCACGCGCAATTTGTCCAAAAGTTTTAAGTACTCGCGGCGGAGTTTCGCTTTTTAATCGTTAGGCCGCAGATTAGAGTCCCACCTGGGTGGGTTTTCCCTCACCCAGGGCATGGGTAAATGTATTTCATTGTTGACGTTGAATCTTTTTCCGAAAAAAGACGTATCAGACCAGTTTTCACGGGAGATATAAAATATAAGCATCGGTTTTTTACTTACTCATAGCTAGTTGTTATAAGAAAATATTTCTCATGGTGAGACTTGGCACATGCTTTCCTATTTTTTTCTCTTTATCCTCTCAGTAAATTGAGGATAAAAGAAAATTCTGAGCATGGTAGAGGGAATGTAGCTGGTAGAAGAAATACGAAGGTGGTGCAGAAGAAATGGTTGGAAGATGAAGTGGTATTGACTAACCAATGTTCGTAGAAAACCTATGGCGATAGATGTATTGATTTAGCTGGTTAACTTGTACCCATTCTCTTGATGATAAAACTGAGAATACTCCTTCCCTACCCGTACTTTGCAGGACCATCTATTCAAAAATTCCTAGACGACTCAAGTCTTTACTCCCAATCTCAGATGCTGTAACTGCACGCACTTATCTAACGCCCCATATCCATCCCATTTGGCCGTAATTCGTGCTTCACGTGGCCTTCCAAAGTTTGCAATTCCATAATCTATTGCGATTATGAAAATTCTTCGAACGTCAACCGCTGATTATGATAAGAGAAAATTTCGCTTCATTAGACGTAATCTCTAAGGTACCACGACGTAATACGGCCGATGGTAATTTCAAGGAGAACCTATTAAGCCCGAGACTCTGAAACCTCGTCTATGCCTCCTCCTCGAGGCTTTAATCTTGATGCTCTGCCTCAGGCGGTCTAATATCGTGTCCTACCACTCGCGCAACGAAAACTGGATCATCACATAAAGCTAAAACTACCGGAGAGGTTAACTGTGCCCGGTAGAGGTTAGCAAACTCAAGTTTATCGGGAAATAAATTAACTCTTTATGACTTTCTACATTTATTGCTATCATCATATATTCTGAGAGGAATACTAATAAATCACACCGTTAACGAACAAATATATTTTAGTCATCCTAGAAATATAGTCTATACAGGGGTTAAACGGATAATAAGTGATTCATGACGTTACGTTGCTCAAGTCAATTAAGCTCTGCATTAAGCATGATGAAAAAATAATTAGGACAGTACCACACATTTATTTTCCGATGGATTTCGACGTCTACACCGTCATTTTCAAGGGGCATAGATTGGTGTATGTACATTCAAAATGACGCTGTAGACATCTTCGTGTTCTTCCATCGAGCTTAACGTTGTAAACTTCCACCAAATATCGTCTAACTCCATCAATCTAAATCATGCATGTTCAAATTTGACGGTTTCAGTAGAAATAGTGCAAATACAATCGTGGGTCCATCTCAGTCGTATTCCATATCAATATCGATTTCGTATGCCCTAAGCCAATATTCCACTTCTTATTCAATGATGAATTAAAGTAAAAGCAATGTTTCAATTTTTCCAACCAGTTCTTTAATAACCTATGGGTTATGACATCTTATTCTTATTGTTAGTCAAATCCTCGGGTACACACAGTTGCTGCTAATTTTGGACATACAGGATGGCGTTTGGACATCAAAGCGCGTTCACAATAAAAATAAACTTATTGGAAAACAACATACATGCTTAGAAAATGGATTTTATTTTCAATTGACACATATGCATAAAGAATAAGCAAACAGGGTCGAAATCTCCTGAGAGATTACGATATCGAAAATAATTCAGTTCGGAATGGAATTCCTGCGACTTTATTAATAACTCCATAATCACATCCACGTTTCCAACCTGCGTTGAAAAACCATTTACAGACCTCAACGTACAAATTTTACGACCGTTAAAAACAAAATGCAATGCATTACGCGAATGGTATGAAGCGCGCCAACGTTCTCGCGAAAGACCAAGACCTGAAGATAGGAAACAGATTATTTTTGAATCAGCAAAATCAGCAAAAATAAAACCCTCCATTCGCCTCGAATCAAACGCAAGTGCGACTGACGCAGCAGGTGAGACGTCACGTCACGGGAGATGAAACGCACCGACCGATCGACGCGCCCTCTTCATTTGGGGATCGGAACTAAAGATCCGTCGCAAATCACCAAAATCCCCTTGCTTACACCCTCCCTCCTCTCCATCTCCACTCCTTTCAACGAAAACACTCCGCTCACAAGGGGAGCCCCACTCCTTCCGTAGCTCTTGCTTTCCTCCACCGCCTGAGCCCTCGTGTGTTCAATAAGCTGCCTTTCAGCCCTCCCTTGCAGCAGCGTACGTGGGTCACACACACACTTTTATATATGTATACGTATATATAGGGATATATAAAGCCAGACTCAGCATACCCTTTTACCACGCCGCTACCGTCTCAAGACCAGCCACACACAACCCACCTTTCTGCCTTCCCTTTCTGTTTAGATGCTTACGGCTCTTACGTCTTCCTCTCTCTTTTCATCACCGTCAGCCCCACAAACCTTGTAGGGAGAGCCACCGACGAATACTCCCTCATGTCGCATCTCTCCCTTACCACACCCTTTGCCGCTCACGCTACAAGTTAGCTATGCATGTAACTCATTTGCCTTTAGTAAGCGTGCGATTTGAACGTAGTCAGGAACTACTCATTTAACTGTATCCCTAGTATAAAAATAATATTGTCTTCAGGTTAAAAATGCTCATTCATTTATACAACCGCTCACAGGCTTAAAAATATAACTCATTTAAACAGGAGGTGAGAGAAGAGAGGACAGATGAAATATACAATCACAACGGAGTTGTGAAGATGAAACGATGGCCGATTCCAAATTTAAAAAAAAATACTGAACTTGGAGTCCACAGACCTTCATAATTCGCGTCGGATGCCCAGATCACCAAGCTACCTAGCAAACTTGATGTATCACTGGAATCGGTGGGAGGCTTATATCAACAAACATTCCCCAGGAGTTACCCATACTGTAGGCCAAGAGATAGCATTAAGGCGTTTTTTTCACCCATCAGCCCAGCAGAGATAAAAAGACGAGGGTCGAAGAAGAAAATAGTGATTGTCATATGTTCACAGACAGAGGTCAAGAAACAGAACATGCGTCTCGAGGCACGAGCAGCTTAAGAAGGCAATAAGTCATTTCGGCCAAACACCTATTTCATTGTTTCACACAACCACTCACAGGCATAGGGATGTTTTTGCCGTTGTTTCCTTAAATATCAGATGAGTTGACACGGAGAATTATCAGCATTACCAGTGACGTATTTCGGGTCGACCATAATAGCCATTACTCAACCACAGTAATGTGTATGAGCCCTTACTCATACCTTAGCCCTCTAGTCCCCAAGCCCTTTGCTTCCCCCTGATCTTCAAGAAACCACCCTCACCGCCAACCAACCATCTCAGCTCCAAACGTCCGGTACCTTACATCCAATCCATCTCCTCCTTCCTGCTAACTCCCGTCCATATCCATTATCCTCCTTTTTCTTGAGTTCGTGAGAGACCGCCGAATCCTTCCTTACCCTCTCCGTCAGCTTTCTTTTCTCGTCCTCCTTTCAGACCCCTCCTCACCTCCCTGACCCCCATCCTCCCCCATCAATGAGCCAATGCGACCACCTGACGTCTCTTCCCGATCCTTCCAGGAATCCTTTCTTTCGTCTTCCTTACGGCGCTGCTCCACCTGTTTATTCTCTCTTTCTCTCCTCCATTCGCTCGCCCATCGATCCGGAACCTCTCTCCCTTCTCCTCCTCCTTCCGCCCATCTGGGCAGGGAGGCGCGACGGAAACCGGCGGAAAAAATAGGAGACACACACACCAGCTAGCTACCTGCACGGTCACGCGTGTGCTAACAGAGTTACGAGCGCGCTATTGAGTCGAGGTCGCTCACGCGAAAGGTCTCCGACGCCGCCTTTCAAGTTTTCAGGGACTCGTTTCCGATGGCTCATTTGTAACTTTTGCCTAGTGGCTTGCGATACTTAAGCGATTCATTTATTCCTCTATGCAGGCTTGCCATACGTCCCGGTTTTGCCTTGACAATCAGGGTTTGAAGGGACTGTGCCGATGCGGTTGGAAAATTCGTTCCGTTTGACACTGAACTGTTGCGGAATGTCTCTGTTAGGCCCGCTGTCTTCTTCACGGAGAAATACGCAGCAAGAAATATATGGCGAGAAATATTTCAATCGAAAACGTTATATCAAATTGTATCACGTGTCCTTCAAGGCTCTTGACTGAATATCGAGTATATGTATAACCTAGGTTGAAGGAAGAACACCTGTGACAGAATACAAACTTAGCAACGCTTTTTTTCGAATTTTTACTGGAGAGCCCAGAGGAACCACTCGGCTGGGGCCGATAAGGATCCAGCTACCCCACAAGTATCAACATTCAGACTCCAGAGTTTGGTAATGAAACTAGCCGCCGAAGCTGCAAGGAATTATTTTATTTTGTAATTGCAACCAATTAATAAAACAAATGTACACTATTGACTCAACTTCAATGAAAAACGTCCCGAATTCGTCCTGGTTTTAGTCTCTTCAAAACTAGATACCAGAACAATACTAGGAGTTTAAAAAAATCTGAATATGACAACCCTACCTCTGTGCATATTAGCCGTCGTACATTTAACACCGTTAAAATGACCTCTCAAATTACCCTCGTTTTGGTGATATTGTCGGGTGTTCACACGATTCTACTCACTAATTTGCCGCCCGTAGTCAAGCAAGTTGCCACCGGGAAATTTAAGAAACATCTTTAACACCGTTAAAATGACCTCTCAAATTACCCTCGTTTTGGTGATATTGTCGGGTGTTCACACGATTCTACTCACTAATTTGCCGCCCGTAGTCAAGCAAGTTGCCACCGGGAAATTTAAGAAACATCTTCGTAGAGCAAATCAGAGCACACTTCAGTGGCGACGACAGTAATTGAATGGTTTGGGGGTCACCACGCAAGAAACTACGTATCAAAAGTACCTTGATAGGCAATCTAGTAGACGACGCACGGGCTGTAGATTTTCTTTTGAAGTTTTTAAAAGAAAGCGATATTTTCAATCTAAAATGCAAAATCCAAAAATGGCATGGTACGCAGTCACGCGCACGGGTGCAATATTTGGAAATGTTATACCTTTATATGACTTAATGTAGGCATGCCTTACTTAATTTAGACTCACGGATGTCTATGCGCATGAAACACGTTTTAAGTACCCCGGAAGTAGAATAGTCAGTGCCGTTATATACAGTATAGCGTAAAGCAAGAGAGGCACTGCATCTCACAATCAGCCACCGAAGCACCCAATAAAATCCACAAATGATAGTGGGAGTCGGGGTAACATTGTACCAACAATATTTTGCTCTTGTGTTTTTCAAAAGTAATTAGTACCGCAATCTTTTCTACCGATTTACAACGAACTCATACATAGGCTTAAAATTAACAAATATTTGATGAATTTTTTTCACATATATTAAAATGGATTTGCCCATACTTAACCATATAAATGTCACAAAATATGCAAAATTTTACCAGACACTACCTTAACCCGATACCTTCAACTTTAATATTCACGTGGCAAATTCAAAATGTACGGAATCTACGTGCGAAGTCATAACAATTACCTAAGTAGAGGAATCTGTAACTGAGGTGCCATTAGCTTATAATATAGGTGCTGAAACCTTAAGTAAGAACTATGTGCAGAACCGCTTGCGTCGGAAGAGAACAGCTGTCACTAATGGACGCGACAGAAGCTGGACATTTAAATTCCCATTAAATTTCGTTTTCCTTAACTTCCCGTTTGTTCCTCCAAAACTTCCCGTGTTTTTAATTCCACAAAGCTTAAAACCTCGTTCTGTTTTCCTCGTTTTCAACCAACATTCAAATAAATTCTCCCTAATGGCGACGGTAATAATTTTCTCATGACCCATGAACTTTCAATAATGAACAAGGTACGCCTCAACGACATATGGTGATTTTCCAGACGTCCCCGCACAGTTCGCTAGTTTGATACTTTCCATGAAAAACCAATTAGAGTGTTTTCAGAAATTTCGCATGTTCCCGTCACTTTATCTCTTGTCTTTCTTGAGATTCCTCTGATCTCAGGGTGTTTTTGCCACCACATAAAACGTTTGAAATTCGATGAATGTTAAGCATGAAGCATTCATATGCACAAGGAAATATGAACCGATAATTGCAAGGGGAGAAAACGCCAGCGGAATTATAATGATTTTCATAATATTCACAGGTATTTCTATTCTTCTGATCATCCAATGAGATATACTTACGTGCAGAGTAGGAAGGTAAAAGCAAGCAAATAGTATTTGAAAAAAAAACTGGAAATCGACAGGGTCTTCACTGCTAGCAGCAGCTCACTTAAGGAAATGATCTCGTATGCATTAGAAACTTGCGTGTAAGTTTTATCAACTAAAAATAACGATAAAACTAATAAAGAATATATTCTGTCTACAGATAAACCACCAATGGAATATTATGACTAGGTCATAATATTGCAGTAACATTTTTTTGTATACTCTGAGTATTCTATGAAATGTAAATGCTATGATATTTCAATAATTTCTATTCAAATACACCAATAAAAAGTTAAAATTAAGAAGATTTAGGCGACAGTGTGGAATTTCAACATTTTGGACGAACAAAAAGAATTTTCCGCAAACAAGAATAGCCTTAATTACGAACCAGGTTTGGATGTACTACACTATCATCAAGTAGAAAAGTGGAAGTAATTTTTAGAGCATTGCACATGTTTTTTTCCGTCTAATATTGTAGTAACATTTTTTTCCTTCGTCTTCTTACTTCGTTGATTTTTTTTCCGCAACGCGACCAAATTGATACCAATAAATCTCACTGGTACGGAGAACGAACATACAATAGGATTACTTAGTACATGTTTCACGCAGATTAGGCGTATATTGCTCTCTTTCAACAGGCTATTCATAATGGCATACATGTGAATTCCTCTAGTTGCCCTCCACTTCTTCCTAAGGAGGTGAGGGTGGATGGGTGGGAGAGAAAGGAATTCGGAAAAGAATTGGCCTTGTAGGAAAGAGACTGGGGGCCGTATCCAGAAACCTCACTACTGCTGGATACGTCATCAGATGGTGACGTAGCTGCTATAGCGGCCGAGCTCCGCTACGATCACCCGCTGCAAAGTCTAGTGAGGTCCATGCCATGCTACTCGCTACAAGTAACATGGCCGCCGGATTTCGTCTGCTTATCGTCTCGCATTTATAATTAATAATTATTGACGTTTAAAGGGCTATAAGCTCATGATAATTATTTCTTATTATATAAAAATATAGTATGAATGCTTCAACAACGGACTTTGATGCTGATGAATTAATATTTTACTTAACATAACTATTAATAACTTCCGTCAACAATACCGTGATGAAACCTCTTCGGCTTCACCGTTTTAATTGCTATTAACTTCTGAACGGGTCCTGGCATGCCTTGAAAACCATTTATAATTAAAGAAAAACAAATTATGTACATATTTAATGTCTTGCCTTGATGCTCGTGACATACTTTTTTACGTAAAATAACTACTGTCAACACAACTATGCTGAAACCTCTTCTGCTTTGCCGTTTGCCGTATTAACTTTGGTATGGACCGTGGGTTGCCTTGTAAACCATTTATATTTTTATATAAGTGCCCAAAGAAAGTTGAAATCACCGCTTTGTGTCTGTGAAATTTACAGTTTGCGTAAAATACTCAAAACAAGAAAGCCGTCTTCCAGCCAGCTCTATCCATACTCAGTTACTGCTAGTAAAAGTAATGAGAGTTCCAAGCCATGGAAAACAATGTACAATAACGTGTAAGCGTACCTAAAATGTGTAATTTTGTTACTGGAATGATGAGTAAAAGTTTATGGGAATGTCTCAGAGATAGATGGAAATGGCATAGTGCTTCTACGTCCGTTGACAATATCTCGTTATATTCATCTCATAATGAATGTCACGTACATCTTTGGGCGTTATAATGCAATGCATATTTGAATATCCCACTACACAAATGCGATCGACAGTTGTACGTGTATATTTGCCACCCACCATGACGAGTGATGTTGGTGAGGCGAAGGATTATTCAGCAATAGCTACATTAAAAAAAAATGAGAGCGCAAACTTTTCATAATTAACGTCTAGATTTAACAACATTTTATTTAAAAAATCACCTATAAAGTTGGTGCCGACACTTCGTGAGCAAAACTTGATGGGGTATTGCTTTCCCACCCAACTTGGCGCCTGGTACACCGGCCGGCTTGCCCCGGCGCGCCGGCAACTACCCGGCCCCGGCACTACCGCCGGGGCGGTAGTGCCGGGGCCAGACGGCAATCATCGGCGATCGGCAGTATACTATAGTCGAGACGCATGGTAACTAGGTACTTGTCTAGAGTTTCCCGAGCGCGCAGATCGTCATCATGTATCGGCAGGTACTCGATGATAATTTTGCCAATTTTCTGAGGCATTTAGTACATAATGAAGGCCATCACATTCCGAGAAGAAACTTGAGGGACCGGGAGAATCCCATGGAAATACTAACGCATCCGTTTTCTTGGACTCCAATACAGCTTTCCTCGCGACGACTAAATTTACTATTAAATTCTTCTCCTCCGTGGAAATCCTGCTCCCTTCCCCTGTCTCCATTTTGTTTACTAACAAAGTCACGTTGAGAATTCGTTATTCAATTATCGCCCTTAGTTCCTCCCGATGCCCGCATCTAGGGGAACATAAATGTCACTACATTCGTCTACGTCATCAATGTAGCCCAAAATAAATGTGGCAACACTGCCCCCACCAATTTGGAGCGATTTGGAGTAGCGGGGTTTCTGGATATAGCATGCAGCAGCAGGCTCCGCTGCAAGTTCAGCACTGTTTCTGGATGCGGCCCTGGGAAGACGTCAGGTGTACAGATGGCACTGAGCGGGTGAGGAAAGGAAATAGGCTGAGAGAGAACGAAAGAGAGGCAACACTGCGTCGTGCCCTTGTCCAAGCTGTCAGCGAACAACGCACGAATGCTCCCTAGTACTAGCGAGCCATAAATCTTCAAAATAAACAGTTTTCATCTCAAAACTTCTACCTCTAACTCCCCTTTCTCCAGGGAACGATATGAAAAGTTATGTGAGGTCATATGACCGGTAATAGTTCTGAACCGCAGTCGTTTTGTAAAAAAATAAATTCCACGCGATGTAGGAAATTTATCGCATCTTCAATCATGTCGTATATCTCAGGATTTTCACATTTATCTACCGTAGAGAAAATAACATTTCAGCCATGTTCCTGAATAGGATTGCAAGAGGCAGAATGGACGCTTCCCCAAAAGACATGTAACTCACCTAAAAGTCATAATTTATTCATTGCCTAATGAATTACCCTTTCAACCAAAACTTAACCAAAAAACTAATTTACCAGTGAATGGCCATGTTCAGTGGTGGAAGAATTATCGTCTTTTTTTCGCAAGAATTTTCTATTCACGAAAAACTTTTTTTTCAGATGGATATATTCTCGAGAAAACAAGACATTTGTACATCTAGGAATAATTCATTTATCGTATACTTTCTTAAGTTTTAATCGAGGTACATATTTTTAAACGGTCACAATACTAAAAATATGGCAAGTATAATTGCATAATTTACTACTAATTCTGCACCTCGATTGCCTGCGCGCGTCTGTCAGCCTGCGACTGTCAACGCGTTAATGACTCCAAGACGATCTCGCGAATGTGGAACTTATTAATATCCCTATTTTTGATGCGTAAAATCTATTATCATCCATATGGAGTTTGAATATTCCCGGGTGCAATTTTCTTTCACAATGTTGTGAATTGTCGAATGAAGAGCGATTTCAGTAAGGCCCGCGTGTGCCGCATACAGACGCCAATGACTTTTGCATTTATTTTTTTTTCGCCACAGTGCATTTTACAAGTAGATACATAATTTTGCGTTTTGTTTTATGACCGGAAAGATAATAAACATGAAAATAATACTTGTATTGTAATGAATTATTATTGAATACCAGAGCATTAGCACATACGAGAGTACGCTATTACCATTTATACGAGAACATTCATTGCATTATCAAATCCACGGAAGTGAGAGAACTAGCAAATTTCAAGGCACACTTTTTTTACCCATGTAACCCTCATACTTATCTTAAAGAAAGTTTGGAACTTTTATCTAAAAAATGAACAGAATATTTCTTCTTTTTTTGTCCAATAAGCAGGCCAAAAGTTTTCACGAGGAAGAACTCGATCGCAAATATCTTTCGCTACATGACTTCATTTCCTTCTGAAACATTATCACCACGAAGAGAAGGAAATGAGCCACTGCATATTATTAGGTTCAATCATGCAGACCACCACGAGAGAAATTCGGTTACGAACTTACTCCGGGATACCGACCCCCTGAAGAGCACGTTGGGTGCGAATAATTTCCTCCTTCACAAAGGAAACGACGGCGCTGAAACTTCCAGAGAGATCATCCCCCGTATAAGCTTTTTTGTGCCTTTCTTCCGAGGTGGAAAAGTACTCCTTCCACCTTCTCAATCTCAATTCTGCAGAAAAGGAAAGAACCGTGCTTTCTCCCACTCCATCCCCAAGAACGGTGCTCGATACACCATAAGGGGTGTGCGCCGTGTTAACGGTCCGCTAACTCTTCCACCGATAAATTCAATTCAAGAAAAATCCCCATGCACCCGAACATTCAGAACTCATTCCTTATCGTTCCTTTGATACTCATTGTCTCCTCACACCCCATGTCTTCCTCACCCCTTACCGCCCTCTTGTAACGAAACGGTCCCCCTTACACCCTCGTCAACTTATGTTCCTTCTCCTACCTTTTGTGTTTTGGTTTATTGCACCTCCTCCCCCCTACCCAATCTACCCCACCTTGTCTCTCCCCAGCCCATCGTAAGCCAGCTTCCTTTTAAAAAGAATATCCCTCTCCCCAACCAACCCCCTTCTCCCTTTTCAAATCCATCACCATTCCTCCTTACGCGCGAGTCTCCCAAATAACCCCTAGACGCTAACTCCTCGTCTTATTCCAGCTCCACGCTTCCTTTACCTGCGACGTACCCTCCTATCTCCTCCCTCCTCTACAGTTTCTCTCTCTTCCTTCCCCTTTGTCCCGTCTCAACCCGTATTTCCATTTTTCCATTCCTTCGACTAGACTTAATCTTTCTTTCCGAGACCTGAGGATTTCCCCGTGCCCGATCGCTCTTCTCTATCTCAGCTTGGCTGATTTCTTTGAGCAGAAACCGAAAGTGACTCGGAGAAGAGAAACACTAAATCCGGACCTACTCCATCCGGGAGATAGAGTCGAAAGCATATGGCAAACAGTAGGATGGGGGTCGTGTAGCCTCGGCGGCAATATGACAGGTTTACCATCCCGAGGACCCGGAATCGAATCCAGGTATTGGAGGGGAGTTTTCAGTGGAACCCTGGTCCCCAATTTCATAATATGTAGCAGTAATTTTAACTGCAATTCTTAGACCTAGCCGTCTATAATGACTTCAAGAATCAGGTGGAATGTCGCATTTCTGCTGCCTACCTCACCCCGAAGATAGGCCTGAAAAATTGCACAAAGGGCTCTTAACAAAGGTCAAGTATGTAATTTGTGAAGAGCTAGCTGAAGGCCTTCCCCATCCCTGTTATTTGCCCAATTTCATTTTCCTTGCGCTGTTCTTTGTATGATATCAATAAAAAAATGTTTTCAGTAGGTTTTTTCAGCAGAGGCTATGCCAATATTTTTCTTATGGAGGGAGGCCCATGACGGCGTCAGAAGTTATATTTTGCAAGGAGTGGTTGTTTAAATGAATCGGAAGCTGTACTTTTTAAAACAAGGATGCGTTAGTCGGGAAATGGAGAGAGAACGTTAGCCACCCATTTAACAAGGACCGCGAGCGGTCACAAGCCGTCGTGCCCACGAAAATCAGAGCGTGCGGGCTAACGCCAGGGGAGACGTCAGCTACTGGGCTGTGGAAGAGGAAAAAAAGGCATGGCTTCCCTTTTCATTGTCTTCCAGGCGGGCGCACTCTTTTGTGACGCGTGGATTCGAGCCTTGCCGAGGGCAACGGACGGCCCTTTTGTCGCACAACCGCTCTCCTTTGAAACCAAGCCCCTCACGCGCGGTCTCCGTTTCGTCGGGTGACCTTTCATGCCGCTTGCCCGTGCGTGCGAACAAGTGTTCTGAGTCGGACGGTGCATGGGCCGCCGAAGGCCATTGTCCCCCAAGATGCAACTGTCTCACTCTACTACTATAGAGCGTCCCTGACCTCCCCTCCATTGACACGCTTTTCCGATCCCTGCACTTCTTCAGCTTCACATCTCGTGTAATTGGTCTTGCGGTCAGCATAGAATATCCCCTGGTGAAGGTTTTTTCTCTCTCTTCAGGTTAGTTGATCATTCGGAGAGGCGACTACCGACTGAGGTCAAATGTGTCATTAATGTTACGTTACTACTATCCCCTCCACTCTCGCAACTTCTACGCAGGTAGAAAGTTCGTCGTATGAACGCCAGTTGACGCTAATCTAAGAAACCTGTTTAGCCAGAATTGAGTTACAATAGTTTGCGTTCGTTACCGGATTCTGCGATGCGTTTGAACGGAAGTTAGTTGAAGTACAGGTAATACGGGAAAGGTGTTTTCAAAGTTGGGAAGGCCAAACACGGGAAGCAACATGCAGACAGGTAGACTGACGGTCGGATGCATAGACCATCAACAGATGCAGGGTTATTACTAAAAACTATCGCATTCCTCACGCGCATTAATATTTCATTCTTAGTAGCTACAGGTTAGCTCAACTTAGTCAGAACTGTCATATTAAGGATTATCCAACAATAGGAGTATTATCGTTACACCAGGGTACGAGGGTAAGAAAGGCATAGAGTATTTGAGATCTGCAGGAAAAGTGGGAAAAAGGTGCCGATACTATCCGGCAAGAAATCGATAGAGTCAGGCTCCAATGACAGGGCGACCACAGTGCGCTGAATTTGAGGTACTTTCAACCTAAAGTAATCAACGTCGAGGCTGTTAAATATTCAAGCGTACAGCTAATCAGAAACCATCCTCAAGCAAGCGAAACCGAGAAATATGCGGTTAAACTAACAGCAAACTAAGGTTCAGAAAAATTATTCTAGTAAAATTCGATATGAAAGCAAAAGAGCGCTGCTATTTCTTGCAAGAAAGGCTTCACTTAAAACGCGCTGATAGCATTTGAGACCCTTCTGAAGCAGGTTTGATACCGGACGTAGATTGTTCGCAGCGGGTAGATTTTTTAAGAGATGTTAAGTTCCAGCAGTGTTCCGAGGATATTAGAAGAATGGTGATGAGAATCGCTATCGCACTGTGGGTTTAAGGATAGGCTTAAACTTCTGGGTAAATATATGGCGAATTACTTCTTCGAAAGCCTTAATATCATATTAAAAACTCCAATATGGTACGTTGGATCACAATCATACAATTAGAGGGAAGATAGTAGGACGGGAAGGTTTAACATGCCATTTTCTCCGCGTACGATTAGGAATCACGAAAGTCAGTGATCGAAACCACCAATGATGTAAATGTTTACGATAGCTAGCGTTGTTTTTTAAATACTTTCTATTTACTTTTTAATTACTGCTTGGGAGGTTAATTTCAACATATATCCGTAATGTTGTAATAATTATCGCACGCCTTGCAAGAGCATAACTGAACTCAAGTAGCAAGGGATGGGTGTGTGTTGTTTCCATACTGAATGAGGAGAATTATAAGAGGCTGTAAATAATGTGAAATCTTCTTCCATTTAACTTTACCGTATATTCAGTAAATCTGATAACAGTATGCCAGTGTTGATGGTTATTGCGAGCGGAGAAACATCAGGCTCGATGTGGTGGAATTTCATCATAATGAAGAAAGAAATTGCAATTTTCCACTGGTAAAATAGATGTATTACGACTTAGTTTTCGATGTATGTACTACATGATGATGATGGTGACGTAGTGTATCAAAACCTACGTCGCAATAAACCTATTCACCAGTGGAAAATTGCAATTTCTGTCTTCATTATTTGATGATTGGTGCATTCTTGGTGTGGAGTCACTCCCTTCCACACACTCTTGAGGTGGCCGGCAGGGTATTACGTACCTGTGGATGTAAAGTATTCATAGGAAACTACCGTTCCTGAGTCAATCGACCTTCGAGTTGAATGCTGTGGTTATTTTTCATCGATAACTCAATGCCTATTTTTATCAGTATCCAAAATCTTACCATTCCTTCTGCATTGAGCACCGACAGCCGCATCTTGCCTTCACCCACCGTAAGTTTTTTTCGTCCTTTTGACCTCAATGCAAACTCTTCGCTCGTTCCCTCCCCATAAACCCTTGCCCTCTCTTCCTCCTCCTCCATTTCCAATTCCACCATTCGAAGACTTGGCCGGCGACTCATCCCGCCCAGACACACTCAACAGCGGACCACCCAATTCGTCCCAAAAATCCTTTCTCTCCCTTACACAATCGATTCCCCATAAATAAGTGTCGTCCCCCACGCCACTTTCACAACGCCTCACAAGCATCTATATATTCCCTTTCACCCAACACAGACACAAAAACGGAAGAACACTCCCTCACCTTTCTTTCCCTGTTCATAGTGAATTATTATTTTACTAATAATGACATAGGCAACCGTTTGAACACTAATGTAGTATTCTTTATAGAGGACACCGCATTATATCGAGAAGTAACATCACCAGCAGATGGAGAGTTACTCACAAAATCCCGGTCGCGCCAAATGATTTTTTTTCAAGGCGAATTTCATCCCTTTGGTGTATTGCTCATTACGACATCATTTCAGTGCAGTAAAGGGACTTGGATCTAAATCATAGTCAATTAAAAATCATAAACTTCTAGATTAAACGCAATTATATCGGTGAAAAAGCGGACAAAACGAACACAGTATAATCATGAAAGTCAGGCTAAGTAAGGTACTTCTGAGCCACACTCACTTCAGACCTTATCTGTCGCGCTGCAGTTTATGCGGTATTCACGTAAATGCATTGTTTACGTAACATCGCAATCACCACTGAGTCTTATGTCCATGCAATATATTTTTGCAATGTAAATTGCGCTAAAATACTCCCTTTTTCTCCGAGACAATTCGTGTCCACGGCATGGTTCCCACTAATTTATGTACATTTCAATACATACACAGTCGAACTTCGACAAGACGACCTTCGACCTCAGGGGGTAAAATATTTTGAGATGAGCAAGAAAAATTCGGCATGCAAGAAAAGAGCAATATGGAAGAATTTACAAAAACAACTGGTCTTACAGGTCTAACACCAAGAATTGAGCTTTTTTGATGTACCTACCCCGAAAGGGAGCGGTGGGCAAGTATAATGACAATGACCTGCAACAATGAAAACACCGGCTTCAGCTCAGTCATTGAAGGAGAGCCTCGTTAGGTTTGCCACGAACGTATTTTGTTAGTAGCGCGAAAAAATCTTTCTGTTCAGAATCTCGAATGCTCGCGGCTCATACGAGATGTGGCTAAGGCCATAAGGATACATCATCTCTCTTTCACTGTTTAATCCGAGAACCTTATGGCTATTCGCTTGACAATAGGGAAGGTAAATATTACCCTGAGCCGAAATAATTGTCATTCAAGGCCCAGTTTAAAGGAGACGGTCTTTTTATGTTATGTTTAAACTTCTTCATATTGCTACCAATGTTTTAGAACCCATTGCATTGAGTTCACAAGGAGGAAATTCGATAATACTGACGCCGTAATTCCGTAGGTATATCATCAGGTAACGTAAACGTCCAATTAGGGAGTAATGGCGCCCACCTGTCACTTGGCCAGCCTAATGAAGATCCTTTAGGATGGGTTGAGTACAATCGGAAGACGTGAAATAATGAGTAATCTCTCTAGTTGCGAGGGGGGGAAACATGGTAATACGGCGTCGAAAAAGTTGGCAAAAGTGTGAAAATCGGCCAACTTTGAAATGAAATATCTCCAATAGTACAGGGAGTATAGGGAAGTGGTAACAAGTAAATGTAGAGCATTCTTTTAACTTCCAGAATTGGTGTTAGGCATAGTAATGATAAGACGAGTATTCAAGACAGAGCAGATGGAGAGTGGGTACTGCCCAGCAAACATTTGCCGAAGCAGGATCCCCGTGATTTCTTCATTCCCGCCCGGTTGACTTTCCCTCTTTTCTACCAAGTCCCTTCACCCATCTCAGAGCACACCTAGAACTCTCTCAACCTCAAAACACTCTCCGTTCTACTCTTGACCTTCCATCTCCTGCCGCTTCCTTCCCCTCCCCTGCCAACCCCCTTATACCTTGGGCAGACCACGTGGGTGGCGAGCTTCCTGGAGTCCCCCCCACTTTCATCCCCCACCCTACCTGAAACCCCGCCCCCGTGTTAATCAAACACACAGGCAAACCACACGTCGGAATCCACCCCATGGGAAGCAGACCCCACATAGGTACGTGTGAGTGGAAGCACGGCGGCCAAGAAAACCAACTCCTAGTCCCCCTCCCTTCCTCCATTCTCTTGGCCATCGTTCCGCTTCGAACACACACTCTCGATCCACGCCCACCGATGTTCAGTTTTTTCCTTCCTTCTCGATCTTACGTCTTCCGCTCTCCCCTCAACCCTACTCCTCCTCCTCGGGGGCTCTCCCTCGGATCCCCAACGATTCCACCACGGGCACCACTCTCTAGCTTACTTTTCCCTCTTCCTCTTCATAGTACATATGGCTCTTGCACAATCTCCTGGCGCTGAGCAGTGGACGATTTTTGGGACATGGGCTACGTAACTTTCAAAATCCTGTGGAGCGGGAGAGGAAGGTAGTTTATTGAGGAGGTTCAGTCGGAAGCCCTCTCTCATTGTTGCCAACACAACAGCTTCAGCACAACAAAAAGTGGGTTGAATCACCACTAACTTCCGTCCCGTTTCGACTCAATTAACAATTAGACCCCAAAACCCTGGTAAAGTCATAGCGACGGGAAGTTTTAACCAATTTCCTTGCGTATGCGTGACTTGTGCTTTGGTTCCCCTGCCTCACTCACTCCATATCTTCTTTCATCCCTCTCTTCCCCTCCGTCATTTTCCTTCACCCCCTCCACTTCTACCCCGCCTACTTGCCATGCAGGTCTGCGCCAAGAACTTTTGCGAGAGCTATATCCCTTGTTCTCACCTCCCATTCCTTCGACCTCTCCTCTATCACCCTAAGCCTTCCTCCTCATTAAAATCCTCCTCAAGGAAATATTTTGCATTTTAGAGGTAAGGCTTTATGATTTACAAGGTATTGAATGATAAAAATGGCATGCTGGAAAAGCAATGATTTCTACTTGCTGGTGTGTTAGATGGAGGAAGGAAGAAAATAAATCGATTTCCAGATTTTTACTAATGATAAAATTATAACATATTTCCACATCCTTAACGTGCTACCTACACGATATAATTTCTAACCATTATTATGCAAAATAATATATTTCTTTCGATACAGCGAGATATGTGATTGACGGAAAAATTGAAATCGACATGCGGTACTGAACTTCGAGAATCGCGCACCCTTACCCGTCCTCTCCTTAGCTCTTAATCTCTCTCCCTTACCAACTTCAAACTCTTCGCCATCAGCATGGTTTGGAATTTTTTTCACAATCCCTCACTCCCAACTTCCACCGTGCCCCACCATCTTCCAAACTAGCTCAAAAACACCACCACACATCTTCAACTATCCAAGATGATCAACATTTTTGCTGCCCAAGTTCGCTGGCTCGAACACCACGTTGGCAAACTCCCGTTTAATTCAAGCCGCTCCCACTCCGCTCCTTCCCCCCGCCATCCGATCGATTCGCCCCCCCTGGCCCATTGTCCACCCCTGAAAGGCCTTTCCTCGTGCTGATTATACACCACTTATCTTCCGAGCATTCCACGCGACTCCTCGACCCCCTTGTGGAAGTTTCACTGCTTGTGGCACCTCGCCTCGTGGCAAAGTCCGCTCCTATCGGACACTACAACCGAGGCGCCTGAGTCAACACGGGAGTAAAACTTTAATCTATACCAGCTAAAAAGATTTTAGGACTTAAATAAGATTGAGGGAGACCATTACTTTTCATTCTATTCATACGAGCACTTATGAACAATTTGAAATGCTATGTTATTTCTCTAAAGGCAGTCTTCAAGTTGAAGATAGGTTCTGAAAGATCCATTACAGCTTTCACGATTTACAGTCTTCTCGCGCATTAGCTAGTTTAAAAAAATGTTAAATTAATTTTGTTGCATAGGACTCAATGCTATTGCTTTTTTTTTTAAATACTCCTATCCTTAAGAATATAATATGCTAATTTCAGTCGTTGCAAAGCGCGAATAATGTCATTTATCATAGATTTTTATTTTAACAAAGATGTATCAAAATTCATTTCATTCATTGATACGCGAAATGTAATGAAGTTTGTTGGCAAAACTAACTTGTTAAAAGGAACGAAGTACATTTTTTAAATTTATGCTTCAAAATTTTCCGATAGACACTAGAAAAATGTATGGTAACAGTCGCAAAGAAATCTATGGAAACGAATTCGCAAACTATTACGGGAAGCAAACATTAAACTTTCAGCGAGTATTTATTGTTTGCACGAGCAAGAGAGACCATGATCTATCACATCCATCTTTCTAAGCTGTTTTCCCAACCAGCAAGTTTAGGCTGTGTAACGGATAATTGGTTATCCTTCAGATGGAGCTACAGAAAATAAACAACCAATCGCTAAATCATCCTCTCCATAATTATTTCCAACAACCAATATCCTAATGGCATCGTCAAGATCGTGACTACAACTTCTTGAAATAAATCCTGAACTCAAAACAAGGGAGGCTCGTATTTTTCCCCGAGATGTCACGATGAGAACTTAATTCTCATCGCGTGAAATTCCGAAAGATGCCCTAGCAACATTTTGAACACCCATGGCCCGCCTCCTCCTACTCCTCCATTTCCACGCAAGAGGAACATCAACGGACGGCCGGACAATTTTACGATCCTTAACAAACAAGCGGTTGGCGTCGGCAGGCAGGCAGGCAGGCAGGCAAATCTTCCACATCCGGGCACGGGGGGGAGAGATAGAATGGGGAGTCGCTCGTCCGGCATCGCCCTCAAGCACTCGTGCAAAAACATTCCTCCTCATTCCCGTCTCTCCCTTTATATGTCTTCATCTCCGATCCGGCTCCGCCTCCGATAGCCCTTCATTCAATCTCCCATCCCATCCACTTCCCCCCCACCCTCCATGCTCGACCAATTCTCTTCAAAGAGCCCGCCAAACCGCCCCTTTCCCCCTCCCCGTCATTGCGGTCCCAGAACCTCCTTCGCATTACAGTTTTTTCCTTGAGATCTTGCTCGCCTTCCTTCAATTTCCCCCTCGGCGTATTTCTCTCCCTCGCTCACTGCTTACTCACCTGCAACACTTCTCGTCACTCAACCCGGGAGAAATATCTTCTGCACCCAACGGGAAAACATTCAGAAACAAAACGCGCACGTTATTTGTAGACGAGAAGATTATTACTAAATAAATCATTACCTACCCCCCACCCCTCCCAATCAGCAGGTTTTCCAGGTTCTACATACTCACTTTCCTATGTTGGCGTTTTCCTGGAGTGTTTTTTCCAAGGATTAATACAAGAACTCCAAAGTTTTCAAACGAATTCTCGAAGAAGTCAACTTTGATTCACAAAGATACAGTAATCAATGGTGATTTATTACATTCACGTGAAAGTAAGCCAGTACCTGGAACAATAACATTATTTTATTCATCAACGAATGCATTCCGCATAAATATTTGCTAAAATCCAGAGGAAAAACAAAACAAAATGCGCAAAATACTATTCAATGATATGATATAATACTAAATAAACCATTAATAACTTAACCGTCCGTTTTTTTGTAGATTCTGCATGACACCTTGGCTAAACTGGCGTTTTCCTGGAATGTTTTGCCCAGGGGTTAATGCGAGCATTCCTTAATTTTTCATACGAATTCTTAAAGGGTGTTATCTATATTAAAAAGGAGACTGCAAAGGAAACGTATAATGTTTTATGGCGACAGTGAAGTCTTCTAAGGGTTCTCAACCGGATCCAACTCTGCAATTCTGCCAACGTTGCGATGTACGAGTCGTCCATCGTCATCAGGGTATCGCCGGGAAAGCATCACATCAATCTTCATATAATTTTCCATTCGCATGACTGTGAGCCAAAACTTGGACGAGAGTATTCGTTGCATCCATGAAAGAATGAATTTGTGTATATTTTCAAATGTTATGCAATATTTATCAACCTATGGAAGAGATTTTAACCTACGTATTAGGAATAGAAATACAAATTCAAACGAGATAAATATGAAAGGAACCGTGACGCACTGAAGAAGAAGCGTAGGATAACTTTTGGCATAAACATCAGTTTTTCAACCATGAGATATGTTACATTCGTCATTTTGTCAGTATAGGTAATAGGAGTAATTCCTATTTGTAATTCGTATTTTCCAAACTCATTTATTCCTGCCCACGGGTCCGACAGCAATTGTCATTATCAGGGACATAACACTCAATGTCAAGGCCCTTCCTTGATAATGATAATTTTCGTCTGCAATGTGGTAGAGATTACCACAGTGTGGAAAATACAAAGGAAACATTTATTGAGCGACGTATCCATATGATTTGCTCAGAGTTAAGCCGGAAATCTTTGCTTTAAGTCCCTCCTTTTGAATATAGCATTGGGAAGTAAAATATACCTCATCGTCATTTGCAGCAGTCATCAATCTGAAGATTGATTTACTGTAGTCCTACAATAAACTCTCCTCTCAGCTGACCGCTTCATTACTACTTATTCTACACTAGGAAGTCCTTCATAATTTTCCTGATGAATTCAATTCCGGGTCCTCTGTAACTTTTCCCATTAATTTCTCCTTTCATTTTTGTCTTCAATAGGCTGTTGCGCTGCACAATGTGTCCAGTAGGTTTGTCTCTTCTTCTTCTCAGAGTTTTCATTATAACTCGCTTCTCTTCAACTTTTCTTGGGACTTCTTCTCTGCTGATTCTCTCCGTCCATTTGATTTTCATCATTCTTCGATAACACCACATCTCCATTTCTTCCTATCACTTTTGCTCTGCAGATGCTACTGCCCAGGCTTTCCCCGGAAAATTATTCCTCATAAATTAAGGTCCTTCCAGGACGACTTTCGATAGGGTAATGAATAATACGACGTTTCGAGGCACGACTCGCTCTCCACTATCAGGATTCCTGCATTCCAGAAGCCCTGATGAGGATGAACTAGTCATTCTTCAAGACGGAGTCTGAGACGGAGCTCCCAACCCGGCGGAACACACGAGTAACCTTCTTTCCGATATATTCCTAGATAGCTGCAGTAGTTATGATGTACGTACGTAAACCACCATTCCCTCCTCCGGTGGACCTCCCAAATATCCGGTTTCTCCCCCCCCCCCTTCCCTCACAAGCTTCACCCAACCCCTTTCGCCCCCAACGACGCTTCACAGATAACAATCATTCACCCCCTCAGTTTCTTTCGCCCGTCGTTTGCCGATCCTACCTTTCTTGTTTCAGTCTCTCTTTCCCGCCTTTCTGGCATCTCAATCTCCCAAACACTCTCTCCTCTCGCTCTTCCTTTTAAACCTTCCTTTCCACTCCTCCCATTGCTCGTCCTCTCGCCAATTAATTCCCACCCGCCCCCTCCCGCCCCCCAGCTCCTTCCACCATCAGAAGACTCGGTCGCCGCCGCCTTGTTCTTCCACACTCCTGCCTCCATTCCCTACTTCCACCTTCCTCCTTCTCTTTAGCGCGTGTTCTCTTCCCTTCCTCAATTCTTCTCACTCTCTCGTTCGCCCTCCCGATTGTCTTCTCGGGATGAAACTGCTTCGTTCGAGCAGAAAGTGAAAATTCCTTTTTTTCCTAATCCCTCACAATTTTATTTCATGGCCGGTTTCCCCACATCGATAGCCTAACACCCCCGAGAAAAACCCCTCATTGTAACAAGGTGCCCTAATATGTCACTTGATAGCGGAAATCTTATGATAGAAACGGCTTTTATGTACAGCAATAGCGAGGTTTACGCTAAAATATGTTGTGCATTGGCCACATTACTTTAGAAACCACAGCAGCCACAATCCTCAGCAAATACCTTAGAAAATCCTTAGAAAGACCTCAGGGAAAACCTTATTGCACAGAATGAAATATGAAAACGCCCTGAAGGACTGCCATGTAGAGAATATGAATGAATGAGCAAATGTTCGGAAGCAGGAACAAAATGGTCACATAGATAGAATGGAAGACGGAAGGATAGTTAAGATTGCCAGAGATAAGATTCCAGATGGAAGATGAGTGTGGCCAGACCAAGGGAAAGATGGCGGGACAATGCAGAGATGAATTTATCTGCGGACGTACTGAAGGAAACAGGCGCATGCTTTGGAAGAAGGTGAGAAGAAGAAGAGGAAGATTTGATGACCAAGTTCAGATACTGTTTTTTGCTTGTAGCATCGGGCTCTCCACATAATTTGCTTATTTTGTTTTTTGTTTAACCGCTGTGTTGATTTAGTCTTGGCTTATTGATAAGCAATCTTTGAATCCTGTAATTTGTCAAAAATCAGGCCATAGCACGGATGATTTGTATCAATACACATGAAAGGCGCTTTTAATTTCATTACGGACCAGGATCTCGATACACCTGAAGATTCATATATAAATCATGGTCAATAACAGCACCTCTCGACACCAAGTTCGTTCTATCATGCTACTCATACCGTAATAAGCTAAATAGTTAGCGTCCTATTCATAAAAACTCATCGCATACCTGGCCATAATTGATCTAGGAATGGGTTGATTTTTTCTCAAAGTCAACCTCGCTCACTTTTCCCCACTCCCTCTACACTCCTCTCCCGATTTCCTCCCCTACCTCAATTCGCTTCGCTTCTCCCAACCTCCCAAAACCGCCTCAAGATCCCTCTTCCCCTCCTTTACCTATCCCATTCCACCTTTTCCTTCCTCATCCCACCCTCGCACAACACTTCGCCTCCTTCACACAAACCGACCGAGACCGAGGGCCGCCTCGGCTTGTTGGCCGAGACTGAGACATCAACTCGCGGGAACCCGGAGTTTTCATCGCCCGAGGGGGCAGCCCACCTCCATCCTCCTCCCCATCCACCCACCCCGGACCGACAACGGAATCCTCCTCCATCGCCCTCCACCCTTACGAGCCAGCTCCTCCTCCCTCATCTGCCCCGCGGGGCTGTTCCCTTCACCCCCCTAACCCTCTGCCACCCACCTCTTCTCCACCCCCTCCGTCATTGCCTCCGGCCACTCCCCCTCTCTTCCTCCCCCCCCCCCACCGCAAGACCACACGAATCGTCTCTCCTATTCTTAAGGGAATCTCTCCCTCTTCGTCCAGAACATTTTCAGCGAGTCAGTTCCTTCCGTTCATTCCTCACTTTTACACGACCTCGACTCCGAGAGCTCATATACAAGGCTCCCATCTGCCTACAAGCGCAGATTGTTTACACAAGCGCGGTCTAGTTCCCTAATGGTGAATATTTTTAATCGGATTCAGAGAGTACTTGGAGTTGTTGAGTACTACGCGTCCACGGTTTTGTCTAGAGTCATAACCAATGTTCCCCTTCAGTTACGTTAGAAAAGGACCACCAGGTAATAAATCCACACTGATGGCTTTCTCATGCTTGGCTCAGATAATAAAAGGGCGTTCTCCGATTGAAACGTCTCTATTTCGAACAGATAGTCCGCAAACTATCGCTTTCACTTACGCAACTTAGCACATTTTTTGCGCTTTATACGAGATAACAACCCCTGACCTATAAATCGTGCGATAGAAGTAAAAAAACACTAAAATCACGACTCACAGCCAGAACCTTTGCTCTCCGAACTATTTTCTCTATTTCTTATCACAAAAATTCACCGAAATCATTTCCTCATGAATGATTTTGTGATATCCCGAGAGATTTACAACCATGAAACCATCGTAGTTCCATCAGGCTTAACAGAGGGAATGCAAACGATAAAATACCACCTATATTATATGACTGAGGGAAGATCTTTCTAAAATACATTTCTCCTAAGACATACATCATCACTTTCATCCTCTCGAGCTTTTTCTCCTTAGCTAGCCCCATCGTCTTCCTGTTCCTTGTGTGTTTTTCATTGTCCACTCCTAAAACCTTTCCTCCTCAGTAAACTTTAATCGACCAAAGTCTATGTTTGTACTGCTCATAACGGTCGCCTCGCACAGTGACCGCATCCGTCAGATTCACGGGCCCCCAGGTTTGTTTGTTCCGCCGCACGAAGCATCGAAAAGAGAGGAAAAAACATAACCTCTATTTTTACGACGCTATCTAATGAAAACGTACAAATATTTCCTCTCCTGAGCAAACACGCGATAAAAGCAGTCTGCTAACCGCTTGAGATCTCATCATCGCCTCCAATACGAGCCCAATAATATCCTATTAAAGATTTACAGGAAAAAATGTGAAAAATTAGCCTTAGTGGGGAATCAATAACCCTTCAATATAGAATTCTACCGAACTGCTCTCACTTCTTTGGAGAAGGTATGGCGAGATAAACGTGTAAAGAGCTCATTATATAATGCTCGAGTAGTATGAGTGAAAGGAAACTAGTAAACGCCAATAATGATGCCTTTATGTGAATTGCATTCATTAGGCTTGTACAATCAGTGAGCAGCTTTCAAAAGGGGATTTATTACAAAAATATACAAACACAAGGTATTAAATTATAACAAGCGAATTTTAAAATCACCAAGCTTCTAAAATTCTACTAAATTTCATTTATACCAGTGGAGTTTAAGAGCGAAATTATTTTTCAATGAGAACATTTGAGTCTCTTATTTTTGGCTAAATTATGAAGCAATTCACTCAAAATAAAACCTGGAAAATGACAGTTCCTCTGGATACCAGAACCTTTTGGTCTATAAATAAAAATTGCAAGGTGATCAATAAAATTAGAAAGTACCTATTTTTTTACGATGGAAACAGTCCAAAAAGCTAAGAATGAATCAATCGGTTCCACTAACCCATGAGTTGGACGCACAATTTTAAAGTCGGTAAATCTTAGTCTTTAATTTTACAAAAATATTTGAATCCCAACTAAACATCACGCCAGTGGCGTCTCTCGAACGTAATTACCCCTGGCAGAAGCAACACATATTTACTTTATTCACAAGCAGAGCCAGTAGAATTAGGATCCGTGAAAGAAATTTGCAGCCAACAGGTGAAAGAAATCCGTGGGAGCGTGTCGACCTGGCTTGGCGCCAGATGAAGTTGGATCAGGCCGTGAGAGACCACTCGGAAGAGGAGGAGGGAGAGAAACGATGTACCAAAAAAGATGACAGGGAACAGTTTTAACTCCTCAAGAACGGGCTCCGCCCAGACGAGTTATAATGCACCATTATCGAGATCATTAGAGGGTGGCAGACGAAGGTAGTTGTACTCTGGGATTCACCCCGCAGGGCAAGGGATATATAAGGAATTAATTCCGAACGTCGTCCCCTTTTGGAGACGACAGAAGTCTTCCTTCCAAACATTTTTGAGTGCCTCAAGGAACACTCGGGGACCCAGAGATTTGCCAACAAACGGAATGAATCATGACGCTGAATGGGAAATTTGCCCGAGACGGGATCCTCATCTTGCCTCCCACTTCATTCCATCCAAACCGCTAGGGCACGGTTTTGAGTATCTCCTCTCGTATTCTCTCCCGTGCGACCCAGACACACTCACACACAGAAAATGAAGGCAAACCCACTCGCTCCTCGTCCTTATCTATCGCCTGTCCTCTTTCCTCCGCCCCTGAATCCCGTCTTCCTTACCACCCCTGGATTCCTCCATCCCCCACTCTCGCGGTCCTCTTCCATGTTGAGCGCGATCCTGTAAGATTCCCGGCAAGGCTAAACTTCGCCGCGGCGGTTCCGACACACACTTTTTGGCATCGTCCCCTCTTCGGCGTGGAGCCAATGAGTGAGTTATTTCCAACTCAAACCCCGTAAATTACCATCAATAGGTTTACAGCATAATGTCATTGATCCGTGAAAGTTAATCGACTCGAAACAGAAGACTCATATTCATGATATTTTTTTCAATCAAGTCTGAGGTTTTCAATCTGACCTCATAAATACGACAAAAATTCGACTGCTTCAGGCGCCACTAGGTAAATACCCATGATGTAAGCAGAACACACTTTGAAGATTACACATTTTTTCCACAGAAAATATGTTTCGCTCAGCGGTCTACAGAATCTGAAATATACAATGTTCCTTTCATTTGGGTTGAGCATTGTTCCAAATTAATCATCTCCATGAGCGTATGCAATTAATTTCCACCAAAAACATATTTTACCGCACATGAACTGCCTTTACTCGTGGCTCATGTTCAGGGAAACCCTAAAGGTTTCACACACATTTTCGCGGCATACTGCTGCTTTCAATTCAGGCATTGGAAGACAAGGCAGGAAAACCGACAACGATCATCCAACGACGCAATCAACTTGATGAAAGAAGACTAAGGGGAAATGCTTTCAGCTAATTCGTTTCATCTGGGGCAACCCACTGAAAGGCGACTTGTAAATAAAATAATCATCCGATGCAAACATGATTTTATCGTCCCTTTCACTTTTATTCGACATTTCCCCTGCTCATTCTCTTTGCTAATTTTTATTTTTCCAATTTCCTATCCAAATCCTAATCAATCTCTTCCCTGACTCCGTCGCTTTTACACGAAAACGATCGCGCCAGAAGATTTCTTTCAATTATGAAGAGTTCAAAAATGATCCGCTCCAAATGAAAAATAGAAATTTGAAAACTCAACAGTAAGAAACCATACTGATAAATACCTACAGCTACAATGGGACAACGAACTCCTACGAATTCTTTTACATTTTTTCCTATTTAGCATTGAGTTTTCAAAATTCTAAAAGTGCCATCCTAGCTTGAGTAAGTAGAAGGCTTTGGAGCAGGGGTTACCAACCTTTTTTTGGTACGCGACATATTATTACGCCGGGTGTGATATAGTGGCACATCCCTAATGTAGAAGCAACCATGCCTGCTTTAGAGGAATTTCGTATGCAAGGGAGCTGAGTTCCGAAAGATCAAGAATCCTAGCGGAGGGCACACGAGCCACTGGAATTTTCCGTTCTCTCAGATGAATAAATAACGTTACTAAAATATATAAAACACAAGCCCTTTTTTGCGTGTTCGTAATTTACCAATACTTTTTTGCGGCACAGTCCAGCAATTTCTCGGTACACCCTTTGAGAACCCCTGGTCTAGCGGATGGAGATCGAAGACTGAAGTGTTCGGGAATAAAAAAATTAAAGTCTCTTATATATTTGAACATGATAGTACATCGTTTCAATCTCCCATGTCACACATACGTAGCATAACACTAAGGAGCCGGATGCCACCAGCCCAATCTCCTTCGCAATGCCTCTTTATCCTGGGCTACTTCTCGGTCTCTGCTTTCCATAGCTAACCTTATAACTTCCATGCATGACCCTCTAGGTCTACCACGTTGGTTTCGCCTAATGAAGAGTCCATTGAAATATTCGTTTAGGTCATCCACTCTCTAGCATTCTTAAGAAATAGCCAAACCACCGCAGTTTTTCTCCTTTATTCTGTTCATTACCGTACCAGTTGTTCCCATTCGATCGTATCCATCCTCGTTAGTAACTCTTTGTTTATGGAACGAGGAGAGTGAAAAGGAAATGTCTACACGGGTACGCAAATGATACGATGAATATTTCCAAATGCATTTTGCCTAGTCATAAATTTCAAAGATGCCAGTACGCATGTACGCAAAGCTACTACCTAGACCAAAACTACGCCATAGAGACCAAGCAATGTGGGCAAGCGAGCAAACTTTGGAACTTGTCAGCTTATAAGAATCCAAATAAACATTATAACATTCGGTATCATAAGAATATACGCTAATACTGAACATACCGTGACAGAGAAAGCCTTATCTATCGTTTGGGGAATCCGTAGAATTCCTTTATCACTAATATATGTTATCGTATATTATTCCTCTTCAGACATCTTCAAATCTTATACTGTCCTCCTTCCTCCTACTCGGCGAAAATTGCAACCACCAAACGCTAATCGAGTTTTCATTTGCTCCAATTAGAGCACGAGGGAATATATTATTTGCCAACAGCTTTTTTTACGCCGGTTGATACAAGCCAATTTGTCTCCTCTGGAAAATACATTCAAAGAGAACATGAAATCAAACTTAAAAAATCATGATAAAATAAATATTTTCAATGCCTATTGTAATAATTAAAATCAGGAAATGATATTATCCCACAACTGGCAAAAACCGAAATTCGTATATTTTTATAGAAATTTATGAATAAGATTCCGAGGAATGCGATGAAAAAAGAGTCTAATATCCATTTTGACAACACGATATGAAGTACAAAGATTAGGCAGTAAACTTCTAAAATTGGTTAGCATTCATACTTCACATAAAAAGTTCACCTATCAACATACATATTTCATTAGCAGAATCCCTACACGATCATCTGCTGACCACGGTCGCCTTCGGTCGTAATTAGTATTCACTGGGTTTTTTGGGTGAGCACGATCAATATTCGCGACCAATCCGTCACCACCCTGAAGTAATAATTAATTCAGCTGCGTTGCGCTAGCACTTCAGAAGATTTTAAGGCTCAACTGTAGGAGTCACATTGAAGCCCTTAATTTGTAATCGAAGTGAATGACCCTTGAAATTCATCGAAAAATCAGTGAAAGTTTTTATCCGGTCTCTTCTTTGCTAAATTAACGCTCTGCAGTTCATCTTATAACTAAGCAAGTAAAATAAGTAACGTTAATAACTTACCATTTTTTTTAAATATTTTCAATGGATTAGATTTATTGTTATAGTATCTGAATTATCTGGATTGTGGACCTAAATCTACTCATTTCTAACAAAACTCATTACCAAAAGGACATAAAATCAATGACCGTAACGGAGATGGAAGTGCTCAAGCTTTAGCCTTACATGATTGCAATCTCGGCTTTATATTCATGATGATATAAATATTTCTCGTTTGCTCACCGAAAATCATTTTCTTATCTAGAAATAGCAATAAGCGTCTTCGAAGAAGTGAGCTGGGATATACCAAATATTTTCCCACCATTACTAACCTCCCAACTCATTCTACATTTTTCCCGACGATTTGTTTCAACGTTCGTCCTTATCAAGGCCTTCATAACTGTAAATTAGAATCATATTGCAATAAGGGGATGGTGGAATCAATCTTCTCATGGAGTAATATTATTCAGCCTCCCTACCACCATTACCTTTACTTATACAGTAAGAGAGTTGTTTAAAAAGATGGTCCATTGGATGGTAAAGATAAAGAAGTACAGAGAATGTGTGCCAGAGGCATATCTCTATCATATTATCACCAAGTATACTCCGCAGGATATGACTACGCAGACCAAGAATGTATGGAATGGTATAACCGATATGATGAGCGAATTTACTTCGAATAGTTACGATATTATCAAAGAAATAACGATACCACAATGTTCTAATTCACTTACCGGTTTCTATGATTAAAACATAATCATCAGAGTTCAAACACTCGAATAATGTAATCATTTTAACTTCAATTACGATGTTTTAAACTTCGAAAAATGTGAGTGAATTAATCATTGAGTGGAATAGTATCAACAGTTGATTATTTACCGCAGTAATGATATTAGGTCAGGAGTTGAAGGTGGGGCGCAAGACAAAACAAACCCTAATTATCGTGCGTGTAACTTATTTTACTGTTCTAAGTATATTTATTGTTTAAAAGTTCATAGTGATGAGTGACTAAAGTGACACAGACAGCGAAGAACAATCTTGTTTTCAAAGTAATCTTAAAAAGAGAAAAAAAAACTGGTAGACTTGAGTGATGAGATGAAGAAACTGCTAACAACAACGCATGAAAGTGGTAAGGACTGTAGGTGCGTTTGATTTAAGTGTTTCGAAGTAGTTGTACCCGAAGAATGACAACGCCTAATCACAGAGGCCAGAAGGAAAGAGGCCAGGCGTTGGCAGTAGCTTGCTTTAAGGTGGTTGGAGCGATTTTGCTTACGCACAGATTTGCGTGAAACTTTGCATACGTGTTCTCATTAGTGATATACATAGACGAAAGTGAAAAAAGTTTCATCATGCCAATTTGTTTTTTGGAAATTAAATGCTAATTAACACGTAACATTATGGCACATGACATATATTTCGTAATATCCGATTACATACGTTCAGATTTCCTTCTAAACGTAAAATAATACATTTATTATTATTATGATTATTGCTAACAAGTATCAAGATATCACGCCGAGTCCAATATTCGAAAAAAAACATATTTCAATATTATTTCATTTTTTTTTTTCGAATACCGCCTCGAAAACTCTTAGTTATTACACGCCTTAATTAAGGAAAAAAATTAAAATATAATTCTTGTATCATTTCCATTATTGCCTGTATGTTGAGTTCCAATGCATAAACAGACTAAACATAACAATGTACTTAAATAAAATGTGACCAAAGAATTTTTTCCGACTTACTTACAAATTATGAAAATGTACACTCAATCACCCTGCACCGCTCCAGCCACCTTAACGAAGGACGCGAAGGGGAACCCATCCGACGAACTATAAATTGGATGTTCTCATCAAATCCCCAAGAAGAGATCGGATAGCAAATTAAACTTATCCACCATCAGCGGTATTAGAAAATCCGGCCATCTATATGGAGAACCAGTACCTACTCGTTGCACCACAGTTCGATCAACGAACATGATCATGAAAAAAATGATAGCTGGAATTGGAATTATCATTTTTAAAAGCATTCTAACTTCTAGACACCTCAGAAATGAAAAGACATAGAGCAACTTCAGGGAACTCCTTCTAAGATAGAATGAGTGAAAATATCATAAAGAAAGGCAATAGAGAGAATACCAACGAATGGGTAAACGGACAGCAGTAGGAATGGAATGATGATATAGATAGAATGGGAGTTGGAAGAGTATTTAAGACTGCCAGAATGTAAGCAGACGAGAGGGCGGACCACGTAAAGAATGGCGGAACAATGTAGAGATGAAATAATCTGAGATGTACTGAAGGACACAGGCGAAAGCCAAGGATGAAAGTGTGAACAAGAAGAAAGCACGCTATGAAATACTAAGTGTTCGTACTCTATCCCGTACCATAGACACCACATTAATCCGACACCGCGAATGAAACAGGGGATTAAATGCGAGAGGATTGAGAAAAAGATTTAGATGAGGGAGGCGTGGTTCGGCAGGACAGGGTTGTTGGTTGAGGGGAGAGGCGATTGAGCCGAAAACTGTGTATTCGAACTGCCCGGAAGGAACGGAGGGAGAAAGGGAGAGAAGAGTAGTAGACACAGAGGGGGCTTTGGATGAAAAAGCGCGATTCCCTTAACAGCTCGGGGGCAGCAGGGGGTGGAACAGGGGGAGGGGAGGCAGACGAAGCCGGGAGGCGGCCACGGGCGGTCGGTCGCCCATTCCACGGCACCCAAAAAACCACACACACACACCAACCAATTCCCCCCGATGATCCTCCTCCAACTTCCCCTCCCAGCCTCCGCTTCCTCCTCTCCAAAGAGCAGGAGTCGCACCCACTCCTCCAGATAAGGGGGAGAAAATCTTCCATCCCCCTCCCCTGCAGCCGCGACTAACCATCCCCCTCCCCGCCCCACAAGGTGGACAGCGATTTAAACGTTCGCCGATTTCGACCAAAACTCCCACCTCACACGAGCGAGCCCTCGAGCGAAGGGGAGTAAAAGAGGTAAGTTAAGGGGTAGGATGAGGGCCATGGGACTGCAGATTGGAAGAAGGGGGAAAAGAGAAGGATAAAGAGAATAGGATGCGATAGAAATGCAGATAAAAAAGGAAGAGTAACGGCAAAGTGAGGGGTTATGAGGGTGAAAAGGACAAAGAATGAAAGAGGACACCGATAGATATATAAATGTCTTCATATTTGGGGCGAGATTTAGACTTGAGTGTGTCCTCTTTCACCTGACCCCTTGTCACAATTAGTTTAGCCATATTGTCCAAAAAATTGTCAACCATATCTGATAACCAAAACTAATATATAGATATGTAGCATTTTCCGCTCAACAAGTGATTGGTCATAAAAATGACCACGCAGAACGAGAGGAAGAAACATTAAAGAGGGTTGTAGATGCCATACTTTAACTTCTTGGATCTCATTCGAAAAAATAGATTCGGTTGCGAACGGGTGTGATTACTGAATTTTGGACGGAAAAATTTGAGAGTTTATCGTACATCATACAATCCTTTGTAAATTCTCTTCAAGTGTGGCATATATCTCAATTTGTAACCTAGAAACGATCGGTGCGAGAATCAGAAATGGGGAGAGCAAAAAGAGGAGAAAGTGTGAAAATAATAGGGAATGTGAGAAGGATGAGAGAAGGTAAAGGAAGAATAGTGGAGGAACGTGAAGATAGAGAAGGAGAGTGGGTAAGAGAATGGATAAACAAGGACGAGAGAGAGAACATGAGAGTAGGGGAGGAAGTGAGAGAATAATTAAAGAGCAAATTGCTGAGATGACAGGAATGAGATAGAATGACAGCGATAAGAATGAATGAGAACAGGAAAAGATAAATAATAACGGAAAGAATGAAAAATAGACTCCGAGGATGAAGGAGGGAGTAGTAGTAGTAGAATTGGGTTAGTTTGGTGCGTCGACGGCTAGGGTCATTTGCACCATGCTCAGCCCATTTGACGCATTAAAACTAGATCTCTACAAAATGTAACTGCCAATTTTATGCATTTCTATTTTATGAGTAATGCATGAGTGCATGCAAACTATATTAAATTTAAAAAACCTATTTCTTTCAAATACAATAAAATTCGGCTTAGGCTAACCGGATCGTCCCCTAGAAGCGTATCTAGGCTACCCATGATGGCCATTCTACTGCGGATAACCCGGTATTTAGTGCATGTTGTCAGTAGGTGATTTACAGTGAGAGAGGCGTCACAATCGTCGCACTGTGGAGGGATGAAGGAGGGAGCTACGGATAGAATGCGAGAGGGAGAGAATGAGAGGATGAGAAAACGAGCCAGGGAAAGAAAGAGGGAATGGAAGAATTAATGATAAAAAATGGTAAAAAGAATGGGAGGGAAGGAGGAAAGAGTGAAAGTGAACAAGAAACAGAGATTGAGAAACAGGAATGGGGGAATGAGAGAAAATAAAAAAGACGATGAAAAAGTGAATTTTGACCAAGAATGAGAGCGAGATTGAATGAAAAAGAACAAGAGAAAGTCCGACTGAACTTTCGAGAGGAATAGAAGAAGCTATGGGAGAGAGAAAAAGACAGCTAGGAATAAATAGATAGAAGATTTAAAGATAGAATGAGAAAGGTGGAATCAGAAAGCATAAGAGGGTAAAACTAAGAGTAAGAGGAGAGGGAAATAAAAACAGAGAAGGGTTTAATAGGACGTTCATGATGAGCAATTAGTAACTGTGTACTATTTTTACACTAATTTTATTTACTGAGTATGTATAAGTCTCAACACGTTAGTGTAATCATCAATGTATAACTTACTAAATAACAAGTTAAAACTTGCGCAATAAAGAAAAAAGTTTGAAAATAGTGTGCAGTTAATATTTGTTTATAATAAACGTCAAACAATTTCACAAAGTGACGCCTCCAGCTAATTCTTTAACTTCGTTAGAACGTAGTCCGTGGGACCATGTGTCAACAAAGTTACATAAATACATACCGATGACGTCATTCCCTTTCGGGGTAAGCAAATTCAAATAATTTAGCTATTACCGTTATCTCTATAAATCTGGCTCCCTTTTAATAATTTCATCCATAGTTCCCATCTCCTGACAGACCACATTCGCTTCTCTTAAAATCATGCATAGCTGCATACACGCTCTCCAATTATTAAAGACTTATAATATTCCACCCCTTTAGAATCTCTTATATCACATTTACCCATGTGCCACGGTTGAAATATCGAATCTCTAAATTGCCGCGATTTAAATGTCGAATGAAATTTAATACTATTCTTTGGACAGAGAAGGGTTCGAAGAGATAGAGAGCAGGAAAGGTTGAGGAAATGGTACAGGGATAGGAGGAGAAAAGGGGTCAGAGTGGATGAGAGTCAGACGAGGTTTGGCGGGGGAAAGAGAGGGAGGATAGGCCCTTTTGTGTGTTCGTGGAGGCGACAGGAGCAGAGCGGCGTTGGAAGTGAAGGTGGGTTGTAGCGGGAAGGGTGCATGTCGGTTGCGGGGGGGAAGTGGGAGGAAGGAGCAGAAGAATGGGATAGGAGAGGTGAGTAGCCGGGAATGAGTTCAGCGAAGGAAAGAGCGAATGGGAGGGCGAAAGACAGACAACCTGTCCCTCCTTCGGGTCTTTTCCATTCCACTCCGGGCCTTGCCACTTCAGGGAGGGTGGAGAGTGGTTGGGCGGGAAGAGAGAGAGTCCACAAAACGCAGTCCGCCGCTATTAAAAGCCCCTTGTTCGGACGAAGCCAGAGGTGGAAGATTGGAGCCGAAGGGAGGGTGGACGACGGAGTGACAAGGTGGATGTAGGAGGGAGGGAGGGAAAAACGTATGGCAGGGGATGAGGACTCTCGCAAACTCGAAGAAGGCAATGTGGGAATGTAGTAGCATTCTCGGCCGCTAGTCTTAGACAGCGGTGTAACCCCATCCGATAATTTGTATTTGCGACTACCTATGTAACAGGAGCGTATGCCCAAGGTGGAATCCTACGAATCGCGGGCTCATATAGTGAGGAAGATTATCTTTTCAATCCCTTCTCCACCCCTGAGCAACTTCCGCACACATGGAAGAGAAAGATTAGCAACACATTTTAGAGCATATTCAGTCCACTCAGTTCAGTTCGTCTTCATATTGTTCCAAATTAGAATTGAGCTACCTCTAATGATTTTGCTTCAATATGCATACTTTTTCTTTACATGACATGCCTTCTTCATTTCCTTTGCAAAATATAATTCGATATCATTAAAATTGAACAGATGACAACGGTTGAAAACGAATTTATTATGGAATAATTCTCCATTGATAACATTATTCTTGAGGGCTGATAAATCTTAACAGTATCACCTAAACGGATGGAAAATCAAAACTTGGAAGAATATGAACACTTTACTATTTACCATGGATGAATTAATTTTTGAAAAGGTTCGGCCAAATTCATTCTGCCTCAGCTTGAGCAAGATGACACAACTGAATATTATGTAATTCTTCACGGCCAACTGCAATCACTAAGGACTATACCAGAAAAGTTATTTTTTATCCAGGCATGGTTAATTGATTGATAAAATATACATAGGGTATCTACTATAGTGTCGGTCAAGACTTTGGATTTCCCCTTAAATCTATTAACCTCTTGAGGACGTAATTCGTATGTAAATCCGTTAATATTTACTTAATATAGCACCGTTGGAGGTACTAGGGATATAAATACTGTTGCGTACATGGAAAGAGCGCAAAAAAGGTGGAACATATTACAGGACGATATTATGCCGAAGGCAATTCGGTCGTGCTTCAGAAGCGTAGTTAGGAATGGAAGGAGGCAACAAGGGGAAAATACGAGAATATTTCATCCAGAACCACAGCCTGAAGCAACTTTGAACCTGCCTCACGGCCGCTCAGTGGGTTAGGGAATGACGCTAATGGGCGATTGTTGGGAGAGTTGTGGACCCCTGACCATCCGACTGCGGAGAACGACAATGGCAGGTGCGGGTGAAAGCAATATGAAAGGAATAAGGGAACATAAAGTAATGGGATGAATACGGGTGGGCGGACAGAAATAGAAGAGGATAATTGGAAAAAGACAAAAAAATGACAGCGTATCTCAGCAAATCAGACGGTTACAGAGGAGAGGAAGTGGAAAAATGTCTCCATATCTTCCAACAAAATGGAACTATGAAATCTTTATCTCAGCTATCAACATCGTTGTCTAAAAATCTATTAAAGAAAACTATAAGCCAATTTCATTTACCTCGCTGAGTGAACATATAGGGTTTTTACACCGATTAACAATTAAATTTTTTCTATTTTGTTAACTGTCTCCAACTCTGACTTTAGTGTTTATCGTCATCCAATTGACGAGCTGATATATTCCAACAACAGCCGGCAATTCAAGTTAGAGGAAAGAGGTAAAAACCTGATGGCAGAATGATGATGCAAATTAATAATAAATAATGAAATGATTCCAATTAGGTGAACCAATCAAGTTCATTCAAACAAAAAATCATAAGTCATGCTATGTAATTTTAAAAAAAATCTGATAATTCCATCGAATGGGTGCCACGATAAGAAGGAAAATGATAAACCGAGAAACATAGCTATTGCTACAAGAATTACAGGTTCTTTCCTCGTCCTTATTCTTTCATTAATGATCGAAATATAATATTTGAGCATGGAAATTTCTCGGAATCAAATAATGACGCTGGTTTCATTCGAATGATCGCTCTTATCACCACTATTTTCAGAGCGTTTCAAGCCATACTCGGCATCGATTTCACTCGGCATTTGGGGTAGCAAAAGGCAAATTATAAGGTGGGTGAGGTTCATTTCAAAAGATATTTCCCTGCAAATTCCAAAGCCACTCGTGGAATGATATGCTTTCATTCCTTGAAATTTTCTCCGAGCAAGAAGTTGAACGAACGACACAATCGCCCGAGAAATTATAGCTTCTTCATTTCAAGAGGTGGTGTTGAAACTTTGGAAGAATAGAACTAAATGAGAATTATCAAGGTGCGGTCCTGATTTATTATTCGATTTCGGGATCAAATATTCACGGCGAACGAGAATTGTTGCTCTAGTATGGCACCGCTGAAAGCTTCCGATTGAACTCTTATCCAACAGAAGAATATGGGACACGGAAACCTATTTGGATAGTGGTAAAATATGGAACGGTTTTGAACCTGCGCTATTTTAAATGGCAGGTTAAAATAATTATCCCAAGGCTTCTCGAAAACCCCTATCTCCATTCAATTATGAGATATTAACACGGGGACTTGGATAGTGTGGTGGTTCCCCATCCTGAATGCTCAAGTTCAAAATCTGACAAAGGCAAAGATTTTCAGCGGAATCCCCATCAAAACTTGGGTTCCTTGATAGGAGAAGTTGAAGCGTGTTACTACTGTACTGTACATTGTACAGTATCTACATCTATAGGCTACCCCGTGGACCACCGTGGGGGCGTTTGGCAGACGGTGTAAGGACCTCAGTCATAATAAGGGGAAGGAGTTTGAAAGAGGATAGGATCAGGGATCAGACGAACGTTAACTGTATGTAAACGGAATGCCTTAGTTTCTCGCACTGTAGTTGCCAATTATGATAAGTGTGAGAAATATTTTTACCCATTAGTTCGGCAATGTATCTCTCTTGTCTTCAGTTATAGGGATTTAGTGATGAGTAAAAAAATCATATCCTACAGAGCGGGGGTAAAAAAAGTATAACCTATTATGAAGTCCGGTTATAATTTAATATGCTACCGGAATTTATAAAGCTACTATTAGATCCTCACACTAACAGCCGATAAAAGACCAGATACCCTAAAAGCCAAGCGACTAATGAAGATAATTTGGAGATGAAAGTACTCCGTAGTATTTCAGGGAAGACCTTACCTGAACTTGAAATAAACGACGATATAACAAGAGCATGTCGGATCAAAAATATTGTTGACCGGATTAGTAAAAAATAAATAAATGGAACAACCATGTAAATAGGATGGATAGCAATAGAACTCTTAAGATCGCTCGAGGAAACATACCAATGAGTAGATGAAGAGTAGGAAGACACAGAAGATGACGGAGGGGCAACCTAGGCAATAGCGAAGGAGAAGAGACCACTGGCCTAATACAGAAGCAGGAAGATGAAGAATTAAGTCCGTCGAATGGGAAGCAAACTTTGGAACCCTTGGTGCCTGTCATAACGGACAAGCTAATGTCGAGGGCGGGTTTCTCTCTACGATTCTTGCATTCCTCAAATGCTCCTTTTCTTCAACCGTCGTAATCACCTATCCCAAATGACTTAAGACTTTGGTCGCCTATCCAATAAACCAAAATCAAGGCATGAAATATGGACTCAGAAACGTAATTAGACAGCAATTGAATAAGGAACAGTTATTTCACTAGCACTTTCACATTCATTGTGGGTCGAATAAAAACACTCCAAAGATTTCTCGTTAAAAAGAACTATGTATCCCTGAGATATATCTGAGATATTAATACCCTTCCACGATCATGGGATCAATCCACAGGTATCCCTAATTTGAATTTTTCAAGGCGCACGGCCTGAACTTGCGACCTGGATACCCTTCTGGACTGATAAAAAATTATATACATACATACATAGGTATACATATATATATATATATAACTTTTTGAAGGATCACTCGAGCGATAAATATAAAATATGCCAAGAGGGAGGTCGATAAAAATATAGAAACAAGCGAAAGATACTTACAAATTAAAACTTCCAATATTTCGGTGGTATTGGCATCCACCTTTTTCAAGGTAAAGAGTAGGAATTCCTACTCTTTACCTTGATTACTACCCTTTACCTTGATTCCTACTCTTTACCTTGAGAAAGGTGGATGCCAATACCACCGAAATATTGGAAGTTTTAATTTGTAAGTGTTTTTCGCTTGTTTCTATATTTTTATCGTCCCCCTCTTGGCATATATATGTATATATATACATATATATAAATTTACGAGGGGAGTCACGTCACATTCTCATTTGCCGCCACGACGGACTGCCTGCCCACCGCGAGACCCTCCAGTCGATACGGGGAGGGAAAAGGAGAGGAACGCCCACAAATTCCACCATCAGATCTCCCCGATCCTCATGGCGGAGAGAAGGGAATCGACAAACAAGAACCCGAAGGGGATTGAATTTTGCGTGGGCACGGGCGGGCAAGAGCACGCAACAGAGCCAATGGCGAGAGGAGCCGAGGGGGTGAGGTGAGATGCGGCAACGGAAGGAACGGAAGGCACGGAGCGGCGTGGGCGCGGTCCTTAAGGGCTGAAGGGCTATGAACAGTCACCGTCAACATATTTAGGGAGGTGAGCGGAACGTTCGGAAGCCGAAAGACGGTCTACGATCGGCTATCAACTTTGCGAGCCATATAAAAATTAAAATATCTACACCTTTTTACGAACATTAGCCTTTTAAAAACTCTGTTTTCACTGACAATACGCCCATACGCTATTAGAAAGCGAAATTAAGGCATTAAAGATAAATTTCAGACGATAAATACACATATCGTTAAGTTATTTCTTCGACCTGAAAGTGAACTGCAGCCCAATTCTTTGGGCAAATTCAGTGAATTTCGTCCATTATCACTGCATTGTTGAGTTAATGACTAGAAAAATAGACGCACCATTTACTTTATAAATATTTTATTTTATTGAATAATACGTATCTTTTTCGCAAAAGTGGCAATATTTCATGTAATTAAAAACCTAATTCGGATTTAGCTCACAATCCGACAGATTAAGGTTACGATTTCATTGCCGTATACATAAATATATGTGGGACACTAAAATCATGTATACCCCAAATATACAAAAATAATATATCAGTTTAATTTAACTATCCAACCTTAAGTTATGGGTTACCTGGGTGGGGAAGGAGTGATATTATGGTCATGTTTTTGTTGCCACGCAACAGAAGTGATTTGTTTTCAAAGGGTTCAATGCAGTCTCGACAAAGATTCCACAGTAAGAATACTGGAGTGCTGTAAAATAATGCGATAAGTAGCGAGGGCTACTCTGATCTCTACTCGAGTACCTCGCGAAGAACACTTTCAGAGAAGTACTTCTTCTGCCGGATGGGATGAAACACGTCTGCTACGATTGCGGACCCCTGGGAGCATAATGATTAGGTACTCTTTACGAAGTCGGACTTTAAGTCTCTCTTCACCCTTCCTCAATTCTATAGCAATGATAATTACGAAGAGAATATAAGGAACTCTTCAAGTACACAAAATGCTATAAACCATCATTTGACACACGCTATAACAATGAAAATGAAGCTAAATTAATTTTTAACTGTGCCTTAGCATAAGGCCTATCATACGTTTACCAATTTAAGCGTTACTAAAACGTTTCTCTCTGTATTAATCTTTCGTGAATCTCAATTATTTACTTGCTTACAGTATTCATGCACATTTATTGAATGATAATTATAACACAATTAATTTAGTAATGATTAAAATATCTTTTACGTTTAAAATGTTTGCAATCATCATCGCGACTTTGAAGTCCTCCTATGGTAAATAGTAGTACTTGAGTACGGATTATATTCCCTAATAACCTCTCTTACCACTTACACCTACTCTTTACGGCCACGAATGATAAAATTAAATGATTGAATACGTATTATGTCCCCAGATAAACCTTCGCATACCAGACCCCACCTATCTTCTATAGTGCAGATGACCTTAACTGTCATCCACGTGACAAAAGCCTTAACTATAAAGTCGTATGTTTACCATTGTCACGAACCTCTCCTCCCAACAATGATTTGCAACCATCGTAAACCACTAAACCAGGTTCAGACGGCCACGGTTATAAACTCCAGGAAGGTCGTCGCTGACCATCTGACCATCACTACCATTACGAAGTCGAGGGCGGAGGATGATAAAATGAAATGATTGAATACACATAATATCTCCAGATAAACCTTCGTACACCAGACTCCACCCATGTTCTAAGGCGTAGATGACCACGCGTTTCGTATACATATATGTATGAAACGCGTGGTAGAAAAGAAACGAGAGGCGCGGCCTGGGACGACGTAGTGAGGCCGTCGGACCCTTACGAGGAGCCTTCCGGGGTCACCACAATTGGAAGACCCGACTCAATTGCCAGCCGCTGGCGAAGGGGGAGGGGCGGGCGGGGGAGGCAGATGGCGTGGCGCGTGGGAGGAAAAGGGCGAGGCGGCGACGGCGTGGCGGATGAACGGGGAAGGAAGGACGGTTTTTTTCGGCGGTGGGCGCGGTGGCTGGTTGGTTGCTCGCCGCCGTTGGGACCGCCGCGCCGCTACTGCGAGTCTGCTGGTCTTCATTCACGGCCCGAGTATCGAGCGGGGTGAAGAGACGAGAGGGAATGAAAAAAGTCCCGCGCAGCAAGATTAATGCCCGGCCCACATGGGGAGGATGAGGAAAAGGCGAAGACGGGAGAGATACCGAGAGGGAAATGAGGAAAGAGAAAGACAGTTGAGTCACTTAGAGCGATAATCATTTCATAACAAAGGCATTCTATTTTTCATTTTAAAATCTAAGCAGCTTCAATACGCATGTTGTAAATATATAAATATTAATGACCAAACAGCGAAAAATAAAATGACAGAAATTCTGTTATGTACTATACGTGTTTACATGCAAGCTTTAGGTTGTCTCATTTTTAAACTTAAACTGAAACACTTGGACTTATTGTTAGTGATTCCACATGGTTTTGGGGGTTTTCCATTCAAGGTGCTCAAGTTAGCACAGATCGGAACACAGCGCACTATAGCGCACACGAATGTCGTGGAATTGTATGACGCACGCTGGCGAAACGTGGGTAACCTGCCGGTAGGTATCGTTCTGTGTGTGCACAACAGTCACGGCCGAATGTTTTGTGAATAGCTAACGACTTCGTTTAAAATAAGTACTTAAAAACGCAAGTTTTTTTACCACGAAGTAATTAAAAACTTTACAATATCCTCGTTTTACACCTCCACGGAAAATCAACGCAAGGAAAATATTGTGGATACGATTATCGACACTCTTCTGTTGCTTAGCGCACAGCAACTCTGATCCCATTCTGTTCTCAAGTGCGCAACCTATTGTGCAGGGTAGGTAACAAATGGAAGGCAAGTACGCTGTTGTGTCGCAAAATGATTAGCGCACCTTAGCGAATGGAAAGCTGTCTGAATTTAAAGAAACAGCACCTGGGTTTCGATGTCGGACGTGATCTTCAGGAGGTCCTCCGAGACTTACTCCGGGTTACTTCACTCATTTGTTTCTCGCCGAAAGCTGAGAACGCCTGCACAGCCAAATATTTTTTTACGATTTTGTATAAAGTATTACGGTGAATAATTTGTTCTGTTTTTTTTTCTAGAGCCAACGTAGGAACTTCGCAAAGTTATATTTCTGATGCGATTGCGATGTATGCGTCAGAACTTGGGAGTTTTTAAATTAAGTCAGTCTGGAGCGCAAACTTGCACGTCATCACGTGGAAAAAAATGCATATTGTTTTGTCAAATATCTCGAAAAGCAGCAGGGCAAGTCACTGAAATTTTGGTGTCATAAGAAATATAAGGTCTTTTTCGTCATAATGAGGCCAAATTCAGCGAATATTTTTAATAATGATATTCTGTTCAAGCTACCTTAACAAAGAGCAGGGCAGCAGGGTAAATACTTGCCGGTTCAACTCAAAGGTCGCGGGCTCGAATCCCACCTCAGGATTTAAGCATTTAGACGGAGAGACATCATGTTGATATCTGACGGGTTCAAAATTCAATAGCGCTAATACGACATTTAAATCTTGAAATTGATTTTCTAATTTTTGATCTATTAATTAGACAAAGGATCAGTATTCCATTTGGAAAAGTTTAAAATATCCCATAAAAAATACTCTCTCGACATGATTACAAATATAACTACCAATGACTTGCCGTGTAGTAAGATTAAAAATATACTCAATTTATAACAACACTCTCAGTTGTAAAATGCTAAAAAAAATAATAAATTCTTCCAAACTGATAATAGGATGAAGTATCAGAAAAAGTGTAATGTTTAAAGTTGCATGTCTACACAAACGATTGAAAACATTATTCGTTCTATAATATCTTAATCACCTTAGATGTCTATAATTAATTAAACCTTGAGACGCCTCAATTACCAGGCACAGCTGTAAAAGGCACTCAAAATTGAAATGGAAAGACACTGATAAACAAACCTTGATTGGATAAATTAATGAAAAGTTTTCATATCATCCTCAATGGTTAATTTTTCCCTCACACAATTACGAAATACATTAAGACCCGGACTCAGTTGCTCCCATTAACGGAATAAAAACCAGCAGTGCTTATTCATCCGAATAAGAATAAGCGAGCGAGATGAATTTTACAGGAGACGTAACGAGTTTGCAATCATTCACGAACTAAAAAAGCCGAGTCAAAAAAGGAGGGGAATTGAAAGGATTTTCTTATAAAAGGGGTTAATTACAAAACAAGAAAATCTCCCATGCTACTGAGAGTACGATAAAACGTAACTACATACTGGATGGATGATAAGAGGCTAAACTTTCCAAAAATAGGAATAACGTTAATTACGAACCAGCTTTCGATGTAGGTACTACATCATCATCAGTTGTAGTATATCGGAACCTGAGTCGTAATTAACGTTTCTCTTACTTGCGGAAAATTGTTCCTCTTTTTATCCACCCATACTGTTCAAATTCCACGCAATACCGCCTGTATCTTCTGAATTTGCTTGAAACTACATTCTGATTTTCTGACAACTTGACAAAAACTCTAGACAACATTATTTTCATTACGGCATATTGATCACCATACTGCTTTATCTTCAAGACATTTACCATATTTTCTTACGGATTCACACAACCTTAAGATACCTATCTGTAAATTCACGAAGAACAGCAGTCACGACTGAAAAAGGCACTCAAATCGAGATGACAGTAGTGCGATGATCAACCATTGGTTGCATAAATCAATAAAACTTTGCCATTCCATACCAAATGCCACTGCATTTTTCGCTCAACAAATTACGAAAGACATAAGGAACCACCTGCCGAGTGATAAGATACACGCAAAAATTGCGCAGGAGGGCGTAACGAATTTGCAGTTATCCATAATTTCAAAAGAGTCGTCCATAGAGGAGGAAGAATTTCCAGTTGAAGAGAGATTGTATACCAAGAAGATAAAAAATCTCGCATTATGCTTCGAGAAGAATGCAAAGTAAACATATTCTAATATTCCCATTCTTTCATACAAATTCTACCAGAAATTATTTGCAATATTATATCTTTGTGACCAAAATATTTAGCCTCAAAGACAAACAATACTCTCCAAAGTATTTTCATTAGGTGCCTAAATTAGCAGACAAAAACGACAAATGCCATGTAAAATCGAGATGAAATCAAAGTGATAATCAAGCATTACTTTTATACACAATGAATTTTTCCATACGCGATTTTTTCTCCCTGCCAATTACCAAGGACATTGAGACCCGGAGTCACCCTTTGCCCATTAAAACGAAGCAAGAACCAGTCGCGCTAATTCGGCCAGAAGATAAGATGCACGCGAATGGAATGCAGGGACGTAACGAGTTTGCAATTATTTATGCGTTAAAAATAGATGGATCGCGAAGGTGGGCGAAGGAAGGATTTCCGGGAAGGAGGGGAGGTAGAAGCGGGAGGGGGAGAGAAATGGGGGGGAGGGCAACATGGGCCAGGTGAGCGAAAGCGGAAAGAAAGAGAGAGAGAGAGATTAATCGATAAATAAATCGCTTTTCCTCGGCGTGGACGGGCTTCAACAGAAAACCCCTTTTCAATGACCCAGTTAGTTTATTTTTTTCTTTCCTCGCGCCCGTTCACCCCTTATACCGCGTATTTTTGTCGAACGGGAGAAAATAGGTGAAAAAATTTTGAAAAAAAATCACCACTCCGTTCCGTGAACACTGGGGGAGGGAATTGGACTGTAAGACCCAGTCGGAGGCGGAGGAGGTCAGGCCTCTTGTGTGTCGCCATCATCCCTCCGGGGGGAAATGAAGCAAGCGTGGGCAACGCCTTAGGCGACAATTTTCCGAGAACCTGGGAGAGAACCGGACTCCAGGGTCCGTGCTTTTTACAACGCAAACGGCGCACGAAAGAAATAAGGGCAGTCGGTGGAGCGGAACCCACACATGCATATTACACCACATGTTGCCGCAAGGACGCGTGGCAGGGATGTGTGGGTCACCAGCAATGAAAAAACTAGAGGAGAGGAAGAATTGACCAACCTGGTAGGTACTTCTTCGCTCGTAGACACGTAGATTAACGTTTTTACGATGCGCACACAACTTAAGGCCATTTCGCATCCATAGCACAGATTGCACATCACAGACATTCTAATAACTAAATGGCATGTCATGGATGGTTCTCGGCTTTCCTGATTCAGTTTTCTCGATCACCGAATTATCCAAATGAATTTTTTCCCGAAAAATATAATTCCGAATCATTTTTTCCATATATTATTATCCCCGACCAATATTTTGTTACCAATGTCAGTTATAATTAATAATTGTCATGCACAATATTTTCAAATAACAAAAGTATAAGAGATGGCATTTGAATAATTCATTACAAACATTTTGCGCAGACAACACCGACATTCAAAACACAACTCCGAAAATAATACAATGGTTAATTTCACACCGTTTACTTGTTTGTTTGTATGATTATATATTGTTTCTTTATTAAAAAAAAAAGGAAACGATAATTTTTACCAACGACGGCATTTTGCCTCCTATTTAGTCACTAGTTACGCCAACAGCTAGGACCGTGAATGAAGTGAGTTAATTGACAATTCTTGAATAAATCAGTCATGTGGTATGTCTCCCTCATTTTTTAAGTTTGAACCACGTGGAATCATGCCCTCCGCGAGCAATACTAAATCCAGAAGACGTCGCCTCGGGAACGCCACGCTCGTACGGCCGGCCCTTCAGGGAGTAAAGGGCCCGACCGGAGCCACAGCCGAGGTTCCCCACTCCTTCGGGAGGAAGAAGGAAAGTTGGGGTGGAAAAAGTATTAAAGGGAGTTGTTCGGAGGGCAAAGAAAGGGAATGCGCTGTGGATGGGGAGATGGAGGCCGGATGAGATAAAGAGATAGAAAGATAGAATGGGGAGAAGGAACGAGATCAAAACGGAGCAGTTCCCAATTAACCGTTTGCTTCCAGAGCAAAGACTATTCCAACAACTAGCTCAACACTCCTGATGGAATGTGGGAAATACAGTATTGTACGCAAAGAGCTATAGATTTGTAAAGTCCAAAGCTTTGTCACGAACAACACTCAGGAGGCCATACTTTTTAGTAATGTTCTTGTTCAGGATATTTCTCAACATAAATGCAGCATACCTAATGATTTTGATTTCCGAAAAACCCCATAATTAATGCGCTTAAACGCTGCGATATGATCAAATACAGCATTTATCAACTCATAAAAGCAATGCGTACGGAAAGACCATTCTGGGCAATTCCAAAGAGTTATGGAGCTCATTACCTAGGAGAATAAACTGTATCCTTACAGTGCCAATGATAAAAATTAAATTTTAAGATTATCTATAAAACATCATAGCATTAAATGTTTTTAGCAATAAAAGGTCCTACTGTTCTTAGCCATCCGTATTTGTACAAAATTGTTCGTTATACATCAGAGCTTTTCCCTCTTGTTTAAAACTATAATTTATCACATATTTTCCCTTTCGTTTCAAAGTTTAGTCATTTGATTTGGTTTTACAACCGGTTCATAGGTATTAAATATATGACTATGTAAACTGTCTGAAACTACTTGTAAATTTTTTTATTGCTCAATAATAATAATAGAGAATATTATATAACTTTTAAATTCTTATGAAATATTTTTGCAAACTAAAATGTTTATTTGTTGTTTAATCTTACTGTAATTTTGAGGAGATTTTCTGTATATTTTCTTAGATGGCTTGCCACAGAACATTAAACTGATATTATTAATATCCAAGAAGACAAACCTAAGGCCCGGTTAATTTAGAATGTATGGACCTAACGTAAGAACGTAGCTTGAGAAACCAAATGTGGAGATGAGTATACACTCGGATGTGAGACCGTAAACAACATGTAAATCATCGCAAAAGAATGGGCAGGTACATGTCTTGGATTTAAAGCATTGCCACAACATCACAACCACACATTTTAAGGCCCCGTTTTAAAACGTATAGCGAACGTTAACCGCAAGATGAAGTAGTCTTCCGTTGACTTGATGATAACTGAGAGTTTTAGTTTTCTTAACTACCTCAGATTGTCAGTTACTTCACGCTAGAGTTATCGACGGGAGAATGTATTAACTTCCGTTTTCCTTCCTATTTAACCAGAGATAATAAAACCGGGCGTAAGCTTTCTAAATACATTCCTACGATAATGGATAAAATTTTAATCACTGTTGGCAAAGCCAATGTAGCATATGATATACCACACAATGGATCGAAATTTATTGAGTTTACCACAGATGAGGTGAAGTAATTTTGCCCCATCGATGGTAAACCCATCTTCCAAATTACTTCTAAGCCACGCGAAATGTTCATCCAAATCAATGGGAAATTAATATTCGAACATAATTGCACGGTAGATTCAAAACAAAACATCCAATTATACAGAATACTTCAATGCGTGATCGATGAATTCCGTAGGGCTGCACCCCCACGTTCGGTTGAGTGCTTAGCTGCATGTTGGCATTCGCGTTAGCAGATGACACGTATGTTATCGGGTAGTGACATTTGGTCAGTCTTGTTTCTTTCAGTGCAGGCTATTTACCACTTCACATGCATGAAGACCTCGGATCTAGGCCAATTACGTGTAACCCGAGTTTATTTTTACCACGCACTTCTGCGCGGCCGATGGTTAGCACAAAACTGGTTGGCCGAAGCCATACAAGATAAGACACATGGACGCTAGTGGCTTGTTTGCGTGCCTCATCATTTGAGTATCCAATTTCACTGGCTGACTTTCCGAAGCAACTAATGGAAATATCTCGTGAAGCACGCATTCTTATTTAGATGCGGTTAGGTTCACATGAATGGTCAACCATCTCGGGATAAGATTGTCAGAATAAAATTTTAACTCGTTTTTAAAAAGATATTTTTATCACATTATGTTAAAAAAACTATTGATTACTATGTAAGCTTTGCCACGTTCTTATTCACTCAACGCTATGCTTGAAATATTATATTCTTGGATTGCAATAGCTGTAATATTCGAGAAAGTAAATTGAGTAAAAAAGTGCATTTTGCATATTACGATACACAGCAGTAATTATTTATTATTTTATCAGTAACACGCTTGCACTGTATACACAAGAGGTCATATATTTTGAAAATTGGATATTCAAAGTAAGAGGATGTTGACTAAGCTTCATATATATTCATTGGATTTACAAATGGACAGAAACCATTACATTTGTAATTAAAAATATTTAGATTACTCCAGTAATTATTTTTTAATGTTACCGGAAATGTTTTGATTTTTCTAAAGTATGAATTGTTATTCAGAAACTATATGAATTTTTATCATAAATGTATCTTATAATGTCGAAAAAAAAAAAATTATAACTGGGGTTCGAGCTACGTAGCATGAAAATCTTTGCGAGACCGGTAGCGAGGATTAAAACGAAAAATTGGATTTTCTTCTTAAATAATTTCACTAGTTGAAACGATCAAAATAAATCACCGGTCTTTGAATTAAAACCACAGATGGTATCAACTACTTTACATACGTGAGATTAACATTATAAAATAGGAACCTACACTTTTTTCTATTTTTTTGAAGTAGCATAAATGTGTGTACCTTGACTCGCCATATTAATATTTCTATCTGCTAATTTTGTGGAGGAAACAATTCCACGTACCGCTAACGGGAAAAGTGAGCTTTTGAATCTATCTTCTCTCAACTTTTTCACGATCAATCCCACGAATCACCAAAATTGTTCGTTCGATTGACCGTTAACAGCAAAGCAACTTACATTTTTTAGCAGAAAATTAGCATATTCAATATGAGCAGAATTGCAAGCGAAATTGAAATGATAGATAAAGCAAGTAAGTTATTATTAATCATTAAAATGTATATAAAAAGAAAAGAAGACAAGGAATCATAGGTACTGTACGTAGTGCAGGGGAGTATCGAAGCCTTAAATATGCGCAATTCGCCACGTTGAACGGATCAGTAGTGTAGTTATTGCGCCGAAAACATAGTCAATAGCTGAGGAATAGTCTCGGTACCGCAATGATTCATTTATGAGAAATGAAATGCCAAATAGAAATATTTTCCAAAAAGCACTTCAAAAACAGCCTTCATTCTCGTACATCAAGACACCACTAACTCTCATCTTTAATCTATGTTATCAGCTGACAGGCAACAAACATAATTCTATTCTCAGACTTGTTGTATGATTTGAATGGAAGATACCATGCATACATTCTATTTACAAAATTGACTATACGCTCGCACATTAAAGAAAGTAAAATGATGCCTTTGAAGTGTTACTGCACTGATAATGAAATGGTAAAAGCATTGAGCAAATGAGTGAGTGAAATTAAATATAAAAAGCATAAACGTAAATAGCACGCAGGACAGGTCCCATTAGGACGCAGTATTAAAAGACCAAACCTTTTAATCGTCAGAACGTCTTAAACCAATCAAAGCGCCTTATTAAAAGTTGAAGAGCGAAAGGAGTATGTGATGATCTTGAATGTTATCTCAGAAAGAGTTGACGCCAATGTATTCCACGTGGGCAATAAATTTAAAAAACGGTTGATATAAAAGACGTTGCTCATGAAAGTTTACAACCACTTTAGAGAGCAAGGAGAGGTCACGAGGTTTTTCTGCGGAAGTAATCACATGCTTTGACCTAACATTTCGTTGACCGGCGGAATAACACATTGGGATTCATTAGGGTGGTCAACTGCAGGAAAAGCATGAATGCAAACGAAATATATCAACTGAAAAAGAGCAGATATTTTGGGCAGACGAGTACTTCAAATGGAAACAATTTGGGAGAATACATGCAAGATTAGAAGTTATTTAAGATTCAACGTCTTACTGCCAGATGGTGTCTATTATTTAGTTTCAAATACATCAACTCATTTCACTTGGATGTGGCAAATAAAAGAACAAAATGAAGGTCAACATTGATAATTCAAGTTCATAGCGTGGTCAAGCTTAATTTTTCACAGAAAATGGGACCGTATTGCCCTTATTTTCAGCATCATGAGTAACCCCTGACAGGTGCCACTGGCTTTCATTGGCATCGGCCAACGATTTGACGCTGTTCCCTTCGCTGACAACCACGTCGTGTAGCTAATGGGTGAACTTTCAGCGGTGTCAAATTACACATCCGAGGAAAACATTTTTCGCCGAACAAACATGAACAAAAGTGATGCTTTCACCCGATATTTACAGTGTTCCACGGGGGACGGCCCGGCCAGAACGGAGTTCCATGATCTTTTCCAGACACAAACGGACTCAGTCACGAGCCATTCCTCGTGTCAGACGGTCCGAAAATGTACGGCCGGCTCCGGAAGCCCGAGGGACGTAAACATTTATAAATTGCCGCGCCAGAAATCTCAATTCGCAGAAAGCCCACGCAAAACATCTCATCAATTGACAAAACCCACACTTGGACTTTTTTTTTGGCGGTGAAAGCTCGGGCAGAAGGGCCATTACCCCACGGAAACATGCCTTCATGGCCTTCGTTATGTCGGAGGAACATCGATAGAGGCCAATCTGCGGGTGAATCAATACACTATGCCATATGAGGCTCGGCGTGTTGAATCCTCAACGCGGCCAAGTATCGCCGAACTCATTCCCATCTTTGGAATTTATGACCTGCAATTTATACCCCATGACTTTTACCGGAAAGGAGGTCCATTCCCACCACACAAGCTTTGCACAATTGCAACTCCTGTAAGCATTATTTTATTCATCCGGTCTCTTTTTATAGGTTATATGCCAAGAAGTAGTTATATGGACCAGAGAACTGAGCCTTTTCTGCTGAATTTTAACAACGCAAATTTGTAAGATATGGAAAATTAGTTACTATACATTCATCCATGGTGAAGAATGATAAAACATACCAATATGGAGTTCAAAACATTTTGCTAAGCGATTTCATTATACTTTAGATTTGTGGAAAAAGTAGGGTGGTTAAGGCTAGGAATAAGTGGGACATGGGATGGATGCTCCAGTAATGGTCAAATGTTAAAAAAGTGCACATCCTTGGTTTGGCCATGTTGAGGTAACGGATGAGAGTCGAATAATGAAATAGAGTTATGGTAGTGAATGGTGTGAGGTGAAGGGGTAGAACAAGGTTGTCGTTGGTAAATGTGATGGAAGAGACTCCTGTTAAGAGGAGGAATATAAGAAGTCATAAAAGTGCACCTCACACGACAGGCAGACGTAGCCTAGTTGAAAAGTACTCGTCTTTTAATGATAAGGTTCAAGTTGTAAATTCTTTGACTTTTCACACCCTGAAATCAAATGATGTGATGGGTGTATATGCATGCAAGAAGATTTAATTGGCGAACCTAAGTTTTCAAAAACCCTTTATGGCATCAAAGGTTCCATTAAGTTTCGAAAACGATTACCGTTTTAACGGGCTCACCATCCAGCGCGATAATAATACAACATATGCCTATTTTGGGCGCAATAGCAATGAAAATAATTAATTTGAAAAAAATTTTAATATACTACGTTTTTAAAACGGACTAAAAAGTATAAAATAATTTTCCCTGGGCCCTTCTAAATTTTTGTGGGTGAAGTTTTAGTGGCTATGGAGATATTTTTAAGACTTGAAGAGAAAAACGTGGGGTGCAGGCAACCCATGATAATTAAGGAGGAGTAAACGGATATGTCGTTGAGTAAACTCCCACACTTAATATAATTTCCTCAAAAACTTAGAATGGCCCAGGGAAAGTTATTTTATACTTTTTAGTCCGTTTTAAAAACTTGGTATATTTAAAAAAAATGTTATTTAATTTATTATTTTCTGCTTTTTTAGTCGTATGCTCGGGTGAAAGTTTCCAATCGATTTTTTAGAAATCTTGATGAGACTCTGACAGGGACACACAGGAAATTCCCGATGTATTTCAGATTCTGTTCAGCCGACAGTGTGTGGAATTGAAATAATTAATTAATCGTTAATTAATTAATTAATTGTTATAACATGTAGCTAAAATTGCATTGTCATCCACTTCTGAGCTATGGTTAACATTTAAAGTCTCTAGCTGACCGGGAAATTAGTTTAAACTCGATTTCAATATTCCACCCGGACAGACAAACATGACGGAAACCGAACTAATATAAACGTGGTAGTAAAATAATATAATCTTGAAATTAAAAATTTTCTCGCCCTCATTAAATGTTCGAGAAATAAATTTGTTAAGCTAAGTGCCATCCGATAATACAATAATACCCCTTGGTTGCAAAAATTCAACTCCTAATGTAGGCTTCTAATAATCGCAGGCTGAAATTAATTATGTCCTCCATGTATTTTTTTTCCTTAAAAAAACACGATGAAGGTAATGCAAAGATATGACAGAATAAACGAGGTAAGTATTGAGGCTGATTAAATCCCTACGCATGAAAAATTTTAAATACAGTATGACGGGACGATTTTCAGGAAAAACAGTTTTTTTATCCCGAATGAATGGCTCTACTGATATGACGGCTGTAATCCTCTCATTTGTTTGGTGGTTTTCTGAAACCCTTTTATTCAAGATGGGACTTAATTTTTCAAGCCATATCCCGTGATTGATGCTTCAATTACAATTTTTAAACACGGAAATCCCGATTATGACCGTGTCGACACGAAAAGGACTTATAGCCCCTATATGCCATTAACATTTGATGAATTCATCCCCAGTTGACAGCCACCTCTCCAAGCGGCCATCACCTCCCCCTCTTCCTCCCCTCAGGCGAACCTATTCCTCCCCTCCCCTGCTTTTTCGAACCTCTTCCCCCCCCCCCCCCCCCGCTTCCCACCTAAATTCTCTTTCCATATGTTAATCCTTCGCCCACATCCAGCCAGCGTTCCCTCTCATACCACAAGCACACAAAACCCCAAACCTCTCCAGCCCCACCCTTATTAGTAAAGCATGTATGGCCCTAGTCTCATCATTAGCCCTCGGTGAGATGATCTTATATATCCGCTCAAGAAAATAATGCATGGTTAAATATCAATTCCCTGTATGATCACCTAATAATGCATCTCCTTGTTTACATAGCTAATATTTTCTAAGCCTAAACATCCGTCTGACCTCTAGCTTGAGCAACCTTCGACTCATACTTAAAGCATTAAATGCGTTCAATCCAAGAAAATATTTCACACTTTTGCCACAACTTCGTATCATAATTCATTCGTTGCTAGAGGCGTAAGGCAACGGAACTAACTCTCTAAGGCGTTGAGAAGCATTAAAAATATTCCATCATCCAAAAAAAGACCACGTAACTGTCTCTGGCACACATACATCAAGGTTAGACTATCTACGCCATTGAATGGACAATAAAACGTTTTGCTAATGCAATTTTTGTTTCGTTGAATCTAACTGTATTAAGTCGACCCAATTGCCTTAATTTTACCTCTGCAGCATCTTGAAAATTATCGATTTAATATCCAGTTGGTAAGCTCTTACATTATTTTGCTCTGAGTAGGTATAGTAGTTTTTCTACTCTGTGTCACTTACTGTAAGCCCACAGTATTACGTCAGTTACTCGCCCTACTGGGGGATATTGTACCCACAGTAAATAAACTAATTCACATAATATTATCATACGAGATGATGATGTATCAATGCTCACATAATAATAATTCGATAACAACCTTGCTTAAGACAAAAACATTTGAAGAGCCATTTCATTTACTTTCCAGAGGCTGGAGCATTTTCTTTTTCCTTTTTGTACGTAGCGTGACGCGAATTTCTTTGGTTATATAAAAACTTCGGCCTTACTACTAACGCCCTATCATCATTCTTCCAAGATTTTTTTCATTCAAATTCACATCCTGCGAGTCCTCTAATTTTTCATCGGTTATTTTTTATCCCGACCCGCCTAAAGCATGATTTTCGCCCAATCCATTGATTGATTAGCACTCCGGGATAAATGTGAAGTGATAATAATCGCCCGGTGATTCATTCGTGCATTAACCTTTCACACGTGACTTAATATCCAGGCTCCAATGATTCGGCAAATGGATGAGTTGGTAAATTTTATCGATTAGGTTCCCTGTGAGTGGACTAATACCGTCGATGATGGCTTTTTGTAAACGATCTGAAATGATCATGAAATGGAATTGCTTTAAAATATTAATTGCGCCAGTTTTCTCTAAACCGGGCAGCCATTACTTGAGGACCTGGCAATGGTTTAAAGTGAACAATTATAATTTTTACTATCCATTTTATCTTCAGTAAATGAAGAGCCTCTTTACTAAAAATATTTAAAATAACAAATGCGTGGTAGGAGGAGGGGAAGGAGCAAATGCTTTCCTCTTCCTTAAACTTCAAGGTCAGGAAGTGCGAGGGTGGACTCGTTCTCGAAATAATTGGAGGCATTCATGACTAACAATGACAGCCCACCAAATAATATTTAATGCATACAGTAATCAGAAACGAGTTCAACCGCGAAACAGGGACAAAATTTCCCTCAGCCCAATTTGGAACGCATTAAAACCATTCATAATGTGGCATTGTTTCCAGGTACAGATCGACTGATTCACTCCGAAATAAATATAATTCCCCACTGGAAACAGGGCGTTATTCCAAATCAGTCTCATCTACTGCTTGATATACAATTTAAAACAGGCAGAGTTTATCATTATCCCAAAGAGACAAACAGGTAATATTCAGATGGAACTAGCATTTGAAATAGCCTGGCATTATTGCCGGATAAATACCTACCAGTGTAAATTAAATCGAATGATAGAACATGGGAACCAAGTTGATCTGATGACTAACCTCGTTCGCAAGAGTAATCACTCAGCGAGAAATATCATTTCAAAACATAGATATTCATTTGACCAATACCTACGCTACTCTTCCATTGAAGACGGACATATGAATTATAGTTCAAATTTTTAAAGTGAAATAAACATTTATAACGATACTTATTACCCGGTTGATTCACGACTCAATATACAGGTTGGCGAAGTCGACCAAACGAATGCACCTTGATTTACTGACATTGATGATATTGCTGTACTTCGAGCGTCACGCGTAAACACCGATGTTAATGGACGAACAAAAGCCTCTACAAGATTATATGGGAGAGTATGGTAGGAACGAATACTTGGGGCTTGTCTCCTTTGAAACTGCCAATTAAACGAATTTGCACATGCATGGAAGACAGAACCCATAGCGGCTGAGAGTATGACGGTTTCAAAGGATCACAGGAGGGACTCCGGTAATGAATCCGAGGGAATCCAACCGCACATCAATTTCAATTAATCTCGACAAGAATGGTCGTTACACCATTAACCCTTGCCTCAACTTTACCCTTTAACGCGATTTATACATACGTATTACCATTCATTGGCATTGATTGTAATCACAGTTACATGTATGGGGCAGATTACTTTGCAGAGATGCTAAGATGTGGAAACTTCAGGCATAAAGGTTCAAAAGCTCTCCTATGATGCATGACACCGCACCGTTCATAAAGCATTTCATTTTTTTCCAGGATCCAACAAGCGCAATGCATAGGTCTGTGTTTCACTCATAAAAGACCATACATCTACATCTAAATACTACCCCGCAAGCCGCCTCAATAGGCGTGTGGCTATATATGGTGTGTTAGGACACCAGCCGTTTACATATAAAAAGGAAACGCTCTAATGAAATTACGCCTTGTATTTATTATAGTCCCTTATTGTTCGGGGGAAAAACAAATTCCCATAACTATCCGTTCGGCAAAATATCACTCTTAATTTATCGTTTCTGTCGGACCTGGAAATATAGTGGGGTTCTAATATGATGTTCTCCGTGTCGCTGTTAAAGATATCTATTCTTAATTGGTCAAGTAATCTAAGCCTAGCGCGCAACCTCCGAGTCTCTAGCGGCTCCCAGCCTAATTCGTTTAACATCTGCGTAACGCTGTCTATACGCCCGTAGCAGTTTTTGACGAATCGCGCAGCTTTCCTTTGTATTTTATTAAGTTCCCGAATTAAGTCTTTCTGCACCGGATCCCATATGCTTGCTGCATATTCAAGGTGTGGCCGGACGAGTGCGAAATAGCACCTCTCTTTTACTTTTTCATCTGAAAATCTTCCCACAATACGCTTGACGAATCCTAGCTTCTTCAGAGCTCTGCCACAAATATTTCTTATATGTGTTCCCCACGATAGGTTCGAGGTAATCGTAACTCCCAGATACTTAACTTCATCTGCCGCCTTTATCTTAACGCCATCCACAGCATATACACGGGGATAGTTGGAAGACCTCCGCAAGAAATGTACTGCCGTGCATTTGCTCAGATTAAGTTCGAGTCCCCACTCTTGGCTCCACACATGAACACTGCTTAAATCCGATGATAGAACTTCAAAGTCAGAGTGATCACTAATTTCGCGATAGATGACAGCGTCGTCAGCATATAAACGTATTTTACTGCTAATTCGAGAACATAGGTCATTTATGTATATAATGAACAAAAGGGGGCCGATTACGCTTCCTTGTGTGACACCTGATGTCACTTTAACTACATCAGAGCTAATTCCGTCAAGAACTACTTTTTGCTTACGATCACTCAGAAAGTCGCGTATTCAGTTTACTACTGTTTCGTTCAGCCCGCATGACTGTAATTTGTATAAAAGTTTGTTGTGAGGTACCGTGTCGAAAGCTTTCTTAAAATCTAGGAATAATGCGTCCACTTGTCTTTTCGATTCACCAGATTTGAGAACGTCATGAAGAAAGAGCGCGAGCTGTGTTTCACATGATCTACCTTTCCGAAAGCCGTGCTGACAGCCATGAAGGAAGTTACGACTGTCCATGTATGTTGCCTATAATCGGGTTCGGGTATGTTGCCTACAATCGACGTTAATGAAATTGGTCGATAGTTCCCTGGGTCATGTCTGTTTCCCTTTTTGAATATCGGTGTAACGTTTGCAATTTTCCAGTCTATTGGTATCTTTCCTACAGACAATGACTTCTTGAATATTATGTCTAAGAACGGTGCGATCCGTGGCGCTAATTCCTTGAGGACACGCGCGGGTATTCTTTTTTTCAGAATTATTTACCGCAGGTTACTTAAGATATTTGATCGAGAAATGGACAAAAAATTACATGGGTTCTTATGGGAACACATGGTACGAGTAGCTTAATTCATCAAAAAGAACCTTTTTCTAGCTAAGAATAAGAAAAACAAAAATAATAAAAATAAAGTATATCTAATGGTTTTCAAACATTATTCTATTGATGATTTAACTTATTTTTGTTTTTCTTATTCTTAACTAGAAAACGTTCTTTTCGATGAATAAAGCTAGTCGCACCTCGTGTTCCCATAAGAACCCATGTAATTTCATGCCCACTTCCACTTCAAATATCCTAAGAAATCTGCGGTAAATAATTTTGAAAAACTTCAGTTAGCTTTCGGAAAACATAATTAATGCTTCCAGTAAGTTTCGTCGAATTCCCTTAACTTGAGTGAAACCGCCGAACCTCCTTAATGAAAAGCGAACGTAGAGCTCATGTAAATCTTGCATTGCGCCAACATAAAAATTGGAGTTAACGATTTGAAATGTTTATCATCACAATTTGCATTGAAATGTTTACGAAAAAATCGAGGAACTAGGTACACGATACATCTGCTCATTTCTCCCAGGAGCAAACTCTCCCACAAGCAAACTTGCCCCCTCCTTCGCATTTTCCTGTTTCATACCCTCTTCGCATTCCTCTTTCCGCGCGGCACGGTCCTTTTGCGACGGCGGCGTGGTCATCGATAGAATTCGCCCGGCCCGGCCTTCGGCCATTCCCTTCGGCAAATATTTAAAAGGACATCGCTCTAATATACACACAGTCGAGCGCGCTCGGACGTACGCCACACATGAAAATTCAGAGGACGCCGACGGTTGACAGTCGCCCCACGTCCGTTTCTCAGTCCTCCCCAAAACAATGTCCTCGCTGAGAAAAAAAGGCAGAAGGGAAATTCATAACTCATGGGTTTCACATTCACGCTCCAAATGTTTATTCGGCCCACCTACAGGAGCCCCGAAATGTTTACATAAGTTGACGACGGCCGCTTGATTACGGAGCACGGGAGGGAAATCATTGAGGAAAACAAATGGCGATTAAAACAATGTACAAGGAAGCACCAGGGCATCATCGCATGTTTAAAAATAGGGGTCGATTTCCAAAGAGCCTCTACGGTTGGAGCTTTCTGAAATGTATTATTTTTATTAATGGGGGTGGTCTTCTCCTTAAGGTGATTTAAGATAGAGAAAAGATTACTTCAACTAAACTTTCAAAAACTGGTGGATCCTACACCCTTACACCATTTCTTTCTTCAGTTTTGTATTGTATTGTATGCGTCCTTTCTCCATCTGGAACTAATTATTTTCCCTCCCACACTCAAGGCCTTACCCTATTTCACGGCATTCAGCGTCCCACTGCCCATCATAACCTTCCCAGCTCACCTACTATGCCCCATCTTAATGTCTTCCTCCAGCAGGTTCCTCTCCGCACCCTCTATTTAAATCCCTCTCTGTTTCCCTCCGTTCCGTCCATTTCATCTTTTCCATTCTCCTCCACAACCACATCTATCACGCCTCCCATCAACTCTAATGTTCTTTCCTCAGTGTCCACGTTTCTGAACAATAAAACCACATTAGTCTCTTTATCAGCCATTTATTGAGATCCTTAAAGGAGGTCCCAGTATTATTAATAAACGCCTCTTTCACTTAAGCATATCTCCTTCTAATATTCTTAATGCTAGGCCCACATTCCCCAGCATGCCACCCTAGAAACTTGATTGTTCTCTCAGCTCTAATTCGTGACCTATCACATACATGGTTATTCTCTACTTCTTAGTCCTCGTAAACGTCATTATTTTAATTTTTGGTGATATATTTTAATTTTAAAGATATCTCACTGACTTTCTAGTACGTCTACCAATGATTTATAACCTTTTTTGACTGGATAACTAAACGGCAGGTAAAACGCTAATATAGACGACTGAATCAGCTGTTCTCTCAATTTTACAGCATAAAAAAATATAAAAACTTCATTAAAAAGACGACATTGAAAAAAAGAAAGGGTAACAAGTGAGAGGAGAACTTTGCAATTTCCATTAATTCCCTCAGAGAGAAACTCATTTTATATATAAGACTTCAAAGCCGACATCAACATAAGTTTCCGCTGAAAGAGAAGGCATTATATTCCAAGGTTTAATTTTTATCAAGGCATATAATAAACACCCCATCTGTTTTCATTGAGTGTTTTATCTCACACTTTTGGTGGGCCAACAATAGAGCTCGAGTTTTAGATCTCAGAAATATTTCAGCAGGGCAATAATTCCAATTTCGGGGAAAACATGACAGCAACAAGACAAAAAAAACACTTCAGCAAAGAGATCTCTGAGATTTCATTAAAACGCCACACCTCACCCCACTTGCCTTCACGGTAACAAACTAGAGCGGTCCTCTTGACACTTTTTTTATTAACCCCCTCTCCTCTCTCGCATAATCCATCTCGCGGCGGCCGCTTTGTCAAAATATTTTTGACTCATCCGCCTGGCAACAATCCAAACAAACGCCCCCCACCCCCTCCACCCCTAGCCCCTCTCAGACCGTCTTTGCCCTTCCACCGTGCGTCGTCGTCGGCTAAGGGCGAGTCTCTTCCTCGAGCGACGCGGTTGAGGAAAGGGGGCGTCGCTTCCTGCGTTTAAGGAGCCGGAGGAAGGTTGAATGTGCAACGTCTTCACGGAAGGAAGGAAGGTGGGGGGAATGGGGGGAGGGTGGATGAGTTATAGAGGGGGGCGGCACCGGTGATGTGCCCTGGGTAACAAAGGGGGACGGGAGCACGTCGAAGGCGGGAGAGAGGGAAGGACCTCGAGGGCTGCGTAGATTGCAAAGGTCAACGGTCCTTCCTCGACCAGTCTCACTGACACTTCTTAAATCTCCCCTCCGTCTATCATTCTCTCTCATTTTCACTTTCATCACTCTGCTCCCTTTCTGCACTTTCTAGGAAAAACACATTTAAATCAATTTCGGAACTGCATTAAAGAGACTAGGATCCATTAAGCGAACGGTGTAATTAGTGGTAGTGATTAGATGGACGCGTTGCTGAGGTCATCCCACAGATGCCATTTGCTGAGGTCAACCCGATGAGCTGCAGCTCAGGTCATGTTTATAAATTCCCTCGGCAGTATTTATCACCAACCAACCAACAACCAATCAACCAATGAAGCCATTTGTGCAAGTCTAGGTTGGTAACTTGGAGTTTAACGGATTGTTGGAGAAACAGAGGAAGGGTAGAATATTCCCAGCATCCAAATTAGGTTTTTCAGCGCAATGGGGTTCAGTTTTTCGTCCCATCGGCCGGGCAAAGTACTGCAATTTTACCACTCTTCTCATGAAACCAATATTGGGATCTAGATTCCACTGAAAATCTTGTACTCTTTGAGAGAGTCGCACGGACGTACTCAACGAGACCGGACTGCCAAACTTAGTCCGAGTCACGTCACGTAACTTCGCTGTGAGTATGCCGGAGTCCACTTCCTTAAACACCGTCTGAGTATCGAAGTGGTCTCGTACTTGCCGGTAAGATCTGCGTGGGCTTACATGCGCGGCAAGCCCGCATTTCTGGAGAGGTAGTTACTGACCTAAAGCAACCTGGTTCCAGCGTGCTCATACATACAAAATTTCGTCAAGTCGGCGCAGGTCCGAATCCGGAGAAGGACACTCCGATCCTTCCCCAATAGCCTAGTGCGAGAAGTGCACCCATGCGATAAATTCTTCGCTAGCCAGTCCGTTCGACATCATCCACTAGCTACTTAAAGGTCCGGCAGAGTATACCCGATGCAGAACTCTGCTTCTAGCCGCTACACCAACATCATTTCCAATTCTATCTCTCTCATTTTATTTCAACCCTCAAACAACTATTGCGGCTCGGAATGTGACTCACGCCTTCCACCGTTTATTTTCACGCACCTCAAACCCCTCCGAAGCATTCACTGACGCCGCGCCATTAAACACTCACTCTGTTTTACGACCAGCCGAAATTCTAACGATGCTTTAGTTGGTGGCTACTATTTCTTCACCACACCAAGCGCATATAATTTAGCGATGAAATATAACCGGGCGTAGATCACCGTTGAAGTTTCTGACGCGATAAAAACTTGTCTGTGAAGTCGAAGAAAGAAGTTTTCGGAAACAGTTTGAAGATTTTTCACCTCTTAAATGAACTCTTGGTCGACTGCCCAAATGGACTTTAACCCAACCGACTAAAAATGGAAATCACCACAGAAGTTTAAAGGCTGGCGGCAAAGGCTTGAGCGGCATTTCGTTTCAGTGGATTATTTTGGTAGGCCTTAACTTTTTAACAAAATAAATAAATCTCTCAGAATATCAAAACCAGTAGACAAGCGAAACAGGATTACTGAACATGACGCCTAAGATGAAAACTGAATCGTCAAACAAATGCATCACATGAATCAGAGCAATCTATCCATAGCAACTGCTTCCATTTCCCCTATCTTCAAAAGGTTTCACTTTCGAGATGGCTCATTGCAACCTAAAAGATTCCTATCTCCAACAACTCTACCAGTGATTTTCAAATATGCTCAAGATGTTTCTAAATTATACGAACCAATAAGATATTTTATTAACGTCAATAAATGAGATTTTTCTTAATAAAATAAATGTGTAAGGTATCTCATAATTAAATTTATCCACTAATAGCATTAAAGGGAATCTGAGTAATGTGTAGGAATGTTATCTGCTTTTTTCTCCCTAAATATTCATGTCGCATTCAAAGTCGTTACTTAGTAACCCTGTCATTCCTAACTGTATGTACAGCTGCTGTCACATCGTTTTTATACTTAATTAAAGTTGAATACGACGGCTAGAGAAATTTTAACGCATAAGCTAAATTCATGAGCACCTTCCCCTGACCCAAAAATAGAAATTTTGAAAGCAATTGAGCACTCTGGCAATGGCTGCATTGAATGAAATAGGCCGTTTACTTTAGAACGGCTTACAAGTAACGTTGAATTCATAAACATTTACATTTCACACCTGAAAGTACGTACATTTTTACTATCTGTGGTGATATTTATGATCACGAGCATAGAAAAATTACCTGGTAGAAGGCTAAGAAATTCATCAGCATACGAATGGATATAGGCTATTTTCCTTTACTGCTCACGCACAGAAAACACTGTAATTCAAGAGAAGGCTAAAGTTTCTGCTCCTGCTTAAAACTATTTGCTCACCTCGAACACGGGCTATGGAAACCAGACCCGAGGATTCCGACAGCAAAAAAAAGATAGGCGAATCCCGGCTGCTCGTTAGCGTAGTTCATTCACCTTCATAATGCTTTGCAACGATGCTCCGTGACTAGTTTTTTCGTCGGATAAAAATTTCTCCTCTCCCTCAACCACGCTTAAAATATACGAAAATAACGATACACCCATTGTGATGGAAATGCTACGAGTATCGATTAAATGGATAAATAGGTGAAAAAACGAGCAGAAGCGTGGGATTTTAAAGAGGGAATTTCAATTATGACTTTCCACATCAGGAATAAATACACAAAGAACAGTTCCAACTTTAATGGAATAAAAACAACGGATTAGGAGACATTTTCAGAAACAATTCCACCTGATACAAACGTAGAGTCAATCTCTTTTACAATCTGATAGTCTTTTTGTGCGTAAGATACAAGCATCACAAACCAGAAGAAGGAGTCCTTTGACCAAACGGATTACCTTTCACTTGATCATTTATTCAAGTACTGTGAAGGAATAACGAACATGTTTGGGCCTCACGGGAAATAATAAATTTTGGAGCGGAGACATTACGAGGTTTGGCAAAGAAAACTGATATTGCCACATTTCTGAAACCCAATAAGGATTTTATAAGTCCTTCATACAAAAAAAAAACAATTGGTTTTAGACTTCACCCGTTTAACATAATATAGAAGTAAATTAATTTAACGATATTTTGAAAAGCAGAGCTGAAGTGGGTGACAGTAAGCAAAACGGAACTATGTGAGTTGAAAATGGTATTTTAGTATTTCTTAACAGCGCCTATGACAGATTTGTGTAAATACATATACCTATAGGTACGCAGGACAAATGCTTTCAGGAGAAACGATTTAGCGATGAAACGCAAATGCAATTATTTTTTCCATTCCATCTGAATTCAATGAGAAACGAACAAAACATATTCCACCCATGAAGTTGTTCCTCGATCTTGTTAAAAAAAATTAATTTAAAGCAAAGTCGCCAACTGAATTACTAGTAAATAACAATTTTTATTCTCTATAAAAGGAAGATGGCCATTGGCATTGGGTGTCAAAATTGCAAAAATTAAAAGGTTTAAAAACATCAAAGGCGTTTATCCCCATCTACCTCATTCACCGCGCTTTTCGCACACCCAGTCACCTCGACATCCTCCACTTCAAGGAACGATACCTCTAGTTTCCCTTAAAATCTGCCTCTCTCTCTCTCCCCCTTCGGTTCTCATCCAATCATCTCCTCCCACTACCCTCTCCCCCCCCCACCTCCCCCCCAACTCGCATAAATCCAACCAATAAGAAGTTCCAGACGCCCACCCGCTCACCAGCACGACTCTAACGGGAAGAGATTTACGAAGAAAACTTGCACTTCTGCTTCTCGCATGGGCGCCAGCAAAGGCACCACCACCAAAGGCCTGGCCTCTTATTCCCTCCTCCCTTCTTTATCCCCCAGAGGCCACCACCTCCTCTCCCTCCATCTCTATCTCTCTTCCAGGGCGTTAATTAGTGATTGAGTGAACAACTTTCTTGAGGTCAAGGCACCGGCAAGTCTTGATTGTGAAGGCGGGGTTTTACCGTGAGTGCTCCAATTCCATACCTCCGGAAAAGGAAGAAGAAAAGCGAGAGAGGGAAGGAGAAACGCAAGGGATGTGAAGAAATATAAGAAGTAACTTGAGTGAAAATTTCTATAGTTCATGATGAAAAATTATATCTTTGTTCTCTTTTCACACTTATTTTATTGTTCGACCAAGGTTTCAACACAATTAGATACATTATCAAGGATTGATCCACCTTCATGATGACACTTTTATGTTGAAACCTTGGTAGGTCAATAAAATAAGTGTCAAAATAGTAAAAAGATATAATTGTTCATAATGGAGAACTAAAGAACATAGTTACTCGAGGAAGATCACGGCCCTATGTGTATAAAGGAAAAAGATAGACAAGAGGCTTGAACAGGAATCCCACAAAACTTAAAAAAATACGAATAAACCGTTTAGGATCGCACTTTCTGTCCGCAACAAAAATTATCCAAAAAGTAAAAATGAGCTAAAATATTTTAGATGGCTCGTACGTTTTGAAGTTAATGGTTCTGGACGGCTGTAGTAGTTGTTAATCGAAATGTTCACGACAAACGTTATCGAAAAATATAAATTAAGTTATCCAGAGTTGATGTCAAGCATCGCAGAAAAAAATAAGGCTCAAGAAGACTAGTCTCCACTTATTGGCTTTTTTTAGCTATAGTCACCACTTCAAAAAATCTGAATAAAATAGAGCTTACAGGTGATACTAAGATAAGGTAGCACGTGACAAAAATCTAACAGTGAAAGCTCTTTTAGACTAAAATGTTTAGCAAAAACAAAAATTAAAACTTTAATCCCGCCGAATTTGCGGGAAACATAAGAGAATAACTGTACTCGAGAAGTTTAAAATATCTACTAAATACCAAAAATAAATAAAACAAAATTATTTAGATACGTTTAGCGGAAAAAAAATAATTTGTTTTGGAGTTAACGATCGTTAGAGGTCACCATGGCAACCAAACGTTTTGAAAACAGAGTATGCTTGGCTGCGAAACATAGAAACCTTGGTTCAAAAGGGCGAGGAGCATTTTGTACAATCATAATCGGATATATTTGTTCAAGAGGAATAGGTAAGGTGCCAGGATTACATACATTTCTTCCTAATTCTGATGCACACTGAATAGCACGCGCTCACCTGTAGCCTGTTTCCCAATACTTCACTTACTGTGGAAAGGTAAGGCCGATCCCTTACACTTCTTTTTACCATTTTTCACATATTTTTCATTTGTTCAGACATGTTTAAGAGGTGAACTTCAAACGTGCCGCTGCAGGATTATTGTTTTTTCGAGGATCCAAGGAAAAGTTAACGATATGAGATGCGAGGAATGAATAGGAAACGGAAGAAGGTTTTCGTGGGCAAGATAAATTTCATTCTGGGTAGGCATTTTTATCCCGCGAAAGATCCTTACGCCATAAAGGATTGCGTACGAAACGGGGTTATTCTACCGAGGAAAGGCACGCGCAATTCCGATGATTTAGCTCCTGACTAAGAAAGAAGATGACGGATACGCAAAGCGCAACATCAAAGTACAGTTTTTCTCAGTACAAGAAGCACGAGTAATGACCCCATCGTTTCTTTCGCGAACTCACAAACTCTCTTAAATCCAGAGCAAGTTTTTGGTGGTTGAAGGAAGCTACGATTACAGGCACCAGCGTAAAAGGTAAGTAAAATACGTTCGTGCTACGAGAAAAGATGCAGTATCGTGGAAGCAATAGGAGTGAAATTGAGTACGTACTTGATAGCCAAAGTTACGCACAGAAATACCGGAAGGAGTAGAGTATTTCTAGCTTGAAAATATTGTTCCATGACTGTGTCATGATATTAAAAATTGCAATGTCCATCGTAGGATCTAGGACCAACTAATTATAATAATGTGGCACTGTTGAAAATACTTTTTTATGCCTCAAAAAAGTAAGTACTTTCCCCCCATGTAATGTAATAATAAAAAACGAAGTTGGATATGATATTCTGTCGATTTCGCAGCAACTAGTGTAATAGTACATAATATAGTAATTTCAAAGAGTAAATATTAATGATGCACGACCTTAGCTTTCGACGTTACACCGATACTCAAAAAGGGAAACAGAAACGACCCAGGGAACTATCGACCAATTTCATTAACGTCGATTATAGGCAAGATACTCGAACATATCGTCGTTAGCAATATCATGACGTTCCTGGACAGTCGTAACGTCCTCCATGGCTGTCAGCACGGCTTCCGGAAAGGTAGATCATGTGAAACACAACTCGCGCTCTTTCTTCATGACGTTCTCAAATCTGGCGAATCGAAAAGACAAGTTGACGCATTATTTCTAGATTTTAAGAAAGCTTTCGACACGGTACCTCATAACAAACTTTTATACAAATTACAGTCATGCGGCCTAAACGAAACAGTAGTAAACTGGATACGCGACTTTCTGAGTGATCGTAAGCAAAAGGTAGTTCTTGACGGAATTAGCTCTGATGTCGTTAAAGTGACATCAGGTGTCCCGCAAGGAAGCGTGATCGGACCCCTTTTGTTCATTATATACATAAATGATCTATGCTCTCGAATTAGCAGTAAAATACGTCTATTCGCCGACGACGCTGTCATCTATCGTGAAATTAGTGATCACTCTGACTTTGAAACTCTATCATCGGATTTAAACAACGTTCATGTGTGGAGCCAAGAGTGGGGACTCGAACTTAATCTGAGCAAATGCACGGCAGTACATTTCTTGCGGAAGTCGTCCAACTATTCCCATGTATATGCTGTGGATGGTGTTAACATAAAGGCGACAGATGAAGTGAAGTATCTAGGAGTTACGATAACTTCGGACCTATCGTGGGGAGCACACATAAGAAATATTTGTGGCAGAGCTCTGAAGAAGCTAGGATTCGTCAAGCGTATTGTGGGAAGATTTTCGGATGAAAAAGTAAAAGAGAGGTGCTATTTCGCACTCGTCCGGCCACACCTTGAATATGCAGCGAGCATATGGGATCCGGTGCAGAAAGACTTAGTCCGGGAACTTAATAAAATACAAAGGAAAGCTGCGCGATTCGTCAAAAACAGCTACGGGCGTACTGACAGCGTTACACAGATGTTAAACGAATTAGGCTGGGAACCGCTAGAGACTCGGAGGCTGCGCGCTAGGCTTAGATTTCTTGAACAATTGAGAATAGATATCTTTCAGAGCGACACGGAGAACATCATATTAGAACCCCACTATATTTCCAGGTCCGATAGAAACGATAAATTAAGAGAGATATTTTGCCGAACGGATAGGTATGGGAATTCGTTTTTCCCCCGAACAATAAGGGACTTCAATAAATGCTAGGCGTAATTTCATTAGAGCGTTTCCTTTTTATCTTTAAGCGGCTGGTGTCCTAACACCCCCCGCCACACGCCTATTGAGGCGGCTTGCGGGGTAATATGTAGATGTAGATGTAGATGTAGACGCTAAGTAAAATATTCAGGTCGTGACGAAAATAACACTCAGTATCAAAATCCAGATCGTGTATCAATGAATCACTTCTCTGCGGAATTGCTGCATTTATTTTACCCTTTACAACACGAAACAACACGAAACAGCTACAAACGTAATAGATTTATCCTGTGTAGGTTAGGAACAACCTTGATTTACCGACAAAAAATCGTCAAAAACTTTCCGGAATATCAAGGTGGCAGGCATTTCAGGGAAAAAGAAAGGCCCGGCCTCACGACAGGTTTCAATTTTACCGCTCCCTGGTCAATAAGCCCTTCAAAAAAAATAATAAAAGACGGCAGCCCATTTTTCGTGTTACATGCGAGGAAGCTAATTGCTTCTCCTGTCCATGGCGCCGAAATTGGTCCTTGGACCGCTTTAGCCCTTCGATATTCCTCGGCCCACCCAACCCCCGGCTCTCATGCCCTCGCCTGACCCCTGTCCACCCCTCCATCGCCGGTGACCCACTCCACTCAATCCCCCATCTGCCGATCCCCCCACCACCCTCGCTATAAATCCACGGGGGATTTTCTCATCATGACACGACTAATCGCAGACGAAAACGAAGTTCATCACGGACGGATTACAAGTCAGTGGACGACGACGGACAGCGTTGCTGACATCCCCAGCCCGACGGACGTACCCGCTGGCAGGGATCGCTCAACTGCCATTCAAGGGGTCGCCACACATAATGTGGGCTTTACGCACATGACAATTGGAGGAGGGGGACGAAGAGTAGTTGACGCGCAGATGAAAACGATGACGTTGCTCGAGCAAAAGATTAACGGCCAGAAATAATTTGTAAGTATAATTTAAGGATTGGTTACATCATTCAGACGATTGCCCTATCTTTTTCAGTCTTAGCAATCCGAGAAACAATTCAAGATTAACATAGGTAGTTTATTCCAAGATATAGGCGAAAAAAAACTAGCCACGCCAATTCTTATGTAAGTAGTATAAAATTTGCAAAACTTTTCATCAAATAAGAGACAAATTGAAAGGTGATAAACTGCTAGATGGATAAACAATCGCTGAAACGAATCGCTTCAACGCTAAGTCATACCAGCTATTATTCAGAAAGATTTGTTTTAAAAAATCACTTACTCGGAGATAGAACAATATTTTAACCACTCAAACGTCAACATATTCCTACAATGAAATTAAAGTAATTTACTTTATACTCAATTTCCGGTGTTGGCCAAGAAATAGCGTGACTTAAAGACAAGATAAAATCATCTTTTGGCAACTTATTGGAGAGAGACAATTTTTAAAACGCATGAGAAAATTATCTTTTGAACATTTGCAAGCAAATAAAGTTAACGAAGCAAGCGGGAAAGATAACAAATAAATAGTAGATAACAACAATAGTGATATATTAAAACCAACAAAAAACGTTTAATGACATGAGGAAAAAAAAACAAAAATAATTTTGATGAAGCACTTCAGAATTTCCTAGCAACTAAAGCACGCAATTAATCAAGAGAAAGGAAGTTGGATCCGAAAGTCAGTTTCAACCGACGAGTTGGAAAATGATCAGAGGTTGCTGGCTACTAAAACAACTAACATAAGGGGAAAATTGGGGCATATTTTCGTCGGGCAGAACAGAATGTACCAGAAAGGCAAGAACGAAATTAAGGACGGATTTATTTCCCGGGGCGACGTTCTTAGAGTGAGAGACAATGAGGTCGGAGAACCACTCTTCCAAAGAGGCGGCCATCAGAAATCTTGCCGAGCCGAATGCTCTCCGCCCTCCATCACACTCCCTCGCGTGACAAAAAGATGACACAGTAAGTCTACCGGGAGTGGAAACGGAGAAAGGAAACTGAAATTCGAGGAAAGGTGAGATTCCACCCCAGAAAGAAGCCACTACCTTGAACTTCAAACACGATTATGAATACGACCAGCATTTAAAAATGACACGGATGAAATAAAATGGCACGCGCGCAGTTTAGATAAGCCACTAAATAGGACAAATATAATTCACCATTAATATGAGATACAGAGGGTCGGCATACCGCAAAAGCTCCAGTACTGGTTTCCTTCAAAGTGATTACGGTTTGCATCTCGGCGGCGGCGGCGGAAATTTTTCATTGGTCATCGGCTTCACTTTTTACTTATTTTCCTAAGCCTCGAAAATAGCCGAGAAGGCCTTTCACATCGAGTAAACGAACAATTATTATTGGGAGAACATACACAACCATATCCTGTGCATAAGAAATCCACCCGAACGGACTAGAACCCATAGTCCAAGGATTGGCAGGCAAGGTTTTTACATCGTCACCGGTACTGGTGTATTCTTCAGGGTAATAGGGAGAGTAAAATTAAGGTGACTCTACAAAAAACACTAAAACACATTTTTACTTATTTGGTTTAAAAATCCTGCTTTCGCTGAAGAAATGGGTTACCTATTGAAAACCAAAATTAAGGTACATAATATGCAGATTATCTCACTAATTTATTTCTAATGGCATCATTTGTCCAGCCATAGCTGGAAATATGTAGCTATTACATACATCAAATCTAGGACTGCAGTGCGATTTGTATGGAACTACCGAATTTTGACAGCAAATGCGGCAGTAATTCGCTAATTACATTTAGTAAAAGGCGGTATGATTCCGATATTTTATTTGTATTCAATTTCCAAGGACTTTTCACTCCATACACAACTTAAATTAAAAGCTTATGTATGCTTTCTCGTTAAACTTGACGATTTTCTGCTGTAATCTGTGCAATCTCCAAAAGAGCCCATTTTAAAATATTCACTTGCAAGGCTGAATTACAGCAAATCTAGCAATGAAACCCTATTGTTTCACATCAGTTTATGAAACGGATTTCATGATGCTACATTAAAGTTTTCAGAATTTCTGTAATAAGTGACCTTGAGGACAGAGCCACCATAAGTACTTGCACTACAGCATTCATCAAATAGGACGTTAAATCGAGGATTTCCTGGAATTCTTTGGTTGTTTGCAGGCCAAAGCTAGCGGCGGGTTACTCCTTTCCGTTAAATTATATTCCAGCACCTATCATCAGGGCTTCCACTCACTTTTTGATATAGAAATGTGATATCTAGCCCATGTTAGACTTCTGGCAATGACTATAACCCTACCTTTTGCAATATTTTAAGCTGGAACTCGTTTGTAAAGCAGTAGAAACAGGGATAAAAATTATAATACAAAGAATTGGACAAGGAACACTTGTATTTCGGACTCTAGGAATCAAAAACAATAAACAAAAAATAAAGAAGTCTCTAATAGATATGAACGGTACAAAATAGATAAGAATGAGATAAATAACGTACCGTACATTGGGAAATCAATTCTAAAAAGCAATTATAACAAACAATAATAATTTTAGTCTTGGCAGAGTCCACCTGTATCTCGGGATCATCATCTATAAGTGATTCTTAAAATGCTGCTCTAGAAGAGACGATGGCCGCTTCTCTACTTTCTTTTGCAAAAGCTCCATTTTCTTCAGCAAGTCATCTGCTCATGGCCGCAGAGTTTGTGCCCCCCCCCCCCAACATATTTGGGGCGATCTTGACTTTTGTCATATTTATTTTGGCAATAGCCTCCTCAAGCTTCTTTTTTGCTTTTGTTCACTAGTTGACCACAAGCCTTGCACTCCTCAATCTCCTTCTTATTTGTCGCATGCAGGTCATCCTGCAGCTTGCCCAACGCCTGTCGTTCCTTTAACTGGGTGACTTCTCGCCTCTCCCTCTCCAGGCGAGCGTTCTCCTCTTCTTGCAATCTCTTCAGCTTGTCGTCTTATAGTTTCCACTAAGGCTCCAGGTATTCTTCAGACTTGCTGCATGCCGCTGCTGCATAGTTGAGCAGCTGCGACGCCATGGGCACATGTTCAGGGATACCATTGTAGTCTCGAAGGCCAATTCTGATGTTGAGCCTGGAATTAAGAGGACACTCCAGCATAACCAACCTGTCAGCAGGGTGCTGATTTCTGGAAAGAGAAAATCCTCGCTCGTCATCAAAACTGCCATGGGCCAAACACAGGGAGCTTTCACCACTTTGCTTACGAGTGGATACTTGGGATTGCTGGCAACATCTGTATTGGTAAATATCTGGGTTCAGTAATCATCAATCCTAGTTCCAGGTTCATACGGCGGATAGGTTTCTAGCTCCAACAATCTCCACTCGCCTCGAAGGTCATCTTCGTCCACTTCGATCGGAATCTGCAGGATCTTGTAAACGGATACAATGTTCTGCGGGGAGCTTTCCTTGATGATTTGAGGCTTCAAATATTTCAGGTTACGAGCCTCTCTTCCCTTCGCCTGGACTGATTTCTGGAAATAGGTCACAGCCACCTGATAACGTTTTAAAGCTACTTGATAAAACTTAAAACTCTGGAGTGGCGAGCATTCCTGTTCGACAAGAAGCCGATCGGCATCCTTACCAATGTCAATTTTGCTCATTTCCATAATATTGTTCGTATTGAGATAGAAGCCTCCTTTCATGCATTCTTGCTTGCTTGTGAGCAGCTCTGGCTTGCAGAACCGACTTAGCAATAGGAAATATAGACTCTCCACCTCTTCATCCAAAACATGGATCATAGGCTGATCATGTTGAAAAAGATTTAAAAATATTTCAAATATTTTAGTACTATACAGGACAAAGACTATCTCTGCATGGAAGATTTTATACTTAAAGGCGTTACCAACAGCCTGATAGCACTTGGATGCAAGGAGCTTTTCAACATCTTTGCCTTTCTGACAGGGTAACACTAATAGTGTTTGAGAGCTGGCAATTGCTCTTGAAATCTCTCTGCTGCTGGGGACAGGGTGAGCCACCGGGAAACAACATGCTTAAGAAAATCATGCATAGGCACTTTCTTCTCTGTTTTAGATTTTTCAAAAACCTCAAAAAGACTTCAGACCTCAGATTCGTGAGGAACAGACCTAAAGTATACGATGTAATATAATACCGGTGCGGAACGGAATTCGTCCAAGCTAAGGGCTTATTTGACTAACATGACCTGACTTTGGTAAAAGAAAAAAAAAGCATCCATGGGCGTATGAATTACAAGGGGAGGTTCCCAATGTGTCAAGTGACCGATAAGACAGGAGGATTATATTGAGCCCCTGTAGAGCACATTAATCCAATACTGTCAGTCACACGAACCGTAAATCGGTATTTCACGAGGCATTCGATTGCGTTGGGACTCAGCTTTACATTCCTCACCTAATCTCATTCATTAGCATAATAAATTAACATGCCTGATTAGTGTCCACCAATTTTGTTACGTAAAATATAAATGGAGAGTGCATAGTGTACATTCCTAACGGTGATTATTAAACGGCTCCATAACAAGTTTCTATACAATACTATTAAATAGCGTAGTTCGTTTTTTCGAGGGTAAGGTCAAATAAGAATAAATATCCATTTTTCTGACCAGAAATGAGATATTTTCACAGCTTAGAAGCTTAGGCACCAATTTTTTTTATCAAGACGTCATAAAACGTCCAAACTGATGAGTCTATGAAAATAACATGCAGTTACTTCAAATTTAAAATCAAAAGAGAGTGCCTGCTTAAAAATTTCTTTTACCTCACGCTGAACTTTGAATGGATAGCATTCTCTCCGACTTGATGAATGATTAGCCAGAGTTTCAGCTCCAGTTCGAGCGGCTGTTTTGGCCGGGCACATATCCGACCTCGATGTTTTTCCACGCAAGAAACTAAAGGTAAAGTCCGGGAAGTACTCTTAAGTGATCATGAACATAGTCAAGGTAAATACGTGTACGACGGGCATGAGAAATGATGCAAGTAAAGTTTCTCTGCTAACACAGACTAGAATGTGCAGTTAGCAGCGGTAATTACCTTTAAACTCCGAAGGCAATCTCAGGATACGGGGCCAAATAGGCGTTTCCAACGGTTAACTCTTAAGAGGATTCTATAAAAAATATCCCCTAAGGCCGATCACAAACTTCTTACTTTTTAGCGAGAACCTCCATAGCGTAACTATTTCCCATTTAAAAATCAATATAAAAATATCAACATTGCCCTAATAATGTGATCAAAACTACCGATTTAAGGTGTACGGCGGCTTTCTAAAGTGGACATGGTATACTGCTGAGTAAAATTGCCAACAAAAATGTTTGTTCAAAAGTGATTGCGCTAATAGGTCGTGATTTGCGGGCGGAATAATACAATTCTTGAATATTTCATTACGACAGGGATACATGATATGAAAGAAAAGTGATAGAATGAATAGGAGAATAATGAAAACTACGAGAAGAAGAGAAACTTACTGGTCATACTTTTCGTTACAAAAGGCTAAAGAACACAATAATCTAAATAAAAATAACTAGAGAGAATTACAGAAAGGAGACAATGAATGGAATACATAAGGAAAATTATGAATGACGTCAAAGTGAACAATTCTGTAGGAATGAAGCGGCTGTCAGAGAGGAAAGTGGAGTGGAGAGTTACAGTAAACGAATGTCGGGATTGATGACTGCCGATAATGATAGTGATATTCCTTGAAAGGCCATTGAATGCAACTCTTCTTCATATTACTGCCGGAAAATGTCGAGATGACACGAAAAAAGGAAAGTTTTCGCCATGTTTATCGGCTTGTATGGACGCAGATGTGCTTGATTGCAAAGTACTTACACGTTTATTTACGTGCATCAAGAATACAATATAATATTTGTAGGCACGCGCGGCTGGGAAAAGCCGTGACGCGTGACACACGAGAATTAATAAAATATATAAAAAAAGAACGAGGGAAGAGCAGGAAAGGGAAGAAAACTCACCGGTCGTCGGGATAACATCCCCAATCAGACCTCCGTCCTAAAACCTGTAACACTCGGGAGACGTTCGCTCTCCTATCCGCGACGAAAGAGATTAGCTACAACTGCCCCTCCCACCTCGTAGGCACACGCCCTCTCCCCACCCTCCAGACGGCGCGATGAGCAACGTTAGGGGAAGGTCGAGGAGGTAGATTCGAATGCACAAAAAAAACGAGTGCGCATCGGCGCAAAAATAGGATAGTATTATAGGATATATTATATAAAATAGAGGCGACGCGATGATGTGACGGGGGGGGGAGGGAAGCGGCTTTAGGCCCTTAACCCTGGCGCCGTCTCCACGACGATCTCACACACCGTCGCTTGCGTCTCCCGTGAAAAATAAACATAAACCAAAATTTATGCCGCGCCGAGCAAGCGTGAAGGGCGCCCTTCTCTTCTCTCGCGCCTCCACGTGAAAAAACGCCCCTTCGAGTGCAAAAAGGGAGTCTGGGGGGGGATTGTGAGGGGAAGTTAGGGTTGAAAAAATATAAGTAAAAAAAGCCGTGCGCCGGACTCCCGTGCCTTTGGCGGGGGAGGGTATGTGTTGATGAAGTAGGAGGGGGTGGGTGGAGAGGGTTTAGTTTACGGGAAGGAGGGAGGAGGGGTGAGATATCACCCCTCCCACATTCCCCCTATCTCACGGGCGACAGACTCAGGCGGGGTTATACGTACATACAACACAAGCGTTCCACGTGGCTTTCAGCTCCCAGCCCTCCTCTGCCCTTAACTTCCCCTTCATGCCCCACCTTATTTCTAATTTGAAGCATCTTACTGCGCGACGTCACGGTATATCGATACGATATAGATATTTTAAGACAAAGTATGCATTCGATCGATGCAAAAGTTCGCAACGTTTTTTTTGTTTAACAAAGTTGGCTAGACGACTTCTTCTTCTTCAACTCCAAACCAGCAGATTTCTTCGTACGTGGAATCCAGGAGCAACCGTAGCGATGAGAGGGAGTCATGCATGTAGAACATAATAGACAAACAACTACACGAGATGAAGTAAAACTGCGTTAGTTAAAGAAAAGTAGCACTATAGTTTGATAATATGGGAGTTATGTGTTAATTAAACATTTATTCGTTGAAATATTTGTAAATTTTGTCTTAATATTGTTTTAAAATAGTTAAGGCTCGTAATCAGGTAGACAGTCTTTTTTCAAATAATACACCTATACTTTTCGTGAAATTCGTTGCTCGTGTTGGCTTGCACAGTGGAAGCGGAGCCTTCTCCAACTTCGGTGACCGGCAATCACCTGGAACCGGTGTTTTACATCGAGGCAAGCCGTTGCCTTACCACCTCGATACCAGTCTCCCGCGATATTTCAGCATCGAAGATCGACATCGCAACTCGAGTATCGTTTAGCCTCTTACCCATCAAACACACAAACATTCCACTCTCCACCTCTCTCTTAAATCTCCCTCCCCCTCCGCTTCTTGACAAAAAGAAACCTTCCCCTATCGTCTTCCCTCCCCTTCCACACTTTCCCCCTCACAACCCCCGATGACTGCCTGCTGCTGCCCCCACCGCCGCCGCTAATGCGCTCCTTTTCTCACCTCAGTCCGTTCCCTCGCCTTATTCACCCCGTTGCCTCCAAACACACTTTTTTATTCTGTCTCCCTTAAAATAAAAAAAATAAATTAAAATAAAACAACGTCCCCTTTGGGCTTCCCTCCCTCTTCTCTTTCTCTCTCTCTTTAAACCCTGAGGCGAGTTGAATACCCCCCCTTCCTGCCACACAACTCTTTCCTCAACCCCCTTTCCCTCACAGAGGTACTCCTGAAAACACAACCGCTTATCTCGCTCGGGTGCCAGTCACCGCGAGGCCAGAGGAAATTTACACATATTTATATATACTTTTTCTCTAGCTGAGGAAGGGCTTACATGCCCGAAACGTTCCCTGTAAGCCTTCTCTCTTTTTACTTTTCTTTCCCCACCCCCTGTTAAGTGTATTTTTTATTGTTCTGGCCTATTGGCGAACCTTACGTTGTGTGTGTTTGTATATATATATATATATATATATATACACACACACACACACACACACACACACACACACACACACACACACACACACACACACACACACACACACACACACACACACACACACACACACACACACACACACACACATACATATATATATATATATATATATATATATACACATACATATATATATTTATATATATATATATATATATGCATAAATAAAACAGCGATACACTCTCTCCGACGAACTCTACCGCCGATGATGACGGCTAGACCGTCGAAACGTCCAAGTTTTCTTTTTTAAGTGTCCTTTTTGCGTGTTTCTGTGTTTGTTTAGCGCATCGCTGTTTTATTTATGCATGTGCATCGTCGCTGAGAGCGATTTTCTACCAAGACGTATATATATAAATAAATATTACGCGCTGCACGAAAAGGAAAAACAAACAAAAGAATGCACACCAGCCGGAAGAATATTGGTGTCATTATGCGGGGGTTCTCATGTATTCACTCTCTTTGGTTTAGCACCAGGGTTCGTTCTTTTACCGCACCTATTAATTTTACCCAAAAATCTGATTTTTCGTACGGGTTGTAAACCACTCGGATTTTATCTTTCAAGCGTCTTCCATTTTCAAAACAAACTTGCCCTTTATGTCCAACCTTGCACTAAGAAGAAGTCAAAATGTTATGTTTCAGATGGAAAAACAAAGGTTTTTTAATTGCGTTTATGTTTAAGATTGATTGTTTGGTAGATGATTGAGGGGAAGTGTCGGGAAAACTAAGGTATTTGTGCTATTGAGAAACTATGGCACGCGTGCCACCAGGTGGCACGAGATATGATTGTTGGTGGCAAGCCAAGAATAAGGGGATTAAATTATACTTTACGACATTTTACTCCCTTAATTAGCCTCCCATAGCATAAAAGACCGATGGGTCAATGACAATAAACGTTTTATTTATTATTTATTAATTAGGGATGGCACGCACCCGGTTGTAAGTGAAGTTTTTCGTAAAATGTGGTACGCGTACGCATATTGGTCGCGTTCCGTTGATCTAAGAGATGGAGGAAGATTTATGAGAAAACCAACGTCGGCATTAGCCTGCTTATAGCGAATGGCGCAAAGGGAAAATAAGTTTAAACCGAAGGATGGAATACTATATTTGAAGTACTCTCCACATAGCACAGAAAATCTCTAACCCGACGGAGATTTGAACCCATGCCCTCGAGATGGGAAGTCAGTAATCCAGTCAACACAACAACCCGATCCCGAAACGAGAAGGCATAGCGATGGTAATGGTATTGTACATCAATGAAAATGTAGAAAGGGATAATATGTTATCTCAGGCTAAAAAATGCCGGATGCAGTGCATGGAAAGTCGTCAGTCAGTCCAAGTGGTTTCCACTGTCTCCTCTTAAAAATGATCTTCAATTCTGAATGCCTTTTCATGTGATAGGAAACTGCAGGCAATTAACTTTTTGCTAGCAGTGTGAACGGAATTCGAACCTCATCGTCAATAGATGGGTAACTACTTGAGCCAATTGCACCGAGCTGTCCTTAATCGGCGCAATGCCATATTGCATGACTTTCTCATTTTCAAACCCATTTCGCTTCCTGCGTCCTGAGCGTGACTGCGTAAAATATATTGGATTGCTATTAACCGCAGCTCATAAAAACGTGGCTGATTACTTCCCCCGTGACGTTCATTTTCGCATTTAAGAAGTTGACGGTTTTCAACTTTACTGTCGTAATTGCGCATAAACATTGACAACGGGAAGCAGAAAATTCTTTAAAGAAAATTTTAGGCATATCAGTGACCAAGGTTATAACAAGAGAAACATTAAACCAGCGACAAATGTAAAAATGCCAATGAATAAAGCAGAAATTTACTTTCCGTTGAAAGTGATTGAGAATAATGTATACTTCCGTGGTGATAATGCAATAAATTTACCGAAAGATTTCATAACTTCATGTCATAAATTCAAGTGGTGGTCAACTTAAAATGAACATTCTTCCACGGCCATGCTATTACCGCCATAATTTTGCTCCAGCTCAAGAGCTAAGTCATTGTGCCTCCACCATTATTCAAGTTTCAGCAATTTAGGGAGGAGAGCACATAATTTTTTCCGGGAGTTCATTATATGCCCCACGCCGAAATTCATTCATCATTCATCTTCAATCCACCAAAAAGAGCCCTCTCCACACCATAGTACTAGGACTAAAAATTTATCCAAAATGTGCAATACCGCGAGAGCAAAAGTACGCCATGCTGACAGTTGAGTTTAGGTCATGTTGAGAGATGAAAACTGAGTCACAACGATGTTTAAGACATTCGGGTACATTTTTTCGCTCTGACCATTCAAGGAGATTTTTTATATATGTCCCTAGACTCATTAGGTTTTCATGGAGACCCTCTAGTTAAATTGTGCCCATGTGGAAACCTTTGAGCAAGAAAACAGTAAGGAATCAGGCAATAAACTCAAATCATTAAGTATATTATCTGTGCCTTTGTGCTGAGGAGATATTTCGTAGATGTTTTGGCTTCACTAACTTGGATTGACAGTAACTCCAAACTCGCAGATTTTTTCAGACGTGAAATCGAGAAACTACCTCAGCATTGGGAGAGTCATCGATAATGTAGGAGAAAACTAATTAATTTATGTATGGCAATCATCTAAGATAAAACCTTCAATCACAGCCAAAAAACGAAGCGAAATTACGAGTCAACATAATTCATCGAGCGTGAGTAGACGAATATGTTTTAAAAAGCAATGCTATCATTTCTCTTCCCCGCATGCGTAACATTCTTCGTTTAATTTAGTCTTCAACTAACCATGCCCTGTAATTACTCCCTTGATCGACCAATGCCACCTAGATCGAATTCTCTCCAATTCCATTCCTCTCCTACCGACTCGAGCACTTCATCGTTTGTCTCCATCCATCCATCGAAGTTTCTCCATCTTTTTTTCCGATTGAACGTCGACTTATGATAAAAAAATAAGTGCACGCGACTTAAGAGGCACGGACATTAGCCAACTCCTTCCGTCCCGAACGTGACAATCCGTGCACTCGGGGAACACTCAATCCGGATCCCGAGAACGACCATTCATCACTGCGAAACGACGCAGTCAGTCATGGCGGGAGAGGTAGGGTGTCGGCGAGGAAGGCAGAGAGAAAGAGAGAGGGGCGGGTGGAGAAATATTGGAAGCCATCAGCGGCAGCGGCGTTCACCTTCTGCCTACACACGCCCCACTCCCTCCAACCCCCGAGCCATCGGCTATAAAACCCACTCCCGCCCTGCCATTCCATTTCCTGCACCCAATCAAGGCGCTCGAATTACCCATTTGGAAGGAAGAAGCAGCGTACTCATCTCCCTCCACCTTCCAAGACTCCCTCATAAGGGAGACGTGTACATAATATATGCGTAAATTCCTTCATATTTGTTGCTACACGAGAAGGACGCGGCCATCATTGTAGTGGTAGCGGAACTTGGTATCAGTCGACCACGCGAAGCGTGACATAAGGTTATTTTCTGTCGATGTTCTATGTTATTATTTGCATATATATTTTTGTATTGACTCTACTGTTTTCTGTGATGAAGAGTTTGATATGAAAATTCGGACATTATAATTACTGCTTTTGCATCTGGTAATTATTTTTGTTTGTGCTGAAATTATTATTGTAATTTTTTTCTTTTTTGTAAACATTATTTCAATATTCTGTAAATTAATGTGTTGACGTTGTATTTACTCTGACTCTGAGAGGTCGATGCCGACCTACTACAATAGAGGTTTGTAATTTGCTATTTAAAAGTGTGGAAAGTTAGTGGGGAAGGGGTAGCTATGGAGCGAGGGAAGAGGAAAGAAAAGGGTAGTCAACGCTGCCAAAATAAAATAATTTAAGGTGCGAAATTCCGCAGAGGAAAAATCATTGATAAAATCATTAAGATAATAGTCCCAGTATCCGATAAATTTGCATTTTAGGTGGTTGGAGTGATTTTTCTTTTGCACAAATTTGCGTGAAACTTCGCATGCGTGTTCTTGTTGGTGATATCTATAGATAAAAGTGAATAAATTGCTCTATGATCCTACCGATAAGGTTTCTCGGCAATTCAAAGCTTTTTTACCACTAAACTTTAGGCACATAACATATATATTGTAATAATTCGATTAAATATATGCAGATTATATATTCCATATCATTATTATGGTTAGTAAACAAATACCAAGGTGTAACGCCAAGTGAAACGTTCGAAAAATCGTATTTAAATATAACTTTCACTTAAATTTCGAATACCTTCCACGCCTAAACCGGTAAGTCAAACGGGTAAAAAAATGTAAAATATCACTCTTGTATCGGTTCCATTACTGCATGTATGGTGAGTTTTATCAAATAAACATATTTACCTACATGAAATATGATCCTAGACTTGTTTTTCGATTCGCTTGAAAACATTTTAAATGTGCTCTCTATGACCCACAATTACCACGCCAGGAAACTTAATTTGAGAGGGTGGTAAAGTTTTAGAAGCGCGTTTCACGACAATTTTAGCGATCCAAACAAAGCTGGATCAAAATATGCAAATATTTGGCGCAACTATCGGAGAATTCCATTTCAACAATTGGATTAAGAGCCATAGAGAGCTAGAAAGTTAATTTGAAGAACTAATTGGGCATTTTAAAGTTGGTAGTGAAGGTTTGCGGCCTTGGAAACCCTATTAGTCAAACGCAGAAATGATCTTACTTTGCCACGAAGAGTCAGTTCGTAGGAAATGGAATCTTCCACTGAAAACGTCCCTCTGCGCAACTTTCACCAAAGTGAGACACCTACATTTTTTTCCATTTGAATTTTTTGTTCAATCTTTCAATCTCAATGGATATCCATAACTGAACAATTTGGTCACCTATCCTATGAGTTAGTTTGAGTAATTCGAAAATTTCATGAGCACAACCAAACCACGGACTTGAGCTCGAAAGCCGGTGGGATGGATGGGTGTGGAGCTCACCAAGCTGTTTGCTCAACGGCGTGTGAAATTCGTACGTCAGGACGCATTTCCTTTGCCAGCACGGTTTTCAAGAATGATTTATTGCTTGGAGAAACCACACACCTTGGGTCAATCTTGACGTGTCCGAAAGAGCTACAACCGGAAATGAACCAAGGCCACCCAGACGGTAGCTCAAAACTACCTTGTGTACTATCTAAGCTAAACTATCCCATAGACTAGAAAGTGTTACTGGTAACAGGTATACAAATCTCCAAGATGTTCGCGATTGTCTCAAAATGTTTGTATTACGTAGGAAAGTGATAGCGAATACAAGTACCTAGGAATAACATTGGATGAACACCTAAACATGGGAACGTCATGTTAAGTAAATCACAGCACAAACTTCTAAATCGTTCCGTAAATATTTTCCTCATCAATGCCCATCATCGCCTTCTCTCCATCAGAAATTCTACCTGTTAATTCGTTTCGTCCTCCCTTAGAATTCTACCTCTCCCTAACGTGCACAACACGGCCTCAAACTGTTACATAGCTTCACGAATGGACTACTTCGCACTTGCTACCCAATCTCTCTCTCTCTTGCAAAACCGTGTCCCTCCTCTCCCCACACCAAACTGTAATCTCCAACACGTCCCGAGAATCCGTCTTTCCCTGTCTCAGCGTTCCTTATTTAACCAAATCCCATCCGAATTCAACTCAGTCCGACACATCCGAATGCAACTCAAATATATCATATCACATCACATATCACATCCGAATTCAACTCAAACCTCTCCTCCTCACCCAAAACATTCAACGAGTTAAATAAATTGTTCTCGTGTTTCCATCCGAGTATGGATTTTGGCTGCTGCCAACGTTTCGATGGAATACTCCTCCATCGTCTTCAGAGCAATGATTTACAGGACATTCTGTCTACGCTTATACACCCGTCTAATCGGGGGGGCATTGTTGTCTCCTTTTGCCGTTATTTTTTGAATTAACGGTTTCCATTCCCTGCTTAGGATGAACCCAAAGTCCCGATTTAAGGTATTATTTTCCGGCCTGATCTCAATGGCATCTTTTAGTCGACGCTCGCAATACCCTTTGGCTTCGGAGACCAGTTGAGCATCATCAAAGGAGATATGGTCTTCTGATATTTTCCTCCAAGGCAAATTTCTCTGGGTGGAAACCCGAGAAAAATTCATCCATATAATTCGCCGAGAAAGAACAAAATCTTATGTTCAATTAATTACTTCAACGCCAATTGGGGTAATGCACTCCAATTTTTCCCCATTCGAGTTCATTTCGTTTGCTGTCTCACTATTTTACTTTAATTCCATTCATCTTGTTATTCTTTTATTGTTTTTCTGATAGTTATTTTTATATGCACCAACCCATGCGATAGGCTATCGCGCCGTTTTTGGTTCGTCTGAGATACTTATATATAAATAAATAAAATACCGTTCGAATGAGGACCCAACCCGCGCGCATCCACGACTTTTGCATCCTTCCCCCCCTTAGCCAAATGTCACACTTGCCCCTCATAACTTTCGTTTAGGGTGTGACGTAACGCGTGGGCAGCCATTGTGTGACGGAGGATGGGGGGAATGGTAGAGAGGGAAAAAATGAGATGACACGTAGGAAGCGACTACTACTTCTTCGCCCACCAAAGAGGGAGACCGGGATGTAAGAAAAATACCAGTCGAGACGACAATTTTCCCTTTCTTCTTCCCCCTGAACAACACACCCACCTCATCCCCAGAGAATGGGATAGGGCTAATCGTTCGCGAGACCGTGACAACATATACACGTCACGCAGCGATCCTTTTCGTCGCTTCCTTGCGCCCGTCTGGCCGTCTGTCTGCCCGCTTCGCCATAAATAGAAGAAGGAAAGGAAAGGGATGAGAGGAATGGGCGGAAAGAGGCGATCAGGAGGTTGTGGGAGGGAATGAAAAAAGATTACTCTCAGATCCGTGTTGTGTGGAGACCGGGTGGAGTTAGCTTTTGTAGGTGGAGTTGCCAGTTGGAGCGCAGGGGAAGTTGGTAGTGTTGAGTGAAGCATCTTTCACACGGTCAAATATTTCATCAAATGAATGAACGAATACATTCATTCCCATAAGTAGACGTGTAAATGCGTATTAAATCAATGCACAATACATTTTACCTTGTATACTATACACAATAAATATATCAGTTACAGTGGTATATAGGATCAACGGAGGACAAACCCGCTTTAGTGTTACCTTCAACTATATTTTTGAGGCAGTGGGCAAATGGCTGGTGCAAAAAATTTCTAAAATAATGCAAAACAAAAATTCTTTTTTGGTTGGTTAAGATAATTGTATATTGTATATACATAATGATATAATATTTCGTGTGTTCAATACTTAGACAATGCATAGCAAGTATTACATTCATTGCATTCACGTTAAAGACAACTGAGAATGGCTCACTGAACCGGAACCATCTGTCACGAAAAAAATCTTGAACGAAATCACATGAAACATTGAAATCTCAGGTTAACCTGAAGATTAAGTTGCACGTCGAAACCTGTGTCGACTCGTAAGAAAGAGTTTTTCTAGTAAAATCACTAGGTTACTGTTTTCATTTCATTATGAATCGATTCCATAATGTTACACCCGAAAGATGTTTGCATGGTAATTAAGAGTTTCAAGGCGTAAGTTGGCGGCAGGGCCGGAACTGAAACCGGGGGAACTCCGCGATGTGGGGGTGGAGGGCGTACGGATTTGGGGCCCAAGGGGGACCTCGGCCTTAGCTTTTGTTAATTACTAGCGCTTTTTTATCGTAAACATAGAACTATTTTAAAATATATCACTGATGTTTTCAACAGGTTAATTTCTTCCATGTTTCTCTTCACACGTCATTACAAATTTCCGCATGAAGGCCCAGAATTTTTCGATTCGACCCTGGTTGAGCAAATACGTGCTTGAGGTTTCACATGATATTCATGTTGAAAACCTATGTGAATGGCTCACTGTGCTGGAACCATACTCGGCTACTAAATAACATGAGGAAAAACACCAAGTCATCATACTTTCTCAACATAATCAACGCTTCGAGTCCCGATATTGGATCGCATGAAACTACACACATAAAAAAGCCATCGCTAAACAAATTTTCTTGCAAGGTTTTTTGTAAACGAGCATCGTCAAAAACAGGCCTAAAGCTGCTCAGTCTTAGCTCTTCAAGTTTTCCGGGATGATGACGAGGAATGGGAAGACGAAAACGCCTTAAGAAGAAAGCAAGAAGGGACGTCTCAATTTTCTCGAGAGAGAGAGAGGTGTAAAAAACACGAAAGTTTGCGAGCGTGGGCACATACATAGCCTTCTGTGGGAGGAGTCGTGCTTTCTGGAACGAACCGTTGACGGAAGGTCACACTTCAAATTTGAGGGGAAGGGGATAAGGTTGTCTGGGTGGGGGGTGGGATCATGAATGCGAGTGTACCGCTTAGTGAGTGGTGCTCCCTCCCTTCACAAAACGCCACCACACCACTCGATCCGACCGCATGAAAGTGAAGGATTTGTGCGCGTTTGTGTGAGAATATAGTGTGAGGGGGGGGGGGGGTAACACCCCTGTGAGCCCCCTCTCCCTTCTGGGCGGCAAAAAGATCAAAGACCCTGAATGAATTAAGGCATCCCACGACAATTACTGCCTGTGGGAAGCCTAGAGTGACTGCGGGACCAGCTCAAAAGAATCGTGGTCGTAATTGTGCGCCTTAATTGCGGAGGCACGTAGAAGTTTTATGACACTGCCCCGAAATCAACACGGAACTAAGCCCGAGGCGTTGAGAGCACAATGGTTGAGCGTTAAGAACAGGATAACTGCGGCTCGGTAATGTTCCGCACAATGCTTTACCGACCCCAAAATTTTTTTTATTCAAGTCTAACCTTCATTTATACGGGGAAAAGTGCTATAAACAGATATCAGCACGACTTTGGCCATTTGAAACAGCTACGTACCTGAGAGTAAGGAACATAACACTTCGATGCCAAGGCTCATTGCAACGAAATAACTTTCAATTTGATCTTTGAGCGTGATGTCTTTTCTAAATAAAATTATAACCTAGTCACAAAATAATTAAGACCATTTAATAAGAGCAACTGAAGGCAAATTGTGAATTACGGAAACGTAAATGAACTGGATGGATGATCTGTTTACTACGGTCGAGATCTAATAGAAAAGAACTTTCGTAATGTTACCAACCCCTAACATAACTTCCAATCGCCGAAAAGTTGATGACGTGAAAGCAAAAGGAAACAATAAAAAATGCACGTATTCAGGTAAAAATAGCATTTGACGTCAATATGAATGACTTCATTTAGATCGCAAACGAAAATCATATTGGATAAAAAAATAAAATCTACTGTAAAAATAAGATACCAGTAAGATTTGATTCGGAGAACTCATAACAGATGGCTATTGCGACAGCCATAAGGTAAATACGCCAAGAATGTATCTTTTAACAAACTGACGATTTCCTTCGGCAAAGAAAAGAATACAGAAAGCTAAAAGGATAATCGATCATTTTAACAAACTTACTCTAGTCAAAAGTCTTATGACACGCTTATTATTTTTAATTAGGCTGAATGTTTCTCTTCGTGTTACATTTGTATCTTCCTTTCCATACCTTGCAGGGTAGATCTGGCTTACGCCATCATGGACATCTAAAAAACATAAAGAATTACCTGATTTCCTTGGTTCTTCGAGTACTTAATTAACATATTATTAGCATACTCTTGGATTTCAACAATGCTATCCTTCTGAAAATTCTATGGGTTCCCAACCAACTTCGTCGAATCACACCAATAAGCATCTTCAATTCAACTGATATATTCATTTATATGAATATAGTGGACGCATCATTTAAAATTTATGAAATTAGCAAAGTGTTTTCAATTTTAAGTAGTCTTTTTGTTTCCAGTAGTATCATCTATTTTTGAATGTGCTATAAATTTTAAGTATTATTAGTATACTCTTGGTTTTCAATAATGCTATCTTTCTGGAAATTCTATGGCTTCCAGAACTACTAACAATAAGTGAAATCACGCTGATAACTAAAATTCAATTGGTTTGTCTATCATCTATATGAATATAAATGTCGTATAAATTAAAATCGTTTTCAGAAGTAACTTCTTTGTACGTGTTACGTCACTATATACGCAAAATTTCGCCGATAAAAACGGAATCGGAGCGTTGAAATGGGAGGAGAAATATTTGGGCAAGCATTAAAACTCGATGCAACAAAACCAAACGAAGTTTTTCTCCCGGTAGGAGACGCGGCGATCATTTGTATGGGCCAGCCAGGCCAGAGGCGAGCGACGAGGGACAGACAACTCACTGAAAAGACGAACAAAAGGAGACAAAGCGGCTAGCGACACGGGCGGCTAGCGGACAGGAGGGACATTTAAGGCGGCGGGGAAGGGGTAAAAGTGGAATGGGTGGAGGAGGAAATCAGGGAGAGAGAAAGGGGGGGGTGGAAGTAGGAGGGGGAGGTGCCGAGTCGACGGACGTTGGGGGAGGAAGGGTGGGGTTGCAAATTTTGCGGGTGGAGTGGGAGGGAGCTATAATTGCGCGGGAAAGCGTCAGTATGAGGGGGGGTAAATTATAGGGGAGAGAGAGGGGGGAACGCGTTGCTATGCAAGGGGACGGATAGGATAAGCGGAAGAAAGCACGCGGAGGAAAATGAGATAGAAGAGCCGACTCCCAACCTGTAGTAGTATACCCACAGCCCGATTTACAATGTCTGGTTAACGCTAAAAATGCAAGATGATTTTCGTTAACTTAATAACACACACCTAACGCATGTTCAAGTTTTATCCTGGCTAAATCATTTTTGCTGTAAAATAAACATTTTTCCATCCTTGTATCCTTTAGTTTAATAATGTAGTGAATTAGTGCCTTTCCTCATATAAAATGAGTAGTCACTTCCTTAAAGGTCATTGTGACCTGAATGACCATTTTAATAGCATTGATCTTTTCCTTAAGATTTAAATTTATCAGTTTTTTTATCCATTGATTTGTGAAAATAAAGAATATTTTTCAATATTAAAAAAAAAATATCACCTGAAATCGAGTTTATGTTTCCATAAACCTAACACATTAATCTAATGGATACTAACAGCAATTGCTATTTTAACAAATTTTTGTAACTGTTGCAGAAGAAAGCAGAAAGATCACACCTCACACACCACAAGATAAAGATTATAGAGACAAAAAACACCTGGCTATAAAAACGAAATCATAGAACCTTGAGGAACCAAACTAACCACTTAAAGTTTCAAACAGACACTGAGTTCTTACCTCATTAAAATCTCTGACTGTAATCTACGACAAAGCCTCATTAGGGGGGGGCCTCTAACCCTTCCATTTCCCTCCCCCCTCCTCTTCCCGCACTACATTTCACTCACCCCTGCTGCAGTCCCTTCAGCCAGAAGCACGGTGTCATATTTCACGCAGGTGGCTTCGACTTTGTGATGAAATTTATCCGTCCAAGGTATCAAATATCATCCGGGTGGTTATCATTCCCCATTTCTATCGCAGTTGACTGAAACCTGATACCGAGTAAAATTATCCCTTCTCCACGAAAGGAGTCATATAACACACGCTACGAATATTCGAGAAATATAAAAAAAAGAGTTCATATTTTTAGTTTCAAATTTCTTTCCGTCTTTCGCAATTCATATTCCACTTGTTGCAACACGAAATGCTAGGCATACCGCTTTCCGTCCGCGTCTTGCAGGTTTCGCCTTATTAAGGGACTTTCTTGAGAAAGATGTGATCAATACGCAATGCAATTACGATATTTCCGGATTTGCCAGTGTTCCGCCTTGGATATATCCCACCTCTCACAGTTTTTACTGCACAATTATGCATTATTTCAGACGCGCTCTCCTATTCTTTAGACTCCTAAAATTCCTTCTCCCACATTCACCCATAACCTTTTTGGTCTAGCCCTCCCTCTCGCATATATTACACACCACTACGACAAATGTTTAGTTATTCAACTCTCACCCATTCTCTCAGCATTATATTAAACAATTTTACATTCATTTCATTAATTTTCGCCAGTTATACGGTATTAAGTCCTATGAAAACTGTGAATCCATCATATTTTGTCCAATTTCCTCATACTTAATATTTATGTACTTCTCGTGATTTTCTCTGTCCTATTGTTTGTAACTGTTGATATACATTTAAATTAAAGGATAAAAGTGACTGGGTCATAGTTCTCCACCATTGGAACACCTATTAAGCACGCACAACAATTTATCAATGGCACAGGTAACCCCTGACGGAAATATCTCCGTTGGATGGTGGGTAAACGGAGACACACAACCATTCAACTAATGCTACCTTTACTAGCGACTTTTTCTTAAAAAAGCGTTCCCATGGTGGAACCAGTTAGTTTCAAAGGATTAAATGAGAGCACGGGTTTTGTGTATGAACTACGCTGTCGGTTAGTTGACGCAGGGGCGGCTCCAGACCAGAGGTTCGGGGTGGTCACCAGCGGATCTTGGGGTATGGAGTACCCCCAGGAATATGGGGGTTTCTTGGTTTCATCCCGGAAATTCGTAACAAACTATGTGCAAAATGGCGCGTTATAAGTAGTTTGGAAGCAAAAGTTTTCTTTTTAAAAAGAGCAAGTTATTACTAAATGCATATTTCCCTTTTAGATCAGCACCAAGTTTCGACTAATTCCAAAATTATTTTGATTTACATTCGCATTTAGCTTGTTGTTTTAAAAACCGTTTTAGTTAACATAAAACTTAACTGGATTTTAAAGTAAAATAGCCAAAACTTCAATGATAAAAGAGCAACGAAATAATTTAGGCTTGTAATTTAAGGTCTATGACAAAGAAATACGCCGGATTTTTTTGGAGGGGGGACCATTGCCCCCACCCTTGAAACCCCACCCTTGGTGCCGCCAGTGAGTTGACGTGAGCGTTATCAATGGAAGAAAGTGTTAACTCTAGTTTTCATACCTAGGAAAAATTTAACCGGAATTTATGAAATCGTGCCTATGAGGCACGTGATTGGCGAAGTGATACGCGAAAAAAATGGGAAATGGAGGATTTAAGTAAGGATGTAATAATGTAAATTAAGATTGTATCACACAATACTTGGGCCAAGAAAAATACTCAATAATAAGTTTTATCAGTATGCAATCCGTTACTCGGTATTTTACTATATTTAAATGTATTTTAATGCGCTCCAGGTAAATCATCGGTTAAAATGAGCTACGATGAGTTTAAATAATTATAATCCCGACGCTCATGAAGGTACTCTCTCCACTTTGTTTCTATAGCAACTAATTCAATTAAAATATCGTAATAGGAATAGCAAACTGAACGAGTGAAAATATTACACCGGAAAGGAAGACCGATATGCAAAAAATATATTATTTGTTTATTCTACCGACAAAGTTAGCACGGTATCTTTCCATAACATTATTTCTCAATCTTTCCCTTTCTAAGTAAAATTTGCAAAATTGTATAGATTGCAATGCTTCCACGTTTTTTTCCTCACAAAATCTCTGAAAAATTATTACTGTTTAGCATTAAGAACATTTTCCTCCACGTTGATAACACCACTAGAGATTCAACACGCAGACTACTTCAACGAGTCGCCACTGAATCCTTTTCTTCATGAGCATTAATCAACGTTCAAAGGATTGGACGCGCTCATTCTAAGAGGCCATGCGTTCCTGGAAACGGGAGAGATTACATTCTTCACTTTTTATTCCACAAAATCACACAGGGTACGCAAGGGTTAAAGAAAAGCTTGACACGGATGATATTTTAGAACCCCGGGACGGAAACCACAGAGTGGTCCCCTCCCTCCATTTTCACGTGATAACCTTTGTGAGAGCGGGGCGGACATGCGGGAACTAATAGCCGCTTTTTCTCCGCTGCGGAACCACTCTCAGAGCGAGAAGAATGTAAGGGTGTAAAGGCGGCGGAGTTAAACGCGACGGGCAGGCGTGGACCTCAGAAAAAGGGGCGAGGACAAGTCATACAAAGATGAAAAGAAGCGAGGGTGGGAAGCAATGGTGAAGATTCTGAAACGAACGGAAATGAAAGACAGGGAAGAGAAGAGATCTGTATGCTTTCAGGAGTTGTGGAAAGTTTCATGAGCGATTGCGTTGTTGCACTGGTTATAGTACTAAGTCGTAGGTTTTCTTTCCGTCACAGGCATGAGCGCGGTGTGGGCACAGTCAAAGGTTTTAAGCTCTACCTCCTCGCGAAATTTGAACGTTTTCAAAAGAAGACATTTAGTATAGCTGCACGGTCGTTTTTACTACCATTATATTAATCGCTTCTCAGCCGAAGGCTAGAAATAATTCACCTATCCCAGATATTAATGCCCAAGGTATCAGGCTCAACTATTGACTGCAAATGGACAAAAATTTTATTTGAATATGTGGGCTTATTATATAATTTCTCAACGATGTCGCATTCGCTTAGAACAGAAAATGCTTGCAGTTGCGTAATGATATATGATTCTAAGCTAATTATACTTGGGTTTTTGGAGGGATCATTCAGAATAACTCCTGTAGCGGAGATAACAAGAGGAATGATTATGGTATCGCCATTTTTCCAAATTTACCTTATTTCTTCGGCCAAATCGCAGAACTACTTTTGTTTTTACAATCCATTTTCCAAAGATTTAATTTGAAAATAGAGGTTTAAGCCCTCAAGAGTCTTTCTAGACAGAAAATGGTCACTCATGTTCCCTATTGTCTTTGTAAAGCGTTGAAAGCGAGGTGAGCATACTGAAAACAATCGTGCGGAAATAACAAGTGCTAACTTCTTAGAAAATTGTTTCTGCGCTTCTAATAGGATCAATTTTTTATGTTAAAGGGAGCGATATATATTTATGGCATTGAAGTTCACCTCAATTTTATCACCAAATGCCTAGAAGAATGCTATTAAGGCATCGGGTCGGTGTGGTGGCCAGGTCCCGGTATTATAATGTCTGGTTAACGTTAACGGCAAGATAACGTCTAGTAGTTAACTTGTTATTAACAGACAAGTTCTGGTTTTCTATGCTGCATCAGATTTTTCGTTAGTTGGCGCACGCGTTATCCACAAAAGAACCTAATAACTTGGGCTTTCATAATGAGTAAATATTAACATAAGGTATCTCTCGTATTTTGTCGCTTCTTTCAATTCCACTGATGTATAGACGGGTCAAAATAATGTATCCACCGTGTCATCCTGAATGGCGAGACTCGTATTATCCAAGCAATATTGTCATAGCGTGTAACCTCCAGGTCTCTCGCGGCTCCTGATACAATAATTTCATCAGCCGTTTTACAATTGTTCGACTTTGGCAGTTTTAACGGAGCGTTAAAACCGAAGTTTTACCCTGCGAGCCACTACAGGGGGTGTTAGGACTACAGGATGGCAGGGGGTGTTAGGACAACATTCATGAAAAGGGGTGGGAATGGAGAAAAGGAATTGGAACAGGGAAAGGACGAAAGTTTACTGTAAAAAAAAGGGAATGCCTTAGTGTCTCGCTCAATTTTTGTTATGGTCACCGTCGGTGCATATTTAGATGGAATTTTTGTTCCTATCAGTTCGGCAATGTAACTCTTTTCTTGTCGCTTCTTTCAGTTATGTAGAAAACGCGGGGTTGAAATTACAAAAATCTTCAGTATCACAGAAAAACTCGCATCCCTAGTATTCTTAGCGTAGCATTTAGGTCTCTAGTGGCTCCCAACCTAGTCCACTTATAGCTATTTCACAAGCTCTGCTCCCCCACAGCATATTTTTTTTAACGAGCAGTTGTCGGTCGCCTCCCCAAACACCCACCCAAAGTCCATCCGTGGAAAAAGAGAAGGATAGAGCGCAAGGAGAAAGAATCGGGCGAAAGGAAATGGAACACGAAAGAGCGGATCAAAGAGTAGAGGGCGAAAATCTGAACGGGGGAGTTTCTAAGTGGAGAGGAGGCAAGGTAAAGAGCTCCGACTCCCATCTCATAAAAGCTTTTATTAATCACTCACGACGTAGCACGTGTTCCGGGCGTCCGGCGAAGAACTTGCAGAGTCACCCATTTCGGGCGCGAGGCCTCCCGAAATTCGCCTCCGGGCGGGCGGATATGAATAACAGTCGGTGATGGACGGTAACTAAGGTGGCGTCGACTCCACCCAGACGCCCCTTCCACCCTTCGCCACCCATAACGGCTTTTACACGCCATGATTTGTTAATCGTCACGTCATTGGTCGCTGGGAAAATTTGAAAACCGGGATTTTTTTTATTCCCTCCTCCTCTCTCCAGTAACATGACACGGCGCGCTGACCACGGTGTAGATTCTCGTCCAGAAGAATTCCCAGAGCAACGACAACCAAACGAGCCCAATACATCTTTTTGAGTTATGACCCCCCCTGATAGCGCGGATTTCCGGTGTATGCTGAGGAAGAAAAAAAACCCTTGATTAATCGCCCTGTGCGATTCCTCGCTTGCTTGATATTATCTTTATCTAGCAATTCCATTGGCGCCCGAAACGCTCCCCCATTAGCATATTACCCTAGTTCGGGAGTCGAGTCCACAACAACTGCTTCCTACCTCCTCGGATGCCAACTTTTCCCGAGCATTAGCGTTAGAGAGAAAAATGACCGTGGCTTAAATTCTCCTTGCAGAGTATAGTGCCATTTTGAATTGAATTAAGTCCCTAAAACTGATAAAAACAAAAAAAGAGCTCAAACTTGTATCTCCGTTTAGAAATGGTATATGTACAAGGGCCCGGAGAGTGGAAGGATTGAAACAATTATTCTTAACTCTCTTTCACAATCTTTTCATATAAAGGTTGAATTATTTACTTATTTTTATTGCATTAATTTCGAGTAGGTAGTAATAATTAAATCTTTATTCTCTATGCTAAATGTTTTTGATTCGAAACACAAGAAAAAAAGAGATGAATAGAAAAAAGAAGAGAAGAATAATTGAACCTCTTGTTTTTCCTATTTGTGATGTTTTTCACGTACTTCCTAATTTACTTAAGCCATAGAAAACAAAAAATAGCTTGTTTTTATAATAATATATAACGTCTAACAATATGTGAAGGTATTCTTTTAAAAAGATCAATCTGCAGTTTATTTTTTTATAATTTTTTATTAGTTTGATCATTGGCAACATTCAGAAGATTCATGGGGATACTCCGTGGTTTTAGAACATTAAGGATAGATAATGAGATTATAAGGAGGGTATAAATGGAAACTCTTTCACTCACTTTCCGACCTGATGATAAGATGTGGTGCATAGAGGCTTTTTTCTAAATGCGTGAGCAGGTATAACGGTCCTTGAAAATTTTTGCGGGAGTTGATGAAGCCGATAGAAGTCGATAATTCTACGCCACTACGAGGGTTAAAGTTCACCTTGTGTTCCAAGGATGAAATATTTCCACACAGTTACCCCTGAGACCGTGAGCTATCTCCTGAAAGTTTGCAAACTGGGCGCAGCCTCTGATTTCAATCGTCCTTGAACGTGATCTTCGTCTCCCGACCAGACGCATACCCTCATCCCGTCTTCCCCACGGACACCCTCCGCCTTTAAAAAACCGCTCGGCCGGAAGTTCAAATCGACACAACTCGGCCCGCATCGCCACAATCTAACCCCCTTTACCCCCCGCCCCCCCCGCGCAACGTACATATCTTTCACCCGGGATTCTCACCTCTTACCCCTAGCCCACGTCCTTCCTACACGCTCGACCACCCACAAGCACCCATCACAACAGCAATAATGGTCCGAAACAGAGCAACCCACAAGTCCATCACCTCCTTACACTCCTCCTCTTCCCCCCCACCCACCCAACCTCCAAATCGGCCCCTATCCACGAGAGGAATACGAGCCGTTTGGCAGTGAGAGAATTGAGCGCGGGGAGAGAAGAAAAGGCAGAGGGCATTTCGGCTGTGTGGGTTTGTTCTGTTGAGAGAGAAAGGGTTGTGTGTGTTGAGTAGTACTCGGTCAACAGCATAAAAGGGTGCAGGATTGTTTGGAGGGAGGTGGGACGAGAAGTGGCAGCGGACGTCTTAAAAGCCTCCTTTATTGAGGTCAGTTACACGGCCGAGGCCCGTAAAAAGGGGGTCTTAATAACCACCTCCTCACGAAGAGTTGTGGTCGGCGGGTTCGGGTCCGAGATGGCTGTATCCACGCCTTGGCGTGGGGAGTTGCTCCACGTGAATAGGTGCTGCAGAGTTTTAGGATCCAGTAAATAGCATGTAAACAAATAATCACTACTCAGTGAAAAATAAAATCTGAAACATTTAACAAATGCTTATATTAAACACAGGGCTGACAGCGGACTTTTGTGACCTGAAGGAAAAAGTAAAGTTCACTCATCATGGAGAAGACAAAACGATTATTTTTAGAAAAACTGAACTCCACTTGCTTTGATCCCGAAAATACATATTACTTCTAAACGAAATTTTGTCATTTGGATTCAAGTTACACATTCTAAAGTGATTCTATACGATACAATTAGGTTTTTCACTTCATTGCCGAAGAAGAAAAGAGTTGTTAATATTTTCTGCGTTCCTTCATACCAATACCATGTTTTAGGAAGTTCAGTAATATCCTCAACTCCTTGGCACAGACGAGATCCTCAAACGTTCGCGCTTCTAACGATAACTTTATCGAGCGTGATCTCGCGGCGAATATTGCAGGTGACGCAGAACGCGAGAGAATAGCAGCTTGGCTCACAAAGTCAAAATGCAAAAACGCTTTGGAGGTATATTCGCATTCCGAGAAAATAACAAAACCAATTGAAAGGACTCGCATATTTCTAACCGTAGGTATCTCTCAACTCTATCCAAGGTGTTCATGGTTCGGATCCTGGTATTTCAAGAAGCTGGATTCTAACCTGCAATACTGGACCGACGGAACATTGCCCGCTTTCTTCAACTAAGCAGGTAAGACCCACAATCTTTGATTCCTGATCAAACGGGATTGACGCTCTAGTGGTAAAAGTAAAGCGAATGCACACTTTCTACGAAGAAGTAGGTAGTATTATATATCCATGGAATTCAGCATATCTTTAAAAAGTTTCGAGTGGATCTACTAAACAATAAATTCTAAATTCTAATAAACTAGAAAGTACAAGCAAAATAAAATGACTTAATCTCGTCCAGATCTTATACGACACATATACGGAGGTAACTACATACTTAAATTAAGATTAGCGAAACTTCAAGCCTGTTCCACCGCTGGCAACAAAACATACAGATTCACTTTTTTTTCTACCCTTTATCTTCTACTGAATTTTATGAAGCGCAATTATTACTCCAGATATTGTACGACAAAAGTGGTTATATTTCATTCAGGGAAGATTTTCCCATCCTAGTATAATTGCTTTAGCGAATAATATAGGTATCTTAATTTTTTAAGCAGTTAAATATTCTCGCCCTTTACAAAGAATCAAGCATTTATACTCACATTAAGCTAATGAGACTTCGATGGGCAGGGCATGTCCAGCGGATGCTAAGAAAGCTCTCCGCTGGGCAGATGGGAGGGAAGAGTCCAGTGGGAAAACCAAGGGCTAGGTGAGAAGACAATATCAGCAAGGATGCACAATAATTGCTTGGGGCGAGGAACTGAAGAAGAGTGGCAGAGGACAGAAGGGAAGGGAGGAAGAAAATCGAGGAGGACAATGCTCGATTTGAGCTGTTGCGCCATCGGAGAGAGAAAGAGGATATTGCCAAATTAAGCAATAACGTGATAAAAAATACCAAAGCCTAAAAACTAATAAATTTCGAAGCACACCTATCTAATACACGAATTGAGGATGAACAGTCAAATTCTGCAGTAAAAAAACGGCCCAACCAGATAAACCGATCATCTACGCTGGATAAATCAGAGAAAGATATGGTACACATACGTCAACTGTCGCTTCTGGATAACGAAACCGAGAATTGCTAAGCAACACTAAATACTCCCGCGTCAGCGACGCAGGGTATAAAATATTAGATTCAGGGGATACGCGACCGCGTTTCACACAAGAAAAAAATACTTCATTCATGATTACCTATTTATGAGTACCGCTTCATGCGACAAAACATGGATGAAAAATTAATACTAGCATGGCAATTATACCTAACTGTACTTCAAACGCCCCAGAGTTCTCTGTTTTGAAAATTTCATAATTCAAGAGAGGGAAAACTAAAAAGGAAACTCGTTCATTACTATAAATCCATATTCAAATGAATCTATTGAAGTTTTTATTTATTGCTACACAGTTTTAATCAAAATCAAGTTTCAAAATGCTCGACAATTTCAGAATCGATATAATGACTGGGACTAATGAAAGATGTCTCCACCTTCCAAGCTAGGATGAAGTCATGAAAGAATTGAGCTGAGCCCTTTGAGATACAAATCCTTGCATATTTTTTCACTTCCAATTTTCTAAACTCCATCTCATTATAATTAGCGCGATATGACGTCGAAAACACGACTATTCAAGGAAAACTTCATCGAACGTTCTTTCAGCATCATCTCAATGATTTTTTTTTTCAAATATTTTCAATTTTCGAAATTCCATCTCATTATAATTAGTGAGAAAATGACGTCGAAAACATGACATTCTCTGAAGTCAAAGTCATGGACCATTTTTTTCTTCAATTGTAGTTTTGCCACCAAATCAATTTTTTTCAAATACTACAGATTGATATTCCACCAGCGTGCCTGTTCCACGTGCATTAATTAATTCCGAAGTAGGCATTTCATTCCGGGAGAGCCGTGAACGTCAGATGAGAAGGATGGAGTCGGGGGAGGGAGGGGGGGCGTCACTTCCCATGGTGCATCTCGATTCTCGCCGGTTTCACCAATTCCCCTACCCAACCACCCCCTCCTCCCACACCTCTCCCCTCCCACCCACTCGACCGCGTCTCCTTGACCCGGGGTGGCCTTCACTTAATCTTTCAATTAGGTCAAAGATGAGAGCTTACAGAACCACAGCATAATCGCGGAAAGAAATTGCAAGAGTTGGCAGCGATTGCCAAAGATATGGAGATAGAAATGCGAGAAAGCGTAATATCGAATGCGTACATAACCAACCCCTCCGCAAGCCCTTGAAAACTAATAGAAGGATTTCTGTTTACAAAACTCGAATGCATTGAGAGTATGCCTCCCATGAATTTTAATTACCGAGCCGATTTCCAACATTCATCAATTTTCTGAGCCCTTTCACAAACGAATGACTCGGCTCCAGCGTCTGGACGAGAAAAATACTGATTGAAAATGCTATTCATCTGGAACGGATATTTCATACACACTGCTTCAGCATTGATCAAGGTATGATTTAACAAAAGTTCGTCGCCAAAAGCTAATGTCATGAATAACTGCGACTGAAAAGGAGAAATACCAAAACGTATGCTATTGAGTGGTTTCCGATCCCAATGTTTATCAAGAACCTTCATGGTTCCAGCATTACGTAAACAAAAAAATGAAAGAATAAAAAGATTGGTTGGTTGAGAAAAAACAGAGGAAATACTTTAACTGAAACTTATATAAATTTTTAAGATGTAATTAATAAATTTGCAAAGAAATAGTTCGTACAAATCTCTTTTATTTGTCCTATCTTCCGCTGGTAGTTATAACGACGATTTACAGAGAAGTTTCGATTATTCAAAGCAATGTGGACTGACTATGAGGCCCCCTCGGAAAATCAAACGCTCGGATAACGCAGACGGCTTATGCACGAGAATAAATTCCGATAAAAATTAGACATTTCTATGCTCTGTCGTACACGATTTTTGTTATGGTTGGGGTAAAATATTTCAGCAAGTCGCCTTTTATTTGAAGATCAAATCTATTTCCGGATTCTGACCTTCATCGTCATGAGCTATACCGGCTTGGTAAGGCATCAAGGTAAGGATTAGTGATATGAATAATTCGGAACCTTGACATGTAATCCAGTAATTATTTGCTTTTCTGCGGAATACATATATGCAGAATAAGTAAATTTGTTTCATATATCCTAACGAAAGCACAAACTACACGCATGGAAAATCTCATTTCGCTGGACACTTAGCAGGCGGCAGAAAGACATAAACATTTGAATATAGAAGTACGGGTATAAAACACAGTTCCTTTGAAATTGTAGGTCGAGGGTTTTAATCTTTCATTTATCCTTTTTAGTCTTCCAACGGTGACAAAACACTTAGTACGTCAACTAGAATTGAGAGACAACAGCTCTAATATGGGTCGAGAAGTCGAGAATTCAGCACAGCAGATGGATGATCAAACAGTCTTGACTCATCGCCACATGCCATAAACTCACTAACAAGCAGCCGCCGCAGATCAAAGGAAAAAATTAACACCCCGGAAATAGTGGGTGAATTACTCCTTTAACTACTCCATATCGTTTTTACCAGATGAAAAGACTGGGTACGAAATGTATCCAATACAAGACAAGGCTTTGACATACCATGCAGGAATATTTCCATTTTCACACTGACATCAACTTAAAAGTTTTGTTCAGTAATATTTCACCGCGTATCACACAACTGCGAAATTCACCAATTACTAGTATTCGTAGTGCTTGCAGGCAATAATGCAATAGCTAATTTGAATACCTATCGGTGAAATAAAAACATAAGGCGGAAAAGGATTAATTTATATCAAAATAAGAAAGATTGCCACTCTTAGTATAAATTTTATCCCATTAGTTTTACAATTTGGAAAGATCTAGGCAACTTTCGCACTAACAGGTATAATATTCAGTTTTACGTCACGTAGTCATAGTCAACGTCAATACCCAATGTAATGAAAAAGAATTTTTTAAAGTAAAAAGTTAACGAAATTTTCGATTAAATTAATCAACGAACACTATAAGTTTGTGTTCACCTATGTTATGAGACGCAAAAGAAATCCAAGTACGCTTTACAAAAACAAATACACCTGGTTAAAAAGGAAATAAAAATTATGTGGAAAATCCTTGGGCCAAAATATGAGAATGAAAAATGAGTTTGAGAAGCAACAGGAAACTTTGTAAAAAAACAGAATAATTGACACAGTGAGGAAGAGAAGAATAGTTTGTCTTCAATGGACACTTGAAGAGAATAGTTAGTAAATGACTAAAAGAGTATTGACTTCTTCGACCGAAACCCAAAAACTCAAATGACGAGGATAAAACAAGTCAAGATAGGCCTATAGGAAATACACATATAATAAAAGAAGAACCAAGAAAGAACTGAATTCTGAAAAAAAATTCATAACTTTCAAGGTTTCCGGGAAAAGATTAAATAAGAAAAGAGGAAGTTTATCGACAAAAGAAATAAAGCAACAGACAGAAACATGGAAAAAATACTGGAAAGATAGAAAGGAATAAAAACGGTAATCTTGAAATATGCTATTCATGTGTTGCCCTAAATTGAAAGAAGAAGAAATATGCAATGTGCTTCTGGGAGTACGTGCATAACTTCTAACATGGAGGCGATAACGGTTGTGATTTCTCGCAATGTTCGTCTGATGGACAATGGATCTCAACTCCATGAGGACGAAGCTCTGGCAACGCAAATGTTTTATCAATCACATTTTGCAGTTGTCACGAAAACGCCAATATTCGGGCGCCATCTTGAAATATGCTATTGACCGCTCCATACTTAGAGTATGTGCCTAATGGATAAGGCTTTTGCCAAACTAAGGTACCGTGCTCACTTCTAGTCCAAGTATAAAACCATTCCCAATTTCAGCAAGTAACTCTGGGAAAAAAAATTGGAAGACTCCTAGATTTGCAATTAGTATTCTACAATGGGGTATGTTAATTTTCAATTAGGTATTGAAAACATCGCAACTCCGGCCTTATGGATATTTACACAGGAAAGTGACATCCATAAAGAGCCCATGCTGTGAATTAAATATCAAACGCCCTATGCTCTTCACATGAAAGAGTACTGAAAGAACGACGCATACCTTTTGAATCCCTGAACAAAATATAATGACTTCTACAATCGGAATAGAGCCTTTCTATAATCAACGTTATTCGACATTTTTCTGGGGAGAGCAAAATATGCGATGAAATATTCGTAAGGAGCTACGCAGGTTAGGAGTCGCGAACCCACGTCCATCAGACAAAAAAAATGTTAGAAGTTAATTTAGATTTCACGTAAAACACCCTGTAAAGTTCTCATGCTAGAAGCAGAAATTTTCCGAGGTTAAAATAGTTATTTACGGTCTTGTAACAAGACGAAGTTTAGACGCACACTAGGAGCATTAAGATTACCTTTCGGCTCACAAGAGAATGCCGAAAAAACTTGCATTGGCTTGCGCGTGCACCAGCACGAAACACATCGGTGATTAACCGCCGTGGATTCGGTTACGCCAGACGAATTTGTAATGCGAAACTCGGCACTGCCCGCCAACGCTAACTAAAAAAAGGAAGAGGTTGGAGAAGAAACGCTTCCGCCGTATTTGCTCACAATGCTCTTCCCCCTTCCCGATAAGTAATAAGTTCCGATTAAATATGGCCAGCACATGGCGAACACGTGAATGCCACAAAACATACGCGCATAAATCTCGCTTTTTTTCTGTCCCCCATGCAAGCTCCGAAGTACTCATTTGCGTACATGCATGTACGGAATGAAATTATAAACACAATGAGCGAAGTAATTTTTTTAGAATGAACTCGCATGTGTTTTCTGTGTGACTGTCATGAGTTTTCGTGGTAAATCTTATCAATTTCTCCCGAAGTCAATCAAAATATTTCCTTGGTCATAATTACATATATCCACATTTCACACGTCTCCTTGAATACTGAAGGGAAAATTTGTCCAAATGTACATATGTAGCCACGCACGTTTTTTCCAAGGGCGGTGGTGCCACTGATTCGATATATATTTTCCGTGGAATCGGTCGCAAATACATCTGCTACTATTTTTATTCGATTCCCTTACTTAAGATTTGACGAGAAATACCAAGGATGAATCACACCAGGCAAATTATAAGGTACGAAAACGTGAAGACTTAAAGAAGAATGAATTGTTTAGCCGATAGGAGAGAGGAGTGGAGATCTGCAAAAAAAACAACCTACTTATTGATGACTTCTCATGATGGCGACGGTGATTAAACAACCCCATCTAAAGGGTGCGCCTCATGTACTCATGACTAAAAATCTCGACTCAAACGTGATACCTATGAAAAAACCAATGTTCTAATTTGCAATGGGATAATATCTAGCGTCGAAACACCTCCAGCCACAAGCCCTTCCGGCGGATCACGGGGAACAGGGTAGACGTGTGGCGCGGAGCGGTTCCCGGAATCAAAGGCAAGGGAGAGAAGGCGGAATTTGAGCGGGGGCTATTGGAGGAATGCTCGGCCAGACGCTGGCGGAAGGGCCGCCGAGAGAGCACACCACCCTCGCGTCGGCAACGCCACAAGAGGGTGGGGAGAGAGAAATGAGCGATGGGGGCAATCTGAGAGCGCGAGCGACAAGAAACGAGAGCCGCGAGTGGGCGTCAAAGGATGCGGAAGACATCGAGTTGAGAGGAGACGAGACGTGAATGCGTCGAGTCGGCGAGAGAGGCGCATCACTGTCACGGAGTGTCACTCGCACAGAAGGGGAGCTCGCGATCCGTGCGATGGACAAACCGCAATCCGTCCAAAGAGTCGAGCGACAGGGTATTGTCGAGCTTTCTTTCTCTTTTTTAGTATCAAAGGCAGGTGACTCCGGTATAAAGTGTCAATCTTTTCATCCCCTAAGCCCGCAGAAAGAACGTGAACGTGCTATAATGAACTGAAAAGCCGGTTTTCAATCCATATTCGACTACAAACCTAGATATCCAAACCTATACACATATGCTGTATAGGTTTTATGCAATTAAGTGTCAACAGTTATAGGATACTGTTGACTGTTATACTAAAGCCAAACCTAAAAACATATACAGATAAGTTTTCATCATACCCATGCGTACATACTTTTGAAAAAATTACTCATTACAATAATATATTTCATGGGATACGGCCGGCCTCGATGGTAACACCGCTTCTCGCTCGATCTCGGAGGAACTATCCTCAATCTCGACCGAATGCTGTTACCCTAGCCCGCAAGTGGCAGACACTTAAAAGCGAAATCGCCAAAGCCGTCGAAAAACATTAAATTGTTATATTACTACTTCATAACAGAACTAAATTGACCCCCTACTATCTGTACAGATCCCTACTAGCTGTACAAATCACTGAGTACGAGCAAAGTCATCAGCGGACTTGCGGTAACCCGTGGAAGAGAAGGCTGTAAACTTTTTGAAGACAGCAAAGACGCGGAGAATAACACGAAGTGAAGAAGGAGAACTAAACGCGAACGAGTTTAGATTGCATGTCAAGCCACCGCAATTTATAGTCACTCAGTGAGAGAAGTTTTCCCTTGATTGAAATCTCGGTAATTTTTGCAATTTCTTTACATGTGGTTAAATAACCGCTTAGTTGAGAACAAATAATAACCTAATTAAACTATTATAAACATAAACTATGCAGGAACAGCATGAATCTGAAATAATGGCATTTATTACTAATATAATGAGAAATAAGACAACGACGAGAAACGACCCAATGGAAATACACGAGAACCTAGATAAGAACATAAGATACTACTGGCACGTGTAAAACAGTCCAAAGTAAAATCAGTACAAAAACAGTACCGCAGTGAAAAAGAAGTCAACTTCAGCGGTAGTCCCTGACTTGTTATCGGCCACGAATTGTGCCTCCAATTACGTTTGTCTCTCGAAGGCACAAGCTACTCAACAACCTCGCTCAAGCTACTCAAACCCATGTTATCGGTAAAATCCCGCAAAGCAATGTCTTAAATTGGCCCCTATTTTCTCACTTCACCAATCCCATTTCCACCCGATGTTCATTACTTGAGCCATAAATGGCCGGGACTCATCCGGCCAAACGTCTAACTTTAAGGATTCCGGACACGCGCCGGCGAATCCCTTCTTTATACGGCGTGGAGGCATCGCCAAGCCCGGCGCAGCGAGTTTTGAGGGACGGCGAGGAGCAGACAGGCTGTAGAATTGGGGGGACGACGAGAACAGAGAGGCGGGAGTCAGGCCTCTCCCGGCCGCGAATGCCGGTAGAGGACTGGCGGAGAGAAAGGGCCAGCCGAACCTTCGCGGCGGAGTTGGAAGCAGGCAAGGGGGCGACAGATAAGCCAGACTTCGATCGAGAAAAATATAATTCGACTGTTTGACTCACCTCTGTGATGTCTGAAGTGATGTTGGCCGCAGCACGGAGTCTCGTGGTAGAATCCCACGTGGTTCTCGTAGTCATTCGATCTTCCCGTGGAAACCGGGAGGATACCGAGCACAGAGATGACCACGGCGAAGAGACAGAAACGCATCCAGGTGAACAGGAATGTGCCAGAAGAGTGCGTTGGTTGGTGAGCCATGGTGACTGCCTTGTGGGTGTACAAACCTAGACTTTTATCTAATGCCACTATTCTCAGAAGACTAAGGATTGCCCCAAGAGGTATCCCGAACACACCAACACCGATCACAAAACAAAATCAACGAACTCAAAAACAAAAATGATCCACACGTCACTGTGAACTGAAAAATTGAAAATAAACACTCCAGTCGTTTTAACTGCTTTCCACTAACTAATGTGATTTTTTCTCCAAACGATGCACTTTTTAACTGAAAACCTCTACTCGACTGCAAAATTTACCGTCAAGGTTTTACAGAAAAACCCTTTCCGGTAGATGTAACTCAAAAGAAGCCGACGGAAAACGAAACTAAACACAACTTAAACCAAAAACCAAGAATCAAAACGACGATGTACACATGTCAGCGACGAGGATGGTCATGTCACAATATCCTCACGTGCTCCTCACTAAAGAAAGGGCAACAAAGCAGGTAGCGCAGTAATTAAATAGCGACTACCCACCTGTCTATCACCCTCTCCGAAACTAAATATTTTCACTCAAGTGAATAAACCAGGTGCTAAGAAGCCATCAGTGGAAACAAACACAAGAACAAGCGGGTGGTTGTTTGGGGGTAACAATAAGGGGTGGGAAAGGACAACACCAAATGTAAGGGACCGCTTCAACAGGGACAATCCACTTGCAGGTTCAGGGAGGAATGGGTCAGGAGCCGTGTCTTCCTCGGGGTATAACTTCGTGCGGGAGGGTGTCTCGATGCAGAGGACGTAGCCGCGGCTGCTGTGCTTCTGATACGACCGGAGAGACCAACGTCGGATTGCAGAGCGACACACACTCCGCTACGAGAACTTATCCCGACTGAGGGGAACGTTCACAGCTGCCCTCCGATCTCCCCCTCCCCGCCCGCCCTCACACCATTCTCTCCCTCCCCTCCAAGAAGGGAGTCCTTCCCTTCCCCTATTTTCTCCTCCCCTACTCTCTCTCTCTCTCCCGCCCCCGCCCCGCCTTCACTACTGCACACCCCTTAAAACACCTCCGGTCTCCCCCACGGCCTTCCCCTCTTCCGCGCCATTTTCAAAGCTGCCGCGCGCTTCGGAGCCTCAAGGCAGTTTCGCATTGAACGTAAGACAACGGATTAAAGAAACCAAAATCAACTTAATCTCAGGTTGCAATCGCCCATAAAAAGCAATGAAAATCCTTCTACCATCACTTAAATGGACCAATAAAATTTTTTCTTACGTAATAATCTTTGTCCAAGAATGGTTTCATTCTTGCATGCCTATCACGCATTACCCAGTCGAGGTTGGCAATGCAATAGAGACTTAATCCTCGGTATTAGGCCAAGAAAACAGACACGCGTTTAGTAATTTCTACCGCATTGTCTTATCCTTTTACACCTCTTTCCAATGAGTGTACTCCTCGCTTTATGTCATGGTATTTAACTTTAAAATGCAAGGATGAGTATATACGAAGGCTAAATTAATGGAGTATGGTGTACCTGAGACCTTATTTCGGTAAAAGAAGTAGGGATAGGATTAGGGAAGAGTGGGTCATTGAGGAATGTGAAATGGATGCTCTGGTACTGGACGAATATGAAAGAGATATGTTTCGTTGATTTGACCATGCTGACTAAATGGATGACAGTAGAATAAGGAAACATTTAAGATAGAAGAGTGAATTGTGTGGGTGGAATGGGTTGACCGAGAAAGCCATGGATTTATTTGATGGAAGATTGACAGAAGGGGAGTAAAAGAAGTCTTAATAAAAATTGAGCATGCATTAAGGAACGCATGGGCGTGGCAGAAACGAAGGAGGTATGTAAGGATAAAGCAGGAGGGGCAAAATTATTTAAACATAGCCAGTCTTCTTGGCATAACACTTAGAATTCAGCTCTTTTTACTGTGTCCACCACCGTAAGGAATGGCGTCATGGGCACGAATATATATCAAAGAACGGTTCTAAATTCCAAAATTACAATCCATTTTGATATACGAGGGGTGCGTGGTGGCCTAGTGGGAAGAGTGCTTGGCTACTGATCGAAGGGTCCCGGGTTCAAATCCGGGTGTGGAATTTTAATATAATGTGGTGCGCACTTATCTTACGTAAGTTATGTCAAGGAAAAATATTCGCACATTGAAAGACATAGCTATGAAAACTGCATAGCATGCTGATTTTATTGCTGCTATTTGCAACATCGCCTTATGAAGCACCATTATGCACCATAGATCATTGAGGCAGTGGGTTCGAGCCCCGCTTGCGAGAAATTTTTCACCTTTAGAACATGTGGTGTAAAATTGAATTGAATGCGAGATAGGTATATGCACACGTAACGTCGCTCAATTAAAGACGCCAATCAATATTAGACGCTATTCAATGACGCCAATCAATATTAGACGCCATTCAATGACGCCATTCAATATTATACGCCATTCAATGACGACATTCAATATTAGACGCCAGCCAACATATTTACATACCTAAAATCGAGAAATTTGGAAGAGCTATCAGATTATGGCTACATTTGTTTTTGATTTCGCGTGGAATCGTCGCCCTTGCCTGTCGTGCAGCCTTTTCCCGCCCCTACTCTTCCATTCCCTTCCCCTCTCATATTCAGTCCACTACTCCGCCACCTAACCCTCCCCTCCCCATGCCAACACAACCCTCTCCCCTCCTCACTCCATCGACGCCTTTCTCCCGCCAACTCCCTCCCCCCACCCGCGACATTGCGCGAAGATAGCCGACGATGGTCGGAAGATACCGAAAACTATTAGACACTCTCACATAGGGGCCCGTCGGGGCATAGTTTTTTTTATCCTCTCCTGGATAAAAAAGTGTCCGTCTGCCGCCGGGAAAGAGATAAAAGAAGCCTATGTCCACTAGTTGGGAGGCTACTGCGAGGCACGTCTCGCAGCGTCTTCGCTGACGCTACGGAGGACACTGCCGCAAGCAGCTTTTACAGCGATGTTGACTGGCTCCGCAGGTTGACAGGGAAAATTTTCTGGTGACGCGATGTCGCGATGCGTTCGAAGTTAAAGGTTACGGACTGGCTATCCAAATAAGCATTTAAGATATTAACAGCGAAATACAATGCTCCGATTAAGTTTAGGATCGCATTAACTTATTTACTTTCCCATCTCCAAACGTGTGTCCACGGAACAGGGCATCATTCCTGTAAGTACGGATTCCGTGGTTAAAGTAACCCATTTCCCCCCCGTAGATCTGTTTCGACCTATGGCGTGAAATAAATAGTAGCTTTTACAAATTGATGCATACAACGACATTTTAATGACTTACCTATATTATCAATTGCTTGAATACGATTCATTGTTTAAGTAATACTTCCAAGATTATGCTCAAAATTTATAAAATGTAGACGAACACAATGGAATTTCTTGAAAAGTTTCGATTTTCTTTGACTTCAAATGAAACCAATATAATTATTTAAAATTAAGTACACGTAGGCGACATCGAGTATCGTATGGTACCTTCGAAAACTTTTCAAGCGAGAACAAGGATATACGAAACAGCCATCACACAGCAGTGAAGTGAACGCTTATTTTTATGTACCTGCTTATAAGTCCAGAGCGCACATGAAATGCAAGAATGTTAGCCTAATCTCGACAAAATTCCAGCCAATTTGCATACTCAAAGATCGTCGCACGAAAAAAACACCCACTTGTAATGGATATCTCAAAGAACTGGGGGCGTAGATAAATGTTGTTGCGTTCGCATTGCTACATAATAATAGATTCAAATTTTAAAAACTTGCTTGCTTTCGCTTAAGAGGACATTTTTCATTTTCCGTTTGTCATTATCAATGTGCACGAAATGCATACAATCTTTAGAACTGTATATAGTCTGTCGAAATGAAGTCAAAGTAGATCCCAAGCAATGAACTTGTACCAGAAACGCCAAGGAATTCTGCCGGTACCTAGGAATCCAAATGGATAAATTTTCAGAAAGAGCGTCTTCTAAAGAAAGCCTTAATGGTTGGTTGCAGAAGTGACACATCCGTATCCAAATGCGATATGAACTCTTTAAGTCAAGGCATCCGTTCAAGGCGTACGTTGTAGAAACATTCAATCAATTTATTGGGTTCATAAATGGCCTCAAACAGTGGCGTAGCCAGGTTTTGGGTCTAGGGGGGGGGGGGGGGGGGGGGCAGAAAAGTTTTAGGAGGGGGCAGAATATTTTTAGGGGACGCCGACTCACAAATTAACCAGTTTACTAAACTTTACAAATTTTGGTGATGCCATTGGTTGATAGGTTTGTACAAATATGACAATTGACAACGTATTATACACATTTATTTGTACGTACAAGTATTTGGGACTGGGAGAGTGGAAAAAATACACAGAATTAGGGAACACAGGGCGGGGAGGGCATTCGCCCTCCTCCCCTGTGCCCCCCCTGGCTACGCTACTGGTCTCAAACCCTATTATGCCAGATGGAATGGAGTTAAATACTCTAATGGATGTTCTTCGTCCGATGTAATTATATGGCAGCGGAACCTGAGTATGTCAGGATAAGCATAAGAGTAACCTATATGCAGAGGGATTGGGGTACTTGAAAAGTACTCGCAGTAAAAGTAAAATAAATAGGGATAGTAATGATTGGGTCATGAAAGAATGTGGGTATGATGCTCTAGCAATGCTCATAATAATAATGAATAAATAATGGATAAAAAACACTTAGTAATTACACCACAACACCACAGATTTATTTCTATGGCACGATGCGTTTCACCACTCTGTGTCATAATCATGTGCACATGATTATGCACATAATTATGCCACAGAGTGGTGAAACGCGTCGTGCCATAGAAATAAATCTGTGGAAGATTACTAAGTGTTTTTTATTCATTATAAATAGCGACAACTTCCACCAGGCTTAGCCTGAAACAGTTATATTTACTCCAGTAATGAGCATATAAGAAAGGAATGTTCATCGTTGGTTCGGCCATGAATGTAGAATCTAATAGAAGCGGAAGAGGTCATTATGGCGAGGATAGGGCATTATGGAGGAAATTATTAATAGGGAGGCAGTTTTGTTGGCCTAACAGCAATTATTAAGTTCTTTGACTTTGCCTACTTCGAAAGGGAAAGACGTGATGGGTATGTATGTATGCAATATTGAGAAGTTCCTTGCGTAACCAAGATGGCCGATCCGCAATGAACCACTTGGTGGCCTAATTATTTTATAAAGGACGACGATTGACGATTGAATTATGCGACGGTTGACGAGTGTATTTACTCACTATACCTGTTAACAATGTGCATATGTAATTTCATATACCTAAATATGTGTTAAAAACTTTTAGCGACGGTAGGAAGTAGACTAAGGTATATTCAAAGAAATAACTATAAGCTACAAAAAGAAGAAAGAAGGGAATAGAAGAACCCGAATTTAGTAATGACGTCTTAATTTTGCGGATCTCTTAACCTTAACTCCCATGCCTAAATTTTTATGAAGCTGGTCTTAATCTTAAGTAATTGATTTTTGCATTCAAATTATTTTTAAATTTTCTTTCTCGGCCTTCAAATACTTCTAAACTTTCCTTTCTTGAGCCATCGAGCTCTTTGAAGATATTCAACGAAAATCGCCTCTGAGAGCCTTGTTATATAATTGAAGGAATTCCGCGAAAACAGTAGGTCCCATCTCCATTTGAAGTAAAAACACTCACAGGAGATTTGCATAAATTTATCGAAAGCCTTAAGAAAAATATTAATACGGAACTTGAGTAAATTTTAAGAAACGTTTCTTATACACATATTGAGTAACAGTAATTTCAACAGCTTTTAAGGATTAAATCGAGAAAATTTGGTTCAATTTTAGAACATACATTCACCGCCCATTGATAGCACCTCTATGTGCGCAAGAATTACCCTTCGGTGTGAAACACAAGGAGTTAATAATTGGTACGTATCACATTTCAGTGAGACGTTTAATTCTTCCACTTTAAGAGTCTCAGCTGCTGTTCCTTTTTACTCGTAGAGCACGTCCTGACACTTTTGATTGTCACGGATTGCGATTAATTCCTTGGGAAACTCGTTACACGAAGAAGGCGCCCTTGTTCCATATCGCCGGCAATTCCTTAAGGGTCTTGTGCCGATAAGAACTGGGTTAGTTCATTACAAGTGCTATCGTGGGCAAGTGTGGAACCGTCACGAAAGCAATTAAGAAGAGAAATGTTTGAATGTGTGACCTTGGTTCTTCGCTCAATTCTGTGCAAGTATGATGAAAGTCGACCCATGGGCCCAAAATTAAATTATGCGGTGCAAAATACACGACTCTCGGATGATTTAGGATCTCGCCGAGAAGCAAGGCTCCGCGCGGTTAATGGAGGAGAAACGCATTAATTATCATCTTCCTTAATACGCAACCCCAAAACATATGTTTTTCAACTTCTTTCGTAAATATTTCAAGGCTACAATCAACAGATATATATTGTTAAGTGCGACATGCAACTTTGGCAACAAAAAATTTGGATTCATTAGAGAAAAGAAGTGGATGTGGTTAAAACCAGCAGGTCTGTCATGACTTATGACTGATAATAACACTCGTAATTTCCTCCACGATTCTTTAAAGTGCTAGTTTTCAGCATTACTTTTTTCGGCTCTCATCTGTAATCTCTCCCTCTGCAATCTTTCTTTACAATAAATTTTAAAGAAAACGACTTCAATAGGGCGTTCCATGTCTAGTTGATAGAAAAGGCTCCAATAAATAATTGTTTTCCATGTAAATCTCCAATAGAAGCCGGAGGTGCGATGTTGCCAATAGCAGCAATAAAATTAACATGGTGCTATGCTGAGTACTGACAGGACATCTAGGAGTCTTCCTATGTACAAATATGATCACCTAAAGCAACTTACCAGCCCCCACGGGTGCCATACGGCACCGCTCTGCGCAGTAGGGATTAAACTACTACAAAGTAACTAATAGTATGTATTTCCCAGATTTCCCTATGATGCGTTTACTTAGAAGGAGGTGTTCTCTCTTCTATAATCAGTGTGCATTGTGTTTCTCACCATTACCGATCCTCCTATGTGTTGCACAGTAAGATGCTTCTCCCTAGCACACAAAGTATGGTGACTCGATCAAGGTAAGTATTTTTATAAGCTATAATTATTGTTGTAAAAATTGGAAAACCATGTTTTCGCATAGTATAAAGTACAACTCAGTATTTTGCCACGATATAGCTATTTGCGATGAGTACATTTTGAGCTGTGTGAACACCAATATTAGCGGTACCGAATGGCACCGCTGGGCGTTACCCGCATCAAATCACTATCTTGGAATTACTTAGGGATCGTGCATAAACTACGTTATTATTTTCGGTAATTTTTACCCCTTCCTCTTTGTTCACACCATAGCTTGTGAATCGGTACTTCGTTGACAACCCGAGTATTTTTCCCAACCCCTCATCCCCCCCCGCCCCCCGACATGTTACCTTGTTTCTACAAATGAAACTTTCAACTCAAAAATATTTTCTTAATTATTGAGTGAATTTATTTTTAGGGATGGGTTGAAATGAGACAAATAAAGTAGCCTAACCAGGTATAATAGAACTAACTTATCTCAATTTGGACTTTCATTTTTAATTTCATTCATTTTTAAATTCTAAAAATCAACCATGAATCACGGATCAAGTTGTTGTGCTCATCTAATTTGTTCTCTCTCCTCCCCACATTTCTGACTGCTGCCTTGAAAAATGTTGTCACGAGGTCGCTATTTAACACGCGATAAGATTTAAATGTAAGCAATTTGATGGTACGAAGACTTGCAACATTGTAGGGGCAATGGTTCAGTTACATTGAGTTGAAGTAGAAGATTGGGGTGTAAGAAACACCGCACGCGCCCTTCCTGAGATGTAGAAGAAGCAGAATGAAAATCCTAAATTTAAATGGCAGAAAAATACGTATATAAATGTGACCGATAATATATTCAATAACGCAGACTATTCTCCCCTTAGAAATTTAACTGCTATTGATGTTTTTGAACTTTTTTTATGATAGCGTTGTAAATTTCCTAGTCTCTGAGAGTAATAGCTATGCGCTTTTCTGCAATTTCCCTTTGCCTAACATTTCCTCCAAAGAGATAAAAATATTTGTGGGAATTCTAATTCTCTCAAGATATAATGACGTCCCCGATAAGCGCCATTATTGGGAGGAAGCGGAAGACGTTCGGAACGTTCTTGTGGGCAATGCAATGCGAAGGAACCGTTTCCTTAAAATAGAACGCTTTCTACATTGCGCAGATAACATTTATCCTGACCATACGGACATATATTGGAAGTTGAGACGCCTAATGAACCTAGTGCAGGAACAAACGAGGATGCATTTTGGACCTGAGCAAAATATGGAATATCACGAAAGTATGGTCGCTTATTATGGATCACATGGTAATAAGCAATTTATCAGAGGCAAGCCTATTAGATTCGGCTACAAGGTGTGGTGTTTGAACACAGCAGCTGGGTGTTTGGATGATTTTGAGGCCTACCAAGGGAAGATACATCAAGGAAATGAAGATTACGAAAAGCGGTATGGGAAAGCAGCGGCACCGATGTTATCAATGATGGACAATATTCGAGCAGATGCACGGCACCTGCTGTACAACCTCTTTTTCGACAACCTTTTCTCAGGAAATACTTCTGAGGTTATTTTTACATTATATTACAATCTGGATACCATGACTTCAAGGAAATTGTTATTTTTTTTGTTCAAGGAATGAATCTCCTGGTTGAGCTGAAGAGTAGAGGCTGCAATGGCACAGGTACTATCCGCTACAACCGATTGCCGAAAGGATGCCTCCTCATGCCGAAATATGCTTTACAAAAGGAGCCACGGGGAAGTTATGAGTATTGCACTGACAAGGATGCATCAATTACTCTTGTTCAATTGGTAGATAATGGTGTTGTCATGTGTGTATCCACACGCTATGGTGTGAAACCTGTTTTCAATGTTGCTCGGTATTCAAGTGCCGCCAAAAATAAATTTTCCGTGCCACGCCCAAAACTTTTTGATGTTTACAACGAGAATCTGGGTGGTACTGACCTCATGGACCGAGGAGTGAATCGCTATCGGGTCGGGGTGCGGAGTAAAAACTGGTGGTGGCTGCTTTTTACCTGGCTGATTGACGTGTGTATTCCCAATGCTTAGATACTAATGCGGAAAACGTGAGTGGATATATCGCAGCTAGAGGTAAGGAGGGAAATTCTTCAAACCTACCTTGTCAAATACGGAACTAGTTCACATCAGGGGCAACAAAGAGGAAAAAATACAGGATGACTTGCAGGTAAAATACTACGATGTGACCGGATAGATCACCTCATAATCCCCACTCAAAATGGAAGTCGGTGAAAATGTGCAGGAAATTACTGATTGTCACAGACCAGAACTCAATGTTTTGTAATGTAATATTGGACTTTTTGTGAAATGCTTGGTCCCTTATCACTCGAAATTCAATTTTTGAAAAGTTTACTGACAAACACAGAAGTTTTGAAAGATTTGATGGAGTTTATTCCTTCGAACAAAAAATACATCCATCAGCGAAAAGACCCTATCAACGCCCAGTGGTGCCATATGGCACTGGGCGTTGATAGGGCACTGGGCGGCCATTAATAATGATTATAAGTATATTGATAATTGGTATTTGTTGATATGGGGTGTATTTCCGGTTCTATTGAAAATAACGTGAATAAAATTAATAATAATTCTTCATTGCACATAAGCATCATATTTTAGGAGTATGAACGATTTTTGAAACAAAAAAAACTTTGGGCGCTGACGGGTTAAATTGAGCGCGGCTTTGAAAATGGATACCTATCCACATGGCCTAGAGGTGAGTACAGGGAGCGTAAGTCTGGCAACAGCATTCTCCACAAGGCCAACATTGTCAACTTAACGTGGAACACTTCACAGTGTGAGCTAGATTCTATTTCCAGCTCATGATAGCACCCTCTTCTTCAAATATCAGGAATCATAAAACATACTAGAGTTTCTTCAGAGATTCAAAATTTTCTTCCACATCAATATTTTTCTTAACAAAATAATATTGGCAATTTTCCAACAACGAAACATCTATTTTTAATATTTTTCGTATTTCAGCATTCAGTCACACTCAGAAAATAATAATGTGACTATTCAATTAAGGTGCTTCATTAAAATTGCGCAATTTTTCAGCAATTATGAAATACCTGTGAAGGTCCACATTATCTTCCTTCGAGCGTAATTTGATTTTAAATTTCATGCCCCCGAGAAACAATTTATTTTGTCAGAACAATTGCCTGAGAAGGCGGAAATGTATCATAAAAATATTTTATTTATTGTTTGCCAAGTACTTTTTCGGAAGAAATTTAGATAGTCGGTGAAAGTAAATATTTCGGATGCTCTCTTTCATTATTTTTTCCTTCGACGATTTGATAAGAAGGTCACAAACCTCTCACAAAGCACAAATAATATTTTCAAATATATTTTGATTTACCGAATTATTTTGCAATAGATTACCTTTATCGGCGAATCAAAGAATGATTTAATTCGCAGCAGGCAAGGCTGATGATTAGGAATATAATCACACCAGAGCTGATTAATTTCGAAATACCAAAACGTACGATCAGAAGTGAAGACTTGTAAAAACCTAAATGCAGGAGAATACGAAACCAAACCAGGGGCGCGATCACGGTTCTCCAAAACGCGTGCGCACGCGTAATCGTTATTTTTCAATTGAGCTCGTGAGAGCGATAACGTGATTGCTATTCTTCATATCTTGTCAGGTGCTTTCAATAACTAGTTTTAATTGATTGAGTACGTTCATAGGACAGAAACTGTGAGCATAGCCCTTCTAGACCGGTTTGCATTTTGGATAACGATGACAACAACGCTTAAGAAGGAACTGTGGAACTAAAGAAGGAAAAACCACAGGTTCAAAAAAAAACGAAACAAAGTTTTAAAGACGCGACAAGATAACTTTCGTGAGTCCTATTCATTTTTCGATCACTTCGCATTCAATTTTGTTTTTGTAGGTTAATGCATGAGTACTATCGAGAACCATTCACCTACTGAAAGTTGAATTTCGACTTCTTCGGCCAATCAGGTAATTACCTCGTGTACTGATGGTCATTACCTCGTATACTGATGGTCATACCCGAGCACGTTAGTCCTCTAATGGCACTCGCTCACGAGTGGGAAATGCAGTGTTTTTTTCATAATCACCGTCTCAAAAGCACGAAAACATGGAAGACTCTTCCTCACCCAACGTAATGGACGAACAACAATCATTATTAAATGATAGAGATTCTACATTTGATGACGCGTTTTATACTGGTTCCTTGAGGAAATGGAAACAAGGAATTTTTTGCATACTCAAGTTAACACAAACGTCTCTTCGCGCTAAAATCGCGCTGAAGATTTGCAATGTACAATGTTACGACAATTTTTTACTACTTTTAACCTGATTGCGCATATTTTATGGCTGTAATATACATGGTAAAGAAAAAGGGCATACGATTTCTTTTATGCTTTACCTTCCATAGTATTAATAAAATTTGACTGTTACAGATTAAAATAGGCATTGCATGCTGTTTATGGATCGTAATAAAATGAAATGACATAAAATTGGAAACAAGTAACAAATTCTACAACAATTCTCCTCGACCTGAAGAATCGGACTCAAGTGCAGAGAGAATGAGGGAATGAATGAACATTTGCAGCCACCTAGAACTTTTTTTCAGTAGGCGCCAATAGTTTTAAGCGCACTCCTAAGAAAGTGTTCTTTTTTTAAATACTGGAATTCCACTGTGTGCAGCCTGAAACCTTTGAATATACGGTTTTCGTGTCGCATTCAATTCACCAACCCGACCCCTCGGTATAATACTCCATTCATCGATTCATTTTTTTATTTGGAAGTCGACGATGAATAAAAAATGTCTTTTCACGTGACCGGAATTCAAACTTGGTGCACCCACTTGTCGTTCAAATACATCCCGTAACCTCAAAATCCACGCTATCGAAGTTGTTTGTTTATCATTGCCCAACACGAAATGGCATTTATTTTCCCATTTTGTAGAGGAGACAATAAGGCAGCGGAACCCATTCACTTGGATTAACTCGAAGCGCTTTTCATGACCGACCGGTCGTTTAGACTCACGTTTACATTTGATTTGGGGCGATCAAAACAGATGTAGCAAGCGTGGGGGGATGGACCGACAAGGTCACGCGGCCAATAATACGAGTTCCATTGCTTCTATAATCTCAAGTTCCGGAATCTGGATGGTGAAATAAAAGTTATGTTATCGGTCTCTCATTTATGATTCCTACTTATGGCTGCAAACGTCTGCATATATTTGCAAAGATGGGAAATTTGCGAATCTCTACCTTCGTGAACAACTTTTAAAGGGCACTCAGGGGAAAATAGGATATGCATTGGAATACATGATGTAAGTATTTTGTTTATAGTAATGAGTTAAGTTCCTAAGAGCTGTTAAAAGAAGGCTGCTTTTCCAACTGGTGACCTATCCTAATTTATTATGATGTGAAGATTAGGATCGGGCAACTGCCTGTCTCGTTGGAAACACCGCTTCTCCATCAGTCACCGAAATTGAGCATCGTAACGGCTCGGCTCGAATTTGGAGGGGTGATCCTCCTATCCGTCCGAGTGCTTTTGCCCCTGTCTGCAAGTGGAAGACAGTATGAGCGAAATGATCTTTGCCGTCGAATCACGTAAATCAAAAGAGTACTACTACTACTAAAAAAATAATAGGATCCATTTTTTTACCCATATTTTTTCGTCACTCGCGATATACTAAGGAATGCGAAATGTTTTTGTGGCTATATAACCAACACTGTCGTCGGAATCCCGGATTGAAAAAAATTCACACATTTTCAAATTTTTGCAAGAACTATTAATTTACAACCGATGAAACAATATTCATTGCGAAAATTACACTAGAGGATTAGAACGCAACCACGAGCATGCTTGCAGGATTAGGTACGTGTTGCGATTCGCCACGATAATGATATGTCAAATATTTCATAGTGAATCTCCAAACTTAGGCGTTATGTAATTAATGACTTATACGTAGTGTATACTAATTGGTACGATACATTCGAAGTTCTTACAGAGGAAAACTGAACTGTGCTGTTAGTCTCTCTGTAGATTCAACCACATCGACAGCAGCAGGGTGTCTACCAACTGGGAAATACGGAAACTAAATTTATAATTTTAAAAAGTTTCGCAACTTTCCGAGGAGGAATAGTTTTTTTTGCGTTTCTTTTCAACGAAATGCACCAATTTTTCGAATCGCGAACAGGAGGGGTCACGCACAGTCTGAACGACCGGCTAGCTGCCACTCCTGGTGTCCACATGCGTATGTTATTTTGTCTCAACACCTTACTCTTCGGGTAATCATTCAGATAAAATTTCTTCGATTATGGTGGGTCCGATTATAATCGGTAATCGGTAGTTAGTACCGATTATTATCAAATTTTCGTGGAATGCCATCTTTTAAGAAATTGTAAGACAATTTTATATGTGATTGAGTTCCAGATCATGAGGAGTTACTTTTTAAATGAAAATCACAACACTATTTTATTGATATTTTAAAGACTACTATTTAATAGACTATAATATATAAATAAACTATTTCTTGTATCATTTCATGTACCTGTTTCGTGCGTAATCTGTTACGATTGTAATATAAACGCGAGTAGTTGCTAACCACTATATTAATTTCTAATGCTGACTGAATTGCGCCCGCGCCACGCCTTGATTGAGAAATCCCCTTATAAGTTTTTCTCACTATTACCACCGATGGATAAGGCAGAATGCTATTCAAAAACACTCCTTTAAAGAAACCCGGTTTGGCAAAAAATCACGTTAGCCTATTTCTGTAACGCTATGCTCACATACATTTTTCCAGATTTTTATGACCATCTTCCCAGACTACAAAGTTTTGAAAAAATAACTTTGCTTTCAAAATGCCTAATTCTAATTGTACAGTGATTGCTATAGTGCATCACATTTTTATTATTTTTGAACCAATTTTGTTAATTCGGAGTTGAGTTGAAGATAATACTTTGTTCTTTCAAAATTCTTCAATGTGTATGCAAATGTTTGTAATCTAAATTGCAAAAAAGTTATTAAAATACAAATTTTTATTGTTGTTGTTCAGTCAGGTTAACTGTTAATAACATAAAAAGAACAACTTTGTATGTATTCATAATTTTTTGTTAACACAAGTTTATTATGAGCTTACTCTAAAAAATCGTCAGAGTAGTATTGTTGATTTTTAAAGGGAATAATATTTTATAATGTTTGTAAATATACTGTAGACTCCGTTTGCAAAGTATGTATATGTAAAGTACCTATATTTAAAATTAAAACATAGTAGTCAGGGTAAATTATGGTGAATGAATATGTGCAATACAATGTGATATTGGTGATAAAATTTGGATTGAAATTCATTTGAAATTTAATTGTAAAAACCTTGAAAATCTTTGAAAAACCTTGAAAAAAACCTGAAAAAAACTTCAATTTCATTTCATAAGATTTGTAGAGACCCTGCAACAGATTACACGCTATTTATCAAGACCGGTTATCTCAAAAAGATATTTATGCTTTTTCCAATAGCTTGGACACCCCTCCATAACATAGAGGAGCATTTCATTAACACATGGGAAGGATTCCCCATAGCTTTATATAGGCAGTCGCAAGCCTGTAATTTTAAAAAGAAATCCAATACAATTTGGAGTGACGATAATGCTGTGGGGCTCGAAGGAAAAAAACATTACCGTCCCATTGTCAGCTCGCCCGCGAATCGGGGCTCCTCCCTTGAAATCGTCTTTTCTACCTCGCGTGATTGATACTTTCGCATTATATCCGCGAAGTGCACGCCTCGCCCGGATGGGAAATAAAAACCTTCCCAAAGCACCCGAATGTGTAATCCAACCGAAAAGATTCCCTCTTCCCGTGAGAGAACACACTACGAACGTGGGAAGTTGGCTGCTCCAGGGGCCGAGTCTTTTCTTTTTTCCTCCCCAACGGACGACGACAAAAGACTCCCGGGCGCATGGAAAAGAATCCCCGGCTCTTTGGATTGGTAGCGTCAGCGCTGGGCCCTCCAAAGACACTGTGGGAAGTATACTTCTCGAAGGCGATTGCGAAACTAAGAAGCCGTTCAAGAGCCAATATTTGCGCGCCGGCCGACGCTTGACCACTCTCAGTCCTCCTTTCTTTCGATAGGGAGGAAGAGTGGGTGGGTGGCAAGAGGGGGAAAAATAGTAGTGGGCTCAAAAGATCGTCCCCTTGAACGACGAAGCTCCCTCTCAAAGTATGTACTATATACCTTCGTTCAGCTTTCGGAGAGTACCGTCCTCGCAGTTTCCTCCGTCTCTGCAATTGCCAATAAGCCACACTTTTCTATACATTCACCTCACAGAAAACCCCTGTCCTTCGAACTCTGATGGCCCCTTTATTGGAGCTGGTTACCATGGGCCAAGAACTCTCCTTTAGCTCTAACAGTTTTATATGAGAAAATATGTATGCCGGCAACTCTTGCGTCGATACTTAAGAACAACGCCACACCGTAGATGATAACATTACAAATATATATCAGTATTATTGGACCATTAATTGTAATTATCATTAATCGAGTATTATACCATAGAGTATGTATGCATATATATACTCTATGATTAAAAGCAATGACCTCGTGTACTGGATTGATAACAAGGTCTATCCACGAAAAACTATCATCTTATGAAAGAAAAGCACTTAGACACATGTTAAACCTCCCTCTTCGAATTAATAACGAAGATGTAGATAAACGAAATAACTAAAATAAAACTGGTTATAATTTTAATCAGGTAAATTAGACAACAATATTATAATTATGTCCTAAAGAGTTTAAATAAAGCGTTTGATTACGCAGCCATGGACAAGTAAACAGCACATGATAAATATGAAAGACGAAGAAATATATTAAAGGGATAAAACTTAAAATAAGGCAGGGAAGCCAAAATCATGGATAAGAGAGGAAGAGGATCAAGGAACGAAAGCCTAACTAGGTGGTCTTCCAGAAAAACACTTCTACAGTGGCGATCACCAGAAGAAGCTTTCTCTGAAAGTACGTACCCAGTCTAGCTCTGCTTTAGGTGCCCCGGCCTCACGTTTTCCTCAGTCCTTGCAATTGCCAATAACCCACACTTATCCATGTAATCGCCTCCTAGAAAATCCCAGTCTTTCGCACTTCCCTGGCCCCAATATTAGAGCTGGTGGTGTATACGTAATGGAGAGTAAAGTAACTTCGTGGATTTTCTACATTCTAGACTAGAATGGCTGATCATTTACATATATAATTTTTCACCTTGACTATTAAGTAGGCTTATTTTTCTAAACGCTTAATAGACCGTTAGCACTATGCTGATTTCAAACCTTCGATTTTACATATTTTTGACGAAAATGTTTTGCAGAAAAATTTAAAATTATTAAAGCATCAAAAATATTCATCATTAGACTATCATTAGAAACGATATTGTCTCTAGATACGTTTTTCCGTCTCAATCCCATTAGTTCCTTCACATCATTGACTTTGTTTTCATCTTTTCCTCAGGCTATACTATCCTTTAGAAGGTTAAACTAAACTTACCCTCCACCCCTCCCCCAAAGCTCCCATCAACCCCTCCACATCCTCTCCAATATATTAGAGGCCACACGTATCTGTATTAAGTACTAGTACTTTTTTATTTTATTCATTTTTTAGTATCTTACCTCAGATGATGATTAATTTGAGAAATTGAAATAGGTTAGTAAATATTGAAATATGTTACGGAACATAACCAAGTGTTTCTTCTTTCAAAAACAGCTGGTTGAATGTTAAAGGACAGGAAAGTAGAAGGGTCAAACTTGAAGTAAGACTTAAGTTAACGAAAGCGACGGATTTAAAAGGCTGATACGTATGACGAATTTCAAATCAATTAGGCGCATGAGGAGAGCAAATTGGAAAGTCGCATATCCATATATTTAATATACGCTGCGTTTAATTACGATTAACATTTAATGTGACGCGATACTTATTATTCCAGTATCATACTACATTTCGAGCGATGGAAATATGGCGCTATAGAAAAAGTATGAATATCAAACGTCAGATAAGAATGGACAATGAAGAATTACCACGAAGAATTGAGGTAAAAATATCTTATATACAAATTTGCGAGGTAGAAGGGACAAACTTATTGGACACATTATAAAGACGTAATTTCCTCCAAAACAGCGACAATGGACAAAAAGGGAGGAATCAGGCGAGATGTTGTGGAATATGAATATAATAAGAACTAAGACGATGCAATTTTCCTGATGATGATGATCCTGATTCCTGATTTTTCTTGAAAGACATTTGATGATGATGCAGTGCATCGAAACTCGGGTCGATTAAAACTTTTATCTGTGGAAAATTGCATAGTCTTAGTTATTATTAGCGATAATGGAAAGAAGGACCAATGGGCATAAATGTGGAAGAAGACAATTGATAGATTACATCCAGCATGTTATAGGAGAAGTTGAAATAAGAATTAAGAATACGCATTCAACTGAGAAGAGAACGGAGAAAACACCTACAGGGATCTAATCTGCAGATTGATTATTGCTGACAATGAGTTTGTTATAAAAGTAAATATTCGAGGTTTCGGAAAATTCTCTAGGGCCTCCCAGTGGGTTAATGTATTCAAGATGATCGATAGGAGACTTCCCTATACTGAAGCTGATGGTGAACGGCATTGAATGTCGTTCGTGTGCGCTGAAGTGCGCTGATTGTGTTCCCATTCCCACCAAATTCAACATCTTAAATAGAAAACTATCCTAAATGACTCTGGTATCATATTGTCGTTCATTCACTATTACTTCCCTCTCCAAATATTCCCGCCGCATGTATCTCTTACCCAATTATATGTAGCACCTCCTCGGTTGATGTGTCGTCTACTTGATTTCTCTCAATCCTTTCAGTCCCAAAATATCAAAAGAATTCGTAAGCTGGAACCAGTTCTTTAACGCCAAAGTTGAGTCGTTCCTTGTTGGTTATTTAACCATTAAGTAGGCGCGCGGGGTCTGTCAAACGCATTTATCATTGATTTTATTTTTTTATCTGGGCAACAAAGATTTTAGGTACCCTCAGTGCCTTCAAGAAACATGAAATTCATCCATTAAAAATAAATATATTTTTAAAATACTAGAAAATTTCAATTTTACTTATAATTTTTAAGCCATGGGACCAAAGGGCATACAAAAGTTAGACTATATCTGTGGACTATATGCTATAATTCCCTAATTATAATTAATGTGAACCAAATTTAAAAAAATTCTCGTTCAATATATTTAGAAGCTATTTTTACGAGAAAAAAATTTAATATGTTATTGCTGGCAAGTTAATAGAACTCAACGAAATTATACGAAAAAATGTGGTCATTTACGATAATTATGACTTTTAAGGTAAAATTAATCGAAATTGTTAAAATGATACTAATGTTTAAAAATGATATGTAGCTAGAATATTTGCGTGAAATAATTTTATAAAATATTATAATTCATTAGTAATTTTTATTAAACTTTGGGGGCCTACCGGAACCCACGTGCCTAATTGCGTGACAAAACTGAGCGCTTAGGGTAGTTTGAGCGAAAAATCACTTCACCGAGAATTTGATGAATTTGGCCTCATTTTAAAGAAAAAAAACTCTCACCTTTCCAATTACATAAAAATATCAACCCCTTGCCGAACTACTTTTTGAGCAATTTGCCTGAAAATATAAGCTGTTTTACATGGGATAGATTATGGCCGTGCGCTCCAGAGGGAGAATATTAAACAAATTAGGAACTTCTATCACCTAGATTTCGTCAAAACACTAACTATGTATAGACTGCATGTTTTCTCAACTATTTATAAAAAAAACCACTCACCACAGTAATTTTTATAGAATCGCGAAAAAAACCTGCTGTTTTGAAGGGTTTTCAGCCGTACGGTGGGAAAAAATGAGTCAAGTTAGAGACTCATGAAGCTTTATTAATTTAATTACTGAGAATTTTGGTCATATATAACTATATCTTTGCGCCATTATTATTACAATATTTATTTCATACTTCTTACAGACGCTGAAATAAAAAAATAAAATTTGAAAATGGTTTCCATTATGGCTAGGGAACTATCTCGCTCAAACCACCTTAACATCTGCATAATACCCTGCAAGTCTCCTTAAGGGTGTGTGGCAGGGGGAAGTTCTTAGTACATATTGCTTTGCGAGACCTAAGAGAGAGCCAAAGTTAATGTCCAATCGATTTTTTTTCCTAAATAATCAAATCGAACCACAACATGTACTGGGTGTTTTAGTAGGAATCCCCGTAACTTCTAGTGGTGATAGAGGATCTTATTTAAAGTTTTTTTTACTTTTAAACATGGGGCCTCTACTCCTTCGCTACGGAGATATGGCAACGCAAACATTTGGTCAGTATCCATGATGAGAAAACCACCTTTGTAAATTCCACAAACTTTCTTACGCTGGCACGACGCGCGTTTCACCACACTGTGACATACTCATGTGCGACTTTTACAGTTACCATGAACACTCCAAAATGCAGTAGCGTGCATTAATTGAAAAAGAAGTAAAAATTTTGTTATCTGTTTTAGAGTTTTGTACCTTACTTTTACTGAAATCGATAATTTCCGTCGAGTTGAGCCTCTTTTCTAAGGTTTCATTCAACAATCTCCATAACCCTCACCAGTGAACCCGCTGCAGTAAATATCTCCTTTTTAATAACTCGTTGGTAGCATAATTAAAAGTTGAGAAAAAGAACGCATGGTCAAATTCGAAAGTTAGAACGCCAATGACACTCCACCTCATTTAATTGCTACACATTAATATCGGTGGGGCAAGGGTTTCAGTGTTTAGAACGTCCACACGCGATGCTTAATGTTGATTATTCGAGGGATTGGGGATTTTAAAAACACTCACTCATCCCTCAAGACATGGCGATATTCTTGGCATTCCTAAGAGAATCAAGAGCTTAGCAACGAGGGATATGAGACAGTGTCCCTACACGGTGTCACGAGTACCTACTTTATTTGCGAAGTCCTAGGGCTTCAAGCACTTTCTCCGGCATCGTAGATGCTTTCGCCGATTGCACATAATCCTCCGTAAAATGGGCTTTTAAAAATCCCTTTAAAATCAATCCTCTTTCCGACCTGCCCAACATTCCAACAGTTAAACCCCTCGAAATAATGCTCAAAATTTTTTCCGCTGCAATTTTACTCGATTCGTGTCTAATTAAGAAACCCTTTGATCGTTGAAGTTTGTACTTGAAACCGGAAGACAAATGCATTTGGCAAACGCCTCTATCGAATTTATTGGAGGACTTACATAGACTACATAGTTTATTGCTTGATGTTTCTAAATATGCATAGTGAATTTCTCCTTCATCACGATATACCGGGTCATAACTAATGCAGTGAATCCATAATGGTGGAGAGAAGTTGGAGTTTATCAATATTTAGACCTACACACTTATATACGATGATAAGCTTTAATTCACGTTTGTAAAACATCTGACTTAACAATAATGATAGAAGCCTGACTTGATCTGGAATCGGAAATAATGTAATTTGACAGTGCTGTATGATCGCAGAAACCAATTGAGATTTTTATATAGCCTTTCATCTTGAAAAACAGCAACTTCTGAGTCTTTATGCATTTTAATTTTGCTCTGAAATTGTCATAAGGAATATGAAAAAAAACAATCATTAGTTACCGCTACCGCAGTTTTACAACACCTTTTTTCCCGGCAGCGGCGCTATGTGGTATGACCTTTTTCGGTTATCGGGTAGAGTTACCAAAAGTCCACCTCGCCGGTTTTATCTGATTAAAGCCACGGCCTCATTTCACCGATATGTTTGCAACTAAGTCTTCCAGTGAGCCGCAAAAAAATGTTTCGTCACGATAATAATTGCAGTATCAATAATAAATCTCTTGAAATATGGCATTCACATTCAAGTGCGGCTGGGAATATAGACCATAAGAGGTAAAAGTTAGTCACTGATTATAAGAGATTTATTATAAAAGTTCTTTTGCTGGTTAGCGATGATTTAAACTATTTGATAGCATAGCGTCTTAAGTTCCAGGATGATGAATTTAAATGTATCAGGGATTAAGACTGTTCAATTGATTCTCATAGAGGGCATTTTAATTTTTCGTCACTCATTCGAGAACGTTGAACTAATTTTTTCACTGAGGCATATATTCCTAAAACTGTTATCCTTCAATAATCCAAAACTATTTTTCGTTGTATTTATTCACTAAAAGTTAAAGAAAGCCCGCAAACGTTAGCCATAACCGTAACAGCAAAGGAACGGAACAGAGACAAGTTATAATTCAGTTCAATAAAATGTTGAAGTCATGAAGGTATGAGTTTTCTTTTCCCAGAGGAAAATTTCAACGTCGTATAGTTCCTTTTTTTGGCATACATTTCCTTGACCAATTGAAGAAGTATATACGGTTCTTGGTTATAACGGATTCTTGCTTCACCTGGAGACAAAAACTCTAAAGAGCTGTTGCTTTAATACCGGAAAAAGATCTACTCTTACTTCAAGAGTTTTTATCTGCCCGCTTCTTCGAATTACTGCCTAAGGTACGAAAAGTTACCCGAAGAAATAAATGGGAAAGAATATTCCCGCCCGCAGAGTCTCCGCTAAGCAGAAGGGGCGGAGAAAAATAATTGCAGCAAACTTACGATTTAATGCCGAAGAATTTTGAAAAAGTTTGAAGGAAAAAGCTAAGGGACCTATGATTTGCGAGTGGACAATTTTTTTCGCACTGTGATCTCAGTTTCCTGAAACTTTGCCGCTCCGGTTTAAGAGGATGGGTAGATGAGGATTTAAAAATAGTAACTCATTCTCTTTAAAAGAATTTTGAAACAATCACATAACGATTGCCAAAGAAAATTCTTGGAGATGGAATCTAATCTTGAAGTTCGGAGTCGAATTTTTTTTAATGGTCTAGAGCTATTTTTATGGCTTTTGGCTCTTTCTATTCTCTTGGCTATGCCATCATGTGGTCAGACCGCATATCGTCTTCCAATTGTAATGATGAAGAAGTGGAAAATGTAAAAATTTCGTGTTGCTCCCATAATGTAACACGCCATTTTGGCCGTGTTGGCATAAGTATACGATTAAGGACGCCATTGTGTATATTTTGGGAACACGTGCTACCGCGAGGCAACAATATCGTCTATGTTATGAAAACAACTTTAAACAATACCATTTTCTGTTTACGTAAACAGACTATAACAATGCCGTCTATGTTATGAAAACAACTTTAAACAATACCATTTTCTGTTTACGTAAACAAACTTATAATAATGAAAGGGGAATAGCCTATCAGATACGAGAGAAGGGGAGAAAACCTGGAATGTTCTAGAACATACAGGAGGGGAGATGAGAGAGTATAAAAGGGATTGTCAAACAAGGAAGGCGGCTTCTTCTTCTGCTTCTTCTTAACAAGGGAGCCACAAGAGACGTTTATCGAGTGAAAGTCATACGAGAGTTTTTGCAGTGATAATTTGCCGGGAGTAAGCAGCTTTGGACAGCAATTACCAACGCCAGTGTCCTGTGTTAAGGAAGGATCCAGGAATCCGATAACCAGATACTGGGACATAAAGTATCGGCGAAATTCACTTTGTACAATATCCGGTGAAGTAGAACAAACATTATAAAATAATACGAATATATTTGAGAAGGGAACATATATTGATTAATTGAGTAACTAAAGTGAATTTGTTTCATAAGTAAAGAATAAAAGGGTTATTATAAATATATGTACTGTTCAAGTGTATCATTTTAGTGCATGAATTAATCCATTAACCTTTGCCGCCAAGGACTACCGAAAGGAAAGGATCTCTCTCAAGGTAAGAAGTGATAAAGTGAAGGGTACCTTTTGTGTGTCGGGCTGATACAAGTATATAACGTCGCGTGTTTAGGACCGCGCGAAAGAATAATTATTAGAACCCCTGTGATAAGGAAATTGATAAGGGGGGACTAGTACAATATATTACACAACTTTTACGCCAATTTAGCTCGTTAAGTCTAATTTTTCAAAGTTTTACCTGGTGTTATATATTATGAATTTTTCTCGTTAAATCTTCTTGGGAAACAATTGATGGAGAAGAGAATAGGAACTGAAAAAAGTTCTGCAGATAACATTTGCTAAGTGATCGATCAGCAGTGAAATTTAAAAACAAATAGGTACTAAGTATATAATTACAAATATTTCGTGTTCAAAAGATATTAACTGCCAAAATGGTGCAAATTATATTGTTTAAAGTCACGCGCAAGGGTTCCAGATGTAACACCAAACATTGAAATTTCATTTTACACCCGAGCGCGTGACTGAGTACAGTATCATTTGTGTCATTTTCGGAATGAATATAGCTTAAAAAGTATGTCGATTTAACCCTCTACAGCCCACATGGACGAATTCGTCCACCACTCTCGGTTATCGCTAATCGCTGGCTGCAGGATGATAAAAATGGGAAAAATGTCAACAACATATTAACCCGGCCTAAAAATAAAAAATCATCGCAATGAAAAAATAATGTACTTGCTAAAAAAGGACAGTAGAGGGTTAATTTAATATTTAATATAATTACAAAACGTTACAAGTAGGCAATCGCCTGGTGGTAACATTAACCTAAGCATAAGAAAATACACATGGAATTTTCAAAACACATTCCAAATAAACCATTACAGAATCGAGGAACACTTATTTCTAAAAATTTTTACGTTAGCAGGAAAGATCTCAAAAATTACTTCAGGTAACTCATTCCACTCCTTTATACCTCTTTTTAAGAAGGATTTCTTCAAGGTATCAGTTTTCTGCTTTCTACATTTAATTTTGTACCTGTGGTCATTTCTTCCTATGCAGCAGGGTGAGTCTAGCCTTTGATTTATTTCCTCCCAAGCCCGTTCTTTTGTAATTGCTTTGTATATCCCGCATAACCTGTTCATGTTCCTCCTTAATTTCAAAGGTTTCCAACCCAGATACCCCAGCATGGCTGTGACACTGTCACACCTTTTGTGCCTGCCTAAAACATACCTGACTGCCTCCCTTTGTACTTTTTCCAGCTTGTATATATCTGTTTTTAAATGAGGATCCCACACTACCGTTGCATATTCTAATACCGGACGAACCATAGTCCTGTAGGCCATTTCTTTGGTTTCTTTATTACTATACTTAATATTTCTCATCACCCAGTGCAGAGATTTAAAAGCTTTTCTTACAACCTTATCGATGTGTATACCCCAATCGAGTTTTGACGTAAAATTAACACCTAGGTATTTACAATCGTTACAATTGTCAATATTTTCTCCGAGCAGAATATATGGCCTATTTTATTTATTTTTCCTTCTCGTGAATGTTATTTGTTTGCATTTATTCATGTTAACTTCCATTTTATTTACTGTTATCCATGAGGACAACTTGTCTAGATCATTTTGAAGGGTACACTGGTCCTCCTTGTTATTTATGGTGAGTTTTAATAGAGTATTATCCAAATGTTCTATTTTCATCCTGATTTTCTGTTCTTCTGCCTACCATATATCTCAGGAGGCCAATTAGTGCCTATGCGATACAATAAATAAGCACTAATACGCCAACTATATGTGTTATAAGTGATAAGCCACGGCCTCTTGAGGACAAACCCAACTCCGTTGCTTTATAAGGAGCCCACTACATTCGCCGATGATTTTCTCGGCTTATCACTTCCTCTCACACCGTTTACTCCGCCATTATAAATCAGTTTCGTTGTTGTCTAGACTTTCACCCATTCTCTCAAAATGGTCACGCCAACGAAGCACGCTCTTTTCACAAACGTCCAGCACTGGAGCATCCAACTCACATTCTTCAATGAACCATTCATCCCTAACCCTATCTTCTTTTTCCGCAAGCACTTCTCGGGTACTGTATTACAACTATTCCCACTGTATTTATCCAAATCTTATGCTTACTCGTTGGGATAAATGTAGTGGAAATGGATTAGATTTTTGTGGAGCATCGCCATCTCATGGTGATTTCACAACAGTATAAATTGGGGATCAATGCTGGTAATAACATTTATAGATAATAAGTTGAATGATGGAAGATATAATTTAAATCTGGTGAATGAAAGCAGAATGGCATCCAAAGATACATTTCGTTAATGAAGAACACCGTATTTCACTATTTAGGCGAGGAAAAGGTTGACACTATATAAAATGAAAAATTGTGGAAGCTGATATTAAAAGAAAGAAAGAAAAGAATTTATTGTTCTTGGACTTACAGTGTCCACTGAGAACAATTAATGCATTGAATCAGAGCTCAAAACAGTACATGCTGAAAAAGTATAAGAAGGGCGGATACATATTTTACAAAAGAAAAATGACAATGCACTCCATGTGAAATAAAACATCTATTATTTACCTTCCAGGGCTAAGAGGTAACGAAAATACCTTTTTTAAATAGTAAATGATGAAGTGGGGTCTCTGATTTCACGGGGAATACTGCTCCATATCCTTATCCCAGGAACACAAAAAGATTTTTGATAGGTGGTAGTCCTATGTTGCGGGGAGATAAGATAATCATGACCCATTCTGGTCGTAAGATTGGATTTTTTATCACTATTAGGGAACAAACGCGTCAAATATGCAGGTTCAAGGTTTTTTAAAGAGATCATGCAGAAACGAACCGAGCAGGTATGGAAGAATTGTATGGTAGAATTGTATTGTACAATTTGGATAGATGGGTAGGTAGTTGATATGTATTTAACATGGTAGATCGACGTTTCATGGTTATTTCGCAGCAGTATAAAATGGGGAGCAATACGTTAGCAGAGATAAGCAGTGAATGAAAAATATGACAAAATTGTTCAGAGATCTACGATCTCCTTGAAACGGTGATTTAGGTGTGGTGATTTTGGAGGGAATCAAACATAAATCAATAAGTTTAAAGCCCATTGATGATGATCATTACCACTTTTAGTATGTGTAACTTTGCAAATTAGCTTGTGTCTCCTGATTAGAACCGTTCTAAGTGACTGACCCAGCGAAATTATTAATAAAATCACTAGTGAGCTGTAAAAGTCGATTAAAGAATCCCCCGTTAGCAATTTCTCTTAAAATACATCTAGGCCAAAGAAATGGAAAATTTTACTAGAAGAACTGTCAGGGTGTGAGGGAACTAGCATTAGATAGGGCTTCAGTCAACCATTCTTAGGATTGAACCACCAATGATGATATAAATCCTGTTTTTCATGGTCTCTCTATGTTTTCCTAGGTCTCCCTATGAATATATTTCAATCTGTATCCATTCATGAATTCTCTTTTTTGACCTGTTCTCTGCCGTGTGTGTCCGAACCATTGGATTCTTTGTGAGTTAATGCAGCGGACTATGGTTTCTTCCTATATTAGCAGATTTAATTCTACATTTCTCTTCATTATCCATTCACTTCCTTCCTTCTTTGTGGGTCAGAAACTTCTTATAAGTATTTTTATCTCAACAATTTTAAGAATTTCTATGTTTCTTTGTGTTAAAATCCATGTCCCGAAACCTTATGTCACCACTGTTTTTTTTGCTATTTTGCTGATTTTGAATTCGGATTGCTTACGCAAGCTGAGTGCTTTCTTAAGGATAAATTACCTCAGTTACCTGCAAATAATATCCGTGCTATTTCATCTGGGATTGCATTATATACGCTTAGATTCTTCTGAGTATTTTTTCTTCACTAAACTCCAATTATTTCTTTTTTTTCCGTGATGACGAAAATAGTTATGAACCTTCAACACCGCGCCCCGACCTCTTGATTAAAGCACTCGGCTCGATGCGTCACCGATTTCCCCACGCCCCCGAGGGACCATTCCCTGCCAAAAAAAGGGACCAGTCAGAAGGAACCTCGCAAAGGAATTGTGGACTTTTCTTTCGTCACTCACTCCGATTTCATTTATCCATTACCTCCAGCCATCTTTCGCTAAATAAAAAGCAGATCCGAAAACAGCCAATGAGGCGGAACGATTGAGCGATTGCGAGAGCGAGGACAAAAATCAATTTCCACGCGGGGGTTGGGGGTAGGGGAGCGGGAGTGGTGGGGGCGTGGGGGGGCTGGGGGACGAAAGATGGAGAAGGACTGCGGGACCCGTGTGTTGTGTGAGGAGGAAGACTCGCTCACCCCCACAGGACACGCGCGGGCCCGTGTTCGTGAGATCGAGAGTCGGGAGGTGGAGGAAGATGATGGGGACTTTGCACCGGGGGAATATGAGAGGGTGGGGCCGTGGGGAGGACTATAAGGAGGGACTGGAGCTGAAGTTAATCGAGTCGGAGATGGGAGAGAGGCAAGGGATGGGATGGAGGAAAGGAGGAAGCGACATGCACAGCCTTGGGAAGTGTGGGAGTGGGGTGCTGCCATATAAATAAGAATATCGAGGACTTCATATCGAGCATTAAATGAGCTAAAGATGGAGCCAGCTTTTTATCTCGAGACCGGTTTAAAGAAAATAAATAATTTTAAATTAACTTCAGCAATTTGCATGTCATTAAAGGAGAAAAATGAGAGATTCATGAAGAAATATCGCCTGCTGTCCCCGTCAGGGACCAAATAACTAAAGACGGCGATAGCTTTTCCGTAAATACCCGTTTACATTAGAGATATAAACTAAATTAATTCATGCACTTGACGTGAAATTAACGGAACAAATTAAAAAGCTCTTCTGCTTCTTTATCAAACACTCATGAAGGCAAGGTTCAGGTGGATAGGCCACGATTTGAGACACAATGAATTTGCACGGAACATAGTAGTGAGGAAAGGCCTTACGAGGAAGATCGAGAGACAAATACATAAGCCATCTAAAACGGGTCATGAAACAGTAGAGCTACAAGGACATAATGGTAAATGGATAATGGTAGGATGGAGGGCTGCAGTCAACCAATCTTAGCATTGAACGACTACTGAAGATGATAATGGTGTTGAGGCGTTTGCACTCGGTGTTATTCTGAAAATTGGTAGATGTTTAGCTATGAATTATTTTGGTTCAATCTTTTTATCTGTTTTACTTCCGTGTCAGATATGAACATTAAAGAAAACATCAGACAATGAGCATCAGAAAAACAATGACCACCCTGCGCCCTTCTGCTAATTCCAAGTTCAATTTAATTGGACCACATTGCTCGTTATTTTTTGATTCGAGCAAATCGAATAATATTTATACAATTGTATTATGATTATTTGTTTCGTATACTGTCCTGGCTGATTATTTCTTTCATTCCGTGTCCTGAACACTAAATGTTTGATTCAAGCTAATAAAATAATATTTGAAAATTGTTATGATGATTAATTTTTATTTTCTGATTATTTGTTTCCTTAAATGTCCTGAACACTACATCTGTGATTCGGGAAAATCGAACGACATTTGCTTGTCATACTATACTATAAAATTCATTTTTTAGCTAGATCGTGTGTAAAGGACCTCAGCTAGACGGCACTATTAGCAGTTGGAGACCCCGAAACTTTAAATCTAAACCACTTTTTGACACTGAAAATACCAAAATTGTTTCCATGCATCGCCATATGTTTGAGCCCTAAAGTCTGCGGCAGAGCAAGACCATGGAAGGATCGAAGATTGAACCGGAAAATTGAGGGAAGAGGACAGAAATATGAGGGAGTGGAGAAGGAAGGAGGAGATTCAAAAAAATAAAAATATGTATGCATAAAAATAATAAAGACGAGGCTCAGGAGGAAAAAGTGGGAGTGGAGGGTGGTGGGAAGGATGTTGGAGAGATCGACTCGGGGGCAGGGAGGCGGGAAAAACGGGGGGGAGGGACAAGATAGATGGAGAGAGATCTAGGGGGAGTTGGAGGCTGGAAAAAAAGTATTTCTAGGGTAAGGGAGTGGCGGTAAAGGGGTTGGGAGAGGAGGAAGCAGCCATGACTTCGTTAGGCCTCGCCGTCTGTTGTCTTCTTTGCTGTCCCAGGACGGGGAGAGAGTTAGAGGAGGCTGGGAAGTCTCCAGAGATTGAGGAGAAGAAGGTGGAATGTGAAGGAAGGAAGAAATCCTTAAGGGGGACAGCAGGGAAGCAAGTTGATGCGGGGGATAGTCATAAAGGAGGAGGAAGTTAAGAGAATTGGGAGAATCAGCGTAGAAGAGAATTTAGGAAGAAGAAAGTGGATGGATTTAAGGTAACTTGAGCGAGATTTTATCTTGTCTTCACAAAAAGGGGAGGAATCAGGCGAGATGTTGTGGAATATGAACATAATAAGAACTATGTCATTGTTCTTATTATCTTGTCTTAATAGAGATGTCATATTCGAAATCCATTTCAGAATACAAGCAGATGTAAAAAGCATGAAGTGATAAAAGTAATATTTAATGAAAAAAAACTTGTTAGTGTAACTGAAATTATAAGTAATTTATTGAACATAGATTGAATGATGTCGATTTATCAAGCTACGTGCTTAAAACTCCCACACTAACTAAGGATTTCATGCTTTTTAATATAAAAAGTTACTTTGAAAATTACTTTTATTTTTAGAAACTATAGAGAAAACATGCAAATCTCATGTCATTACATTAATGACGCTATCTGATCGTCAGAACATCTTCATTTTGTTTCGCCCTGTTGTAACATACATGTGTTTGTATTGGAAAACGGATTCTATTCCTTGGCAAACATCTCGAAAAATAGTGGATTAAGTGACTTATATTTTGGTACCTTAAGACAGATGAGATATTTTTCTTTAACATGAAGCCAAATTATCTGAAATTTATGAGTAAGGATATCTCGCTCAAGCAAATGAGAAACTCTTAAGGTAATTTGTGACCTGGGCTCTGGGTTACGTTATTGATGATTGATTCTCTTCTATAATCCTTGCCAGGAGTACGCTAACTCTTCACGTGATCTCCCTTTTCCCTTCAGTATACTATTACCTCTCTTCATAGCATCCAGAATGCCTGTCGTCTATATCCTCCCTCTTCCTCTCTATCCGAGCATATTCCTCCCAAAACAATAATCAACCCCCTCTCTTGGAAGCGTTGGTAGTGAAAAGTACTCTCTCTGGCTGTCTTCCTATGACGTGTGCGCTGTGTTTCGTGATCCGATGAACGAGGATGCCAAAGTAATAACATTAATTTTGGTTGCATAGCTCATTTCATTATATGGCTCTGGGTGCTTCTTTAAAGGGCGTTTATTTCCTTCGTGGTGTAAGTTACTGGGCAGGGACATGAAATTTAAGAAGTGTAGGGGAGTTTTCTAGTATCGGCATCATTAACCCTAACACCTAGACGAGCGTGGGACTTTAACCGTAAAATTAGTAGACTAGTTCACCAGGAATACCAAATTTGAAGATTATTGTCGCATCGTCAAAGACCTAAACCTAAGGGCAAAATCTTTCCCGCATAGGTAACTACACCCGCGGCCTTCGATCTTCTAAGCAGGTCTATCAATAGCCTGCCTACAGATACCGCCGGTTAACTTCGATTAACCTAAACAGAATGCGATAAGTTATCATGGTGCTTGTCAGCAGGCCATGTTTCACTTCGAGTGCCAGATCTTCGATTTCGGGGACGCTTTGGAAAAATTCCTGTGCAGAAAAACGAAAGATGGGATACTAAGAAACTTATATTTCTCATAACCATTCCTAAGAGTGGATGACTGCAGCCCACCTTTCTACACTGTCCTCTGCTCACTCCTACATGTCCTTGCAGGTCTTCTGTTTTATATCTAGTTCCTGCCTTCTCCGTATATTCGGTACTTCTCATGAGACTTTCCCTTACATTTTACCTTGAATTATTATTATATTCCTTACTTTATATATAATGTCTTGGTAGAAAATCGCTCTCGGCGACGATGCACATGCATAAATAAAACAGCGATACACTAAACAACGATGATGACGGCTTGACCGTCAAAACGTCCAAGTTTTCTTTTGTAAGTGTCCTTTTTGCGTGTTTCTGTGTTTGTTTAGTGTATCGCTGTTATATATATACACACACACACACTCCTCACAGCAGTAATGAGCTGTAATTTTTACATGGCGGAAAAAATCTTTTGTTTTCTAATTGATTTCAGCATACGACGTGAAAAACATAAAGTCACGTTAAAACTATATAGGTACATGCAAACTTGTCAAGTCACTGAGAATTGCAGTAATGCAAAACAAATTTATCGAGTCATTAATGCTACAATATCTACTTCATGCCTCTTACTGCTGTTTAAATAAAAATAAATAAAATTTGAATTTCGTCTCTGCAATGATTAGGGAAAAATCTAGCTTAAACTACCTCTGCGAGAAATAGAGACAGAAAGAAGGAGCAAAGGGCATGCCAAAGGTAGAGCACGAAGGAAAAGACGAAGTGGATGCGAGGGAAAGGGTTCTCGACATGGGAAGGGAAAAGGTAAAGAGTAAGAGAGAGGAAAGAGATGAGAGCAGCAAAGGTTTCGACAAGAGGAAGGGAAAGAGAAGAGGGGGAGGAGGAGGAGGCGGTGGGGGGGAAGAAGGAGAGGAGGGGTTGAGGGGGGTGGGGGGACGTATCAAAAGTTACCGCCGGTGGCAAATCGGGACGGACTCGGGTGTTATTCGATTAGATGGAGGATAGAGGAAGGGGTCTCATCGCCGCTCTCAAGGGAATAAGACGTTCGGGGAGGCATGAATGGGGGTGGCGGGCGGGGAATCCAGGGGAGGGTGGGGAAGAGCAAGACGGGGAAGGAAAATGTACTGGGGTTCCACAGAAGCTGGAATAAGTGGTGCAGAGTCAAGGTTCGGAATGTATTCATCTACTAGTAAAAAGAAAGGCAAATGCCATTGGCTCACTGACTAGTCACTATATTTCTCGAACCACGGAGCACACAAAAATGAAGAATTGCCACAAATATCCGTGTTAGGACATAAAATGTTCAAAGATGAATCATCTAGAAACAATGCAACTAACGAGATTTTATAAAAATGAAACGTGTATAGCTGGTATTACCTAAGAAAAATTACAGGGAAAACAATTCCTTGCATGCATACATACCTATCACACCATTCACTTTCGAGGTAGGCAAAGTCAAAGTACTTAGCTATTGCGGTTGGGCAAAGGAAACTGACGCTCTGTTAAGAATCTCAATGCTCAATCCTGGCATTAATCTTTCGCCTCTGTTGCAATCGCGCATCGCTCCATACATGCTCTCTTTTCTTAATAATCCTAATATTCCTCCTCGAAAGAGTCTCTTCCACCGCATTAAAATTATTAGATCAAATTATTTATCCAATACATTACGTTTAATGCATTTATTTCTCGCTCGATTGATAGGTTTGTTTACTATGGTTTACTATATTCTGATGTCCCAATACCGGGACATATCTACTTTTGAAGTGATTAAAACCGGGAAAAAATCGGGACGTTGTCTATAAAGGTTTAACTATTAGTGTGCAGTTATTTTATTCTTTAATTGTCATCACATTATAAAATCATTTATTGTAGCTGTGAAGGGTTGTTCTGGAACCAAAGTGCAAATCGGGGTGTAACACATTTTACATTGAAGAGTAAGGATTCATGGCTCGTGGCATGTATCGACTCCGTGAAAAGTATCCGCGAACAAATTCGCTGTTATTCGTTGCATAAGCGCCAAGTTTATTTTTAAATAGTAGATTATGTGTCGTATATTTACGAGCGTGCCCAGGATATAAAGGATATAATAAATATTGGTATACATTAAAAGGACATTACTGTAGCAAGAGAGATATACTCAGTTTTAAGGGAAAAGAATATACCTCTGTCACTTCGCTAAATTAGTAAGGCTAAATGTGAACGAGTTGCAAAGCGAACTTTATGATGATGATGAATATTTAGATATTTTTGGCAGAACAATGAAGTCGGAGAAAGAAAATGAAACTAAACATGATGAGGATGAACGCTTTGATCTATTTTCCCACCTATCGAAGGGGTTGTCTGATGGATTGCGTTGAATGTCAAAGATTCACCCAGCGGGACAACCGAAAAGGGACGAAGCCCTGAAAATGCTTGATACCATTAAGGAGACGTTCGCAAGCACGGACTTGGAATCAGAAAGTTATTCACGGCTTGGAATCTCATAATTCGTGGAAAGGACGAACCGATTACCCCGCCCATTGCCTTCAAATGTAAACGGTCCCATTCGAGGTAAACTTGCTAAAGGTTGGCGTTGAATATATAATGATGATAAACCAGGATTGAGACTAGTAATTGCGAAGATAACGATTCGAGGAAAAACACCCAGTTATTACATGAGGTGAGCAACAACTGAATCGATTTCTCCTGTGTGAATAGGTGAGTAGGTTGTTAAGGGTTGGATTGTGAGGGAAGAGGAGGAAGAGTGAAAAGAAACTTTGCATCGACTTTTGCCTGCTCAGAACGACTGGCACCAAGTGGTCCTCAATTTTATTTCCTGTCCGAGAGAATAACTACTACATTTCAAGTGCTTTCCACATAGTGCTCAAGTAGCGATGGGGACTTTACAGAGGAAAAAGTCTATAAATCTCCCAGCACACGAACCCGGGCCGTCGGATTGGGAAGCAAGTATGGAAGCATCCAATACAAGCAAACCCCGAAAGCAGTACCTACTACCCAAGGCAATATTCGAGGTAGGTACCATGACTCCGAAAAAAATCTGCAGTCTAGTGGTATAGAAAGACTGGTTGTGCCAGGCGAAACTTAGTGGAAGTTGCTTAACATAGTGAAATGAAAAAATATGACAAGTTCATGTGGAATTACTAAGTCACAGCTTTCATTTCATTATATAGTAGTATAGAAACTTGCTGGAGAAGATTTACTTCAAAGAGAAGAAGGCGTGTGGAAGGGGTCGGCTAAGGAGCGGAAAGGAGATGACAGCACAAGGTAGGGAACGCTGTCAAAATAACTGCACTTAACTTGGGAGGACGCGAAAGTGACTGCAGCTCGTTTAACAACAATATTTACGATACAAGCAAAGCTGAATGAAAATGCGCCGATATTATCTGCAACCCATCGCAGAAGTAAAAGGAATGAAGAGCCAAAGAGTGCTGGAAATCTGATGTAACTGATCGAGCATTTTTATGTTGGCAACGAAGCATTGCGATCGTGGGAATCCTGGTAGTCAAACACAGAAACTACCTTAATTGAAGATAGGTGGTAGCCCACGGACTATTCCGCAGAAAAGATTATCCAGCGCAACTACCACCATGTTTCACCACCACTATGCACTGATTTCATACCTGGGTATTTAAATCATTTATCACCGTTGTAGGCGAGAGGGGCCATTGAACGTTAGCGGAAACGAGGTGCGTTCAACTCATCAATCAATCTCAGTTGTGTCGAACTTTCAAGCGGAGACACTCATCCCAATCGGAATATAAACTTGGGGATGAACTGAATCAGGTGGAGCAACTGAATGATTTGATTTGAAAAGTGGGATTCCGCGCTCGTTGACTGCATGGGTAGTCGTAACAATGGAGCTCTGAATTTACGCTATGGGAATTGGCATTAAAGGCATTAGTGAGACACGAGCTGAATATCAAAGTACTGGAAGAGAAAATTCCGACACTGGAAAAACCACTGAGCGAATAGATAATTGGACTCTGCCATCGAGTGATTATTTCGCGTTGGCAATAGAGATTGAACAAAAGTATGGTTTGGCCACAATCAGCATTACGACCATCTATAATTTGTATGATAATGGCCGTCATAATGAATCTACATTCAGAGATTAAGTCTTAACCATCAAAGTCAGAAACGCACCCTCGCGGAATAGCATCTAAAATACATGTAGAATAGCGACATTTGCTCCCCTGCTTTATGCTTTCTACTAGGCTGGTCAAATTAAGTCTCACCATTCTTCAACGTGGGCAATCTTTTTGGCAATTCCTAATTTCTATGCGACGGAAACGGGGCTATTAGTGGAGATATACAGGCACAAAATCAGCATAATCGAGACAAAATATAAGGGAAGTTGATGGAAAAATATTTGTCTAACTTCCTTCTCTTCAGTCGTTTAAAGTAGAGAATTTTGATCACGAAATTATTTGTATTGTCACTGATTAATATAATGTACGAACGGTTTCGTTATACAAGTGACATCATCAGGCTTTGAACCTCTCAGTGAAATTTGAGAATTTAATCCGTGAAAATATTGGTGCACATGTCAGAAAAAAACATGAAGTTGGAGGAGTATTTGGAGTTTTCAGGGAAATAGTTCTTGTTTGAAGCAATGCATGAATGTGACAGAAGCAAAGTAGGTTTGCAAGGATAAAGGCAGCAGGGAGGAAATTATTAAAATCGAAGAGAATTTTCTAGAGCAGAGAATTGTGCCCTTTTGGCAATGCCTAATTCGAAAGGAATCAGCATGATTGGTGTGCATTAACGTAATTTCGTGACCATGAATTCTCTAAAGGTTGAGCCAGAATCAACAAATTTAAGGAAAATTCACGTTCACTCATACTATAAGTTCGTGGTTTTATATTTCAGAAATGCAAGCAATGGTTTTAATAATAATAATGCGACTTTATTGGGGCGAGATTGATACTGGAACATTCCCTTCTTCCATCTAAATCTTCGTGAAAAAACATCTACAATTTTACTATTAAAATTATAGATAAAGAACAAAAAATAATTTCCATCAATATTTTATATTTAAGAAACTGGAGTACAAACAATGTAGAATGATATATACGATTGTGGGGAAAACGTAAGAAATAAGGAGCTGGTATACTTAACGATAACACCCACTGCAGAAAAACACCCACACAAGATGGGGAGTGTGAAAAACCTGCGAAAACCTTCTAATAGATAAAGTTAATCTACTTTAAAAAAAAGTATAACATGCATATAAAAAGAAGCAAAAAGGGAGCTGACATGCACAAAGAAATGCGAAATAAAATATTTATAAAATTACAAATCAATAATTAAAGGGAAGAAAATAAAGCGGACCTCAATAAGCCATTTTAGACGAGGGATTCAGTTCCAGCAGCAGTAGCAGGGGAATAATACGCGAGCGATGGAATTGGGCAGGCATTTATTGTCCCGAGGAAGGCCACCCGACAGGAGTGGGTGCGTTTAAACAGAGGGAGTGAATGCATTTGGGGGCTTGGGGAGACGTGGGAATGAAGAAGCCCCGGCAGTGATTTCGTGGAGATAAGAGGGCTCAGGAGCGAGTCGAATTCAGGGCGCGACTCCGCTGCCGAGCGCAGAGGAAATGACTTGAGGTGAGCGGACGGAACGGAAAGGTACGTTCGCAAGGGGAGGTGATTAGGTGGATTGAGGAGAGAGATAGAGAGAGGGGAGGGAGGGGCAGGTTATATGAGAGAGAGAGAGACTTTTGAGGAATTAAATGACGGGGATGGAGTCGGAGCGTAGTGGGTTCGGCTGATTGAAAGTCAGAGGAGGGAGGGCGGGAGGGAAAAGGCGATGATGAACGAGAGATTCACTCTAAAGGACATATGCCGGCGTGCTTGTGAGACAGGGAGGGAGAGAGAGAGAGAGAGGACCTCAAAGAGGGATGCGGCTGATTTCTTTGAGGGGACGAATAAGATTTTGGAGGCGGTGCAAGAGTCTGCAGATTAAGGTGCTCCTGCTGGCAGGGGGGGAGAAGAGGGGATGGGGTAGGGCGCGAGGGAAATAGATGGGGAGGAGTCTCACGTCCGACAGAGCGATGTAACGACTGCGATATGCGATAAAATAATATATTTAATAATATTTATTTGCCCATTAAATCAGCATTACAAGCACACATTTCCCCTTAGGCATTCTACCTTTTAGGCATTTCCTATACTTGGGATACCTCAAAACAATTTACGCTGCGAACAATTGAAAAAAATAAACAAACTGAGACCAGATACGTAACATAAATATATGCATGCAAAAGATAATATTTTTTTTTCTGCTTGAGGCTTTCGCAGATTTGGATTGCAGTTCTCTCCATTGTTTTCGGGTTAGCTGCGTCAAGTTTTATTCAGATGGACGTTTCGTGGCCTATGCTGGCCACATCTTCAGATCAGGTCTGAGTGCTGACAGATGGATATGGCCCTCTATACTTGCAATATGAAGGAGTGTACGAGATTCCTTGCAGCTGCGGCCAGAAATACGACGGCCAAACTAAGAGAGCCATCTCCGTCCGACTGAACGAACACCGCAGGGCTCTCAAAAATAAGCATTGCGAACCATCAGCAGTGGCAGAACATGCGTTCACTAATCCCGGGCATCAGATTATGATTGATAAAGCAAAAGTCCTAGCCAAAGAAAAGTATTATTTCCCTCGCATCATCCGGGAGGCTATTGAAATTGAAAAAGTAGCAGATGATTTCAATAGAGATGATGGGCATAGACTAAATACCACTTGGAAAAGACTCATACGCAAAAGCGCACCAAAATCGGTGTCCTCGACGCTGATTGGACGCGCCACTGGCAGGTCAACCTGAGGATGGTATATATAGTGTGCCATTTCCATCTGTCCGGACTCAGACCTGATCTGAAGATGTGGCCAGCATAGCCCACGAAACGTCCATCTGAATAAAACTTGACGCAGCTAACCCGAAAACAATGGAGAGAAATAACATTTTTTGTTTAATCTCAACCTATCGTGCATACAGTTTATAGTGAGTGTTAACCATGCTATTAGAAAATAAAACACATCTGGATTTTCATTATCAAATAGCCAGTGATAGCCTTATTTTTACTCTGTTAAAAAATTGTAGCTCTTATATCATCGGACAATCTAAGAAATAATTTTGGCCCTACATAGATAAATGAGCGTTTGAACAGAGACAAATTGGGATTCGGCAAAATATAAAATTTTGTAGATCTTAGGTTGTACACATTGGCTTTTGGTTCTTCCTTAGGTTTATTATCACTTCTGAGGTAGAACAATTTCAATACTTTATAAACGTAAATATGAGGCAAAGGGAGTAACTGTAATATTCATGAAATGGTATTGGCAGGTTTGCATTCTCCCTAGTGCGATGCTCACTTTGCAACACAACAATGTATGCACGAGAAAAAAGAACGTCACTATTATTGTTATTGTGTTGATTTATATCAAAGGCGTCAAACAAGGATCATTTAAAGTTTTTTTTTTATTATTGCGTGGTGTAAGGCTTATATTTTTATGTACGTATTTTGAATGAACTCCTCAACTATTAAGTAAAAATTTGGCCGTAACAATTGTTTACCTGCAGAATGCTACGTACTGGAAGGTTACCGAACATTTACAATGCGCACATCGTCCAATTCATTGTCGTTCCTGTGCACCAAAGTGTTCCGATCTGCCCTAACTTCACCTTGAATGAAAATCTCCTTTTAATTAAATGAATAAATATTCCTCTTACTCAACGGTTTACATGCCGGGGCAATGAATGTCGGGGAATGCCCATGGTTTGGCAGCCACTTGGGCCCATAAATCCGCGGATTTGCAAAGTGTCTCACGTTTATCATAAAAAAGTTCTTATATTGAGTTCCAGATGACATAAATTTTGTAAAAATGGAAGATACATCAAAGTAGATGGCCACGGCAAGTGCATGGCAGTGCGCGATAAAAATAAGCGTGCAATTATGTATTGCGGAGTTCCGGCTTGGGATATTTACCTAATATATAATATACACTCATAATATGGGAGTGTTAAATACACCATTTTTCGAGTAGTTTCGCAACTCTGCTTCAATACCCAATAATCTTCAGTAGTATACTCCATAGATGTTTGCCGGAAAATAAAATATTAATTTCACATGTGAGATAAGAGGAATAGAGATGCATATGAGGTTATTATTTATGTCTTCCCGGGAAATATCTTACTTCAATCAATTCCTGAATATGGTACACAGCGTTGCGAAATCAGTTGAAAAAATGAGTGGAAAGCTATGATTTCTTAAATGTTTGCTATTATAATGGAATTTCCGCATTTCATTGCGGTCAACTTGCATGCCTATCATATGTGTACAACTTGAACTTATTTGCGTTAATTTTTCGTTATTTCGAAGTAAATCGATTTAGGTTGGTTCTGTTTATATATAACGTGGAAAACTAGTAAGTTTTATAAAATTAAAAATCAGTAAAGGCCAAAGCTTTCCGAGGTACTTCAAATCGTCGAAGTTCAACCATATTTACATCTCATATCTTGCTTCGCGTGATATTAAGTGACGTATGATTACTCATACAGCATAACATCGCGTGGTTGTTTATCGCATAGCTCGGTGGGAAAGTAGCTATAGACATGGGTGTTATTTCCACAGCATTAGCCTTAAAATTCATTTGCAAGCATCCCTTCACTGTGTATGTGTGAACTTTGAAGGCGGTAGGAGTTAACTGGGATAGCAATCGTCACACTTTCGACCGCGGTTCACACTTGTACGAAAAAATGACAGCCTTCTACTCTCCTTGTGTTTGGAATTTAGATTGCGCGATAATATCGAAATATTGTGCGAGCCGCGGCGAAGCAGCACGGCTAAACTTCGAAAGGAGTGGGCCCTTGCCCTTGTTGTCGGGAAATGAATGATCAAACACAGGTTTTAAGAGGAAATAAGACAGTATATTTAAATCAATAATTCAATTTACTAAGCAAATGAACGAAAATGTGCGTCTAGAATAGCCAAATAAGAACATTACCCCGTTTCGGGAAGGAGAGAAGCTCGGTAGATGGCACGGATGGATAGCGCTGCGGCTCCGGCTGGCCCGTACTTCGACTCCCATTAAGACTTCATGATAGCACCAATATATAGGAAAGCCGAAACGAAGATATTTTCGGCAGGGTGACAATGGATTTAGGGGAGGGGGAGTGGGAAGATATGTACGTCAACGAAAGTGGAAGGTCACACTCCGGAGAAGCATAGTTACCCTTGTTGTGAGCGTTGCCAAATTACAGCACAGAAATACGAGAAGGCAACAAGTTAAGAGCACACAGAAGAATAAACAACTCAGTCCATCCTATAAGAGATGAAAACTGGTACCACCAATTTTCAGGTCACAACAGAGTTACACACGGGGAAATCCTGTTATCACAGCTACTGGCGGGGATAAGAAATATCAATATCAAATTATTACCTGAGGTTGGAATTAGCATTGCTAGAAATGTTAACATTTACGTCAACTTAGACATACCTGTTGTAGTTGTTTTAGATTAATTAAAAGAATGACTTCTGAATGTTCTAGTCTAGTCTAGAATGATGAGGGATTAACCGCTTTTAAAATTTATATATAACTCACTTTGTGTGAAGGATAATGGAGAAAGTGCAATGGATGGAAAGGAAGACAAACGAGGAAGTGCTTGGCATGATGGGTGAGGCAAGGAAACATCTGGAGAAGATTAGGAGGAGGCAGAGTAGTTGGTTGGAAAAGGAAATGAGGGTAGAAGATGATTATGGCAGTGATAGAGGTGAGGATGCTGGGTAAGCGAAGGGAAAGAAAAAGAATGCGCTTGGTGGACGGAATAATGAGAGGGAGGACGAACGCTGAGATGAAGGAAGAGTAATGAGATCGGTGCCGGTTCTAGTAATAATTTAGAAGCTTTTTAACACTTTTACATTTAAACCTATCTTAATCGACTACAATAGCTGTAAACATTGTTACCCTAACTATTTTGTTGCCACTACCTTTACTATGAAAGGTAGTCGTATGAGTTTATTTCTTTGTTACTATCTTAACCGGTTGATTACTCCACTCCGAATAATGAAATTTAAGCCGTGTCCAAACTCTCCAGTTAGGTACCTAAATCCGGAAATTTAGGGAGGACGCCATCTTTAAGTGTGTCCAAACTCGTTAGGCATCATAAGGGAGCGGAATTGGGCAGCCAAATCGGTCGCCAGATTTAGGGTACTACAAGTCCTTCCTAAATCTGGCACCATTTTGAAATTCCCATGATTCCGAGTGGTAAAAGCGTGAAAACTAGCGGAATGAGTGGAATTGCAGTAAATATGACGGGTAGGTAATTTGTTATGAATAGAAAGGCGTGAGTTCTGGTGGATATATATAATGAATGATAAATGTATGATTGATTTATGTTATGAATTTCTTCTTCGGAAGCAACGAGCAGACTAAAACATTCGTATCAAGGAGTGAGACAGAATATACAAGTGTCATAGCGGGGAAGTATTTTGAGTGTGTTCAAATCAGATTTTTTATACTGTCTTACGCGTGGTAGATATTTTTTTAATTAAAATTTCGTTTTTGGGAGTAACGAATCAATCAACCGATTAGTTCATTTAAGCTAGAAAGGAGAGGGTGGATCTAAACTAAAAATATAAACTAACAAAAAACTACACTACGCCTAAATAAAGTCAACAATGTTGAAAGTTTTAAACGAAATTAAAAAGTAACTACAATACAAAATAAACATTAAAAAAACGGCAATCTATAATAGTTCTTCCCCACAATAGTTATAGTCTTCAAACCCCATTTACCTACAGCCAAAACTTCAATTAAAGTAAGCAAAAGATAGTTATATGACTTAAGATGCAGCTCCTGTACCATTGGGAAACTGTGAATAGATGTAATTAATATTATTTAAGATTTATTTTACATCATGTCCATTGGACATCATTTCGTGACCTCCATATGGATGTCACTGCATATACCTCATAGGATCTCTTCCTATGAACATCCAAAGGATGTCGAATGCTAATTGGACTGCATGCGGTGGCTGGTATCACCTTACACAGACGTATTAATAATGCACGCAAAAGGAAAGAACAGTACAGGGATAATATAAAATTCGAATTAAAGCTAATACCTACACGATCACAAATGCAATTAACTGCTCAGTCTAACACGAATCGTTATCTGTCATAGTGGCGAAAGTCAATACAAGCAAAATGAACAAAAACTAAAAATACGTGCTTTATACAGCTAAAAGACACGGATAAATACACAATCACAAATTTAATAAACCGCTCAGTCCAACACGAATCACTATCTACCAAAAGGAAACATTGATACAAACCACGAAGTTAGAAAGATACGAACACATTGAACACAATCTATAAGTACGTGCTATACTGTACTATGTAAGTCACGGAATCTAAATATAGTCCTATAAATCTCAATGTTACGAATTAACCACATAATATTCCGAAACTATGAAAACAATGAGGAAATGTATTATAATCGCAATCCAATTTCAAACAGCACTAGTCATGAGGGTCACTTGCTCAAAACATTATCGTATTCCGTATTTCCCTTGACCTTCGTTTGCTTAAAGCTCTGTAGATGAGATGGCGACCCTTGCGAAGGGCGTCCTAACTCAAGCTCCCTTTCTGTTAGCTGCCCAAAATTTAGGTAGCCAAATCCATGCTCCCTAATGCCTAACGAGTTTGGACACGGCTATAATAAAACTTTATAAATTCCAATAATGCCCGTGAAACTCTGAAGAATGTGGTGATTGTGAAAATTTAGGGATTTTGGAATTTGAGGCGTCTTTCGTTTACTACATTCATTAATTTGTTTAAGGAAAAATTCAAAAGTGGCGTTTAAGTAGAACAATTTCCTACAAGCAGCGATTCACTCAAGTTACACTATACAGACGTCAACTTCCTTGTATAGGAATAGCGAAACTTGGTGGCACTCACCAGCGGAGAATCAGAGATCACTGAGGGTAAATCAAGCGTTGATAAGCGGGCAAAGGTACCGAAGGACTCCCGGAGTGACATCTGGAGGAAGACTCGGCCACTATATCCCACATCACTTGTATGCTTTCCTCTCCCTTGCGTCATACTCTTAACAAGCAAGTGCCACCAAGTTTTGCTACACCTATACTAAGCCACCAGAACCATGTCCGATACGATGTATTGGATGTAACGCAAACATCGCAAATCGCGGTCATTTCGTCGAAATATCGTACTGACTGACCTTACGCGGAAGGGACCGGGCCGTCTTATCCCTTTGGGAGTAGGATGAAGGATGAATCCCAAGGTTAGTTGGGAATTTTGAGACCGAGACAAAGTATGCGGCCTTTACGTCAAATATTCGATGGTTCGATAATAATTTGACTCAGCCGGATCTATTTACATTTTACGTGAAATGCGCATTTTCGCAGAGTAAAAGTACGCGTAACATCCTTGATTTTATATCATAAGTAACGATAGCTTAGCCCTCTTCACCCTCAAAATGTCCTGCGTAATACTTCAATTGCCTATTTCCAGATGTAATTCCAATCCGTACTTGAGTGCAGAGTGGAGAGCGCTTCAAGTGCAGCTCTCCGTCCGTCGGATGGGACGTTAAACTGTGGTCCCCTAGGCCTCTATTGTTAAAACAGTTCTACTATAAAATTACTTATATGTCATTTTATACACATTTTGGTTGCTTATAGAAAAGCGTGTCATCTGAATATCTAAGTCCTCCGGGTTTCTTGCCGCGTAGGTCCATTTTGCTGGGACTATAGTTCCGCCGGCGTTGCAGTCTACTTCTTCAGGTCAGTGAAGCGAAGTGAAAATGCAGTTTAACCGTTTTAAAAACATCATTGTGATTGTTTGTTGTTTATTTTCCCGCGCAACACGCGTTTCCATGTGTTGGACAGCGAGTAACTGTCATCTATATTAAAGTTATTAGGAATTTCTTCCCGTATAATAGACCTACGTGGAATGAAACCCGAAAGACTTATATATTCAAATATAAGAAGCCGCGGAAACCTCCACACGGATATAAGCGTGTCCTCTGTTTGGTATGGAAAACAAAATCCCACCTTTCCATGCTATTCTCCAACTGAAGTCGATATTACACGGTATTAAATGCAAGAATGGGCGTAACAAGTAGAAAAATAGTATTTTTCTATCTAAAATAAACGCTACTTTCGCAAATAACAGTTTTTAAGAATTGAAAGCTCGTAAGAAATGCATTAAAAGTAACATGCACGAACCTAACCATCTCATTTTGTTAGTTATTACTAAATTACTGCAGTGATTGAATTCAAAGTGGAGAAATTAAAAAGAAATGGTACTGCACACGGCTTCTATGGCTGGAAAAAGATTCCATTAAAATATTTGCTTATTTAACTAACATTTTTTGTAATTTAAGTATTTAAAAAAAACTAAAGCATGTAGTCATTGAAAGCATTATTTTTAAACAAAACAAACTGAGGAGTGGAAATTTGTTTTTGTTTTGACCTATGCAGTCGCGATTGAACCTCATTAAGAGCGGGTTAACGTCGACGCCGGGTTTCTCTCAACCTTTCCACCATTCCCCGTGTAACCTTTCCCTTGCTCACCGTTCTGAAAGGAGCAAATCACCTCAGTTGTCGGAGCCTTCCCTAAAAAAAGGACCTCCTTAAAAAAAAGGATACGATGCAACGGCTGCAACATCAAGATCGAACATCGCCGTCGATACGTCACAACATCGCACATCCATGACGTAGGAGAGGCTCCGCATCCCCACCGTTGGTCCCTACGGAAGGATGAACCCCTTCGGTTAGGTGAGAGTTTTGAGACCGGGGCGGGGCGATGTGTTTGTGAGAAGAAGGGAGATGGAGAGTCGGTGTTGGAGGCAGAGGGAGTATGAGGAGGACCCTGGTGGAGGAGGAGGAAGAGGCGGGAGAGGAGGAGGAGGAGGAGGAGGAAGAGGCGGTAGGAGGAAAAGGATTGGGGGGGGGGAGAGAAGAGGGCCCCCTGTGAAGTAATAAACATGCAAATAAGGCACGAAATTGAGATACCCCGAAGGTTTTAATTGAATAGCATTTGCTTTGCGGAGTCACTAGGAAGGAAAACTCTTCTCTCTCTCTCTACGACTCCCTTTTTCTCTTTCACCTTCTTGCCAAACCCCACACACAGTGTTTCCTCTCCCAACCTCCTCCCCACCACCCCACTGTAGCTCCTTAAAGAGGGAGAGGAGGTATGTAGGTTGGTAGGCAGGCATCCAAGAGGAGCGGCTCGCACGGATTTTCGGAGCTGTGCGGCGGTGGCGTCCCAACTCTGTAAACTCCGCAAGAATGATCAGATTTTGCCCCGGAGTGAGAGAGAGAGAGAGAGTGAGGGGGGGAGAGAGGGGAATTATTTTCCGGGTAGGAAAAGAGCCTTTTGCTGATTAAAGAGCCACCCTTACACAGCCCACTCGAAACTCGATTAACGGATCCGAAGCGCATTAGCCATTACTGTTTCAGAACTTCGCAGCCTGGGGAACGAGACCAAGAGTCACCGCCGTCATCTTCTTCAATTCGGTATCTCAAGTTTTTAAGCGTTCGTCCGAAGTTTCCTCCGAGAGGAGGAGGGGGGGGGGGGAATAATATTTTTTCAACTAGCGATAATTTGGTTGTTCGGACCCCGGTAATGAAAGCAGATGGGCGAAAAATTACGCTATCAGCATGGGATATAATGGTTCGTCATGGTGGTTTTATTTGTCATCTCCGGGCCATCATATCCATAATCCAGACATAGGAAAGACGAGGGTGGATGTTTTTAAATTAAATTTCAGAATTTTCAAGAGCGTTTATAACTACGGTTTGCGTCGAAATCTAATAGAATAAATTATAACATCCACTTAGTTCACGCGGAATGATTTCTCCATTTGCATTTCCTTTTGTTAGTTCGGCTTAATGAACTTGTAGACTAAATCAACGAAGAAATATGATCATAGGTTGAATACATCTGCTGGAATGATTAACGTGCCTCATAATCTTACGCTCTAACCTCAGATAAAATGAATTTAGGCTTATATTAAAGACTGAAAGAAGTTTTAATTCCGAAAAAAGTGGGAGGGCTTATTGCTGACAATTTAATCGATTTTATGGAAATTATTATTGGAGAAATATAGTAGGCATGAATGTAAACGTTAAGTCAATTTTATATGGTAGGGTAAAGCGGGAAAAATATTCCGTTTTAGAAATATTTGGTTCATACAATGCTTGTTACACGAAAGAAGTACATCCAATCAATAATTGTAGCTTACTAAGAGAATATACTGTCAGAATTAAGGAACGAAGTTTACTTTATATCAAGAGTCTTACAGTCCATGACAAAAAAGTGTTTCCTCAATGAATTAAACTAGTATTTGAACCTTTCATACACCAACGAGTGAAATTATCTCAAATTTCTCATGTAGGTTTTCAACTATTGTTGGGGATTTCTCCAAATGAGGAAGGAAATGTGTACTTGACGTTCATTTGTTACCCAGGTTTGAAACCTTTTCAGCAAGACCAATTTAAATTTACGTTTTAGTGCGTCTTCTCATCTCAGAGTAAAATTAAGAGCACTTAGATAGTAGATAAATTGTGTTCTTTTGTGAGCGTATCATTCGCATCATAAGTCCTGGAATAAATTAGCTCTGGGGAGATGGAGGAAGGAACTTCTATTTTAATTGAGTTAAGTTAACAAGAGACCCTAATAGTAATAAAATATATAAAAAATAGATTTTAACGACAAAATGTTAAAGAATGAAAACCAATAAGACTCAACTCACAAAAGTATAGAATTTTTGTTTCCAATGTGTTAATAGGTAACAGATTGTCCAACATTTATTTTTTGTTAAAATCATCAATCATAAAATGCATTGACAATTTCATTTTATTTAAACTGAACTGTAGAGAGCTCATGTAGAGATGCTAGTAAACGAGATGAATTAAAAACATGGCACTTAATTTAATCCAGTACAGTATTGCTTAAGTACTTTACAGAGTACACAGACTTAATTGACCAGAAAGTTGTAAAAGCAGATCAATATGTGACACACAAACTTTGAAGCGACTACTTGCATCTCGATGAATATTTTTGATGATACCCTATCGCTCTGGTAAGGACTGAGATAATTATTTAATGAACCATACGCATTTGAACGCGTCCTTGGATGAAGAAATGCAACGTATCCTTTCATTCACTTCGGCTTGCCTGTCATAGCAATCAACAATAATCACCCCAAAATGATCAAATTTTTACCTTGCTTTAGCCAGTAGAACTCCCTTTCTTTCTTTATTTACTATTGTATTCTTCCAATGCAAATATATTTCATAATTTTCATTTCCAGCGGCCGTGAAATTTGGTAGCACGAATTTCGGCGGAATCAATAAGCGAGGTAAGAGTCAGTTTGTGAGCGGAATACTATGCCAAATTGTCTTATATGATACATACACTGGATATGATAGTTCGACCTACGATAAGACCTTAAATCATGATACTCCTACTATTAACCCCTTCAGAAGTTGATATGTGTAGGGTAAGGAAATTATTTTTGGATATTTTAATTCTCTTTTGCACCTGCCCCGATACAATAGTATTCCGCCGTTTTCATCACATAAATTCACAAAATGTCACAGGCATGCAAAACAGTAGGGTGGTCCTCATTTTCGAATCAACATATAACACTGCGAGCCGCTAAAGGGGCGTTTGGCAGGAGGTGGTAGGGCTCGAGACGTGAAAAAGGGAGAGAAAAAGGGAATTATAATACGAAAAGGAGGAAATGAACTGTAATTCAACGGAGAGCCTTTGTCTCCCCCTGTTTTTTTATTGCCACTGATGGTTTGAGGAAAGAAGTAATTTTTGTTTCAATCAGTTCGGCAGAGCACCTCAATTATTTTTTCACTTCTATTCCGTCCAGAGATATAGTGCGTTGTTAAAACACTATCCTCCATTTCATCCTGAAACTCGCATGATCTGAATTTTTCAATTAATCTTAGCCCAGCCTCCGAGTCTCTAAGGACTCAGAACCAAGGTCTTACCTTGAACTATGCTACACTCTCCGTTCGCCCGAAGCACTTTTTCACGAGGCCTGCGGCTTCCCTTTGTATTTTGTTCTTTCTTGTGCTAAGTATTCCTTAGTAGGGTCCCAAATTCTCGCGGCACACTCGATATGTGCCCGAAATATAGCGAAGCGACATTGCAAATGCTTTAATTGTTACGGTATTCCCCTCCTTTTTTTCTTTTCAAGTCATGATGGCAGATAGAAAAATAGCTTCATCGGCCATCACTGGGAGATGACCAAGTGATGCTGAAATATCTCATTTAAAAAACCTCTTCGTGTGGCTCATTTTCTACTGTTTGTCGTCACCACCAGTTCACCACCTCCAGTGTGGATAAACCTCTGTATGAGCCAAGATATTTTGGAGAAAAGCAGACATTTGGACTATTATTTCAGAACTACTTGAATTTTACCCATATTACTCGAGTAGAGTTGTGTCTCAACTTTCCTCGGCACGTCAAAGTCTTCTTTTGTTGAACTTTCGAGTCCTCTTCCGCGGTGGCTTGTGTCAGCTCGAGGACTGTTTCACCAGCCATCCTGCCCGAGTCTACAAAGAGGGAGTATACTCAAGTATAATACACTAGGTATTTACCGTAATTATTAAGGTAGATGACTATTGGTAAAAAAAACTTGCTTTTAATACCCAATTTTTTATTTTTCCTCGTCGCCTTATTACCCTTCCTTAGTACGGTGGAAATGGATAAGTATGTGACAAGCAATGACGCAAGTCTGAGATATTTACTTCGGAACTAAGGATAGAACCGCTTGATTTTGCTGTTTCCGCTTGTTTTTAATATTACCTAAATAATAACATTACTGTGACTGATAACAATGCAAGAACGAGAATCGCGCAATTAATGACCCAAAATATGGTTGACCTTAGCCTTCAGCAAACTTTTGTGAGAATAATATCGAAACATGTATTGAGGTGTTACTATTTTAATTACTTTTAGTTTTTTAATCCACATTGCAAACGGGTACATGACTCCTTATATGTAAATGGAGGTATCTTTTTAATAACTCTTATAGTGTGGTTTCACCGATTCACCAGTCATCAATTTAGTTAAATATCAACTGCTTCCTATCATTGCAAGAAATTATGGCAAAGTGTTATACATAAAAATTATGTGTACTACTTAGTGAATTGAACATGAAATATGATGCGTGAACTGATTATAATGATAGCTCAATGTTACCTTTTCTTCAGGGTCTAAAATTTCTAATGTGTGATTTATACCGTAGTAATTGTTCTAAATGTATTGAATCAAAGCAATTTAATAATTCAGGGTTCTATTAAAATAAATGAGAAAATAATTTGAGATACTTCAACCCAATTTTCCATTCAAAACGCATTAATTCTAATGAAGATGGGTTTATACCCTTTCATAATATCGCTAACTCATGTCAATAAATCCGTGAGTTATTTAACTCTCTTGCTATGTAGAATGATTTGTTTCATTCCATCAAAAACTTCGAATTAGTCGTTTGTTTTCCAGTTACTTCCTCTACCTTTCGCAATACCACCGAATTCCCTCATTCGTTATCTATTTCAAATGTTCACCTTCTCTTTCTCTTCCATTAGAAACATCGAATCGCAATTTCCATTCAACATGCTTCCTTCATCCTTTTCGAAATTTACATCTCATGGACTTTATGTTTTTTTAAACTTATCATTAAGAGCTACTATTTTTCAATAAAAACTTGTGGTCACAAATAAATTTCCTATGACCATTAATTCGCACCTTCACTGAGGGTTCGTAGATATAAGTTACCTCTCACATGTCAAAGTCTCTCCTGATTATTTATACACTCCATCTAATATTATGTACCCACACTGCTAATTTAGGAAAGATATCCTCAGCTTAGGTCACTTGCGCCATCAAGGACAGGTGGCCATGTTGGTGTTTAAACGGTTGGAAAAAACTACGCCTCGACGTGATCATTCTCATAAGCAAATAACACCATGCGGTCCATAGTTTAATATTCCACCTGTCGAAAGAAGTTCTGTATCAAAAGTGCTCTCCACATATAAGTCAATTTAGGGATTCCTCCATTGACCCCCACCATCACCTGAATCCAAACTCAGGCCCTTGGAATAGGAATCTAATATTGTAGTCACCTCACCAGCACGATATTCTAATTGTCTTTACACATTTCCTCACATGATCCGCCCCTATTAGGTGAAGGTTTTTAACCTGCTACAAAACAAACTATAATTTGATAGTCAAATCTTAACCTCTGTTTATGCCCACGTGCTCTAAAAAATAATCCCAAACTCAGCGTCATCATAGAGAGTAGAAGAATATATTCTTTACCACGCGGTCTAATCTTGCTGCTCCAACACCTCTCTTCCTTTCTTCACCACCGGCATTTCCATGGTCTAAAAATAAAACCTTCATTCTCTTCCCCTCAAACTTACATCCACACACACACTCCCAGACTCACCACCTTCACCATTTGAAAATCTCCGCCGAAAACTCACACAGAGCGTGCTCGCTCCACTCCGCATTGGCCGGGACGTGTCGCGCTTCCAAAATCGGTGTTTTTTTCGAGTTTTACTCCGTTCGAAGGGAGTCGCTCGTGTCGAAGGGAGTCGCCTTCCTCCCACCCTCCTCCTCCCCCCACACAACGTTCCTTTTTAATGCTTTCTTCTACTTCCCTCGCCCCTCAACTTACTTAGACTTCCTTTCCTTCGCCGCCAGTTCCGACTTGATTTCCTAACTTTCTTTTGCCCCTTTCCCACAACCACCACCCTTGTCTCTGCCAAAACCAATTCCATGTATATATAAAAAAAACTAATATTATTATATTTTTGGCCAATTGGCGAACATTTCTTCCTGAGTATATGTTTTTCTTGGTGAAGGATCACTCGAGTGATGGTGTATGTTAATGGCCAGGTAGTTGGCGAATGTGGTGACAGAAAACAAAAAAGGGTACACTTACACAAAAAAATTCTAATATTTCGATGGTCGTACCACCTTCCTCAGAGTAATGACAAAGGGAGAATGGCAATATGGTTCGTCATTCCATCATCACACCACCTTTGTGTTAACACATTTGATGTGTTTCCTATCTTTCTTTCACACTCTGTCTGAACGGAATATTTATTTATTTACGCCTCTGAGCGGTTTGATTGCAGGAATTAATATGTATATAACATCCTAGTGGTACCATTTGAGCCATTTTTCTTCCCGACACACTCGCTGCATGTCCTCGATCCGAGGCTCCCTGCGTGCAGCGACCTATTTCGGGGTCGCTCTCCGCAGAGAGGTGGAGAACTTTCCTGCGGGTGATGGCGATGCTCTCCGCAGACCAGAATGCTGCGCCAGTGGCTGAGCTGGAGTAAAAAAAATGAAACGAGGGCTTCACAAAGGAGGAAGAATCTGGCCGAGGAGACGAGAAATATTACGACTGGCGCGGAAAAACGATTCCAAAAAGGAATTTCATTTTCGGAAAATTTTTTTAACTCCCAAAGTTAACATTTTGGTTCCCTCACGAAATAAAACATGACCTATGGACGGTTGGACAAAAATTTATAGCATGATTTTGATTGGTATTATATCCATGATGTTAAAGAAATTGCTACAAATTTCGGGCTGCAGGAAATATCGTTTTTGTTTTTACACATCCATCAATAGATAATATTATTTTTATAGCTTCCAATATTTGATCTACTCTCCTGCCGCTGATTTAAAGTTATACATGTCTATCTTAGAGTCACCAGCAAAGTAATCCTACATTTTTAGTAGGACAGACAAGAAGTACAATGAAAACTCTGAGAAGATGAACAGACAAACTTATTGGACACATTTTGAAACACAATAGTCAGCTAGACTGTTAAACAATAATGGAAGGATAAATGAACGGGAATACTTTTTGAGGAAGATCAAGAATGGAATAAGACATGCAAATAATGAAGGATGTGAAACTAAAGAAGTATGTAGGAATGGAGCATTTGGCAGGGAGGAGAGTCGATTGGAGAGCTGCAGCAAACCACTTCGGATTGATGATTGAAATTGTAAATGCACATTAGTAATAGTGAGAAGAAGTAAATAAACTCATTATTAGTCACATAATCACTCTTATATCAAGTAATTAGGTCTCCAAGTGGTTTATTCCTTATCCGCCATATAAGTTACGTATGGAACTTATAAGTATTCAACTATTCCATCTCTCTCTCTCTCTTGCAGTTATCAATCCTTAGATTGGTTTGAAAATAGACCTACATTCATCTCTGTTCTGAGTTTTCGTTTTCATTTATTCATAGGATGTTGCCCCAGCATCCTTCCTCACTTGCGCCAAATATTGTTCCCTTGGCCTCCCTCTGTATCGTACCGCCTCCACCATTCCCTCTAACACACTCTTAACTAGACTCTCGTGTCTCAATATATGCCCCACCAATTCTTCTCTTCTTTTTACAATACTCTTCCATAGTTCATTCCCCTTCTCTCTCACTCTCTTAAACACCTCTTCATTTTTAACTCTGCACATCCAACTGATTCCCAGCATTCGTCGATAACACCACACTTCTAAAGCATTCAATCTTCTTCTTTCTTCCTTTGAAATGGTCCAGGTTTCACATCCGTATAGAGCAATGCTCCACACGAAAACTTTTATCAATTTTTTCCTTATGTCTAGGCTGATTTTTCTTGCAGTTAAAAGTTTTTTCTTCTTGTTGAAAGCTATTTTAACATATATATTCTATTTCTAATTTCTATTTTGTTTTTTGCTTCACTTGTTATTATTGCCCCCAGATATTTGAATTCCTTGACCATTTGTATGTTCTTGCCTTGTATACTTAATTTACAATTAACATATCTCTTTTTACTGCAAACCATTCCCTTTGTTTTTTATTGTTAATTATCATATTATATTCCTTTCCCATTGTATCTTCCATCATTTTCACTGTACTCTGTAGTTCTTCTTCACTTTCTGCTAAGATCACTATGTCGTCCGTAAATCTTAGCATGTCCACTTTAATTCCTTGTATCTTTATCCCTCCGCTTATCTTTTGGCGTATCTTTTGGATTGCTTCTTCTATGTACAGGTTAAATAGAACTGGTGATAAGGCATAGCCCTGTCTCACGCCTTTCTGGATCGCTGCTTCTTCCCACTTATGCCCATTTCTTATTACCGCATTTTCATTTACATATAGGTTCCATATAACCCTTCTATCCCTGAATTTCACCCCTATTTTCTTTAATAAATTAAATAAGTGCTCCGATTTAACATTATCAAAAGCTTTTTCTATGTCTATGAAAGCCATGTATTTGTTTAGGTTATACAATAGTAGTTTCCGCAAGGTCTGATTCCATATGGTTCCAATGATTTCAATTCCAAGCAGAAATTTTCCCGTCGTTCTTTGTGGTTCTATATTGCGCATCTTCTGTGATTTACCACATATTCTTGAAAAAATAAAAGTATTCAGTATTTGTGAGAGAATATATACTGGATAATTACGCCATTTTAGTTCCACTAGTATTTTGCATGCGTATAAGACGGAAGTAATCAGGGCGATGCCCTGCAAGTAACGATAAGATTCGAGATATCCCTGCACTCGCTACTTCCATGTGTAAAGCGGCGATTACACACATGAGTTGATTCCAATTTTATCGATTTACAGCGAGTCAACTGCATGTCCGACTGCACTTGGAAGGCCAATCGTGTCTACACGTACTTGTCGCGAATCAGGAAATTGCCGGAATTTGCGAGCGCCGCTGTGTCAACACGCAAAACACGTAACCAAATAAAATTACTCAAAAATTAGAGAGATAGAATATTATAATTTGAATGCTTTAAAGAGAAGGCTCGGATCATGTATGTTTGTTTCAGAACTCGAAATAAATAGGCAAACCTTTTAGTCAACCTCAGAGCATATTTTCAACTTGCAATAAGCCATTTAGGTACATATTTCGTTCGACTTGTAACTCGCCACCTCAAAATCCTAATTGGCAAACATTTTACATTCATCTCCGAGAAAGGTTCCTAACTTGCACTAACATCAACCTAAGAATTCAGGAATTGCATTAACACTGCAATAAATGCCCTTGTACAAATATCAACTTGTAAAAGCGAAAAATTCACGTACACCTCAATGTAAGGTTCTCAACAACTTGAGAAGGTTAAAGTTTCCATTTAAAATCAATGTCAGGTTCTAAATTTGAATTAAAATCAACTTGGGACAGCAAAAATTTCATATATACCTCAATGGAGGGTTATTAACTATACTAGCAACTTGAGCTGGTAAAAATGTTCCATATCCGTCGTCGTGTCCGTCGTAATTGAGGCGGCAACCATTTTAAACGTGCGATTTCCAATCGTCCGACAGCAGTTAGACGATAATCACCTCCACAGCTAGGATGGCGGCTACTCCGTCCAAGTATCGAACTTGCCGCCATCGATGGTGAACTTGTATAGGAGTAGGCACGATACACGTTTAAGTCCACCATCCAAGTGGACTCGTATTGGAGTCAACTCCTGTTTGAAGTCACCACTTAAAGCCGCCTTAAAGTATGTTACGACAGTAAAGTGTTCGATATGAAGTTGACTGTCAGCTTTGGCACACTGGGCGGAAAAACAGTCTTTACCTCTTTGCACTCAGACGCCATCAATCAGACTTTCAATCTATCGGGCAGATCGGAAAGGGGCTTTCTTAATTTTGTAATCGGCTCTGATAGTTAGCATTATTCCCGCCATGTTAAGCTCAACTACAACTGTAGAACACCATTGATATGTGGTAGCCGCTCCATGACTCCAGGGGGCCGAGACCAGGGAAGGAGGTGAGTTAAGGGTGTTCCACTGTGACCGTTTTAGTCAAAAGACAAACTGGACTCCACCTTTTCGTTTGAATTGCTTACAACTTTTTCCTTTCTCTGGTGAAAAGACTTAGCTATCAGAGAACGAGGTTAAGATACAAAAAATGCAGATTATTCGATGATTATAATTTAATGAACATTTTTTTCCTATCACATGAGCCGTCTACAGCACCATTGCTATTGAACTAACGCATTTGAACTTCAATTCATGTAATTATTTGCAAATTCTCTCAAAACTGAGATGGATTGGTGCCTTAATTTTTATCATTAATCAATTTCTAGGGAGATTTAGCTTCTTATAAACATATTTTCGTGAAATTGGTATTTTTTCATATTACATAGAAAAATACTATTTCCTCTATGTTTCACTCGTCCTAGCGCGCAACATCATGCAATTTCAAGTGCGGTAGGTCTGTGACAATTGCGTGTGTAGGTAGCATTTTGTAGTTCAAATCAAAACAGAGGATGTGTTTTCCTTTAATTAGCCAGTAAATGAGTTGAATGACATATTTATATATCGTTTTCGACGGTGGAACAACTTTTTAAAGTAAGACAAGAACGAAAGAATCCGCAACGTACACGAATGTGTTGGGGAAGTCGTGGCTGAGTATGTGGTGTTGTATGTACACCTCGCTCCAATTCTCCCCACACTTCCCCTCCCAGACATCTCCGTCACCTCGCTCTACACCAGGGGTGGGCGAGGGTGGTGTATGCGCACAGGGGAGGTAGGGGGGGGGGAGTAACAGATGGGAGGGAAGAAAGGTGGTGCACTCCTACGGTGGTAAGCCCGCCCCCTGGCGACATACGCTGGATAAAGAAGAAGAAGAAGACGAAGGCCATGCGGAGGAGACGACAGAAATCTTTCCGTCCTTCCGCTCTATTTCCGCCCAATGGAACTTTTGCTTTAATAAAGCACTCGCTCGCCGTGGGACTCATATCTGCGGAGATTTCTGCCATCCACTCCCCTACCACTCCCTCACCCCCCGCCGCACCCCCATGCACGCCACCCCTCCTCCTGCTTTCAATTTTTCCCCTGCTTCTTTCTGTCTTTCGATCCTTTTTTTTCCAATGGTGCGTCCCGCCGACTCGTCTACACCTGTTCACCTCTGTTTCCTCTCATATTCTCTGTCTCTCTCCTTCTTTTTTATCCATCCATTTCGCCTCCTTCCGAAGAAGACACTCCACCTACAAGGAAAGATCTCTTTGCAACTCTCCACCGGAATAATGTTTCTCCCGACCGTTTTCGATGAATTACATCATTTTCATGGCCAAAGTAAGAGTCAGGCCTCAATTGAAAATATTAATGAAAATATCAGTCAAACGATCTCGTTAACTGGTACTTGACTCGCCTAAGTATCCGTTATAGTGCAATAATATATCCCGTTGGAGAATTTACTGTCCAAAAGATGGTCAAAGAACGTTCATTGAACAATATTAAAACGATCAAAGATCAAAGGATTTCCGAAGTAAGTCTTATATACCTGGCCAGTTCCGATCGTCGATGTAACTGAGAGAACTAATTTTTAAATGTAAATGCTGTGATAGTTCGAGAAAATACCATCCAATCACGATAACTGTTTTCTGTCATTAATTAATTGAAACCTATTTTGCCACAGGATGAATATTAAGTCAATATTACTGAACTACTCGAAACCACTCCAAACAAAGCAATAAGTAAATATGGAAATTAGACCACAGGACAAAATTCAACACTCCGCACACACCATGCACATTTCAGGATCACGTACATCACAACTGGCTCCCGAAGTCTAGAGCCGGCAATACAAGTCAAAATAAAAACTATGAAAATATTTCGACATTACCACTTGAGTTTTGTTTAAACTAAACATCACCACGAATATTCCTAGAATGTGGAACGAACATTGTCGTTAGAAAATTCAAATATACATGGTTTAAAGATGTTCTTTAAATGTTCAACTTGGGAACATTCTTGAATAATACTTTGTGGACTGGAAACGAACGATCTATGAACCGTCTCAAATGAATAGTTCACACTTGAAAATTCTATGAACGTTCTGTGGTAGCATGTTCAGGATAATTCAGTCGTGGTCTACTTTTGAATTAGTTCATGAATGTCTTCTGCACGGTTTTTCCCCACTGGGATATGTATAGCTATTTATTATACTCATCGATGGGCAACTAAAGCATCTCTTAAATATAAGGATAATTTTCTTTATTTAATGAAGCGTATTTAGGACCATTAGCTCCTCCCTTACAATAAACTTCAACAATCATTTAATTTATTATTTTTCAACTTAAATATAACATAGTGCAGACATTTATTTCCAACCAACTTGTTATAATGGTATATTAAACCATTTCCCCTGTTAGCATTAATTTTTGATGATTCAAATCACACGTAAATAAACGATTGTTAAAATTCTTCCTATCGCAGTAAAAGTGCCTGGGGCTTGATTACGGATCTTTATAGAGTGTATACTCGCTTTAACGTAATTTTGTTACTGCCAAATGGTGCACCACGTCAACCTAACTCTACCTGTTCGCTACCATCTCTTCTCTGATCCTCTCTCCCGCTCCTTTTGTGACCATCCATCCATATTCCTTTCGATAAAGGAACTCCACTCACATACGTTCGATTCCACGCGAAGGCGATGCAAGGCAAAATCTCCACAACATGGTGCATGCGCTTGCCATCGGCAAAAGAATTACGTGACGTGATCCCCGATTGAATCTGACTCCATACATACAATTGATGGGGACCGGTTTTGTGAATCACTGAATGAATCCCTTGGATATTTTCTTTGTTTCATCGAGAAGATGATTCGGCTACCTTGATTTTTATTCACGATGAATTTATTGTCCTTTGTTCTTCTTGAAAAATTTTAATTGGATCGTCCCATACCCCATTGAGTCGCGAAAAGCGAATCGCTGTACCTTTGCGGGTTGATATTTTTGGGATGAAGCGAGTGAAGTTAGAGAAACAGTAATGCTACATGATTCATTACGTTCGATCGTGAGGTTTAATCTTCGATTCTTGATTAGTCTGTGATTCTTCGACCACAAGCTAAGAGGAAACCAGAAATAAGTTATTGACTGATGCACTAAATTAGATATTGGGATAGAGTAGTTTTATTGAAATACGCGATTAATCCATTAATCCATTAATTTTTATATACATTTAAACTTGAATTTAGGGAAAGAAATGACGAATAATAAAGAAATGATATGATATTTCTTCCTTCTCTACAACCTCCTTCTTAGCCCATTCACTGCAAAAAATGCTTTTGAATTTCAGTCATATTTTTCCTCAATATTCGTTTGAAGGTTTTCACTGTTTTTACATTGAAGAGTATCAATTTTTGTTGTTTAATGCAGAAATAATAAAGTTATTGTAAACCGTAGTAAAAAGGTTTACCACTAGAAAAAATACTTGACCTACGCAGTAGAGGGAAAATATTTGTTGAGCTGAGGGGTAAATTCGAACTACTCTGTCAGCGGATGGAAGTATTCATTCGGATATAGCCAAACGTCGCTGCATAAGTGTAAACATTCTTTTAAGTTTCCATGGATCCCCTATTAACCCATTTTATATACTTATCATGAAATTAACAAAAAAATTGTGGACATAACTGAAAACAATAAATAATTAGGTAAAAGTTGTCATAACTTTTTGAATCCATGGAACCACAGTCTAGGGGAACTATTCCTCAAATCTGAAATTCAGTTTTTAATTCCCTTAGTAAGCATACCGAGACGCACTATCCATCTTTCCACATCATACCCGGCAGAACAAAGATGAGAGGTGAGTACTGCGTTGTTTTTCATTTAAATCATGTTAGAGTTCTGTAGGAGGAACGTGCAGTGACTTTTAAATTGACTATCAGCCTTGAGAATCGAGATTTTGGTTTTAATCAAGGTCAGTGAGAAAGTGAAAGGTCTCCGATAAGTGCTTCGGTGCGAATGCTTTTCCAATGGAATGTAATTAAAACATCATACCCCTTCCACGGTTGCCAACCCTCTCTTCTTGTCGGAATGATACGACTGTGGGTGAGGAGGAGGGAGCGAGAACTAGTATGTATGTATCTCTCCTGCTTCCCGGGGGACCAAAAAAAAACAGGGGTTTTCGGACCCTAAGGGGAACCGAGATTGCGGAACATGACGTGTATTCGTGTCCGCTGATGTTGACAAGGCACGCGCGCTAGCAAGATTAATTTATTTCAGCGCGCCGGCGACCAGCCGGGAGAAGGAGGGTACAAAAAAACAGAGGCAGGATAAACACGAAAGTGGCGTTAGTGCTGGTCGTCGAGGACGAGAACTAAAAAGATCGCCCGGGACGGACGCGTGGGAGTGAGCGGGAGAGTGAATGGCCACGCACAGTGAGAGCTTAAATGGGGGAACTTTTGAATGAGTTTCTGGGGTGCAGGAGGGGGGAAATGGCAAAGATGAGAGGACAGAGATAAGAAGGGGAGGGTGTCGCATAGTTTTCGGGGAGATACAGGAAAGCGGAGGGGGATGGAAATATATATACACACAGAAAGAGGATGTCCTCCTGAAGTTGGGATGGAACCAAGAGGGTCTTGCTGATCTGAAGGGGGGAAATGGGGGGCTAAAAAGTGATACAGAGGATGAAGAGGGGTGGCTTCGTTGGGTAAGGGAGGTTGCACAACCAGAGAGAGCGTCGGGAAGATGTATTGAACTGGGCGACATTGTGTGTGGATGCGATGGCTCTGGGCGTCGGGAGAGAATGCGTCTCTCAGGGTCGAAAGTTTCTATAGGCTCGACTTGCTGCACGTTTCAATGCGCAAAAACAGACTCGAAACAATGGCAGGAAAACGAGTGTGGGGCAGAATGTGAACTGGAACGTAGCGTTTTGTCATCAAAGCGATGAAAGTGAGGCTCGATGTGCTCTGAGGCTTAAAGTACGTTTGCGGCGGGCGAGCAGGGGTGAAATTTTCATGTATTCTTCGCGGTTACATTTTTGCGACGTCAAAACGGTTTCTCGTCGAGCCACAGTTTGAAAAATCGGGAAATATTTTCCTCCAGATCTCGCTAATGCAAAGCAAAGTGAAGAAATAGCCGCTGACTAAAACGAGAAATATATGTTTAAGCCAAGGTATTGGTGTCACGAGGGAATTGTAATAGCCCATTTGAGAGTACATAGTGAGCAAGGCTGCTTTAATGAAGAAAAGGTAGATTGAAACTTACCAGGATATGTTGTGAAATTTAGCCTTTATCAATCTAATTTCAAATATTTTTTTTCTGACAAATACATCTCCATTTGGGTGACATTTGTGAACTTTTTACTTTGGAATGGAGGCAATTAACTCTCCGATCACACGTTCACTAGCTGGACAATAGTAAGGGACCGAAAATCCGTGGGTGACCACCAGCATACTCCTAAAGCCCAGTATAGGAAGATTAGTTGGTATTGCATTTTGATGCAGAAAACTTGATGGCATACGAGGAAGAGGTTTTCTGTGATTTTCAACTCCCAGCATACATTATGGAAAACTATTTCAGAACGCCAGCCAAAAGAAAATCAGATGCCTGCGGTTTTTGAGGCTTTATATAAAACTTGTTGAGGAATTCAGAGGAACGAGTGATTATTTAGCGAGATTACGCTGCATTAAAATTAGAAACATATTTTATCCCTTTAATGTTAGGTGTGCCGTTCGGCACATATCTCTGGAGTCATCTCAGCACTTAAAACATTTCCCAACGCCCCTTATTTGGTACAGTCAAAAAAATAAAAGAAATTAAGGACTACCTACTTAAAATAAATTAAATTTTGCTTCTGTAACCTCCATTATTAAATAATTGGGAGGAAAAATCTTTTATCAATATTAAAAATGTGGTCCATTTAGGATAAAATAGTTTATAAAATGCCCTAATAAAATAGTTATGGTTTTGAGAACCTCGAGGTTGAGCTGGACTTGATGAAAACTTCGGATGAATGATAACTTTTCCCATGTCGGAGAATAACGGGTATAGCAAAGAAACTTCTTTGCAGAGACAGTTTCGTTTCTCTATTACTTCCGAGACGGCGCCCCGGTAACACCGTAGTGTGAGCCTGCTGACTTACAAGTTAGTCATTTTTGTACTTAAGAGAGAAGCTCAACCTCTCGTACTTGTAACTATACTTAAATTATTTTCCGCCTGGAAACTCTCATTACGGTCGCCTGGCACTCAACCTATGGGTAAATTGTATGTAACTGGGTTGGTTCTATTTGTGATTTGTGAAATATATTGATAAGTTAAGTTATTGATTGATAATACTTGTGTCTTCCTCATTTATCTCACCCGAGCTTGGAAAGAGTTTGTGTGTTTACAAGTGTTATCGGCGAGAAAATCTACTCCCTTTTCCCGATAGCGCTTCAACAGCTAGCACAAAACTATCATTCATATCAGTTTCCACTTCAGTTGCTACAAGTGAATTTCATGATGACAAAAAAATTGTTAATTGAACTGGTAATTAATGTGATGATAGAATGCTGAGAAGGTGTTCATTGATCTCTGTCATAAAATTATAAGGTCCTCTCAAGCGAATAGAGGCTGGTAAAATTAGGCTTATGGGCAGATGAGAGTATTTCAGTGGTGCGAAAACAATTCTGTTCTCATCGCCTAAACAAATGTGTCGTACATATAGGTGATTAGAGAACTATAATCGAACGCTTATGGAAGATTAACTAGCTGAGGAAAATCCTATTTCAATAATAGCATAGAAATATTAAATACTGTTATCAACTTGATCTGTTCCAATAGAGAAGTCACATATGTAAACAGATAGAAAAAATGTTCTCGTAAATGGATGCTTCTACGCTTCTTTCCATATAAATATATATTAATTTACTGATGCTAGATGTGATGATATTTGCTCTGTAATTTAATTGTCGGGCAAATGTAATACGTAATAAATAATAATAAAAAGGTACATTTTCTCTTTCAGAACTAATCTGAGATATGGAGCGTTAAACAAATAATGTTAACAAGTGAAATGAGTTAATTTTATAATACAACGTCAGTTGACAGCCAGTCACTGCATTAAGTGTTATTGGAGAGATACCTTCGTTAATCGCGCATTGAAAATTTAGGCTGAGAGTGCGTCATTAAGCGATAAATCACCAGCCCAACGCAGCTCAGCCGGTTGGAAGAAGAAGAAGAAACTACGGTCTTAATCCTGTAAATGTAAGGCGGTTCACGAAAAGGATATGAGAGAGAGATAGAGACAAGCAGCGAGGCGAGTGGAATAGGGGTGGGGGAGGGGGTGGGAGGGAAGAAGGGAAGGGTGGTTAAGAGGTGGCTTGGCGGAGTGGAGGAAGATAGGGAGGGGTTTGAGACTGAGGCGCCGACGGGTTAAAATTATTAGGGGTGAGAGTGTTGATCAAAAGATGAGATCTTAGACGAGGCAGAGGAGGGAAAAGGAAAAGGAGGGTTAGATGAAAGTTAGCGGCGCTCACGGGGAAGTGGGAGAGGGGGTGGTCGAGTGGAAGGGGAGGGGATGGGGAGGGTAGAAACGAGATCGGGGGATGCGAAAAAGGAAGTGGGTGGAAGCGGAAGAATGGGAAGAAAGGGTATTTTCGTGGGGGGTAGGGTGGATGGCAGTGGGTGTTAGATGGAAGCAGGGCGCTGGAGGGAGGGGGGTGGAATTAGATAATGGGTGCGGCTTGGATGGGGAGAAATTAGAAGAGATGGGCCCAAGAGGGGGTAGTGGAGGGATGGTGGAGATCGGGGGGGGGGAAGAGGGTAGAGAGGGGTAAATCTGGGGGCAAGGGAAAGAGAAAAAGGGTGGGAATTAGATAAAAGGTGCAAGGGTGTGAAGGACCGGGAAGGCTGATGGGTAGGCTGAGGGGGGTTTGGGAAGAGCGCTGTGTGGCCGGGAGAAGAGAGGAGACGTGGTGGGGGGGAGAGCGTGCGGAGTGCAGGAATTAGATAAGGGACGCGTGTGCTTTGCGGGGGAGGAGACGCTGTGGAAGCAACCCAGCAGACGGATATATTGCGGGTGTCTGACTGAAGGTATCGTGCGACGGTTTGGCTGTGGTTGGAGTCGGAAGTTTGGGGGGTGGATACGCGCACGGAAACCAGAGCTGTCATTCATGAGAGCGGTTTGAGGTAGGATTACCCACGCTCCCTTGGTGATGAGATTTTTGTGTGAAGAAATAAAGAAAAATCTAGTATGGTTACTAATGAAAAACACTCTTCGTCTACAGTGCTTCTGTAGTAAGATGTTTCATCTGCCGCGAGAAAAAGCAATGAATAGCATGTGAAATATCCTACGGAAGGAAATGTGGAGGCTTCATCGACTAAGAATCGAACCGCGGTGAGTGATGAACCATGATGAGTAGATCATCACCTTAGCTTTCAATTCTTAATCCAAATGGTGCAACGCATATTGGGACTGCATTTAGTGACCGATTAGGGTCTTTATAATATGGTATTCGCAAGGCATAATGGGGCTCCGAAGAAGTCATTGTTCACGAGGATAGATTCTATAATCCATAACAATGTGTAAGGAGCACTTCAAAATAATATTGTTTGTATATGCTCTGCTTCGTAATAGTCCCGGTTAGTATCAACTTCAGCAATCCTCATGGTCCCAGGCTAAATATTTAAAACCTTCCCACTATCGGGTCGAGTTAGGCCAGGAATGATACATGCAGATAGAAAAATCGTACCATGGTTAGGGTGAGGTTTGAGTCGGAAGCTGTGGGAAGTAATACGAGCGCAGAAATCAAAGCTGTCAGTTATAAAGGGTGAGGTAGTGAGGCAGTATCAACCCCTCTACGCTAGGTTTCAGATTTTGCAATCAACAAATAATAAATCACCATGCATTCTTCCGGGTATTTCGCTGCCATAGTGTGCTTGGCTGTAATTGATTTTGTCTTGCTTTTAGTACAAGTATAACGAATTAACTTAACGAAAACCTACGGATGAGCTTAAAAATTTGATACGGATGAGCAATTTTTGCTGCCGATGAAAACACTAGAGAACTTTACTTCAAGTGCAGAGGTCAATGGTCTGTAAGTAATGGTACTTATGAGGCCGTTTCGGGCTTCAAAGAAGTCAGTGTCCACGAAAATATTTCCTATAATTTATCAAAACGAGTGATAAGCGCTATAATTTATTTATTGTAGCTACCCGTTATAGTTCACATTGGCCCCGTAGCCTCATGCGAACCACATTTTTAAGTGTATATCATTAAAATTTTACAGTTTTGAGCTTTTAAATATTTCCAGCCTGAAAATCGGCTTTCATCTTTCCCCATTATCGGGTCGAGTCATACCAGGAATGGGGTGTCTACATCGAGTTATCATGCAATGTTTTGGGTGTTGTCGGATGAGAAAAAATATGAGTGCAGAAACCAGAGCTGTATTTTATGGAATGTGGATTGAGGTAGAACAAACCCTTCTCCCTCCTGAGTATGCGGTTTTTGCTCAAGAAACTAAAAATCAAGTTGTGTTACTGAATAAAAAACTCGTGAACATTATTTTTTGAGTGAGCTGTTATATCTCCCTCTACAACGGCATTGAATAAACGTTTCAAATTATCAAAAGAAGGCCATGAGTAGGTTTTGTAGACTGACAATGAGTTTTAAACCATGGACCTTTGTATCCTAAGTCTTATAATTAGATCATCTCTCTAATCAGGAATTCTGATTTCAAATTGAGTATGGTTTTAGGGGACTGCATTTTATGAGTCATTGGGGATCTTCATTCCTTGGATCGTGGGACTGATAAGAGCTACGATTGCTCTAGGTGGAGACACCCCTGCCAGACTAATTGAATAGTGGAATGCAGGAGGGAGATAGTGAAACTGAGGTACCAGCAAAGATAATATCTGATCCCAAATTGATTATTAATTGATGAGATAAGAGAATAAACGCCCTTTTTAGAATGGTTAAGAAAAATCGCCTAAATTACCTAGCCGATGTTAATGATGAGTGAAATGCGTGAGCTAAAAAGATAAATTAACGATGAAACTTTGTGGATATACCTAATGGCAGGACATGGTGGAAAAAGAGGTGGCGAACGTTTATTATATTCCTCACATGGCTCAATACTCTACAATGGGCAATATTTTCCTTTAACCTCCGCACCAATTTCCTCCCGAGTTTTTTTAGACTAATTTTACCGCTAGAAATTCAAAGCAAATTATCGCCACTTAAGAGGAAAATCTTTCCACCACCTTACCACGAAAATCTTACCCCCGCCAGGCAAATGCTGAAATGACATTCCGGGCAGAAACAGAAGAGCAGAGAGGAAGAGTGGGTGGGGAGTGGGGAATAAAGAGGGGGAAGCCCAGTAGGGCGAGAGGGTTGGGAGCCTTCAAGGGTTAAACGGGAAGGCTTAAAAAGGTGAGTACTGCGGAATTGAATGGCCTGCGGGGAAGGAGCAGCTCGGGAGGGAGGAATGATGTAGTGTGATTGGATGGGGAAGGTAGGAGGTCGAGGGCAAATACAGAGGAGGCGGGCTGGGGACCAAAATCTTGGGCGCGAGTTCTCTCTCCGTGTGGGCGAGCTGAGTTTGCTTGACTGCAAGGGGGCGGCCTGTTAATACAAAGAGCACGAGTAGATGCCACATATTGGCCCCCATTTCTTGAAGATTTTTTGTTTCCGATGCGAGAACTGCTTCGGTAACATCACAACGTCCAGCCTTTAGGGCTTAACTCTCCGTCTAATTCAGCCCAATCTCAAGTACGTCACCAGTGATGACCGGCGAAATCTCTTTGCTGACAATATCGGAATTGGAGGGGTGTGTTTTCTAAAAGCACTTTACTCTGAGGGGAAAGGGTAGTTGTTGGCGCTTTATTACGGAAGCAAGGATTTATCAAGCGCACAGAAGGAAGATCCTCGGATGACAGTTTGATAAATATCACCTCGGTCAAGTGAGTCCGCATGTAGCGTGCTCTGTGAGTACATTGAACCCTACACTGAAAGTCAGAATATAATAATATAAGATATAATACCAAAGAAATCCGCGCGCTTCGTTAAAAACTGTGTCGGGTGAACAGGAAGTGTAATACAGCTGATTAAAAGGAAAAGATATAAGAAGGTATAACACATCTCCAGGAAGATCAGGATCAACAGCCGCTATACACTGAGGGGTTAAGAGCAAGACTAGAAAAATTCGGATCACAGAAATTTCGAGTCGAATGCGAGGATATATTATTTTACCCTCATGCAACATTTGTAGAACAGAATAAACGTAAGGTTTGAGAGACACTGTGTATAACAGGATAGGTACAAATATTCGTTACTCCCACGTATCATTAACGACTACCAGAAAGGTATATCGAGACACTTATGTATTAAAACAGACTATACTGATGATGAGAAAACCACCTTTGCTATTTCCACAAACCTTTATTACATTGAATACTGAATATTAGTCTAATCCACTGGCACAGTATTCGGTTCACCGAAAACAGTCATTAGTCCAATTATCCATATTGTTTAATGGCAAGACGTTTATAAAGCCCCCTTTCATACACTCTCTCGTCGAATCGCAAGACAATATGTAAACATGGATGCAGGAGATGGACGCCACCGCCGTCTAGACGGGTATTCACTACATGGGTATTCGGGTTTGTGTGATGGCTCGAGTATTACTTCCGATCCCGCGGATCCAAGTTCTAATCCCGGAGTAGTGGCGGATATTTGTCAATGGAATCCCAATCCCTGCTTGGGTGTAATGAGAAGAACACTCCTATTATCCGTCCATCGGATGACGTTAAAACGCTGACCCCCATGGGCATATTTCGTTGGGTGACAGCGCGGGATTTCTCTCCATTCTTCATCCCACAATGGTGCAAGTGGACGTATCTGCTGTTCGTATCCCGAAATAATCAGCCAACGTACAATTCTCATAGTGGAGAAAACTCGTCCCTTTGAAGGAAGCAATCTCGGTTTTTATGTTGCATACGTTCTACGAAATCAAGAGGCTATAAACGATAAACAGAAAGTTTATCCAATATTTTGATCTTTTTTATTAATAATTTAGCTAAAATACTACTGTTTATTAATAAAATTACTATATTCTATATAGTAAAACTACCTGTGGACCACATACGATATGTATCTCTTATAGGCGGTCAACACGGGTATGGAGACAAAACTCTGAGCGGTGCATTGGGATGCAAAAAATCTCTGGCACACCGCCGGTGATACAATAAGGAGAAAAGGCCTCTTTACAAAAATATGAATCACACATGCTTTTGGATTGGTACGAAAATGATTCAACCCTCTTAAAAAACTATCTCAAAGGTAAAATTGCAGTATTTGATAAATCTCATAATTCTGATATCAGCAGGTTGAAAATAGTGCGCCATTATTGATCTCAATACTAATTCCGGGATGAGGTTAATACCATAGAATTAACACCAACGTATGAAAATTGCCCTATTTTTTCACGCACAGTTTAACCGAGCAATATCTCAGCATGCACTAACCAATTGGCCGATTAAAAATGAGTGAGAGACTTCAACTAATTAGTTAAATGCACATTTTCAAATTTTTAATGATAATCAGAAAGTCAAATAAAATGTTATTTGGTAAATCAAATTCCGATGGAAAATAAATAAAGACACATCTTTCTTTTTGAGATGGTTAAGTATTTTGAGGATCGAAAAATCTTGGGAATCTGACGTCTGCAGTTGGTGATAACATTTAATCGCGTTATCGACATGGAGCCAGATAGGTCAAACATTAAATGTAGAACCATATTAAATTATCAATATGGAAACGAAACACCTTAAGGTTTTTATGATGCATTATAATCAAAAGAATAAGGAATAAGGGCCAATTTAAAAAAAAGCTGCACAGTACATGGTGATACCTTGGGTTAAGTTCTGATAATGGGCACTTCTATTTCAGCCGTAAGTTCCTAGAAACTCATTAGTTTCACCCAAGTTCACCGAATAAATATATATCTACACAATATGGCTATCATAATCTACGGTAAGGACATAGAAACAAGGTCAACCAGGATCATTAGTTATACCAGGACCAAGAAACGCAGGCTAGTCATGAGATCAAAGCTTTTTAAATAAAGTTGAAAAAATAAAGCAAAAATAATTATTTCGCCCTAAGGAAAGAATACAAACGCGCATCTTTGAATTTTAATTTTATATCATTCAATCTCACTGAATTATGCCCAAAGATTATGTTAAAATAATTCTGAGGGAACTGAACTACATTTATTAATCCATAACGGATTATTCGACAGCTTAACATGCGTATGATAATGCAGAAATCAATAATGAGTAAAACTCGCATAAACTTCACTTAATGATTTTAATCTCATATCTTGGAATCCTCTTAGGTAAAATCATTGCCCAAGCATGTTGATAAACATTTTTACTAATACAAAACTCATTACTTCGTCGAATATCAGACGTCTTAACCACAAATCGTGGTAGGGTCATTCGAGATCTACATTTTACAGAATTATGTGGGCTATTTGTGAATAAAAAGTTTTGAAATAATTTACCGGCGTTACTAAGAGAAGAGAGGGAAGAACAATTCTATTTGCATCATTTTCGTTTGGAAAAAATTCAATCCTCGATATAATGTCGGAGAAAACGATTCCATATTTTTTGAATTTAATTTCTAATGAGTAACACGCCAATACCTACTCTAAAATATTTTACAAATGATTTCTGACGAAGAGCAATACCCTTATTCCATTCAAATTATTTTTACTGGGAGCAAGCACAGTCGACACCCGAATTTCGCTGTCAGCGAAAGCATATTTTATTGATGTTTGATGGAAAAAAACATGGGCCTTATAAGGGCTTACTTCTCAATCATTCATGGAAGAGGCGGAGGAGATGAGAAATGATGTGTGCGATTCGCAACTCATTCCAGAAAGGTCGCACTTACGCGTGTGACTCATGAAACTGTCCTGCGCTGGGATATACACATAATGGCAGGCCACGGGGAAGGGGGGGACCATCCTACTTACGCTCAGGAGACCGTTCGAACAATCTTTTCCTTTTATTTCATACCACCTCCCCCAACCTCCTCCTCCTACTCATCCTCCCTTTTACTACAGATGAATAATTAATAAAGGCCTTCTTTATTTCGTTCGGCACAATCCGGACGTACCACTATCACAATGATCTTTTTGGAGGGCTTCAGTGAGAGAAGGAGAGAGTCAAAGCTAAGTGAATCAAAAGAGGCTTCTAGTACGTGGGATGAATTTAATTCGGGGCAAGTGAAGGGAAAAGAAGTGGGCTAAGGAGAGGGGTTTGGAAGCACGGGGGTGGTTAACGGAAGGGTGGTGGGTGATTTTGGGGAGTAAATAGAAAGGGAAGGAGGAGGATGAGAATGGGGAGGGCAGAGGAGGTTGGAAGGGGGGGGTAAAGGAGAAATTACGAGGGAAAAGGAATGACCCGGTGGAAGGGTGGATAGGGTAGTGGGTAGGGTAGGGTTGAGGGCTGTATAAAAGAAAAGATTGCGCTGGGATGAGGGGAGAGAGTGTAGGGAGGGTGTAAGGGTATCAGGGTATCCAGATGGAAAGGCAAGAGGAAAGGCAGTAGTCAGGGTTTAGGCAGGGAACCGGATCTGCGAACAGAGGGACGGGATTGGAAAGGAGAGGGAACGGAACATCTCCAAGAATTGGGATACCGGATCGGCGAAGGAGAGTTATGGGGGAAGAAAAGAAGGGAAATGGTGTGGGAAAGGTAGGTAAAGGACCCATACAAAGAAGGAAGGGTTTGGCGAATGGGTGAAGGGAGAGAGAGAAGGAAAAACGGATGACTGAAGGGCAGAGGGAACACGAGGGAAAATGGAATCCGAAGGGACTTGGTTCGAAAAACGAGAAGGTTACGTGTCGAGCCGGATTGGGGACCCCGAGGAGAGGCAAAGCCGGATGGGATCGGGTTAGGAAGCGAAGGCTTCTTCTTGGAGGACTTGGAGAGGAAGAGGATATTAGGTTCAAAATGGAACAACGGGCACAGCCTTGACCTTGATCAAAATAATTAATTGGAGCCTAAATTATGGCTTATTCGATTTATTTTCAGCTCAATCAAACCCAACCCCCCCCACCTCATCCTAGTTATTGCAAATTAGATAGGGACACTATAGATTTTTCACTTTTTATCATTACAACGTTATAGTATAGCAATTACCTCGCTTTAATCCCAGTGATAGACAATTAGCAAAAAAAAGGAGTTAATTTTACGTAAAAAAGGTTCTTATAATTTTCATCCCCAGCCTGATAGAAAGGCTTCGTTTGCTAAATACAACGTCATATTAAGTAAAAAAAGCTATTATCTCGCTTATTAATAATTCCAGCGATATACAATTGGCACCATCTGAAAGGTGAGTGAATTTTACATAAAAAGGTCCCTATAAGTTTCATCCCCAGGTCGAAAGGCTTCATTCAAAGAATTTTAGTGGTTAAATATCCTTAAATTTTGACAGCGTTTTCGTAAATTTCTAGGATGAGCTCCAATTGGTTCTGAATTGTTTGTGGTTACATAGCCAAAGTGATTAGACAGATAAAAATCTCCCTGCCACACTAGTCAAATGGTAAATGCTCTCTCCGGTGCGGTTAGCACTCGTTTCTTTCGAAAATCAATCAAATGAATGGAGAAATTCCTTCACCACACATCTACCCTGTGAAAGTTTATTCTCTCTCTTCACATTCTTGCTTACTCATAACGAAACTCCTAAGATTAAATTAGACCTAAAATTAATTCATAGCTGCTACTCATTCGATCAGAGGATTTTAGTATGCCTCAAGATATATTTGTGGATGGCTGCTCTTTTCTTGTTTACTTCTACAATGGGAAAAATGACTACTCGGTGGTGAACATGGCCAAATATCAGATTTTAGAAATTTGCCATGATTTTTAAGTCAACTTTCGCTAAAAAGGAGTTAGCCGGAATTTGCGTTACTGCTTCCGCGGCGTCTTTAAGTCTAAATTTTGGTTTATTATAGAATTGGGTCTACGGCGAAAGGTCGTGGATCAGTCTGTGCCCTCCGGAGGATTTGGGGATCAAATGCGTCCGCAAGGCACAGACTGGACGCCTTAGAATAAGAACACCTCGGTTAACCAAGTTCCCTAACACACGGCGGAGATCTGCACTGTCATTGGAGTTGAGGAAAACGTACGGGGCATCTTCCGGGATAGGGACATTTGCCCAGTGGAGCACTAAATTGAAACATTTTAAGGAAAAATATTTAAAGGGGGGAGGGTGGAGTAGTAACTTACCACCGAAATATATATATATATATATATATATATATATATATATATATATATATATATATAAATAAAAATAAACTTTGCCACAGGTGGGGCGGAAATAAATATAGAAACACAAAAAGAAGAACACTCACACACTATACGTTCTGATATTTCGACAGCCGAAAAGCTGTCTTTCTCACAGAAGGAAGGATACAGAATCGTATCCTTCCTTCTGTGAGAAAGACAGCTTTTCGGCTGTCGAAATATCAGAACGTATAGTGTGTGAGTGTTCTTCTTTTTGTGTTTCTATATTTATTTCCGCCCCACCTGTGGCAAAGTTTATTTTTATTTAAATTATCGCGTGTGTGATTTTCCACGAACTCATATATATATATATATATATATATATATATATATAAATTCTAGGAGAATCACTCGGGTGATAAAAATACAATATGCCAAGAGGGTGGCCGATAAAAATATACAAACGGAGAAAAAAACACTCACAAATTAAAACTTCCGATATTTCGAAGGACAGTAGCGTCCATCTTTCTCTAGGGAGAGAGTAAGAAAGTATATATATATATATACATATATATATATATACTTTCTTACTCTCTCCCTAGAGAAAGATTCGCAAGGCACAGACTGGACGCCTTAGAATAAGAACACCTCGGTTAACATATATATATATAGATATATATATATATATATATATATATATATATATATATATGGCTGTTAAGCTCTTTTTGTAATAATGGTTAAATGTTATGGTAAGGCAAATATGACAATGACAGTGAGGGTCTTGCGGAATGAATAGATGTTAATAACAGTTCAATGCTAAATTTGTATTTGGCCATACCTCCACCAATGTTTAAGATAGATATCAGTTTTCAAACAAAAAACAAGATTGTCTCTGCGATCGTGAGGTAATTATTTTTTGTTTCTTAAGTAGTAAAAGCAATTCTTCTCATGACATTGATTTCATAACATATTTAACAGCCTTGTGAATAGCATTTACTATCGACATTGTCAAAATAAAATATGTATGAGTAGATTAGATGTGGCTTGACGACGATTGTCTTTCTTGGTGCATGAAAATAAACACTTGGTAATATTTTGTGTGCTTAATAAAAGAAATAACTCAGCAACGAGATGAGACACTGCTTTTTTAATCGTCGAAGAAATGTTGGTGAATCCGCAACTTCTGGTAGCTTTTGTATTTTGAGTTAACATTCTAAATTGTTAGGAATGGACGGAACATCCTGCCAAGTGTTGCATTTATGCAGTAGTAGCTGGAAAAAGTTGCCTTAAATCGTACACATACCGCAATATCCTCGGAATTGGGGGTGATGGCTGACTTCAGTTATTATATTTTCAGAGTTCAAATATCAATAGATATCAAAGGAATTTGGTAATAGCATAAGGCTCCTTCGTTTCACCGGTGTAATTCACTTCTGATTGTATGTATACAACTATAATAACTGCAGTTGCCCCATCCTATCGTCATGTATTGATAATTCTTGCAGAAGATGTATAGTAAATAAGTAATAATGATTCGCCTTTTTCTTTTCCTTCGTAATTTGGTATTCCCACAATACGATTAAGAAGGTGTCAAATGATTGCAATGGTGCCATATTTTAACGTAAGCTATTGACGACGGTATTTATGAAATCTCGTGTTTCTTTGTAAAAAAAACGGTCACATTTGTCGTACGATTCTTATTACGTTTGAGGATATGAAACTTGATTGCATCATTCAGTTGATGCCAAATCATTCCTCAAAAAGACCACGGTAAATGGGAATATGCGGAAGCTTGATGCTGTGACCTTCAAGGACGCTTACAGTGAAATATAATATAACGTCGTTTTTGGCAAAATGAAGCCTTTTTATCGGCCAGGGGATGAAACTTATAAGAACCTTTTTTACGTAAAATTAACTCCTCTTTGTTTGCTAATTGTTTATCGCTGGGATTTAAGTGAGTTAATTGCTATTCTATATCGTTGAAATGATAAAAAGTCAAAAATATATAGTATCCCTTTCTAATTTGCATCATTTAAATAATTAGGATGAGGTGGGGGGTGGGGTTGAGTGGGTTTGATTGAGCCGAAAATAAATCGAATACAGCCATAATTAAGGCTGCAATTAATTATTTTGCTCAAGGTCAAGGCTGTGCCCGTTGTTCTATTTTGAACCTACTGAGCATCAGTGCTGCTTTCTAGAAGAAGAAAAATTATTATTATAAATGAGTGCTTTCTGTTCAAGGTGTGATGAATTTCACCTAGCTACATACTAATCCCTTGGTTTTCCTCAATGGATCCTTTTTTTGTGGCCATCCTTTAATATTTCTAACAAATCCGTAACACCTTGACGCGCGGCTGATACAACTGATTTTTAGTTGTCGTATAACATTATAAACGGACCTATTTCACTGAAATTTCTTTCATTTAACCTGAGTTGTTGATCCTACACAATGTCTCAAAGGCTTCCATTCGTTTTTGTTCAGCTCCACTGCTCTATACCAAGGTTTTGTTACGTACTGCTTCTCAGTTTTTAGCTAGATAATCATTGAGAACGGTGGTAGCCTCTTTTTCACAAATATCTCCTTGAGCATTCCTCCGCATGATCCATGCTTTTTACGAAGGGTAATTGTTTTTAAAACATTTTTAAAACAAGAAAACTCTTATTTAATCATTTTCCTTGTTATTATTTCAAGATGTGGAATTGGAAAAGGAGAGAGGCTTGCGAAAAAAGGAAGAACAGAAGATTGTGGGACTATAGGTAGTCAAAGGCACAAGAGGTCGAAGAATGGAAATGAGAGAAAGGGATGACTTTTTTGAGTGCGCGGGGTGAAGGAAAGGCTTTGGTGTGACTAGGTGGGTTTGTGGCTGAAAGGCGATTGTTCAGGAAAAGGACTTCGGAGAAAGGGTGTGGTAGTTATTAATAATAAAAATAAAATACTTCCATGAGATCCCTTAAAATATCACAGTTACCGTAAAAAGGATATTTCTGGTCGTTCTATTTGAATCTTGTTACCTACTTAGCTCAGACAAAGATAAAATGGAAAATAAATGATAACCATTTGCTAGGAGAGAATAAAAAGCATGACAATGGGATAAGATGAAATAAAAAAGTAAATTGGATACAATATAGGGCAAAACAGCCTCTTGAAAACAAAAATAGAAGGTGGGATGAATGTTAACATCTCAGGTTGGATGAACAAGGTTAAGACAAATTTCGATGCACGTTTGAATGAAGACTTATAAATAAATATGACAGCTGATTGTAGAGTGAAGTGAAAAGCGGCAGGAAATATATCTTCGGATTGATGGCTGCTAGCTATGATAAATTATAAGTTTTAACATACAATTTTTATTACATTTTGCAAATGAAGACACGGGATAGAATAAATAGGAAGACACTTTATAAATGTAGGAAGATTGGAGGAAAGGAGACGAACGTCAGAGACAAAACAAGTATGCCGGAGGAGGCCTGGAGACCGTGGCAAAAGAAAGAACGTAAATATTGGGGATAAAATTGTCGCAAAAATGGAGTGTTTGAAAGAGTTATGGCCATGTTTTATTGAGAAAGTTGATTGGTTATCTTTTACTTACCAATTTAATTTTCAATGAATAATTATTAAAAAAAATAATATGCTCATTAAACTTATCCCCATCAAAAGTATATTTCTCTCGGTTCTTTTTCAATCTGGTCACCTTGCCTTGATGAAGATAATATTTCAATAACACCAACAGAATAAAAAATATCTCTCCATATTTAAACTTAAAAATAGGAATGAAAACAATAAGAGTAGAATAAGGATAAAACTGTTTTTTAACCTCTTGAGGCGCGTCCGTTTCAAATCCAATTTTGGAAAATTTTGTACAATGAGGACCTGGGGTATTTAAAAAAACGTAGTGAATGGGAGGAAGTGTTGACCAGGACATTTTAACGCATTTTTTGTGAAAAAATCATTATTTATTCATATGAAAAAAATAAATAATTGACACAATTTTGCAATGAAAAAGTCTTGGGACTCAGTAGGCTAAGTTTCGATATTTTGTGAACGATGATTGTGTCCGAGACTTGGAATGGCCGAGACCATGGAATTCCGTTGTGAAATTGAGAGACGTTCTACTAAAAACTTACCAATTCCAGATAATGTGATTTCTTATTGCTTCGCCTAGTTTCACTCCACTGTAGCATCATCAGGAAACAACTTGCCCTGTTGTAGCGATACTTGTTGAAACAATAATGATTTATATTTACCAGAAGAATCCCTAAGTTTTTACTTGCACTCCCCTCGATTTCTATTTTTTTGTTTTTCTTCTCGAAGGCGTAGGGAAAGGATGAGGAGGAAGACGGCTTATAAATATAAAGGGAGACGGGGCGAGGGATGGAGACGAAAGTCGAAAGACACAAGAGGTTGGAGAATGGGACGGAAAAGAGAATGACAGAGAGGAAGGGACGACTTTTTTCGCGTGCGTGGGTGTGTGAGGGGAAGAGGCTTTGGTGTGGGCCGGAAAGGCGATCCTTCGACTCGGGAAAGGACGACCGCCGGAGAAAAGGTGCGATAAAGGAGGGACTGCAAAGAGCGTTGTTGGGTTTGTCGGCGTGGGCGACGCCCTTGAGGGGAGGAGGGATGGGTAGTGACGCACTGTTGAATGGAACGAGAGCCATCGGGGAGGAGGAGAGAGTGCCCAGCTTTCGAATTCCCCTTCCGGTGAATTTTTTAATACGGATCTGTTGAAGAAGAACGCATTCTCCTTTCCCTGTCACAATCTATTCTCACCCCTTCATTATTTCAATATCAGGTCTCGAAGTGCGGTTCCACCGCGACTGTGTGAGTGAAAACAAATACTGGATTCCACCTTATCGTTTGTATTGTTTGAAAAAAATACAGATTTCACTGATGACAGTCCTTAGCTATAAGGAAATAGGGTTAAGAAACAAAATATGAATATTATTATTTAATATTCTTCCTATTTTGTTTCTTAGCCCTATAATATTGATATTACGATATTATAACGCCGAGTGCGTTAACGACATGAAACAATATAGCAATGAAAGTATAGCAATCAGCAGACATCGATCCAAGTATAGTTATGCTGCGGCTTTCTACTTCACTCTATTCTCAGCAACCTGCTTTTTGCTTTCATATCTCTTCATTTTAACGTCCCTCATAATTTACTTCATGAAGTCCATCCTTGGTGTTCCTTAATAATAACTCCCATTCATCTCTCCTTCCAGTATGTACCATGTTTGAGTGGCTGATGAGTCTCAGACGGTGTACATTTAGCTAGTCTATCTAAAAAAATTAATATAAATCACTTTGTACTCCATCACTTGTGTTCTTTATTTCGTCGATCGATTTGTCAATGCGTTGTTCCAATTTCAAGGTAACACTATCGGGTAACAGAATAACAAGATGATGGGGTCAAACTTGTCTTAAAATTACACAATTCTCGTCGAAATCGATGGGAGAAGTAGAGAACCTATGTGGAATTTTACAAAATAATTTCTTTTCATCAAAGCTTAACTTTGAAATATTCTCCCATGTGTTGCTTGATTCCATCAATATATGTAGAATTATTTACTTCAAAAGAGTTGTCATCGAGCATATATGCTCCAAAACCCTTTATAAGACTTCTTCGCTGGTAATTATCTCCGTTCATTTAATCTTTATCACTCTTTGATAGCAACACATTTACGTTGATTAAAACTTCTTTACTCTAGTGCATTTATCAGCCCAAGGAAAGTGAGAAAATAAAACGGAAAAACTACAATCATCATCATTAGTCTTTCAATTCAAATATTGGTCTTCTGCAGCCCTCCGTTCTACCCTGTCCTCTGCTAACTAATATGTCCTGTAGCTCTTCTGTTTCATGCCCCGTCTTAGTTGACCTATTCATTTGCGTCCCGGTGTCCTTTGTGAGGCTTTCCCTTCTATTATGCTCCTTACAAATTCGCTTTGTCTCAAATTGTGTCCGATCCTCTGAACATTGCCTTCTAGATGGTGCTCCATATCGTTTTATTCTCTTTTATTCCCCTCTTCGAATTCTCGTTTTTTGAGAAAAATACTGAATTTCTGTTGAAATGAAATGTGTGAACAAATGAAAATAAATTCCACTGTAAAACTTCAACAGAAGCACATAAGTGCATATAAAAACTAGAGAGTAAGAGAAATTTTATGAATTACAAGCATTGCTAATTAAACCTCACAATGCCATCATTTCAGTGGAAGCATTCAGAAACGCTGGGGGCATCGTGACAGGTAAATAAAATGTAATCCTTCAAAAAATAACATTAGGTATTAGTAACGTATTGGAACATTCATCTGCAGTTTATTTTTATAGCTATATTTTAGCATTACGTTACATTTTTGACATTATTCTTCATCGTAACAGTAAAAAACATCATAATTAGAAGAAATTTTATTATTGCTACAAACATGGGCCGATATATTCGTCGTGGTACATTGGGCTAGCGTGATAAATTGAAAATAAACGAGACTCATGCGTATTAAATCAGATGACACGAACCGCCGTTTTCCTTGTTCCCATCGCTGACGGCAACCGCTTTGCAGTCTCAACACGTGTTCAACAACTGGAACTGCAAAACACTAGCGCGTCTGTTAGGCTGGTGGCGGCGAGCGCATCCGGATCCACCCGTATTATGTTTGCGTCCCCGGGAATGAAGATATCCAAACGTGCTATAGAGTAACCATTTCTCTCGCTCAGCAGGAATGCAGTGAGTCTGAATGCGAGAAGGAAAGAGGCTGTACTTCATTTTATAAAAGAAACAAGTATGAATCAAAAGTCTGTTGCAAATAAATTCGTTGCTAATATAACGAGGAATCTTTGAGGAAAACCTCTTTTCACTAACTAATCGTTAAAGATAATTCGATATATTTGTTAAAAAGCGTTTATTCTAGAAGCAAAACATTGCCATGCCCAACGTTTTATTTCGGCAGTAAAAGTTAAACAGACAGTTAATAAAACATACAATTTTATTTCTTAGCCAAACTATAACTCCTGGCTGTAGGGTGATTTAGGCGAACGCGGAAGATGTTTTGTACAGATAGAGTAATTACTGCTTGCAGAAAAATTTCGCTTTAAGAGATGTTGATGTTAGTAAGGCATAAATTCTCTTTATAAATGAAAATTGAGACTACTATTTTTGAAAATCAAATTTATTAACATTTTTGAGCACTCGATAACTGATGGAAAATAAAAACTTTAGAGTAAAATATACGAATGAGAGGCACAAAGAGGATCAAAAATGTAATTTATAATAATGCAAAGATAGAAAAGTAAAATATATGATGAATATGAGGAAAGGATTTCCAATTACATGTTGATTGAAACTGCAGCATCTACATTTTTGGTGAACATGAGGAAGAAACTAATACTATATAAATATGCAGTTTGGAAAGAAAAATCTTTTCTGCTGATGAGATCACGAAAAACTTCTTCGTTTATCCATTTATTCAAACTTTCGCAAATGTACGAGTTCAAATCAAACCGTCGGACGAATTCGGGTACATTTCGCATGCTGATAAAAAGGATTTTACAGGGCAGAGCTAAGCCGTTCCAACTCAAATTTGCGGTCCATATATTCGTCCTTTTTTGATCCACATTGAGTTCAAAGACCTTTTCTCACCTGCGTCTCAAATGTATGAAAATAGGAGAGAATGACACCGCCCAGGGGATTGTGACGGGTTCTTACCGGAATAAGCCCCAGGCGGATACCCAGCACGCGACTCACTCCTTTTCCGCCCTCGTGGGCTCGAATGGAATGGACGACATGTACATCGTTACTCCTGTACACTACATTTTGTTGCAAGAAAGTTACGGATCCTTAGTTACGAAATGAAAGTGGAGAATTGCAGGCATACAATTTCGTTGAGGATTTTTTATACGAGCTTATCTCCCAAAAAAGGCAAGTTACAATGGGTCTCCAACTTTTGGGAAGTTCAAACCTGGCTTAGTTGGATACTGAAATTTTCTGTAGACAGCAGCATTTGGATGTCAAGTGGTTTCCCCATAAAACATGTACGAAGTATCATGTAAGGTACATCCAGGGTGATTCCATACTAGGCAAGTAATATTCGTCCCGATTTAAGGTCCAACTCCTGGCCACCAGGCGCGGGACAAAAAGCAGCCAGGAAAACAAAGCTTGACTTAAACAACAGACAAGGAGAGTGAAAAATTGACGTACAATATTATATAGAACAAGGGTTAAGGTTAATGTGAACGGACAACAGGGGGGTTATTTTGAAATCTCACCATTTTAGTGACTCTTAGTGGAAAGGCGGGAGATCCGTTTCCCTCTCTTAATGATCGGCTCACGAACGGTTCGTGAATTGTCGAAGCTTCAATTACCTTATATCAAATAAAAGATGCCGAGACTAGCGAATACCCAGATTGCTCAACATCTTACGGAAGATATCTTACACTGAACATACCACGAAAATCTAAACACAGTCAAAACTACAAGCGACATGTAAGCGAACACTCAATATTAAAAAAATTAAGTTCATGTAATTAGTGTTCGATTCACAAGCACGGGAAATATCTACCAAGAACATAGATTTTAAGGCAATATTTGTTAAAGTTATGAAATTATGGTATAAATAACTGAATTCCATTCTCCATACACTGGCGGATAGGCACACGAAAACAAAGGTATCAGCAACATTGTTTGGGAAATATTGATACGAAATATATACACAGATAATTCAAGCTAATAATAACATAAGCATTTCAAACAAAGCATACCTTCAAGTGCCCAATTTATTGGAGTTGAAAATGCTGAAGTTCTTCACGTTTAGCAAATTACAACAATACGATTTAAAATCGTTTGTATCTTTCGCGCCCTTGTTTATTTTCCAACTCAAGCTTCACGTGGAAACGATGGTGGCTCCATGTCACGTTCTTTATGACAGGTGAGATGGAACTAATGGCAGGCGGAGATAATGAAACGGATCAAGAGTCGAAAGATACGGATCAGAGCGGATGAATCGTTTCAAAGACCAGCACATGACCGGCAGTTCACCGATTGAGATCCGAAGATGGTCACGCCGCCTGGGTGAGGGAGTTGAACTACGACAAAGTGAGATTTTATGACGTATTCTCACTAAAGTGAGATTACAAAATAACCCCCCTGAATGCATAATTAATAATGATAACCACGACGTTCATCCGCAAGGCTTCGATATTTTATATTGATAACCCAAAGATACTACGAGATACGAATTCATCCAGAAAGCAAATCGTGCATGCAATTTCAAGCGGGGTGAGTTGTTAGTTATAAAGATAAGCTATTAAAAACAGTAAATTGTCTGCCCTACTTAGCAGGAGTGGAAATTTCACAGAAACTATCAATTGCTTAAATTTTAATTCGCTTATATTCTTCTCATACTAGATTCTAGAAATCAATAGAGTATTCTGGAATCTAAGTGGTGAAAGACACTTTAAAAGGGAAGAAAATCGGAAGTCTTCAGAAAATGAGAGCGTGAATAAAGAAATGTATGCATGTAGCAGAAGCTGAGCCTTGCAAGTATGGGGCATTATATCAGAAAGTTTAAACACAGATCCAGTCTAGGCCTAACACCGAGAGTTAAGCTCTTTAGACTGCTCATACTGAAAGGGAAATGCGTTATGGCCTTGTATGTTCGTATCTTTGCTCAAAATTTCAGTGATGGGCCCAAGTTCACTATTTACTCTACTATGAATCAGAGCAGCACGCTACTAAGCTAAACCTTCACTTTCGTGTGACGAATACCTGGCTGACATTAATGCTTCACTGTTTGCAGGTTCCTGATAAAAAAATTCAAACATTAGTACATACATATTATATATTTTTTCACAACACATAGTCAGTAAGACCTGGGGCCCGATTCTGATCTTCCACCAGTCAATGACCAGACCCCCTCTGGAGAGCCGAACATCACAAACTTATGCCGATTTCCAACTTACCTCGAAAACGGGAACAAAACAATGTCTACCTTCCGCACGCTTACTTCCGTCGGAAAGTTTCCACCACAACACTAGCGCTGTTCCACCAAGTGGATGACGGGTGGAAGGGAAGCTTGACTTTCCACCAGTCATTGAACGATGAACGATGTAGTGAACGATTCTCTGGTGGAAGGTGGAACATGATGGCGTAGTGTCGGAAAGTCATGACGTTTTGGTGGAAACTAATGACGTTTTGGTGGAAAAGTTGAACATCGGGAAAGCATCAGAATCAGGCCCCTGGTCGTAATACCGTATTTCACCAAATACAAGCCGCACTTTTTTTTCCCGATTTTGGAGCCTCAAAATCGGAGTGCGGCTTAAATTCGAGAAATTTCATAAAAAATCATAGAAATGGTCGATTTGAGCTAACCAGCCATTCAGATTCACGTGGACGCCAGCTAAGCTCGCTTAAGCCACGGGGAAAGTAAGAAATAACGCTGAAAAAGGTCAAATTGGTGCACAATTCATTCATGTATTAAAAAATAATACTTATAGGTGTCACAGTTACATAGGTAATGTAAAAACAGATATAAAATTGAAATGCCTAATACTGTAGGTAGTACGGTATGCACTAAAAACTATGCACTGTGAGGGAAGAATTTAGCGGGGAGGGGGTCGGTGATAAGGATAGGGTACGTTTTGCATCTCGCGCGATTGCAGGGGTTGGGTGGGGTTTTGGAGCTGATGGTGGGTTTAGACAGCGGTTTGGTAGTTTTTAGGATGCTGGAGAGATTGGGGGGGGGGGGGGCACCTGAAGGTAAGAGAGGGACATTTGAGGAATGTGTTTTTGGTGGTAAGATTGTCAGCGAGGAGTGGGAAAAGGTTTTAAAGGATTTTTTTGAGGGCATAGACGCCTGGGAAGTAGGTAGTACAGAGGGAGAGTTTGTAATTATCTTTATTTTGAGTTGGTTTAGGAGGAAAGGGTTTTTTTTAAATATGCGTTTGTCAAGAAGAGTCTCAGGATATCCTCGTCGGAGAAGGGATTGGAGTAAAGAGGAAAGTAATTTATAGAGGGAATCAGGGTTATTGCATATGCGATGGCCTCGTATGGAGAGAGAGTAGGGGAGGGATATTTTAGTATGGGAGGGATGGCAGCTATTTTAATGAAGGTATTGCTGCTTATTTGTGGGTTTGATGTGGACCAAGGTGCTGAAATGGTGGTTGGGGAGAGTAATGTCTACATCAAGGAAGGTTACAAGGGAAGAGGAGAAATGAGTGGTGAAGGAGACGGATGAGAATTCGTTGAGAGCGGAAATAAATGAATTAAAGGAAAATGTCATCGATGTATCGAAGCCAGAGCAAGGGTTTCAGGGGTTGTGGGGATAGGTTGGCATAGGAAGGGCTGAATCTACTGCCCATGGCGCAGCCTTTGGTTTGAAGAAAGAAGGTGAAGTATATATGTATATATCCTTCCACCTCCCAGCGTCGTCACTTTCTCGCCGTAAGCCAATTTTGGGATGCAGGCACGCAAATTCATACTTCACGCACGCATGGCCACGCGCCCGAGCTGGGACTGCTTGCTATCGCACGGCGACAGGGTTGTGTGGGGTGGGTGGTGCATGAAGCCCTTTGCTGCTTGATGGTGCTCGCCTTCGTGCCCCCACGGCGGGGAAAGGCTTAAGTCCCCCAAACGCCACATGTCCTCCCACCCCCTTTCCTCTCCCCCATCCCGCGCCTATCACTCCCTTGCTCATCCATCACCTCCCCTCAGAAACACTCCACCTCGTGCTTCAAGCAAATATATGCTACAGAGCTGTAAAGTTCTCCTCAATTGACACCTCCTTAAGACTATGAGTGACAGCCCTCGAAGGATTCAACGTACGTGAGGAGCATTTTTTAAATTTGAGGTGATTTACTCGAGGTTTATTTCTATTCATAATGGAGACCTAACTCAAAATCTATTTTTAAACTAATGCAGTTGAAAGAAGCAAGACAATCTTAATTTGTTAATAATAAACAAGAAACAAGCCTAAAAATCGGCTCAATGAATACATCTTAATTTGAATGTTAGTTCTTCTTCGATCTCTCTTTGTTAACTGAGTTGTTATACACATGATATTATGTTTTAAACATAAATAAACTCATTGGCAATAAAACAAAAAATGATAGAACTAGTTGATCGCCAAGTTAGATCACGTCTAGGCTAGATACGCCGACAATGAAGAAAGTTATCTCAAAAGAAAATACGAGGTGTGTGACTTCAAACACGGTAAATCAGCCGATATGGCTCGAAAATTTTCCGTTTAAATGTAAGGCCTTCGCTAAAATTATTTGCGTCTCCAGGTGTCTATTCCACTCAGTATGGGCGTCGGAAAGAAAAAAAAAACTTCCATCAAATCATTAATTCCTGCCAAGAGAATTGAAAAACAGCTTTTATTCCTTTTCTGTTAGCAGTTATACTGTCCTTTACAGCAAGGCGGCATTTCATTTGAGCCCCATCATGCCCCAAGTCCTACATGCAGAGGGTGGTATTTTTCAGAATATTCCATGAGGTAAATAGCCTTCAACATGTTAAATCTACGAATAACACTGTGTCTTACGTCGCAGCAATCGGCTTGTTCTGGCCGCACAAGCAATACATAGCACGGGCAGTGCCCGCGCCCTCTGTTTGTGTGCATAATCGAAGGTTGTACGATGAGTTCATATTTATTTATTTCCAAAATCCCTAAAACAACTCGACTGGATTTTTACATCGGGTGTTTCAGCAAGTAACCATGAACGAACATAAAAAACCCATGTCCTGAGTGATAAAAATATGACTCGAACCCGCTTCCCTCAGATTAGCAGGCGAGGACTTTACCACGTTGCCATGGGGGCCACAATATATATTTGTTTTTTAAGTTTTACTCTTTTTATGGACATATTCTCATGGAATCGTAATTAATAAAATATTAAGCACTACACGCGCAATGAGCTGAAACGAATACATAGGAAATCAACAGAATTAAGCTGAGATGACGCTCATGAGGATCGTTTTACGTTCTTTCGTCACTTCATTCAGATGAGTATTTTTACAATGTTCACTCATTTATCCCTTCATAAATAAATATATCATTTTTCTCAGACTACAGATAAACGAGGTTCCATTGTGACTGTGGAAATAAAAAATGCTAAATTCCTCCTTTTTGCTTGTCTTGTAAAAAAATAATGCTTTTTCATTGTTGACGCGACTTAGCTTTATAGTTAAGGCAAATAAATATGCAGATTATTTGACGAAGTAGTTGAAGAGCCTGCTGAAACAGGCTAAAATATTGGCGAAATAGCCAGTAAGCAATAAATAAAGTAAATAATTAAATAGAAATCAATGTTTGATTGGAAAGTTAGATGAATTTTCATTCTACATGCATTTGGAAAATTCATCTAACTCTCCTACGACGAAAGACTTCCACAAAGATACTCCCGAAACCGTTTCTTAACGTGTGGTTTTTATTTTTTTATGAAAAAAATATACGTAACTATGGTAAACAATAATTAATATTTATCTCACTGTTAGAGATTTCTTAGTTTTTTATTTACATTTTTGGTGAAGCAGGTGGGTCTGTTAAAAAAGCAGTTTCTTTTGGGCGTATTTTGAAAATGCATACGTCCGGGCTATTTGTTAGTTAGTGGAGAGCGTATATGGGAGCTCGCATGCCATCTATTGGCGCACATCTGAATCACTACGCTTAGAAACTGAATCATACGTACGTACGCGCACCCTTTTATAAAGTAGGTAGAAATTTTTTCAGTCAAAGTAGCCGACTACAGCGCCATTTCCAGCATTTTACTTCAATTATAGCAGTGATTAGCTTTAAAAAAAAATGGTAAGGTGCCTGAATTTTGTTTTTATTTATTCATCTGGAAGTTCCCACTTCCTTTATACAGTTTATCATTAATTTTGATAAGATAGAATATTACTCTTTTTCGCCATGCATCACTCATGCTCGTATTTGACATGATGTTATTTCAAGTTAAATATCAAATCAATTTAGCCACGAAATATACGATTTGTTTTTTGATACCATTATTATGTAAGTTGCTATGGTACGAATTAAATGTCATTTCACGGTGGGACGACCTAAAGTAATCACTTCAAAGACAAAAGAGCATCATAAAAATGGGATTGTAAAATTATTAAATAAATTATACTTAATAAAGTTCTGTCTTATCGATATAGCTACTAAGGACATGTTTCGGTTAATGAGGGTTTAATGAGAGCCAATTAGGTATGGCAAAGGTCCAAAAATACTCTCTTAAAGAGCGGTTTCCCTGGGGACGTGGCACAATTCACGAAACGCAATTTCTTCCATTATCACGTTGGTGCATTTGGCCTTTAAAAAATATTTGGATGAAAACAGGTCGAATTCCCAAAGCAACAAACACTATTTCCGAGTAGATACGCACGTGAATTTCATCACTACTTTGCGATAGATTGGTTTAAGGTACTCACGCATAAACAAAACTTTGAACGTGTGCCTAATTAAGGTCTCAATGCGTAATCATATCGTATCCTTTCTTTTTAGAGAATAGCGTGTAAGTTATCTTCCTCCCCGCACGCTTCCTCAAAAGGCCTTCTATTTGCAATCTGAGAATCATGGATTTTCGCGTAAATTAATTAGCATGGCTTACGACAGATATACCATCACACGAGGATAAAGTGCAAGCATTGGCCATGGGGGAGGAGGGATAAGGAGGAACAATTGTTTTAATCCCTCCGGCATGTTAAGACCCATCCTATCCGGGAAAAGTAGGTTAACTGCGTAGCTTGTGATCTTTTTAATGTAAACGACCGTTAAGTATAAGGCAGCGGCGGCGTTATTTGATCTCACTGAAGATCCCAGTGAGCGTCATCCAAAGCAATGGCAGCGAAGCTGTAGCGAAAACACTTTGGGGAGGAATAAGCGAGCGTAACTTATTCCTTTAATCGCAATAATTAAAGTCTAATGATCTTTTTGGTACGTGGGAACTCCGATCTTTTCCCTCGAATTACTCGGCACCGCGGACGAAAAAGGAGAGTTCAGCAAGGTGTTGTGGCGTAAAATTTGAGGTTAAATTTCCGATTTACTGGTCCTATGTAATCGCACGGCATTAAAAAGCCCAAAAATTTAGATTCATCAGTGTAGATCTAAAGGTACGCAGCACGATTTCCATAAGAGGCCAACGCCAATTCGTAACCACTCTCTAAAAGATGCGAGGAAATTAAATGTTTTTAGGGACAAAGAATTATTATTTTCACGATTATATCCGCGATGCTAAGTTTTGAATTGCAGGAATCCTAAACGAAAATACTTAAGCTTATACTCACTGCAGTTTCAACTGAAGTAATAAGATAAAGATCACAGCAGTTTTAGCAAGGTTAAAATTTCAAAAGTTTTAAGGAGCTGTAACTTACGAAAGAAAGAACTCCAGTAAGAAGCCGAGCTTAGGAGAATTTGGGCCACTATGTAAGCTCACAAAATAGTAGTTAACTTGCCGCTTTATTACAAATACACTTGGTATAAATTCAACAAGCCATCAATGCTTTATGCACCATGATGCTCCTATATTAGTTTTGTGTTCCGGAAAATTCAGTTCACAATTTAAAAGAATTGAAATAATTATGTGAAATAAGCGGATGGTATACTCACATAGATTTTAAACATACTAGTTTTCATCGTATATATTTATTTGGTCACGTATTCTGAACGCTAATTAGAACAGCTGAAATACGGAGGAACTAAATACCTTGGGGTGCGTATTGAGAGGCAAAATCTAAGAAATAAAATTTTAAATAGTAGGAATTCTAAAACTAAACTTTGATTTTTCTATAAATATATTTAATTAAATTCCGTGAATTTACCGCAAATGCCTAATGCCTTCAAGTTCCAATAATTATTTTTCATTCCCATTAAATCGATGTGAATTACCAAAGGTTACATTAATTTTAACTCAGATAAAAATCAATAGCCTCCGAACACGACAGAAAGTTTATAAACTGATTCAAACTGATTCTGCGCAAAGGAACAATTGAGTGACATTGGTGTTGCAAGATTCGTATAAAGTAGAATTATGTATTATGCATAAAATAAATAAATACCAACATTCGTTCTAGAACCATAAACCGAGAAACAAGATATGCGGAGCTCTTGTCTTTAGTCACGTTGCAGCCTGATGACGCATTTTAATTTATGGGCTTATTTTATTTTTACCTTGGTTTCCACTATTGCGCGTAAAATACTAAGTCCTTTTTTTTTGTTCAGGTGTATTCGATTATCTTTAAATACTTTTGCTACATACTGTAACATGTTTTTGCAAAAAACCGAAGACATGGAAGAGGCTGTTCCATAAATTGTTACTGATTCAGAAAGCTGTTTCCAATTCCTATGACAGGGCGAGTCTACCTATGACATAAAATAAACACATCAATTGAATGGGGCTGATGCAGTATGAATACAGACGATTACATTTTCCAATCATCACGATGCACTCTCATGCATAAGGAACACCATTTGAATTCATTTCAACCTGTGACGGAAGGTGCAGCCTACTTTCCATTCCGGTCAGCAGAAAACGTTTTAAAATAGTGAATCGCATGGGAACATTGAGCGAACACTGCGCCTGATTCGCCCATGGAGGGATATATATGGCCAATGAATTCCGAGAAACGCACCTCGGGCATGATTTTAATGTTGCTATTTAGCAAATCGCAAATACGATGAATGCATTAGTTTAATTATAGCACACCAAAGTTCCATTAGGAAATAAAGCAAAATTTAGGACTCTAGGCCATTCGCGTGTCGAGAATATCATTTGAAATTAATGGAGATATCTCGTATTTCTCCTATTTTCATGTAATTTAGGCTTTAGAATCAGCGAAACTCAAATAATTTCAGCAACAGAGTCAAAAAAAATATTTTTAAATTTTCTATCTCGACCTACCTGCCTCCACCTTCCTTCGGGTCACGCAAACAGCTTTTTCCCCCAATTTTTCAAATAAGCATCATGCATAATTGCATTTATATTAAGCAGAGGGCCGATAAAAAGAAAAGTCCATAGCATTCATTAATTTCTTTCCCCTTCGTCAAACATAAATTATGAATCAACTATATCTTGATACTTCCTCTAGCTTACATAAAACAAAAAGTTTCCATAGTTATAGTTTAACGAAATTGCGCGTCGGTTCATTTACTGCCGTCGCTTGGTACACTCATCGAGATTGTGTTGACAATTTTCTTCTCGCTCATTTGTTACTTCCTCTGTGCGTTATTGTCCATGTTCTCCATTCTATCAACCATTCAAATCGTCAACCACGCTGCTTTAAATATTCACATTATCCACGCACGCCTCTTACATTCCTAATCCCCTTAACCTATGTGCCTTTTCATTTGCCTAAATGTTCTGCAGGTAGTGCGTCGTTACAATTTCCTTCGCAGCCTAAACATAGTTAATATTTAAGGGTTATGCGAACGAACTAGGAACAGCCATTTATCACCAGTACCTATAATTCATTATTCCAACAGAATGTTAGAGTCCTTTCACCTTCCAAAGTAATAGCCTTGGGCAAGTACCAGCTGAAAATAAGGAATTATCAATGACCAGGTAAGAATGAAATTGGTGGTTTATTGCTTTAAGTAACAACACCAGAGGATAATTAAGGATGAATCTTATATAATAGCGAATGCTTTAGTCTGCCTCGTTGGTTGGAACCTGAGATAAGGTAACTATCATCTGGAAGTCTATATTGCGAACAAATTTAATAGTCGCAATTCACATTTCACATTGTACCGTAAAATATCAAACTTTTTGCATAGATATAACAATTGGATGGTTATCTACTATTTCTTTACGTAATCATAGCCAATTGTTTTGTTAAAATCCATATGCTATTTTTGGGCAGTATTCATGATTTGACCTGCTGTCAAAATTTACATAATGATTTACGCTTTTACTTTCATTGGTTGGGATGCAAAAAAATGGGCACGTATAAATCTACAATCGTTTAAATACCGTTAATTTTGGAGTAGTTACAGTTGCCTTTCCTCTTCCAAGTTGTATATGCGCAACCAGAGAGCATTGGTACATTGCCTTTTATAGCATAAAACAATTTCAGTATCTTAAACATGCACATGTGCTGTAACGGGAGTAATTTCAGATTTGTAAGTAAAGGATTAGAATATTCAAACCTACATTTAGAAGAAATTCTTCATTCAAACATTTTTTTCATATTTTATTCCGCAGGGAATCTAAAAAAAATCTTCGAAAATTGCAAACTCGTGACAGTCTCATGTCTTGCACGTGCAGAATTTCGATTATCGATTGTAAAACCTCCATCCCTAAACAAATGTTTCAAGTGCTCTGCCTCAGAGCTTTTAGAACAATCACCGGCACTATCATCGTTGTGGATTAAAGAGTCTTCCCGCCTGCGGAGGAAATGGCACATGCTGTTACGCGTCGAGTGAGGCAGCGTAGGAAGACGTAATGCAATCAGAAAGCCAGCAGATGGCCTTTTAGTAACTGAGCCTATCTCGAGTGATGAGGCAGGAAGGCGTTTCCCGTGGCTCAGTGACTCAGCATAGTGGTACCGACACGACGGAGAAGCACAATACATTTCATTAGCGTCGGAGAAAAATGACCCAGAAAGTGATAAATGCTCTGTCTCCCTCTCAAAAACTCCCACACTCGTCAACAACTTGCCATTCCATCCGAGATAGCAGTTTCTTTTATTTACGGAAGCGAGTCGACGGATGTAAACGGGGAAGGGTTCAGTTATCTGCGACAATTTGTGAACAAATAGTAACTCCGTTGCTTCCTTCCCGTGTAGGGATAGCGAAATCAACAGGTCCAATATTTTCTAATAAATGGTACTGTCCCAACATTTTCTACCTTAAGGGATTACACGCTAGACTACAAATAAAATAAAATAAATGCAAATACAAATATATAAAATGTAAACAATGAGGACACAAAATACGTTGTGTTGTAAATGAGTAAAATCACTTGCATAAATTTTTACAGTGGTTGTCTGTGGAGGTGACTGACAGCTGAGGTCAATTGTGCTATTAGATACTATAGGGTAGATTGATAAGGGAAGAGTTAAATTAGCAATGGAGGAAGGCTGGAAAGAAACCCGTCGTCGGCATGAGCCTGATCCTACCAAAATGCGAATAGTTGATCCTACCAGAATGCGAAGAGTGCCATATAGTTTACTCTCACCCGACTAAAAAGAGTACTGCACATTAAAAGCTATGTATGCAGTGCTTCAGGTAGCTTGAGCGAGATTTTCCCATAATAGAAATCATGATAGAGACAATTTTCGTATTTATTTTAAAGTAATTGTAATAAACATGAGGTAAATATGAAAACATTCATGACGCATGAACTCATAAACGTAGTTTCAAACGAATGAATTTCTCATTAATTAGCTAAATAAACTTACATTTTTCAGTCTTCAAATTGAGTATTTCAAGCCGTACGCTGCAAATTGATTTACAAACGAAGCTTGTTTTCAATTTTAGAATAAGGTAAATGGTGAGTAATAAGTTTAGTCGTAATATTATTGTTTTAATAATGTCTCCGTAGCGCAAATCCGTACCATATCCCATGGAACACGGCTTCTATTTTTTAGACAAACATCATGAAAAGTAGTGATATAATTGGCTGATATTATTGTATCATTAGTAAGATTAAATCTGCATCTCTATAGTGAGGCCAAATGTATTGGATAAAATGGGAAATGATACCTCTTTCAAACTATCTTAATAAGATAAGTGGATTTTACTAAATAATCTCACCTATCGTCAAGGTTCAAAGCTGGGCCCTCGGGACAGAAAGCCAAGGTTTCCAATAAGCGATCCAGTTTCCAATGAACAGAGGGATTCAAGTTTCGAAACTATTGTAGGTTTATCCTTATACGAAAACTACTTTTAAGGAGAAACTGGCTGTGCCAGAAAATAAATTGGTAGAATTAAACTAAGTTTACTTTTTTAAATTAATCGTAAATCTTACTATTATGTACATTTTGTAAGACTAAATTATTAGAAAATTGCCGTTATCATTAGATAAGAAAAGTTCCGGACCCGTTGAACGCATGTATGCGTACCCACTCATACGTCCATTTCGATGTGACTTGGATCTTTTGTGTTGCGTACTCATGCATTTACTCACGTACACGATACAGAGTAAGCAGCGGGAGGGGAAAGAGATTGGAAGCAATGGGATTGGGAGAGGGGGTGGGACACAAGAAATCCTAGCATGACTCATTGATCCATCGGGTATTTTTCCAAAAGGTCTTCCTAACACGATTGGTCGGAGGTGGTTGAAGCAGGGAGGGAGGAGGTGGGTTGATGAGGAGGGGAGAGAAGGCCGCCTGGGGGGGATGGGTGGGTGAGTTGGTGGGGGGATGAGGAAATGCCACGGGGAGACAAAAGGTGGATTGGGCGGGCGGGCCGAGGGTTCAAGGGGAGAGGCGGGAGAAATGATAAGGATCGGTGGCCGAGGGATAGGGGTTAGTTTAGGGTTCACGTGTGTGGCCTCGGCGCGGTGCGTGGAGATACATGCATGTCCTGTGTGCTCGGTGCTTGTGTGTATATACAAACGCATGCACACCCGGGAGAACGTTCCTCTGGCTGCATTAATGTAAGTGAAACCCTGAAAAAAAAGATGAAACAAATAACTCACTTGGTGTTGAATTAATTTCGGATCCCTCTGGGCTCTCTTTCCTTCAGCGGAAGAGTTAAGTGAGAAAAATCTCCAGGGAGAAACGCATTTCAAGGGAATTAAAAGAGTGAAATTCACTATTTTAAAGGGCACACCCTGAGGTACAATGGGTTTGTGAAGAATTACACTGAAGAAAAACTAGAGGGGATAGTCCCATGCGGAAAGCCTTGTGATAAATACATAGACTAAATAAAGAGTAAGGTACATAAGAAGAACTACCAAGGAGTAATGGAAGTAACATTAGATAGGGAAAGATGGAGGGCTGCAGTCAATCAATCTTAGGATTGAAAGGCCAATGATGATTAAATGGCATATTCACCCCGTCAACTGACTACTGTTGAAATAAAACAAAATATATGATTTAAAAAATGAATGCAGTACTCACGGCTCAAGTTCAACAAGTTAGATAACATATGCAAGTGTAAAACAATTACAATCTTGAAAGGGAGAATGCGAATGCGAGTTTTGGAGAACGATATTAAGGACATTTAATGACTAATTCAGGCGAAAATTCAATAGGGCAAAAGGGCATGGCGGTGATGTGTACACTCTCTGAATGATCAGGAAAATGTAAACGGCCAAGGAAGTAGAACCTTAGGAGGAAAAGTGACTCAAACTTTACGAATGTAGGATGGAAAAACAAGAAATTTATCACTGAAGTGCAACTTAAAAAGCTGTAATGAATGCGTATAAGATGCTTCCAGAAAAAAACTGAGGCTGTTGGCCAAAAATCAGGAGTAAGATATGATTGATGACACTTATAGGTAGGAAGAGTTTTGGAAGTGTTTCGGATAATAAAAGGCTAAGAAGAAATAAAATCAGGAGAAAAATATTGTTCACAAAAGAAGCATTTATTCAAAGAGAGGAATTAACGAAAGAGACTCTGATGAAATGCCAAAAAAATATTAGTAGAAAGTCTAACATGAAAGGTAATGTCAGCTGTTTCCAATCTTCCCCTTGGTGAAAAGAAGATGAACTTGAAAGATTCGGTGATGAGGAAGCATGGAGTTAATAAGCTGGTTGAAGAGAAAGACAAACAAAAGAGTGTTAGCTAGGGTTGGACTTGGGAGAAAATAGCTGAGAGGAATTCGGAAAAGGTAGAGAAATAATTTTTTGAGAAGATACTGGAAGAAAGTAAGATGTTTAAGCCTGCACTAAAGGGAATAATGTTGTTTGATAAAAGGAAAGGGAAAAATATAATAGTCGTCGTAGACAATGCGTCATCATTTACTTATTTTCCACAATCTCTAAAAGATCACATTAACTTTTACAACTGGTTTATCAACGAGCAGTAATGGACGAGCACAAACACTCATTTCCTGAGTGGTGAAAAATCCACCCAGGCTGGACTCGAACCTTCGACCCTCGGATTAGAAGGATTTATCCCTGCGATACCGTGACAATGTGAAGTAGGTTTTCTAAAAGGAGAAGAGTATTATTGATAGAAAGCGAATGACTGAGTAAAAAGGTACTCTTGGAATCCCTCAATAGGTTACGAAAGCTTTTCGTTGAGCATTAGACTAATGCAAGCCTAGGCTATGTTACTTTTAATGAAAATGTTTGAGTGATGTGAAAATTATTCACTATGGGCTCAAGTTTGGCAAATGAGAATTATAGTTCATCAAACCGTGACGGGTTATGCAAAATAAATTTTGTGATGGGGAAAATGGAAATAAACTGATCAAATCTTATCCCTTTAATTTTAAACGGACATTTTCCATTTTTACGATAACTAGTAAGGTCGTCCGCCTCTGATATCGATTGATACGTTCTACAGTGAATTGAAATCTTTTGCAAATGTTTTAATAATAATAGGATATATACTTGGAATGAATCAAATGTGAAATAGCTCTGCACTGAGATGGCTGGGTGAATTGCGAGAGTAATCGAGAGGGACTGAATACCAGTAGTTAAATGCTCAAATTTCCTGTCTATTACTTTGCCACCTAGCGGAAAACTTATCCAACAGTGACTTTCCGATCATTTGGTAAAACCTGAGAAAGATAAACCTATGCTTAATACGAAAGGACAATCAATATTCTCCATAAATACATAACGGGGACGATGCATGACATTTACTCCCCATATTTGAGTGTGGCACGTGACAACATATTTTCTATCAATCTCGAATCTATATAATTTACATGAATGTGCATTGACCGTAGACATTTATAATTGATTTTCTAAAGTGCATATAAATATAAAAAAGTCACGTGGTCCAAAGTGGCATCTCAATGCCGTCAATGACGGAACCGCACGGTAGGCGGAAACGGTATCACTGGAAACGGCATCACTGAAAGTGATATCATTTCATGACGTCTTTGGACGGAATCTAGATGACTTAGAGTTTCGCAACTGGCAAACGTGAGTAATTTTAACAAGAAACATAAAATGACATCGCTTGTTGAGCATATTTTTGTATTCTGTGTATTTACGAAGGTGACTTTCTCATTTAATACTTCTTTGAAATTGTGTTCGTTCCTTATTCATACTCCATCTGCTCCCGCTCTCTCAAAAAGGACTGCTGATAGCTTCCCCAAAATACAGCAACAAAGAATTTAATGAGTGTTCCGTTCCATTAGCCGGAGATACGATCACTAGCGCCAGCATTTACAGGCTTTCCATTTGATGTATCGCGAGGACCTTTCGGAATGTCCGCTATGCAAATACGACCCCGTGTTTATTTTTTCTCTCTCTCTCCGGGTTTCCAAACCGTTTGTACATTAATATTCCCGCTTGAAAGACTCCACGCGCTCTCTTTCTCTCTTCTTTAATTTATAAAAATTCATACGAAGGCGAGAAACAAAAAAAACTGGATGGATGGGAGCGGAGGGGGAGATGGGGTTTCTTAAAGAAGAGAGGAGCAAAAGTGAAATGTTTGGGCTGTGCGATGTTCCGATTTATTGACCGTTTTCTGCGATATTTTAAGGTGACATCGAATTCGATACAGTACTTCTATGCAGTGCAGTAGAGTCCCGGTTATCCGAACCATCCAAAACCGTAAAATCCGGTTAACCGCAACAAATGTTCACCAAAATAGGATATATCAATCTGTAACAATTTACAAGAAACTTGAGGAATTATTCTCGATCTTTCCAGCGGATTAGGTTCTCCATGTTGAACGACGTTTCGACAGGAGACTTTCCTGTCATGGACCTGTGGAGGTTCCACAGCCTTGAAGACGATAGAAAAGTCTCCTTTCGAAACGTCAGACAATATGGAGAAGCGGGAAGCCCGAGTAGAATTCATCAGTATCATTCACCGGGAAATCTCACTAGAAACTTAATTCATTTAAATTATGAGACGCAAAAAACCAAAAACTGGAAGTAGGCACCTAAAGTTTTTTATTTTATTTTTAATTACAAGATCGGTCTCTCTTTTTTGGTGCAAAATATCAACGTCGGCTGGACACGGTTTACTCCAATCGAAAAATCTTAAGAGTACACTCCTTCCCAGCGCTTTACCAATGAATTTTACGTTCAACTGAAAATTATGAATCCTGAGCAGTCCTCAATCCCAATTAGGTTGGATCACAGATTGCTTCTCGAATTAAAATTTCGATCGGATCAACAAGAATGTATTGAATACGCGACTCGATTTTGATACGAGAGGTAGTATGCGATCACATTAGGAGATGGAGGTATGTCATTGGATGTTTGGCGATAAATGATGCGTGATGATTGAAAATGAGAATAATTGGCGATTTGTTATTTAAAAAAATTATCGATGTATTTATCAACGCCATAATCGTTTACTCACCATTGCTTCAGAAAATTACTGCCACTTTTAAGGTCAAATGATTTGCTGAAGCCATGTTCGGTAATATATTAATACTGGCGCAAATAAATACTATGCTTTCGTTTAGTAAAATTAACTCAGATCCACCCAGCTAGAGGCATGACTCACTCTCTTAGTTGATGAGTCACTACACATAAATGATTGGTTGCTGATCCGTTTAGATATTACAAAAGGTTGTCACAAATCATTAGCGAAGGTAGAAAAAATAATTGTGATAATTTTCATGTTAGTAGTAAAGTAGTCTTGTAAATAAAGTAGTTTTCTACTACCTTTGATGATGAATTGAAAACATCGTAACCGGAAAGGTAACGGTAACAAAGGTGTGGATAAATGTATAATGCATCTAGCTCCTTTGTCCTGACCTGTAGAGAGGTGGGGAGAGAGTGTAAAATGGAGGGTGTGAAGCAGCCGTCAAATTTGGTACTGTGTTCTCGTGCGGTAGTGGGGACTGGGAGAGGGGGAAGGAGAAGGGTTATTAAATATACACCTGTGGTTATTAATCTTGATGTTGAGAGATGTGCATTCCCCGATATAAAATGCGGGACAAAGGTTGCATTGGAGGATGTAGACTATATTTGGCGTTTGGCATTAGCCGGTGGCTCTAATAATGAGCGGGGCCTCTGTGCTGGGGCTTAGGAAGGAAGAAATTGGGCGTAAGATCTTGCAAGTTTGACACAAAGGCTTTTGGCGTGGCTTGGTGATAGGGCATCCACACTTCTCTCCAGGAAAGGATTGGAGCAGAGGAAGTCGGCTAAATAAGTGGATGTCTGAAAAATACTGTGGGAAATTTTGGCATGAGAGTGGCTGTCGATTTGGGGATATGAGGAATGGGTGATATGGGGAATAAATCTTTGAGAATGGCCACGATTATTCGTACGTAGGGAAAATATGTGGTGTGTAGATTGAGGGCCTTGGGAATTGCCTTTAATTAGTCGGGTTAAATTGGGTGAAGGGGAAAAATGCGTTTGTTTAATAGAGATTCTGGATGTTTACGGTTAGTTAAAGAGTTTTGAAGTATTTTTAAAAGTATTTTCAGAGTTTTCTTCGGAATTGTAGATGCAGTGGCCACTAATCGAGAGAAAATAGAGATGGAGTGCATGATATGTTTAGGGTGACAGCTATTGTAACGATGATATTGCTGTTTATTGGAAGGCTTGATGTGGACCGAAGTCTCGAAGGGATTATTGTCCTTGATGAAAATGTCAATAATAAGAAAAGAGATTTGGGTGGAGGAGATAGTAGAAGTGAAGCGGTTAGATGAGAGATTACTTGGCGAATTGAGGAAACTCGTGAGGGAATCCACGCCGTGGGTCCATATGATAAAATGCCATCAATAAATCTGACCCAGATCACTGGTTGTAATACCTGAGTGGCGAGGAAATCTTCTAATATCACCATGAAAAGATAGCCATAAAAGGGAGCCATTTTTGTGTCCAAAGCTGTCACCTTGATTTGGAGAAAGAACTGGCCATTAAAAGAAAGGGCGTTGCGTTTAGGAATTAATTCATATAATTTTAAGAGAAAATTGGAGGAATGATTATGATGATGTTTTCTCTTCGATAAGAAGTAGGAGAGGGACGTGAGGCCTTCTTAGTGAGGAATCGAGTTGTAAAGTGGGGTTACGTTCACCGTGGCCAAGATGACACTTTTATCTGATGGAAAAAAATTTTGTTTATACGTCTTTTTACGTATTTTAAATTGACAAATTTACAAATACGATGATTATGATAATATTCATACAATTTATATGTTCAACGGAGAAATAATAGTCATTAAAAAGAATAGATAAGAGTTAAGCAATATAATTTGCCGCGAAAGCATTACCGCTTTGTATATTAATTTTACATAAAAATGTTTTTTTGAGAATCACTTTTGGATCAAACTTGTTAGGTTAAATTACCGTGACTCCAAGACAATTCTTCAACCAGCACCCCACCGTTTTGACTCTTGCAGTGCAAAAACGATCATAAAAGCAGGACCCATTGGCCCTCATAAGAACGATTGAGCAAGTGGATGATTTTGAGTACCTTGACCGAATGTATGTGAAACATGGAAAGATAGATGAAGAGATCAAAAGGTAAGCATATGCTGGGAGGAAAGTCGTAGTTAGTACGTAGAGTTTATCAAGGAATGCATTTTGGTCTAAGGAAGCAAAACTCGTAGTGTGCAGAAGTGTACTCCTTCCCACATTATTGTATGGTGGCGAAAATTGAGTATGCCAAGATACCACTGTAATGAGATCACGGGGTAAGTGCAGACTAAATGCAGCGTGGAAGGAGTGTCTGAGAAGCGTTTGCGGTAAAATCGGAAGAGATAAGTTTTGGAATGAGTGGGTGATGAAAAAATGTGAAATGGATGCTCTGGTAATGGACATGTATATGGAAAGGAGCGTGCTTTGCTGGATTGAGCATGTAGAGAGAATGGATGAGAAATTAATAAGAAAACAGATACATAATAAAAGAGAGAATGGACTGAGAGGAAGGGGTAAACCAAGAAAGTCAAAGGTGAATGTGGTGGAAGATACTTTTAAAGATAAGAATTATTAGGAGTCTTAAGAACAAGAGGGCGTGTGCGAAGTGAAGTGTGTGTATGAGTGTAAATAAAGTAAAAGAGATGTGCAAGAACAGTGCAGTATGGAATAAATTGTGAAAGTGGAGACAGGTTTCTCTGCGTAGCACCGAGCATTTAACGCTTTTGACTGAGCCAACTCAGGAAGGGAAACAGCGTGATGGGATACATGTACGAGATGCAGTATGGTTCATTCCGCATTTTAAATGGACCACCAGTATTCATCTCTAATAATTGCGGGGTGCGCAATGATATTCCCAAATTCAAACGCGATATATGTGAGATGAAACTGCGGTAGGTACGAGGTCGACTAAATGTGCAAATTCCATTGTTTGGTATCTTGCGACCAAATCTCATGCGTGATGCATCGCGTATTTTGCGATAAAACATCCTCATCGCAACCCGATACCGATATTTTCAGCATCGCACGGTCCAAGCGAAGGGAAGATTCTTGGAGGGAGAGTGGGTGGCTGGAAGAGAAAGGCCAAAAGAGTGCGTATTTGAGAGGGGGAGGTGGGAGGGGGAGGGTTTGGGGGAGGGGTAGGGGGCAGATGGGGTGTTGGCGCTTTGGGAGTATCTGGCAAAGGGGGGGAGGTAGGTAATATTGGATGGCTTGGCAGGATTGTTTGAAAGACGAAGTTGCGGGGATGGGAGGGGTCGTAGGGGGCGTCGTGGGCGTACAGGGAGGAGACAGAACTAAGAGGATTCGACTTTGATGAGGCAGAGAATTGATAGAAAGGAGAGGAGGAGGTGCAGGAGGCAGAAAAAAATACAGGAGTCAGGGTACGAAAGGGGAATGAGCGTTGGGAGGGATGGCGGGGGAGGGGGAGGGAAGATCCTTACTTTATTTTGCAGCTAATCACACACAGACACACACAATCTCCCAAGTCTTCGGAAAACCCCCGTGGGAGACCTCCCTTGCGTTTGTCTCATCTCTTCCCCATCAATCCACCCCTACACCCTCTTCTCTCCCATCGAAGCATCCCTTCTATATACAGGTCCAACCTACCCATAGGGCCCCCGATTCACTTTTTTTACCCCTCCTCTATTTTTCAACCCTCGAATCATCCTATTCTTCTGACTTCCTACCCAACCACCCCTGAATATGCATTCGTCTCCTCTAATCCCTCCGCGCGAGCATACGTTCGACTATGAGGGTAGGTACGATTCGAAAAGTCGCGTTCGCTCATTCGAGGGAAGGAGGCTGGTATATCGATTAATTGCAGGACTTCAATGGATAGGGCAGTTTATTTTGGAATTGTATTTTGATTTGTTTAGTCTCAGGATATTTATTTCAAAACCACTTAAACAAACAAATGCTTACAATTAGACCAAAACTGGAAAGTTATTGTCTAACAGTAGGTTTAAACTGGCAAGTTTACTGCGAAAGTTAAATGATGAAAGTGATATTTACCCTTAATTTGACTGTAAATGGCTCCACAAGCCCTCTTGAAGAGTTTATTTTTAGTTTTGGCAAGTCGCTTGAAGAAGTGTACCGTTGCGAATACATAGGTAAAGCAGCCAATTTGTCTTTGCACTAACTGGTGAAAAATTTCAGTCCGTGAAAAATTTTCAGTCGGAGTAAAATACCCCGAAAGCTCTCTCAGAAGAAACTCGAGGAAGTAACTTACAATGTTAAACTCACCCTAAGATTATACGAAGTACTGAAGAAAATCATTTAAAGACAAAGGATTTCAGGCTTTCCCGGCGAAGATTTATATCAGGGATCTTTCGGGGTTTGCACTGGGTGGCTAGGTCCATGGCGGCCAACGTTTCGATGCTCGAGTTGAGCATCGAAACGTTGGCCGCCATGGACCTAGCCACCCGGTGCAAACCCCGAAAGATCCCTGATATACATTTAAAGACAACATTAATTAAAATCATCGTGGTATGGTGTGAATGATGTGAAATCATCGGTGGTAAAAGCATCGACCATCAGTCGCTAACTAACAATGTTTCTGAACTATCGGTCACCGATGCTCATCTCTAGTAAATCCATTGAAAACATACTCGCAAAAATAATATCTTCAGGTCCTAAAATACTGAAGTGATATTAGAAAAAGACATAAGTCCGTTGTGAAGCCAATTATTGTTCCTGTGCTAATTAAAATGTACCTAGCGGAATATGTGGATCAGAAATGTTGGTTTCTGCAGACATACACAGGTATGGAATCCTCTCTTCTACGAGAGTTGAAAATGTGAAATAAACGATGAAAACTTTTGTTTGACGATCAATCCTTTATCGTTCAAGCCCACAATCTGCGTCTAGGGAAGAGGAATGAGGGAGAAAAGCGAGGATAAAGACTGAATTCCCTCTCGCGCGCATATAGACATTGGTGGTAGACTTTTGAGGCTTATTAAACCTCCAGAACAGAATATCGTTATTTCCATTCCATCTGCAAATACTGAAGATGTATACAGAGAACACGATAAATATGAATGCTCAATTTCGTTATCTGTTTCTTCATCTTACATTAGTAAATTAACAGTCACGATGTTAACTTCTTTGTTTCATAAAAATGTTGATGCGGTATTGGGAAAGCACATTGGCTCGCCCTGAAGCCGAATTTTGTCCAAAATTCTGTGTTATTTCAAATTTGAATGGTGGAAGACGTGGTTTGATTCTACCGACGTACACCGATTGGCATTATACTCTTTCACAAGTGCCAAAAATTGGGGGAAATTAGACGATACCTCATATTTGACAATTCATCCCTTCTTATTCGAACCCGGCAGAAGAACAGACAAGAGAGAGAAGTGAAATGATAAAGACCGTAAGGCCGACTTCTCCCGCTCGGATACAGACGTCGCGGTTCGACAGAAAAGGCAAGACATCCGTGCCTTATCTAACCTCCCGAGTAAAAGAACGGCATTTGCATAGCGACTGTAATAACTGAATTAGTATAGTGAGGACACGATATATATAGCGGATGTATTCTATGTTAATTAATTTAAAATTTGTATAAATACTTGCGATGTTAACTTTTTTGACTCATAAGATGTTTATATGGTACAAAAAAGAGAATTTGTTCTGTGAATTCAACCATTGCCCTTAATCCTGCGTTGTTTTAAATGCGACATGTGGAATAAGTTGATCAGAAATGTCAGTATCGGCCGGCATCGTTAAATTGACATTTTTCCCTATCTTAAGCGTCTAAAAAGGGGAAAAAATCGACGATACCGCATGTTTGACGTTTCCATCCCTCCTGATCCGGACCCGGTACGTGTGGAGAAGAGGAGAGAGGAAAAAGCAAAGGATAAAGAGCGTGCAGCCGACTCCTCCCGCGCGCTTATAGACGTCGGGGTTCGACAGAGAAGGCAGGACTTCCGTGTCTTATCTAGCCGCCCGAGCAAAAGAACGGCGGCAGAGGGGCTGGGGCGGGGCCGTCGAGGAAGACGACAGAGAGGAAGGGATGGGGAGAGAAGTTCAAAGAGGGTTTGTGTGGCGAAGGAGAGCCGTCGGATGCCTTCACGGGGAGGAAATGCGGACGGTGGTGCTGGGAGGAGGAGTGCGGAGGAGAGGGACAAGCGAGGCTGAGAAAGTCTAGGGAGACACCGGGGGTAGGACGGGAGGTGGAGGTCGGGGGCGTGTCCTCGGGTAAGGGAGGTCGGATGACATGGGAGAGGAATTGAAGGGCTAAAAGGGAAGGGCCGAACACGAGGAGAAATTAAAGGTATGCAAAGGAGGGACGAAGGGGGCGAAAATAGCTCGACACGAAGGCGAAAGTGCGCGAGTGGAGAGAGAGACAAGAGTCTTGCTTTTTCGGTCGAAGCACGCAATATTGCCAGCTACGCGGGGCAGGGATTAAATTTCGCAGAGTTGTAGAGTGGTGGTGGTGGTGGTTGGGGAGTACTTTTCCTTCCTTGCCTCACCGTGAAAGCTCGCTCTTGTGCGGGAGGGTGTAGCGCGACACGTGATGCGTGCTGGAATCCGTGGACGCATAAAATCGATTGGAAGGAGTATCGAGTACCCACGTCGAGACAGACGAAGGAAAGAGAAAGGAGTTCAAAAATATTTTCCACGCTTGCATTAAAACTGGCTGTGACACTTGGACAGTTTCTGCAGGAGAGCAGAGGAGAATGGAGGCAGTGGAAGGATGACGCAACTCATTACAATAGGTAATATGCTTGACATAATTATTTATATCTCCAGAAAAGAAAACAAGGTTGAAAATTTCAGTAGAATCAATTGTATGCAAACTAGAATTAGGTGATATAGTTATCAAGAAAGAAATGCCCTTAAAAATTAGAAATACAGTTGTCCCATTGTGGAAATATAGAACATGAAGTTAGAGGACCAAGAGGTCATGGTCAATAAAATAGCGGGCTGCCTCAATGATGCCCACTGAAAGAATAAGTACATAAGACAGGAAGATAAGGCATGAATAGACACATCAAAAATCAGACCAATAATGATCTACATGGCTGAGAAAATACCGCAGACAAATAAAACAATAAGACTTATAGAAACAGCAAAAATGAAACCTAAGAAAAATCTCAGAGAAAACATAATTGGGTAGAATGAGAAGCAAAAACATTATTATTATTTCAAAATATGTCATGTGCCATAAGACTACGTGTTAAATTAGCATTGAATTGCTTCCTAACCAAATGGGTAAAATGCCTATTTTTTCACTTTTATCTACAGATGTTACTAAAAAGGACACGTATGCAAACAAAGTTTCACGCATACAAAGTTTTACGCAAATCTGTACATAAAAATCGATTCAACCACCTTAGGATTAATATCTAAGTTTACTTACCTTAGTTAAATATAGGTAACCTTAGCGTTTGGAGCAACTGACACCACGAGCAAGGTGATAATAAATTCATTTATTTATAAAAAATGTTGGGAGATAATTGAAAAGTAAGCGAATTTGCACTATTTGTCTTCTGAAAATGGTGTTACTCCGTAAGTTACGTTGAAACTGTGTAATTTTAATAAGTTCGTCACGTCTCTGAGACTTTATTATAAAATGAAATCAATCAACGATGATTGAAGCTCGCAACTGTGGCCTAGGCTATTTTACATAATATGAGAGGCGTGGTGTTCTTTTTAGCAGAGTGAATAATGGAATGGCAATAATGCTTCAGATGTCATGTTAATACTTATCAACGGATATTATTAAGAGAAATAAAATATTTACTATCTATTAATACCGAGTTTAAAATATACAAAATTTCCACAGTGAACTTAATGTCAGAAGCTGTATTTTTTCACCGTTTTTAAAATACTACCTACCCAGGCAACGCTTATAAATAGAAATTTATGCACCAGGCCTCTAAGAAAGGCATCAAGAATGACATAACTCCCTTTAAATACCGATTTACTGTTTGTTTAAACTCGTGCATTTATTCTGAAGCGGTCATTATGCAATCATTCTCACCGAGAAAGCATTACAGCTTGGATGAATATGAGCTTTTATCATAACTTCGCCAACGTCACTTTTATTATGGCAGCGATGTAATGAGGGCACAGATTTCATCGTTTTGTTTTTCTAATTCTGTGACCACCGACAAACTACGGAGGAAAGATTATTACCCCGCGAGGATTTCCGCCCTTTAAGAGACATACTACTCCTCTTTGGTAACCTTCAAAGAGGTGGCCTGCCCTCCTAAAATAATCCCGTTTCCATCATTTAAACTACTTATAGAGCATTTTGGCACACTGCAAATCTATAAATGGAGGAATTGCTCCTGCTTCTGGAGTTTTGAGGCGTGCAAGTTGACGTTCCGCGGACAGAAATAGAATCCTTTTTTAATGTAAAGCATGATCCCTTGGTCGTAGAGACCACCTCCTAAGTGGCTTACCAAGTCCAATCAATAAGAAGGAGGTTTTAATGAAAGGAAATACACGAGGGGAATGACGAACATATTCGTGCGAATAGTCTCTTGCAAGCACATAAGAGAGCTGCGTGTTGGAAAAAAGACTTTGCGGGATAATAAAAGAAGTAAAGGCAACAAAACCCAGGTTCTGAATCGAACAAGGGAGGAAGGTTTTTTGGAATATGTGTTCCACTTAGCAAGAATAGCCCCGCAGGCAGTAATTGGAAAAGTAATGAACTTGTTCAGTTAAATTTAATAAAATTTTCACCGTCATTACCAAGCGCTAGCGTCGTCGATGCAATTACTCTTTGCCAAACTGCAGGCGACACTAACTAACTGCCGGACGTGCATCGCCCACTGCGGGTCTCCAGCTCCCCGCTCACACAAGGAGCGCTCCTTCTTTTCCTCTCCAGCCTTTTCCTTTCGTCCTCACCCTATCCTCACATATCGTCTTTCTCACCTCACGAGGTGAATTTCAATGACGTTTTGTCGCCCTTTTTAATTACTTTCGCAGCCTTTCTTTCCCCTAGTACCACCGAGTAATTATTCAGGTCTCCATGACAGAGACGCAAGTCACCGTTTTCCAACTGAATACTGAAACTGTTGTGACACTGTCGACCCCTTGTTTCTTTTCATGAGTTATTCTTGTACAATAAGTGATAAGTAACAGTGATAAAATATAGCACTAAAATTACCCATAGTAACGAAAATACAGATAGTGATAAAATATTTTACTAGGATATTGTATAAACTTTGTATTTTTCCACACATAATTTAATTCAGCGGTCGATTTCGACGGTCAACACATTATTTTCAAGGTGATAAATGCGATATGAGAGACACTTATTTTTATATTTTTTCGAAGCTGGTGGAAAGGTCAGGAGAAGCTTTTATTATAATTATTATTTGTTACAGTTGTAAGACTTCCCTCCAAGTCCCCGGAAAGCATCAGATTTCATTGCCGTCATAATGGCTGGAGACTCGAGAGGGGTTGGGCAGTAATCGTAGCCACGTCCGACGCCCATTGGATGAGTGGCTACGCTGCTGTCGGGTCATGCGTACGCAGTCGATGGAGTGACTCCAGTATGACGGCCTTCTGCATGCGTGCAACTAGTGATTCCGCCTGTGCCACGCAGGATGGAATGCACTTGATATTATTAAGAGCCCTTGACTACACCGAGCACACCTACGATGAGGAGCACTAGTTTCACAGAGTGTCCGGTGTACATCTGTTGAAGTTTGAAAAGCAGGTCTTGAAATTTCATCCGTTTTCCTACCTCCTTCGCATCCATGTAAGTTTCAGCCGGAGCCGAAAACTTGATCACGAACATGGAGTGTGTCAGGTGGTCGAGGAGAACGATACTGGGCTTGGTCACCTCCAACTGCCTGGTGGTGGAGAAGGAGTAATTCCACCAGATTGTGCATTTATCGGTCTCCACGACGGACTCAATATCTCCAGGGGCATAAGGCAGCACAGGTTTCTCGTCGATGCCATAATGGTGTCGAAGGTGGTAGTAAAACACCTGCAGGGCCACGTTGTGCCAAGCTAGATACGCTGACCTGGCGTAATAACTACAGCCGGAGAGAAGGTGACTCAATGTCTCCGGCTGGGCTCGGCACGCCCTACATCTCGTGTCCGCAACCTCCGCCTTGAATATAATGCGGCGGTACACGAGTGTTTTTATGACACCATCCTGGCACGTGAGGACAAAACCCTCGGTCTCGGACTTCAGACCGGGCGGTGGAGCGTAGGATGGCAAACGTCAGCTCCTTCGATAGCACATGCTTTTCGATGTTTCTATAGAAACCTCAATACCACTTATCGGTGAGAGGCTTTTATTATTGATAATATTATTATTTTTTTCCTAATTATACCGGGTGGAATGAGGGTCTTCAGGCTCGCTCTTACCCCTCCCAGTGGAAGGGACCAAACAGCCATGCTCTGGGTGGTGAATATTCCTCCCAGGCGGGATTCGAACCCGCAACCTTAGAGTTGGCAGGCGAGGTCTTTACCCCACCACCACCGAGGCCGGAGGGGTTGGAAAAGGGAGTGATGAAGAAAAGTTCCCTGAAAAATTGTCTTGAAAATGACGTTGTAACCGTCAAAAATCGATTGAAGAAATATATTTTGAGAGGCAATGTTAATTTTTCTCTATCATGGTTAATGGTACGTATTTCCACGAGGTCACGCCTGGATTTGAGATCTCTCCGTCTTCATCCGTCTCCCTATTTTGTAGTGAGTCAGGAATAATTCTTTCTATACATTGATAACGTTCACTATTACTTCTTAATTTCAAGACTTCCCAGTGTGCTTTATGAACCCATTACTTTTCTATTAAAGCTTCTTACCAGTATTTATAACATGTGTAAGTACCTAAAACAATTCACTTATTCTTGTATGTGATTATCCGAGTCCAGCCAACTTTCATTTCAACTTCCTTCCATGGAGGAAAAAAATACCGCGAGGGCGTGATTTGGAGTTTGGGGATGAGGTTGTGCGGGAACGGTTAGGAGTGAGGAATAGGGGAGAGGGGGGATGAATCCGAGAGAGAGAGACTTAGGGAGGATGAGAGTAAGGACGTGGCTTAGGCAAGATAGCAAGCGGTGAGGGTGGAGGAGGGTGAAGGAACGTTTTGGGTAAGGATCGGGGGATGGGGATGAATATGTTGGTGCGGAGTACAAAGGGGAGTGGGGTTATCCAGCCGAAGCAGGGGGAGGAGGAGGAGACCAGGCTGGGAGGGGGGGGGCAAAGGTAGAGGAGCACACAGCGTTTATTATTTTTTGAGATGGACCGCAGTGTTTTATTACAGAGAGCGAGGAGGGAGGGAGGGTGGTTGGCAGGCATCCGGAAAGCCCAAAGGCAAATAAATGATTCATCCCTTTTCGCGGGTTGAGAGCATAGGAGGGGGAGAGAGCCAGTGTTGGTTTGTTGGTACACGGGAGCGATATTTAGAAACGAAAATTATATGCGCATGCGTCCAAGCGGAGCGAAGCAAGAGGGTCCGGCATGGACGAGAGAATGGAGGTAAAGGGAAGGTAAAAATACATGCATATATATATATATATGTATATATATGGAAATGTGAGGGTGTGTGTGAGTGGAAGCCAGCGGTATATAAACCTACGTGAGCCGTGCGGGTTCATTAAAAAAATAAGCGTTTCGGACAAAAGCGAAGAATTTTACTCAAGCGGGAAAGAGGAAATGGATACAACAGGAAAACGTCTGTATCCGTAAATACAGGTTTGTGGTTATCCGTAAATATTGGTTTGGCTCTTCACCAATCCTTTTTTTCATAAACATTACTGTTTTAGCACCGAGTAGCCTGTTGATGAAACGGTAAGAAGAAACTAAGAGATCATTGATAAGATATTTTACCACGAAAATATTCCACATTATCCAAGGATGGTCCCTCCCCTTTCATTTTATAAGAGAGTCCCAAATTCGATACAAAATTGTTTGACAACCAAAATTCTTTGTTCATTCAAGTTTTCAACTATTATAACTACATGTAATATTTATATTATTAATAATATTTCTCATACTATTTCTAATACTTCCGAGATTATTTTCCCCAAACGTTTGAATGGATTTGAAATTGTTTTTCATGAAGCTGCGCTGTTCATCGCAAGATTTTTTTAAAAGTTGTAGACGTTTGGGTGACAATAGGTAGAAAAAAGTGGACAAAATGAGGCTTATAAGGCTGAAAGGCTGCAATATACTTTAATCTGGATTTACGCACCCAATTACGCTACGGAGGGATGCACAATAATCTTTGTTACTTACAGAGGGATGCACAATTCATGGTTACTTTATTTAAAAAATTAAAACTCTGTCCGCTTTGGGAAAGTTGACTTCCTTTTTCCAATGTACTTAAACTACCTAGTTATTTCATACAAAGAGAAAACTCGTAATTCTGAAAAATTGTTTGACGTGGAAAGAACCTACAGCAGCTGAAAACAAACGCTTAAATTGACCGCATTTTTCCCCCCATTTTATTAAAAGCCAGATTTCAACTTTAAGTTTATGAAGTAATCTGTTCGGAACATATACTTTACGATGAAGATAAGGATGAAATAATCTTAAGTAAAAATGCCACGTGGCTATTAATAAATTTTGGACAGCAACACCAAAACAGGCCATCAAACATAATTACAAGTTGCACTGCAATACGACTCACTTCAATTTGATATCAAAATCACTAGAATCCAACATACATAACCAGGCAAGAACTGCAATTGCAAAACTCATTTTATCAAAATAGAAAAACTAACCACCACGCCAAAAATACAAGTTGAGCATTGATTTTGAAGCCAAATATAATTAATTTCCGCACAGAGACAATAGTTTATTGATTGATGATGGCAATAACCGCATTGCGTTGCGTTAAAGCTCTCTCTCTCCCAAGTTTCACGTCCAAATTAATTTTACCGAGTAAAAGGCCTGAGATTGCGTTTAACATATGAGAAATTCCTGGGAACGTATTTAACTAGGTCGAACCAAAGCATCCCGTAGAATTTGCATTCCCTTCCACCGCATCAAAATACTAGTTTTCTTCTGCGGTCTTGAAAAGAGGAGACTTCTAAAAATGGATCAATATCCGTGTAGTTGAGCATCCATCTCATTGAGCATGTCTGGCGCGGAATGAAGAACGTTCGGTGAATTCCTGGGCGTATACACTGTATGACACGAGTTCAAGCGCTAACAAGACAATTTTGGTGTCGTTTATAGGATGAACGGTTAAACAGTGCCAAGAGATTTTATTTTTCAGTCTCCCTGGAGGCCATTTGTATTCGATTAACACCAAGAGCAGATTCATCCTCCTTGCTCGTTTGCAGCTAACAAATTGACATCGGACTTGGGGATTTCGTGCCTCTATCCTTTAATTTCATGACTCACCTTAATGAAAAAACATCGCAATGCCTCAACCGATTTTATTGCAAGCCTCCATGCCCTGAGCATTATAGCCATACCTTTTGTTTAATGGAATACCTTCACTCCATTTCCACTATAGTTCTTTACTTGTCTTTTAAACTGGAAAATGTCTCTAATTCTCTCATTTTAAAGGAATATTCCCCCATATGATGAAACTTTAATATGTTTTTATCCCACTGTATATACAAAACCTAACCAGCTGACTGATACTCCTCTTAAACTACATATACGTATCTGTAGAAAACACATTGTTAAAAAATAGTTTAGATAATGTCCTTATTTCTATAGGGTAATCTAGTGTTTTTGTTTTTATTTGAATTGTCAACCTTCTTATTGTTTTACCATAACTTTTGTCAGTATGAAAAAAACAGTTTCATTGTTATGAGTTTCTTTTCTTATTTTTCTGTAACTTTGTCCCTATGGAGCACTGATACAGACCAATTATTTTTTTCAATCATTCATTACACTTGTGAGGGCCGGAAGATTGCTCTATAAGCTTCCTATGTCCCACAGGGGGCACTAATAATTTCAGCTTTCTACCGCTAATCAATTTACATTAAAATTTTGATTTTCATCCATCAACATCCCAATAACAATTATTCTTCGAGGCTATCACGGAGCGTAATGTGGGTAGGTATTCTAAAGTATCTCTTTGACTATATCAATTTCATAGTACGTGGTCAGTGGAAATTTTGGTTGTATGGAAGCAATGATACTGACGAAAAAAATGGGTAAGATACGAGGAATTGGTGAGGGTTGACATTTAAAGGTATCCATTCCTAAATGCTCAAAATAAATCGGAATTTTCCTCGTTACTAACAGTTTTCTTCATGAATGGAGCGTGATGGCATCAAATATTTGTTGAGTAATACTCACGTAGGCATGCATCTCATCCCGATGAGTAGACGGCATCCATGATGAAGTTTAATTTATAACTGATCAGACTTGATGTAAGCGATGGACAGATAGTTGAGGCTGAAGCTTCCCTCCTTCCATTCTCCCTTTTCTTAGTGACCTCACAAAATGTGATCATACCTCTCATCCCCAAATTCTTGCCAAATTGCCCTCATTTTATGTGACTGCAATTTACGATTTTGCCAATCATATTAAGCACTATAATCCACGAATAACGTCCATTGACACTAACGATCAAAAATGGGGGAAAATTTTCTCCACACATAATTGACACGACGTAAGAACTCTCTGCGGTTTACCACTGACATATATTTTATACGACCGGTTATTATTTTTTTATTTACAATAAAATAATTTTTCTCTGGAGAAAACTGAAAAGGGTTCTTATTTAGCCTTGCATAATTCCACCACATCAGTCCTTAGACATTATTAGACCACAATATTACACATTATTGACAGTTAAAAAGTATGTTTGGCATTTAATTTCCCTCACTTTTATCCTCTTCAACCAAGCATTCATAATTTGTTCGCTTTTTAATTATCCTCTCATCCCTCATTTCAATTCCTGTCATCCCTCGGTGACCTCACAGAGCGTGATCATTCTCCTCCACAAAGTCCATCCTCGCAGAAGGATTCCTTTCTCGCCCATTTGTCAGATTATTCTGCCCTCTTGTCTCCCTTTCGACCCCCCTCATCATCCCCCCTCCCAACGTTTCACACACAATTTTCACCCGCCTACACCGCCCTCCCATCCTCCTCCACCACCCGAAACCAGGGGACCCAACCGACCTATCTCCAACACCCCCTTCTCGTCCACCTTCCCTGAATGCTCTCTCTCTCCGTTCCTCTTCGCACCCCGTCCCACCCACGACGACCCCCCCCCTTGTACCTCCCGTATCGCACACCCCTCCCCCACCTCCGTTTTCACCCAAAAACCTGTGTTCTGTCACTTTGCCTCCGAACGGTTCGCCGCCCTCTCCCCTGCCCGTCCCCCCTCGCTACTCCACCGCCGTCCACTGGGCTTCCTCCCCGCTAACTCGGTTGCGACTCGCGCGCGCAGATGTTTCTGCTCCGCTGCACGGAATGAGATAAAACCCTTAAACGGGCCAGGTGGGGGTGTTTGGAGGATGGGGGGAGGAGTAGGAGGTGGGAGGGATGGAGAGAGGTTGAGGGGAAAAATCCTACGGGCTAGCGGCCGTGTGGAACAGAGGGGAATTGCAGGATGGGAGAATTGAGGAGGGACCGTGGGAGAGAGAAAGAGAGAGAGAGAAAGTTAGACAGACTGTGCTAGACCATACGGGTGGGTGAGGTAAGGATTGGAGCTGTGGGCAATATTACACTATGCGATTGCCAATATGTATAGCATTGGGATACTCTTTCAACCAAGTTAGCCGACATTAAGATTGACAATCTCATGAAATATGATGCATTGTGCGTCATCTGTTGTCAACTATTACATGATTAGGATTAAAAGTGGTGCACGATATTGTGATGTGCCGACTGCGTGTCTTGCCACAAATTTATGCGGTATATTTATAAGCAATATTATGAAATGTGATATGTCTTGCGCCATCATGGGTCGACAATTACTTGATTTATTTTACACGAGATGCGATACGAGATTTAAAATCAATGATACTGCAATTTGTCCGCACTGTAGTGCGATAAAAATGTTTTGGTTTGAATGTTTAAATTTTGTATTTAAATGGGTTGAGAAAAATAGGCGGGGGGATCGGAGGAAGGAGAATAGAGAAGAGACTGTGAGATTAAGAGAGACAGAAAGAAAAAGTAGCTTAAATGGATGGACCATGTGAGGCAGGAATTAGTGCTGTGCGCGATTTATGAAGGTATGAAGGGCGATGTGCCTAAGGTATCCCATGCAATAGTCTTGTCACATGGCTATGCGGTATATATTGATGCAATATCAGGTAATATCATACATGGTGCGCCATCTATTTTCAATTATTTTATATTTTTTTATACGAGATACGATATGATATTTAAAAGTAATGAAAATACAGGTTGATCACAAAGTAATGCGATTAAACGTTACTTTACTTGAATTTTCGCATTTTGCGATTAAAAGAGACTGCATTAAGTATGGATGAGCAATATCGCAACGCATCAACGGTTGCAATTTTAATGAAATACTACACTTGATAGAGTGCCACCGATTGGCAAGTAGGCCAGTTGTTAGATAAAACTAATTGATAGTCATAAGCTTTTCAATCTTCTCAAAGGCTTCTGTGTCCCTAAGCGTAAAGCCAATTGAGCATTGTATAAAAGACCTTTTTTATTTATTGAAACAAAATTACATAATGAACTGTCAAATAGCATCACAGGAGTTAGAAATTGCATTTGCTTTATTAGATTAACTAGTTTAAATATGATTATTTTATTGGAAAAATATTGTTAAATTTGGTTCTTTATTTTCTACCCGCCTCCATATTTTAATTACTCTGTCCCTATTACCTACTTCATCTAGTGTTTTTTTCCTAACTCACATCTTTTTTCCATGAAAATATATATCTCGTAATTTTCACCACTTTCGGATCGCAATGCTTTTGCCGAGGTTTGAATAGCCCTCAGCTTCAAGAAATAAAACGGATTGCGGGGTTGGTCAGCGGCAACTGACGGACGCGACGGTAGGGTGGAGGGAGGTCTAGCGTTAGCCAAGCGTACGAGGAGAGGAAATGGGATTCTATAAGGAGGAGGAGAGGAAGCTGAATGGAAATTGGTACGGCATGGCCAGAGATAGTCAGGGGAGAGCGATAGAGGGTAAAGGAGAGAGAAAGAGATTAAGTTAACGCAAACGGTGTTCGAGGATGGAACACTGGGAAGGGGGAGTGAGTAGATTGAAAATATCCTCCTCTTTCCTCAGTGCATCCCCAGAGTAACGAGCCCGATTCCCTCACGCTCTCCTCTCACGGCGAAGAATGGACTTGGCTGGCTGCAAACTGTGACGCCGAAATCCGGTACAATCTCCGTCCGCCCTATCCATTACCAGGCGTAATTGGCAAACGATTTTACAGCTCTCACTCACTACTCCACAACCTCCATCCCTATCCACACTAACGATTATTTTACGTGCTCAGCAGACAGGGGAGACTACAGACTTCCCTCCCTCTCACCAGATAAATAAACAACTCTTGGAAACGACGTTAGAATCCTCGAAGAGCGATAAGCCATTACCAGAAGGGAAACTCCTGTGATCTTCTTTCCTCACCATGAAGTAGCAATTTTGCCGACTGATGAAGTTTTACCATGCACCAAAAATAGCTTTTCGGTCATTTTTTTTTACAGATATCTTGTTATTTTTTACGTACTCCTTAATTTTTTCTTGACCGTACGATGCAACAAAAACTTTGCTGTTATTTTTTGTTTACAGTTATCTAGCTATTTTTTCCGTAGTTCATTATTTTCAGTGCATATTTTTCGTCCTTAGTATGATACACCTCAAACAGATGTCCATATTTTGTAGGCTATATTTTTATTTTTTAAATAATTTCAAATATAGTGTATATCGTCGTCCATCTTATACACCAAAAATGCCTCTGCTCTCCCTATGTTTAATAGTTTTTTGTTATTTTTTCTGAATTTAATATTGTCCAATATAATGTTTTTTCGTCAATATTAACCGGCCTTATTATTTTTTTTTCTTTCATTGCCTTGTTTTGAGTATTCCTTGCTGGACTGCCAACGGTGTCCGGGTTCGTAAAATTTCTTTTTCCACATTCATTTTAATTATTATGTAATATATTAATAGGGCTACGGTTCAAAATGTTTTTCGAGTATTCTTTATCGGAAAACATTAACTTCACAACAATATAAGGTAGGTTTGGGAATAAAAATAACATTTCGTTTTAAACATCTAAAAGAAGATGCTCATCTATTGCTTAGTTTTAATTTTTAAGAATAGCGAGAGACGAAATGCCGAAAGGGAGAAGAAGATCTGGAAGACCGAGTCGAAGATGGAAGGATACCTCATCACCCTTGAAAAATAACGAGCCCCGATCTAATAAGAAAAAGAGAAGAAAAAGAATCCCAGGTTTTGTCACCCTGCGCGTACAAATAAATTCTTTGAAGGGTGTAAAAAATGGAATGATGAAATGATAAAGCAACCACGTGGTAAAAGAATGTGAGGACCTACATCAAACTCATCATTCAATTTATAACCTTTGATGCTGTGGAAATAAATAATTTTTTAACTTCATTAGATAGGCCTGTGAGTTCCTAGTTCACCGTTAAATCCGGGGAGGAGATCTCTCTAAAGAGAAGATTGCGATAGGGATATCGGTATTCGGGCCTTCAATGTAGTGGGAGTGCCAATTGCACGGCTCGCAAACCGGGAGGAGGAGTCATTGCCATCGCTTCCGGCGTGATTGAGGTCTTTGGATGCGCCGAGATGGGCTCTCCTTGACAAAGCCCTCGTTATATTCGATATCCACGGAACGAAGTTAATTGATATAATGATAATCGGAGCCAGGAATCGATGGCTCTCTTTCTTGAACCCCGAAGTCTTGACTGCCAGGGGTTTGCGAAGAATGGAGTCTTGATTTCCTCTTAAGGGCCTTTCTCACATAGACTCTCGCCCTTTGAGGATAGCTTTCAACCCTTATCCTCGCAGTCTCACATCCTCCCTCACACGCGGAAGATCTCATTGGATGTGGAAGCTCTGAGGGAGAGGATTTTAGTCTTTTTTTGGGAAAAGAGTCAGCCCAACCTGAAGAGAATTTTATTTCAATCTGGGCGATTATTTCCGCTCCCATGGACCCATTTCGATCGGAAAGCCGCACTTGCAAAAGCAAAAAAATACTTAGCGCATCACTTTGATTATTGAGTTGATCGCTGAAGAAAAATCCGCGACCATTTCGTAGTTTTGATCGGAAATTTTGAAGCACATTCATGGGCCATAATTAACACCGTATGAATCAAGTGAAGGATGCCTTAAGCAAGAGTATTTGAGGTGGCATTCATGTATGGCGTCTTCGGATGAACCGGCAAGTGGGCTCTGGAGAAAGGATGGACAGTGGACAGTGGGTGGAGTGGTGCGCATACAGTTATCAGGGTATCCATTAGTAAGTGGATAAATTATTTTTTTCGGATTTTGATGGGCGATTTTATCATATTTATACGTATTACCATTTGTATCTGTATGATAACATTGTCTGAGTATATTTTTTTCTGATATCCAATTAAAACAAAATTGTGATTTAATTGGATGTCAGAAAATAGAAGAAAGAGGGGGCCGGCCAATAACTAGATGGAAATAGGGCGTGAATCAGATAATGGATGAGATGGAGATGAGAGGTGAAGACGACAGTGGCAGAGCAGAAAGACATGAAAGTTATCCCTTATATACAATCCCTTGCGATAATTGGCCGCTCGGCATGTTTACAAAATCGCTGTAATGATTTATATTAACATTTGCTCAATGTATTTTTCACCTTTCAAAGCCTTTTGATGTGAAGTTCCAAAGGATTAACAGAATAACTGTAAAATTAAAAAAATGCACTGTTGCATGTAAGTAAAAATATATAAATTCCTTATTTATTGTTAATTACATGCCCTTCAGGAGTTGGAAAAATATTGACAAGATATTTGATGTGTACCGCATTTTAGGCCTATAACAAAACCCTTGCAAAGTGTGATGAATATAACCCTTAACCAGGCATCAGGGAAATTCATTTTCCAGTTTTCACTCAGTAAATTAATTTTTTTATCATAGCTTTTTTATATTTACGCATTGAAAGTTTTTGGTATCAGCATGATATAATTTGTTTCATAATGCGCGCATCTTTCGAAGCCTTTGGATGCAAAATAACAGAATAAATGTAAAAAAAATAAAAATAATATTAACTTAATTGATTTCACATAAGCATGTATTAAGCATCACATGTCTTCCAGAAATTGGCAAAAGAGTGACATGTTATGTAATGTGAATCGCATGTTAGGTCTAAGCAACCAAAGACAGAGTAAATTTGACGAACGTCACCCTTAACCAACATAGTTCAAGAGAGTGTAGTTTTGTCGCTTTCTCAGGATGCCTAAATTGCCTCAGGATCAAGAGAAAAGGGAACACGAGCAACGGAAGCCAATCTTTTGTGTATGCTAAGAGGAGATATTTCTGTCTCCCGGCGTGGAACTTCGTTTTCCAAACCTCAGAAGCCACCGTCTTCTAGGAAAATTCCGATTTGTCCTCACAATTGGAACTGAGCATCCGCTTGCTTCCGTGAAAGCCTTCAAGAAGAGGGAGGAGGTGCCTCAAAGCGTACATGCATCCTCTCCTTCTTCTTCAACATCTCACCCAACTTCCCCCTGCATATCTCCATCTCCCGTCTTCTGTCAACCACCTCCTGCGTCTACTGTAAACTTCTCCTCTAGCGGCAGCCAAGGCCCAATAGAAGACTGCTGTGGGGCCGCTGCTCTTCCAACCAGCCCCTTCATATTACTCCAGAAAAAAACTCTTAACACTGTTCCTCGTAGCAACTAGCCTAACTTCCACATGGAAACACTACCACGTTCCCAGTTTAAACCCTTTTACTCTATTGTTAACCCACGCGTATGAGTTCACGCTCAAACAGTACTAGTTGAAGGACGGGAAGCCTTAGTGTAACAAGCATGAAGGAAAAATGTTGAGAAATGTTATGAGCAAAATAATAAAAATTAAGTTAGCCCTTTCGAAGGGAAAAACGTATCCCGTTTGTGATACGTAGGAGAAACTACTCAGGATTAAATCTTTGTCAAAGTTCGCAGATGTTTAAATAACGACTGGTTTCATCGAACAGGGGACATCAGGTGATTATGTTCGCTGTTAAATGAAACCGGTAGTTATTGAAACATTTAGAGTAATTTTATTAAGTTTTGGTCTAGTTTAAAGATGAGATTTTACAAAGTTGAACCCGATTCCATTGAAGATGGAGAAATTTCAAATGAAACATCCCCATTTTCACTTTTGTTATGATTTCATGATTCACGGGAAAATTTTTTGTGAGACAATATCTGTTTTTCCATCAGGTCATTTTATGCATTTATTTTGTTCCATAACCACCGGAAACATCTCATAAAGCCTTTTACATCGGGGCAATCAAACAAATGACGAGTACGCTCAACCTTGCCCTGAGTGATGAAAACTCCACCCAGGCAGACCTCAACACCGATGCCCTGGGGTTAGCTGTAGAGGTCTAAACCACACCGGAACCGGCATTTCTTCTGAAGTTTTGATGGGAAGTGGCACTTATTTTTTCACCTTGGTTCAGTTCTTGTTAGTAATTTTAAAAGTCGTTCGAAATATAATTAAGGGGCAAAGGGTTACCACGAGGTAATATTTTTTACTGAAAAAGAACTTTATCGAGGTAAAAGATGTTAAATATGAAAACCAATAAGGGAGAAAAAGACCCAGAGAGAAGGAAGGGTAAGATTAAATTCAAATATTTGTGGTAATAGGGAGTAGCAGCTGTAGGAAAAAAATAGGAGGAAAATAGAATGTTCTCGATATAATTGTCTGGATGAGAGAAAAAGGTGCGATTTTATATGGTAGAGGGATAGAAACCAAAGGTTACAGTTAGATACTACAGAGAGATATTGATAAACAAATATACATTGGACTCACAAACGTATACAGCAATAAAAGGAACCGAGATAGAGACAAAATACGCTTTGATATGGTTGTTACAAACAATTCACATGCGGTTAAAAAACTTAGTCGGAGACGCCGAGACTTATCCGAAAGAAAACAAAGAAATAAATGAAAATAATTTCAATAGGCGGGGTGGGGAAACCTAAGCGACAACTAGATTTGCTATGGTAAGCAAACATGGTAAACCTTGATTGAACCATACCCTTACGCCAACCGTACACTTTAATTTATATAATAGTCATCGATAGGAGCCATATACTCTGAAAAAATTTGATCGCAACTCTCCTTGCAAGGTGGAAAATGTTCACCCAAATTTTATTATCAAAATCTTTCATATCTTCCACCAACTATTCCTCGCACTTTTTCATCCATGATCTTGCAACGAGGCTCGTTCATTCATATTTCCCTCCCCATATCTGGCGAATGCTCCTTCTCTTTGCGCATGCTACATGTCTTTCCTGACTCTACACCAGGGTCTCAATCAGTCCGGTTTTGATTCTACACTCCTGTAGCGACGAATTTCAATTCCGGCACTCGGATGCATGAGAAACAAGAGCCACGATCAGTCCATGACGTGCGGTTAATCGGCAGGAAACTCTGCGACAGCAGGCCCTGCATAAACTCACTTCCGACTCGGAAACAACCCCTTCCCCCAACGGTTATATCTTCCCCCGAGTGGGGAAACCCGCTCGTGTTCCTCCATTTAATTCCTTCTCCCACTCCGCTCACAAACTCCCTTTCGCATCCCATTCACCGTATCTCCTTTCCCTTGAGTCATTGAAGACGGAGAGCTACTTATGTGGGGGGGTTGTGAGACCACCTAGGTCAGCATTGAAGCGACAGAATACCCCCTTACCCCTCTTACCCTCCCGGGAGGTATATATAGAGAGAGAGAGAGTAAGCGCTCGGTTCCTGATGCATGGTTCCCCGCCGCCTTTTGTCATCTCGAAGCGCGAACACAATGCATCATCCCCTAAAGTGAAACACGGGGAGGGTTGAAGGGAGGCAGGCTGGAAGGAGAGAAACATAGGGTATGATGTATAAGGTTGAGTATCGGAAGAAAAACATCGACAAGCGACATCAGTATATAATCGAAACTGTTCAATTGTTGTAGGTAAAACATCGACAATTATTCACTGACACTTACGTGGGTCATTATTACTATATGTTGTACTCGGAGTAAATATATGGGTAGTTACTACCCGACAAATACGATATTACAATAATGACTGTGGCCTCAAAATCATCCTCATGTGTGATCCTGTAATTTGCAAAAATCTTCAGACTCCTCATTTACCTCTCTTTCGTTTCTCCTTGCCAACGGCGCCCGAATGAACATTCTAGAAAAACTAACATATTAGTCCAAAAATTTGGCGGCTGTCTTATTCCCTCGTTAAAGTGACATGCGATGGTCACGAAACTTCGGGTAACAACCACCAGAGATTACACGGGATACACCCAAGTAAAAGGTATATTCGGAACTATCGCGTCCCTTAGATTGTGCATGACAAAAAGATATTTGCTAGGCTTTTCTTCTGACAACGTTGCCGTCTCATTGTGAGTTTAAAATGACCACGTTCATTCCAAATCCCGCCAAAAGCGAGGTTCATGCGGTGAATACATTTTTGTACGCCAAATAAAAGACTACAGCTGAAATTCATCGGCAACTCGTCTCTGACTACGGTGAATGTGTAGTAAACTGGAAAAACGTTGCGAAAAAATGCGGTGAATTTCAGTAAGGATTTCGTAACGTGCATAATGAAAGACGGATTGGAAGGCTATCTGCTGCCAGTGAAGACATTCTCCAAAAGATTGAAGAAAACATTCGAGAGGACAGGCGTCGATGAACTAGAAGAAAAATGACCAGAAGAGTAAGGAACATATATTTACGATACGATAACGGAACGATTGGGCTTTCGAAAACTGTGAGCACACTGGATGACGAAAATGGATCAAAAGAAAAATCGAGTGGCTGCGACGCAGATGGAAGACTTTTACGAAGCGTGATTTAAAAAAATCTCGTTCCAAGGCTCACTAAATGAATTAACATGCAAGGTGATTAAGGAGAAAAGTAATCATAAATCTATTCTAAGACCACTGTAAATAAAATGATAATTAAGGGCGTCAGAAATATGCTGTATTCATCTTCCTGGATATCCCTCGTAACATTTATATCAATACCTCCATAGATAACCATCAGTAATTAAACCAACGTAAAAATGAAGAGCAATTGTTAATAACTTGAGAGAGAAAGGTGGATGATGAAAGCCAAGAGTTGTATGGGATATTCAATTGAAATTTATTCTGGGGATCCGTGCAATTCATCGGATGAGGCAGTCACTTTATTTGAATGACACATCGAACTGCATTGAGTATCACTTAGAAATAAAATTGAAGTCAACAATACTGGAAAACATTTGAACGCTATGAGTCGATTATCACTTCCGAGAAACGATTATACGATGTCGTTGAAGTAAATTAGAAAATTGTATACTAGTACCTGAATTATTAAAATCCATTTTTTTAGTATCGAACAGGATCCAATAAACTCGGGCCAAAACGTTAAAATTTCTTTATATATTTTTAAAAGTACGTTTTTAAAGTCTAGAAATTAAATTTCCTCCATGACCATTTATTTTTTACCTTTAATTTATTTGTGCTTTCGTATTTTATTTTAAAAAGATGCATTGTGAGGGCTCGAACGCTGCGTTTTGACATTTCATTAAAGTTTCAAACAAAATTCTCAAAAGCTTTCAATGTGATTGTTGTAGACAAACCGAAATTATCAACTCAAGCAGCAGTTTTGCACTTTGTAATTAGAGCATGTTTTCATAAAAATAAAATATCACCCAAGAGTGCTTACAAAATATAAACGATTAATCTACAGGTAACCATGGAATGATGCCAGTGATGGAAATAACATCGACCATAAAAAAATTATCGATGTTTTTAGACTGTAGGATACTGATTCTCATCCCTTCGAAGAAATATTCAAACTGAAAGTATCAAATTCACCATATTGTGGTAAGAAAACATAGATTACAAGCCTAAGGTTGCACAATCATCGGCCAACGAACTCCAACCGTCGATGTTTCTGAACTGTCGATTCCCAACCCTAGTCTGGTGTACGGGTGCAGGCGGAGAAACAGGGGGGAGATAAATACTCCCCCTCACCGTGGTGGGTGGTCCATGGGCAAGTGGAGATGATAGAAGGGAAGGAGCTGCATAAAGGGTTGGTTCTTGTTACGGGACGAAGGGGGAGGGACAGATCGTTTCATTCCCCGAACGATGCGTCTATCTCCATCCCTTATGCGCTCCGTTCCTTTGTCGCCGCAGGTTAATTAAGACGGTCGCATGCGCCATACACACTACACGCACTGCACAAGGCTCCCCCGGCACAAGAGGCCCACGGGTGCACGCTTTAAGTTAGGGGGCGGTAGAAGAGGGTGGGGGGAGCGTTGCCGAGCGACGCCCGGTGATACATGATTCGCCTTGCTCTGCAAAACGGCGATAATTGTGTTCATCAATCATCTTCCCTCCCAATTATGTGATTTATTATTATATTAAGGGCCTTAACGGAGCGGTCCAATGCGTGAGATCGGCTAAGGGAGTCTTCGGGAGTGGGTTCAGACCCCTTTCTAAACTGGAGGAAATGCTATGCGTGTGGATATGGGTACCTTGTAAAAATATTTTTAAGTAGTTGTTAGCATCGTGATTTTTTAAATTACAGATGATATAATTATATTTTAGGCAGGCATGTGTACTGAGTTTCACACTCATTATAAATGCAATTCCAATAATCACACTTACGAAACAAAATGATATGTCCTTCATTCGCGGCATTGAAATTTTGTAGTTTTTTCTCTTATCATGCATGGTTTCTCACCCACCAAGGACGGTGATTCAGAGTGAATAGTATTCAAATCATATTTTACTTAGCATGAAAATTATTTTCATGGAAGTTGACGGAAAAGATAACGCAACGCTTCAAATTATCCTTGAATAAAATTTGATAACTGTGAATAACAGGATAATTTGTATTTCAATGAAAAGATAGTAATTGCGATAGAATAGATGACTTTTTTGTGCTAAATTACGTAACAATGATAAATTCATCGAAATTGAATAGTTTTTAAGGTTAAATCAAAGTAAAAATAAAAATGTGGAACAGCGAAGTGTTTCTTCATTGTTACAAAATGAAAAAAAATCCACAACCGTGCTAAATTGAAACATTATACGTGTCGCGTCAATTATTTATCCCAATCGCTACAGGGGGGAGAGACTCGGAGTGTACGCAGCCACGTGGTCGGACCCCATCTTCACCCCTTCTATCTCCTCCCCCCTTCCAACCCACCACCACCCACCCAGCACCCAATCACCCTCATCTTGCGTCCATTTTGTGGTCACCGGAGCGAGTAAGGGAGAGAGCGAGAGGGCTCTGGGCACCAAAACGCGATTTAATTGGGGAGAGTTCAGTTTCGAGGCATGAATCAGTCGGATATTCCGGATCGCGCAAAATCGAGATAATGCGCCAGCGTTTTGGAGCGCACTCTGAGTGTGTTAGCGTGTGTGTGTGTGTGCTGGTGAGCGTGCAACCGAGCGTAACGGATTTAAAGCGACGCATCATCCCCCCACCCCCTCCCTCCGATCACATCACGTTCAATAGCCCCGGCGTCGTGACGTCACGCTCCCGACACTTGAATTAGCTTCAACTGAATAAGGGGGTTGAAATTGATTTAAGTTTCAATTTGAATTTTATTCCCCGAGTTTGCAATTTCAGCGAGCTTGTGCTACACTCCGTCTCTATTCGAAGCATGTACTTATTTTTCTCAACGCAAACATTCACGTCATATCGATATTTTGGCTGTTTCGAAAAAGTACATCAAACTCGATCAAGAATTTCAAGGCAACACTTTACCATTATTTTTGGGAATTAAATCGCAAAATGTGATTTTTTTTGTTCCAGCGAGGTTTTTGTATCCTCCGTCTTAATTTCTACGTATAGGTATATATTGTAACGAATTTAATTTCATTAAATATTGTTTAGTATGCCCTGGTGTAAATGTTCTTGTATGTGACCATTTGTTTGATGTTTCGTGTGTCGTGCTAGAGCGCTCGTAGTTACTAAAGTCCTCATTGAAGTTTGTATGCATGTGTGTTTCGTAGTTCCGGTGTTTTTTGGGGGAAATTAAGTCGTGGATGATTGATAAAAAGATAAGACTGGATAACGGTGGGAGAGGTAAGTTTGGCGAGGAAAAGTACGCTGCAAGCCGAGGTAGTCACAAGCCGCTCGAGAGACGCGACCGATTGGAGGTATGCCACGTACGCGATGTTCTTGCAGTTGGCGCGATTTTTTTGCGGCGATCTTCTCGTGGCTGGTGGTCTGCAGAAACTCGGCCCAGCTGGTGGGTGCATTGTTGGTCGCCCCAGGAACAGCATCCAGCTGGTTCCAGCCCCCGGGAAAATCATCATCGCATGATGGCGACGAAGAGGGAAAAATTTCCACCCCCTATCCTCCATAACTCGTCAAATTCTGCAACCAATAACATTCAATCTCCTCCATCTCCAAGTGTTTTACGTGAAAAGTAAATGAAATAAACTCCAAATCAGGACCAAATTGAAGTTAAAAAATTGCCTGCTTTCCTTTAAGAAAAGGTGAATCCCAATTGGGCTAAATTGTGCTACCTAACATTTCACCTATGTTGATGTTCGCATCCAAAACCATTATTCGAATGATTGTAAAATTGCCATTCAACTATCATTTACTCTCATTATTTCTCAATTATTTTCACGTCAATCGTTACTAATTTCGATTGTCCATTCCATCTTTCACCTCATCAGAGTTGTCACTTATTATCTGTTGTGAAAAATGGCGTTAAACGTGATTTTCAAAGGTATGACTGTTTTTTCGTAAAATGGCTTCATCCCCGGCCATCCACAATTTATTAATTCATGCACGAGACTTGATCTTGGAAGGAAGACACGACGAGCGTAATTTTTTGTGGTACTGTTTTTTGGATTCAGGGCCTGACATTCCTAAATACATGCTATCTGTATTTCCGGGATTGAACCCCATTGGTATATCCAAGATCGGAACCTGAGGATTACTACCAATTTTTAATTCTTCTAGTCCATAGTAAATGTATCGAGCCTTTTCGGGGTTGGTCTGCCACCTCTATGGGAGGTAATGCGGCACCGCTAGCAGGACATTATTTGATAGCGCTATTGTTTCCGCACTTCGATCATTGCTCAATAGCGTACATAGATATATCAGGCAACTTACATCAGAAATTTCAGCGGGTTTGAAATGCCTGCATCCATTTTGTTTTTGAAGTCAATTATAATGAGTATGTCACATCGTACTATTTACTGCTCAAATGACCTTAGCTTGAACAATGACGAGGTATAATGAAAGCCACATTTAAAATTATTAAAACTCAACTTCAGTCTTATTTAAATGAACTATTAACATTTAGTACTAATTTTCACAAACGCATCCCACGAAAGACAAACTCTGTATATCCCATCATATATTACATACTAACATGCACGAAAAGTCATTTTTCATTCATGTACATTATGAAACTCTATGCCAGCCAGTTTGAAAGGCATAAACACTGTTAAGGTATTTAAAGTAAAAATATCAATTTTTGATTGAAATACACTCTATAATTTAATTCTTGTAAAGTTTCAAACTGTTGTTGAATTTAATCTTACCTCTTTTTTTCTGCAATTATTTACAACAAATTGTTTTTGAAAAATTTTAACTAATGAAATAACTGATTGTAAATGCTTTTCTTCATACTCCATGGGACTGAAATATCCCAGAGCAAATAAACATTTATTGTATTGTATCTTTAAAAAAAATTCATTCCTCTATCACCAATCTGTTTTTTCATTAATCTGACATCCATTTTATTAGCATGGCTAAACCATAGAGTTATTAAGGTACTAGAGGTGTCGCTGCCTATACTCGGCCGTAAGCGAAGGTGAAGCCGGGTGGGCGTAACCGTCCGCCATATTGAGTGACCGTGATATACAATTAGCGGAATAGGCGTAAACTTAGATATTTACACCTTTTTTGTTTATAAAATGTTGAATTATGAGAACTAGGGATAGTATCGGTTAGGCAGATAATACAGAATATATTGTCAACTCCTCCAGTGGATCTTATGAAGAAACCGGCAGGTAGGAGCAATGAAAAGCATGTCGTCTGCTCTTGATGGTATGTGTTTAGTGTCTCCCAAATAAAAAATAATGAGACACCTGAAGAGTTAAGGAAATATATATAAAATAATAATTAATGCCAATGGTTTTGAATATTAAATTTACTGGCCGTTAGGGAAAAATGCGTTAAGTACGGCTTATTAGTTAGCTCCACCTATTAATTGGCAAAAGAGGCAGACTTACATAAGACTTTCGTCGTTTTGGACAGCTAAAAAGTAAACAAAAGCAATAAACGATAACGAGTGATGATTTATAAATCATAATAGGGTCACTGACGCCTCGTTATGCGCATAGAATTCCCATTCCAATGGCTATTCCGTTTGTCGTTGAAGAACTCTGTATTTGAAATCAAAGGTTCAGTATACAATGGACTTTTGGCTTGGTAAAAGGACATTGAAAATGGCTGAATATTCGAAACTTGTCGTGCCTTTATAATATTTTGGAAGTCACAAAGTATCCCTTTATTTTCAATCAGTTCCCAGAGTGCATGGAAGTATGCTAAAAGTTTGCTTTCAAAGTCTGAAGGCCGTTTTACACGGTACATTTGTTTGTACAAACTCTTCCGTGAACTCTTGCATGAGGCAAAACGTATCGTGTAAAGCGGCAAATTGCATGAACGCTTGTGCGAATGTCTCACTGCCTGCACGGGAAATAGAACCTATTCTAATTTCGTTCAGACAAACGTACAATCTCACGTACATACGTTTGTGCAAAATCTTTCATCGTGTAAAACGGCCTTGATGAAAGATTGTTGTGCAATGTCCGATTTGCTCCGCTACCTTAACTACTTTATATGGGTATTATTTATTTATAGTATTATTTTTAAAGCAACCAGAACTTTTTTAATGGCCACACACATTATTAAGTAGGTATAGTAACTTATCTTTGTGGTATTTATTCAGTAAAATGGAAATGGGAAGCATGAGTTGCAATGACTTGATGAATCATTAATATCATGGTCATCTATATTGAAATTTAATTTTGCAATATTTCCCACCATAAAATGTATCTATAATTGATTTAATATTAACTGTTCTACATTGATTTACATATGAGATTGAAATCCACTTCGAATACCTGTTACAAAGCAGGTCAAATTTATATTTCAAATCTATGTAGATATTTCATTTAATAGCCTCATCTATATTAACATTAGCTAAGGCAATTAATTATTTTATTGGCTTCTTAATGAGAGAACCTGAATGTAAATGGATCGTGGAAATCTGTGGATTACTCAAATTGAAACTGAATTATTACTGAAATTCAAAATTATTCACCATTAAAGACTATACCCCTTTAAGACCTCACAATTAAGAGCAAAATTGTTGGTGGCTTGAATAGCCTCGAACGTGTCTCATTTCTGAGTTCTCAGTGATTTATAGGAGTAGCTAATTTGTGAAAACATTAGACCCTTATGTTTCATTCACAATGCTGATGGAAAACAAATAATTAGTATCGAGTTTATTCCCCAATCAATAACCGTAGTTCTTGTAGGCCTGCTGCTGGCATCATTCACAACTGTCATTTGAGTTAATAATTATACTTGCCAGTATTTGAGGGAGGGATAATTTTATTGCTAAATATAAAGCAACCGAAGGGAAGGACAATGGAACCCCTAAGAGTAGAGAACTCGTCTTCAGAATAGTCTTCCCGTCTCACGATCTCTTACGGAAATCAGTGTTCTTACGGTCACTCAATATGGCGGACAACTTTCACCGTGGCTTCACCTGACATTCGTCATGCCACCTCTGTTGAACTATATACTCTAAAGGCTAAACCAACGAAGCATATTCATTTAACCCGTTAACGCCTAGCGGTACCGTGTGGTACCAGCCGGTAGTGTATTATTAAAATTAAGTTTTCTTATACTTCTGAATATTTTACTGGATTTATGCTAACTTTCCATCAAAATGCATATACTACAGCTTATGACTTCGAAAATTTCGCATTTGTGTGCCCTTATTTAACGCCAATTCACATGCGTTAAATGGGAGACTTTTTACGGATCGCCAAAAAACTTTTTTTCTTGCAGAGCTTCCGATTTTCTTTTATATATCCAGTATTGACATTTTCAACAACATTTTTTCACTTAGTATTACATCTTAATACATGTAGCTTTCAACTTGATTAAGACTTTTAGTTGCAGGTTTATTCATTGGGAAGTTACAAGGATTGACATTTCTCTGGTACCATACGGTACCGCTAGGCGCTTCCCATGCCATTTTTATGCGGGGAGCGATTACGCGGTAATTTCTTCGTCAGTGGTGTTTCCTTTGGATTTATTTTGCTCTATCGTGTTTATAACCAATTAGAGTTTGAATGAAGTATACATTTCATTTATGTACACCCCGGAAATATCTCTAGTTCAGTCATATTTGTGTTCGCCGTCACCCTGATGACTTAGGCCCCTGGTCGTCCCCGTACCTCCAGATGTATGTACACTTTTCGGGCTCGCGACGCACACTCCAACCCGGATTTGGGGATATGGGGATCTGGAGGTAAAAAAGAACGTTTCCTCTAAAGAAGGAGAAGAAAGAGCCAGTGAATGATAAGGTGTGTAGATAAGGAGTGTAGGTAAGCTCCCAAGACGGTGCCAAAGACTGCTAAATCCTTTGTATTCTTTCGTCCTTTCGTCTCTCCATCGCACTCGGTCGAGCCATATTTCGCACGCTTTTCGCTACTTCTACTCTTGAGTTGCTACGTGCAGACATCAACCAATTAATTGACAGGACTCAATTGGATCGTGATTTCCAAAGGATATCCTTTGGAAATGAGAAGAGTGAAAGAACTAATTTGAAAAGCAACAAAATAATTCAATCGGTTAGCTTTTATTAATTAATTAAAATTCGCTATTCAAAGACAGGCAGATGAGAACCTTTGCGTGTTCATCCGACAGACACTGGCGAGTGTGCGAGCAGCAAGCATCAGCAGCGTCGGCCATCGGCCGGCGTCGAACAAGTTCAAACGTGCAATATACAATCCATAGCGAATAAATAACCGTCAACTAATCGATTACCGGACAATAATTGCGAATTGAACAAAGTGGCGATTACACACTGGAGTTGTCTCCTATCTGATCGATTTATATCGAGTCGACTCCACTTGGAACCACAACTAGGATGGCGGCTACACCGTTCAAGTATCGAATTCCGCTACTATCAATTGCGAACTCCTATAGGAGTAGGTATGCTACACGTCCAAGTTTCACCTTCCAAGTGGACTCGCATATGAGTCAACTCCTGTGTGTAACCGCCGCTTAACAATTGACAATTGAACAACAACTGACACTTGAAAAAAATTGACAATCGAGTCAATGACCGCAATTGACATCAATATGCTGAAATAATCGATCAATTGTAAAAATAATTGAATCGTCGATTCAATTAATCGAATAATTGCACAGGCCTAGGTAATTAACAATGCCAGACGCTGAAATTTTCTTACAATCGAAGGCCGTGAATACAGTTCAAAGCTCTTCAAGCTCTAGTGTCAGTTAGCATTAAACCAATAATCCTACCCTTGATAGTTACAGCTGGGGTCCGTAAAGAATGGATTAGATTATATGAATGAATTGATTCAAAATATTTCTAGTTAATAGATTAAATTTCCTCAGCTTTTTATTTGAGTAAACAGCACCAAATTTGACCTAGTTTACATTATTATGATTCATTTATCATAATTTCCGGTGATTTGTTTTGTTATTTTTTATCGTTCTCAAGCAATAATATTTCTGATTTTGTTATTTGACAACTCATTTTACATAGTAATGTAAGCCTAAAACTATTTCGCGTAGTTAAATTACGGAAATTTTTCACGGGATACCAAAACATTTTTTTTCAAAATAAAACAAATATAAAAAATAAATGATTATTGAACAATAACAGATTGAAGTTATTACATAACATATGTTCTCAAAAAGTTGAATCCAAAACAAAATTTTGGTTTTGAAATGATATATTCTAAGATGAGCCTATCACAGAAATAAAAAATATATTTTCTAAAGCTTTCGCTTCACTGATTAATTCCCGATCAAAGGATCCAATTTAGTGGAACGTTGTGAAACGGAAGTAAGCCATGTGTACACACAAGCGTGGGAGGACTAGGAATAAGAGAGGAGATTTCAAACGCGAATGCAACCAGCGACCGAACCAACCCAGTCCTCAGATCCACGTTTGGTTTGACACATGAGGGCGGAGCTCATCTGACGCTTAACACTTCAGCGAGCGACATTCTCACGTTCATATACATGGGGGAAGTTATTTTTTTCCCTGCAGCCACATGTCATTTCCCACGGTGTTCTCATGGCCAGAAACTTAACATTTTGTATTTATCTCAGGGTACAGAGGGATCGCATGGATTCAAAACCGCTATCATTCGTTTGGTTAAATTGCGCTCTATCCACTAGACCAGCGGTTTCCAAACTTTTCCAACTTGAATACCCCAAGGTGCGCAAACCGGGCCGGGCAACTTATAAATTTCCAAGGTTGAGATTTGGGCTGGGGTGAACCGATTCAGGGCCGGTTTTCATTTTCAGGTTTTTCTGACTGCAAGGTTACTGAAGATACTGAAACAAGGATTAGGCATAGCAAAACTTGGTGGAACTCACATTTGAAGAGCATGATGCACAGGAGAGAAAATCATTCAAGAGATGTGGGATAAGGTGGTCGAGTATACCTTCAGAGATTACTCCAAAAATCCATCAGCACCTCTGCCAGCTCATTATCATTTTTTTTCACTTTAACTTTCAGTCACCTCTTATTCTCCACTGGTCACACAGTTTCAATCTACCTATAGACTGAAATTAAATCCCTTGTAATAAGTTCCACTGTTAGCAATGAGTTTCTTTTCCAAAATTAATGCAATATTTTCCTGCTATGTATGTATATAAATTTTTAACCTATCCCTACCCTTGGGTCCGCCAATAACGCTAATATCCATCGGGTGCAAGCCGGACACTGGGCTATATTGTAAAATCGTCAAAATATCTGTATTCCTTAACACGAGAAGTGGAATGACGAGTAGCATGAACATTTGATCATACGTACATGTGTTTTCGAAAACGATTTGCGTTCACTAACTATACAGGAGCGTTTTTATCTGCAGCTTATGTAGTTAAACCAAAGAATATAGATGGAGGATGATACAAACATTAAGACACGTCTATTATGATATTCTTCAGCCTCAGAAAAATATGCTGTGAGAATTCTAAAGAAAGCGTGACTCCAAGATTGCCTTTTTTAACAAGGTGACATTTTTCGTCGTTCAACGTTTACCCAAATATTTCAGGTATGACGGTGGAGCATTATGTGAAAACATTTATTCAGAAATGCGAAATCTTTGGATCAGAAGCAGTGGCAATCGAAAATACTGGTTAGAAAAGAAGGGAGGAAATGTCTGAAGAGAAAGACAATAGAGCAAATACCTTGAGCAAACAAAAAGAAATCCAGGAATAAAGAAGCACAGAGGAGTAAATGAGTTTCCGTGGGTTCAGAAGGAATGACGGGTTTCAGTATGTGGGCTTCAGAATTTTTAAAACTTATGAGAATCTAGGACGGCTAAGCATTAAAACTTTACCTATACGCAAATACTAAACGGTCCTATCTACGTATTTATGTACCTTTTAATCGTATAAATATAAAAGAACAAGGTATGAAAAGTTCAAGGATAACACTTTCAGCATTTTCCTATAATCGTTGAATAATTATTCAAAAAATAGAAATACCATTTGTAGTAAAGTTTGAGCCTTCAATTTTATTATTCAACCACTGGCCTTAATATAATTTGCTATTTCTATAAATATCATTCTTTCATTTTGGCGTTAACTGGAAACAAGAATTAACCTGGGTAACCATCAAAATTATCTTGATAAATTTACCATAACAATATAATGCTTTAACTTAGATAACAAAGAGATAAAAATGAGTTTTTAATGAATTCGTATACGTGAAGTGGCGTTCGTTTTAGCAGCAGAAATAAACTAGAACGTCAAATAGTGTGTTTCAAATTTTTTACCAGAGCGTTTTCTATTAAATTTCATTTTACCCATGAGATTAGTGCTTTGGAGTATAATCGTGAAAGTATTATAGCATAAATATGCTATTTGCCTTTTCTATAGCTTTGCAAACTAGGAGCTTCGTGGAAAAACTGTATGATGAAAGAATAACTACCTCCTAGGCAGAATTGATCATTATTTGTTCCTCGTTATTGAATTTGGATACAAAAAATGGTAGGTAAGGGTCAATAAAATACAATGGTAAAATATTGGTTAATCTTTAAAACTTAAAGCATTAATGGTCACTGGAGAATATATATTTGTCATTCCTTTTTAATGTTCCTTAATATTAATTAAGGTGACCGGCACATTCCACTGAGTGAGATAAATAAATTAAAACTACCAATTTTGAAATATCGACCTCACATTTCTACTTAAACAGGTTCACTAAACGTTTAAGAGCTTGCCACAATATAACAAATAGAGTAACTTGATAAATGTTTAGGCCTATCTGTGCCGTACCGTTTTTTACAATGTCATTTCTCAAGCTTTTGGCGGTCCTAAACCAAGTTGTACATGTGCACATTGAAGTTAAATGTTTTTTCTAGTAATTTAAAAACAGAACGGAATGAATAATTAGGTGTAGTTGCTTAAACGCATGATTTAAAAACAGTGATGTTTTGCGTTATAAACAAATTTCTGAAAAAGATTCTGCTATTTGTTCTATTAAAACGCCGATAAATACACGCGATAGGCATTTGGACAGGCATTTTACGTAAATATTACAAAAACGAAGTCCGTACGATCAATAGGAGCCCAGAGATATTTCTTCAAAAAAATATTATCTTAGTCATACGTAATACGTATCATAGTTTGTAAATAAATGTGAGTATTCGAGGCCATTAATGGTCGTTGCCATAGTTATAATCATGGAAGAGAGGGATTGAATATTTCATTGAAATTTTAAGTACCTACTTTGTGCTACTAGAGCCTTAAATTGCACTGGTATGATGTATGGGAATATATTTTGCATTTTTTAATAACAATAGATAAAAAGTTTATTTCATGTTTTTTTTGAAATAGCGGATCATCAATCTGACCAACTGTGATATATTTTGGGTATGCTTTTGCTTCTTGGCATAAAAAAATTATCCTGAAATAAATTTACCAAGGAAAGATAAACCATAATAAATTCAAAATGACTGAAAGTAAGTCAAGAGTTTGGACTTTTTAGTCTATCTTGCCCCCATAAATACTAGTTTTCATTCTAGCACTATTACTTCCAATTTTACTTCTCTACTGGCTGATAAGGTTCTACAGAAATGTATAAAAAAGCAAAAATGAAAAGGAAACTGCTAGTAGAACATACTTGCAGGTCGGGTAGGTGGAGAATTTGATAAAAAAAACTAAAAAGGAATGCATTTACGTCGAGGATGGTTTCAAGATGCCCTCTTAAGATTGGCTTCTTCGAAGTTACATTGCGGCATGACTCCATTATAAATTCGAATAAACCTTCCAGGAAGAAGGCAGGATGTAACGCCATGCGATAAGGCTTTGTATCTAAGGACGCCTCCGCTACTCGACAATCTCCTCAAGCGTGGGTGAACGAAGGCAACGTCAGATATGCGGTTCTCGGTAAAGGTCCAGCAATGCATGTATATATTTAGGGCAAATGGGAACGTACATGGTCCAAAACACTTTACCTTTATTCTGAAACTTATCTAAAGTGAAATAACATGAAACCGAAAGGTCGCGTTTGGTCTTATGCACAACAAGGAGAGCCAAGTGATATTGCTCCCTCACCGTTAAATTAGCATTCACGCTAATATGAGTGGTTGAACTAAAAATTAATCGATAAACACAACCGATTTATCAGCAGCTCAGTCGATATATCATAAATGTACTTTCTCAGACGTGTCTCTGGGAATTGACTACACAGATTACTGCTTAGGCATCCCAAAAAGTTCCTCATCGCCAGCATTAACGAACACATATACTTAAGATGGAAATCTACCTACTTGGAAATCTACAATCTACTGAGAGGTTTTAAAGACTGACAAATTGCGATTAAGGTGATCGATACGGAATTAGTGGAGGTTTTAATTCATGCTTACTGTGATGTGAACCATACTACCCTTCTTCCGCACTCTATGGATATGGATCTCATATGAAACAATAAAATATATAACTTTGATTTATAGCATGAATGGATGGGCATGATGAAAGGATTCAGCATTAAGTTAAAATTTGAATTTAAGCATATACATTAAATTGGCAAAAGAGAGGATTGTCAAGGTCCCCAATGATCAAATGGTTATTAAATGTGGCCATATAATATTATGGAAGGCCAAAAGGATTGCACGAAAAGAAATTACCCAATTAAAAAAATATTTATAGTTTTCGCAAAATATCGATCCAAATAAAATCGTGTTTGGGTGTTACCTAGTTCTGAGTTCATAATTTTTAAGCAGCACCTACTGCGAGCAAAAGAATAGAGTATGTAAATTGAGTTGTACGCACCATGGCATAAATTTTCCATGGAGTGCCCAAGTTTTGCGGGTTTCCTGCACAAACGGCGGATTAAAAATTATTTGCACATTGCCAAAAATAGACTAAAATTAGCACTTACGCCATGCAGCACGCCAGAAACTAATCGGGATAGAATTTAATTTTTACTCTCGTAATGTAGGTAAAATTGGGGCAATTATCTGATATAGCTCCATTAATATTTCAAAACACAGTTCTTTCCGATCCTCCCTAAAAGGCATACCTAAATAGAACCGTTATTCATATTACCCAATCATGATGAAACATATGACCCAAAATCCCCATAATTTTCATAATCAGCAACAAAATAACAAAACGACTTGGGTGAACGATTCAGAGTGGTTGCCCTTTTACAAGTAGGCAGTTGAAAAATATATGGGATAATAAATATCAATGGATATGGCACTAAAATACGGTATGAAAACCTTTTAAAGTTTTTCTTTTTGATATCAATAATCATTAATTGCCAGCCGAATCAGCGTCTTTAACAAATATTCCAGCAATGGAAGCTGACGGCGATGGCGACCCTTTAATTTAGTTTGTCATTGCAACTCATGCACGTCTCCAAATGGGTTGGTCGATGGGTTACGAACATCACCAGCGTATCTTTATGCAGCTTCGTATTTTATCGTAAACAGTATAGTTTGCTGAGTAGCAAACTGCTGACAGTTTCCAGCCCTCTCAAGCCAATTACATTAACGTTGGCAGCGCAGTACCCTCATGTTCTGGGTTTTCCCCTTCGCTTCTTAATCGGAACCTTCCACAAACCGTCCCTCCCTTCACGTCACGCCCCGTGTAGGTCACTGATACCATGTTTCGCTACCACTATAGCATTGGGGACACTTACTACTATCATTTTCACAGTAAATTCCGAAATCTACCTACTCTCTTTCCTTCGCTATTCTCTATTAGACTTAACATTTCCACCCGGGGGTTTTTAAACTCTGCACCACCTCAGCGGTATCCTCCACCAACCCGACCCCTGTCTAAAATCAAGTTCTCCACCACCATCCCTACCAAACCAGCCCTTCCAATCCTCCCTGATATCAAAACCGGAATCTTTTGATGGTAACATTCCCCACCACCCGCACAGCATCATCCGAAGATCTCCTTTCATTAACTCCCAGGAGGGTGGAGAGAGAGAGAGAGATCGCAGCGCCTCGAATGTGGTTTCGAGACCGAACTACCAACTCTCTACTTACGCTCATCAAAGCGGGCTGACTAATTCCGTTTCAAAACCCATCGGCTTTATTTAAAGTCCGGCAGACACGCGGCGAATCGCACGTTTTGTGATGTAACCAGGGGAGACAGGAATGAAGAGATACTGCAGGGTAAGATGACCAAAAAAAAGTGGAGGGTTAGTTTGTTCTTTCAGGCTTGCAAATGGTATTTCGGTTTGAATAAGTTTAGAAACAAATAAAGATGTTTGCGGGTAAATAAAAATAAAATCGATTTGATCAGTGTGACCTCCACTATTCGGTTCACGTGGCCCAATGGTGGGTATTGTCCAACTTTTGCCTTTGAACCGTTTTACTGAGAAGGGGCTTCTTCGCAACTGCCACCATGTGAAGCTACCACTTTTCTACCCCTAACGCTGACGCCGTATAAGATATAGAAAGTTTATCTCCAACCCTCAAATTGAAAGGGACTTTCTTTTTCTCTCAAAATGCTTGTTTTATCCGTTCTAGAGGATGGATTTAAAGGACGTAGATTTGTAAGCGCTTTTTATAACTTTCAGAACTGGTTTCTCAATCTACACTGCGAACGTGCTCTTTTCTTCTGTCTCTCTCTATGATTTAAAGTCATCATATGCTGTTTCGTGGACACTGAATGAATATTCGTGAATTGTTCTGTTTTCATTGCTCCAGAATCATTTTATTCCATAGGGGATGAAGATGTATAAAGACCGAGTGGTTTCTAATCAATAACATTTTTCAATTACACATTCTCTGTTGACGGTTTTCACCCTCCATATTGCTACCCTCTTATTAATCACCAATTGAACACCTATAAGCCGAGGAGGTCCCTGGTTAATGTGACTAATTTCCCTACTCTTTCCTACTTCTAATTCCCAAGTCCTTGTCCTAATGGCAAAATATTTCTCGAACTTCTTGAATCCTTACCCTAAATTCCACGTCAACAGATTGAGGGTAATTTTCCCATGTCTAAGGCAGGAATAGCTGCGTTTTTCAATATAATCTTGAAGATCGAATTTATATTTTTTAGATCATACTTCAACCCGATTGAAAATCTTTATTTTTCAATTGGCAAACAATTACCTGGATTGTAGAGAAATGTATAAAATGTACCTAAATACATGCATGTCGGTACTCACTCCCTGCCACGCACCCTTGAGGTGGGTCGCAGGGTAATTTGTAGATGCAGATGTATCTAAATATCAGTCGATAACCGCTAATAGGGTGATTTGTCTCCAGCATTTAAAACGAGAGAGAGAGAGAGGAATGAAAATAAGCGCGAGTAAAATGGATGGAAGTGAAGATGTATTCTCGTGCAGTATTATCCAATCGAATTTTTAAATATCGTGCAACGAATTCCAATTTCCCACCTCAAATACAGGATCATCTACGATAGAAGAAGCAATAAAGCTATGTGAGCAGAATAGTACAGGCTAATACGGCATTTTACCAGAATAGGAGTCAATTACTAGCAAGTAATACAAGCCTGGAAGCATGGGGGACTCAATAAAAACATATATTAAGAGCATGCTTTATTATGAATGTTAAGCCTGGAGAAAAACAGCTGTTGAGCAAAAGACATTGAAAGCAATGGATATGTGGTGTTATCTAAGAATTATGAAGATCAGACATATGAAGAAAGAGAGAATCGCCAACGATCTGCCGAAAATTGAAATAGTAAAAGTAGAGTGTAAACTGTGTGAATAAAAAGAGAATACCTTGTTGGAAACATTATTTAACACAACAGGTTTTTTAAAACAATAATGAAAGGAAATATGAGTGGAAGAAATTATAGAAGGAGATCAATAATGGAATGCATCCAAAAAATTACGAAGGTTTTCAAAGTGAATAATTATGCAAGTGTGCATAATTATTCACTTTGCACAAGTGTGCATAAGTGTGTGCAAGTGCAAGGCTGATAGGAGAGTGGATTGGAGAGCTGCAGCAAACTGATCTTCGGGTTGATGAATTCTGATGATGATGAAACCGAATCCTTTCCGAAACATTCAGAAGAACTCCGTTCAAAGTTAGCAGCGTGAATTATATATTTATTAACTTTAACATTAAATAGTAACTCCTGATCAAAAGGATGAAGATTGGCAATCTTCGCTCAAAGCATTACCGTGGTTGTAAACAGCTAATTTGCATTACCTAGTCAACGCATAAGGTGGTAGGAATAAGAATATTACCTAAGTGAACAGTATTCTGGAAGGTGCCACAAAAATATTTAAGCTTATGTTAGGTCACCGGCCACGAAAAATTTATGGATTAAAAGAAAACAGGAAGTGAAATGGATCAAAAGGACATAAGTTCAGTACAAAATTAGTTTATCCTTGTGAAGGCTTCCGCGGAGAATTTCATCAGATAGATCTGGTCTTTTGGTTGCTCTACCGAAACAACAGCAATGGGAGATAAACCAATTACTGCGCACCTGACTCTAACGGTTAATATATATATATATATATAAGACGGCCCTTCATTTTAATTCTCATCGCGGTAGAATTCTCGTAATACTAGATCTTTAAATTTAGTAAATATCAATTATGAGTTCTGGGAAATGACATTAATAAGTTTCAATGCAAAAAAACTCAACTGAAAAGTCATGAAGTTCGGCAGTAGTATATCCTTCTTGAATGCGAGAATTCCGATGTTAGCGGGAGCCAGGCGAGGGAGTTCGAAACGAGGGCCTACCCAACACGTACGAAGAGCACGACGGTGGAACACGCAGTAATTCGGAATTCATAAACTCCTACGGTGGGCGATCCAATATATTTCCTTTTGCCTCTTCCGGCGACACCCCATACTAAGGAATCCTCATCTTACCTCCATGCGTTCGCCTCTAAAAAGTAAAAAAAAAATACGAAATTAATCATAATAAAAAATTCCTCCCCCTCTCCCTTCCTCCCCAAGTCCTTCAGATTCGTCCCATCTCGTCCCGCACAGCTGTGGACGCCCACTCCTTCTAATTAAAATGAAAAAACTTTCCCTTTTTCACGTTCGGACCAAGTGCTCCCGACCCCCTCTGCCCCATTCCTACGTGCGTATTTGCGGTTCTCGAGGGCGATGTTGACTATGTCCACTCATCGTCGCAAAATTGGCATTTGGGATAAAAAAATATGTCAAAGACGTATGATAAAGCAAAGAATATTCTTTTATTTTTTAAATTAATTTCCTCCGGACTCGCTCAACTCGTCCGCGACTTTTACCTCTCGGCATTTAATTTTTTTCTGCGATCCCCTTTGCAAAAGGAGAGAAATCATACATTTCATATTTACGTCGAGGTTTGGTTTAAAATTAGTGCGCAAGTTCAACCTCATTCTCTGAGGTCAGCCCTTGTTTACTTCCTGTAGAGTGTTTCACGCACGGGAGAGCGCCCAAGCAAGGACTATGAAGAGGTTAAATCTAGAACTATTCTCGGGTATCCCATCGGGTTAAAAGCTCCATGCTGGCCAACGTTTCGACGTTTGACTCAGACATCGTCCTTAGGGTAGTTCAGTCCACGAACTATTGGCCACCATGAATCCTTTTACCCGGTGGAAAATTCGAGAACAGTTCCTGCTTTTTAATTTTCCGGAAAAAATACCAGATATTACTTCAAGAGGAAAATGTTGTAGATACATAATTGTGTTGAGTTTGTATCATTCAGAAATGTTCCGCCAAGTTGTCTCAATAATCTACAGATCCCTTTGGTGGTGAGGCGGAGAATGTTTGATGTATTTAATTATTATTGAGAATAATTCGTTACATAGTTTTCCGGTTGCCACCAATATGGTATAAAACTGTGCTAAATTCCTAAATTCTGCCTAAATTATACAAAATGATAAACTTAGAATAATAATGCTAAATTCATATTTTTTAAATGCTTAGATACACCATTTCTAATGACCATGAATCAGTTACACCTCCATGAGACTGAATATAAACTGTGTACGGTTAATTTGTAGCTATTTGCAGCTACATACTCATTTGGTTAGCCCAGTGGTCGCGAGCTCGAATATATTTCTTCACTAAAAGGCTGTAATTAATGAATATTGCAATTTACGCTCAGATATATGCCTAACTGGTTATTATGAGGAGGTGCTTAAGATAAATAGTTGTTTCACCTCACTGCTTTTCAAACATTAGTATTTTACATATAAGAGACGTCGTACACCGAGCCAAATTCAGGGGTCCATAATTCGTCTAATTATAATATACAAAGATTAGAAGCCGTTATAGGTACAATGTACCTTAGCTCGTTCGGTGGATAGCCACTGAAACATTCACGCACACATTCTGTGAGTTAGCCTACTGCTTTTTAGAAGGCCAAGTCATTTTTAAAATCAATTTAGTGTTTAAAATATCAGAGAGAGAGAGAGAGAGCTGTAATTAGTTTTTTGAGCATGAATTTGATAGGAGGAAGACATCCGCAGTAGAATGAACAAAGAGAAATATTCAGCTTAATTTCCGCAGGGGAAAATTTAAATTTTCTGCGTTTAAATGTTCAAAACAGTACTACTGCGTGCGACAGAGAAATAATGACCATGCATATTTTATCAGCTCCAGTGAAATGGAGAAGATAAGAGCTCAATGGTGAATAGTTACTATTTCCCTTTCAGCAAATTACAAAGTTTTGGTTTAAAACTGTAAAAAAAATATCGAATTTCTGGTTACACAGAGGTCTATTTTAATTATTTTTTCTCATTTAAACGAAAACAGGAATCAACGCAAATACGGTGAACAAACATTAAAGTTTCATTTCACTCGCTCGCCGGATGAACGTAAATTATTTGCATTTACGAATGAGCCTGTCCAGAAATTAAGCTCGGGATATGAGCTTGCCTTTCGAATGTATTATATTTTTTCCTCTACACGTATCTCCAGCCACGGCCGCATGATCAACGGCCGAAAATGTTTCGGGGCAACGCATGCGTAAAAATAGGTAGTCATAATAAAAAAAAATTATAAGGGTGCGACGCTGGAGATTGCAAATCCATGCACGACTGGTTGAATTAGTCTTCCATAAGCAAGGGAAGGGTATATTAGTGGGCATGAACATAGACAACAAAATATACGTGACTTTGGGGAATTTAATGGGTTAGCCTAGCTGACATTGTTTTTTAAACCTTATAGACCAGTGGATCCAAAAGTGGGTATTAATGCCCCCTGGGGGGCGGAATTAAAATCTAGGGGGGCGAAAAGAAACAAGGGGTCGGCAAGGGGGTGCTGTAGGCAGGGTCCTTAACGAACCGTGACCATGGGCGATGGTCTTTCGCAACCTTCCTTTACCTCCATGAAAATGGGTTAGTAAAAACCCTGAAGACGATGGAAGACTACTCCATTGAAAGGTCGGTGCAGTTTAACACCATTATCCGACTGGAAATCCGAGAACAATTCATCATACTACTTTTGATTGTTTCCAGAGAACAATATAATTTAAGCATTTTCCTACACACTTGTACATTATAGCGTAAAGTTAGAAGAACTTTATTTCTTGAAAAGAAATTGTTTTGATTTATATATATATATATATATATATATATATATATATATATATATATATATATATTGTAGTTAATTTTTTATGAAGCCTTGACTTGTCTTATAGGTACATGTGCATACATTTATTGGGATGAATAAACTATATATCTATCAAACATTAGATTACTCGTTATTGCTTTTTATTTTACTTTGTTTAACCTTCCGATTTAGTCATGAAATCTAAGGTTTTAAAGATTACGGTTGGGAGGGAGGGGGAGGGGGGCCTTGGGTGTAGGTTTATGGTGGCTTGAAAGAGTTTGGGAAACACTGCCCTAGACCATCTTTGACATTTATGATTAACGCATTTATAATTGGTTTGGTTGGTTACTTTGGGGAGGCGGCCGATCGTCACTAAGCCGTACCTCACCGAACCGTAAGGTCATCGGCACCAAAGGAGATAGATAATTAGGATAATAAGGGAAGGATTTTGGGATAAGATTACATATGTGGGAACGGAAAGAGTGGAAACAAACAGCCCCGCGGCCGGAATTTAACAAGAGGACCATGATTTAACGTCCCATCCGACCGACGCTGCGGGTTACTAAATTTGAAGTCCTCTCCGCAAAGCAGGCAAGAAGACTAAGGGGTTCCGTGAAAACTTTCCACCACCGCGGGGATTCGAACCTTGACCCTTAGGAATGGAAGCCAGTTTTATGAAAACCTCACCAACCCATTCCCTACAATATAATAACAATGGCGTGATAATAAATACACGTTTTTTGTCAATAAACAATAAACGCGTCAAAAAACAAAAAACTACGTTTTTTTGTTTATTGACGAGGTTTGGACGAGCCGAAATCAAAGTAAAGAAGATGAATTAAAACACAATTTTCAAGGAGAAAATATAGAATAAATAATATATGAAAAGCGAAAAATTCAAAGAATGCAACTGGGGCTGCAAAAGAATGAAGTTCAGAGAAGAATAGAAAGAGAAGTGAAACGTTGACAAAGGGCACCTAAGAAGCACCCTACCGCCAGAGTATATCAAAGTTCACTTAATATATATTTTCCCAAGCACTAGGGAGGGCTGCACGTATTTTAGATGCACATTGCACAGTATCATGAATGTCCAGCGACTAACAAAACACTTACCATGGAATGACCCTTAAACATTCGATGGGTATAAAATGAAAGCCTAATAAATCGTCAGAAGCAGGAAACGGAATAACGGAGAAATTTTTGCTACTGAATTCATAGAAAAAATATGGATTTGGGGGATTTTTTATGCGAGAGAAAATTTGGATAGAAGGGAATATAATAATAATCGGTGTGTTTAGAAATGAAATACTTGTGCGTGAAGGAATAAGACTAAAATTCTTCTTAAACTAGGTGAGAGGTGGCAAATGAAAGTAGTACTGCAGTTTGTGAAAACTGAGAGAGAATGGAGGTCAGCCTTATAACCAAAGTCTAAAGTTAATATGATGCTTTAAATATATATTTAGTATAGTCCATGTGGGCACGATGGAATTAAATAATCTGGGTCTGGTTTATGTGTCTTCTTTTCTTCCTCGAGTGAACTCAAATTCGAGCACACAAATCAATATATACAATAATATGGCTTTTTTCCTCAGCAAGTTTGCATAGACCCTGAGCAAATATTTGCCGAAAACCTCGTTCCCTCTCCTCTTCAGCCCCTGCCCTACCCCTCTCCCTTGGTTCTCTGTCGTATGCTTTGGTCATTTTGTGATTCATGACCGCACGAACGACTTTCGCATGCGTCCACATTCTAAATACATACAATGAAAGGAGCCCAGAGGGCATAACGTATGGTGGCTTTAGTGCGCCATTAATTAAGGCATTTTATGCTGGGTAAAATCTGTGAAGCAGAACCCCGCAAGTACGAAAATTACTCCTGTGAATAACAATAATGACATAGTCGTGCTTTTTTAAGAATGACAACGAGGTAGCCCAGAGAGTAGATCAATAGACTACAGACTGGAGTGTGCTGGGTTCAAAACCAGATGGATATTCTCTGGACGCCGTCCTGTAAGTGTCAATGTTTCTAAATTCTAGTAGCGATTGTGTTGGAATTTTGTGGAGCATCGACGGTTGATGTCATTTGAACTGCGCACGACGAAATGATAATTCATTAATTTAAGTTCAAGAAAAATATATCATATTCAATTCCATGGCGAGAATACAAATTTAACTTACAAACATATATTTGGTTTAGGTAGACCGAATGATGAGATTGCTTTTCCATTAACTTGATGCTAATTGAGAGTTCGGGTTTTGTAAATTACATCGGACTCCCATTTGATGATATTCAATTGTTACCAGTGGGAGAACCTGGTAACGTGTTTTCACATGGGGAAAATTGTATTTGGGTCATATGTGGTCAACAGATCTACAATCGTTGCAATATAGAAATTTGATTAAAGAATATATATAAACTGAATATTAAAAACAGACTGCTCCAAAGCCTTCGGTCATTTTGCACATACTGTCTGCCACTTGAAACTGCACTCGGACGAATCGGAGGAATACCCCTCAAAATTCGGACCGAGCGCAACGATGCTAAACGCCGGTGTGCATTATTTGCGTATCTAATTAAATAAACATTATGACGATTTAGAAATAGGTACCTGTTTGAATTGTCATTATTAGAATGAAGTTTGAATTCTTAATTTTAAGCCGAAATCTACTAAGAAGTAATGGTAACATTCAGAACACAATCACTTCAGAGATTAAATTCTGTTATTCCGTACCACATATTGTAACCCTTCTGCCCCCACTCACCTGTCCAACTTTACTAGCGACCCCGAAGCGAAAACAAGGGGAAGGGAAAGGATATTAAATCGTGGGATCTACCGATCGTCCAGGTCAGGTCCGGCACACGCAAGGAAATGCAAGGATCTGGTTCAAACAAAAAGCGTTTAGCCAGTTTATTTATCATTAAACCATATGCAGAACAAACAATATACATAATTACGGAAATTTAATCAGAGAATCCTTCAATTTGCTTCGAAGTAAATATCTATTCAAATTGAATAGCGTTGCTGCGTTCTTGTAGATGGCAAGACAAAAAAAAACGAATCCCATAGACAAAATAACATATAAAATAGTCACGGATTAACAAAACACGCGTCCGGCTCCTCGTGAGCGAAGAACACAATTCGGATGCCACTCATCTTTAATGTCTCGCGAACAAGCCAACCTCCTCGTCCTTTGCGTTTCTGGGCCACTCAACCTGAGCATCTCCGCACTCACACACATGCATATAAAATAAATATCACTGAATGGGGATCACGAGCGGCTGCCTCCAGGAACATATCAGCGGTCGGATCACGTCAGGACAGTAAGGACTGTCTGAGGTCAAAACAACAGTAGTTTAAGACGGTCAGAGAGCGAGAGCGCGAGCCCTTCGCCGAGTACAATCTTTTATTTTCTCTCGCCCCAGTGCGCCGCGAGAGATTGCGGCGGATTCCACGTAAGTCGACTGTCAAAAATGCGCACCCGAATTTGACCGGGACTTTTAAAATGACTCCCGGAGGAGGGAGGGCAATTCGGTTACAATATACCTATAATATTATTTTCAGTTTCCGTCCTCCAGACACCATCCATGTGCCTTGTTATATGTTTTACCTTTACGCGGCTGTTTCCTTTAACTAGTGTTTAGATGAGGGGGATGTGATACAAACGTACATTTTTGAAAAAGTACGATCAATTTAAAAATAGGTATGCATTCAGTCCAGAATCACAAACTTTTCTGGCAAAAGCACTGAGCTATTTTTTGGAGATTCATTGGGGACCCCGCTTAACCATTTCACTGCATATGCGTATATTTCAAAAATAAAATTAATATTCACATGCGGAAAAGACAATTTATAAAAACTGTATTTAATTAAGAAAAGATGAATGTAAATTTTTACATATTTTTTAATAAATCATTTCCAAATGAACTTTTAGCAATATGCTTTATTAAATAGACATTTCATACGATAATTAAAACGGCTGAAAATTTGAACTTATACTCTGGAATTCAAGCAAAACTTTTCTAAAATAATATTAAAGAAATTTAAAAGAATAAAAAGAATGAAAAAGGTTTTCAGGAGAAATATTGAAATTAACTGTTTATTTTTCACCTAATGAATATTGTTCATCTAGTAATAGCATCTAAGATATGTCCTTATCTCAATCGGTTTTATTGAATGACTATTTTAGCATTTTTTTTTTGGCAGAGCAAAATTAGAAACGGCTTTTAGCCTCAAAATACGTTAAAAAAAGCAACATCAAAATAAGTAAAGTAGAGACATTTGACGATGGGATATATTGCCAGATGCAAATTAGCAGATGAAAAACAGTAGCTTATCCCATTCTTAACGATTTATACCTGCATAGGTATCTTAATCTATCAAATTTTCCTCCTAAAATTATTTTGAGTTCCATCCCATTTTTGTAAGCTTGTCCAATGGCTTTAAATTGTTGCACTTTAATATAAAAAAACATCTCATAATTGACCAAAGTTAAATGCGGGGTTTTGCAGATGAAGTCCAACCTGTTAACTAGTTTGGCCTTGTGATTTGGCATTATGTATTAAAGTATAGCCTACATAAAGTTTCATGCTTCCCTTTTAAACCACCTAGATCACATAATCGACATTAAATAGTTCAGTGATCAACAATTTATGAGCAGTATACATCTGTTTTACTCATATACCAACGTACCTATTCGTAAAAGTAAACACTCCTGCGTTCTATAAATCGCTAAACATTCTTTCCAGATGCATTAAGCTCATAAATACGCTCAAAAATGTACTTTGCTATAAAACAATTCTGGTGGATACATCAGCAAATGACGTTCTCGAATGACGAATAATTTATCCTATTTTTAAGATCTATTTCAGATACATAAATCGGAGGAAATAATGACGGTTAACATGGAAAGGCATGAAAAGACTACACAAAATTCGGTATGTTTCGATTTTTTCGTATATTGATTACACACTCGACTGCAATTAAATATTCAGAATTAGATGAAATTTAAATTAATGTTATTCATTTATATCACTTATTAAAATATCGCAAATTATCTTAGTTACCTTTCTGATCGTTATGATGGGCGTAATTGCTTTGCAATCGTGTGCGAGAAGTAATACTTGGTAATATTCCACTCACTATTTTCATGCACGGACCAGTTTCTAAGTTAAACTAACTACAAAGTATTCAGAAACGTGAGTGTTAAAACTCTGATTATTTGACTCTGAGCATATAGACACATAAGTGTTATAACTCTGGATGTGTGATGTGTTGAGCATCATAAACTAGAGAGTTCATGAAAACATTCTGTGGAATATTATAAACTGTTACTTCATGCAAAAAATAATTGCCCGTCACCACCCCAAATAACCAATAAACCAAATAAACAAGGGAATTTCACAGTATTAATCAGGCCGAACGGGACAAAGTCGCTTTTCTCAGAACAGAGAGCATAAACCTACACGTTTATTATAATTCTTTTCTTTAATGCCCGCAAATGTAGGCAAAGGTAGCCCGCAGAAGACGAGCGAAATGTATGAAGATGCATCACAGAAGAACAAGGGAAATACATCACAAGCGTAGAGAGCGAGAAAGGCGGGTCAAACTGTATCGCCCTCCCTTGCGTCTTACATTAGTGAGGGTGGAACAAGTTTAGTTTTTCAGCTCCGGGGCTAAAATAAAAAAATGGAGCGGACCTAGGGTGGGACAAGGGACTGGAATATCAGAGGCAGAGGGGGATGCCAAAGAAATACAACTGGAGGGGGGTAAGGGGGTTGAATCATTTCCTGCATACCCCCAAACCCAACTCTCGAGACAGACCTGTCTCCTTAAAGACTCCTGAAACCCCAAACCCTGGCTTTTCTTGACTCCGTCTCCCTTCCCCAACCCCCAATTTTGCACCCTCTATATCCCTCCTACACTGCTCGTGCCGAAAAGATAAGGGAAGGAGATTCCCAAGGAGTACGAGCGAGGAGACGGGGGGCACTCCTCCCCTCCTTCGTCTGAAATACGGAAGGGGAGAGTGTAGTAGCGTACAAGATGGGAGGGCAGGAGAATTGTGGAAAGATATTGGATGATCTAAAGTTCAAAAGAATCGAGACGTTTTCAAAGAGCGGAAATTAATATCGCTCCCAGGAAAAAGGGTTCAGAGTGTTTTTGTACATATCTATGTGTATATAGGCACGTATATGTGTTTTTCTCTTGGCATTTTTTTGCCCTTGAGTAAGGAGTTTTTTTGGGGGGGAAAGGCATGTGCGTAGGCACGGGAGGTTGACTTGCTGTCTGTGCTGGAAATCGCTCTGCGATGATGGTAGACTGCCGACGTCAAATTTCGAGTGTTCGTTTTTTTATATTACTTTCTGCAGCAGAATTGCAACAAAATTTTGTAAATGTAATATAAAAGAAACGCTCTCATGGTTCCACGATTAATATTGGTTTTATTCACGGATATGTTGACCTTTGTAGAGGAAGGATTGCTTTTTTAGAATTCTCACGTGCGCACCCAGTTATCGAATATAGGTACGAAATAATGTAGGAAACGTTCTATCAAAATAAAAAAAAATGCACGGCGATGAATAAGTTTCCAGTGCCTATCAACATTTATTAAAGCTCTATGTCTATTTGAGCTCGGCATGAATTTTATGTTCACCTCGTGATCAAACGCCAAGTTTCATTGATCAACTATCAATGCATCGTTCAATTTCCCCTACTACAGAATATCATGGGTGATCCAGGTTTGTCTGATTTCTTGAACGCTCCGGCGTTATTTGTAACTTATCAACATATCTATTGATGTATAAAAGAGAAATTGTAAATGGTGCTGCTGTAATAAAACTATAAACGATAATTGATAAACTTGCACGGGACTTTAGCAGCTAAAACATTTCCTACTTTTTTCTTGATAAAAATATTTACCAATTATTTGCAGTAAATTAACGCACAATACGAAGCAGAAATTATTTGAGGGAGTGGCACCTAAATTTCAAAGCGCTCTTCGGTTCACAAAATATAGCTGCATCGTTTCCAATCCATGGAAGAGGAGCATGCTCTCTTTAAAGGCTCGCACCTGGATCTGGCATTATGTATTTTATTTGTTTATGGTTGTATTGTCGAGCATTAATATGCCGCATAAGCAGTTATTTTTCCACCTTACTAATACAACCATGGACTACTTCTCCTGAGAGATGACTAAGAAGTTAATTTTCGCCTGATTGGGGAGAAACTTAGCAAAAAGGAAATTTATTGACTCCTCATTTCTGATGAGACATTTTAAGTATGATATTTAACACAGTTAGTTGGTATTTTTTGCTATTCTTAATTAAATGACGAGAACAACCTTAAGTTCCAAGCAATCTTTCCATATCTTGATCCGAAATCCTTGCTTTATTTAGTCTCTACCTGGACATATGTGTAGTGAGACTTACAAAACTAACTTTTAAAATCCACTAAACATAATACTTCATTGCTTCAACTAGTTTCACTACTCCGCAGCATCTTAAGGAAACACCCACACTTTAGGAACCTTCGAGAACAAACATAAACTCCAGGATACAACCAATTTTGTTTCTTAAAGCAATAAAATATGATATTTCGTGGATTCGCAATGTTATAAATAGAAGTCTCGGCCTTAACCATCATTTATCACCAAGAAAAGGCATATGGCAGGTGTTTTGAAAACGCAAACCATATCAAAATTTCACGAAGGTACACAAGTGTACGAAAATGTTGTTAAAAAGGGACTAAGAAATTCATATCTGCCAAACATTTACGGCGACGAAAAGCGTATAAATTGCCACGAGAAAAAATCATCACATCTTGTACCGTTGTATTACCGTTGTACCGTTGTACCTTGTACCGTTGTATTTTGATACTCTACGCGGATGAAGTTTCTCCAACCTTAAGGTCAGAGGACTCAGTCACGCATTGAAACTTTTGATAGCATCAGCAGCAATCGCATAATATTATAGGAATATTTTTTCAGGAGGTCTTCACTCGGCTCAAATGTTTGCTAACATTTGGATGGGTCCGTATTTAATTTTCTTGTATCTTCCTGCAAACTTTCCCCTTCACTTTACTTTTGCCAAACTATTCTCAGACATCTATTCTCATATGTATCATCTCCGACAAATTTATCCCTTCCTCTGAACAGTGATTAGGCTTCGGTATATTTCTTCGCCCTTATTTGATGGAATTGTTTTATTTGAATCATTAATACGTTATTTCACCTCGGTTATTCTTGAAAAAAACTTATTCTCAATGTTTAATTTTTTCTGCAATTAAAAGTTCCTTGCCATGTGTCCAGACAGAAACATGATTAAGAAGAGCTAAAGGAATCAGCATGAGAAGAACCCATTTCGGAACCTCAAGGAAACATTTTTTCTCAACTTAAAGGCCTGATTAACTCATTATTTTTTGGATCGGCAGCGTCTGCAAACAGGGATGAAAGGATGGACATCCAATCTCGTCTGTAAATAAATCAAATTAAACGCGCGCGAAGGAATGAGAAAGATATGCTTGATTCGGCGTCTCAGCCTTCTTTAATACCATAGATCCTTATTTCTCCCTCATCGCCTTCGCAGATGAAATAAGGCGGTATTGGTATGTCCACCTTCTTCATGGCGCATGGGATTTTCTTCCCCAGCGGAAAAAAAGTATTTGGGACCAATCTTGAGTTACTACTCCCTCCCAGTGGGGATTAATCAGGCGTGGAGGGGGGAGGGGAAGGGGAATCCACATATGGCAGATGTAATCCGAAGTTTTTGAAGTTTGTTGATTGATGTCGAGTAGGGAAAGGGAAAAGAAACTCAAAGAGGGGGAAAAAAGCGGAGACTCAATATTCCCGAAAAATAAATATTTGAAAAGGAGGGAGGGTCGCGACGTCTCGTCTCGTGTCTTCTTCCCAAACCACCCTCTTCCGCCACATGGTCCCCCCTCTCATTCCCCCCCCCCCCTGCATTTATCCATACCCTTACGGCCATTTCAGGCAAAGGATTCCCTAGCACCGTCTGCTGCATGGATAGATATTGTATTTACTCAAGTAGTACGCATCATTTACGTATTCGTGCGGATTTAGGCGAACGCGTTGGCCAGCCACGACTGCTTAAAAGCTTAAAAGCAGTTATTCGTGTCATATTGCAACTCCTTTACGAATATTGGGATAGATGAGTTGGGAGAAGATATTGCATTACATAAGGAGGCTAAAATTTCAACCACAATTACCGAATGTTAATACCAAGTGAATCCGAGATGGAAGAGCCCGACTTATAAATGATAAAAATAAATCAAGAAGGCATCAATGTTTTAAAAGGTGTTCATTGCGCAGGCAAAAAAATGCAAAGTGCCTTTGCAATTATACCGCCGTATTCCAATCCTCAATTTATTTTTGCACATTATTAAAACATATATTTGGAGCATGCTCTTATGTGGCAGTGAAGCTTGGGCTATTACAACATCATAGCAAAGGAAATATGAAGCAATGGAGATGTGGTGTTATCGAATAATGATGAAGATTAACTGGACGGAGAGAATCACTAACGAAGAATTCTTACGAAGAGATGGAGAGAAGAGAAGCATAATGAACACTGCGAAGAAGGAGAGACAAATTTAATTCACACATTTTGCGACACAACAGCCTAGTGAAAACAATAAGGGAAGGATAAATAAATGGCAAAAACTTACAGGGTAAGACCAAAAATATTAAGCAAATCATAAAGAATGTCTAAGCAATTACTGAAGAGTGGAAGCGGATGGCAGAATGGAGAGCTGCTGCAAACCAATCTTTGGATTAATGACCACTGATATTTCCAATCTACACCAGGAGCCTTTGAGGTAGCGAAATATGAAAACCCTTCATTCGTTTTTCCTACCCTATAGGCTTTTGGGGCGTTTTCGCAACAAATATAACTGCGTGGGACACGGTCCCTGGTTCACTTATTGAGCTAATGCTTTACGCAAAGAGTTTTCTTGTCATTTGGCATCAAACTAGGGTGCGGGTTGAGAAATTTGAAGACTTGATTTTTTGGACCACCCTAATGGATCAATGCAGTCAAAGTTGTGTAACCTGCAAAGCAGATGACTGCACTTTCTAGGAAGGCTTCTGAGTTTAAGCTGCGTGGTTGAGCATTGTGTGGTGAGGCTTGTATGCACGAGGTATATTTTTCTGTGAATAAGACGTTCTTCGTAAACAAACATGATCATCTAAAAATTGCATATTGTAAAGACATCAACTTGGACGAATGCACTTACAAAAGCACCTGTTCTAATTCTGAGCATTTTATTGCACTTAAAATGAAACATGTACTCACGCAAGTACATGCCTTGTGCAAACTGGCCTCTCATCCCTTCTTCATCCATCACTTCTTTGGAATTTCGTCTGCTATACCAGGTAAAACTAATTGCTCACCAATATATTGCTCTTATAACAAAAGAAATGTTTATTTTTTCGATCGGTCATTTCACGCAAAAATGATGAAAATTTGCGATTGCAAATCATCATGTAAAGCTTTGGTGTTTGTGGAAAAACAACACAATTTTACTTATGGATGCAAACAAATGCAGCTTGAAACGTCGTAGCAATCTCGCGTAAAACGGAAGTAAGGAGATCACGGTAACGCTTTTTTCCGTGTAGTCATTCGTGTATTACCGCAGTCATCCATATAATTTGCGGCTTTACACGAAAACATTTGGTCATGGCCTCTATCCATGAATTAAATTGCCCTATAAAATGCCTCAAAGGCACCAAATTGTAAACACTCTCATGCTACCAGTTAAATTCTTCTAGCAATGGATATTAAAAAATGTGAAAGCGCAAACTTATGAAAAATGTGAAAAACAAAATAAAAGACAATATACATTTTCCCAATGCCTTCAATATGCTGATTGCGAACCTCGGGGGCGATAACGGTCCTCCGCAATGCTTGCGCTCACTTTATTGATATTTTTCATTGGCGCTCATGAGATCATTTAGCATTTTAATGGGCAATGATTTTAGATGCCAGTAGCAAAAATAGCTCTAGGGAATTCATTTTTTAATTATTTTATTTGAAAATATTCACTCATTGCTATAAAGTTCATTTTATTTTAACTTCATTAGACATTTATTTGGTCTCACCCACAACACAGAGGGAAGAATACTCCAAACATAATATGCACATCTTGCAATAAACAAAAACAATAATGATGAATAACATAATCACTGTTATGTTTGCCTAAAATCATAGCGCAATAACATTTGCAAAAAAATATACTTTACTCAACTTCGTCAACACTCACCTAAGAAATATCGAAAACTGTATATAAGTATACGAAGTTCTGGTTCGTGATCAGCATTTGGCATTCATTTGGACAGTGAGAGCTTTCCATTAGCTCTAGTGTGCTGCTCACATCGCAACACAAAAGCGTACTTACTTTTGATTCGTTTCACATTGCGCACACGTGCAACGCACTTCAAAACAGATCGGGAGCAGAGGTGATGAGCGCTAGACAACAAAAGAACTTCGATAATCGCATCCGCGATTATGTTGAATGCCAGCAAAAGGATAAAACGAGTATAATGTAAATTTTTTTATTACTCCGAGGTAAAAAGCTTCCCTTTTTCAATAATTATTTTCAATCATATGCTTTTTCTGATAAAGTATTCGGTCGTGACTGTTGTGCACCTACAGAATATTAACCAGCGGTAAGTTACCAAATGTTTCGTCACCGAAAATTGATCCATTTAACGCTTTTTGTGTGCGCTGATGTTTTAGGATATGCGTTAACGTCGACACTTTGAAAATAAAACTCCAATGTCTGGTTTCTTTCATTTGGTTTTTCGACCCAAAATAGTCCATGTTGCAAGTGGAAGACAACACTATGAAAGAGACTCTTCTCTCCCCGATCTCTCCCATTCCCATCTAGAAATCATTCCATCAGTTCCCCCTACGCCTGATCCCTACCTATTCCGTATAACATCCCACCAAATGTTAGGGAACTCCCCAGGGTGCCCGCGGAACATCTCCAAAGCTCCACGTCTGGTCAATTGTGTCCGCACAGTATTATCGCCGATGCGATTCGACGGACTCTTCCCCCCTTCTCCCCTCGACTAAATCGTCTTCACATAACTGAAACCCTTGATGGTAAAGATCCGGAATCCCTCTTACAGCGATGCGCTACATGGCCCGCCTGTTTCGTGCTTCAGCAAGGGATTCAAAGGGCACCTGATAGCAAATGGTTTCCTTTCTGAGTCATATTTAGTCACATGAAAGTGCTCGTCTTTAATCGGAGAATTCGGAGCTGTAAATGCGATTTCTTAAATAATGTCATTGGGTTTGCGGTTTTTAGGAGATAATATTGTTTGTTGGGACGCTTCTGATTTAGAAAAGCTCATGATGGTCATAATTGATGAATATATAAAAAAATACGACGAAAAAAATTAAAAATGAAATTCTTGAACGATATGAAGAGTCCTGGAAGTCCTGATATTTACATTCATATTACCTCAGTGCCCAATTGAACAGTAATTTTATTCAAAAAGTCAGTAAGATTTGGAAACTATAATGAGATTTCTTTCCTAACCGTACAAATGTACAAGTAAGGCAACAGAAAAACATACTGCAGGGATTTTTAATGCAATAAATAGCAGGAGAGTGGTCATCTTATGGTATTTCCAAACGTAGTGATAGCATTATACAGTCTCCAATTATAGAAATATCAATATTTTATCATGCTTTATGCATGCATGCATAAGTGCAAAAACAGTGTAGTGTGATCCGAATAATTAGCAACGTTTTCCGTTGAATAAAAAAGGGCGTCAGGTGAAAAATGTGATAACACGCTGGGTTTTTCCGTAATTTTTCTTATAAGAAATTCATAATTATTGATTTTGTTACAGTTTTGAACAACCCCTAATTGGATATGATTTCTGCCAACAACCAATCATCAATGTGAAAATTCCCTCTTGCAAATAATAAGCTTCAAGATAATCTTGATTCCAATATGTAACAGGCATTTTCCAAGACAATATCGTTTAAGGTAGCTGCTAATAATTTGAGTAAAATATTTTTTGAGGGAATGTTAATTGAATAGAAGTGAAATACTCAAACCAGGCATAAATATGTTTGGAATATATTCTCATCATTCATTTAGCCCTGAGTTGCATGAATCCTTTGATATGAAAAATACTTTTCACGAAATGGAAATTGAAATTGCTGAGAGAGCATGTTTCACAACAAGCTTCGTTTGGCCGAGGACATCGCAGTCAAAGCATAGAAGACAAAATACCTGCGAGCATCCTTGAACGCTTGAATTGAAAACCGCAAAGATACGACATAAAGAATAACAGAGAATATTCACGTCCTTGTATGAGGAAAAGATGAGCTGAAGTCAGATATTACGTTACAAGAAAAGATGCTAGAGCAAGCGGTGTCTTTCAGCTACCTTGGAAATAATATGACATGGGATAGAGGAAGTTCAAGGGCATCAAGATGTGAACAGTTCAAGCCAAGAAAGCATTCAGGATGAAAACACTACTGTCGTGTTCAGAGAAAATGGGATTCCAAATATGGAAGAAGTACATACCTAAATACATTAGCGTAGACTGTTCCGTTCAGAGACATGGCAAGCTGAAACAGAAGAGAATTGAGATTTTCAAAACGTGGTGCTAGAGGCGGATGCTAAAGATAAAATTGAATGGTAATCAATCATCATCAATGGAATCAGAAAAGAGGTGGTGTACAGAAGAGAGGATGAGGAGAAAACTGTATGGAAAACCATAAGGAAGACATTCCAGATAAATTAGCCGCACATTGGGACACAGCGATTTTGTAAAGAAAGTCATAGAAGGAAAAATAGATTAGATTGCTCCACAAAGAAGATCGAGGGAAATATACAAAATCCAACTAAAATGGCATGTGTAAAAGAAGAGCTACAAGGACATAAAGGAGTCCGAAGGGGGATGAAGGGCTGCAGTAAACCAATCTTAGGATTGAATTACTAATGGTGATTCATCACATTCATTCATCTCTTGCTCTTCATTGGATTTTTCCGCATTCAACCTCTTAAATGCCTCTATAATTTCAAAACCCGCATTGTTCACACCTATATTCCACCAAACATGACCTTTCATTTTACTTACCACCCCGTCTCCGCGTAAAATTTCAGCACATCCTAAACTCATTCGTTTCAAACACTACCACGTATCACTCACAATGTCATTGCCTACACATTCTTTCCGTTTTCTCATCTGCGAGGATAGCATATCCTCATATCGTACCTTATTCTCACATCATTGTCTAGCAACCTTTCCACTTCGCTGATTATTGATTACGCGCTTCGCTCTTCCTTAGAACCGACTTTCTACCCAGATCTATTCCGATTACACTTGCCTGTTCAAAAGTGAATAAAATTAATTTTTTCACCCTTAGCTCCTGTGTACTTGGATGCAGTGTGGAGGTAAACAAATATCCTCCGTGACAACCTGAGACTCACATCGTCTGATTTTTGCTATTCACTTAATCCTTGTATGTAAGCTAAGTCTCAAACATTTCTTACTCTAGTTCTCTGTTCTGACTCTGGCTGACTTACGCTTGAAGAATTTTGACAACAAAATGCATAATCACCGACCTTGATCATTTCTCTTGGAAAAATATCTTACCACATCTGAAACACATCAGAACTCAATTAGTCCTTCTAACCTATCTTCTCCAGATTTATTACATTATAAATTTAATTTTTGCTCTAGGATTTTACTGGTCGTGTTTGATTTTTTTTGGGGCTGTTGCAGTTTTGGTTTGACAACACTTAAAAATAAATAAAATAAAGTTAGTCATATGAATCTTTCCCGATTATTACACGGAATCTGGCCAAGGCTGTAGGTCGCTGAGCGTAAAAGCCTATGTACTTTCTTTTGTTTTTAAAATTTTATCGAACGATAGTAAAGTAGTGATGGAGGAGCGAATTCACTGGGAAAGGTATTGATAAGATAAAAACTCTCCTTCAAGAATTACCAATATCCAACGGGTGTGTGGGATCGCCATGTAACGTAAACTTGAGCCAAATATGCAGTATCTTCACTCCTCCGGCAGATCTCACTCTAGTCATCCGTCTCAACGGCTGCGTTGCTCTCAACTTTCGCTTAAGTATAAGTTAGGTAACCAAAGACAAGTACAAACATTTCTGAATCGATAAATAAAATCGGGGACGCTCTCTTTGATCCGCGTTACACATATATATACTTTTGCTCTCGTACTTGCATGCTCACTGCTTTTAAGCGGCACGATATCCTTCTCAAGGGTTCGCTATTTGCTTTCTCTTCACTCGTCCCCTCCTCATCCGACAGTTGTCATCCTCTATATATCTCCCCCGCCCCTCCTGCCCCCTCACTCCCGCAATCACTGTGGGAAATGAAAACTGGAAGCATTATGGTCTCCTCATGAGGCGGAATCGATATGCGGTAACCGCCCGTCTGCACCGCCGCTTTACAAACCAGGGGTAAGTGAGGGTGGGAGGGAAAGGAGAGGTGTGTGCTGGAGTAAGAGAGGGAGAAGAGAGAGACAGAGAGATGGGAGGGGTAAAAGATAGAAAGGAACGAAAAGAGAGATAAGGTGGTGTGAGCGAGATTTTTCCTTAGTCAAAATCGGGACCATCAGAGCATCTTAATTTATTTTTATTTTAAGCAGTTGTAGAAAGCACAAAGTAAACGATTTAGGACATTAAAAAAAGCAAAAATTAGTTTTAATGACAGAAATTCTCAGTGATGAACTAAATAGACACAAATGTAACAGTATCAGGCGTCAAATTGTGGAAATGTGTGACACTCATCATGAAGAGACATCATGAAGAGAACACTTGGTAAATGTCCACTGAAACTTTATTACACCCATCAAGGTTCCGGAATCCTTTACCATTTTCAAATAAAAGAAGGATAGAAAGCCTTGAAAACGGCACAAGTTGCCGTAAACTGGGTCGAAGTAATATATTTTCAGTGGAAAATAACACTGGTCTTCATGTATAAAAATACTTGAAACTTTGGCTTGACTGAATTGTTTCACGCCGTTTGCTGAAAATGACTTCACAACCGAATGTTCTATGAAATTTTATGAAAAGTATTATGATGAGTAATAAGATATATTTTTTTTAATTAAGAAAACATACTAACTTCATCCCGTTGCATTTCTGGCGCGATCAGTGAATAGAAACTTCCTCTCTATTATAACACTATACTCCAACGATTATACACCACTAAAACACCAGTACTACAATTTTTCCAAAATATCACTTTAGGTCATAAAGCTGTACCAAAACCCGAAAAAAACGAATTAATTTTTTTATATCTCGAAAATAAGTGAAAAAAGTGGCTAATTTCAACACAGATATTGAAAGGAAATGTTTTTCTTTAAAGCGGAACCAAATTCATTGAGTTTTACGTGCATTGATATCTCGCCCAAGTCATCTAAAAACGAGGAACGCCTAAGAGTGGGGCCACAGGGAAGGGATAAATGGAAAGATATAAAATGAGTGAGAAGTGAACAGGCTTGGAATATTCGACATTTCAGATACATGAACTCTTGGCAATACTCGGTGATAATCTCGCCATTGTCGCCATCTTAACCAGCTCGCCATCTTAACCAGCAAAAGAGTTTAGCCTTTCAACTCATTTCCGGGAAATATTTGCATTAGGGACGCCCGTCTGACAATCGATGCTGTAACCTTGGACGAAGTAGAATAGTTTCATAATAAACCATACCAGCCTCCGGTAGTTTTTCACGAAAAAGTTTCCATTAACAACGCCATTAGACGCTCAGTGGCGTAATCAGGTACTGAATAAAAAATATAAATCAAGTATACATCTTTGTATAAAACAATTGAAGGCCTGAGAGTCATAGTAATACAAGTAACATAAGCACGAAAAATGATATTAGTGCATATGTTCTAAATTGGTATCCCCAGGTAGCTACAGGAAAAGGAATACAAGCATTTGAACGTATGGTGCTGCAATCTAGCCGCCGAACACTTGAGCTACTTTGCTTTATATCATTTATTACCGGAGTAAAGTGATACAGGTGACACTGGGCGATGTTTGTTACTTTTATTACTTTGACATGCAGCGCATACCCCATCATACCTTTTAATGAAATTAAGTTTCTAATCAAATTCTCGAAATTCATCCCTCTTAAAAATTGAGGGCCTGAGAGTCAATCTCAGGTCCTCAATTTTTAAGAGGGATGAATTTCGAGAATTTGATTAGAAACTTAATTTCATTAAAAAGTATGATGGGGTATGCGCTGCATTTCATATATTACATCCTGATTAGAAACGAATGTATTTGTAAACATGTAAACATAAAAAATGTATTCATTTTTTATTTAAACGACTAAAGTAGACTGGAGAACTTATTTTTCACATTTTGTTAACAGTTTTTTCCACTACCTATTGTTACTGTGATTAGGATTCGGTTTATTAAACAGATTTTAAAACCCATTCAAAATTCTGTGTCGAATTTGAAAATGAGGAGAGTCGTCCCATCTCTAGCCAAGGGCCAAGTGATTGGAAAAGGAGAGGCATAAATATTAGCTTTTCACTGAAATATTCCACTGAAAATTGAGTTTCCCGCATTTATTCACGATTTACAACCGAGTTTAGAGAGAGGAAGAGAGAGAGAGAGAGTGAATCCGCCGACTGAATTGTAAAGAGTCCGGATTTTTGCATGCACATGCTCACTCAACGGTGACGATGCGATATGGATCCAACAATGGACTCGTTCGCTCCGAAGCGAAATCTCAAATTTTATCCATGAATTCAGAGGATGGGCGCGTAAATAAATCCTTAAAAATAATTTTCCTTCCGTTGACCACCCGCATGATCGTTTAACGAAAATGAAAATGCTCATAAGTTCCCGCCCACTGGCAATTAGTCTATGAACCACCAGCTAATTTGAATATGGTTCAGCACTCGCTGGGTCCATCACGGCCTCATCATTGAATAAATAGTCGTTAGCACTCTATCGGGGTGGTCGCACTAAACGCTATCCGAACATCGTACAAATATACTTGGTTAGAAACCAAGTCATTTAAAAAAAAGAGGTGTGGTATCAATTGAAAAAAATTGTTTGAGGCTTGGTTAAGCAAATATTTACACCAATAATTTTATGATGCATAAAAGGATTTCTAATGATGTTATAATAATTCTTTTTGCTGTGTTGTGCATTTCTCTGTGCATTGATTTCATGTATTAAAGTTTTATTACAGATCCATTAATATCCTGAAAATATACGTACCGGCAATAACATGATATTTGCATGTGATTTTTTTTTCGGGTTCGAATGCTAAATTAAGTTTTTTTTGCGATGAAAGAAGCTAGATACTCCAATTCAGGAAGCTTTGTCTCCTTAAAGGTACCCCTATTTCTCATTTGGACTTCAAATTGGATCGAAATTGTATTAATATACATATGAAAAATGAGGAAAAAAATAATTATTATATTATTCCTTAATTCTCCCTATAGTCCTTATTTTGTCACTATGAAATAGAAATAGGAACTGCAAAAAAATGCATTTTTCCTATTTGGTTTGTTGGCAATTCAATACAATTTATAAGATACCCGTATGTCACCTGAGACGTATTTCTTAATATTTTGATTACATCTGTAGTACTTTTCTTATGGACGAAAAATAATACATATCCTTTAATTTTAAATGGTTGATAATAAATTTAAGAACGTCATGCCAAATAAAAGATAAAAAAACGTATTTAAATATATTTTTCGCCAAGATTTCGAATATCACCGTGAAAAATATCAATAAAAATGTAAAATATAACTATTGTATCGTTTCCATTAGTGCATGTATAATGAGTTCCACCCACGGTCAAACTACACAAACAGATGTACTTACCTGTATGCAATGTGGTCCTAGTATTTTTTCGACAAACTTGAAAGATAATAAATTGTACACTCAATGACTAACGATTTCCACTCCAGCCACCATAACAGCCTTTCCTATGAGTAACCTAAAGTTGTTAGATTTTCTGGGACAAAGAAAGCGATGCTAGTCATAAGGAGAACAAAAATTGCAGTGAGTAATAAGATTCAATTACTTGGTATAGTAGTATTTTTGTTTAACGTGCTTCGACGGCTATGATCATTTCGCACATGCTGTCTGCCACGTGCAGACAGGGGCAACAGCACTCGGACGAATCGGAGGATCACCCCTCCAAACTCGAGCCGAGCCCAACGATTCTTAACTTCGGTGACTGATCGGGAACCGGTGTTTCCATCGCGGCAGGGCGTTGCCCTAAATTACTTGTGAAGTACATGGAAGGAATGATTTACCAGTAGCGATAACAATAGGAGAAATGCGCTGCCGAAAGTAGCGTTTAGTAATAGGAAGGAGCTGATTTTTGTATCTTGTATCTGATTTTTGTATTTTGTAATAGGAGGACTGGAACTTTTTGTTTAAACGTAAAGTTTAGAGTAGAGAATAATGTGGAGTGTAGCGTAGCAAAAACGAAAAATCTGTGAAAAGAGGATGAGAATAGCCAGCAGGCGTGTGATACGTAGGTGTGGACGAGAATGGAGAAAGTTCAGTAGATGCCATAGTAGACGAAGATATGACATATGGTGGCTGAGGAGATAAAACTTACAGAGGAGATTAGGATGAAGCAGAGTAGGTGGGTAAAGCTGATAATGAGTGTTGAAGGGATATTAAAGGTCGTGAAAGCGGGGGGATATTGGGCAAGCAAGGAATGGGAAAAAAGATAGGCTTATAGGGCAGGATGAAGAGAGGTAGGATCACATATGCTGAGATGAAAAAAAACGTATAAGGAGAGACGGGCTTTTTTCGTGTAAAATTCCATTGGCTTTTTTCTCTTTAATTCGACTCAACCTTCATCGGAAGATCACCCTTTTAAAAATAGCCAAAACCCTACCAAACTTTCTCTTAGCAAAATATCATCCCACCAAACCTGAAACATCTCAACGCTCAAAAATTCCGTCTCACCTACGTTCTCCAGTGTTTCTACTTCACACAATTAATTTTGACTTTCGGATATTACTTATAATGCTTGTTGTTAGTTTATTGTTAACATTAAATTAAAATATTAACCCCTACACGCTTTCCCGCTGATAAATGGAATCTAGGCAGCAAATCTCTGAGTGTAAAAGGCTTGGTATTTATGTATTTTCAAGTTTTGTTGAGCAGCAATAGAATGGTAATGAAGGAAATCATTAATTGGGGAAAGAATTGGGCAAATAGATACTAAATATCTTGCAAGAAATATCTCTACCCATCAGGTGTATGGGATCTCCATTATACGGGTACTTGAACCAAATATTCAGTTGTTTTTCTGCTTGTATACACTAAAGGCTATCAAGTCATCGCTAAAATCTTGGTGAGGTTTCTGGTCACATTTTCAGGGGGGACGAAAATCCCTCATATAAAGAGTACCGATGGGTGAACAAAGCGATCGTTGAAAATCTTACAGATTCTCACACAGTGTTTACTTGATTAATAATCATTTAATACCACACGCCGCAAAATCTTCAGCGAAGGATTACTCATAATTCAGTGATGATTTTAATTATAATATTGACGTCGTATTAGTTTTGATATTCATTTTATAATGAGCTTAAATAACTATCCAAGAGGAATACTTAATTTTTTGGTAATTGAAAAAAATGAAAGGTACCTACTCTCAAGTAAATTGCTTTAAATCTCTTCGGCAAGGTCACCAATAAAACATTTTTAAGAGAATTTATAACTCAGTCAGCTGATGATAAACTCTCTGAATTCTCAAGACGAGAGAAACATGAGGTCCTTCTGGGAGAAATTTTAATTTCTTTCCTCTTGACTCGTGATCCCAATGCGGTTTGGCGCCCGAGGTAAGCGCCCAGGATGAGAAGGGGGGGGAGGGTCCGGGCACGTGGTGGTGAAACTCGGCGGCCCTTATGCATGCAAGGCGGCGACCACCGTCTGCGGCTCAGCTTGGCTTACTCAAGGGCAGCGATGTGCAAACGAGGGCTCTTAAAATGGCCTTTGACTATGGACATAAGGAAGCCTTGAACTTTCTTTGGCCGCCTCCCTCCCAGATACCGATGCTTTGAGGAAACTAGCCTCCTAAGGCGACGTTGATGAAAAGAGGAGGCTATTTTCAGAGGTAATTTTAAGTGTTGGGAAATACACTGACGCGAGTTAAGGATGCTTATCGCAGATTTAAAAAATCAAGTGGAAGACAACATGGGCCAGATTAATTTAAGGTAAGAGAGACTTACGGAGGAGGTGAAGAAGCGGGACCAGGATAAGTCCGAATTGGTCCAAGGAATGGCAAGTAGGTTTAAACATGGAAAAGGCAATCCGAGAAACGAATAGCAATGCATCCTTCTTTACCCGTACATACGTCATACATGCGTATTTGCAGAAAATTATTATTTTCTAGAAAGTATTAAATTGGTAGAGGCAGGCGATACTTCCATTAATTTTACAACAGTAAGCACAAATAAAAGAAATCACTTTGTATCATTTCCATTAGGTTCTTTATTTTACAGATGGATTTCAACTTCTCTTATGCCATTTCCAAGGTAGCATTGCCCTCTCAATAAAGAATCTTACTGGTAATGCTCAAAGTGATAACATTCATCATCCTTAAACTTCTATAAAGTAATTGGACAGTATGCCTAAATATCCTGATGTATGCGACGCTGCTTTAAATAAGCATTTATGAGTGAATTTTCCGAAGAAAATGCGACCAAGTTGCTGGAACTCTTCTTCCTCCTCAGTTTCTCAAGTGGAGTCGCTGTTTTTCACAAGTCTCCTCCACCCCTTTCTATCCACGTATTCGTTTCCCATAAGACCTTTACTTCTCAAGTTGTTCTCGGCTTCTCTTTCCTTCTACATTTGCATTAAATGTGACTTCACCCACCGTCAATAAGTAAGTATGATAATCATCAGGTCGCCTAATTACTTGTGAATACCATTTTAACAGCCTTTAATTAATTTTTCAGTGACAAGCTCTTTCTCCCAATATTTCAATCCTGATCTAATCCCTTCTTATTTTGCCGAGGATTCACATTACCATCCTTATCTCTGCTGCTTTCATATTCTTTCCTTGGTACCGTTTCATGGACCAAGTTTCCGAGCCGTATAACGACACAGGTCTTATCGCAGCTTTATAAACATTTCCATTGACTCATTCACTCACTCTGCAGTAGAACAAACCCTTTTATTCAGCCTGCCTGTATGCGTTGCTGTATTTATTTGTATAGGCTGTAATCTGCCGTTATGTGCGAGCAAATTTACTTAAACATCTGCACTCTGTTTAACTCATAACCTTGCAGCAGCACTCATTCCATACATTCTCCACCAATCTTTACTCATTGACTTTTTTCCGTTGACTTTCAGGCCTCCGTTTCAAAAATGTATCCCTCCAGATTTCTCTCCTCCAGATTTTCTTGTTATGACATGCAAGCCTAAATTCCCTATTTCATACGATATTCACGTTTAATATGAAAAACGTGTAGAATCACAATCATCGAAGATGTAGAACAAATCTCATGAATGAACATGATTCAGTTACGATAAACCAGATGATATTCTCGAAGAAATGCCCATTTAAATGCCTCAAACGATTGTGCACTAACAACGCACGCAATTCGAGTGAGAGACAGAGAAAAGGATGTAAAGAAAGTTCTGGCTGAAGGAAACCCGCCGAGTGAATCACGGGTAAGAGATCAATAAAGAGAGAACATGAATAACGGGAGGGAGAGAAGGGTGGTGAAATATCGACCAAGGGATTTAAGTGAAAAGAAAATTCACAAAAGGGGTCCTTCTGTGTGAAAATAAATACCTGGAATAACGTAAGAATGACCCGGAAGCTACTGGCTAGAATAAAACTTCGATTTGAGAAGCAACAACTATTCTGGCATGACTGTCTTCTTATCCTTCACTTAGAGAAACCTCCAGATTTTGAACAAAATCCAAGATTACTGAGAGGAATGAAATGAAATAGGAGCCATAGGTATAAAGATATTTTATTGCCTCTTGTGATATGCATACCAATGCATTAAAGAACATCTACAGAAAGTCCTCAATGTCATAGATGTCTTGAATATTTAAGAGATTTCTAGAAAATATCTTCGTTTACTGGAATTGGAATGGATTGTAATCCATAAAAGCTAATAGTAATAAAGCTTATTTTATTACAAGGTGCTGATAAAATTTGCCAAGAGCACTGGTATCGTCATACATTAAAAGAAGGTAAAAAATATGTCTGTGAACAATTGTGTAATTGCTAAGTAGTATGAGTCTACTATATTTTTAGAGCACACTGTTTAACGGTAGTGAATACTAGATTGCTCAAAAGCAGCTTTTGAGTCAATATGGTATTGTGAATTAGGTCAAGAATTGGCTCATTAAACATTTATGTTGTAGAAATTAAAAAATTATAATATCTCAATTTTACAGTAAAATTTATTTGGGATTAAGGTGTTCCACAAGATTATCTCCTAGGCCCATTATATCTGATGATGGTTTGTTGATACTTGGGCATAGAAATTTTGAAACTGTATAAGCACTGCTACGAGAGGATTTTAATAAATGTTTGAAATGGTACCATGGAAGAAGAATAGTCTTAATCTTATATTCCCTACACCTACTGGTGTATGTTTATTTTAATATTAAACTGAGCTTCATGAATTCAATAACGCACTAAAATAATATGCTGTACTAAGAATGGAAATATGACCCGTCGACATGAATTGTCTGACTGATCAGGAATGTATAAAATGTTTAGACAAAAAATAAAATAGCAAGCCAAGAGCTATAAATAAAAACTGCGTGTAAATTATAATTGCGCGCTAAATGCCATATTTTATAAAAAGGGAACACTGAAACCATGGAGTAATTTCTATAAAATATCTTGAACTGCTTTTTTGTAAATGTAGGAAAAGCGGAAATTCGAATACCTTCTTAATGCATATATTTAATATTTCCGTAAGTTATTTGTTGATGTTTCCTATAAATAAATGAGGTCATATTCTGGGAATATTTTGTAAATAATTTTTATTATTAGGTTACCTAAAATTAAGGTTAATTCATGTCTTTCCTAGAGAACGTTTAACTAACAAATCTGTCATTGTGACTGAATAGCATGTAATTAAATTTTCAGAATATACACAACAAAAAGATTGCACGCAAATATTAAAAATTGCCTAAACTTTAATATATGGATAGCATAAGTAGGGAAGAGCAAGGAAGAGAAGTAGGAATATATTAAACAAAGGGCATTATAAATTGAGTATCAGACCAGAGAAATTTTAACAGTGGTAAAGCAGATCTAAGAATGATGATATAAGTACATGAATAAACAATGTATCTGGAAGTCATCATATGAAAGATATCTGTGGAGTGTTGCAAAACAAATGTCACGCATTTTTGGTGGAAGCTGTGTAAATTACGATGGATATATGAACTTGAATGCATCTAAAGAATGCTCTTTGGTCCAATGTTTTCATCAACGTCATCCCAAGATCTGAGAGCGGGTTTGCTTATTCCTGAATTGTAGTAAAGAACCATTAAGAAAGCAATGGTATTTGTGATTCCTCCACATATGTGTTATAACTTGTGCTATAACGGTAAGAGACAAATGAAAGATAGAGGATTAAATTTAAACGTCTCAAATGGGATATAAAAAATTTAATTGCATTTATCCTGACCTTATTCATCCCGTCACTTTGGAAACGGACAGCAGTTTTTAGTGGGCCAACTCAAAATGTATAATCAAAATGCAGAAATATATCCCTAAATGAGAACGATATAAACACCTAAAATGATAGCAATTTATATAATTTTATTAGCACTAAAGAAATGCCCTCACTACAGTGGCGTTTAAGTTCTATTCTTTGAATACGGTCAATTTCCGTTTGCACCGTCTTTGGAAACGTGTATGTCGCAGGACGTAGTTAACTGCACAATTTACTACTACTTACTGCACCACATAAATATAGATAGAGTAGTGTATCTGAAAATCGATTTGACTTTTAGTTTTAAAAGAGACGAAAGAACTTAATGCCGTTTTACACTAAGAAATATTTAATTTGACTTGTTCCAATGCTTTACATCACTATCCAACCCTTGATAATGATATTTTACATCGAAACTGCTAGCATTAAATAATAATCACTGTTATTGAAAAACTGCAAAGTCTTGAAAAGTTCAACCTAGTCAATCCTGAGCTAAAATTATAGATTGGAAAGAGATTGACAATGGGAAATTGAAAGAAAAATAGAGAAAAGCATTCCCGATGAAATAAAATGATAAAAAAAAGAAATATATACTATGCTCGATTTAAATATTCCTACTGTTGGATGCCAAATGAAAGATAGTGGCTCCTGAGATGTCAGTGGAGTGATGTGTTCTGGTGATTCCATTGTACGAGTTGCACAAGAGTTGACGTTGTGGAACGATGCCAGGAACGTGCGAAAGTTAAAGGTTCATATTGCTTGTCGGGCGCATGCTTTTTGAGCTGGCCTAGATGAATAGCATGCCGTCATTCAGGCTTATATCCACGTAAATTCGAGTTCATGCGTAATTCGCATAACCTGAGATTTCATTAAACCCAGCAGATTCTATCCTTTTACCCAGTAGCGATCTTATGCATGGGCACGCTAGGCAGACACGGGAGGGGGCCCCGGATAGGAGACAAAATAGGACACACTGAGGACGACGGAGACGAAAATTAACGTAACATTTTCTGAAAGAAATAGAAAATTATTGACAAGACAATTGATTGTAAAAATGAATGTTTTTTTCAAATACCAAAAAAGAGGCCCCAATTTTGTCAAATACTTTGGAGCCCTGGACTTTTAAGTACGGCCCTGCTTTTCCCGATACACTACAATATTATAACTTCATTCCTGGTGAAGTAATTTAGAGGAATTTCTTCATCAAAGAGGAGATACTTGATAATATTCCGCACAAAAGTAATTTTTTACCAAGCGGTTTCAATGTTCCCACACCATCATCACGGTTAAAACCTAGCAAACGACCTTGGTCATGATGTTACAGAAACGAAATCGTTTGGTAACGATTAAATATTGTATGGAATATTACCATGTATTTTTCTCCACTTCTACCCTATTTTTTGACCGTGAATGACATTCAGCGTTGCAATAACTTTAAGATTCACGCTCCTAACCCAAACCTTCTCCCTCTGAAGCTTTCCATGGATTTTTGTCCTTGATAAATAGCATACAATTATCTGGGCTTATACTCTTGTTACTCTGAGCTCATGGGTTATTCGCATTACCCAAAGTTTTATTTAATCCAGCATCTTTTATCCCTTTACCGATTATAATACTATAGCATTTTAACTTTGTAGCTGGCCAGGTAACTTTGTGGAATTTCGACATATATGAGGAAAAGACATGATAATATTTTACAGCTTTTTAATTTTTTTCCAACCAGTTCCAATGCTCTCATACATTGGGTTCCAACTAGTAAATGACGTAATCATTCATTGCCCATAATATACCATACAGAGTGAGAGTAGAGTGGAAAGCTCCGGTACAATCAGGTCGGTCATAGTCTCTTCATAGCACGAAGAGAGTACTCAAAACCTGACAACCAACCCTGCTGTAAACCATATAATGGTGTGAGAACAACTACACTGTTTGGCAATAATTACATGCTCTGTGGAATATTACCAAGTATTTTTCTCTTCCTCTACGCTATTTTTGAGCCGTGAACGAAGTTTATTGTAGCAATAGCTTTAAGCTCTTCACTCGTTATCCAATCCATCCCCTTATGCAGCCTTTCATAGATGCTTGTCGCGCCTCCCTCATGTCACACCTTTCTCCGGCTGCTTCTCGTAGCAGCTCATTCACGTAGATGGAGATGAAAATGAGCCGTAGGGAGGAATGGGAAAGTGAGTTCTCCACGGGGTGGCCACAGACAGGGAACGGGAAGGAGTAGTAAATAGGAGAGTAGAGAAAGGGCGCCGTGAAAAAGACGTAGAGAAGAGGAGATGGGAAGAGGTGGGGTTGGCGGTTTGAGCGAGTGCCGTGCGTGGGCGAGGAGGATAGCGAAGGGGGCCGCTTGAGATAGCCCGCAGTCTTTTGGTTTACGACGGTAATGAACGCTTTTCTCCCTCGGAGGGCGTGTGCTAATGAAGACCAATGTCCTAACGAGAGGGCCGAGGCGTGTTGAATTGTGGGAAGGGGAGAGACGCCGCCGCCTGCATCTGCCAGCGGACGAGGTCGCACATGTTTTAACTTTACACTCTCCCCACTCTTCTCGATTACACTACCCACTCGCTCCTCTCGGTGTTTTAAACGAAAAAGAAAAGAAAAACGGATTCGAATTACGTTTCGTCACTTCACCAACCGGGTATTTCCTTTCCTAGCCTCGAAGAAGAAAATTTCCTATTAACGCCACTGGTTTTGTTCGCTTCAGACTCTTTACGAACGACCTGCCTGCTTCCTAGTTTCAAAATGGCGTGATTGTATTTTTTTTACAACACCCCCGAAAACAGCCACTCATTGGGCCTTTACATCGGGTGAATTAACAATTAATAACGGACAATCACAGACACCTATTACGAATCAAATCGAATGACTGCCATCTCGACATACTGGAGCGTATTTTTTTGATCCATTAAGAACTCATGTGATTGAATGCCCAGTAATCGTACAATCGTCTTCTCCCTATAATCGTACGTAGTCACCATACGTATTCTATGAATTGAACGGTAAGTCATTGGAAATTCGCACCCTCAATTTCCCCGGCCGCTGAGGAATCTCTTCATCTACATCTACGTACTACCCTGCGAGCCACGGCAGAGGCGTATGGCTGGGCGTGTTAGGGCACCAGCCGTGGAAGGGGAGTAAAGAGAGAAAAGGAGGTCGGAGATAATAGAGATTTATTGCATGTTATCGATGTGTATGATCTTAGTTTCACATTGTTTTTGTTAAAATATCTAAAGGCCCGTTAGAAGAAGAAATTTTTGTACCTATCTGCTCCTTAGTTTCTCTCTTCCTTGATCGCTTCTATCAGTTCTGTAGGTATAGCTCCGGGTCAAAATAATATCCTCCATACCGAACTGAACATTGGCCTGATCTGAAGTTTTCAAGTAATTAAACCCTTGCGTGTAGCCTCCGAGTCTCTAACTCCCACCCTAGTCCTACCATCAGTTGTGTGACACTTTTTATTCGCTCGTAGCAGTTTTTAAAGAAGCGTGCGACTTTATTTGTATTTTTTTATCATTTGAAATAATATTTTTATTTAAAAAATTTATCTTACGTTTAAGCAAATATAATTTAGTCATATCATGTGGACAGGATAAGCATCGTAGTATAAGGAGGTTTAATTTGCGCATTCGACTTTGACACACTCCGCAATTTTTTCATGTGACAGGGACCGAAATGAATGGCGTATAATTATAGGTTAAGGAGAAGTTCCAAAGCCCTCACACAAGCGTTCACGTGTTTTGGACGGAAAAAGAAATACGGTTTCGAATCTCCTTTCTTCGTACCGGCTGGGTAATTTTTTTAGTGCCTTGGAGAAAATTTTTCCATCAATCCCGCTGGTTCTAATCTCTTCAGATACCTAACTACCTCTCTGTGAGTTCCAATGGCACTCGAAGAGTCATGAAATTCATCCGAAGGTGGGGCACTTACACCTTAACTCATCTGCCCCGAATAAAAAATAAATGCAGATCCTCTCTAATTAAGCTCAAAAAATAATATTTAAACATGTAGTTTTTGTGAATGATGTTGTGTCAGGCCTGATTTGGTAGAACTTACACATGATGAAAGAAAGGATTCTTTGCAATGCTCCAATTTAAAAAAATCAGTTATCAATGCACAAACGGCTTCAATGTATTTACCTGTAAAACCTTCTATTGGCCCTTAAAAGGACTGTGCGGTTCGATTTTATTTGGTTTGGCTCAGTACGGCCCATTAGCATTTGATCACGGTCCGACCCGTGACATATGACCCATTATTATTTGCGAGATGGGACCACCCGGGGATATTATGAACATTTACACACATAATGGAAAAATACATAATATATTTTTGTTGAATTGTAAATAAATAATAGATTAAAAATCATAGAGCGCATTCAATGGGATTTTATTTCAGTCTACCTCATCTGACTCTATTGTTTCAGACTCTTCAGCATCCGCGCACTGAAATGACTTAAACCTGGCCATAAATTAACTCGCTCCGGCCCTCTCAACCTTGAAACAGGATGTTTTCGCCATTGGCCCGGAGGCTAAGCTCAGCCCGTGCATCTCTTTGGAGCAAATTAAATTTCGGTATCCATTGCAAATGTAGAGTCACGGTTGAATAGCTATTTAACCCTCATATGGATTCACTGCGCCTTAGCGGCGCCCGTGGTTTTAAAAATGATTTTAAAATTTTCCATTCTCATGGATCTTTCTGAAACTTTCAGTAGTCTATTTTTTCTGCTTTCTTAGACTACAAATATATTTTTGTGTGTATAGTGTGCATAGTTTTTATTTTATTGACCTCTAATAAAAAAAGTTACGTCGTTGGATTTACGGCGCCGCTGCGGCGCCGAGAGTTTCCTCGTCGCAATGTCGGTGACTGCACTCTCAATACTAATTTAAAAGTTATTATGTTTCGTATGACATGTTATCTTCTATTAATAATCATAATATTTAAATATTTAAACTTTATAAACAAAATTAAATTGTTTAAAATAGGGAAAATTATACTATGCCAATTTTGCTTCGTCTTTTATCTAATAATCATAATTTTTGCCTGTTTATAATGTTCATTGACAAAACTTTATCTATTTGCAAGAATAATTCTTAGAAACTCATGGCTAGCCAAAGGGTGTTTTTTCCATTGCCTTTGGCATTACATTTTTTGGTTACCTTCTCCGCTTCGCGTCCGCGAACCTGCTGTGGTGATGGTCACCTTGGGGGACACCCCAGGGTTACTATGCATAGAATTATACCAAGAAGCAATCCCAAGAAAATTTAACCACAATTTATTCTCAGAATTCATACAATAATGCCTGTTTACCTTCGTGTGGGAATTTCCCGGTGAATGAGTAGCAAAAGCTTGGGAGACGATTCAGAGGTTTGCGATAGCGACTTTCAACATTATTTTGTTTCCGGACTCTCACTCACTGTTGATAAGCTTGTGATAAACTGATAAACTGATTGGCTTTCGTGGGCGTTGTCCTTTCCGACAATATCTTCCATCAAAACCCGATAAATATGGTGTGAAGATATTTTGGATTAACGATTCGGCAACAGCCTACCCATTGGGGTTTACTTTACCAAGGAAAGGAGAACGCGGTGTTAGCAGCGCCTAACCTAGGTGAACGTGTAGTGGTAATGCTCTGTGCCCCATATTTTGACTCCAATCGAATCGTGACCTACGATAATTTCTTCACGACCTTGAAGCTAGCACTGAATTTTAAAAACAGTGGTCTCACACACGTGGGAACACTTAGTAAAAATAAGCCCTCTCCATTGTGAGCATATCTGTGGTGTAGTGCATGATTGTGTGGCTTCACCTCGTGACAAGCATTAGTGATTTATGCTAATGCATAATTAGTCGTAGTTACACTAACTTTAAGGTATAGTGTAATGCATGTTGATGAATACTCTACCCCTGCCACACACCCCTAAGGTGGTTTGCAGGGTATTTTGTAGATGTAGATGAAGCCCTTCATACCATCTAATTTTTTACCAAATCGATCTCGACCGGAACTATCTTCCATATTTGGGTTTGGGTTCACAAAAAGCCTAACATTGGTTTTGTATGTCCCCAAAAGAGGAAAATCTGTAATACTGCTGTCATCAATACATCATGATAGTAGCATTAACGATTAAACCTACGGCAAACCAGAAATAATTATAATGAACAAAAAGTGGTACAGATTTGGTGGACCAAATAGCGCATTCATATACATGCCAAGGCTAAACCAATCGATGGCCAATTGCCTTCTTTATGAATATTTTAAATGTAAGTGGCATTGGTGGCTTCATTTTCATTACAACCTTATACCCGAACTGGAATAAAAAGAAGCTAGAAAGAAGGAGAGTGTATTTGGAACAACTAGCAGAGGAATTAGTTCGTCCGCATACATTGAGACGGCTACAGAATGCCAAGACAAAAAATTTGAAGCGCTGCAAGACAGATTTTCAAGAAGATTTAGTAAAACCTCAAAATGTAAGCAATTTTAAAAAACTAAAACGTTCACAGTGTCACTTATGAGTGGTGAAAAGACAGATTTTAAAAATTTTCAGCTCCTGAGAAAAAAATGAATGGAAAGACCATTCAAAATTTCTTTGTAGTGAATGTAAATCAATGCATAGAAAGATATCGTTATACTAGTTTTATTTGGAAATAAATTGAATGATTTAATCTTCCCAAATACTTGTGCATGGTACTGATATATTTCATAATTTCTGCTTATATTTTAATCTTGTAGGAGTTATTCGCTCAGTATTTACATGGTAAAAATCTTTTCATGATGAACAAATACATAGACGAATTACCACATAGTGAAAATTTGTTAATATATTTCTCGTTTCTTTGTGTACTAGAAATGCACAGAGGTTTTAGTCGTCCAATGTTTACTAACGTGAGGGGGTGAGTGATGAGAAGAAAGGTGGGTAATTCCATGGAGGTTGTTTTGAGGTTAAGCGGTGGAGATACATGGTGGTGAGTCGACTGCCAAGGATCAGGGGATACCGGGATCGTTGGGCCAGGTAGGCGTAGAAAATCCGTATCATGAAGAAAGGTTGATAGTGCAAGGAGGCAATTAGACACAATAGGCTGCTCATTCTTCATCCTTCCATCGCTGCGTAAAGGACAGGAAATACGCGCCTTATCGCAAAGCGCCCTTAGTTGGATATCCCTTCATCCAAAGAAGGTGTAGCTCGGGTGGGTCGTTGGAGGTGGGGAGAAGTTCAATCCGTTTTTGTGGGGGGAAGAAAGTAGGCGGAGGATGACGAATAAGGAAGCTTAGTAGGAAAGTACGGATGGTCTCAATGTTTGGGTCAGTGCAATGCTACGGAAAGAAAAGGTGAGGGGTGTCCTCCCGGCATGAGGTTATTTTGGTCACCCCAGAACACTAGCTCCTCTTCCATCGGTCCCTCACGCAGTGCCGGATCGAAGAAAATAGACGCCATCGTATTCCATGTTTTTTTCCATTTCCTGCTCCTTCTTCCATACCACCTACAACCAAAACTTCTTAGAAAAATTATTTTGGCCTTTCCCACTAATCCAGAAATAAAACCTCATCTGCCGAACTCCCCCGCATCACTATTACCTGTCCATCTCTATGGAGACATCCTCAGTGAGGGGATGGGCTCCGCTGTAGGCCTAAAATACCGACTCTTCTAGCCCCCCCTCCAATGCGGCGCTGGACTCTGACGCGTCGCTGATTGTCCCATATTTCTCATATTTAACAACCCATCTGACTTTACTCCTTTTTTTTAGAAATTGCAGGATATAAGCTCCCAGAATGTCCGTTACATATGCCTTGATCGTCAGAATATAGCACTTAAAAATCACGAAGGTATCACTCATCTCTTCTCACTCCACCTACCCTTTTTCAATTATTAACGTTTAAGAACTTAGGCTTCTGCGAACAATACAAAGATATAACATGTGGGTGGACGCAGTGAAGCAAAATTATTTTACATGGACACTTCAGACTTTTATTCGATTCTCATTTTTAGTATTTGGATGCATAAAAAATAAATCAATATGCACATGATAAAGCGGAGTTTTTCAGCATTGCATATCAGAAAAAAGATTTAAAGCAATCATTAAACAAAAAATTAAAACCTTCAATTGAAAATAACTATCTAAGGGACAATAAAAAGGGAGTATTACGACAACAAATGGTAAAGAAAGCGGTGTTAAAGATTTTTAGCTATTACTTCTATAATAATGGGATAAATCTAGCAAAACATGGTTAAAAATATAGAAAATAGAAGTCACTAACATTATAAATCAGAAAAAAAGTCCAAGTTTGAAAGATTATTGCAAAATATATCGCAGCGCCGCTGCGGCGCCGTAAATCCAACGACGTAACTAAATTCGTAAATCCATATGAGGGTTAAATTTGAATTACTTCTTTCAGGCTTTAACTCGGGCAGTTTTTGAGGACATTAAAATAATATATTGCCGACTCCATGCTGAAGGACTTTTTTCTTGAATATGGAAATAAAAAAAGAATAATAAGCTCCAATACACGTTGCAGTTGTTGGTACCTCTTTGAAATCATAAGGCATGCAGCTGAAGTAAACTTTTCACTACGTTAAATCGTCATATTTTCCTTGCAAGTGCATTTTCATTCTTTGAGCAAGGAAGAAAAAATAAAAATGTATGGCCAAAAATACATAACCTTTTGTCGAATACGGAGCTCTTCTTTCTCTAGGGTCCATAGTGTTCACAAGCAAGCTTATGGTTTCAAAACCGATGTTATCATTGAACTTTTGGCAGATGTACATTTGCATACCCTGGGTCACTTATTTAAGTTTTGGCTCATTTTACAATGTTCAAAAGGTAACTTATCGATGGGAATAGTATACACTAAATAGCAATTCGTAGTTCAGAAAAGTTTCCTGGTGTTGTTCTCAACTTTATCACTACTCTCTCTTGACTTGAGAAACAAAAAAACGTTTCTCACCTAGTTTCAGTCACGTGATCTCCATGGTAAAAAAGGAAAGGGCAGACGGAAAGGAACGGTTGCGCTGTCGGCCAGATTTGCATGCACCAGTGTGCATTCAGTTTGAGCATGAGCTCTAAGGAGGTAGATTATCATTCAACTTTTGCCGCCCCCCTTCTCGGATTCCCTGGAACTGACTTGATGGCGTATGTTGCGCATCGAATCAGCTACATCCATATATGTACGCATGACTTTTAAACACAGTCACGTCAGCCGGCTCGAATCGTCGACCAAGCCGGGGATGACGTCTTCCTCTTAAGAGTTCCCGAGTCGCTTCCGACCCGGGACTAAAAGTTAGATGATAACCACCCACCACCCCTCCCCGTCCCAGTCACTCCCCCGCTCATGACCCTCAGACAGCTCTCTGTCGCGCCGTGGGAATCTGGAATCTACATTACCCTGCGACCCGCAGCAATGGCGTATGGCAGGGGGTTCTAGCACCACGAAGGAATGAAAATAAAGAGAAAACGAGTTGGACGAGGGAAACGAATAAAAGTGAAATTTACGTGAAATGGTTCAAAAAAGGAATAAAATTGAGTAATGCCTAAATAATGTGTGAGTGCTTTAACAGCCGATTTACAAGACATCCTTCTTGTGGACAGCTTAGTTTATAATGGTGTAAAAGCCCTATTTCGTGACTCATGAGACACAATGCCTGATTCAGGCGATGACCATTCTCGATTTGATGGGCAGTTAGTATTCATCGAAGTTGGAAAATCTTTGTCAATTCTTTTAACGTTCGTAAATAGCTTTTATTTAAATTAAATGAATACATTAACTAAACAGAATGCATTGTTAAGTATGCAGATTATGCACAATCTGTAAAATTGTAGTTTTTTTTTAGTTTTGTGGCATTCAATAATTGTTCACTCACTCACTCAGTGATTCAACCCAAAGATTGGTTTGGATAGTTGAGAGTAGAGCTCACCCCGTACTAAGCCACAGGCGTGTGAATTTCACACATTCAGGGTAGGGGGGCCAGTTCCTTTCCCTGGGCCACCTCGCACTCCCGAGGATTTTGTTTTTTCAGGGGCGTCCAAACGTTTCGCCTGGATTTGAAACCGGGACCCTTCGATCAGTAGCCAAGTGCTCTACCCACTAGGCCACCACGCTCCCCCAATAATTGTTACTGAATGCCAAAGATTAAAATGGACTCTAAAACGTGCACACTATTTTCATTTTTATCATTAAATTATTATTTTATAATTTAAATTAGGAAGGGGAAACGATATTCTGAACTATGTTGGAATGAGGGATTTGAGAGGAGAAGGTCGCGAACCACTGCAAAGCGGGACCCAACCTATTCCCATTGTACACTCTCCGTTCGCAGGAATGGCGTCGCGTTCGTAGCGCAGAGATAGAGACAGAAGCATAGGAGGGCACACACAAGGATTGTTTCCAGATTGCGACCCATCATGCCACATTCCCACCTCCACACGCCGACTAGCTGGGAACAAGCGAGCCCCTCATGCAACACCGAAACGCCGTCCGCAGCACTAAGGCGAACCCGAGGTCATAAGGCTTGACGACTTCACTATTCCCTTCTTCCCCTTTCTCCCGAAGCCCACAAACCCCCCTCGGTCCCCTTCGGACAGGGGTTTGAACCCCGCCCCCCGATGGCAATGGCGTCGGTCACTGGCGACATTTGCATTTCCCTTGTACCCTCTCACGGACGGAACTCTCCTTCTGGCAAGTTTGAACAGCGTTTTCGAGCTCCACCATAGTCAAGTGTACGCGATCGAAGCTTTTGCCCTTTAATATATATAACTCCCAGCATTCTCTCCCTCACTTTTGAGTCGGATGGGCATGTGGGGATCATCGCATGAGAAAATTAAGGCGTCAATTAATTCAGTTTCTCCGTTAGCCTTTGAATGCGGTGACTCGAATGGTAAATGCTAATGCACGCGGAGAATTCGCGTAGCTGAGGTATCGAGATAAGTCAGCGTTTATCGCGCGAAGGACGAGTAGGTGGAGGAAGCAAATGGAAAGGAGTTAATGGATGAGATATTAAGTCACTCGACTTCGAGTGAGGTGGAAGAGAGAAGGCCACTGAATATGAATCGGTGGATGGTTCCGGTGCAAACGAGAGAAGCAGAGAGGAAGAAAATGGCGTAAACAACGAGATTACCACAGTGGGCATTGAATGATACAGATTAATCAAATCTTTTGAGAGCCTGACGTTAACTCGGTGCATTTTTATAGTTCCCTCTACTGTGTAAAATGCCTATTTGACTTGGACTTAGAAGGCCGAAAATGCACTTTTTGTCCAAAGTGACTGATTTAATATTCTCGCAAATTGTTGAATCCGACTGGTTTTATATTTACGTAACTACCGCAGTGCTATCTCTGGGCAAAGACATAAGTTGAGTGACAACACATTCCGTATTTCGCCGCACTTTTTCTCCCGATTTTGGGGCCTCAAAATCGGGGTTTTGGGGCCTCTCTTATTTCAGAAATATTTATAACAAATATTGCAATATGCAGGAAAAACATAAAACTGTATAATAATCTATAAATGAAGAGGTTTACCCTTCTCATATTAAAATATCTAATTGCATCAACATATGTACCCGACTCAATGATGTGTTGTCACTCATTATCAAAGGTTAGTGAAAATTATTTCCCGAAATGAATAAATAGAAGGTATCCAGATATTGGTCTAACCAGGGAAGAAATTTCATTTGATGAATCTTGAGAACTATGTTCTTTGATTTAATTTTCCTATAACTTTCATAAAGGTTCCTGCATGTATAAATACAGCCTTAACACATAATGCGCGGGGTGGAGCATCGGAGGTTTTCACGATTTACATCACAATATGAACGGATTGGCACTGTAGCAAAAGGTTGCCTTTTATAAATGAGGTAATCTGTTTAGTACGACTAGACAAAATTGTGATAAATAGTTGGTTAGATACATTAAATGCTGCCAATGGAATATTTATGGATAGAATGCAAATTATGATAATGATATTCAGCAAAATAATACCTCCTTAAGCGTATCTACTAATTTTCCCACAAAAAACTCATTAAGTACCTTTTGAGGCTAACTCCCCAAAAAGTTCATAGAAAGGATTAACAGAAAAATGAAATTTATACAATTCATAAACTTCACCATCAATTAACCGAGCTTTACCTAAAGCATGGTTATCATCCCTCCTGCTGCATTTTATTCTCCTGCACCTCACTTTTATACTTCATTTGAATGTAATGGCTACAATAAACTGAACGCTAAGCATTACAAACTCTATGTCTGATGTGCAGTGAAATAAAGCTGGCTTAATGTAAATTACGCAAAAGTGAAATTTCAAATTATATTTATCTAACATGAGCTGCCAAAATTCATATTCGGAAATTAAGTATAACAAAGGAATATATCCACAATTTCACATTTTTCCAACTAAGCCCAAATTGTCTCTGCGGTTTGCAATACGTTTACGGATTAGTAAAAATTAATAATGTGGTCAGTCCACGTTTCGCAAAAATATATCAACTAAAGTCAAATTTCCCAATGAGAACCAATGATAAAATGCCATCAAATCGTTCCTTCTACACTGCATCTTCTTATATTACATCTCAAGCTTTGCTTTTAGCATAAACAACATCATACTCGGCCTGATTTAACCTTCAAGTTAATAATAAAATAAAATCACGGACGAGTAAGTTAGCATTTCAAATAATTAGAAATGACTTTCATTCCTTTGAACCCTTCTTATAAGTTACGTCATCTTCATAAAAAGCTGATCATGAAAATATCGGTGCAAATAATGAAATTTTTCAATGAAGCATGAAAAAATAGCAGTCATCTGGACGCCTGTTAGTATTTTTCTCGCGCCCGTAGCTTTGTAACCTATTTTTACAGTTGTAAAAGAGATTGAATATCAAATCTCAAAAAGTGCCGCAAAGAGAGAAATGGAATTTCTAAACTTTCTTGTTGCCAAACTCGCAGACTTGTTAACTTTCACGTAGATATCAGTTTTAGTTGAATTAAATACCAATGGTTGAATCACATAATCTGACTTTAATCCTTGCCCTTACACCATGATCCTCGACCCTAAGACAAGCACAAAGTCTATTTCATCTAGCATGGAACTTGGCGACCCAAGGGTTGCTAGGACGCTGCTTTACCAAACTGCATACCGCGGCTGGCTCCCAAAATCTGTAATTAAAAATCCAATTCTGTATTCTGGAGGGAAAATATTTCAAAACACCAACTAGATGATGATTACGACATTTCCCACACTTTAAATATGAAGTTTTGCCTAGATTGGGAAGAGAAAATCCTTGACGGGTGCGAATAGAGGTTAGGCACGGCAGCCTTTCATCCCGTGTTTCCCTTAAAATAATAAGAAAATGAAGGCGGGGGAAAAATGATTCCGTAACGAGTGTATGGAGTAGATCAAGATGAAAAACACATGAAGGGGGTTTGCGGGAGGGATGAAAGGAAGCTGAAGAAGTGGGCGGAAGTGTTGAATGAATTGTTAGAAAATAGAAGGGAGGCAGCATTTCATTCAGGTCTGCTCCGGAGAATTTACGCAATTTCTCGTTGAAAAAGGTCGGTCGATAATTCGGAAAACTAGCTTCTGCAACTTTTTATGAAACCAGTCATCTCACACCCTTCCGCATGATAGGTAGGTCAAGAGTGACAATGGCGTTGAATCACCAGTTAATTTCTCCCTCCAAACATTTGACGATTCTGATTCCAAAGATATTTTGTGTTCTCATCGTAAACCCATGCTTCAAATCCGTAAATTAAAACTTTACTGCCAGCACACAAACTGAAAATCGATACAATGAGGCAAATACTGCGATAATGAATTTTGATGCTACGGTTCCACACTCATGAAAGTACATGCCAAATTATGATATCATTATCTAGGTCCTAAAAGGACTTAGGTAAATTCATCGTTGCCCATCATCTAACGACGGACCTGAACAAATAAGCAAATCGACGAGGTATGATGAGATTTTCTTGTTCCTAAAAATATTAAGTGTTAAAAATAAGTGTAATTAGTGATGAGGAAACGAGCAAAACAACATAAACGACCTGAGATCATGTTATGGGATTCATCGAGATGGAAACATCGCTACCATTGCATTGTTTCAATTTTATCCTTTCAAGTTCTACGTTTTTATCTTTAAATCAGCCCTTAAAAAACCCAAACGATACAAAAGTGATGTTGAATTGTACGTCTATATAAGACTCAAAAATCGAGCATGCTGACACAGAAATTTAATTTATTTCCTAAATGAAGAATTAACATCGCCTAACAACAACAATGAATAGATAAAGTATCTAGCGACGAATTATTTTAAAATGAGCAAATTTGATGGAGCAATTATTTTGAGAAAAAAGTTTAAAGCTTTCAAAATCAAACCTTATGAAATAACTTGCAATATATTTACCTATTGACGTAACAATATTATATGCCCTTGCTTTCTATTTCATATAAGCATTTGAAATTTGACATAAGTAGGATATGTCCGGATATATCGAGGACAAATCAAACACAAGTTTATGATCAGCTCTACTTTTATACTCACGTAGCTAGGTATGGGATGCATATGCCCGAAAACAATAGGGAGTTGTAAACAACGTAGAAAAATGGAATAAGCCCTGTAAATTTGATCGAAATCGTTGCAGTCAAAGACAACTCGTTGGGTGAGTTCTTGAGATATTTCCCCTATATATTAATGAACACTTTGTAAGTCAAAGAAACCGACTACAGCGTCAATTCTATTAAACTACAGTATTTTCTATTAAATTATTGCAGTAATTTGCTAACAATAAAAAAATAAGGTGGTAATTTGTCTCTTTTTTGTTTTATTCAATTCTCCGGGTGTTCTCGCATCTTACAAAGAATTTTCGAGGAAATTGTCCTGAACTTGACAGATAAATAATACTTTAATACGCATTTCACCCATTATCTAGGCTTAATGCCATCTAAGTTCAAGTTCAATTTGCGATGTAAATAGCGTTGATAGGTAAAGAATGCTATGCACATTAGATAGAAGTCAATTCTCTAAAAGTAGCCAGAATAAGAATCAAATGACAGCTAAAATTTTACCTCAAGGAGATCAGTGGGGTTGGAGGGGTAGAGGAAGTTCCGAAGGAATGTAAAAAATAGAAATTTCCCCGTTCTTCAAGGGAAGTTGGTGGTGTAGGCATGAAGGGGAGTAGGAAACGTGCGTGCCAGAGTAAGGAACACGTGGTCGAGTGGAATGGGAAGTTGCAGGAAGTGTTGCGTGCCACTGATTAGTCTGATACCCCCCTGTCCCAGGGGAGGATCGAAGAAGCTTTGGCGACGAGGATTAAACATTGTGAGGGTGGATATTTGGGCGTGTATATAACCTCCCTTGCGCATGATCACCAGCATTAAAAGGAAGGAGAAAGGAATTGCATTATAAAACGATGTATCTTGGTGTCCAATGGCGGCTTCAAAAAATGGAAGTTACTTCTGCAATAGTACCCGGGAGGGGTGAAAACGCCTCCACAACCCAAAGATCCTTTGCGATAACACAAAAAATACTAAGGATGTAAAAAATGTTTTCGTGAAATAATTGAATATACAATATAAAATTGAGAATACAATAAATACGTATCGATACATAAATATCACGCGATGTGTGTCAGAACTGACTCATTTATTTAAGATTGCATCTCCTATGATTAACTTCTATATCCCATTGAAGTAATTTTGTTTTATGGGAAATAACTAGGAATGCAGTGCGGCAGGTGCGTGATATTAGGTATATGATCATTTATTTTCTGTTGCAGCCAAATTCATTGAATTTCATGTGAAGTAATATCTCGCTCCAATTACCTCAAAGAGAAAAATGAGTTGTCTTCCGTTTTGTCCCGAAGTGTTAAGTTTCAACTTGAGTCAGAACCCAATGGAATTTGGTCGAAGCTAAACTACTTAGATTATATCATTAGGCAGAGAGGTGAAATAAAACTCTGAACACTTAGTACTTAAATAAAACTATAGTAATTGTACTGTCCACTTAAATTTTGATGTAAATATTACACAACACGTCTTTCGACGTTCCTTAGGTCGTCATCATCAGGTCTGCACACGTTATGCCTCCAATGGGAATATTTATACAAAGGAGCAAAGGAAAGAGGGGGGGGGGAATTCTTGACAAAACAAGGAGGTAGTCGTAAGGAAAGGGGGGGGGGACGGTTGAAGGTGAATAACAGGGGAGGGGGTGTTGTTACATGACATGTGACCTTCCCGAGGATTCGGGAGTATGGCCTATGGGGGGGGGGAGGGGGGTGTTCTTGTGGAGAGCAGAGGAAAGAGGAGGAGGAGGAGGAGGAGGGGGGAAAGGGGGGGGGAGGTAAGCAGGAACGTCGAAACTCGTGTTGTGTAATATTTACATTAAAATTTAAGTGGACAGTACAATTACTGTAGTTTTATTTAAGTACTAAAATGCTGTTCCACCATGTATCGCCCGGCACTGTCGAATTTATTCTGAACACTTTGGCTTGTGTCTCTTCGAGAACAAACGAATCCATTTTGTTTCATTTCAGTTACAGTCTCTAGACATGTGAACATCTGCTACATCTGACAAAGTTTTCACCCTCAAATGATTACGAAGGGCCAAGAAAAATTTGCTCCTTTTTGCGATGATCAGAAAAAAAGGATTGGTGCGTTTTACCCGCGAACAACATGGGAATAACGGCTGAGATTCGCGAAGCGTTCCCTCGATTCCGCTGGCTACACAAGAGTCCCATCTATTGTTGAATGCAACGAGCTCCGACCAATGGACCATTTGGTGATTACTCGAGTTTCGCCTACATCTCAGAGACCATCTGCAACAACGGCTCAGCGGTATGAAATAGGAACGGTTCCCGGAAATCAGAACTATTAAACAGGTTACGGTATGTCTCCTCTCTGAGTGGTCTAGTTTCATTAATTCACATTTCTGCGCATCGACGAGAATAGAAGGCTGTTTTGAGCTACCGCTGCAACACAGCCATCACCGTATCGGCACACAAATGCAACAGATGATTAAATGATGACCTGGTTCCCGTCATAGCAGCATTCGTCTCCTATTCGTCCGAAGAAAATAGATAAGTGTAGCATCGTGTTTGCTCATGGCCAAAGATCAAGTTGATGCACGCGTCCTCGAGATGAAATTAATTGAGCTCACGCTCCGAGAGCCGACGCGACGGTCGTCATTAAAAATTTAAGTTCATTAACGTTAATTGTTAATGGGGAATTGTTAAATTGTTAATGGGAAACTTTAACAAAAATTCTCTGTACACTCGGGATGAAGTACCATAGTCATGAGTGTTAAATGTAGCAATAAAATAGAGTGAAATATGATTTAAAGCGTATGTAGCGGATATAGCTATAGTGATTGTCAATTAATTTTAAAAATTATGTTTTTGCGATGCAATAGACTGACTGGGTGTATTACTTAACATTTGTGTGCATAAAATAATAAGCACAAGATAAAATGAAAATTTTATATGATTTTTTCACCGATTAACCTACCATCAACGTGTTTTTCATGTTTATTTCCAAAATAAAAATAGGTATGCATAAGTTTTCTTTGAGTACTGCTCTTAAAAATCTTCCAAGCAGCACTATTTCATTTCTTTTTCATAGGTTGTCCTTTCCTGGACCTGACTGACAAACTATCTCTTTCCTTCATTGTTTTTATCTCTCCTCTTTGCATGCCAAAATTCACAGCATTCATATTTGTTTTCCGTCCTTTGACACCTCTACTAATCAAGCAATAGTTAGTATATGGCCTTAAACCTCAAGATTTTCACCTCTATTATATGTTGGTTACTTTATTTTCCTGAGATTTTAGGATTGGCCAGGCCGTGGGTCGTAAAAACTATGCATTATAGCTATTTTTATCCTCCGATCACTCTACATCATCGTATTCTTTCTCCAATTTTTCATCATTCACATGTACGTGAGATATTTCTCCATGCCAGCCGCTGCAGGCAGGTTGGTAAAAGAGCGTTTCATTGGCACAAAGGCCGTGGAATCTAAGCCCACCTCAAGCCATAAACTAAACCTGCTGAGTATGGGAAGAGCGTACGTTAGGCCGTATAAGAACACGACTACATAAGACGGACCAAATTTACGCATCGTCCCTCCAGACCTGCAGAGGTCAGCAGGATGGCTGAAGAAAGTGTTGTCAGCAATGAACACTACGCGGAGGAACGGAGCTTTTACTCGAGTAACTGCCGAAAGAAAATTTCTCATAAACCATGAGTGTGCATATGATGGGGACTCACGAGGGCGGTCACTGCAGTCCCGAACTTGAATGATGGAGTGCTTTTCTGTGTGATTGGTTTTGTTTTTTTCCTTGTATTGTGTGATTGACGGGTCACTGCTGCAGGAGCTATCTGCGTACACCCTGAGTGCGCGGGTGATTGTGATTCACGAGGGCCATTGCAATCACATACCTGAGGGATTGAGTGCTTGGTTATAATTATTATTTGTTTATTCATTGTTCATTTTAAATTTGAAGTTGCTGAAATACTTGAGAAATTAAAACAGGAGTGTCCTCATATCACCAATAACGCCTGATAATTGGGACCAATACTTCAAAAATCTACTTTCCGAAAACAGAATATAACTTATTAGCCAAGAAGAACCCTCAAATAATAAACTAATATACGATCCCATAAGAATAAGTTTTGACCGAGTTAAAAATATTTGCAGGAACCTAAAAAATGGAAGAGAACCAGACCCTAGAAACATCCCTGCTGAACTAATAAAATATGGGACGGACAGATTATACAAACATCTGGTTGATCTCTTCCAAAAAAGGCTAAATGGAGAAGTAATACCTGAAGAATGAAATATATCATACATTTCCACAATTTACAAAAAAGGAAAAAAGACGATCTGAACAACTACAGGGGCATATCAGTAACTGGAAGTATAAGTAGAATATATGGGAAACTCATTAAGGAGCAACTATAAATTGAATATTTAGAAATGGAAGCAGAGGAACAGGCAGGATTCCGGGCCGGGAAGATCAACCATCGATCACATCTTTTGTGTAACCCAAATGATAGAGAAAAAGGTAGCTTTTAATCAGGAAGTACACCTGTTATACGAAGACCTGACTAAAGCATATGACAACGTTCCACAAGACAAACAATGGGAGACCCTACATAGGGCCAGCATTAATACAAACTTGACAAGTCCAAAAAAAGGCTGTATACGAACGGTAAAGCCCAAGTCAAAGTGAATTATAGGCTATCTAAAGGCTTCATTGTCAGTAAAAGTCATAAGCAAGGATGTTGCATATCACCCACGCTCTTTAAAATATACTTCTAGAACAAGCGCTAAACGACTGGAAACGTACATACAAGAATATAGATATACCCCTTAACAACAACACTCTCTATACGCTCTGCTTTACAGACGATCAGATAGTGTTGGCACAAGACTATGAAGATCTACAATATATGACTAGAAAACTAATAGAGGAATATAAAACATGGGGGTTGGAGGTGAATATGTCCAAGACACAATATATGAATACTGGCGGAGCGAGGCAGGACCTGATTTTAGAAGATGGGGATAAAATAGCGTACACTGATAACTATAAGTATATTGGAGTTAGTATTACTGATGACGGAACCTTAGATGAAGCTATATCAAACCAAAATAATCAGGGAAGAAGGGTTATTAGATTATTAACCAGCATCCCGTGGGACCGACAAATATCGAAAGCAAATAAAACAAGAATATATAATGCCATTTTCAAAAGTATTATAACGTATAGATGTGAAGTCTGGCCTGTAAATAAACGTGCTAAACAAACATTAAAGGCTACTGAAATCGATTTTTGGAGACGGGCTGCGGGACGATCAAGGATAGAAAGAGTTACAAATGAAAGAATACAACAGATAATGAAATTCGAGCACTAAATAACGGAAGACATCATGACCAAGTAGCTAATATGGTACGGACATGCAAAGAGAATGAACGAGGATAGACTACCAAGAAAGATCTTGGAGCTAACAATTCAAGGCAAAAGAGGAAAAGGAAGACCTAAGAAAAGCTGTAAAGGGGGAGTGGATAAATAAATTAGAGCGAGAGGATTGGAAGAAGATCTATGGAAGGACAAAGAGATTTGGGAGGCTAAAAATCGGAAGTCGTCAGATGACGTTATGAACCGATCCCACATACATACATTTTAAATTGATATTTCCCTCTTTCCGTTGCTCTTTCATTCATCTTATTTTTTTATCTCCGAGTCTTTCCTCCTCAACTTTCTCTCATATATTCTCAGTGCCTCCCCAAAAGATTACGCCCTAAGGGATTCATCGTTTTCCATGCCAAATCTACAATAACTCATTCTCCATTCAAATATATAATAAAAATTTCCTTTCGCAAACATACATTCTCTCTCAAAAAGAGTGTCTACCGGGTCCATGCTAGAGATGGGCGCCGCGCCGCCGGCCATGCATGGCACGCCGCCGCTACCGCCGAGGTAAAAACTAAGGCGTGCCGCCGCGCCGCCGCTGGTCATTTTAACGGTGGCGGCGGCGCGACTTGGATTTTATTAACCAAGTCCTACAGTAAAAGAATACTGAAAAATTGTTCGAGCAGATGCGTTTTGAATTTATTTCTGCCGGCACGCTAGTTCGTCTTGTCAAGCTTTCCTTTCCCTTCCCGCTGCCAGCCTCGTATGTCCGTTCAGCTGCCTGGCTGACCGTGGTTTCGATATTATGTACCAGAGTTTGGCCAAACATAAAAAGAGCGTAGTTGAGGCATAGTGGAGAGGTGTATATAATCTTTGGTGGAGAGTCACAGAGTACGCAGGAAGAAATAGGAGCGAACTGAAAAAGAACGTAGCCGAGTGGATGGGTAAATTTCAATTTAAATTGAAATTTGCTTGATTTCTTGGGACTAGAGCGGCTTTATGTCTACTGACGTGCGTTCGATCCTTAGGATAACATGTTTCGGTCGGGTTGTTTTAAACTGAGGGAAAATTAGAAAGTATAAACTAACAAAATTTGTGTTCATGCTAATACTGTAAAATTAGGACGGTAGCATTCGTATATTTTTTTCCCAAATGAAATATAATCCTTCATAAGTCTTTAAACCTTTATAAGTCGAGAGCATGAACTTAGGTCCAAAGGTCTACTGGTTTTCCAGTGGTTGTGCTCTGCCTTAATAACCGCATTGACGAAAATTTGAAAAATAATTACTTAAAAAAATATTTTATGCGAAATTTAACAATAGACGCACATAAATTATCATTAATAATATATGATTACTTTTTTTGTTACATATTTATTATACATATAACTGGAATGTATATATTTGCTTTACGGTAATGTTGAGGTAGTATTATATTCTAATTTACGCTATATTAAATAGTTGAAAATTAAAAGTAGAAAGTGCAAGTTTTTCATAATGTGAAACACTTTAAGCCGGTGTCCCACGGTATTTTTTTCTTCGTAAATTTATTCATGAATTCCATATTCATGAATAGAGTTTCGTGAACTGCTGGACCCCATGTCATACGAGCAGGAAAAATTAACGAATTGGGCGCTGATCGGCTGACGGCCGAGAAGAGAACTTTTTGTGCTGCCATCAATAGTGTATTCTCTGTACGAAAAGAAAAAGCAGAGAAGATACTTTTGCGGGACCTACGAGCCATGATATGGAATAGCACGCACGTCATGCTGTAATTATCCGGGAATTACTTTAGCCATACGTATAAATTGAAGGAATTGCAAAAACAAGCATGCTTTCTCACGATGGAACACGTCAGAATCCTTATGTAGAAGCAGTAGTTCCCCAGTCCAGAGTCGCCGAAACTATCTTCATCGTAGAAAAAGTCAGAAACTAGAGATAGAAATAACGATCTGATAAGATTATCCAGCACTGCGTAAGTAAATATTAAAATTACTGAGTATTTTAAAAATGTTGCGACTTAAACATTTTCGTTCGCCGAAAATTTCTCCAATGCAGAATCGAAACCACGATCCTTCACACGTATGGTGAGCGAACTCCTCACCAGACATACACAGATACATGGCGTGAGATTCCCAACTGATAGTATGGCCTACAGATACCTTCCTCATATTCTAGTTATTTTTACGCGTATTATTCTTTATATTACTCCTAATGGTCTTATTTATCCGCGAAAACTATAATAATATACTTGTATTCGGCAGAGTTTCATATTTTCAGAGGTTTTTGGTACAGATATCGTAAATTATAAATAAATCAGATGTAATTCTCTCACTCTTAAAGTCTCTGAGTAAAGTAACGAATGTACTGAGCGAACAATTGACGCTTGCAATTAAAATTTATGCATAAATCATCAATCTATGTCAAATTAACCTCAAATAAATTTATTTAGAAGATAGGAAGTGAGGGGTTTTCCTCTCCTCGATAAAAAATATTTTATAGTTATTTTTGACCATAATATATCTCGCATAGTCTACGAATCCCTTTATTCATTTTAAGCAAAACGGTAAGAGTATGTCGAGAAGCGCAGTTCCAACATCAAACAATTACCGACTTATTAAATAATAGTATAATATTTGAGGTACGAAATAATGCGAGAACGTGATGGTGGTGGTCGAAGCGTATGCGCGCAGAAAAGCCAATCAGTGACCGAGTTTCATGAAGAGTTATCGTATTTACAGAAATTTACTGAATATTGGCGTGCGCATGTGCAGTGTAACTCAGAGTATTCATGAATAAATTTACGAAAAAAAATTACCGTGGGACACCGGCTTTAGAAATAATTTCTCATTCTCCCAACCGCTTTGGTCTTCCTCATCGTCCTTTTCACTGTCTTCAGCTTCAGCGAATCCATGAAAAGTTGTGACGGTGTGCTCTCTGCTAATACATTTTGGAAATATTTCACTGAGTGTTCTGCTTTTCCCATTTTTTCTCATCAACAAAACGCACATCTTCCTGGGCCCATTTCTCTCTGTGTCTTCCCGGTGTAATACACTGAGTCATGCTGTTCCTCATTGTCACTCTCTTCGGCAGATTCTTCACGTATCATATTCGCTGCCGGCAGAACACGAATATAGTAAACGTAGCGTCAATCAATAATAAAATTGGCGATGTACAAAAACAATTTTTAGCACCTTTCAATTTTGCAGGAAAGATAAATGCATTTTTACGAGATCATTCCATAAATTAGTAGAAAAATTAACGTTTTGGATTTCATACATTGAGTTACCACGTAGAACATATAAAATCCTTCAAAGTAGCTATGGTAAATGAAAAGGACAGTGTATACAATAAGTAGCATAGCTGAAAACGTAATGACTTCCACCACCAGTTTATTCCTCGGGAAAGTTAGTATATTAATCAATTAATATTATCTCAATAATTGCGAGAGGTAAAAATATTAAATACAAAAATATATGATCTCGAACACACTCTTCAAAAGACTGCAAGAATGGTTCCTCTCAATAGCAAATTGAGACTGACTAGATAGGCATATTAACAGTGTATCTATTATCGTCCAAGCACATCGAGATGGACCAGACAAGCGCCGCGGGCTCGCAGAAATGCAGATGCCGCAAAGTAAACACACAACTCTTACAATGTGGTTTCAATAGCGAAATGAGCTAATATTTTCTGTCCCAGTTAGGGCCAGGCATCGCGGAGGATGAGCGTGTGGATAGGTCCTACAAATAAACTATTTGAAGATTAGATGTGAATCGCTCAAGAATGCTATGCCACGATGATGTTGCCTCGGTTCCACCTACTCACTCGCATGGTCCCTTTTGCATGTGATGCGCAAGTTCCTGTGAATCTCTGCCACCAGCACACCCATTTAACGGAGTTTCAATACATGTGGGCTCGCCATTAGAGCCAAGAAAGGTAGACTATAGAGCCGCAGCGCCTAAATTAAATAGTTTTTATTCATGAAAACTATGCCTTATGTAAAGAGTTTGTGCATAGAGTGCAGCGATACATTTCTATTTCCATTTGTATAGCCTATAGCGTGCCATTGTGACTGTATGCATTGTAAAATATTGTCATATTTTGATCTGCTAAATTTACCCCTTGACGACGCAGGACTTAAGATAGCCCTTAACATTTTTGACGGTTGTAATAAAATGCTCTGAGATTTTCCAGTTATTCACTTTCTTTCTCTCGTATACGAATAGACGTTAACACGCCGCGCCGACTACGCCGCGCCGACTACTCCGCGCCGACTACTCCGCGCCGACTACGCCGCGCGGACTACGCCATACGCCGACTACGCCATACGCCGACTACGCCATACGCCGACTACGCCGCGCCGCCGCCGATCAAACGCTCGGCGTTCGTGCCGTCACGCAGCCGCCGCCGACTTTATTTCCCCCCTACGCCGCCGCCGACCAAAATCAAGACGGCGCCTATCTCTAGTCCATACACTCAAGTTTTCAGTCCATGTTTCTATAATTAAAACAGCACACAAATGGGATGAAGAAGTTGGACCACGTTTCTGTCCGGGTGTCACTAGGATCGACTTATTCTTATTATTTTCATTTTCTTTATTACTTTCATGAACTGTTTTTTTACATATTTTGTATTCATGTTTTTCCTTTGAGTTCCTTCAGGGGTGCTATCTAAAATGTAATTTTCACTCGGTCCGAAATGCATTGATTCATCAACGTAATTTATACTACGGATAGCGCGAGAAAAAATTAATGTCTATGATTAAACTTTTTACTCTGTAGAGCACCATGGAATAACAAATTAAAATTAAGCCAGGAAAATGTTTTTCACAATTTTTTTACTCACGGATGAAACGTGAGAAACACCGGGACCTAGACCTAATTGGAAACTGTTAAAACATTCAAAAAGCAAATAGTTGCCACTGCTGTCACTCCGACCCGTGGGAACTCTCGGAAGTCAGTCACTCAGCTGTCGGCCCTGGCCTCCTACGGCAGAGCTTGAAGGCCCCAGAGAGAGATAGGGAAGGCCTGCGAAAGGGGAAACAGCATTTAAGCCGGAGGAAGAAGGTTGACGCATCCAACGTCGAAAAAGGTGGGAGGAGATGAATGAAAAATAAGGGAGAGAACAATGGAGAGTGAGTGAGAGCGAACGGATAGAGGAAATCGAGAATGGAACCTCTATTGAGAAATTCATGTTTTCAAGGGTTCATGGAATGGATGAGGAGCACGAAGACGATGGAGAAGTGCAAGGGATTCCAAAGGGAGTTTCTTCGTGTTATCAGGGAGGAGAGAATCAGGAATGAGACGACGATAGCAGATGGCTGTGATCCGGGAGAGACAGGGGAGCGCTTCTCAAGGAGGGAACACCACGTCGACGGGGGAGGTGTGGGGAGGAGAGGAGGAGGAGATTCGGAAAGGCACAAGGAATAAGAGAGTAACGGATGAATATTTGAGACTCAAAAGCTGGGAAGGCGCAAAGGAGTTGTAAGTACGAGACGCGGAAAAGGGACTTGAGTGGTGCGGGAGATCGCGACGAGAAAAAGAAAGAGTTTGGATTTGATATCGGGGAGTGACGCATATCCCCCGTTCCTCGTGACACTCCGCGGCCCAGTCAGCTCCTCGTGAATTCCGACCCATTTGAACTCCCAAGACATCGTCGGGGATACGCTCGGAACGCGCCGCGGAACCATGTTTCCAGCCACTGGGGAGTGTACCGATGCGACGGTAGGAATTAAGCTATCATGCAATGGAATGAGACTGTATTCCGATAAGTGACGTAAATGGGAGCACAGGGGAACACTGATTTACTATTGAAGCTGGTGCAATATTGAGTGTAACCCCATTTGATATTTTTCGAATAGAATATTTTTTAAATAAGAAATCCATCAAGGAAACAAGTACAACACGATTAGTACATACAACGAGATTCTCTATAGGAAAATGGTACCTATAAGTCCTTCCACAATAGTAGTTTATTGATATCAGAAGATATTGATAACTGCAGGCAGAATATCATTTTTACATTTTGCTGGTATGATACCCATACATATTATGGCCCTTACAACTAACTGTTCTTGGTTCCTCAGTCCCCAATGGCCAGAAGTTTCTGTGCGAGTGAAGAGGTTTTTTTCTTTCAATAAATTTTAGTTCACTATACTAGAAAACAATAATGAAATATTTTTTTGAAAATACATAAAGTTACGCCGGGCAATTTCAATTACTACTCAATTGATATGGGCTATGGCATCAAAGAACTTTAATGATTCCATTTGGTATCACCCGGTAAGAAATAATTCAATCTTTCTGACAAACCTTAAAACTTTGAAACCCCGAAAGGCTACTCTTGCCTCGTTATTAGGTATCCCAAAGGATGAATTAGCATGCAATCCAGCCACCTAACTCGACGCCGACTTTCGTAGTGTTTATGCAAATTACCCATTGCCATAATTAATATTCCTGAGAAGGAAATGAAAGAATTGCTTAACTAACAGATGTTACGTATCCGTTGGTGGACTTATTTACTGCCCATGCATACACAAAATTAAAAATTTCAATGAACGCTGAATGCAAAATTATGCAGCGTACCAACTATCTACAAAAGGAATGAGGTGACATTTTCTGATGCCTGGATTTTTCCAGTAAAGTGTTCATAAAATTATAGGCAAATATGGAATTTGTGAAACTAAGCCGATGAAAATTTGAAAGATTTACATATTTTAAACACTCTGTTACGTAGAGTGGACTACTAATATTACTCAACACATTGTGAATACGCGTGCGGAATTTGCATTAATTGAATGAGTGATATACAATGTAAGTTAAATATCAACTCTATGGTTCCACAGGCAAAGAGGCAAGAACCAAATGACATGGCTATTGAAATATTTTCATATTTTATACCTCTGAATACTAACGTAAAACATTTATACGATCGGAGAGTTTTTTAACGCATCTAAATGGAGCCGAAGAGACGCGATGACTGCATATACACGGCTGGAATTATTTGCATAACATTAGCATCTTCAACAGAAAATTTCGGTCACTACCACGTGAGATGGAGAGTTAAAACGAATTGGAATGCTGCAATCGTTTGTTTGAAAGCAGAGAAGTCATAATTTTCCGAGTCCGCCCGACTGAAAATTCCACATGAATAATGCAGGGCACACGCAAGAGTCCCAAGTAATATTCGAAGGGAAATTATAATCCATCAGCGATGCATGAAATTTCGGATAAATATTTGAAAACGAATTCCATAATAATGATCATAATCGTTTGCTCTCCCCGAGCCAAGTCGCCTCTACAAACCGGTACAATGTTGGATGAAGCCGCAAAGCCCAAAAACGCAGACGGCGGCACTTCCACATTTGACGTGACGCCTATTTCAAGTCAAGATCGAGTGGTGAGGAATAAATATTTATTCGAACCCGTAAATAGTTAAAGGGTCCACGGGGATCACATACAGTGGGATAATCTGCGTAGAAAAGCATGGTCGCATCACGTACACGTCAAACCGTCAACAACCGCATAGCGCCGCAAAACGATAATTCGTCGGGAGATGATCCCACACCCAGTGTGGTGCGGTGGGTTTAATATTTGATGGTCGCGTGAGTGGGGGGGAAAGTGGGAGGGTGGGTGGTGTGGGTAGAGTGAAGAGTGGAGGGTTTGGGGAGGGTGGAGAAGGGGGAGCGAGATAGGTAGGTAGGCCGGGGGGAAGCAATGGCAGGGGATGGTATGACGTCCGGGACAGACAGGTTGGCAGTGGTGTCTGGGAGAGGGTGCGTCACGGAGGTTTTACGGTGAAAAGGCGTCGGGTGTTGGTTGCGGGGTGGGTGATGGGTAGGGTCGGGTGATATTCGAATCTTGGAATCGCACGGAAATATACACCATGAATTTTATGAAAGTAATTTTGTATTTGTTTTTAATGTTAGTATGACTGAAAACTAACTAACGGTTTCCATGGTGTATGAGTGCAGTGTCCAACCGTAAGAGATTCCATGAGTAAAATAGTAGTTGAACACCGTCTTGCATATTATATCTCCTATCACGTGCGCCATTTAACGGTATATTTAGTAGAATGGGGAAAAAACATATGATAATGCATTTAACAGTTACTACACACTTTCTGAGGTCCTAATGAGGTAGCGTCTGGGGAATCACGTAGATCTAGCAGTGGATACACTGTAAACTCCCTCTTCTTTTGGCATAAGAGGACCAGAACATCGGCCGAATAAACGGAAACAAATGGAGGATTTGATACTTTCCCAGCGAATTATTCCAGTTAAATTCTTTCGGGCTTCCGACCGGGTCAGGTTCTCAATATCCACCGACCTTTTGATGGATAAGTCTTCCATTAATGACTGTAAATTAACCATTATGTAATAAAAAAAGAATTTTAAAACATTTTCAACATCATGTATCATTTGTTTATATCCCAGAAGATGGATCAATAAAGGTCCAATACGTCGGCAAAAGTTTAAAAAATGTATGTATATTAATTGACCTAAACTCGTGATATTTGCACCGTATATTAAAAGAGGACGAGAATAAATACCATTTGGTAATATTTATGTAATATCACTACACGTATGGGTATCGAATATCGCGTATCGAACCCGAAACGCCAAAATATCGCAAAACTCTTGGTTAAGGAATGGCAGGCATGGGGGAGGGAGAGATTTTCGGGGGTAAGAAATGAGACTTGAAGGTTGAACGGTGCGAGAAGGGTTGATTTGTCAGGGGAGGGTTGGGTTGAAGATGAGATGGCTGGATGGTTGCCAAAAAAAGGGGTGGAGGTGGAAGGGAGAAGAGACGAGAAAGTGGCGGTAGGTGAAGGGGGAATAGGTTTTGTGAAGGGAAAGGGAGAACTATGGAATGACGGGTTGTCGGGTCGAGTGTAAACTTTTAGGCGTAGCTTCAAGATTATGCCCCGAACAGAGCTGATTCCCGGAGATAAATCCATTTACGTTGAACAGCTACCTCTCGAGGGGAAAATAAACCCCACCTCCGCACATCATGATTCCAGCAGCATCATTTAAGTCCGCCAAAACGACTTAGTTCGTAAAATGACATATGTAACATCTTATCTTTTAGGTGTAGTACGTCCATGCTAATTTAACTCACGTCTGATAGTTCTCAATTTAATATGATTAACGATTGCTCAAAGTTTTCAGAGAGTAAAGATTTTAAAAATCTATTTGGTGTTAGAAATTTGGTCAGTGGACGTTATTATCAGCTGAAGGGTGGATCGATAGAGTGGGACCAATATTATTAACATTGAAGTCGAATGCTTTACTATACTTTGATTTCAGGTGAATTTTATAGAACCACTCGATACTAAAACATTCTAATCTGTAAATCGTTATTGATCTATCCTGACTTTGATACACTAAATTTTCAGGCCCTTCTTTCTAAAGACTCCTAATTTCCTTCTCTTAAGAGAAATTTCCATCACATTAACCCATGACTTTCTCTGACTACCCCTTCCTCTCACACCATTCACTTCTATGTCATTGATTCACCTCATTATTCGACTCACTTTCATCCATTCTCTCCAAGCTCTCAACATGTTCAAACCAATGGAGCACGTTCCTGTCATATTTATCTATTTTTGAAGCAATGGCGTAGATACGATTTTTTCATGAAAAGGGTGGATCGATATGTTATGAATTGATGTAGGACATTTCACAGAGCCTTTTAGGATTTTTTATCAAACTGTTGCGAGACATGTTTATTCCACATCCATCCTAAAAATACGGTGAACGCTCTTGATTTTATTGGGATTCAAGTACTTCAATTGCTCACATATATAGAAGTAATTATTGAAATTATTTAAAAATAGTCGCCGAATAACAAATATTCTCAGGTCAAATACTCTGGCCAAGTTGGGGAGATCCCCTAGATCCCCCCCTGAACTGGGGCATCCATTCCATATTCTTTCATCACCCAACTTTCACACCAATTTGATAACACCGGTTCTTGTCCAGTAACATTAAAGCGGAATTATAGCTCTATAGATTGTTTACTTTAAGGCTTATGGCTTGATGTATTCCAGCTGCTTAATATGAATGAATTCTACATGACAATGATGTCTGTCAATGCTACCTCAGACTTATGTAGCCACGGCTTTCCAGAGTCATGTAGACTATTGAAAGGGGATCGATTCAGTGGGAGAGCAAGCACTCCAAAAGGCTAAGTTAGGAAATGAAGTTTAGTTTAACTCGTCACCACTGCTACGGGATAATGGAGTTGGGATTATGTATAAACTATCATGCCTTATACCAACTCATTGTATATACTTAGGTGGCCCAAAACATTGATTCTTTTAGACGAAAACTAATGCTTGGATTGAAGAAATGCTTAACCCAACATTTTTGCAATGAAAGCGTCCAATAAAATTTATGTGAATTCTAATATAATAGCAACGACATAACAAAGTCGTTTCAAAAAGATTACAAAGCTCATCTATCAATAAACTACAAAAAACTGTTAGCGGAAAGAATATAGTGTTTTCCGCCTGCATATCATATGTGAAATCTTATCCTGAGATCATCCCTCTTGCTACTTCCTTCGCTGACATTTACACATCTATAGTCGCCTTAGGATGAAAGTGTTATAAAAGGAAAAAAAACTTGAATGCAGACGTAAAAGCTGGAGCACTAATGAGGCACCCATCAAACGGCAAAGGAGCAAAGGGAGATCTCTCCTAGACGCTCGTTAACAATGCATGTGCTTAGTTCCCTGAAGGAGACTCCAGTTGAAGGAAAATGTGAGTACCCTTTTAAGCCATAAAGCACCTTGAAAACCTTCAGAGCAAGTGGTTTTAAGCGTATCACATACACTTCCAAAATACCTTGTTGTTTGCTACGCTAAGAGAAGATACTATCTATGCTTCATGTAACCACTAAAACCATATTGTCTCGCAAGTATTCACCCTCAATTTCATTTAATTAAGGCAAGTATTGTAAAAAGACAGACAATATCTGTAGTAAGTACAAAAGAGAGACCGGGAGAAAATATTATTTTAGGCCATTCAACATTAATAAACATGAAGCATTTGGTTGCATGTACTAAAAACAATGTAACTAGTGTGTATGAAATTACAATATGCCATAACTTGCATAACCCTGGATTTTTTATTAACCCATGTCACAGTCATTTATGAGATTCTACCCAGCTTATTCACCATTGGCAAAGGATCTGCCATTCTGCTCAAGGTTCTATATTCAAATTACACAGGCATAGCGCAATGAATATTTCCAAATTACTATGAAAACACAAATGATATATTACACAGTCACGCGCACGGGTGCAAAGATATACACCGAAGGGGATGAAATCCGCCATGAAAAAGTCATTTGACAATTGGGAAATCCGGCAATTCGCGGATCCAGGTTCCAATCCCAGTATAGTCCCATGAGTTTTTCACTGCAAATTTAATGCACTTTGGTTGGCAATTACTATTATATCAATAATAGTAATTTTAATATTAGGTACGCACGAAATATTTTATCGGTGGGTATAAAAATGTGAGCTGTTTCGATGAAAATTAATGAATTATGAAACTACTTGAATAGATTACAAAATTTTCGGGCGAAGTCCTAAATTAAACACCAATTACTTATAGAAGAAATTGAAATGACTTCTTGGATTGGAGTAGGAATGGGGACGGAAAAAATAACCATTGAAATGAGGCAAAAAATACAAGAAATATTTATATAGGTGTTTGTAAATGGTGTCAGGTCACCACTCGGAGTGCCTCTACTGAAAAAAATCCTCCGTAATTGTCCCTCTGGGAAAAAGTACTGCAGTGGCCGAAAGCATAAACCCAGTTTTCCGAGAAAAATATAAGGGACGGCGACGTGAGGGATGGGGGAGGTCACGCTTAAGGGCGGTGCACCCTGCTCTAAAAAGTGCATGAGCACCACATGGCCTGAGGACGAAAGCGTTCCCTAATTTGTCCCCGTCCTGCCATCCGGGATGCTTGCATCCTCCATCTTATCCCTGTTCTCCCGTACTGTCCTGTTCCGTCGCCGTCAACGCCGCACCGGGGTGACTCCTCCCGCGGGGTAAAGGTCTGCAAGCCCCGATGACGAAGGATTCCCCCGCGACCTCCGTCAACATTGAACAACTCGCCTATTACTTACTGAACGGTATATTCAAATCCTAATATCAGAATGCGATATGATTTTAAAATATCAATGGATGTGATGCATGACGTACATAGCATTACATTGTGCACCATTAAAATATCAGTTTGTATTTCCTATATCGCAATATTTTGTGTGCTAATGTATTTGGCATGACAAACTATATAATTCGACAAACCAATTCTTTTAATAAATCGTTGATGAGAGGGGAGTGGATAACAGACATAAGTAAAACTTTTGATTGATCACTATCGATGATAATGCCAGTGAGTTATCGGAAGAGTAATAAGGGAAACATTTACAAGAAAGCATTTATTTCGGCGATCATCATCGTCAGCAGCCAGCATCAGTTGCAACCAGCCATATAAAGATTGGCTCTCTGTAAGTCTTAGCTATATTCTCATTTCCTGAATGAGCTGAACACTTAATCCTTTCAAAATCTCACATTTAACATCCTTCATAAATGGTATGACGTATTATATCTTTGGAGTAAGTGGGTAATTCTTCCCATTCAATTTTCATTTACTTTGTTTTATATGACTATTCTAGTCTCATATTGCATCTCTTATCAATCGCAGAGTTTTTCGTCTAGCACATATACCCCTTGGATTGATTCCGTTCGTCCATTTGATCAACATAATACAGCAATAACACAGCATTTATATTGCTTGGGATCTTATTTGAACCCCTCCTGTTACCATCCAAGCTTCGCTTATACATGAGAGCATGCAGCATACGTATGCCTTCCAAGGATTGTATCCTTACTTCAAAGCTTGAACTCTAGATGCTAATGCTCTTCTCTTCCGATGTAATGCCAAATTTTCTTGCGCTACTCAGCTATATTATATTGCTTCATCCATCCCTGGTGTTTCAGTTTCCTCAGCAGCAACATTATTTATTCATGCTTCAACATTTCCTTTACAAGTTCTAGGGTGACTTTGTTATTTCTATGTTTATCTCATAATATCGGATATAGCATTATCTCGCAATAAATTGCATTATGTCACATAATATTATATGCTATCATGTCGTATTTAGTAGCATGATTGATTCACACATTATATTATCCCAATTTGGGCAAGTTTTCCACAGAGATTCTTGGTCAAAATACGCATGCTACTACTTCAGGATATTCATATAGAAAATTATTTAGGAGGAGATTAAATTAGATAAATTTAGTAAAATCATAAATTTATAAAATAAAAAACTTTATCCTCAAGTAGCACTTAAAAGTGAAATCCGACGCTATGGTATACCATTTCACGTTGCCAGACGAAATATTCAAATTTAAGGGGGCTTGATATCTACGATATATAATAAATATCACTTACCGCAGTCGATTAATTGAAATTTCGCCTTATTCACCTCCGTTGCAGTTAATCTCAGGAAGGATACTGCGATGACTCAAGTGGGGCATAATTCTTCTTAAGGAGAGAATAGGAAATAATATGTTAGTCAGATGTTGGCATCGTCAACTCAAGGTAGAGTAGAGGATGTTAAGCGTAAATGGAAAGACGGAGCACTTGGGATATGAACGAGTGAAGAATTCCCAAGGCACCCTAACGTTCCTTGCGGGAACGATTGGGTGGGGAAAGAGGTAAAGTCACCATCATTTAATGAGGCGAAATAGAAGTCTCGGAGCGGTGCCCTAAAAATAAATGTGTCTCAACGGTCGAGGAATATGTCCCCAAGAAGTTTACGAGTCCGAGGGACTCAGGTCCAGAAATATAATCAAGAAAGTTGGCCGAAAAGAGCTGTATGGTCACCTTCAGCACATTTATGGCCTTGAAAGTAATAAAATACAAAGGATTTGACGAATATTGTCCATGTCTCATTTTGTCATTAATAATAACGTCAATTTCGTTGATGGCAATGTTTTTTGTTAACTGCTTGCGAAACGGAGTATTTACGGGCGCTCGGAGTCGATTACATATTTCGTCAACTCGGAAAAAACAGAACTCTACGGTAAGATCTCCTTACCACCAGTCGCAACAACCCTCTTGAAGAATTTTTGAGGATACCGGTACTAGTCATGGTATTACCTTTTACGGAGTCATCCGCAACTGCACATAAATGCGATGCTCCACAGAGGAAAAATCATTTGCCTTGACCGTGATTCGAACCCGGATCCCAAGACCCTCTTGAACCATCAAAACAAAACTGAATTCCAGATTTGTGTTTGTTTGGTATTAAAAAAATGGATTTCCCTGATAGCAGCTCCCGGCTATTATAAACAAAGATAAATGTAAAAAATTGTCGGAAAGATACAAGAACATTTTTATTGAATACAAGCGGAAGGAACCCTTTGAAATTCAACGGGTGTTAAAAATATTGAACTTATTTTACAGGAAAACCACAAAACCTGAAGAATACTGTCAGTGTGATCATTTGAGGAGTTCGTAACCTATCTTGCATGTTGTCTTCTTTGTATTAGTCACGCTGACCGTTTTCCGGGTGCACGGAGAGATGGGTGGCTGTTGGTTCTCTTTCATGCACGGGAAACCCAAAAATGGGCCACGCAGACTCATTACTACTTAAATAGCAAAGGATGATAGATGGTCACCTTGTCTCTCCGGTTTTCTTGAGTTCTTTTGAGTGGCTAAGAGCTTGATCGATTCCCCTGTGTCCAGAAATATATTTGCATTCAACGACTTAGTTGAGTAGCGCAATTTAACGTTGATATGTGCGTTAAGTATCTTAATCAGGATTGGAGAGTAGGGTACAATCCAGCGGTTGACAACGTCAAAAGGAGTATTTACAGCAGCAGCCATGTTTATTTGTCATATTAAGGACAAATAAACATGGCCTTTGACATAAAGGGTAGCCATAATCATTTTTTTTGGTTGCTAAATAAAATATCTATGGTGATTTTTAGAGCACTTTTCGATTTTCATGCACGGGTGTCGTTTATTGCGCCGAATATCCGTTCTTCTTTCGGGTAAGAAGCATGTAATGACGTCATTATAATTTCCGCCATGTTGAAACAGATTGAAGTTTCGAAACAGATGGATCTATATTTGAACTAGATTTATAGCTGGTTACCTGTCCGTAGGTTGGGTCAGTATGACATATGTGCGGTTCTTAGCGTAACCCGAGAAACACCACGGAGAGAAACTCATGAGATCGCTGGTGGGCATGTATTTGAGCATTCAAGTCTAACCTTCGTCGTTTTTCTTGCAAGGACTCATTTTCTCGCAAAGAAGACATTCTTCTTGCTTAAGAAGATTTTTTCGTAAGGTTATTTTTTTTCTATTAGGCATGTTGATGGATACATTTTTAAGTCCAAGGAGGGGAAACACAGAGGCGAGTGAAAGTCTTGAATAGGCAACTCCATGATTGGGTGAATGTAAGTTTGCTGCACTTTAACACTTTTAAACATATATAAATATCTCGTATCGTTTATGATGTGGGAATTGGTCCCACAATCAGTATCAATAAAAATCAATCAATCAATAAAAACACTCCCGCAATCGTAATGAGAGGCTGACGGTTCCACTACGTATAATACATCTGACTATTAAACGATGATAAACAACGCTGTTTGTTGTAGCAAAAAAGGCATTATTACCATTACTATTAATTGCATGTAAATGTTCTTGCACATTTAATTCATTTATGTGTATCGTTTACTACGTTAGTGTTCTCTCATATACATCCAGTGCCCCTATGAGAGCTACTTTGAGAATAGACATTGAAGAGTATACTTGTTGTAAATAGACATTGAATTTATCGATTACCCCCGAAGCAATCAATCATGGTGCCCTTGGGACTCTGGATCCTTCTTATACAGATTTTCTTTCTACGTGCTATCATGGACCTGAAGAAAAACGTAAATGTCCGAGGCGTGAATATCCTTTGAAAATAAAATCTCTGGTTGTCAAGAAAATATGGTATTGTTGATTTCAGAGAAAAAAAAGTGATTTTTAATATAGCCTATGTTACTCCCAGATACATTTTATCTCTAGATGCCAAATTGCAGCTCAATCGGTTCAGTAGTTTTTGCGTGATTGAGCAACAGACAGACACCATTGCATATTTATATATTAGTATATAAATACATATATTATGATTATTTTCCTGACATAGAGCAGACTACAGCACCATTTCTGCATTACCGCATTTACTAATTTGAATTATAGTAGTTAGACATTAATCATTGCAGTTATTTGCAAATGACCCAAAAATATAATGGTGTTACCTACAGTTAATTTTCAATATATACGTATAGCGAACACTTTGAAAAAAAGGATAGACAAAGTTATTGGGCACACATTGAAACGCAACAGCCTACTGATGACAATATTGGGAGGAGAAATGAATTATAAAAATTACAGAGGAAAGTTTCACTTACTTTCAACACCTTTTCACTGAAATGGCATTTATATTGGATAGAAAAATACTATTATCCTGCATGTCACCCATTCTTGCATTTCACGCCATGTATTTCCAGGCTCAGTTTGCGAGAAATATAGCATGACAGAAAACAGTATGTAAAAACATTCGTGTTGAGCGAGGCGCTCTAGGGATCGTAAGCATGGACCATTGGAAAAGTAGACCAGAAAAGATCAGAAACTTCCAGAACCTGGTAATGTAGGAGGATGCTGAAGAAAAAATGACCGAATAAAAAACAAATGAAAAGGTTTAAAGAATAGTAGAATAAAAAGGACCATATGGAATACTACAGAAAAGAAGAAACAAATAGATTGGGCGCACCCACGGGTTTCTTGAAGAATATTACTAAGTATAAATCGAGGAAAGAGTCCCAAGAGATAGGCCAAGGGATAAATAAATCGATCAAATAAAGAAGGAAGTACATTAGGACTACCAGGAAGTAAGGGAACTAGTATTAGATAGGAAAGGATGGAGGGCTGCAGTCAACGAATCTTAGGATTGAACTATCAATGATGATAGAATGGAACGGTAAAATTTTGTTGTTCATGTCAGATAGAGGACATTTTTATTCATATGTGGCCAGAATATGTATTAAATGGCATTTAAGTCATTTCATGGTGACACCACCTTAAGAACGGGAGTCTGAAGGAACGCTGAGGCCATCCGTCGGTGCATGTTAGAGGGCGAGGGAGAAGGCGAATAAGCAGCGTGTGCACGTAGAAATGCGCGAGGGAGGTCTCCACTTAGTCGATCCATGCAAGTGGGTGTACGGAAGTCCGCACTCCTTCGGATGAAGTTTTGCCCGGCCGTTCGGGGACATCCGTCGGGGGGCGGGCGGCCCCTTCATCGCCGTCGCATGTCGACGCCTATTATCCCGCCTTTCGCGAGAGGCGGCGTCGCGGCGTCCTGCGTCGCAGACCCCCCAATCCCCATCCCCCCTTCTCTATTTTGCCTCCGTTCCCCCTTCCCTACTCCCAGAGTGTGCGATAGGCCTTCTCCGTGGCGTCTAAGCAGGAGGAGGAAGTATTGGGGGAGGAACTTGCTCGAAATATACGGGCGCGCGATACGAGGCGCGAAGAGCAGGTCTACGGGGAGTCGGGACCGAATGACCCCTGGAGTGCAAATTTATGAAAAGTTGTTGCCGGGGCGGGAGAATGGCCCTCCTCCTCTTCCACGGTGCCCTATTTTTTATTTATCCTCTGATCCTGGAGAGTTTGGGAAGTGACGGGATCTGAGAGAGGAGCAGGGTGATCTCACCCCCTAAGAGCATAAGAGGAGGTACAAATAGGGCAGACTCTAAGAACAGCGGAGTCAAGAAATATCTGCATGAGGGGGCGCTGAAGTAATTTTACCATTACTCATGTGAATTTATGTTAAAATTTTTATTTAAAGAACCTCAGTTTTGGTCGAACAGTATAAATAACAAGGAAACTATCAATTAGCAATTCAACAATGACTCGTTAAAAAAACATGTTTCGTGACAGAGTTAGGCCTTCAGATTAAATCTGCAATACCACACTGACTTTTAAAAAATACTTCAAAGTTGAATTTTCAGGGGAGCTTGAAGGTGCAAGTCACTTAGGGATTTGGTCGTCTTTCTAACATAAATCTGTGTCGTCCTGCATGGTGATATTTTCATTACTATACATAAAGCTACAAAACTGACTGACGCACTCATTCACACACTCGATTCCTGGGCATTTATAATCAAGCTACAGGGATGAATTTTTCAGAGAAGGTTTTCATAACCCATAAATATATTTTAGATGTATATAATAAATAAATAAATAAATAAATAAATAAATAAATAAATAAATAAATAAATAAATAAATAAAGAAATAAATAAATAAATAAATAAATAAATAAATAAATAAATAAATAAATAAATAAATAAATAAATAAATAAATAAATAAATAAATAAATAAATAAATAAATAAATAAATAAATAAATAAATAAATAAATAAATAAATAAATAAATAAATAAATAAATAAATAAATAAATAAATAAATAAATAAATAAATAAATAAATAAATAAATAAATAAATAAATAAATAAATAAATATAGATATTGATAAAAAAGGACGTTTTAAAAAAGAACTGTTATTTGACGCAGTGAGCTACCCTGTATTCACGCATTTAATAATTTATTTTATGAAGACATTTATGGATACATATTGCTATGACTGCTTCGTTCATTCATATAAACTCACCAAGGCAATTATCCTTTGGACTTTTACACATGTGCCCCTCGCATATCTTAGTTTTAAAATTCATTCGTAACAGTCAAATATCCCTAGAAGGAGTGATTTTTCATTAAGATCGTTTTAAGCATATTAGTGCGCCTTTTAGATTTAGAGTGGTAAATTTGATCAAAGAAAGCATGAAATAGGTGAAGCACGAGAGGTGAATATTGAGATAATAATGAGAAAAAGGAAAATATATTTTCACGACATCGGAAGAGATAAATGAAGATTACCAAAATTGAAAATAAGGGAGAATAGAGAGTACTCGTCGAAAGTATTATGATATTTTAGGATACTGATCTGAGTCATGCTCCATAGGAGTGAAAAAATGAAATGTTAACTCTTCAATACTGAGTGATTAAGAACCTTGAGTGGTACACTGTTTGTTTTAAGGTTTAATTATTATGCTATATTTAGATATTATCAACGACTGAACGTTATTTGATAATAATTGTATTTGTTTGCCTGGTATTCATTCAATTTATCTACCCAAAAGTGATTGTAAACTTCCGTGACAAATTTAAGCGTTCGATGTTCGTTGGACTTAACCGGGTCAAAGGACACTTATAGGTGTGGGAGATGTCGCTATAGCTCGTCTACGTTTCAATTCACGGCTTTTTACTTACGCCCATTCGAAAGCACTGAGACACTTTCCGGTCGCGTAATAGCGTCATAAATGAACGTCGCGCAGCTCTTATGTGCCTCCATCATTGTACTTTCACATACATTCCCTTCCTAAGTAGTGTGGTTAAATTTCACCTGCCATATTACTTATTCGCAACATAAATATCCCGGTTCGCAATGTAGAAATAGAGCACAAGAAAAAAATCTCCAACCACGATAATCTAAAGAAAATGGGTCGTGAGTAAACACTGCGGCGGAATTCTATCTACAAAAAGAAAAAAAATTATTGAAATCAATTGTTGATTAAAATTTTTACTTGGAAGTTGCAGAAAACTCTGTGGGATAAATGAAGTGTCACCCTTTTAAACTACGAAAAAATATATGAGAATTCTTTCAATCATAGTACAGCTGTTTTAGCAAATTCAGGAAATAAAAGAAGAAAAGGATATGAGATTTACTCAAACAAAATTATAAATAATTCGAGGCACTAATACTCGCATATCTCAATTCAATATATACATCAATACAAAAGTCAATCGCTAATGAGATACAAAAATGTTCAAAATGTTTCACATAAGGAAATATATTGTTTTTTCTATGAATTTCATAGTGGTTGAGGATGCATGAATGAAATACAAGGAAAGCTAATCGGTTAAAACATCTCAATCCCAGCCCTTTTACTACTCTCTAATTTTTCCCATAGTCTCAATTAATACTCAATATGGATTGTAAAATTATTCACTTAAGATAGGAAATATTAGTTGCAAATATTAGTTGCAAGAGAGATAAATCCATGGAAACTTGACGATACTAGAAATTAGCTGAAGTGGCTTCACTAGAAAGCGTTACATGACTTTACCCAATAGCGAAAAATTGAAGCTCCAGATATCTCTTAGTCCTCGGACACTTGAAAAAATGTGGCGGCATCATTTCTTGAGTTCATAACTGATAGTGTTTAGCAATAGCTAAGGAACCTCCAGGTTTGAAGCACCTAACAATCCGAGTCTAAGTATTGTACATTTTGGTGCATCGGAAACCCCAACTCCCCCCTCTTCATGCAGCGAGGCGTACCCCTCCCGAGCCCAACAAGAAGTGCGTGACGTCAGTTATGGGCAGAAGAGGAAGGAGAACTGTAGCTGAACGAGAAGAAGAGGGGAATCGAGAAGAAAATTCCACGAAGTGGGTGTAAGAAGAGCATATTGCATTGTTGGCGGGTACGCCTGAGGGGGGGGGGGACGAGGAGGGAGGATGTCTTGGAGAATGGGATAGGGCACGAGAGAAGAAAGCACAAGGGGGAGACGAATGAGAGGGGAGGGAATGAGTGGCAGAGGGGTGGATGGGGAGATTCTGGAGAGCAGATTGATGTTGTTTGTCTAGGAGACAAGCCGAACAAGCAAGGGAAGGGAGGGAGGGGGAACGTGTAAATCGGTCCGAAGGGAAACAGGACAGGGCTATAAAAACCTACTTGCTGCGCAACGGCATATTCCGAATATGCAGAAAGTGTGGCCGAGGTCCGCAGGGGGGGTGGAGGATGGGAGAGTTTGTCGTGCTCTTACAGGGGTTGGCGAGCGGGGAAGAGGAGGAGGAGGAAATCCTGTAAGGGATCAAGCCAGGAGGGGAGTGGGAAGAGAGTTGAAGGGTCAGGGTTTTGGGGTGGAAGCGACTCCCAATGGGAGGAAATGGGTGGGTGGGCCGGAAACAGGAGAGGATGTGCTGCGGAAACGCCGGCTCTGGCGAAAAGACAGTCGAAAAGACAGTCGAAGACCGTGAATAACAAAGACTTTCGGTGTTAAGTTGGTCGGGACTCGAGACATCCACCACCGAAAGCGGATCACACCAGTGTCTCAGAGAGACAAAAAAATAAAACGGAATTCTTCATAGCGTCTCACTTCAATTCCCTTCCAAAAGTAACAACGAAAATCAGCTTTTTATGGTGAGCACAGTGAAAGTTTGTTGAATAAAGCCCGTTAATATCGGTCAAACTTTCCGCAGAAGTTGGTAATTCCTAATAAAAAATATCATGGGAGTATAACTTCCTATTTTGCGTAATATATTTGATAAAACCATGGCATACGGATCGGAGTAATCGTAAACAAGAACAGTTTCATAAATTTACCAGATTTACTATGGTTTTTCGCAAAGTTTCACGGAAAAAGCATTAGCAATGATGGGGCTTTGAAGTTGGAGCCGGAGGCGAGCGAACCCTCATTGCTAAACTCTCATCAATATTGCATGCTTATAAAAGTGCATTACTATAATATTTTACCATATAATAAATAGATGGCCTTGAATAAATATACTTAGGTCCAAAACATTAGTCTAAAAGTATGAATATGTGCTCAATTATAGAAAATGTATTGATTTAGGTAAACGCTATCGGTGGACACTCCACTGTAAGAAAACACTATATTAAGATGAGGAGTGTGTAACCTGATAGATTCACATAGAGAGAGCTTATGTTCAACAGTTGGGGGCTGGAATATGTAGACTCACGGCCGAAGACTTGATGAGAAGAAATAAACACAACGGTGAATTATTCACCAAAATGGGAGTATAAGAATTAACCAGAGTCCGTCCAACACCGCAGTTGAAATATAATGATTAGGTTCAATAAGAAATGAAAAGAAAATAACTTTTTCATCGTCGTATAGTTTAAACAAATGCCATTTTAATGGATTCTTCGTTTACGTGATTCCCTTTCCCAAACGAGATTGGACCTATTTACTGACTGGCTGCATTTCCAACTACCAACTATGCTATTATCTTGTACGGATTCTAGTAGATGTTACAGTTTTATAATATTTTGTAGGAAAAAAATAGGAAAAAAACAAAATTTCCTCGAAGCATAATATGGATACGTAATTATTATAAAACCAAGGGGTATTCATCATAAAATGAAAGTAGAATTTTAATATATTCTACGATCTCTATTAGGAGTTAGCTAAAATACTATGCCTGTGAAAATACATATTGAAAAAAGTAAATTTGCATTCTACAGAAAATTATTTAAATCCAACGATTGCTATTTCATTGAAAAATGCGACGAATGCCGCGAAAAACTGTCTTAGAATAGCTAGTAATTGCATTCCTTGTAATATCAATAATCCAGTTAATAAATAATGGCATTTAATTTAAAGAAATGAGTTCCAATATTTCCCGGGCGGGAAAAATAATCCCAGCCAATTTAAATTAGCTAAAATTTTACCGCGATTCCGAAGTCCCAGGAGAGAAACCACAGTGAGTAGGTACTCATGAATGTGTACATTTTTGTCTCTCCTCGTTACCAAGGATCTTTTAAGTACATACGTTCTCAAATGATGAGTAGGTACTCAGGGAGGAATAACCTGGAAGACGGTGTCCTCTCCCCTTGTTAATGGCGAGTTGACTTATCAAATCTCCAGTGTTCTTTCCATTATCCCTCTAAAGAGCACGAATCTGCGGATCCTTGAGAGGGTACAGAAATGGACTTTTATTGGAAAACATTATTCCAAGTCTTAAATTGGATTGCTGCTGCAAGGAGTGTTATCCCTCCAGACTAATAATGCTCTTCAAAGAAAATCCCACCCCGGTAACGGGCCGGTTGGCACACTACAGCTACAGATGAAAGGGGGAAGAAGGAAAACAGCGGAGGGCATGACCTGATTGGAGGGGTCCTTGTTGCTATGGATGATGCCAGATTCAGGAAGTGGGGGAACAGGAGAGTGGGAATATGACGTTACTAACCTCTATGAAGACTGATAGAGGAAGAGGAACACTAGGTGAAAGAATGGGGAGGCTGAGAAAAAGGTGGAGCGAGGTGTTAGAGGGGAAACGAAATAAATGAAGGGAGATTGAAGGGAATTGGTTGACGGAATTCGTAAGACAACTCTACCTGATGACTAGGTGGCAAAGATGAAGGTCACTGACCGAATGGAAAAGTTAGTTCTGTGATAGACACTTAGAGATAGAGGGATAGAAGACATGATACGGGAAAATTATCACTCCTTTATTGTAGTTAACTTTCGTCGCTGATCATTACTAAAAAGTTTGTCCTTCCATTGTCAACTATTCCACGTTTTTTCCCTAACATTTTCAGATAGGCTTTTCCATTTTGTATTATTCGGTTTTTCACAGGTATTTAGTTATTTTTAATCCCCACTAGCATCGCTGTAACTATAAAAAGATGGTTGATTGTAACTCCACTAAATTCTCCTCCACTCTTTCTATATATAGTACTGACTTAAAACTTTGTATGTTCACCTGAAGATGACATAATGTGTTGAAACCCGGGTCGTGAATAAACTAACTTTTGTGAAATTCGCATAATTTTTTAACCTTCCTAACATGGAAAAATTTCACATAATACACCCTGAAACCGCAAATTTTCTCACTAAATTCTAGTTTATTCAAGGAGTTAGCAAAGCTTCTGGCATAAAGCAAGGTTCAATAGCTTTGCAAGGTGTTAATACTATAATAGCTAGCGTTTACTATCTAAATTTCAGAGTCATCCGAAAGAACATTCAATGTATAATTATTTTAATCGCCAATCAAGGGAAAAATCAAAACAAGGGAAATTAAAAAATTTTAGATTTACATAAAAACACAAATACCATTTACCAGGCATTCCCTGATTCAATAATTATTTCCCCATAATATCGATCAACCCACATATCCAAAAATTACACCATTGATCCATAGTATCCTCACTTAACCAACCATCCATACAAAAAGAGCAAAAAATGTGGCAAATATGAATGAACGTACCTTTTAATCCGATTTGCATCCACGTAGAAAGACTCCGAGCGTTCAACCCCGTTCTTTGATTATCCCATGGGATGAAGAAGATGAGCGGGCCGGAACAATACAGTGAGGTCAAGACGGACGAATCATCAGCTCTCGAGAGGACTGAAGAATAAAAGAAAATGAGTATGAAAAATGGAAAAGGATGTGTAAGAGATATGTGAAACGAAGAGGTGAAATAAGGGAGTGGAAAAGCGGATAAAAGAAGATAAAAAGGTAAAGCGAGATAGAACTAAGGAAGAGGTGAGATAAATTGAAAAAGGAACGAGAAGAATGATTTACATTTTTTACTTTGACAATATATTTGTCCAAGTTCAACTCCGTAACGTTTTTAAAAAAAGCTAAGTTTACGTTTTTGAAAGCATTGTTATTGAGATTTAAAATGGAAAATTGAAAAAAAGTAAATGTTTAGTGACGAAGTATATTTAAAGATTACCATTTAATAGGTCCGGACCACGCAATAACTCCGTATACAATAACCTCAGAGCGCCCTTTCGTGTAAAGGGTATTGAGCATTCTCCCCATATATGTGCACCAAGGGTAGCCTTCGATCGATGACAGGAACTTTGTAACTTTTCTTATTCCGATCCACAACTCGATTCCTCCAAGGGTAGGAAAAATTGATACCGAAAAGCGAAAAAAATGTGGCGGGTTAAAAACGAAACTATGAACTCTCAAGACAGGAGGAGAAAAATACGTGTGAGTGGAATTGAAAAGGACGAAGGAAAAGTGAAAGAAAGATGAGGGGTGCGAGGAAAAGATGAGGTGGTGGGAGGGTAGTTTAAATGCGGATGCAAGAAGAGAGAAAGACAGCGTGAGAGTGGGATGGAAAAAGAATACAATAATTAATTGCAAAGGTGAGGGTAACAAAGATTAAAAATTTTACGATGACGTTACAATAAATTATAATAATTATTTATTGCTCTCTGGACCTCTGCAAAAAGATACGATAAAGATAGTAAAAAACATAAACAATGCGCAATTAATGACTCAGAAACTCACGAACGGATTACATAGCCTTTGACAACAAAACTTGTGTCAGTAAATTATCTTGGTAAAGATGGGAGTGCGTTGAACATGTTTATGTTAATTCATTTTTAAATTGCGACATGAAAGTTCATTATAAAACATGCAGCCTGCATACCTCTATTTGCAGGTCTTCACTATATCTTATCGTCACTAGATTGTGAGATACCACTCCAAAGTCATCATTCCATCTTGTGTTAGAGGTGTGAACATCTCTGTTCCGTGACAAACCGAGAGTCAGATGATTTACATAAATTATGGCATAGAAAATAAATACCTGAGAGGAAATTTCAAAACTTTAAGGTGCTTTAAAAAACCCGATATATATTTCCAGTGACGCAAAAATTGAATATCTTTAAAGTTCCACTTAGTAGCAAGTCGTTATAATTTCTTTATGGAAAATATCTTTCCTGAACTCACATTGCCACATTATCATAGAGAAACTCCCCGATAATACCATGAGACCGAGGAGTTCGTGCATATGTTTTACTTATTCTCTCCATATCTATGTAATGACCCCAAGATTTAATATAATTAGTTTTTGCGTTCCGATCCCAATGTTGGATGGGGATAAAGAAGAAGAACGCCCCATGAAATAAAATGACAAACTATTAACAGTGGAAACAAGCAGGGGAAAATTTGTCTAAGAAAAATTGAAGAGGATAAGGAGAGAAGGGAAAAAGTTAGGCGAGGTTATTGAGGAGGAATGAAGTTGAAATGTGGATGCAGGAAGAGAGGAAGTCAAAAAGAGATGGAAGAAAGACAGGGTGGATTGAAAGGAAAGCAGATTGCAGGTAAAAGTTTTTAACTCGACGTTGTTTTCCCATTCTATTGCATACTGATTGTAATAACATAAAGAGTTCCACCACACTTCATGTCGGTGTTAAAATGTTAAATGACAAATTAGAGAAAAACAGTAAATTGAGACAAACTCAACGTAAAAGTTGTCATTAGTAAGTTTAAAACAAGTGAGAGGTCCTAAATTAACATTTGATCAGTTTTGAATGTATTCAGTCGTATCCTATACCGAGAAGGAGCATGCTACGAAAAAATAGCCAGGTAAAAACGAAACTATTATCTCATGAGACGGAAGGAGAAAATTCCGTGTACATAATCAGAATTGAATAATATGAAGGGAAGGGAGAGATATATATGTATTTAAGACGAAGAATTGGAGGAATCTGATATGCGGAGCAAGAAAGGGAGGAAATGTAAGTAGAGGAAAGATCTGATGCTTTTTGGCGTATGCTGGCAATGAAGCCTTTTGAAGATCTCCACCGGGTAAAATTCTGCTAACAATTAAAATATTGTAAAGACTGAGGCAACGCAAGATTGAAGTTTTCACTTCACAATGCTTTCGCATGTATACCTCTTCTGTAATTATAATATCCCTCAGGTTCCACCCTTCTAATATTTGGCATAAACATTTCAAAATTATGTTAAATACCAATAACATTTAAGGACATATTCACCTTTGAATTCATTATTAATCCGTGGATATTTAAAAATAATCCTTTAGCAACAACGTGAGATTGAACTGTTTACGCTAATGTCCATATGCATCTTATTTTTAGGCATGGATCTTTATAGAGTGACTTTTTTGATCGAGGATATTCTGGCAACAGTACAAGAGAGCAAAACAATGATGTGAAAACGTACTGATTTGCCGGTTGAAACCACTTTGAAATCCTTGGCGGTGACCGGCCAAATTGATCTGGATTGCGTGTTGCCATATCTTTAGTAATCAAAACATAGCTGGACTTGTTATGTCCATTATGAGTTATATTTTGAGTTATTAAAACTGTACGGCAAGTCTAGTATGTATACACGCCAAAAGAATGTATACACTCCAAATTCATGATTCCTCTAAGTTGCCAGCTCTACATAATTTATAGTAGACTCTCCCGGCTAAAGTATCGTCGTGATGCGGCAGCTGAAGTCAAGAGACGACCAAAGAGTCAATTCACTCACTCGGCGTCAAGGGGGTATGTCGCAATTGTAAATTATAACACCATTCAAAACCATTAGAATTGCACGCGAATTGTGATGAAACCAAGCACCGTGGACGGTTGAAACAGACTGTTTTGACTTTCCATTCTGAGGGTTCGGGCTCGAATCCCGACATTGGCAGAGATTTTTCATGGGAAACCGAATCCTTATTTGAGTGTCTTTTGGAAGGCACTTCAAGAACAGTACTCAGTCTTACGGATATGACGTTAAGCTGTAGTACCCTTGGCACCTTTCGTTAATATCAGGCTAATGCCGACCTCGGGTTCCACTACAGCCATCCTCCGATCCCTGAATAACCCATCCTTTACCAACCTACCCACATTTCCACCATGGCACAAATCACCTCAGCTGTCGTTCGACTCCATAAATAAACAATCAACTGGCCATCATTTAATACCTCAAGCTAATTATGGCAAACTTCATTTTAAAAATTAGTAGGCTTACGCATTGAGCTAAGTGACTCATCATATTATTCCATTTCCGATCTTGAATCCTAATGGGGAAGAGATAAGTTGAACGGAAATCAAAACAAAAGACAAAATATGAACACCTTAGCAAAGAGGAGGAAAGTAATCTATTCTTCCAAACACACAAAAAACTGTACATAATGTTTTACATCTTGGAAGTCAAGTACCCTAGAAAGTCATTAACATGTGTATAGGGTTCCTCAATTGATTAACATGCATTGTAACGTTACTATAAAAACTATATATTCATGAAAAATACGGGGTTGATGTTTTCATGAATAAAAGTGGTTCGTAAGAGGGAAAAAATATGAGCAAGTAGTATTGAAAAGGAATCAGGGGAGTGAGGAAGAGAGAGATATGAGACGAAGAAGGGGAAGAAGGAAGTTGAAATGCGGATGCAGGGACAGAGAGAGAGAGAAAGGCAAAGAAGAGAAATGGGAAGCAGGAAGAGTCCGGAATGGATTGGAAGGGAGAGGTGGAGGGGAGGGGCGGGGGGGGGGGGAGAGTACAGAGAAGGTAGGAACGGAGGAGAGGGGAGGTTTATCAAGTTAGCCCCCCGTGTGTAGCTCTCTCTTCCCTCCCTCACCCTCCCACATCGCTTCCACCCTCCACAATCCACCCCCCTTACACTTTCAGAGACCTCCTCCTCTCCGGGTCACCCTTCCAACCCCCTTGCCCTCCCCCCCAGACTCTCCTGCCCACTCCAACCCACGAAAGCAATCTCACCATTTTCCTACTGAAGCGGGGAGCGCGCGCTAACCGAGTTACCCGACAATTTCCCACCTCTTTCCCTCTCCTGGCTCCTCCCTTCCCCGCCCCCCTCCAACTCCCCCTCCCGTATTCCCGCCACCCTGCACATCCCTCCCCCTCTTGCTCTCCAGAACCCTATCCCAAAGCGTCCATCCGTAACCTCCCCCGCCAACCTCCTACACCATACTCATACCCCTAACATTGCACCACCTCCTGGACCATCTCGGCTCTTCCATCCCTCCCCCCTCCCACATTCGGTTCCAATTGATCCCCCACACGCCCTCTGTACCCTGTGCTAGGGTAAAGGGTCTGTCCTCCTCACACTCCTCCCACCACCACTACCTTCCCTTCTTCCATACCCTTGCTCCTCTCCCAAACTCCCACTCCCCTCGAACCATCCGAAGATCTTATTTTTTTCCCCTCCTCTATATCCCCTCTATTTTTTTTATTTCCCCATTCTCCAATCTCTCCACGACACATCCGTATCCCCAATCCCGCTGCGACAGCGTTTTGACGTCCCTGACTTTTCTTTTTATATATTTTTTTGTTGTTCGCCATACTCCCACCCCACTCTCTCTATCCGAACAGGTTTCTTCTCAACTCGTTCCCAACTACGAACGATCGTCCGATCCTCACCTTTCCTCACCTCACACCCCACCACTCGGTTCTCCACCGACCGAACAGCCAACACACAAGTCTCTCCTCGCACCTAGACTTGACAATAATCCGAGAACCTAAATTGCCTTTTACCGTTGTGATTGCTGTCGCCTTGTTACGCTTCACACGAGCGGGCACATGAGCGCGGGATACACACACAAAGATTGGATGACGTTGTCCCGTTTGGAGGCTGGAAGATACAAAAATAAGAGATGTCTAACTCGGCGCTTTTTAGAGGGGTTTAAGTGATCCTTCCGTCTCGCTTCCCACTGAGAATGGGTGCGTCAGAGTGGGGGCTTTTGGGTGCCGAAGATTTGCTGGCTTGTATCGAGGTAAGAAATCCGTAAGGATTATGCGGAAGAGACACCATAAATTTCTAGGGAGGGTAAAGAATAGCCACGTTGAAGATGCTTTAAGGTCGTCCTAATCCTTACCTTTCCAGCGCTCACGCGAGGAATAATTACTTAAGTTTTCAAAGGCAAATTCTTTGGTCATTGAAATCCGTTGGTGTTTTGTAAAAAAACTGCATCAATATAACGATCCTTCGATTTGCCGCAAGAGACATAAGGACATAAGGATAAGGACATAAGCTCCGAACATGGGAAAGAATAGGAAAGGGGATTGGCAGAGGGTAAAGGGGGAAAAATCTAGATTATTATTAGATTAGTGCCTCACTCTATATCTGCAATAGTCGTGCTAATGATTAAATTCAACCTTAATGGTGACAAGGGCTACGTCATCAGTGGGGTTTTCACGTTCTCCTCCAATGATAGTCACTATCATTATCAAATATATAACTTTCCTATATCGATTCCTCTTAAATGTAAAGAGCAGGTTAATTTGTTTAGTTTTTTTACTTAATATATTGCATTTATTACTTTTATTTAACATTGCTGGGCTGTGGAATTAATCATCTGAGTTTTCATTATTTCTTAAATTCACTTTGGTATATGATTACAAACCAGTTTCCGGAACGAATAATGCTCGAAATCCCAGGTTAAAATTTCTTTTGTATCCTAAAGATGCATTGTGGGGGGTATAATCTAACCTTAAGAGTGGACATGCATTTCATGTGATTTGAATGTTTATAGTAAGCATAGCTTGTGTGTACACTCGATTTATTTTATTGCGGCCTCCAAACCAGGCTGTAGGTATAACAGGGATGTGACACCAAAGGATGGTGTATTATCTCGCGTAACCAACGTACCCAGAGAGAACAAATTGAAGAAGATAAAACTCCGTCGATGAACAAAACATCCAACTTGAATCATTGATGTAACACCTGGCTGGGTCAAGCAAGCTCTCATCGGACGAATGCGGTTTCTTCACGAAGCGTCCGAGATCACTGCTCTGCCGTGAACATGAAATCTGCTGTAAAAAGCGCCCTCCGAATCATCGCCCCGCGGGCAATAAAACCCAATTACTTGAGGGGAGACACGGGGCCAATCAGTGGGAACGCATCAAAGTCATTAACCTTCCCCCCTCCTCATGACTAAAATATCTTCGCGACGGGATCCAGCCGGGAAGGATAATTGGTAGGAAATTACCTCGCCCAGACGTTCTTTTTCTTCAATTATGGCCTCGAATAAAAGAGGACTCCTGGAAATGTTATTACTAATTGAATAGCTGCGCTGTAATGTAATTTGATTTATTTCTATTTTTATGTTGTTATTAACGTGCTAGTAATCGATCGTTGATGACCGAGATTGAGAATTCGAATGATGACTTTTTTGCGTGTTACTTCTTCGTTGAATATAGATACATGGTATAAGGGAGTAAAGAATTACACATATACAATCCACTGTAGCAGTAATGTTGGCCAGTTTGTTGCTATTCCTAGCAATCAAAACAATCACTTATTTGTCATACATGATTTTTTTGATACATCATCTGAAAGGTTTTATATTTATGAAGAGTTAATGGATTGTCGTAGAAGAGTAAGAAGTATTTTAGAAAAATAATTACTTCAATTGTTACCGATGATACCAAAATTATGACGGTTGACGGATGATATTGCGGCCACATAATGTTTCTCCGGTCATCGTAAGGGTGAATTTAAGGTGTCACACGTACCACCAGGAAATAAAAATAACTCAAACAAAAGTTACATAAGAGAATGTCTATTTCGAAAATGGCCAAAGGTCCGTGGTTCGATTTTACGGTCTAGATACACTTTTCACAGAGGCAATCTTCAGTGAATTCTTCAGGCCTTCGATATATTCACCGCGTATTTTGAGAAAATCTGGCATGAGACACCAATTTCATGCATGTACTACGTACGGAATGCTTGAGATATACGTACGAATTACATGGCGCTAGCAAGTAAGCAGGGTGCATTGCTATGGCTTCGCTTATCTTGACTTGGTTCGATGCCGCGAGGAAAGGGGGTGGGAGTTACGAATAATACATCCGCTCGGATTACGCTTTATTCATGGAAATGGGGACATTGGTGTGGGGAGGGGTTGTGGTGGAGGCGGGTGATGGAAGAATTTGGGGAAGCAAGGATGCTGAGGGAGGTGAAATAACACATCAATTTATTTCATTGTTCCCATTTATATTCGCGTGAGCAGATGTATCATGATTTTTCAATTTCAGGTTTAGAATGGCGTTTACTTCATCATTTTTCCCATGTATTCTATCATACTGGCAGAGGCAGGACTAGTTGATGGGGGCAGAGACGATTGACACATCAGTTTATTTTCCGTGGATGCAGTAACACAGCTAGTATATGATTGGCGATGTGGAGCAAAATTGCAAAATTTAGACCTAAAGTCTATAGTAGAACCTAATCCCACTAGCAATGTGACAGCCAAATGTCGAGAAGAATTTTTCATCAAGAGTGATTTTCTTACGACGGGAGCGATAAGCCATTTTACCGTGAAAGAGAAAACTCACCGTCTACATAGGTAAGTCACATGTCTAATTCCACTAAAAATGATGAAACTTAAAGAATTACCATTGGCAATAAAAGTTATAGCCACTATAATGTATCTTCAATATCTAACGGACAACTTTAATTTGAAAAATAATATCAAATGGTTTACTAGGGCAAATGGGGTTTATCATCAAAGCTCGAATCTATTATTTTAGAGTGTAACAATATTCTCCATAACTCCATTATTTGAATCCCTTCTATCTTGAAAGCTGTATCTGGGTATAGCCACGCAAAGGAAAATCGATTATTTGAATATAAAAATCACCTAATGCTTGCACCATTCACGTGGCGTCTAGGCACAGGAAAACGCAACAGAACCTATGTATAGCCTATAGTAACCACTAATTTTCGACCACAAGGAAGGTGACCTCTGGGCCGCCTCAAAGAAAGTCCCAATCCTGGCAAAATATTATGCATAAGTTTTGGTACATTCTGTGGTACATTCTGTTGGGAAAAAATTATTAATACACAGAATGTTTTTAGCACTACATGAAAATGGAAAAATTTCTTTTAACCCCCGACGTTAAAGGACGAGGTGCGAGCCAAATTCAATAGGTGAATGCACCTACGGGGTAATTATCGCGCACGTTTTTACACTCATAAGCTTAAAAGCGGGCACCGTGGACGATCAAAGAAACATCGCGGGTGCCAAAGCTACTGTTTGTGAGGTCAGGGGTGCGACAAGGATGAAAAACATTCCACCCTCGTGGCGTTTTTAAAAACGAGACGCTTAACAATACCCGGCGAGAGATCGCCTATCAGGGGACAGAAGAGATTAGCCGTAAAACGTTTCTCCCCTCGGAGTTTTCGGACATTCATCTCGGCTAATAACATTTTCCCAGAGCACCTTTTCGTCGCACTCGGTGGTGCCAGGCGACGAAGGAAAAAATAAATCGGAAAAAAAGGAAAAACAAAACAATGCAGCTCAGCCGACGCAGTCCCTATTTTGCGGAAATTTTTCTCTCCCAACCCTTCCTTGCTTCCCCGAGATCACTTTTATGTTATTTTCCCACGGGGAAAAATAATAATATTTGCGAGCTGTATCCTGACTTTTCTTTCATGTCCGTCCCTTCGTTCCACCACATCCTACCCCTTGTCCTCTCACCTCCCTTCCCTCTTCACTCTCTTTTCATACTCTCCCTCCAACCCCACTCCTGGTTGCTTTAGTGCCGCGGTCTTGCTTACTGTGGGGGGGAGGAAGGAGGCGGGGACCCATGGCGGACGCAAGGGGGTTGCGAATTCCTCCCGCTACTTTCTGACTTCCATTTCCCACCCTCTACGAAACTTCAACCCTCCCGACGATGACCAGTGCCTTGGTCTGCGGTGGGTTTACGGGAACTCGAGGATACTCAGATCTCGATACACGACACTCAGATCTGCACTGAAAGCAGTACTTTAAATAGCGCCGAAATTAATTCAATTACAGCAGTTAAATAAGCAAGCAAGCAAGCAAGCAAAAATTAAGCAAGGAAAACAGCAATTTAATCGAATTTGATGACTCGTAGCCTTTGTTTATAGGATGCTGATTTGAGGGCACAATCGTGTTGTCCAGGCGTTTCCTGAACTAGGAAATATTAATTAGAGTTTTGGCTTGGGGTATGTACTATATTGTTTACGAGACATTCCAAACAACTTCCAGGAAACCAGTTCTTCAAGTATCTCGAGCACATTATCTTGATTACAGTTCCCACCATTCCTCGGAAGATTTCTTGCAGTGTAACACTTCTTACAGATGTGCGGTAATCTCGCGAAAACCTAGCGCGATGCCACACTCGAGTTCCGGACGGAATGTCATGCAGGAAATATTTCTGTCATACACTTATATATGAAATATTTAAGCTGGAAGTTTGGTACTTGGTTGAAAATGAAGCCAAAGTACAGGTGATCGCACCACCCTTCATATCGCATCTCTTAAAAATTTCCAAACCAAGGCCTGAAGCACATTTTGGTGTATCTTTTGCGATTTATTTAAAAATGGGAATTGATACATTGGACGGAGAAATAAATGGGAAGAGTCATAGAGGACGGCCAAGCATGGAATACATTGAGACAATCGTGAAAGACGTCAAAATAAATAATTGTGTGTGAATGAAGCGGAGGGCAGAGAGGAGAGTGGAATTTTGAGATTCTGGAAACTTATCTTCGTATTGATGACTACTGCTGATGATATTGAAATATTCAATACGCACTTCATTTTTCCATCTATAACAATTACCAGCATATGATTTTCATTTTACTTTTCTTTCATTATGTTTTATTCTTTTTCTCTCTTTTTCTAACCGGAATTTTCAATGTTCATTGTGTGAAAATATACACATAAACTTTGACTCAGCATGTTACGCAGACTTTACCGCCACCCCTTCCGGCGTGGCTGTTTTCCTGCACTTGCGTCAAGATTCCACCCTGTCATCCTTGCGTTTTTCACTAATTTGTATGCATCTTAGATGAAATCAATTGATTTTCTGTGCATCTGTATAAAAATATAAATATTAATAATATAAATATTTTTTAAGCACAAAATTATTCATAATTGACTATAAAATTACTTTTCACTGATGTAACTTTTACTAGGGGTCCGGTAAAAGAAGGGACTGCCCTGTCACAGTTTCGCGGTAGGGATCCGTCAAATCCGGACATCCTCCTCCAGTCCAAGTGGATGATTTTTCCACTGCTGAAGAGTCAGATTTACAGGCCTATAACAGAGAGTTTAGGTTGTGCTTTAGTTTAGGTTTTTTAGGTTGTGCTTACCTTGACAGGGTACGGCATAGTGGGAATGTAAATACGAGATGTGATAAAAAAAATAACGGGAATATTTAAATTTCGCGGGCTTTATAATTCCGATTTTTTCGCATAATGAGTTCCTGCCATATGGTCATACGGTCAATAAAGAAGTTATGAGCTGCTTGTGTGAAGAAATCCGACAAAAATGCCCAGAATTGTGGCAAAAAAAAACGTGGAAATTTCACCACGATACACCTCACTGCTTATTCGTGATTATTTGGTAAAAAAAAACAAGCCACTCAGCCACCGTATTCGCCGGTCATGCCCCCCTGTGACTTCTTTCTATTCCCGAGGCTGAAGAAAACCATGAAAGGACGATGTTTTGCCAACATTGATGAGATAAAAACAGAATCGCTGAAGGAGCTGAACTCTATACCGAAAAGTGAGTTCCAAAAGTGCTTCCAAGATTGAAAAACCACTGACACAAGTGCATTATATCTAAGGGGGATTTCTTTGAAGGAGACAAAATTGATATTGATTAATAAATAGGTAAATATTCTTTAAGAAAAACGAAAATTCCCGTTATTTTTTATCACACCTCGTATGTACATACTATGCTGTTATTGGATAGAGGTTGTTCAGAAAATTCTTTGACATTCTGCATGTGAAATAACTAGACTTGAATACATCGCGGTGACGATATATACGTTACAAATGTGTGGTGGGTCGGTTATTTGAGGCGATGACCAACAAATGAGGTAATTTTTACTATTATGGACAGGTGGGCAGGTTTTAGAGAAGGATTTTATGGGGAATGGAAGAAGGATGACAGAGTCAGTGTAAGTCTGATCTTAATATAGTTGCAACAGGAGACCACGGTTCAAGGGCTCATTCGACGGACGGAGTACTCCATGGGAAGAGCTCCTAACGCAGAACAAAAGTAGCGCTCAGGGTTCCACTAAAAAACATCCGCCGCCGCAGGGATTCGATCCCGGGTCCGCGAGGTGGGGAACCGGTAATCTGACGACTTCACCAACCCGACCCCCTTACGTTACGATTTGTCTATTAGTTTTAGTCCCGTGAACTGGCTTTAAGTAACGTTATGTTATGCCCATAAAATATGGTCCTCTGTTCAGTGTGAACATTTGTGTCATGTGTCCCTCGTCACAATTTGCCACTGCCGCTATGTTCATAAGTTTTAGCCCTGTGAACTTGCCTCAAGTTACGTTATGTTGTCTCTATAGGATATGTACTTGTGTTCTGTGTAAACTTGTGTGTATCATGTGACCCTTGCCAATATTTGCTACTGGCGGGGGTGAAAACAGGGCCCTCAGGATGGGAAGCCAATACTCGTGTCTCCACACCAACCCGATCTAATACATATGCGATTTACTGCGTATATCGCGATACGATAGAAAAATTCCAGCATGGCAGTGCTCCGTCCATATCTCCCCCCTCCCTCCTTCCTTCCTGACCCCCTCTTTTTTCCACGCTCCCCTTCACCCACCCTCCTCTACCCTCCCGCCCCCACTCAGGTGCACAAAGCGGCGTCGGCAGCGTCGGAGGCGTCCCCCCTTTGCCTTTTATCGCCGGTCACGGACCGTGGAAAGGCAGCACGCCGTGACTGAGAGAATTGCGTGCGTCCCACGAGGGGAGGGAACGAGACGTGTTGTATATAAGGGGTGGGAATGAAGGAGGCTTTCTGCCCCGAAGGAGCGGTGTGGGAGGGGAAGGAGGAGGCGGTGCCGCCAGGGGCGGCTGGCCTGGGAGGAGGAGGATTCGCAAGGAAGGCAGGGAGGGTATAAAAAATAGAGGCAGGGTAAAGGAAGGCAAACGGAAATACTAAAGAGTGTGTTTTTAAAGTGCTCCGCTCCGGGTGTGTGCTCCTCCCGGCTCGGAGTTTTTAGTGTGTGCTAAAAAGTTCGCCAAAGGTAGGAATCCCTGTCTCACGCTGTAAGGAAGGGAAAATAAACGGTTTAGAGCGTCCTCTGGGTTAAAATCATCGGCCTTGTATGTGGTGCCGTCCCCGTCGCTGAGGTGGAACCTGCCGAGGGTGGAATGGTTGCACTCGGGGAGAAATTATTTCTCGTTGGCGAGCGGAAACATTTCCAGAAACAGGTGTAACTCCTGGAGAAGAATGAGACAATACGGAAGTAATATTGTCTCCCTCGCAAATGGTTGTGCGGTCGTTAATCATCATTACTTAGTGTGTGCCATTACAAAGTTGCCTATCCCCAGGCGATATGCCTCACAGATAATATATTAAATTGCCTCCATTTTACAGATGGAAAGATGTGAATTTTCATTAAAAATTCCAATATGAGGTTTTTTTTGCAAAGCTGTAACATGTAACGTATATTTTTGGCGCGAAGTGAGTCTTCTGGAGGAGCTTCCAATTCCTGCAGTATCTTCATTTGTTTGCTTCGAGCTTTTGCTGTAATTGCAGGCAGTATCATTAATTTGATTTTAGATTACAGGTAGAAACAACAACTTGATTTTAGATTTCGGAGGAAATTTATGTTAGTACCTTTCCCTCAAACATCTGCGTCACGGCGGTTCAGTCACCATCCTCAAGGTCCTCCCACTTTCTCCTCCTCTGTTTGATTGTGTTTGTTGTTGGTACTGTCCCTCGTGCGTTGCTAGTATTTGATTCTTCTCTAGGAGTTGCATGCTCGAAAATAGTTTTGAGACATGCGAAGTTGCCTCTACTAAGTGGTCATGGCGGTGAGTTAAAAAAAGCCGTGTCAGTTGAACTCCTTGGCTTTTTTTCAATTTCTACAGCATTGCACATCAATCGTGGAAAATAAATGCTTTCTTTAGCTATTTCAAAAATGGTTATGGACTTTAAAAAACAATTATGGACATCGTACCTAGCATTCTCTGACCCTGACTTACTTTCTTCTCCAGACACAAGAATAATTTAAACCTCGATGAAGTTTTACGAGAGAAAAAGTTTTGTGTCAATAGATTTATATCTGTTATATTTTCTACGCGATGAAATTCAGAAAATTAATGTTGATTTGGAAATATGTCTCCCAAAGGGACGATTTTCACATTACAAGTTACTTAAAGAAACATTTCCTGATAAATTATTTTTGCCAGGTGGAAATTTGTTTTGAAATGGGAAAGAAAAAATAATAAAGAAATAAGATAAATATTATAATTAGAAAAATACTGTAGATCTTATGCATAATTCTCAAAGGAAGGTGAACCTAGTGCAAGATGAAAAAGGTGATCAATATTTTCCTCTTACCTTCAAAACAACAAAACTGCCTACCGAAATTTGGAGAAAATAACTAAATGCAACACAAAACAAAGAATGAGAAGAAACTATATCGATTTCCTTATATTTAAAACTAAAAAGCTTTTTAAATATATTCAGAGAACTTTCCGAGCTCAAAATGAATGGGAGATGAAAGGGAAATGTACTTGACGGTTGGCTATTTCAATTAAATTACATGTATTTAAAGCTCACATAAATAATCTTCCGTTTATATCAAAATGCTCACGCCACGTCTACATTTTAATAATTTTAAATTTATCGTCAAAGTGAGAGCTCAGAAAGTTGCTATTTCAACAGGTGTCTAGAGCTTGGCTCTGAGAATTCGCGGAAGGTTCAGTGAATGAGGAAATCCAAATAAGTGTCACAGTGAAAGATCAAAGGATAAGACTGAGGTTCGTGCATTAAATTCACATTTATTTATTCATTCTAGGAATTAATATTCAGGTAAGAGTTTGACAAAAGCACTGTAGAGGCTGAGCAATGATGAAAAAGTCTATATGAAACACCCTTTTACCCTCTAGTTTGAGGGATAGTTTAACCTTTTTATGAAAAATATTGTTTAACAAAATGAAGCTGAAGGAGAGCACGGTTTCCTACACCGAAATTCTAACATATCCACAAAATATCTAATGAGTTCTCTTTAAGCGATTGACCAAAAAATCTACATTTACAAATAATTAACTTATCCATAGAGGGGTAACATGTAAAATAAATGGAAAATAGCATGAACTCGATTACAGTTTTCTGGAATACTCGAGGATTTTCAGATTGTCATTATTTACATATGTTTTTTATTATTAAGGTTATGCACAGGTTACAAAATAAAATTATGTTGCTATTTCATGGCCATGGCTCTAAGGCATTTTCCATGTGGGTACTAGGTTTTTTGAGTTGCCATTGACTTTGATATAAGACATCTTTTTTGTGTGGTAATGTATACAAGTCGAAAAAACGAGGTAACTAATTAGTTAAAGCCTTTATTTCTTGGCTATTGAAACTAAAATATGCTTTTGAAAGCGATTACTTGGGTATTTCATTATCCTACTTCTCAATTCATCAGCAAAACTGGATAGACTCGCTGGACGTGTCTTTGCTCCTGATTGAAACGGATCTGCATTGATTCTTATATATATATATATATATATATATATATATATATATATATATATATATATACACACACACACACACACTCTACACATATACATATACACACACACACACACACACATATATATATATAGAGTGTGTATGTATTAACAGCCATTCATTTTATTCGGCGAGTTGATCGATATTAAATGAAGAAAAATGGACATGCAGCAAATGTAAGTAAGGCAAGAGCACACAATTTCTACGTAAACATTTAATGAATCCTATTTACTATTAGCATTTCTATGATAAATATCCCTTATACAACGTTTTTCATATCAACAGTTAGTTTCACGTTCAGATTGTTTTCTCTAAATGAAAAAGCCTTCTGTGAAAACTAAGGATCCATTGTAAAAGTTCTGGCAATTAACTCATATTCCAATTACTTCGCGAAAATTTAGATAGAGTTATTTCAATCGGCAAAATGTGTACCTCATTGTGATCAATTATCTTAGTATAAAATATATTTACTAGTTAAAGTACTAATTTAATGGTGCTCTATATTATATCGATCCTATTGAAGCACGCATTTAAGGCAAGGCCCTCAATAAACATTCGAAGTGTATGATCATCTAAGGCCCTGCCAACGTCCATTTTATTGTAAATTCATCTAGCAATTGGTTATTTTCTCACATTAAATTCACTTGCTGAATTTTTGTTAATAGATTACTTTTTAATGGATACAGAAGCAAGGATTAGTTTTCTTATTATATTACTCTTGCAATTTACATCAAATAATGTCACAATACCAGTGGAAAACTGTGAGCATAAAAGAGAGACTTGCTATACGAAATAAATTTCAGCTTAGGGATACAGAAAGAGAGAAAATACAGATTACTTCAGGTTTCCGACTAAGTTTTAGAATGCACGTCGAGTCTTCGATAGTTTATCTTCGTCGGTGCCGAAGTGGCTGTTCGTTCTTTGGAATTCTCTGATCTTAGTTCGTCTCGAATTTACCGCTCGGTCCATTTGGTGCACGAGTGAAGCTGATTGCTTTCCAATAGCATCGGTGGCCTTCACAACTCAAAAAAGTCTGAGCCAACCCACAGCCTCTGGTATAGATAGCGGTCTTCTTTCAAATCTAGGCTCTCTCTCTCTTTGAACGGAAAGAAATAAAAAAGTACATTTGAAATACTTGCAGGTTGCAATGGTTCTCGTTTACTAGAGAGAGTATCGAATTCGCTTCCCGTTATCGGTGCTTTTCCTCTGAAATGGAGTGGAGAAAAAAAGAATTTCAATATAAATGAGCTTCTTTTATCCACTCAAAAGATTTTACTCACGTTAATATCAATCTAGATAATTGATTTCACTCGCTATTAATTGAGCAGTAAGGAATAATTATTTACATATAATTATTTCGTTATATTTTAAGGTTTATCCCCACGGAATGTTGATGTCAAGATATTATTCATCGGGAAATTCAATTTTGAATGAATTCGATGAAATGTATAATGGAACGCGTATTATTTTTACAAAGACGCCTGAAGACGCCGACATTCAAATGAGGGAAATTTCGAGTGCATATTTTAGGTAGTTATTTTCACCTCTTTGGCGATCTTCGCCCCACTTATCAATTCCACTGGCTGCACGATTAGCAAGTGTTTCATAAGCCTATAAAAAAGAAGTGTTTCCATATATTTCCTTATTCAGAAGACCTTAGATGCAGTTAAATCAACAATAATGTTGCATTAAAATATTAGGGTAATTACTCCGTGTTAAAAGTTATATGAAAATGTATTCTCATCTTCTGATATCGTCTTCCACGCGTGCATGTTATGTAAATGACCGTCCCGCGTTCATTTTAAAATGAACGTGGAGATGAAATACGCACAATGTATTGTATTTGTAATTTTATTTTATAAACTCAATTAAATATCTTATATTTTCCTTCATTCTTTGTATCTCCAAGGTTATTCTGCATTAGTTTGGTGATATCATGTCCTTCCATTCCGATTACATTATTCTTCCAAGTTTCTCCACTGTTTTATGTGCTTCAATTTTCATTGAAAAATGGCGAATGCGATGCGGAGAAATATGATGATTCGACGGAAAAGTTAATAATCGGTGACTCGAGTCTATCAGCGGTTTTCAATGCTCATGGGGAATCAACACGATGAGCTTGGATCGCATTCGTATGCTGCCCGCAATACACGAACGTATAGCGTAACACTCTCGACGCCGTGCTTCGCAGGCGTTATGACGGCAGATAACATGTGCATAAAGAATAAAGTGAGATGGATAAATCAAGTTATCTTAATTTAGAGATTACGAATGTCTTCCGCTCACTTTTAGTAAAGTACTGCCATTATATTTTTTATAAAACTATCGTTTGCGCAAAAATCAAGTAGACTACAGTTTGGATTCTGATTGAAAATAAACTAGTAAGTTATATTAGTTATTTTAGCACATTCTATTTGTCGTGAAATCATGCCTACCTTTTCTTTTAAACAATATCTTCGGTTTTTATGTGCGATGAGAACAAAAGATAGAAAACACAGAGATAGAGCAAGAACTTTGTAAGTTAAACTTCACATATAGATACATTTTATTGGCACCTTGCATGAAAATTCCGTGAGGATTGGATATCAAGTTTTTTCTTTATCAAATTTCAAAGAGAGGTGTCCATAAAGAGTGGCGAAAGAAACAGTTTCGATTTTGTTTTCTCTTCGCGATTAAATGTTCAAAAGTGTATTTTACAAAAATACGAGCGTAGTTTAATGCAAAATAAAATACGCTAAATACCAAATGGATGAATTTTGCCATGGAAATATCACTTGACTTGACCGCGACCGGGCTCTCAAATGCTGGTCACGTGTGTCTGCTATTAGCACCTAGCCATCCTTGTTCAATGCGAGTTTCAGCGGAGATTTATATGAACTAGATCTCTTCTTGAGTCCACATTGTAGCATAGAAGACGTTGCCGTGCATGATAAGCCACATTCGTGGAGGATAAACCCAACATTGTCGCTTTAGAACGACTAACTTTAGACAACGTCCAAATCGCTGCGGATTACATAAGTGATATGGTGTGCAGTCATGCGCACGGGCGCAAAGGTATGCACCATAGGGGATGGAATTTACACCCGTGCACTTGAGTGCGTACCGTGTTATTCATGAGTTAAACAGTGATTTGGAATGTGAAAATTAACTTAAATTTGATGTCACTCGCTTTCATGCAGGTGAATACATTATTTTCGCACTATTCAGTGACGTAGAATGGGGAATCCATTAAGTAAACATAAAAGTTCATTTTTAAAACGTCCTTTTTTATCAATATCTATACATTTTTATTTATTATCTACATCAAAAATACATTTATGGGTTATAAAAACCCTCTTTGAAAAACTCATCCCTGTAGCTTGATTATAAATGCCTAGGAATTGAGTGTGTGAGTGAGTCAGTTTTGTAGTTTTATGTATAGTAATGAAAATATCACCATGCATGATGACACAGATTTATATTAGAAAGGAATCCATTGGGTGCGGACCCTCCTCCCCACCCCCGAAATTTTTGCTGTATTTTAATGAAGGGAACTAAAGGGAATAAGTATGAAAAATGTTAATTTAATTGATTTTTTACTCTGAAGTACTTTTTAAAATAATATGTTTTAATAAAAAACCGTGGGTACTGTATTCTCTCAGAAATGTTCACAGCAGAAGCCTTTAAAATAGGCTCATAGACTTAAGTCAAAATTGCACTCTCAATCGCCTGAACACAATTTTGCACTCAGTTTTCATAACTTTTCACACCCTCCCAAATTATGCTAAACATGGACCCCCAAAAATGAAATCCTGGCTAAGTCACTGCACTATCAGCAGGAAGTCTTTTTTCCCGTATATATGGTAATTTCATCCGTTGATGCACAAGTACATTTAAAATCTTTCGAAAAGAAGATAACTCCGTCTCACTATTCTAAATCTGTTTCACATTAGAAATTTTATTTTAGAAGAAGAAAGAGGTGATTTATACCCTAAGTTCGGGCATTTTTTCGCGGTCACAAAAACCTCTATTTAATTTGCCAGAACTAAGACTATGTAATGACTAACTATGCAACTAAGGCTATGACCATGTAACGCACACCTAACCTGTAATTCCGTTAAACATCCGGGTCAGAACTCCGGTAAGACACATGATTATTTACAATCGATTTCCATATTTTAAGAATTGGAATTGGTAGGGAATGGTGAATTCTCACACGATGGTGCACAGCATATCACGGATTTCGGTTAATGGAATACAGGAATGTAGCTAGCTCACTTATCAAATGGAGGAGTCATTTTCATAAAGCTACTATGGAAGCGTTATCTTTTAGGAACACATCGACAAAATTATTTTTAATCCATAAGTCATATAAATAAGTCATAGTTATGTAATTAGATGATGAGATTAAAAGGCGTGTAAATGCTAGAAAGCAAGTAATATGTAGAACGTAAAGCGCATAAAAAATGAATGAATGTATCAGGAATGAAAAATCTATGCATATAAAATTGTACTTCTCCCTCCCTCTTTTTATATGGCTGTGAAACTTGGGTATGCCAGAAGGATGAAAGCAGTAGTAATTAGTTATCTGAGAAGAGTTAGTGGTAAATTGGGAGGGTTAGGTATCAATAAGAGGGTCATTAATAAATGTAGGTAAAATGCTCCAGTTATGGACATGTATGAAAGAAGTAAACTCTTCTCGGGTTCTCCACTGGTTTAAACTATTCATAATTGCCGACGTTTTGAGAGAAAACTCGTCACTCATTATCAAGGCAAGAATTTCACAAATCTAAATTTTGAGCCAGATTAAGTACTGAGTCTTTTTTCATTGGTCGGAAGCCGATTGTTGACTCCGGGTCTGGCATTCTTAATTCTTTAAAAAAATCGGATTCCAATCATTGCTGATGTTATCACCCGAATCGCATTGAAATTTTTATTCTCCATCCGAATCTCAATGGCTTCTTTAGTTAGTCGATCCCAAAATGCCAATCATAATCCTAAAAAAGTTTTGTATCATTCAACTTAATCCTATTGTCCAAATTGAATCTGTGTTCAAGTACCACCGATTTCACTTGTTGACCAAGCCTGAAATATCTTCGGTGTTCCTTCAGTCTTATGGCAATTTCTCAACCCGTCTCACCCACGTAGACTATATTTGATGGAGTCTAGGAGTCATGAGGCCAATCGGGTTCTCCGCTCTCACTAGATCGTCTCTAAGTTTAGCTATAGGCTTGTGGACACCTTCTAATGTCGTATCTCTTTAGAATCATTGAGATATTTCCCGAAACTTGCAGGAAAGCTAGCGAAATATCATCCAAGAAATGGAGCAACGCGGTGGAATACCCGGAAAATATAAGTTCTAGTCTATCCGCTATGTTCCATATCGAGCTTATTTCTAGTAAATTACGCAAGTCGTCTACAATGTAACAGCATTTTTCGCCACTAAAATGACTCAGTGATTGTTCCGAAGCATCGTTTCACAAGCCCTTTCCAAAGCCTGAGCAACGGCAAATGTGAGAACAAGGGACGAAGGAGAAGAAGAAAAAGCAGTCAAAAGGAGCACTTGAAGACAAAATGGAGAAAACGGTAGAATCGTTCGGGAAAATACCCTTCCCAGGGAATCATTTCATCCCTTACACCCCTTCCTCCCCACACAACCAGCAAATCTTACGGGACGGAGACAGAAAACCACACACACTAGGGCGGGAGCAAACATCTTCCCGGTTCTCAGATCGACGGATTTCTCCGTACGTACGGAGGCTCCATTCCACGTATTCGTCCCCCGCACACATGCAACTTGGGTGAGTGAGAGAGAAAGAGCAAAGAAAGGGGGAAAAGAAGAAGTGGAAAGAAAAAAAAGGTTTTCCCTTGCAGGATAAGGGTAAGAGTGTGCGTTGTCTGGGGGTGTGTGTTGGAGAAAGTTGACCGGAGATAAAGGACGAGGTAGGAACCGAAAGAAGATTGGATGGAGGTTGATCGCCTGCTGGAGTAGTAGGGGAAGGGGAAAGTTAAGATGGTAGTTAGGGGGATGGTTGTAGAGGGAGAGTGGGAGGAAGGGGTGTTTCGAGTGTTTGCGGCGAAGGAGGGTCGGAGGGGAAGGGAGGTTGTTGGTGGCAAAAGGATGGGGCCGGTGGAATGGGTGAGGCTGGCTGGGCAAAGGGAGGGGTTTCCGAGATGTGAACTCGATTTGCGGTGTGACCGAAGCGAAAACGAGGAGGTGAGGGGACGTTAGGGAAGGGGGGGCTGTTGGGAAGGAAAGGTGATGGGTTCGAACTAGAGGGGAGGGGGGAGAATATCGAAGAGAGGGGATGTAATTGGCTGACGCGGAAAAGGAGGAAGAGACCAAGCGAAGGATAAGGATTTTCGGCTAGAAACCTGAAAACTACGTCGCCATCCTAGGTCAGATATTTATTGAATCTGCAGGAGAGTCCTAAAGAAACGTTTGGTGATGCCAGAGACAAAAATTAACTGGTTGGCAACGGTAGTGATAAAATAAGCGTGACTTAAGGAAGCGTGATATAATTTTCATTCGTAGCGATAAAACCTTTGGCAGAGCAGTGAATGTAAAATGGCATTGCAAATAATAAACTATAACTTTTCACTTGCGCTGCGATGAACCTACAAAAAGAGAAATATGCCGAATATATAATCACATGTGCATCAGCACCATATTCAACTTTGATTCCTATACCATACGAGTTTTCAATCAATGGGGAATTTCCTTCCTGAAGGGGATTGAGGGGATTTTGGGGGAATGGAAACTGTTCTGTTCAGAAATAAGTTCTGTATACTATTTTAACTTTAGTGTGCTATGTTATGGTCTCAATAAAGTTTATTGAATACCACATATTTGAACCGAGTAGCCAATAGCCATAGCCAACCTGCACATTATTTTAACTAGCAGAATTAAATTACTTTTTCATAATTTATAGAGGAAAAGGGAAATGATGCTCTGAACTATGGTGAAAGGAGGAGATTGAGCAAAAAAGTTTGGGAACCACTGCACTACTAATAGTAATTCGTGTAAAACAATGCGTTTTTGAAATTGCCCTGAAAAAGAGTGGATATGAAATAAGAACCAGCGATTCACTGCTCTTTCGTTAATTTAAATTGATAGAATAATGCGTCCAACCTTATCAAACCAAATTAATCAATCAAGTTCACTTGAAAGTTAACTCGTGTCTCACTACGTCTTTGTTACCCTGTACATTCTTGATTATTCGAATCTCGATTAACCGAGTTTTTGTATTATCCGAGGCACAGATTCTTCTCTTGTGGCTGTACCAAGCCAGTTTAGCTCATACTTCCGGACGTTAGAATTGACTAATCAGTTCGATCTCCATAAGAAAGGTAATTCGCCGAAATATTTTATCACAATCAAGTCAAAAAATGAAGAACGGTGAATGATAATGTACCATATGATCGCTGTAAACATATTATTCTTTTGATTTGAACTTATTCTTGTAATTTTTATTTGAAAAAGGAATTCGTGTTTTTATTCCTATTTGATATTGCATATTTTTATAGCTTTGCTCAATGTTTGTGACGTTGTTGTTGAAAAATAGAAAAAGGGGAATTTTTGAGAGATTTGGTGTAGAAAAATATGTTTTTGAAGGCACAGCTCCCAGAAAACTGAATCTTGATGAAGATAAATTGAAACTTATTGGCACAATGTATTTATTAGAAGCTATCTTAAGTTATAGTAGATCTATCTATTTTGTCCCGAACCTATTCTCGCACAGATTCCTTCCGTTTCAGCCAACTTTGTCATTAACCAAGGTAGACTCAGTCCACATTAACTCGAATGACTACGAATCGTACTTATGAAGAAACATTGTTATTCCTATAAATCTGGCAGCATATATTTCTACTTTTTTAATGACGTGAGTTTTAGAGATTTAGAGCGGGGTTAAAATTACATCTTCCGTTTCATCCTGAAACACGAGTGATCTGAATTATCAAAGCAATCGTAGTGTAGTGAGTAGTCTCCGAGTCGCTTTCGTATTCCAGTAGTAGTTAGTAGTAGTAGTGGTCATTAGTTAACCTAGTGCTTTCACCAGTTGCGTTATTCTCCCTGCTCGCTCAAAACAGTATTTTCATGTACGCAATTAAGCGTATTTTCTTAGTATTAATTTCATTTTGCGTATCAAGTGTTTCGTTTCAGAATCAAAGACTCAAGTTACCTTCATTTGCCCTGACTTTGAGGTTCTTCTAGAATGTTCATTTTGGGGGAACCTAGATTGAAGAGCAAAAAATTCACTTGAGCATTTCCACCAAATTTATCGATAATTCCACGACCCGTACTTTCTGCATGGAAATAATACTTTTTTCCCTATGACGAAACTTTTTTTTTTAATAACAAAGGTTTTCGGATATTATACAAGAAAGTGGGAGAGCTTACTGAAGCTGAAAGTTTGGGAACGTAATCGGCTGACATGGGAAAGAAGATGACCAAACGAGGAGGAATCCTCGACCCCAAAATCGGCCAACCAATTTTCGCCATAGACCACGCGTATATTGAATCTGCAGAAACGCGAGCGAAAAAAAGTTTCGGGAAGCAACAGTGCTAATCAGATTCCCAATAGAGCCGATACAACGCCATCTCGTGAGAAACTGCTGAATGCTGGAGGATCACCTAAAGTTGCCTTTACGCCAGGTCAGTAATTCTCATCTTTTGGATTATCCGAAAGGAAAATGTTCCGCATTGATAAAATCAAATCGAACTATACACTGCTGTAAATTTGCTACTTGGTCGTAATATTTTCTTTATGGTTACCCGCGTGAAAAAGAAGGGAAGGTGAAAGGAAGGAGTGCTTGAAAAACGATGAATTTTATATGATAGACATACGACAGGGAAATTTAGATTGATAATACCAACACATTGATCTAAAATATTAGTGATAACAATTGTATTTTATAATAATACCTTAATTAGGTGCGCGGGGGTCTGACAGACGTATTTATCATTGTTTCTAATTGTTTAACTACACGATAAAATATTTTGGTATCTTCAGTACCTTCAAGAAACTTGGTATAACCCATAGCAAAAAAAAAACAATTTTTAAAATACTAATTTATTTAAACTTTTCTAACAATTTTTAAGCCATTGGAGCCACAGTGACCCCTCGCGATTACTAAAGTAGCATTTTCTGTTCATAGTGTCATTATGCTATGATTACATTATTATAATCAATGTGAGCCAAATTAAAAAAAATGTTTTCATTCAATATAGGTATCGGGTTTTCTCTGCGAGAAAAGAAATTACTTGAACATGTTATTGCAGACAAGTTATTAAAGTTCCTCCAAGTTATGAGCAAAAATGCGTTCATATACGATAAAAATAACATTTCAGGTAAAATAAATCGATATTGTCGTATAAATGATACTAATGTTTGAACATGATATGTAACTAGAACATTAGGCTGAAATAATTTCATAAAATGTTAGATTCATAGTAATAACTTTACATTTTGGAGGTCTGCCAAACACCCATGCACCTACTTGCGGGACAAAAACTGTGCGCGTCTACTTAAAGGCTAGCAAAATGGTAACGGCGAAATAATAAAAATATATTGCATTTGAATTTTTAAATACTACATATGATATAAATTGCAACCTAATATATAAAATCAAAATATTTAATTTAAATTATTCAATCAGGTAGATATTAAAAATAAATATTACACAATTGATTACTAGGTCCTCTTACTGATTAATCTCTAGCATGGTATTAATCCATTATTCATTCTAATAAACATCATTGTAATGCAAAAAAATACGTTTCTCCATGGAAATATAAATACACATAATTTAGTGATTAACTGCCAATTTCGTTGGAATCGCTCTTTTGAATTATATTTATGCGTAAATTCCCTTCTTACTCCCCTAACCCTCATCATACTAGTTAATTAAAATAAGGATTGGCAGGAATTTAATTATGAGGAACGCAATGAAATACATTTATAGAAGGTCATTTGTTTAAAACTAATGATTTTCACCATATTTAAAGCCCTTAACAGGTGACGTCATTACGAGAAAGGTCGATAATTAAGATTTTAATTCAGATCATGGAACGAAAATGAATTTATTACATTATTTTAAAATACTAAATATACTAATTGCAAAATAACGAGATCATTGCAAATAATTCCTTTAATTTACTAATTAAGATTATAGTTTTGCAACAGATAAAGCGAAATGTCATAACTATACTTTTTCCCATGAATCAGAGTCATCATCAGTTGTTATCTATCCGGAGAGTGGTTTGCAGCAGATTTCCATTTGACTCTCCCCTCTGCCAACCACTTAATTCCCACATAATTATTTACGTTAACGTCCTTCATGATTTGCTCGATGCACTTCATTAGGTCTCCTTCTATAATGGAATCTCGTTTTTATTAGGGTGTTGTGTCACAAAATGTGTCCAGTAAGTGTGTTTCTCCTTCCATGTGGAGTTTTCATCATGCTTCTTACCTCTCCAGCCTTTTGTAAGATTTCTTCGTTGGTGATAAATCAGAGCTAAGCACAGAAGGCATCATTGCAACATGTCAGAGCCAGAAAGAGTTAGCCCATACCTCAGAAGAATACAAGAACAAATGCCGAGTATAGGTATAGCAAAACTTGGTGGCACTCGACAGGGGAGAGTCTGATGTCACTTAAGATTAGTCAACCGTCGATGAGAAGCAAGAAAAAGTAAGGAAGGAATCCCGCAAGTACCTCTTGAAGGACCCTCGGTCCCTTTGTCCCACCTCTCTTGCATATTTTATTTTACATGACGTCATGAATTTCAACAAGTTTTGCTACACCTATAAAATAGAAAAAGTAAATAATAGCAATAACTTTCACTCATTCCCCACCATTACTAGAATTTCTTCGTCGGATTTTCTTCCGTCAACATTGTGATACGATACTGAAATCCAAATATCGTACCGCCCTAGGAGAAAATCAAAACTGTCGGTGTTACTTGGTTGGTGGGAGTTTAGTAAAGGTAGAGAGACTGGAATGGCTGGCGTAAGAAGAAAATAGGTTAGACGAGAGGAGGACGGTAAAGGCAGGGTCTGACTTGTGGAACCAGTGGGCTGCTGAAATGTCAGTCGGCACGCTTACACCGAAAGCGAAGCAAGAATGAGAATCAGAAGACGCTGGGAAGCGTATCAATAAAGCTGGTGACGTTGAAAAGCAGTGGATATAATCAGGGACAAATAAATAAAAATACTCTGAATTCGGATGGGAATTGAAGAATTGGGAAAAGATGTTGATCAGCTCGGCAATTGATTACATGTAAGACTGTAATGGAGGGAAAGAGTTCAGTGGGAAGGATACTGAGGGAAAGGGATGTTGAAGTGCCGGTTGGGAGATGAGAATTATTTTTTTAGCCGCCAGGATGACTGAAGAACTGTGGATCTTGATGGATTTGTAAACCCCCACCCCTTCCCTCCTCCCAGTTTCCTTAACCCTCCCCCCCCCCTTTCTCCCCACACCCCCTCCCTCACTTGGCTATGTCAAGTATATAAGGCTTGCGCTTATCTTACATTTTGCCTGATGATGATGTGAACCCACGTCGAAACCCGGGTCGAGTTATTAATAAATTCAGTGGTATGTGTAAAAGTTGTCTTTTTCTCCGTTATGATGGAATACCACACAGTTAACCTTGAGAATGTAATTGCTCGTAGAGACACTTTGCTTGGCTTTAAGGGGAGGCGTCCGATAACTATGATGATTTGAGAGAATATGATAGTGAGGGAAGGATATTTAGGGGAATTGAAGTAATGGTGGAGAGAAATCTGAAGTCGGCATTAGTCTGTTTTACATGATAAGCGCCAAAAGGATAACAGTTAATCGTCTCATCCAATGGACGGAGAAGTGTACTTAAAGCGCTCTTCACGCAGTATCCTAGAAGAGATATAGTTTTCCACTGAAAAATATCCGCCACTGTAGGGATTTAAAACAAGACCCTGTGGGTGGGAAGCCAACACTCTATCTACTGCAATAAACTGGTCTACCTCGAAGAGAGTTGAATTTGTTTCATTTTTGGGTATAAATTGAGACTTAAGTCCCCGATCCCACCTACGCCCTAGTGAGAATCATTAAGCCCCATCTATAACATCCAAATATAATCAATACTGTATTCAATATGAGCTCCATTTGCTGCATCCACCTCCATTGATTCATTACCAAGGAAAATGATTACAATATGCTCATTAATAAAAACGGAGAAACAAATATTTACATAAATGAGCAATATGATTCGCTGTCCATGAGATTGACCATCCTCACAGTTAGACTAACTCAATGTACCGTACAAAGAAATATTTCGGATTTTGAAAAAAAAAAGAGAATTATTGGTATGCATCCATGCAAAAAACCCACCCACCCAAAAAAAAACCCGGACAAGAAGGTAGGCGTGAAAGGGAAGGATGAAGAGTCTACATTCAACCACTCTTTGGATTGAAAGGCATATGGCGATGACGCGATCGGCGGAAAATTTGTCGCTGGGATGAGTTGTTAACAACCGACTTCATTTCCTCCGACCGCGTCCCATCGCCTCTACCAATAGCAGTTCCCAAAAAGGAGGTTTGTTTGTTCAATTATTTATTTTTTGGCGAATTTTAATTAAATCGGGTTTCGTCACTCGCTGCGGAATCAGATCAGGTCTCCCTCTCTATTTTGAATTGGCTGACAAGGTAAATCTTAATAAAGATAGAGAGAGAGAGAGAGAAGAGAGTGAAAACAGTAAAACGAGTAAGTCTGAACTCTGCCCATGGGGAGCGAGTTTGGTAAACAAATCACAGCAATCACGTTTCTTAATTTATCCACCGAATGAGGCGATTCGGGAAACGGAGTAATTCAGTGAAACAAATTCACCAGACTGTGCCAGCGAGTTTTCGGAAATCTCGTTTGGCCGAACAATTGATACAACACTAAACTAATCAGCGACGGAATGAATGATTGCAGTCAGCTGGTTAAAGAGCTTACAAACACCCAACATGATTCTCCGACGCTCGTACAGTGAGATGAATTAGAACTTTGATAGATTTGGTGCAGAAAATTGATGTAGATTCATAGAGAGATGCTGTTCATTGAAACAGGCCAAATTGAGCTGAAATCGATGAAATTTATTTATTGGAATGAATTGATTTGTTTATGTGCGATAAGATTGGCGATGAAATGATATAGAGAAATATATTAAAGATATCAATATGTTTCAAGCACTCAAACTATTCAACTCATTTCCTTTTTAATTATAATTGCTTACAAATTATCATTTACTTTATCATTCAAATTAATCGATTGTGGCAATACTTTGTGGAAATTTAAGATAGAGGAATTTAGTACCGTGTTTTTGTGACAGTGAATTCCACTTTATCATTGATTCATCAAGTATTGGTGAAAGAGACAACATACACGCATCATATCCACTTACATGCTACTTAATTATAGTATATGGTTTCCTTACCCAGCCTTTATCTTAAGAGGAGTAAAAAAGTGAAAAATGCTCTTAGATTCATACAAGAAATTATAACTCTTGTCTGCCCAAACCAACGAAAGCAAAGAAATCTCGGAAGCCATGCAGACGCAAACTGATTGACGACGTGGATACCTACGAATTAAGAAATAATTTGCAGCAAAAATACAAGTACTTCATTACACAGTAATAGATGGGTATTAATATGTATAATTAACTCTAACAGATCATCATTATTTCACAACTACGTTTAAACTCTCTTAATATTATAATTTTTAATGTTGATATTTCCTAGAATCTAAATATTTCAAACGAAATAAATTCGTGAATGTCAAACACACGATATTTGTTCTCCTCTTGACTTTCACTTTCCTGGAAAAAGGGCTCGTGGACTGTCACGCTATCTCTTCAAGATGGGATCAGTTTGAGCATAGTAGGTATCTTAAGGGCATGAATGAACTGTGTCGTGGCTAAAAATTCCCCCGTCGACCCCTCCGCGGCTTCGCTCTCTACGCAACCGGCCGTGGGGGTGATGTGGGGGTCGCCCATTGCGGGATCGCTTCTGCTCTTCCTCGGAGACATTCCGTTCTTTGCGGCGGAGGGGGAGTCCGACTCGAGACGACGGAGGACTCGGAGCATTAAGGGCAATTATATATAGAAAGTCGGACTCTATCCCACTCGGACTGAATCGCGTCTCGCTCCTACTCACTGCTTACCCCGTCGCTCCCCATCCATCCGTCTTCCACTTATGCCACCCATTAATCGCTTTCCTTCTTTTCCTTCTTCCTCTATCCCTCTCTCCAGACGGCTATTTCCACTTCCCTTACCCTGAGCTCCGTCTCCTTTGTCTCCTGTCTTAATTCCAACTCTTCCCTCCAATCTTGATTTCCTCCCTGACTTTATTTAATCTCATTTTTCTGCAGTGATTATCCTTTTCCATTAGCTCATCCAATTTTCGTTCCTTCCACTTTTCTTAATTAGCGGGCTCAGATTATTTTTTATTATTCCCCTTCCGGTTCTAAAAAAATGCTTTCTTTATAAATCTTAATAAGATTGTTTCTCTTTTCTCCTGCAAGAATCCCCACCGAAAACTAATCTCCTCAAAAATTAATATCAAAAGCAAACCAGGCCTAAAATATTATTTTACAGATGGTGGAGTAGTAATGCCATCATTCAGTGAAATAAAAACCACAGCCCATCATTGAATGGTGTGAAGTATGGATGAGACTCATTAATGTATTTGGTTGCCTTATGACTTCTTGGTAATATAACTCAAGGCTAGGGTTGTTTCTGTGTTAAGAGATGCGATTTTATTCTCCTTCTCTGATATTAATACTCCTTATTATCAAATGCAGATGAATGCTGAGTGATAAAAATTTCCTAACATAGAAACAAATAAGGCACAGAGACATAACATCCTGCAAGGCACCACGTTAGTATGATGTTTTAAGTTGATATTAAAGTATATTTTGCGTGAAACTAGTCTTTTGAAGTATGATAATTTTATAATGTAATTTTTGATTGTGAGGCGATGCAATTAGTCCCGGTTTTGCTTCCGGAGTTGAACTATGAAATGGATGCAGCATAGTGGAAATGGTGTAAGTTGCAGACGCATACTTCAATTTTAACTCTACTATTGCGAATAATGTATAGAATTTTAAAAGATACAGCTCATTTTTCACCAGTGCCTACCCATGTAAACGTTTGAGGCTTCACGTGACAATTCTCTCCACTGCCCTGGCTCTGGCGATAAGGCATATAAAAAGGCTTCGAGATACAACCCGTTGAGCAGCTAGCGCTGCATGTCACGCGCAGCCATGCGCGTGCCATTATATCAATAAAGATGACAAAATACTCAAAAAGGCTGAATGTTTCGCACTGTTTTAAAACTAAAACGTACGTTTCCCAAAAAAATAAAGAATTTTTAGCGTGGAAATTTCAATGTAACAAAAATCTCAGAAATTGCGGGGATATTCTTTGTATTTGGTCCAGATCATGTTAAAAATCACGCCCAAAATTCTGGCCACGAGATCAGAGTGCGATTCAACAACAAATTATATCAATTGCTAATGAATGTGTTGATGTTTCTTCTTTTTCATCGCTAAACATTCCCTGAGTGAACTAAAAAAGACATTTTTTTATTGGAAGCCGTGAATGTTTTAGTTACTCTGCTGTGAGATCGATGTAGCATAATCTGTATTTATTAGTAAATCAAGAGGTCAAGTAATAAGCCTGGCAAGCTCAGAAGCTGCTTTTATCACAGTAATCCATTAATTTATTTGTTGCACAACAAATAATCCCTTAATTAAATGTCTAGTATCAAAGTTTGCATTCAGGATGTTGAATATATTGCTCAAATCCTAATTCTCTGCAGTGTCTGAAATAACTTAGCATTACGTGATTATTACTGCAATGTGGAATTTAATTAATGGCTATAACCCAAATCGCTCCACTTGATTAATATGTAATTAAGTTTCTGCATCTACATGGTAATTAGATATCGAATTTGGAATAATTGCCAATGGCAATCAGTATTGATTGATCGAAGGTTGCAAACGAAAATACCATCACAGCATTCTCTTTCTGGTTGGCACAGTCAACAGTGCATAATTATACTATCAGTATTAGACCTATAAAATTGGCTCTGATATAACAACATGCATACGGCTCTATCCATGAATATTTCTTGTGCTTCAAAATATCACGTCATTCATGCATTTTTAATACACGATTCCCTGCCACCTGCCATGAAGACTCATAATATTCCTTCTCTCCAGTGTTTGCGAAAAAAGGGGGTGTTTAGGGTTAGGAATGAGTGGGTGATAAAATAATTTATGCTGGATGCTCCAGAATTGGACATGGATGGAAGGAGTGTGCTTCGTTGTTTTGGTCATGTCAAGAGAATGGGAGAGAGCTGGATAACGAACCAAATATATGATAGAAGAGTGAATGGTGTGAGAGGTATAGGTAGACCGCGAAATTCATGAGTGAATGCGGTAGAGGAGACTCTAAAAGAGGAGGAATATTAGGAGTCTTAAGAATAGGAGAGCATCTATGAAGCATTGCACGAGTGGAAGAGAAGTGAAAGTGGTTTTTAAGGACAGGGCATTATGGAGGAAATTGTTAAAGGGGAGCCAGTTTTATAGGGCTAACGGCAGTAACTATATTCCTAGATTTGACCACCCGAAAAGGGAATAGCGTGATGGGTATGTATGTATGTATGTTCCTACGCTTATGAATATCACTCACCACATTTTCGGCCCTGGTAGTGGTTGGGTAAAGTCCTCCAACCTCGTTTTTTAACCATGGGGTCGAGGGTTCGAGTTCCGACTGTGTACATTTTTCACCACTCAGGGCATGATTTTATGCGTTTGCCCACTGTTAATTGAAAAATGCCATAAATAAGACCATAGCAGTGGTTTTCGGTGGTGATTGAAATGGTTGATGAAACTGATGACTATTGCGGTTTACCCTTCCTCTCACATTATTCACTCCTCTACCATAGATCTGCATCTTTATTTGACTCTTGTCCATTCTCTTGACGTGACCAAACCAACGAAGCACGCTTCTTTCATACAAGTCCATTACCGTCGGGTATAGAGAAAGAAAGTCATTGCACCGACAATATAGATATGCAGAGGGTTGAGTTAAACTAGGGACATTACCATCATTACCCAAGTTATGGAAAGGAGAACATCTCAGAACAAATATGATTGAGGTAGATTTTTTTATGCTCGTGGAACGAGTTGCCCTGTTTGTCTTCGATATAACCACAAGGAGAATTTCCCGGGTCAGGAGGTAATCCATTTTTCCCCGAGAAAGAACTTTTTCCTCGATGGATTTCCTTTTACCAATCTTGACCTGAAATGGAGTAGGGCGAAGTGAAAGAGGAGACGAGAAAGAAGAAAGTTCGGTTGCCTTCAGGGCGGAGAGAGAGGTGTCAGAAGTCGTAGAGAGAGTGGAACGCCGGAGGAGAAGGTGGACAGATGCCATGACATACTCAGGAGGCCAGGAGAAGGCATACGTAGTTTCCATCGTAAAATGACTCAAGTGTGATTAATCTCATGTTTTGGCTACTTGAAAAATGAATATCTCCTTTTTAATGTTAGCAACAAATTTCTTAACGTAGAAAACTTAAAAACTTGAGAGTCCAAAGTTAAATTTTCTTAATTTATCTTGACGACCAAGGATTCGAATTATTAGGTTTTGGAGATATTCATATCAGTAGAAGATTAAGCGATGGAATACGTAGAAATTGACACGAAAAAAAATCTTCCTTTACTGTGAATCAAACCACGGACATTTGCCTTGCCAGGCCAATGCGCAAACCACCTGGCTACCCAGGCTACTTAATATATACGGCAATTTTGGAGGATAAAAAGTTAGCTAAAGGTTCGCGGTTCCGTTCCCCGTTCCATTCCAGGCCGATTTAGTTCTCGTGGCAATTTTCTAAGTTATAAAGTCACTATCAAAAAGTCAACACTTTGGTCGGCAAGTAAAATGAAAATGTTTTATCGTCGACTTACAAAATCTCTTTTGTTTTATTGAGTTCTACAATGTTACGCTAGAAAACAAATTACCTACCTCACCGCGCAATTTTGTTCGATAATTGAATTTGAAATCACGCTGTGATAATTTTGAGAATTGGTCACGTATGGAGAAAACAGTACATATCTATCTTATATAAGTAAATGCCTTTTTCTCTAAAAACGCTATCGATCATTCGAATCAAAGGTCCAACCCCAAAAATATTCGTATTAGACTATATATCTATAATCTTTCTTTAGACTAGTGTAGACAAAATTTAAAATTTGTTTGTCTATGATTTTCAAAATATAGATAAATATGTAAATATATACCTATCCTCCGAGATATGTGATTGATATTTATATTGTGCGCACCGACGACGATGTCTTAACTGTGACAAGTGGACACGCGCTGCACCGAGGAAAGAGTGAGTGCTGTCGGGAAACGAATAATCACACACGAGGACTTGAGAGGAAAAATGACAATTTTATCAAAATGACTTGTTTAAGGAGTAACGTGTGCGCATAGCCAAATAATGATATTACTTCGTCTCGGGAAGAAGTTGCGGGTGAAGGCACGGATAGATGGCGCTGCGGATTTTCGAATGACTGACCGGAGAAATACCATTTTCGCATCTAGCAGTGCCATTTTATAGGGAATGCCGAAATAAAGATGTTTTCGGAAAGGTAAAAATGGATGAGATGGGCGAGAACGGGAAAGTATGGAGGTCAACGAAAGTGAAAGTGAAATGTTACCTATGCTTCCAAGACATAGTTTCACTTGGCTATGCTAAACTATTCTTAATAACTGTACAGAAATATACAAATAAAACAAGCAAATGAATAAAGACGAATAGAGGAAAACAACACAGTACATCCACCAATATCCGGGTCATGACATTTATCTTGGTAACCATGCTGCAATAAAAAACATTTTGATAAATTTAATGAAGAAATGGTCAATGAATTTATGAAGTGAATGCTAATTAATATAAAGAGATCTTCAAGAGATTCAAATAAATGGAGCATGGGTTATGGTGGGTGCTAGTATCTAGTCAAAGATATGTTCGTCGAATTACCTGCATGGTTTGAACATTAATTAATCCATTTAATACCTGAGGCTTGTCATAAAGGAAGGCAGTGATTTTTGAAAAATACAAATAAAAAAGTTGAAATCAGTATTTTTGTTGAGTTTCACAGTCGCGCCTGGAACTCCCTTTAAAAATGGAATGAGAAGGGCAGGAGAAGGATGGCTTTTGAGGGGGGAGTGGGAGGATAAGAAGGGTGGGATAGGGCGCAGAGGGAAAGGGAATGCTCCCTGGTCCGCAGTTGGGCCACCAATAAACGTGCCGTCATTCCTTGTGACATGGGTGACGGCATGGGAGCATGTGTGAGTGGAATGGAGTGTTCCTCTCGGCCCCTCTGGTGTCTCCCCTGTCTTCTCCTCTCTGACCCTCTCCTCGTGACAGAACCAACCCCCGCCACCACACCCTTTCTACGTCATAAAACTACCATCGTAGGTACCAACGCAACCGATAGACATGCGTTCACAACATGGAGAATGAAATATGCAGCAGGCACTTTATAGGAGACTAGTTTAACTACCCGGAGTTGCTCGGGGTCACACATCCTTCATAACTCATTATTTAAGAGGAGAAGGGGTAGTTAGTAGTTGTCAAAACAGACTACAGGTTATTGAATGAGAAGCAGTAAATTTGTAATTCCACATGTATTTATTGGAAACTTTATTTTTAAAGGAAAATTAGTTAATTAATTAATTAATTAAAAGGAAAAGGATTTAAAAAATCTAAAAGGAAAATGAATTTGTTTCCAATAAATACATGTGGAATTACAAAGTTACTGCTTCTCATTCAATATGCTAAGCAAATTTTATAAAGTTACGCCTGGGACAACGGAGACTACAGCGTATTTAATTATTTTATTTATTTGAATAATTTGCTGAAAGCACGGTTTTTTAGACAAATACGATGCGTAAAATAAAATCGATTGCAAAAATGAGAAACTCTATTCTTATGGTATCTGATAAAACAAATTTTAACTCTCTACCTTGAGTGAAAGTAGTTTTAAAAAGCTAATAAATAAACCCCTGAAGAAAACCCAATGCTTAGCATTCCTAATAAGCTTAACTAAGCAAAATGAATTTTAAATGCGTTTTAACTCCTCACCTCACGTAAAATCGCCTCACCTAATTAATGGACGCCCTCTTAAACCTATGACCTATGCAAACATCTGCGTATGCGCTATGATTTGTTTTCGCCATGCTAACTAAGTCAACGTTTTCCATGATACAATATGAAAACAGGAATGCAAAGAGCGTTCATTCGACGATTATTACATTTTGAAAACATTTGACCATTCAGTTTTCCATAAATAGTCAAGACGTTGATAGTACGATGATATGTGAAAATGAGCATTTATAAGCTACCAATATTTACCCGAGGAAAGCAAAAAAGAAAGAGTTCTCAGTTGGAATTGCGTGAAAAATACTTCATCAATTAGAGACACCCAACGTAGGCGATAGCAATTGAATTATCACTAATTCAACATAGAATTTCCTAAATTTTTTTCACAGTTTAAAACGATATACATATCTAGCGTTCTATATTATCCACTGGCCGCTACGCTCCAGCAATGTAATCGGAGTGCTCCAGGTCCCTGCCTAAAACAATATCGAAAGACGTGCATTTCGAACTTACTTTTCGCTTCATTGTAGTGCATATTTTTAGTGGTTGCTGAAAAATGCCCAAACTGGATTTTGGTTTTCTGAAAATGATAGGTGCTGACCTACAAAAAATGAGTATTGGAGTATTTGTTGACTATGGGCATTGGAAGATACGATGGCTTGTATACAGCTCCAAATGGTGTTGGAGTGACCTTTTGAGGCACCCTGTACTGTATGCCTATAGTCACCATATCAAATTTAATCACAAATGAATTCTACACGACACCCTCTACAAAATGACAAAAAATTTAAATTGGGCAACATTGGGGTTTGCAAACAATTAGCACTCAATTTCATGATTTTCTCAAATATTTTCGTTTTATTTTGAAACCCCTGCGCTGCCAATGCGCAAAGTGACCGAAGGTCAAATATTTAAAAATGTGAAATTTATAATGACCTCGACCACCAACTATAGTTTTTAGCATGAGTTCCTATGAGAATTAGAAATTAATGCCTGTTACATATTTCTATCACATGGTCAAATTTGCATCCGACCCTGACCTTTGGAGGCCCATAAAATAAAAAATAATTTTTTAAAAAAGAAACTGTCTGGAACCTATTCATTTGGCTACTAGTTGAAGATACTCTGAAAATTTCAGCGAAATCAATAACGTGTTGTCCCATAACCTACCTTCTTCTGCCCCACTCTTTCGTGCAATGGCTATTAAAGACCAAAGTCTGGTCGTTAAGAAAATATGCTATTGTTGATTTCATAGAAAAATGTGCGTTTTTGTAGCTTAAAAAACAATTTTCAGATAAACAAGAATTGGAAAAGATAATTGATTGAAAAGAATCATTTTTTTTCAGCCATGGATAAAAAATCCCAACCCTTTACCTAAATCAGTAGTAATTTTAAAAAGAAAAAATTATACCACTGCACAAAACCCAATGCGTATCGTAGGCCACAAAAGGGTCCCTTTTTGGGACCTTTTGGGGCTCTACAATCTTTTTAAATAACCTACAATTTTCCTCCTCTTTTGAACTATTATTCTACAAAATGTCAGCACGATCGGAGTACAACTGTAGGTTTGCATAAAAAACAAACATTTCTTTTATATATACATATATAGATTTTAGAGTGGTGAATGTCCGCCATCTTAAGTTAGTGTGACAATTATTGTCATTTTGAAGTGAACTACCTTTCTTCAAATATTTCAATAATCGTGTAATAATATACTATTACCGCCGTTTAAACAAATTACAATGAGGATAATAAATAATAATAAATATCCATACTATACCTTTTTTCCAATTGTCACGCGGATATACTTAAAACCGCCGTAAACAGCCACAATTTTCCCCATCTTTTCTCTTCATTGAGTGGCGTTTCGTGGTTGCTAATAAATTATAGAATATATATTTAGGGATTTGAATAATGGATTCGGAGGAGAGAGGGTGAAAATAGGTTGCAGAGGTTCGAGATGTGGGTGTAGAGAAGACCAAAGAGACGGAAGAGTAGGACGGAAATGAAGACAAACGAGGATGTGCTTGATATGGTGGGTGAGAAAAGGACACTTCTGGAGGAGATTAGGAGGCAGATTAAATGGTTGAAAGATCTGGACTCTGAGAAAGGAGGACGAGAATAGGCTGAAGGCGTTCGAGATGTGGGTGTGGAGGAGGTTGGAGAAGGTGCGTTGGACAGAAGTGAAGACAAATGAGTAAAAGCTTGACGTGGTTGTTGAGGAAAGTAAACTTTTGGATAATATTAGGGGAAGGCAGGGTAGGTGGCTGGAAGTGGTAATGAGGGGCGAAGGGATACTGAAGCCCCGTGATAGGGGGCAGGATGTTGGGTAAGCGGGGAAGGTGAAAGAAGAGAAAATGTTTTATGTACGGGATGAAGGGAGATAGGACGTATGCTGAGATGTAGAAAAAAATTGTATACGTAGATAGGACTCTGCACTCACTTCCATTTACATCTACCTTAACAGGTAGATTACCTTTTTGTTTACTACTATTATTTGACCTAAGATATTGGTATAAAGCTGTTTTTGAGCGAGTGTATTAAATAAAAAATACCATTGCACAACGCGTTGGTGCGTTGGTAGCTAAAACGTGCGCTTAAAACCCTTTACACGTCAAAACCTCCCTTTAAATGGTGTCCTGTTCCCTTGGAAAGACGTGCTACCATCTTGTGAGAGGTATTTTGACTTGCGTGGGGGGAGGTGCGAGGGTGGGTCGAGAGGACCGTTGTCATTCCAGTCCGTCCAACCAAACCCCCTGGGGGACACCACCTTACCCCCCCTCGCCAGACTCGCGCTACCCTAGTGGGACCCTGTCTTGTCACCGGCGCGGTCGAATCTCACCCGACCTTGCGCGCCACCCCGAAACACACAATTCGCCCTCACTTCCTTCCCCGGACTGCGGTTTTCCTCTCCGCGCGTCAACGGCTGTTTGTTGGTTTAGGGACGCGGCATCTTACGCTATCCGTTGTCTTCGATCCGCAGAAGGCAACCCTTTCCCTCTCCCCTCAAGGGATGATGGAGTATTCCCGAAAGGTTCACAAAGGATAGGACTTCAATCGAGGTCAGCTAAATTAGGCCAATATAGTTTCCAAATAAGGAGTGAAAAGATACACACAAATCCAGCATATACAAGAGATCCCCTCATCACTCATTTCTTTTTTAAAAGCCAAGAACTCTGTCAGGCGCTGTACAATTAAACTGAAACAACAGAAATAAACGAGAAAAATACCGTGGGCTGTAATAATAACCGGAAAGGTAATATTATGGGCTGATAAAGGTTGTGAAATTACCCAAAAATTAATTAAACCTTAATTACGACCTAAGTTCCATCGCATTACATCATAATCGGGTAAGATAATGAGAAAAAAAAACTTCCTTATACACATCTTTAAGAATTTGCTATACAATAGAATATTTAAAGAATCTAATCGGCACTTGATACACATGTTAAGAAAAAATTCCGCTTGTGTTTCTATGCTGGTGTTACGAACAAATAAAAAATATCCAGGCAATATTACTTGGAATAATGGATCTTTTAACCATCCTTATTATTTAAGTATCCCGCAGTACCGTCTGAATGCTCTGAATTTGTTCATAAAGGCTTAATTTCTCATTCCACATTCCCGCCCTCTACCTTCACATCGTCCATGCAAGCTTTTTCAAGGCCAGTTCGTCGATAATGAAGGAATATTTGGTTAACTCAATAATTAATGCTTAAGAAGGACCTCCATTTGGTGGGTTTATGTACCTTTTTTGATTGGAATAGAAAAATATTTTCTTTCCAACAGATTGGATTTCGAAGAATAGGGCTACAACTTTATCGGGAGTAAGTTTCATGATGGAATTTTAGGGATATTTTGCTCATTTCGAATCATGATCTTATCGATCGTTATTCTGGAGATGATTTTCACGATCCATGCGCAAATCCATAACTTTCTTCACACCTTCAATATATTCCTCTGTATTTCAAAGCATTTTTTCGCGTTCATATTTCTATACGGAAAAAAGGTATAGTTCTCACAACCGGATGTATGGCTCTCCCAACCATAGAATATTGAAATATTTCAGCCAGCCATAGCTATGGCTACTGTAGCCATAGCCTATTGCTAAACACCCTATTGCTGTTGCAAGAATCCACTATGGATGTGGCATCCATAGTTCAAAGTGAGCTCTGTTGGTGTGCTAGCCCCAGATATTGCTGGGTTAGCCATATTTGGAGGTGATCGCAGAGGATGCCTCAAATATACCCAGGTAGAAATATTTTACTCGGTATCTGGGGTGTAACTGGGAATGAATTGAAACAAGCTCCACCCGAGTAGCACCCCAACTACAGACCAGCTGCGATGGAACTGGGGTATATTGCCCTTATCAAAATTTTGCCTTACTTCAAAACGTTGATCATCAATCATTGACCATCAATCGAAAAAATCCTTATATCTTTGGATATGAAATTTTTATTTACGGGGGCAAAATTATAGCCATCGAAATAATTTCCTTTCATGGATCCCAAAATAAAAATGTTATTTATTATGCTACAAATGCAGAATCACATTATCAAAATATAATATTTTGATTTATACTGCCTATTATCAATATCAACATGTGATATTAACTACCTACCCGACCGCATAGTTCAAGTTATATCTCATATCTACCTATGCCATGTCTAACTCGCGATTGAAAGTCACGCTTCAAGAAACATGTATATATCTGGCCATTCCCGTGTAAAATTAACTGCGAGAACTAACTTTAAATGTCAATGCCGTGATAGTTTGAGGAAATACCATCCAATCACGATAACTGTTATCAATCATTAATTAATTGAGACCTATATTGCCACATAGTATGAATATAAAGTCTATATTAATGAGAATAAACAAGATTATTCACAATTGCCACACGTTTTTGCTTGTCGCTGTGGCTGTGACAGCTATAACTATATCCATGCAGCAGCTAGAGGTAATAGTAAGCCGAGCAGCAGAGTATGGCTGGGGAGACCAGAGTGTCACGGTGTGGGCGAAGGGACACTAACTCAAGCTGCTGCAGCCATATTGCTCGTAGCAATGGAGCAGCTAGAGCAGCAGCGTCTAGCAGCTAAAGCAGCAGCGTCTAGAAGCTGCACCACAGCATATTGTTCCGTCATCTAAATATATAAAACAAAGTCGAAAATCGTGTTAGTTACACCATTTATAACTCGAGAACGGTTGTACCGATTTTCATAGTATTTGGTTTTTTGGATTCGTCTAAGCCCCTATTAGCAGAATAACCATTAAAAAGTAGTAAAAGTTCACGGAAAAAATTAATCTTGATATTAGAGATATTATTTAGGAGTTGGTAACACTGCAACAATTGTCCAGTCGGTGCTAAGCCCAGCTCAAGTTGACACGTCACTATGTCACTACCGTATTTGTAAACAAATCACAGACAACAAGCAAACATTTAGGTTACCGGTCAATTTGTTTGCTTTCTTATTATTATGCCTCGACGCAGAAGATCTAATCTTTCCCAACAAACCCGTAATGCAATTAGGCTTCTGAAAATTGTGAATGAATCCACCGAAGAAGAACGAGAAAATGCACGCGAAGAGCGCCGCGTTAGTATGGGCCGGCTTCGAGCTTTTCAAACCGAAGAGGAACGAGAGGAAACCCGTGAAACGGCCCGGTTGGCAATGAGAAGTTGTCGAGCTCAACAGCGACATAATCTTCGGCGCGATGCCTCAAGTGTTAATTTGAATCGAGCAGCGTTTCTATACGATTGCACAATTGATTACAGCTCGCATCCTTTCGTTCGCATTGGTGAAATGGACGTTGTTTGTGAGCATTGTGGCGCATTAAAGTTTGCTGGAGAAACACCTGGATTGTTCTTAGCCGTACGTAGCAACATGCTGCCTTACTGGCAAAGTGAAACTGCCATTATTGACTTCGCCACCTGAGCCATTACGTTCATTGCTTTTCGGTGAAACACCTGAATCACGACATTTTCTAGCGAACACTCAAAAATACAATGGCTGTTTTCAAATGACTTCATTTGGGGCTAACATTGTCCAAGAACCAGGATTTAATCCGACATTCAAGGTAATTTATGTTGAAGAGAGACAATGTTCATTTTATTTAATAGATAAGTATTTTCAATAGATGACAATTTGCTCAAATGTAGTTTCAGTTATGGGTGAAAAATTTTAGGTCAGTGTATTTGTGTCCAAAATAAATAAGGCGTGCTATCATAAAAAAAGATAATAAATGAGTAATATTGATTTCGCTTTCGACAGATTCAAGGCCAGATTCACCATCAAATTGGATCATTGCTACCTCTTGAAGATGCACAGCATAAATTCTTGCAAATATACTTCATTGGTAATATGGAGAAACAACTTGATCGACGTGAAGATATTTACCCAGCAATGAAAAGAGCAATTCTCAATGGTCTGCAGCAATTACTTCATGAGCATAATGCATTAGTTAGGCTGTTCAGAATGGCGTTGGAACGCATGCCACACGAAGACTACAAAGTCGTGATCAGAGCAGATAAACGACCAGCTGCAACACACGAACGAACATTTAACGCTCCAACATTAGACGAAGTTGCAATCCTGATTGTAGGTGAAAACGTGGAAACACGTGATATTGTGCTTACACGTCGTGATACTGGGCAGCTGCAAAAAAATATATAAAACGCACCGTTCATATGACACATTGCAATACCCGCTGATGTTTTGGCAAGGAGATGATGGATATCACTTCAATATCAAGATGATAAATCCATTGAATGGTGAATATCAAATAGTGTTGGGAAAATTTTAATTGAAATTGCAATTAAATATTAATTATCTTCATTAATTAAAAAACAAGATGATTGAAAAATTAAATGATTAATGCCCAACACTGGAATCAATATCCTTCAATAACGACGCGACTTCTAAGATACTAATTTTACTGTTTTTATTTCAGGGGTGGACACTACAAAGAAGGTTAGCTCGATGAACTATTATGCATATCGTTTGATGATTCGTCAAAATGCTGACAACTATTTTCTGCGATTTCGGCGATTGTTTCAGCAATATTGTGTCGATATGTATGTGAAAATCGAAACGGAGCGACTAAATTTCATTAGGTTTAACCAAGCGAAACTGCGCTCGGAGGAGTATATCCATTTACGCAATGCAATTAGCACCGAAGGAGATGCAGCTAATGTTGGCCGATTGACTATTCTACCGGCAACGTACACAGGTAGCCCGCGTCATATGCATGAATATGCGCAAGACGCAATGAAATATGTACTTCATTACGGTCGGCCTGATCTATTTATTACCTTCACATGTAATCCGAAATGGATAGAAATTGTTCAAATGCTGCTTCCAGGACAAACATCAAGTGATAGGCACGACATCACTGCACGTGTATTTAAGCAAAAAATGCGGTCACTAATGAACTATATTGTTAAGCAACGCGTCTTTGGGGATATTCGATGCTGGATGTATTCAATCGAATGGACAACATTGACGAGTTTCTTTGCGACTTGCCAAAGCACAAAGATGTAGATGACTTAAACTTCGTGATTCATAATCAAATCGTTGGTGCTCTGCACTCATTCAAATCTATTGACTGTGTAACTAACGAAGACGAAGTCACCAACTATCCATCTGAATTTTTAAACTCCTTGGACGTGCCTGGCTTACCACCGCACAATTTACAGCTGAAGGTTGGCTCCGTGGTCATGATGCTTCGAAACCTAATCCAACCAAAACTATGCAATGGAACGCGTTTGGTGATAAAAAAACTGATGATCAATGTGATTCACGCGACTATACTCAAAGGAAAATTCAAAGATGAGGAAGTTCTCATCCCGAGGATTCCTATGATCCCAACCGATATGCCCTTTGAGTTTAAACGAATTCAATTTCCAATTCGTGTTGCATTCGCGATGACGATTAACAAATCACAAGGCCAATCGTTGAGTGTTTGTGGTCTGAATTTAGAAAACCCATGTTTTTCTCATGGTCAATTATATGTGGCATGTTCACGTGTTGGTAAACCATCGGCTTTATTTATTCTTGCGCCTGATAACAAGACAAAAAATGTTGTATATCAAAATGTTCTTGACTCAAGAGAATAAATTGATAGTATATATACGTTGAATAAAAAAAATGTCTTTCTGATAAGCCATTGTAACACTAATTTTTGTAGTTTTATAGAATTGTTACCCTCATTTTATTTTAACAATCCAAATAAAATTAAAATCGGTACAACCGTTCTTGATTTATAAATGGTGTAACCAAACTGTCCATTGATTGTTGGGCGGTACGAAGTTCGCCGGGTCAGCTAGTCACTTATATTTTCTACTACACCAATACTGACACTATCAATAATACTACGGCTCCCCCAACCGTAGCTTTTTTCCGTGATATAGTTGATTGCATCATTTTAGAGCATAGATTGACCCTGTTCTTTGGAAGGAAATTATACGTTGTGTTTGCTCCGCTGAATCGAGGAACCAGGGGCGTAATCTTCAGCGTAATATGCATGGGAAACTGGATATTTATGGCTGAAAGTATGCCCGCTGGCAATGACGACACCCCATATTTTTTTATTTTCTGGGAAATTAAACGAGGAACTTAGAATGTAGTATCATGGAGGATTATGCAGCTGAATAATTGATTGCGCGGAAAATGCCGAATGCGGTACCTAGTCCGCACTTAGGGGCACGAGTGCAGATTAGCGATAAGCAAGTTGAATTGCGATAATAATCATTTGATTTGACCGAGAGTTAAAACGTTCGACCTAAATAACTCTCCCAGCATATCTGCTAATTAGTAGACGACTATGGGTACAAGCAGATTCTACTTTAAAGCCTTTGTAAATCGCTTCGCGTGTATATTGCTCTGCGGTGATGAAAGGATTGGAAATACTCGACAGTCAATTAGCATATCTGTTAATCTCTAATCAGATACGAGCTCACGTTAGGGAGCCCTATTTTAGTTCAGGCATGTCTATTCCAGTGAACATTCCTTCGTGAATTGTTCCGCATAATTTACATCATTATACTTACCATTTATGCTGTTCAAGGAAAAGTATTTTCTTAAGCTCAGTGCGGAAAACGAACGCGTGGACATAAGATTGATTACCTAGAATATAGTGTCTGTACTTTTAATACAATATAGATAGATCTGTGAAAACTAGAGCTATAGCAATGAGTTAGTACGGATACATGAATATTCAAACTCTTGATCACAATAAATACTGGGTATTGACTAAATAGTAAACCAGAACTTACACTGTAATACAATCAAATCAGTATTTATGCGGTGAAGTTTAAGGAGTACTGAATTAAATATCTCAATAAGGTCATTAAGTGATGCAAAAATTAATCAAAGTAAATTTCTTATATGTTGCTGTGGCTGACCATAGCTTAGAATTGATTTTTTTCCTAGGTGATGAGTAGGATTTTACCGAGGCTTCTTTCATTGAATAGGTGGATGGAATTCTTTTTTACGGTCCATTCCGCTTTAGTCCCTGATTACAATTGTAATCCAAAACGCTAACCTATAATTTTTTACGTAACTTTTCACCGTGGTATAAACAATGAACCGTCCAGGATTATATTGTACGATAGTTTAACAGTCTTCGAAGAGTTTCACTTGATGATAGATAGCTCATGACTAATAACGGATAAGCCGGTGGAACAAAACATTCATTGAACCTCGAAACAATTAAAGTCAGTTTACCTATATTCCCAAACACGCATGCCCATAAGAAGCGTTTGAATTACCAATTAGTACCTTCAAATCAACCAAACCATAACAACCCAAATCAAGATGAAGTATTTAGACCACGCGAAGGATGACGAATCATCAATTCAACTGCCACGGTGAATTATTTGACGGACCTAGGATTCTCTAGGATACCTCCCCCGCGGGACCAAATAATCCGGCGTTTAACTCAGCGCGAGAACCGACGGGAATCCCGCCCAGTAGAATGCGGGACCGCGGTGAATAAATTTCATATCGCTGATCGCCCCCGTTTCCCGCGTCCTGCGACTCTAGTAATGAGCGAAATTGCATTTAGAAATGTTGATCAAAGACACTATTGCAGTATATAATCAGTATCCTCTGTTGTACAACTTTAAGCACCCAGATTACAAACATATACGGTAAAAGGATCAGACATGGGCCCCATGGGAGATGGCTCGGAGGTAATGCCAAATACATAATATTTGCCGAGATATTTATAGATATATTGCATAATATTTGCCTGTTGGCAGTAGTCGAGAAATGGGAAGTGAGGAAATTGAGACGCATTCCTCCTTCCAGAAGAATTCCGAACGGTACTAGGTTGCCATGTGGAGGGCAGTTCGAGCACAGTACTCCGCCCGTCGGATGGGACGCTAAACGGCGCTTTTCTTTAAGAGTAGACTAATGCAACCACCGGGTTTTATCTCCACTCCTCAATATTCTCAAAACTTCCACCCAAGCCAATCCACCCACTTGTTCTTCATCATCATCAACGGCAATCATAAATTCGAAGAATTGTTCCCTGCAGCTCTCCATTCAACTTACCATTTTAATCCTACATAAGCCTTTAAGGTGGCTCTACGTACCATATGAGCCAAAACAAAATACTAAATTACACATTTTCGTTTATCTGGCTAACAAACTCCTGCTTTCTCTGACGAAATGGGCTACTTATTCAAAACTAAATTGAAGGTTCAGAATATGCAGAATAATCCACGAAAATATTTTTAATAACCATATTTGTCCCGCCATAGAAGCCGACTGCAACGGCATGTATACCCACCTTTTATCGCATTTTTACTTCAATTACGGTAGGTATTCGCCAATAACTTTAAGTAATAGGTGGTAAGAATTCTATATTTTATTTTTATTCAATTTTCCAGGACTTATCGCTTCTTATAAACTGTTTTCATTAAAAGCGTATACATGCTTTCTCGTTCAAATTAACTTTTTTCTGTTGTAATCTGAGCTACCTCCATATGAGCCCATGTTAAAAATTCCATATTTCAAGCTGAATAACAGTAAATATATCCTTGAAATACTATATTTTTCAAAATTCACTAGTGCATCTTACTTTGTGGTATTCCATTATAATATTTGTCGATGAATATAAAAGTGGTATTAGTAACGGATATTCAACGACTAACACTATGTTTATCATCTCAGTTTATAAATCGCTCTTAAAAGATGCTATATTTAAGTTTTTAGAATTTCTGGAATAAGTGACCCAGAGGTCAGAGCCACCTCTCGTTCTTTTCAATTTTCATTTTATATCATTCCTTTCCAACTCTTCGTTAGACTTCTTCGTTGGTGAGCCTCTCTGTCCAATTGATCTTCATCAATCCTTAATAGCACCACTTCTCCATTCATTCCAATCTTCTTAGCATTTCTGAAATTATCGTCCAAGCTTCACCGCCATATAGGAGCATGCTCATAATACCTGTTTAACGAAGTTCTACCTTACTTCCAAGGTTGTTAAATAGAACCTTCCAATACTTGTGACTTACTTACCAGAGAGCAAGCTTGCCCAGGAATTTTCAATCCATGCTTGATGGTGATTCTGTCTTCGTGATATTTTCCACAAACGAAATTTTGATTTTATTTAGGTCAATTTTCACGTCCTTTTTTTCATAAATATTTCCGAAACAGTTCATCATGCTTCTCCGACCTTCTTTCTTCTCTTATAGAATTCATTTTCCACATCCATCCTCAATGACGCATATTACTTAATTTACTGGCGTCTCCCACAAAACAATGCACGTAATTACCACAAAAATGTTGAGAGATTTTCAGCTAAAATATCCAGTGTTATATACAGCAGCTTTAACTGGATAATTTGAAAAGCAAGGCTGCAAAGATTAAAACTACCTTAAATAAAAATGGTAATAAGAGCCACTGGCTATACAGGACCTGATAAAATAAGAAATACAGATACAAGGCAATTACTCGGCGAACCAGGCACCAACAAAAAATGCGATAACACAGAAATAGATTGAGAGAAAATGTAGAAAGTATCGAGGAAGGAATAATATCCAAACAAATATGGAACTATAGAGCGAGATGCAGAATATCCCGGGGACCTCCATGCGAGACATGGAAATGCCATAACTGAAGAATGCCGTAACAAGCTTAAAGGTAAATGCTTGAAGGAAGAAGAAGAATAAATGACCGCTTGGTTTATTCACCTCACTTTACTTTCCTTTGTGTAGTTCGATTTTCAACCACGCAAGAGCCCCGCTACGGCTTTAACTCCTCCTTAGAATTCCAAAATACCTCCTCCGTCCGTAGTGTCTGTCAATTTGAAAAGATGTCGCAACAAGGCTCCGCAAGTAATAACGTCGCTCAACACACAAGAGAGGAGCGAGTGTGGGGGCGTGTTCTTTTCAACGCCTTAATCTAACATTTCGGGAACCATTCGGTCCTGCACCTCGCCCCCCCCTTACTCCCTCGCCCCCCCGTCTCGTCCCCCATCCCAGTCTCCGACTCCCTTACAGGAACATTTGCGATTCCGCACCCCTCTTTCCAGGAGCGCCCCGGGCGAGGAATGCCCAGCCCCCACATGCTCCAGCAGCTCCTGCTATGCGCCTCTCCCTTTTTCAGGACAAACACGAATCTGCATCTACATATGATACTGAAGGTTTCACCAGAGCGTTCGGCAGCCGGGTGTTTGGTCGTCAGCCTTGAAAAATGGAAGGTAAGCAAAAAAGAATCAATAAGGAAAGTAGATGGAAAGGAAGGTGTGCTCCAGTTAAATGTGATGTTTTTGATCAGTTCTTGCTGCATGAGTTGATAATGCTCGTGTATTTGGAGTCCTTCGGCCTATTTCTTGGATTAGTGTCACGGCCGGAATACAGGCTTCCCATCCCGAGGGCTGAGGTTCGAAACCCTGCAGCTCTAGAGATTCTCCAAGGAATCCCGTTCCTTAATTAGGTTTAAGCATTTGGAGAGAACTCCAACTTTAGTACTATAACGAAAGAAAGATTCACAGTAGTTTTTCAATGAGAAATACTTATAAGGAATGATTTCGTTGTTTTTCAGTATTATCAAACCTTTGAGAGACGTTAAAAATGATACATAGCATCGAAATTGGTTGCATTCCATATTTCTCATTGGAAAAATGCATAGAGTATATATTTCGTCATGTTTACATTCCATTTCTCTAGTTCTGATCCGACATTATTAATGTAGTACCCGTTCTGTCTAATGGGATATTTAATTGAGAACTAATTACGGGTTTTTCCCTAAATGCGTGCTAATGCCTTCGCCAGTTATCCCTCAACTCTCTTTTTTTCCCCCACATAATCCCTACTGTTGCAACATTTCTCCCAATATAAATTCCGTTATAGCACAATAGTAAGTATTGCAATGCCAAGATATCTTGTTCATAGCATTGTATACAGAACTCACGGTATGTGTGCATTTAAATACTTTGGAAATTATTCCAAATTTAACAAATTTTATTATTAGATATGGATTACATGGTTATGAATGTTACGATGGTATTTAGCTGCAAAAGATCATAATAATCTTGTGAAGCTAAATACCTTGGTCTCTATTTAATATTTCATTCATCAGCTCAGGAAACACCATGAATCTCTTAATCCTATCAATAAAAGCTATTCTCTTTCTTCCCCTTCCCGGTTTTCACAGCACCCTCCCCTCTATCATGGCCTTCATCATGCTTTCGCCTCTATGTACCTGTTCCAGCGATGTACTCTACCTTCTTATCTCCTCCAGAACTTCTGTCTCCACTCCCAACTTGCTTAAAATGTCCTTTTTTGTCTCCCTTTCCATCCCTTGCACTTTCTCCATTCTCCTCCAACCCCACATCTCAAGTGCCTGGTACCTATTCTCATCAGCTTTCCGTTCAGTCCACGAATCTGCACCATTAAACGCTGCACTCGAAATTAACTCTCCTCCTACCTTTTACTAATACTCTTACACAACGTACGCATCACAGATAATCTCCTAGTAGTAAACATCTCCTTCGTTAATGTATTTCTTCTTCTAATGTCTTTAATACCATGCTCATCATCCTCTAGAGACCTAATTTAAATGTTCTACCTGCTCTTATCTGATCCCGACTGCTTGTATGGTGGTCATGATTTCTTTGTCCTAGAAAAAAGTCATAATTTGATTTCCTTATGATTTATCTTCATTCTCTATAGCTAGCACCGATCTTTTTACATACCTACGAATTCTTGCAGTCATAAGGATGACTAACTAACCAACGTCCGGTCGTCGGCAAGTCTAACCGACATTATCAGCTGTTCACTTACTTAAACTCTTACTTATACCTCGTAGCATGCCTCTGTCTACATTTACTCGGAATGAACGCAAACAATCAGAGTTTTCAACGCTACGCACCATGTTAGAACATTTGCCAGTCTTTTCATTAGATTGCTGTATTCCTTACTACACGGACTGTTACATGTCCACACAATTGGACCGCGATTGAATATCCGGATAGGGAGTATTAAAGGGAACGAAGAAAAAAAGGAGCACAGTTACCCACTAGTTGAGGGGAGAAGTGTTGTTGCAATGAGAATAGAGTTGGAGGGATGAAATCGAAGAGTTTGGGAGGTTCGGCAGAAAATCGACGGCATATGACAACTTGGTTTCGGTAGGGAAGGTGGAGGTGGGGAGAGGGGATGGAAAGGGACATCTGTAATGGGGGGAGAGAAGAAGGGTGGGGAGGTGAAAGAGGGGGGGGGAAGGATGAGGAGGGAGAGGTGGGGAGAGAAAAGGACAAGGGTGGAGGGAGAGATAAGTGGGGAGATTAGGGGAGAGGCACGGAGAGGAGGAGGGGAAGGGGATGAGGAAATGTGATATGGAGGCAAGTGGAGTGTGAAAAGACGGGGGAGGGGAATTGGGTGGCGCGAGGGGAGTGTGGAGGGAGGGGCAGGATAAGGAGAAGAAGAAGGAATGGCAATAGGATAGGGAATTGAAAAGATGTCTTTCTTCTCCTGCCTGCAGGACCCTCCCAGCCCCGCCCCTCCACCCTAGAAGGAGAGCGAAAAAAGAAAAAATTCCGCACGCACTCCATACCTCCTTGAAAACCGACCCCCTCTCCGAAAATATGTGTCCAACCCACCTCTTCTTCAACCCCCATCCATTCCTGGCTCCTCCACAACGGTTGTTCCTTGAACCCATGGGTCTCTCTCTCCTGAATACTTTTCTAAACCGTTGCTATGCGTCTTGAGCATTGCTCTAGTGCAGTGGTCGTCAAACTATTTCGGTTCACGTAACCTGTTTGAGTGTGAAAAATATATTCTGGAATTCTTCTTTGATCTATAATCATTTATAATTCACTAAGAAATTCTAGGGGTGTATATAAAAAAAATATTTTCATCTCAATTTTCTAGTAAAACATCTAAGCAGTGATTATTACTAAGTAATATAAACAACAATGAGCGGAACCCTTCGAAAGGTAGTGCAAAACCCATAGATTTAGTGGAACACTGTTTGAATACCGCTGTCTCAGAGCAAGGATGAAATTCGTTTAAACTACTTTGCGAATACTCCGAGCCAACGAATTCCATCGCAATTGACTATTAATCTGTTTTAATATGGGTGACGATTGGAAAAATTTATTTTGTACTTAAAAGTTTATCAACCAGTAGTTTTCAGAAACAATCAAAGACTCTTTCTCAAATATAGAAGCCGATTTCAATGACATATAGCAAGGCTGTGTGTTCCAGGGAGACAATTAAAATCTTGAAGGTATTTTGACGAACAGATCGTCTAATAAATGTAGATCTGTACAGCTGATATGTTTTCTCAATTATTAAAATAGAAATGTCTGACTCATCGATAAAATTTAAATAAAAATCGGTTAGAAAGCTTCGCTACCTACTAAAGAAACTGCATATGTATGTTTTCACAGATTGAATTAACGTCATCATCAGGTGGGCATCGACTACGCGACTCAACCGATCGTGAAATAGATACATTTTTGAAAACATGCATAGACCGTTTATTTAGTAACCATCTATTTTTACAAATTTTAGTCTGGCACAAAGGAATTGAACAAAAACCTTCGGTTATGAATGTGCTATCAGCGTACGGCGTGAAAAAAACCATCAAATTTGTATGCATTAGGTTAATTATCGAGAAAGCTATCGAGAAGGCATTTGGTTAATGTTATATCATATACTTACATAAAAAGGTTTGCGTCATTCATGTTACTTTTCTTAATTCTTCTAGCATCTGCTTAAATTTAACCCTTAAGTAAGCACGCTCAGTTTCTGTCACGCAAGTAAGCACGTGGGGTTTAGAAGTCCCCCAAAATTTTAAACATTTTACTTATGAGTTATAATATTTGATGCACTTATTTTCCCCAACATTTTCTAGGAAGATATCATTACTATCATTTAAAGAACAACATCGAGTAATTTTACCTTAAAATTCACCATCATAAATCTCCAAATTTTTGCGTATAATTTCTAGGAGTTCTAATAACTTGCCTGCAATAACATAAAAAACAAATTTTTCTCTTTTCTCGTAAAAAATACCTTATAGATATATTGAATGAAAACTAATTTTTTTATGTGGTCCGGTTCACATTGATTATAATTAGGGAATTGTATCATGTGGAAACCATGGTCAGAAAGTGCAATGCTATTGGGCTTGCGGGGCCCCTGTTACCCCCATGGCTTGATGTAAGTGAGAGTGATGATGATGTAAGTAAAATTGAAATAATTTAGTTTTTAAAAATATTTTAATTTTTTAATGGGAGAATACTAACAATAAGTTTCTTTAAGGTACTGTAGGCATGAACATTTTTATCGTAACTATAGTTAAAATATTTGAAGTAAATATGAATGCGTGGGGGCCTGACAGACCCCAGCGTGCCAACTACAGGATTAAAAATGAAATACGAAAATGGTCTCTATTATAAAATCGAGTAAAATCTCACACAAACTACCTTGCATGAAAAATCCACTCTTATCTCAGCACCCACTTGTTCGTTCCCAACTCCTCCACAACAGCTTCCCATATCTCCAAGCGAAACATCCACTCGCCACTGCCAACGTTAGTCGTCCGCAAGGCGACATACTCCAGGACAGTGCGCCCAAGGCATTTCCCACCAACCACTGCCACCCTTCCTCCATCGCTGCACAAAACCCTCTCCTCTCACCCTTCTCCTCCCACCTCTCCAGCTTGCTCTTTGAATTTTTCATGAAGACGACCAGGAGAAGGGGAAGCACGGTGTGAAGGGGACCGGGTAGGTATTGAGGGGGGGGGGGGAGAGGTATTAGTACTGTGGGATGGAGGAAGGAGGCAGGGTAGTGGGGTGAGTATAGCTCTCGCAAAAGTTCCTGGAGCAGATCTGCGCAGGGCAAGGAGGGGATGTCGAAGTTGAGGGGGTAAAGGGAAAGAACGGAGAGGGGGAGGGGGAGGTAACGAGAGAGAGAGTGAGGTAGGGGTATCAAGCTACTTCGCGAAAAAAGTACGATGCTCGCACACGTAAGGCTAAAATAAACCTAACATATCATTGTGTAAAATATCATTTGTGAATTCAGGGCCCAAGGAGTACAATTTATAACCAATATGATATAATATATGCAAATAGCTGCCAGCTATTCCTAAAAATATCGAAATGGTGGCTACAAAAAGAGGAGGAAGATTTATATTTGCGTTGAATTGATATCTGCGCTTGAATATCATCTAGAAGTTCATTTTTATGATTTTTCCTATCATTATTGTATAATGTTGCTAGATGTAAGTTCTTTTTTCGTTTGCAACTTGTTCTTAAAAAGAAAAAAAAATAGTTAAGCTTGAGTACACATGCGCCAGATATAAAAAACGGTGTCAGTATGCTTCAGCCAGATATAAAAAACGCTGTCTTACGTTGCCATCTAAAACAGCTTCATGTAGCGTTAACTATATGCAGGATGTCGTTTTTATCTTGGGTAGGTCAGAAGTCATAGAACCAGTTACTCTTCGCCAAAGTTTCGGAATATATTGTATTCCACCTTCAAGGCTTAAAAAGAGTAATTGAAATAAACAACAATATCAACCATCATGTACTGTTTTTAGCTCTGATTATGGAATATATTATATTCCGAAACGTTGGCAAAGAGTAACTGGCTCTTTGATTTTGGACCTAGCCTCGATAAAACCAATCCTTCGAATTATTGAAGTGGATATGATAAGCACCGAGTTAACGATATGTGTGATTGCATCTCTTACTAACAATAAGCTACACTTCTGAAGCAAAAAACTTTACTAAACTTAAAAAAGAAGGCTTTTTACTTTTTGAAATGGGTTTATATTTTGAGGTATCATTGTGAAACTAGTCGAAACGGGACAACAGGTAGTGGTAAGTCATCCTACTCCTCGAAGCGCTTGTGTTGGCAGCAATTACAAGGATATTCCGACTGACCCTCCACAATAAACAACCTTCCTCCCCGTTTCGTTTTGATAGTTCCGTAGCTTATGTCCTAGAATAGTCCACAGCGCAGTGCCAGGTATTTTTGCGAAATCAGTAGAGATGGACTTTTATTATAGTTGAAGGTAAGTGAACGCTAAGGGTAAGCAAGTTGAGGTGGAGGAAAAAGGAGAGTTTGAATGAATGAACGACGAACGGTTGAGTACAAATATACGAGAAGGAAATGAGAAAGGGGACGTGCATCGAAGGATTCATGCATCAGCAAATGATTTCGAGACGTCCCGACGTGATCGGGCAAACTGTTAGTGGCTGAACGCTGCCCAAATCGAAGGAAATATGAACCTATATTAGATAATAATATATGCGTGGGTTCATAAATATTCAATGAAATTATGGCTATTTCGGAATCATTTGAATGTACTTCACACCATGCAAAAGCAGAGGTTCCTCAGAATCACTCAATAACAACTGTGAATAGATAAAATTCTATTTTATCAGTTGAAAAATTTGGTCCACGACATGTTGTTATGTCAGACCATGAAGATATAAACTATTGAAACGTATTTTTCTAGATAAAACAAACGGAAATTCTATTGGCCTTTATTTATAGAGATCTTGAGTGAAGTGAGGAAAGGCGTGATGAAAGCGCCCTGACGAAAAAGCTATCACAAACACGAAGAGGAGATATTGCGATCCATTCAAACCAGGGGTGGTCTTACAATGCTTTTCTCATAAATAGCTTTGGATTACGAAGTTCCCCAGTCTCTGAAATTCTTATAATTTGTCTTCGGAAAAGTACCTGCTTCACATGGGAGGGGGTAAAAATATACAAGAGGGGTTAGCTCCTGATGGTGATGCATTCTGGGTGGGGAGGGAATGATGGTGAGGGGAAGATGAAATGGCAAAAATATGGACTCTCGGAAGAGGTAAATAAAGTATGAATGCTTGAAATGAGCTTTTGGGTGGAGGAGGAAGGGAGCAGAGAAATATACGAAGGAATAAACCGCACTTATTTGCTCGGAGGCCCTTTCAGTTTGCCGCCAGTTAGATTTCCTCAGTTATGCTATTGAATCCCATTACGAGCCCTTCCTTATTTGTTTGTTAATGTCTTTCTGAAGCTCTTACCGAAGAAAAATGCTGACAAGATTGCGGAGTGTATACTCTCATAGGGTTGCTCAATTCCCAGCACAATTAAGTTAAAATCGGTATCATTGATCAAAATCTGAAAAAAGTTAGATATCTTGATTTCCAAACCATCTGTCGTGTTCCCCATGAAGTCACGCCAGACTGATTCTAATCCATTCCACCAAGATAATTATTTTGCGAAATGTCGTGGGCATTTCTGATGTCAGAAGGGAAGAATCTCTCAGATAACCTCATACATATTAACGGCTTTGGAGATTAGAACCGTATGCCGCATTCATGGTTATTTTCTTCACTTTTGAGAGCAGAAACCCATAATACCATGGCATGACTGCAGGTTATGTGTGATGAAATTAGGTGTGGCTCTCCCTGAGTCTCTTAGTACAAATTCGAGATTGGGAGGACACTGAGGAATTGAAGAGATATAATGAAAGCATATTCAGGATTAGATAGCGTATGCAACGTTATACATAGCAGTCAACGGCGCTAGGTTAGGTATATAAGTATCGGACTCAATTCAGCACACCCCTAACTGGACACCGGAAGTCTCAGATGAACCCTTTCATACGATCCAACTCTCTTTTTCCATTTTTTATTAGCGTACGTGCAAATGCCATTTTGTGTGTTTAAATTTTTCATGCATTTATAAATAGCGCTTTTTTATTACAACAAAAACTCCATACTTTTATACACTTCAATCAATTTAAGGGTAGCTACCCTGGTCCCAGAGCACATTTTACAAGTGCTTGAGAACTCACCACACACATTACTACTCATCTATGTGATGAAAATATTGCTACGTTTATTCTAACTCCACGCTAGGTAGCTAGGCGCGAGATTCGACTGAAAAATAAGCCTCGCACTTCTTTTTTTCGATGTTGAAAATGAAATTTGACGCATCCATTGAATACAATTGAGTCTTTTACACGCTACTATTTCGTGTATGCTTAATTTAGCACGTATTTCAGCAGTGAAATGAGTTACGTGTAAAACGGCTTTAACATTCGAGTCTTCAGCAGCTTGCAACCTCTTTCTTCCGATAATTTCGTCGGGTTGGTTGTTCGGTTATTTGAGGAAGTGATCTATATCCGAGATCGTTTACATCACATGGGAAATGTGGGTAAGTTGGTTAGGGGAAGACTATTGAGGGAATATGGAGGAAGATTAACATACTTGCTTTCGGTAACGCTGAGTACATTTTTTATAAAGCGCGAGCTTTCGCTGACCCTTCTGCCGACTTCGTCAGTCATTATTACCTGACGAAGCCGGCAGAAGGGTCGGCGAAATCTCGCGCTTTATAAAAACTGTACTCAGTGTAACCGAAAGCAAGTATGTTAGTCATCCAAAACACTGAAAAGCTACAGTAAAAATAGATGAAGGGTTGAGAGGAACACGGAGGCGACATTAGTCTCCACTTAACGAAAGTCGCCAAACGTACCACAGTTGACGTCCCATCCAGCGGACGTTGTACTACCCTTGAAATGCTCTTTACTTGTGATCCAAAACTGTATCTGGATTTCACCGAAAATTCTCCGCTACTTCCGAGGTTCAAACGCTGACCTTCGGGATGGAAAGCTAGGACTGTAGCCACCACATCAACCCGATCCCCTGACACCGCTTCGTCACCCTTTATATTCCCTTACAGCTGTATATAACCAATCGAACGGGATTCTTTTGAAGTTGGTCAAGTCCGCCAATTAAATTTTTTATCTGGGTCCAAGCAATGTAGATTCGAGGCTCTGTGTATAATGCCTCACCATAGCGAAGTAAATCTCGTTCTCAGGAAAGGCGACGGTAGATTGGACTGGTCATTTGAGGTGGGCACCGACAATGGATGTCATCTGCGCCATTAGGACATTCGGGAATGTTATTAAAGGAAAGAATGTTTGAGGAATTGAGGAAGGGTGGAGAGAAACCCGGCGTTGGCAATAGCCTACTCTTAACGAAGGATGCCAAACGACACCACATTTTTACGTCCCATCCTGTGTACGGTACTACTAGATATGCTCTCCACATAATACTCAAGTAGGGATCAGAACTATGAAAAAATCTCCGGGAAAACAGTTGGGAACCGAACCCAGGCCCTTTGGGAGAGTAAGCATATACTCCAGCTCCCGCGGATAACTCAACGTCACCCTTTCTATTCATTCATCGTCTTTTTAAACAAATCCTGCTGCTTTCTTTTATATTCTTTTCTTGGACATAGAGTAACCCAAATCAATTGTCAATACTAAAAATAAAGGTCTCTTTTACAGAGGTTGAAAAAACTGGTTACATGTTAATGAGAATGTATCGGATTTTGTTCGAAAAAAATGAGGAAATTTTATTTATGATGCGTATTTTAATTTTATTGTATTTTTAAAAAATATTAATGAATATGTAAATAAAATAGTACCTTTGGATAATGGCTACACTTAACTTAAAACTAATAATCTAGCATTAAAGATAACAATTATGCACATAATGATTCAATGCCCCACATTATCAGTCTTCTTTTTTGTTTTTGTAGATAATAATCGACTCGGTAACCCCAAAACAGATTCTTCGATGGATTACCTACTTCTGATATTTGTAAAATAATATTGAAGAATAAACTCTTTATTGCATAATATTTGATTGAGTCTTCCAATTAAATTTCAATGATGAGTCCTGAATGAACGCGATAAAATGCCTTGCCATTGTGAAGTACATCTCGTCTTCAGGTAATGAGAGGTTGGGCTTGGCACGAGGGCAGATCGAGGGGAATGAAGAGGGAAGAGGTGCAGGACAGAGAGCAAGTAAGGGCTGGTGCGAGACTCTGAAAGGGAGAAAAAACCGTCAAGAAGAGGAACGGAGTTATTCGGCGCAGGGAGGGGTAAGCGAAAATGGGAACGAAGAAGAGGAGGGAAGAAGGAGTAGAAATGGAGACTAACAAGTGTTGACTTGGAGAAGTGGAGGGACGTAAAATGGAAGGGGCGCGAGCAAGAGAAGAGGAGTAGGAAGAGAGGTCATTGGAGAGGAAGGCGGACGGGGAATTCGGACGGAGAGTGAATGGGAGAGAGACAGAGAAGTGCAAGAAGAATGGGAACTGGAAGTGGAGGAAGACTATTAAGACGTGAAAGGAGGTGTGTGGCACACGGGGGGGGGGGGTTTCTGTTGGTCAGGGAACGAAAAAGGGCACGTGGGAGCGGGGGACAGGCGAGAAAAGCGGGGAGGACTCGAGACATGTGAAAGGAATGACGCAGAGTGACGTCAGATGTCGTGTCGGTTCCCCTCGGGCAATTATGTCAAAACGTCTCATGCCTATGGTGACCACACGTGCCGGTTTGACAGGGACAGTACAGGCTTTGGGGTGCTTGCTGCGGTGTACCGAAAGACGAAACAGAGATAACACTTTGTACCGGTCTTCGGAATTCTGCTTGCGAAGTTTTAATGACACTCTATTGATACCAGTGAGCGATGGGGAATTTGTTTAAGGTTTAACAAAGATTCTTGCTAAAGACGTCAATCATTTTTCATTTATACGAGTAATACTTCTTTCCTTAATCTCTCTGCTATCACGTACTTGAAAAATACATTAATACAAATAATTTCTATGAAATTGATAGCATGATTGTACGAGGGCCGTTTTTTTTCAACCTCCGATAGGCTATAAATGAAAGACAAGTTCATGTAAAACAATCATTTTATTACCAAAAGCTTTGTACATTTACGGTTACTTTTCAACATAATCACCGAATAGATTGAGACATTTATCATATCTGTGGACAAGTTTTCCAATGCCCTCTTCAAAAAATGTTGCCGCCAGTGAATTAAAATGAGCATTGACGTTGTTTTGAAGATCTTCATTCGTTTGGAAGTGCTTCCCTCCTAGCCATGTCTTCAGCTCAGGAAAAAGATGAAAGTCACTGAGTGCTAGGTCAGGACTATACGGCGGATGATCGAAAATGTCCCATTGAAATTGGTCGAGGAGCCGTTGAGTTGCACCAGCAGTGTGTGGACGAGCATTGTTATGGATCAGAACGATTCACACTTGGAGGGAGAATCAATGATTGCGTCCATGTTTACGTGGTTGTAGCGCAACGCAAACTGACGCTTTGATGTCGACAATGGCGGAGTGTATAGTGCGAGAGTTGCGCAGTTGCCTACAGCGCATTACCGCTTTCTGCCGCTCGCGTGGCATCCATACTGGGTGATCGGAGGTTGAAAAAAAAACGGCCCTCCTAGTTCAGTAAAATTTTACCTCCCGACGAGTATTTTCAGGTTATTTGTAATGCAATTATAGTCTCAGTTTCTTTAACATCATTTAGTATAGTAGTACAGTGTATGTTGGTGGGAACTCCCCTCTTCCACATTCCCCTGAGTTGGCTTTATCCTTTGAGCAAATCGGTTGAGATAGCAAATGTATACACTCCTGACATGAGTATGGCCCGTTGGAACTCGGGCAAAGCTGTTATAAAAAAAGCAAACGCGGTGAATACTAAAAAAATCCAGGAATTGAGCATGGCATATATTCCTACGTATGTCTTCCTATATTTATGGTACACTAGGCTAGCACTTTAGAAAATTGTATTAACTTAAGAAAATCTGAGTCGTGTAGGACTTAGATTGAAAAATTTTGCAGTCCTTCTCCTGATCAGAGAAAAGTATGGAAAATATTCCGATGCTTCAGGAGGACAGTTTGTTCCTACGTAGTCGATCAGAAATCTGGTCACCTTACTAAGGTGATTTCACGTACCGATTTGGCGGGAACAGTACCGGTTTTGATGCGTTTGTCACAGTATCTCGAAAGGCTAAAAAAAAAGATTTTTACTGGTCTGCTAATTTTACATTTTTATCAAATGAAAATCTCCTTGAAAAGAGGAACAAAAAATTTATCATTCATTAAAAAATGAAATTATCTATTTTTCTTAGGTTTGGATCAACTTCATCCCTCTATTGACTTAAGAAATGCTGAAGAGACATTCCTTCCTATTTTTTATATCCTAAGATCTTAAGGAAGTTAAATCAATTCAGTTTTTTAAAAAGTTAGCCGTGGTGGGTTCATAGAGTGACAAGTTTTCTAATGCTTCAATCGATTAGAAAATAACATGCACGGATCTTTTTTGTCCATCTTTTGATTTTCCGTCTAGCTGAACTTCTCCTAATAGTAATTTCTATAATTTTTCCTACGCAATTGAAGCGACTAAATACTGAATACACTTTTATGCGATAAACTGCAACTTTCTTAGAAAATAATACCCCCTTTGCCTGAAACCTTACTACCCAATCCATTCCGATTTCCGATTTATCTGACCTAAAATTCGACCTAACTACATATACTCAATGAGTGACTCCGCTGACATATCACCGCTACTATTCCTTTTAATTTCTATAAATTCATTGCACATACAGACAAAACTTGACATTATTTAAATTTAGGGCCTACTCAGGGGAAGAAGATTGAAATTGTGAAGTAGCCATGACAGTACATTCAATTTAATATAGAGTTTAAATTTTTTACCGGAAGGATGGTCATGGTTTTCAACACACCATAAAATTATTTTCAATTACACTTGGAAATAAACATGTTGAATAAGATATCTAAAATCTGTCATTCTTAAATTAGCAATTATCACTTCCTGTCAACATTTTTTAGAAAGAAAAATCGCTGTGGAACATGGCAAGTATAAAATTTCCACATTGCTTATTCATGTGCGGATTATCAAACTTTTGGCCCTAGCCCCGCACAAATGTTTAATCAGTTTCAAATAACAACTCTAGCGGTACTTTAAAATGTACCCTAATCAAGTTCCGTCTTTTAATTTTCCACACCATATAAATAAATTGCCATTTATTTTGCTTTAGTTTGTTAGTGAATGAAGGAGAGAAAGTTAAACATAGTTTTCCATGACTGCAAACGATATTTAGGAGCGGTTCAAACAATTTACAGGCTAACACAAGTATATATGAATGAATGACGGAGAAAAATTTAATATAGGTACATAAATAATAGTTTTCCATGATTGTAAATAATAATTTTGAAGGATTTTAACTATTTTCAGATTCATGGAAAAGATTACATTTGAGTCCTTCTTATACTTCTATTGACTAGAAAATAAGGAGATCTCCAATGCTTGAAATGATGCGGCCAGCGTACGACAGGAGGCGTTGAGTGAGGTATTCTTACATGGCTCCGGTATATGTGGGGTCAATGACGAAGGAGACCCGTACGCCCTCTCACTCAGGAGATTAATGGCGTGTCCATCAGCATTCACTGGCAAATCGCTCAACCAAATATGAGCGAGCTAGATGACAATCCTCGTTTACGGTTTGAATCACTCGTCAACAATACTGATACTAGAAATTTCAGGTTTTGATGCAGATATCTTACTCGTATGAGAGAAAAAATAATCCATTAGTTGCGATGTTAACTCTCACAGGCATTTTCATTGCCTGAAGATATATACTATAAGCATCCTTTCTTTTGATAATTTCACCTTTTACATATTTTTGGGAGTACTTTTTCCTGCGTTTATTTGGCAAAACGATGAGTCAAAAAAGTATGGAAAAGGTTAAGGAAAATATAGTGAAAATTTGGTACATTTTGTAGAAAAAGAAAGGAAGCCACCTCACTAAATTCAGAGTCAATTGTGTAGGAGAATAGAAGACAAACTAATACACTATGGGATTCTGAAGCTTGTGATATGTGGGGTTGTGGAAAAGTAAGGAAGAGTGAGGATAGCAATCGGTGGTTTAGTCGTCAAGAAAAGCAATATGAAATCTACCTCGTTTGGAAGTATAATACACAGTGAAGTAAGGGCGTTTATAAATACCTGATTTTTGTCTAAATCAAAATTAGGATAGAAAAATGAAGATTAAACATGCAGTTAATATTGCGCTACTTTCTTAGATTCATAACTATTTGCCATCAATCCGAAGATTTTCTTCCACTCTCCATTCTGCAGGTACGCTGATTTTGTTTATTCGTAATTAATTTCACATTAGTCATAATTTCCTAATTATATTCCATTCTTGGACTTGAGATATTCTTCCCATTCAATTTTTCTTCCATTTTAGTTTTCAGGAGACTCGTATGCCTCAGGACGTATTCAATACACTGTTGCATAACTTCTCTAATTTGAATTACAATCTTTTCTAGAACTTTCCTTTGGGTAGATTTTTTCCCTCGCACGGCGTTAATAAAATAAAATACTGTTGCCGAGGTGTGTCGTCTGAAGACGATAATTGGTAGTGATTAGGCAGCTCTAGACGGCGAAAATGAAGACCATAAAGCAGACATCGTACGCACTCTTCTAGAACGCGGTGTTGCTGCAGGTGTCGACGCGGTAGGAAGCGATGGAGAAGAGGGACCATGGGTGAGTGGAGACGAAGTGGGTACACTCGGGTTATATTTACGTCTCGAGGAAAAGAGAGGAGAGGCGGAGTTTTAAAAATGGACACCTCGGAAAAGGGATTGGATGGAAGAGGTCGAGATGGAAAAGGAGTATAAAAAAGAGAGGAAATAATGTGGCAAGTGTCGAGATGGGGAGTTGTGTGACCCGAGGGTTCTCGGAGCGAGCCGGGGTACGACTTGAAAGACCTTGGCACCGTGAGAATGAGAAAGAAGCGAGGACGGCAGGAGACGAGCCCTCGCTATTTCTAGGAGCGCTGCACTAAAAAGGCGTGATATTTCTGGCGTATGTACCATGGCGGGGAGATGCTAAGGGTTGAGAAATCTCTCCAGGCGTTCCAGACTGCGGTAAAAAATGTCTCGGGTTCATCCTCGGTGGTTGAACTTTATTCATACCGACTAAGTGAAATGAAGAAAAGAAAATACATCGGAGGACTCCACCGGAGGAGAGTATCTACTCATCAATGTATTCTATACGATGGTCTTGGAATACACCGTTTTTTCCTACTAGCGCGTGCATTCTCTGACTCTTTAGCTGGCACCGTCAGGTGGTAGCAATGGATGTTTTTTCTTATCACCTCTTGTTTAGAGAGGAAGGGGTGGATTGAAAAAGTCATGGGTGAATGTGGTGGAAGAACAGGAAGAATATTATGAGTCATAAGAACAGGAGAGCGTGCATGAAGCACCGTATGAGTGTGACTGAAGCAATAGAAGTATGGTGGAATAGGGCGGCGCGGAGGAAATTTTTAAAGCGGAGTCAGTTTTACAGGGCTTTCACCAAGAAATTAAACTTTTTTGAAATGCGCATACCCCGAAAAGGAACGGAATTATGGGCACGTTAGTAATTTTTTCCATACGACCATGTTTTGGACTAGAATGGTCTTTTTCAAGGAAACACTCTTGTACTGCGTAATATTATATGCCTCTGCCCGAGCGTGTATGAACGAATGGATGATAGTAATAGAAGCAAAAGAGGTATGAAAGGATAAGGCAATATGGATTGAATTACTACTGGAGAATCAGTTTATCAGGCTTCACATCAATAACTAAGCTCTTTGACTGTGCGTGCCACGAAAGGAAATGGCGTGACAAATATGTATAGAATATGTTTAATATTTAGATATGTTTGGAATATCATATCGCTAGGGAGCCATGGCTATGGTGCACGAGACTGGAGGAAGCTAGTCATCAATATAGTTAATATAATGCACTTGGATAGAATTTAATCTTACTTTTAATAGCGCAAGCTGTCGCCGACCACTCTGCCGGATTCATCGGGCAGTAATGGATGTTTTTAGCTGATGCTCTCAAAAGTGATATGTTTGCCAAAAATAAAATTAGATAAACTCTATGAAAACTTTTCCTATTTATTGCCTTACAAGTTCGTCAAAATACCCAGTTAAAAACGAAATCAGTAACCATCGAAACCAGGCTTAACAAGTACCTATCATAGCCTAAATATCTTGCTAGGGACATGTCCTACGGATCATGTTTCTGTGCGTAATTGTTAGCGACAACATATCGCACATAAATAACATAACTCTTGTTGAAATATTCCAAAAAAAAATTAAACTTAAGCCAGTGTCCCACGGTAGTTTTGTGCAGATTTATTAATAAATAATCCATGCAAAATCAAAGGATTGGATTGCCTATGCCATTATTTGTCAATATTTTGTGAACTAGATATCTCTGTTAATTCTAGAAAAATGCGATTTCTGATTTATATTTATGCGTGCATGTAATTAGATTATTCCCTACCAGAGACTACTAGAGAAGAAAACGTGATAGGAGTCCACCATCTTTACCACCAGATTCATTATACACATCGTAAAGCTGAGCGGATTGGTGATATTATTTCACTCTTGGGCAGAAGCAGAATTCTTTTGTGCAAACATCTATTGCTTTTTATCTTATCTTTATATATATAAAAGTCAATGTATGTATGTATGTATGTTCCACATCTCCTCCTAAACCACAGGACCGATTTTTATCAAATTTGGAACACGAGTTTGTTACTGGTAGACAACAAACACTGTAGGGTTCAATTAACCGAAACCCTATTTTTTCAGGGTTAAGGGTGTGATCCTTACTAATATGTATAAAAATGTAATGGTCCCTGTCTGTCTGTTGCTCCATCACGCAAAAACTACTGGACCGATTGAGCTGAAATTTGGCATGCAGATTGAAGACATATCTGGTTGCAACATATGCTATATCAAAAAGCCCTCAGAGCCCCCAAAGGCCCCCTGAAGGTCCGGGTTCGGAAGGCATTGGGTCCGGAAGGCATTGGGTTCGGTGCAGTGGTTTAATTTTTTACTTTTTAAAAGTACATTCACTCAAGATATAGGGCTGGAATTTTTTCTAACGGATAGCTGAATAAATCAAGTTTCTAATTTTATCAATCGATATCCTTCTACGCTCCGTATTTGTCTGAACTTCATGTTTTCAACTGAAAAATCTCACCCTTTTCTCTGAAATCAACAATAACATATTTCCTTGACAACCAGAAATTTGATTTTCAGAGAATATTCACGTCTCTAGCATTTAAATATCACGTCTTCTTACATGTCCATGATTGCATGTAGAAAGAAAATCTGTATCAGAAGGGCCCAGAGTTCCAAGGGCCCCATGATAGATTGCTTCAGGGGGTAATCGATAAATTCAATGCATATTTACAACAAGTATACTCTTCAATGTCTATTATCAAAGCAGCTTTCATAGGGGCACTGCATATATATGAGAGGACACTTACGTAGTAAACTAGACACAAAGGAATAAAATAGATTACACACGCAACTAAATGTTCAAGAATATTAACGTGCAGCAAATAGTAAGGTTAATAATGCCTCTGTTGCTACAACAAACACGGCGTTGTTTATTATCGTTTTGTACTCAAATGAATTACACGTGGTGGAACTGTCTGCATCTGCCTCTCATTACGATTGTGAAATGTTTGTAAGACCAATTCCCGCATCATAAACGTTACGAGTCATTTATATATGTTTTTAAGTGTTCAAGTTCAGCTAACTAAGGTATATTCATTCAATCATCGAGCTGCCTACTCCAGACTCTCACTTTCCGCTGTGTTTCCCCTCCTTGGACTTGAAAATATATTCATCATCATGCCTAATAGAAGAATAAGTTACCTATCTAAAAATCTTCTAAAGAAAAATGAATGTCATATTTGCGAGAAAATGAGCCTTTGAAAGAAAAACGACTAAAGTTAGACTTGGATGGTCAAATAAATACCCACCAGCGGTCTCATCTCCCCGTGGTGTTTCTCGGGTTACGCTAAGAACCGCACAACTTTCATCATTACCTAACCTACGGACGGGTAACCAGCCATAAATCTGGTTCAAATATACACGCATCTGTTTCGAAACTTCAATCTGTTTTAAGATGGCGGAAATTATACTGACGTCACTGCATGCTTCTTACCCGAATGAAGAACGGAAATTCTGCGTAATGAACGACATCCGTGCATGAAAATCGGAAAGTGCACTAAGAATCACCATAGATTTTTTATTTAGTAACCGAAACCAATGATTATGGCTACCCGCTACCCTTTATGCCGAAGGTGCAATCCAAGTGATGGAGGATTCATAGGTCAAATAAACATGGCTGCTGCAAATGCTTCATAGTACGTTGTCAACCGCTGGATTATACTCTACTCTCCAATCCTAATTAAGACACGCAACGCACATATCAACGTTGTATTGCGCAACTAAATCAAGTCATTGAATGCAAATATATTTATGTACACAAGGGAAGTGATCAAGCTGTTAATCACTCAGAAGACGGCTCAAGAGAACCGGAGGGACGATGTGACCATCTATCAACCTGGGTGTTATTTAAGTAGTATGGCCGATTTTTGTGTTTGCCGTGCATGAAAGTGGACCAACAGTCACTCATCTCTCCGTGCACCTGGAAAACGGTCAGCGTGTCTACTACAACGAACACAACATTCAAGATAGGTTACGCACTCCTCAAATGACCACGCTGACAGTTTTTTTTCAGGCTTTGTGGTTTTCTTATAAAATAAGTTCAACGTATTTCACACCCGTTGAATTTCAACGGGTATCTTCCGCTCGTCTTAGTATAAATTCTTCCAATTAGAAGCAATAAATAATGCATACAAACCAGGGAACTGCTAATTTGCTAATTCTATGCGCATTGTCGTAAACCACGGTGTTTGTTCACACAATTCATCCTGTAGATGCTTCAGGCTATAATTATTTCCATGTAATTACTATGCTTAGGCTCGCAGACATCGCGAAAAATTCTTCAGTCGTTGTTTTTCCACCCATTATACACTATAGATGTCAGCACAGCTAAATTTCTCTTTCAGTCCGTCAGCCGATCAGTGCCAAATTATTAATTTCTCCTGCTCGTATGACATTGAGGTAAACACGGTTATGAAACATGTTTCATGGATATGTATTTCGTAAAAAAATTAACGGAGCATTTACCGTGGGGCAAGGGCTTATGGGAAAAATCATGGCAATCTTCAAAATGGTATTTGTAGACGATCAATCGCATAATTCACATACTCGATTCCCAATTCTTCATAATTGATGCAGCAACTGCAAATGGAGACGTAAAATATTTCTACTGGACGCTAAAACGTAGAATTCAGCCACGTAAATCCAGAGTCAAGACAGTATTTGGTTATTTTTTGCTCTAAGCTCGCATGTATACATAAAAAACTGTAAGCATACGTAATAGGGTCTATTCTAAACTACGCAGATCAAAATTGGTAGGAAGACACAAGGATGCAGTATCATTCCTATATGAATAGTGATGACTAATGATGACAGAGAGAAGAGCTAAGAAGAGTTGGAGAGAGAAGAAGTAGAATGAACTCTGAGAAAAATGAGAGGCAAACTTATTGGATGCATTTGGCCACACAATAGCCTATTGAAAACAGTAATGTTACGAAAACATGAATGATAAAAATTACAAAGGAATACCAGGGATGGAATACGTGGGGAAAATTAATAGGGACGTCAAAGTGGAAAATTATAAAGGAAGGAAGCTGGTGGCTCGGAGAAGAGTGGAAAAGAGAGCTGTAGAAAAGCAATCTTCGAATTGATGACTCTGAACTTGGATTCGCAGACATTGGCGTAGCAGAAATAGTTCTGTCCATATTTAAAGCTATCCAGTGTTACTAAAAGGCTGTAGTGCTGAAGAAAATCTCAGAGAAACTTGTTGTATGAGGCACGGACTTCAGTTGCTGGATGGTTTGGGAGCTACGAAAAAATGCTCCGAAACGGCCGTAAAAATTTGACCAAAATTGGTCCCTTTTGAAAGGCATTATATTCAGTAGGTCTATAAAAAATAATTACCTACATAAATAGATCCAAATATTTAAAAACTATAGCGATGTAAAAATCGTTTCTGTAACGTTAAAACAAACACGCTAGAAGAAAACCTATGTGTGCTTTTATGGCACAGTCAGCTGACTACTTACTTGATATTTCCGTCTTCCTACTTGTACATTCCTACTTTCATTTCCCCGTCGGCCTACTCGGTTGAATAGTTACGCATTATGTACTTACAGGGGGAATGTATGATCGTGCATGCGCTTTTGAAAGACAGCCACCGCAACCAATTTAGTCAGCTGTCTTCCTCTCACGATAGTAATTAATGCCTTCCGTTAACCAGCTTGAACATGCTCATGCGTTCGGACTTAAAACCCATGCTCTTCGCGAAATTTTCATAACATTTCCCAAGCATCAAGTCTTCAATGCATGGAAACTGCGCGGAAATTCCTCAAGTAACTATGCGGAAAATAATTACCAGAATTCAATACATCTACTTCACCGACCCCGTGCAATACGGAGGAAACTCCTCGTATAAATCATCATCTTCGACATTCCACCAAATGAATGATGGGAAGTCGTGCCTAGAATCCTAAGCTGTGTGGAATTTTCTCAGACGTTTACTTCATAAGGCTTTGCACTAACTTAGAAAAATAATAATGCATTTGCTTTGTAAATTGTTTTCCAATGTTAAAATTGCTTTATGGTCTCCGGGTCTTTTAACCCCAGTCCACGAGATCAAAAATTCCTGCCCTTCTCCTTCCTCTGCAAGGATCGAGTAAAATTATTCTCTATTTCAAAGTTTTTTACATAGTAGTACCTCTCAGTACGCCCTGCATCCACTTTTTCTCCCTCTTTTGAAATCTTCCCTATCCTTCCCTACCTTATCTACTGTCGGTGCAAAAATTATGTAGACTCGAGTTAGGATACTAATTTAAAGTTAACGAGCAGATCTTCATGAAAGTATATTGCATAAAAACTAGCTTATTTTATTTTTCGTTCAACTGTGCTGATTAATTATAATTATTATCATAATAATATTATAATCATAACCATAATAATAATATATAATTACAAGCCTGCTATGGTTGTGTTTTTTAGTGCTCGATAATTGATTCGTATGTATTTTTTAGCGCTGAATCCGAAAATGACCTTCATTTACTTCCATCTCGTCAAAATGTTTCGCTAATCACAAATTTCAAAATTTTTAAAAAGTAAAAATATTTTGGAAATATGAGATTTCAAAATAGTCTTAAAACGTTTTTCTCTTATAATTTATTCATTTTTTGGCTTATACTATGCAATAATACAGCTGATCAGTTGAGGTGACTGAAGAGGAGGGCAGGGGGTGGGTCTTTGACCCCATAATTTATTATGGAAAGTGCTATAAATGAGCTTAATTTTCGATTTTATTGCATTTTTCATTTATTTTATTTTATTATTTTTCTTTAATTTTTAATAGGTACTAAGGGCCCTAGAAATCCTTCCCTCTTATCCCGGTGAATGTCCCTCAGGGAGTCTGCAAAATATTTTGGATGTAAGTTGACGAGACTGTGGGAGAGTTGGCTCTCCAATGCTCCGTGAATGCGTGGAGTCGACAGCTGACCGAAAGTAAAAGTAACACATTTGACAGATTGTGACATGATGTAACATGTTTATAGGCAGCTATTCACGCCACTCATGCGCTGTGCAACTCTCAGTACTGTTTCAACCATCAGCTGTATTATGCGTAAATCGAGTTTTTTCCCCTCCTCCGAGATCAAACGCGTTTTTGTCGGAGGAAAATTTATTTTCAGGCTTTTAAGTGCGGGAATAAATTGATAAAAATTTCCTGGCTTAGGTTTGCTATTCAAGGAGCATTTTATACAAAAAAACAAAAGATTTTTACAAAGTCAATAATTCAAATTAAATTCGTCTTCTTAATGAGGACGGAGGGGAGCGTGGTGGCCTAGTGGGTAGAGCGCTTGGCTACGAAGGGTCCCGGGTTCAAATCCGGTTGAAGCCTTTGGACGCCCCTCAAAAAATCCTCAGAGTGAATGAGGACCAGCGGCGGCAATCACTCCCTACCGTCCCAAACTACGTTCAGATTTGGAACTGCAATGGTGTGATGAGAGCCACAAAATCACAGCAATGATTGGTCCTTTTGTTCGACTGGTGTTCACAATTTCAATTTGAATAATAAAAGGAAAATCGTCTACCCTAATATGCCATCCGCCTTACGCCTCATGGTCCAGACATACCAGTACGATTTCCACAGAAAATTTACCTGAAATAGACGGTTCCCCAAGTGATTCAAATGAAGATAACACCGAGGAGTATGAACCTGAACATAGCTGTGAACCAGAGCATTTTTGACAGCCTAAGCTAAACGAGTTGGTTCGAGGCTTAAAGAGAAGAACCTACTAGAAGCTGGCACCTCATTTTCCTGGTTCAGGTATAGAGAAAAATATTCTCTTCGATATTTTTTCTGAAGAAGGAGAATCATTATTCTGGACTGATGTACGTGGACTCAATTTAAAATTCCATACAAAAATTCCAATTGGAGACTTCATAAATTCGTCCAACAGGAGCCTCAAAGTTGTACGTCTTCATAATGGGAATACGTATGCGTCAATACCCATCAGATTTTCTGTCCATTTAACAGAGTGTTACGAAAATTTGGAATTCGTTCTCGATAAAATTAAATATGACGGTCATGACCATCAGTGGATTATGAGCGGCGATCTGAAAATAATATCGGTGCTCCTAAGACAGCAATGAGGGTACACATAGTTTCCTTGTTTTTTGTGTTAATGGGATAGCAGAGACAGGGAAAATCATTGGATAAAGAAATATTGGCCCAAAAGAGCTACATTAGAACCAGGAACAAAAAATGTGTTCCGAAAAGCTCTCATAGATCCGAATAAAGTTCCCCTTCATAACAATTTAGGTTTGATGAAGCAATTTGTCAAAGCCTTACCAAAAGAAGGTAGATGTTTTAAATAAATCTGTGACAAATTTCCAGCTCTATCAACCACCAAACTAGAACGTCGTCTTTACTGGTCCTGACATTAGAAAAATTCTCTAAGAGTGTAATTTTAAGAAACAAAAGAAAATTGTAGAAAAAGAAGCCTGGGTAGCCTTTAAAGACGTGGTAACTAAGATTCTGGGCGATAAGAGGGATCCGAACTTCAAATCAATCGTCGAAAACATGCTGCAGAAATGCAAAGATTTAAGCTGTTCCATGAGCTTGAAGGTTTACGTTTGGACTATTTTCCTGAAACTCTGGGTGCCGTTAGCAAAGAGATGGATGAGTGTTTCATCAGGACATCAAATAAATGGAGAGGAGGTATCATGAAAAATGAAATACTAAGATGATGGTTGACTATTGCTGGATTTTACACCGGGATAAACCCCATACAGAATGTAAAGGGAAAATCACGAAGCAGAGCATAAGCGGTCCAAATAAACTTCGACACATGGAATAAAATTGTAAGTATTTTACATACTTCATCATAAAGGGTGGGTAAAGAGGGGGACTGGTTTCCAAAGCCATGGCGTACCCCATAAAAATTAATTAAATAAGTAAAAATAAACTAATTTAAAAATTCACTAAAATAGAAATGTAGGCTAATTTTGTGGCAATTTTATTAGAAATTAGGGGTCAACTAGCCCGCCCCCTTGCCCTGCCCACCTATTCGTACCTCTCAACTGTTTATCTATAAAAATGCATACATAGCCAAAATATTAATAAATTATTATGAGAAAAAACGAACATTCTGGAGTTTCTTATTTTCGCAATTTTTCGACTTTTTACAAATTTTTAAATTTGCGATTTGCGAAAAGTCCTGATCTGATGGAAAAAAATGAAGGTCATTTTCGGATTCAGTGCTTAAAAATACGTAGGAATTAATTATAAAAAGTTAAAAAAACATGTCACTACCCAAATTTTGCAGACTTTTGTTATTTTTAAAATACTACTTCAATTTTTTGCCACAACGAAAACAAAAAGTCGTTTTTTTTTGCTTTTTCTAACGGATCGCTCCCTTTGACATTGCATAAAGAAAGACATTGACCTTCAATCATGATAAAAATGTACACAGTAAAGACAAAACACCAACATGTAATGCGGAAATAAATTTTCTTTACAATTAGCCATAAAAAGTTGAAATTAACTTATTGAAACCACTTTTTCTTGGTAATAAATTGTCTGAAAAGACGATATTGATTTTGTTTAAAAGCCCTTCGCTACTTTTCGTCAAGAAGTACTTCCTTATTCGTCTTCCTATTCACCCAACTCACTCTTTTCATACTCTTCTACACCAAAATCTCAAATGCCGTCAATCTGCACTCATACTCCTTCCCCACCGACCAAGTTTCTAAGCCATACAACGTGACGATCCGTATTAGAGCTGTCAGTAAACTTTTAGCAATGTCTTCCTCTGTATTTCCCCGTCATCACCAATGCAGTCAACGGCTTTAATGCTAGAATTGACGGGCAAACGAGAACGAAGATGCTACGTCTACATCTACGGAAACATAGCACCCTGAAATCCACCTCAAGAGAGTGTGGCAGGGAGTGATATCACACCAGGCATGCACTTACCGTAACACACGCTGTCAAAAGCTATTTTGCCGGGCATAATTGTATGCTTAATCGAGTAACGTACGTAGAAGGGACTTGACATGCAATATGCCTGCCAAACATCATTATACTAATGCGGGAGAAACCCTACACTCTTCAATCGCGGGGACCACTTTTAAACCTCAGTCACACATACATACAATATGTTTACAAACGTTTACATTTACATTAGAATAGGAGTGGATGATAGGGGTGAAAGGGATGTGTAAAGCCCGGCGAATTTTTCCGTGATATACCTCAAAATGGCCAGGTTTCAGTGTCCAATCCGCACCGTACTTTAAGTAAGCTAAAAGACTAGGTACTCCGCTCATGTAGATGGTACCCCACAATTCAACAATTCACTCCTCTTCGTGCAACTATTCATCCTGCTCTCTGTGCTCATCCAATCTTTCGCTTCATGTCCTCACTTCAAAACTCATTCTTCATCCAGTGAAAAAATAATTGGAAAGAATAAAAGGAGAAGAAAATTGTACGGCAATTCGAGTTCTTCCAGCAGGGGAATTCAACTTTGACCTCGTCGAGGGAGTACCCCGACAGTCCCCTCACATCCACCGATTCCTTTTTTTTATTGGAAAGGAACGGAAGAAAGAGGTGTGTGGTGGGGATGGGTATAAAAGGCCGCGGGGGGGGGGGGGGTTTCTCGAGAGGATGGAGGTGTGAAAGACTACGCTGGCGGTGTGCGAAGGAAGTGTCCAGGGGGAGACGGAGGGCGGGGTAAGGGAGAGAGGCAAGATTGAGGCTTTCTTGGTCAGCGGCGATGTGTGCATGTGTGCGCGGGCCGGAGCAATATGAAAGGACGCTGCGATGACCCCTAGCGGACCATTTCTGGAGCGCAGGAGGAGGAGGGGATGGTTAGGTTTCTGAAAGAATCCAGCAAAGGGGTGGGGTTGGGGGAAGATGCTGGAAGGGGTGAAGATGCCCTCGGAGAGAAGAATCCTTGTGGTTTGGATGAAAAGGGCAGAAGGGTATGTAAGGGATTATGTGCGCGTGTAAAGGTGTGTAAATGCCTAAACGTCGCATGGGAAGGGGGGTCGCGCACATAAAAGGTTATGGGAAAGTCTGCATGCATTCAACCCCGGGGTGAGAAGAGCGGCGGAATAGAAGAAGTGGATTCCATGGACACCCCCCTCCACCCCGTCCACCTCACCAAACACACCCCTTTACTCGCCACCTTGCGGGAGATGCGGTCCCCAGGCCTCCCTTCTCTTCTTCATCCCTCCCCCACCCTCCATTCCTTTATGAAAGCCTTTCTTTCCCCGCCCACTAACCCCACCGCGGAGTTTTCACCCATTCCCCAACTCGTGTCGGGCACTCTACGCTTGCATCTCCTTCCTTTTCTCCCCCCGAGACCTTTCAGCCAAGCGCTCGAATACACGTCCTCTTCCTGCGCTTCTATATCACTCTCTCTCTATGTATATGCTTCACTCTCGTCTCTTGGACAGGGTGGTCGCGTGCTCGAACCTAAATCGATCATCTATTTTCCTGCCCTATTTCAAAACCTCACGTTGTGGCAAATGTTCGTTTTCCTACCCTACGATCTGTGACGCTTGATTCTGAGCAGGGAAACTTTCCCACATGCACGTAATCCGCACAGATTTTAATGGAATATACACAGGTTGGTTATTTCTGGGAGGTGAGGGGCAACTTAGGTCATCTTGGCCATTATGGGCATGAGGTTGGGTTGGTATGATAAAAGTATGTATTGATTTTGACGGAATGAGACTAGTTTTGGGGTGTTCATCCCGGTGTCCAAAAGGACTAAACAAATATACTAATTTGTTCAGGTCTTCAGATTTTCTATTTCCATTAAATAAAAATCTCCTTTCATCACGAAACTATAAAAATATGTACCTATCAGCAACAAAAAAAAATTCTTTTGCTTGATATTATTTGCTTTTGCTCTTCTGTTGACTTAAAATATGCTTGAATATGATTATTCTCTTTTATACATTTATAGTATCCTAAAGTCTTAAGGATCACCAATTGAGGATTAGAAAATGTGAGCCGTGTAGGATTCTAATAGTGGCAACTTTTCTATCCCCTAAATTGATTAGAAAAACGTGTATTGAATATCGCCTAAGTTCCATCATAAGCGAAAGTTTTCCGATTAAGTGGATCAGAAATCTGGTAACCGTAAGTAGGAGAAAATACTGAGAGTAATGGCTATGAGCCATCACTTTTACATTCCATCCGACTGCTTTCCACATGGTACGCACGTAAGAACAAGTTTTCCATAGAAACAAATTTCTGCCACGGCCGTGATTTGAACCTACGCCATCAAGATAGGAATCCAGGGAGCCAGAATTTAGCCTCCACACCTTCAAGTAGACTACGCTATATATAAAGTAGTTATTGGGATGCACAGGTGAGAGAAGTTGACGGAGAATCAGGGTTGGCAGTTATAGGTCGTAGGGTAGGGCAAGACTACCCGCTTTTGCCTTTGCTTTTTTAGCATTTATGCCGAGGAAATGGTAAGAAAGGCATGAGAAGAGTCACTATGGGGAATGAATAAAAGTAGAAGGTAAGCTTATAAAGCCGTTTAGATTCGAGGATGAATCGGCGTTGGTTAGTCAATCATCGAAGGGCTGTGGTATTTGCATTATAAAATCAGGGCGGGAATACTGAATGATGATATATTATAAGGCAACAAAAGTAATTAGGTTTTCCAGGACGAAGAAAGCGAGGCTAGTCATTCAAGTAGAAGGGAACAAACTGGAGCAATTTAATAAATTTGGCAGTAGGTTAGAGGAAAATGGGCATAGTAGTAAATATTTTAGAAGGAGAATCGTGGGGTCGATAAAAAACATTCAGAAATAGGAGAAAGCTGATAAATTGTGTAATAATGTGAAGAAAATAAGTGTCCAATGTGGATTGTAGCGTTGAGTGGTACGGAAAATGAACTCGGGGAAGAAAGGATGAGAATAGGCTGCAGGCGTTTTATATGTGGGTGAGGAGAAGAATGAAGAAACTGCGATGGAAGGGAAGGAAGAAGAACAAATAAGTGCTCGGCGTGGTGAGTGAAGAGAGGAAAATGCATGATGATACTAAGATGATGCAGAGTATGTGGTTAGAGGAGATAATGAGGGGCGAAGGAATGCCGAAGACTGTGATAGAGAAGGGAGGATGCTGGGTTAGCGGGGAAAGGTAAGAAATAGAATCGGCTTTATGGATGGGATAAAGAGAGTTATGGAGTATGGTTAGCTAAAGAAGCAAATATTTTATTGGGACAAGATCCTTCAGTTGTAAAACATTACTATACTATAGGTACTCCTACTTTCATGTAATCCTACCTTTACTAGTTGATTACCTCTAATAAAAAAACCATCTCCATCGCATGCTAAGCCATGCTATCCCTACAGCTAGCCCTTCGTGGAGTTGCATTCGACCCACTAACAGCTTCCCCATCGGGCATCGAGCTTCTGTATTTCTTCGCTTCATCTCCTTCCTTCCTATCTCGAGGCCTTCCAGCCAAGTGCCCGTGCGTTCACTTCCTCGTCAGCCTTCCTCCGCTCCGCCACACATCTTTACTTCCATCTCGTCTCCAAACAAAGGGGGTCACGTGGACGAAAATGTGTGGATCGACGTTTTTCCAATTAGGTCTCTACCTTAAAATTATTAAATCGTCATTAAATTCATACTTGGCAACTTCAAGAAAAAATACGTTCCCCAATTTGATGAGGACAACATAAATCTACTGTTCCAAGCTATTGAAATTACACGTTGCTAAATGCAAGAATAGGGTGCATCATGACGGAAAATGATATTTATCCAGCTATAATTGAGTTCATTTTTGGGGAAAACTGACAAAATGAAAGAAATATTTTTATGATTTGAACTTAATAACATCAAGTCTACAGTTAATATTAATTTTTGAGTTCTTAGTCAGTACCTAAGGAAATTGAAGTATAAATGCATAAGTTCATTAGAAATGGCACTTCAGTATGTTCCAATGGCTGTAACTTTGTTAGAATAATTTTTATATTTTCTGAATCATAATTTCGTTTTATGCAAGCTAAGCGATGCCGTCATTGATATCAGTATGTTTTTTTTACAAACAAAAGAAAAAGAGAACTTTAGTATTTGTTTTGACTCCACGGTGGAACTCGAAAACCTCAAACTCTGTGCCAACATTATCGCCATCTGACAGCTACATATGCAATATTTTATTGTGTAGGGTCAAAATCCGAACTACTTTCTCAGCTGGATGTAAAGAGCATCTCCATTTCATTCGTCTATAATATAGCAGTAAACTTTGAGTAATAGGAGTGGTTGAAGGAAAAATATTGTAAGCAATGAAATGTTTTTGTTGCATAAGAATGATGGTGATCCAATGAACACATTACGATAATTATCTTACCATATTTGACATTACAGGGTCGCAACAGTATTATCTTTGAGTTTTAAATGTTAAATGCTCTTTCGATCCCGAAGATATTTCTCTTTGTATCCGCTACTATAGTTTTCACAGAAGCTTCTAAAATGACGGTGATGGCCTCTCATCTGTTTTACGCCATATTCCACCTTTCTTTCGTACTAGTGCAAATAATTTGACTTTGAAAGTAAAAACCGTTTTACACATTTATTTCAGCACTGAAATTCGAATAAAATTCATCATGCTAAAAGTGACTCCTTTAAATAATTAAAATCGAATATCATTTTAAAAATTCAATGAATGCTTCCAATTCGATTTTCAGCGCTGAAAGCAGAAATAAGCACGATACCTAAATGTCATCTGAGTCTCGCATCCAGCTACCAACCTTAGGCTTCTCTAGGAAATAGCGGTGGCTGAGATAAAATCCACGAAACATTGTTTTTTTCAAGGATAGGTGTAATTTCGGTTGCAGTGATTATTCCATTACTTGTGAAGTATGCTCCCGGACCAGGGAAACTAGATCCTTTAAAAGTCATTAAAAAGTATGAATGTAGGGAATTTTGTATGAAACAAAAAACGTGAATTCATAAAAAAGGTAAACATACATTAGTTTCTTCGCATGCGCCGACCAGGTGTAGAAAATGAGAGTTGGATACTGTAAAAGGGTTCATCCGTGACATTCAATGTTCAATTTTGAGCATTGAATGCTGAATTAAGTTCAAAGTAGGGTCAGTACTTTCAGTTCCGACTGTGAGTGTCACGCAAAATGGTCGTAAGGGCTAAAATTAATCCAGTCATCCGTCATAATACTCGCTGGGATAGTCCGTGTATTTGAATGTGTCTCGGTGAAGCATCAATCCCTCCTCAGTCCGTCAGGCGCAATGAACGGTCTCGCCTCCCCCTCCGGGAAAATTCAACACTTGACGCGTACACATTCGAACTCTCCGTGTTGCTCAGACTTGCAAGGAAATCTCCAAGAGGGAAGGAGTGGTGGGAGAGATGCGAGGTCGAGGACGAGTCTGTCTAACTCGTCCCCCAATCAATCATTCAGCTCTCAGCCCTTCCTTTTCTCTCCTCCCCCATCTCATCTCTTCTCCCACCCGTCGCACACCTCGCGCGGCCCCTCCTCGAACTAGTCGCCTTCGTCGTCGCCTACCGCGTCCACGGAGTTTCCCCGCGAGCCAAGCGTGGGAAAGCGCCGCCTTACGGAACATCTGCCTCGGGGCGATCTTAATTGCATTCCCACCCTCCTCTTCCTCCCCCTGAATAACTCCTCTCCCCCCCTACCCTCCCCCCACGGACTCCCTTAACTCGGCATTAGCGATTCCGGAAAAGCAAACTTCCCTAACCGTTGGACGGGGGAAAGGAATAGGTAGGTAGGCATTTGTATAGGTGCACCACCCGATTGGGTATACTGGGAGGGGAATATTGTGAATGGGGAAGATTGAGGGACGGCAGATGGTACTGGAAAGTAATTGGAGATCACCCCATCTTTAGGACGGTGATATGGATTTGGATGAGTAATGACGAGAGTTTCAACTGATGTAGTTTTGATTTTTATCACAATTACGACAGTTAGATGAAAATCCCACTCGAATCGGTTCATAGGCCCACCTTAAAATGCTTAATGAGAACGCTAACATCATTTGCTTATAATAAGTGTATGATGACGTAGAATATTTTAGAGAAAGGTAAACTTGTTATTACAGGGACACGCAAAGAAGAAACTTTATGTGAAGCGAAAATTTCGCTCATGTATTTATTAGTTATTGCTTGGTTGATATGGTGAATTCTTGAAGAAGTGCCTATACGCTGAACAGATATTTTATTCATAAACTCGCAACGACAGATACAATCATGACATGACTTGAGGAAACACCGATCAAGACGAAGATACTTTTTGCAGATTAATAGATGGACAAGGACATACACTTGTAAATAACTTTGTAAATTCCACACTTTGATTACACTGAACCCCTCAACCAATAAGTATGCGAGTTATAAGAGAGCAGAATAAGCCAGATTTATTTATTTAAGCATGTCGGCGAGATTCAAACGAGTAGACTCCCTCAGCATTCCAGTAAATTACAAAACATAGAGTAGATGTTTCTAAGGAACGTTAAAGAGAAAATGTCATGAATATATGGCCGGCATAGAAATAGTATATTAACCAGGTATGGGTGAATATGATATTGCATCCTCCCACATTTGACGCGTTTCAATAACTTTTCAGAAATTTTTAATTGCAAAAGTGATAATGGCTATATGTCTATCATGAATACATTAAAACCAATAATGACAAAAATGGAATAACGTCACCGTAGTTCACCATGCAGCACGCTAGCCATTTAAACTGAGTAACCTGGTTTCATATACCGTTTGGATTGAGATATTTCTGTTTTCCTGAAAGGTGCCTCTCAGTACAAAATGCGATACAATGCTTTTAATCCATTTTAAACTCGTGAAGTACTGTAGACGAATATCCATCTCTAACTCTATCTTGAGTAGCCCCATTCCAATTCGAACTCAATCTGATAAAATACTCTCATATGCATAATATTCTTCAAATACTCTAAATACTACTGGACATTTTCATGGGACCTCAACCCTTACCAGCAGATATTTTGAGTAGGAAAAGCAGTAAATGAAGGTGTTTTGGAGAGAAAACCTACTTTCAATAAATATGGGTCACTGACGAAAGAGTGGCCCGTTTCCATCAGAAAAGTAACAAAAATCAAGAACAAGAAATTGGAAATGCGATTAAAAACAACTGAAGTTGGCTGAAATGGATAATTGAATAGGATGGAATGGCTATAGAACCAATAGGAAAAATTATCCTTTTTTCCGTTTAAAAAAAAGCTGATTCAAATAACGCAATTACGAGATACTTCATTATCAAACTCAAATTCCTATAGAGCAGCACAAATTTATTTGGTGACGGAGATATCATATTGATGAATTTGATGATATAGATGGAAATACTCGAGATTATTATTGATATACATCATAAGAAATGACTCAAATACTTTTAATGATCGAATGAAATGATAAGGATGATGCCATATGCATGGATACATTTCTCTATACTCCAATAATTTTAAGAGCATAAATTAAAGAATTGTCATCACCATTGAAATCATGGGAAAATATGACTTTAAGTCCTACAATCAGTCCGAAATAACAAAAAAGGCAAGGAAATTGTTAAATTGGATGTATCCAACTTTCATTCTACAGAGGTAGATAATCGTTAATTTCGAGCAAATGGCTTTTGAAAGCAGCAAGTAGGCCAATAGTACGCCTTCTTCGATAGGTGTTTCCTGTCCTGAAAGACCGTAGGCATTCCCGGTGGATGGTATGAATGAATGAAGTCCTCTCGGTAGTGGCACCGGGTTTGGCTTTTCATGGCCGACGTTTCGATAAGCAACTCCCCCATCTTCCTCAGGACAAAAACTGAGACGACCCGATGCCACACCCGAGAAGACTTAGTTCATGTTTAACACCTGTCCTCCTAGTGCTTCTAGTTTCTGAAGCCTTATTAAGATTCTGTAAGAGTAAGATTCCAATTTAGCAAATACGATACCAGCTTTCTATGGAATTCAGCAAAGAAAAAGAAACCGATATATTATCATTTTATATTCTCATCAATATTTGGAAAAAGATAAATAGACGTTAAACATAACGGAAGGAGAAATTAAGTTGACCAACATTAGAGGGAATGAAGAAAGCTGTTTCATTCAATCAGTTTAATTAACTTCATAAAAATTACACAAGTTCACGGTGAATGGCCCTGACATGTTACTGGCGAAGTAAAAGAAAAAACACCACTCAATCACAGCACAGTTCTCATCACAGTTATATGGTCACCGCACCGACACAAAAGATCTCCATTAGTACATTAAGTCTCTACTCAATTTTCAGGCGTTCAAGCGGCATCAAACGCTCAGCAAACACTTTAGCGAGAGAAAGACCCTCGTGGAATCCCATGAGGAACGCGCCCATCCTAAAAAATGGAGTATCAGCGAACGAATTTGAGAAGAGATTTTATGGCCAGGAGAAGAAGAAGAAGAAGAAGAAAAAATAATTCCAACTTGCCGACTTTTCCTCCTTTGGCTACCACCCCCTAAAAATTTTGTGTAAAAAATCGAATCCGTTCTTCCACCAACCAGAGTTCGGCTCCTCCCTCTCTAACTCACTCCTCGGAGCCTGTACGAATAGGAGTTTTCCGACTCACGGAATGAAAACTTTCCTCAGAGAAAAATCCATCATATTCCGTTACTCCGTACTTCCGATCTTTGAATACTTTTCTCTCCCCGTCTGGTTTACCCAAGCTCAAACGTCTTCGACCTTAATTCTTTCGAATGAAAAACTTTATTTTTGGTTTCTTTCTCCGTTACTCCCCGTCTGCGGAGCAATCATATTCTTTCTTATTCCACCCTTCTCTGCTCACTTTTTTCTCCTCGAGAAAACCTCCTCCCTACAATCTCCCACCCCTCTCCTCCGTGCCCTAAACTCACCCCTGAGGCAAAAAGTCTGCTCGTCCAGACCATTGTTACTTCGGTCCGCAGACGAAGGAAAATTATTGGCCTTCATTCTTTTTCTTTTTATTTATTTTATCCTTGAGCTGCGCGGCAAATGGCCGGTGTCGCGCTAATGATCTTCTGTCTTGCTTTCCTCTTCCCATTCACCCACTCTCCCATCCGACGCGGTTACATTCCTGCTCTAACTCCTCCTTCGTTCCTTTTCTTTCTCCTTCTTCCTCCTCGAGTGTGCTTTCCTCTTCCCCTTACCCTCGCAGGCAAGTTGTTGGGTACCCGAAACGGTCGCTCCATACCCTTGTCATCCCCGCGCGGAAACGTCCAAGTATTTGAAAAGGTCGTACTCCCTGCACCCGTGTTACATACAACGCAAAATGCGTCCAATGAAAATGACGGGAATACTCTCAATACGTGATACATATCTGCAAAGTGGTCATAATTTTGGCAGCTGATATTTGGATGGTGGCTAATTTTGCTGACAACTAAAATTTTGACTAAAGACAACAACAAATGACATCTGGAAGTCAACCGATTTTGACTACAGACATTTTGAAGATGGCTTATTTAACTTTGCAAGACTTTTTATACTTGAATGTTGTTGATAGATCGAGATATTTTGAAGGGTAAATAATACCAAAAACACCAATGATATACCTAGTACATGAATTATTGAAACCACGACCGCTTTGTTTCTTCAATACAGTGTGGATACATTACCTATTCAATTTTACTTTTTTGTTTTTAAAACAAATTAAGAATCGATGCCAAATGTTTTATTTCCACTAAAAAATAAGTACTATCAGGTTAATGGAATTCGTACCTTTTTATTAATATTTTCAATTGTAGTTTGGTACACTTTTGCGGGTACATAATCTTCAATCGATTTAAATCATTACTTTTATACAGGCGTTAATCACTGTGGAGGAATTTGTAATATTAAAAGTGAACAGTGCCTCAACATAACAATTTAAATCCAGGAAAAGTTATAAATTCTTAATTTATTTCATAGGTAAACTTGAACATTCTATGTACGTACCCCTTACATAACCAACTTTACGATATGTAAATACATACGAAATGTCTAACATTACCTTCCACTCCTTGTTTATGAGTTTTTGCCCCTGGTGACTCTAAAGCAATAGTTATTGACTTATAATTTTATTATGACTACGTACAACTCTTTAATCAGTAGCAGAAACTCACCTGTTCCCTAAAATAACAAGAATTATTTTATTTTCCAAATGATCAAAAGATTCCTCCAAATCCACTGATGGTAAGAACCTTGGCCTTCTCTCTATTCCATAAACCTCCTCTTTTTCGTATACATGAATTCATGTTCTTTGCTTTTGGAATCCATACTCATTTCAGGGCTGCAATATGTTTATGTCAAGATATTAGATTCATGCATTGAAAGGCTAGTTTGAATGTTTCTGCCCGGCTCAATGTGAAAATAAATATCTTCTTACCACATCCGTGTTCTTGTGGTAGCCCGTTGTATATTTTAAATCTCAAACATATGCTACTTACTGGTTTGTACAGTTTTGTTTCAGTCTCCTTCACTTATTGCAGGAATAATATTCTATATTCCTCATGGAGTTTTGCTGCGTAAGTCTCTTACTGCTTCATCACATTCTACTTTCACATATCTACTCATCATATCAGTGATTTTCATTTCAGATATCCGTCCTCTACCGTCTCCATTAGCCGTGTGTTCTTAAGCAATAATTTTTTGCCCTTTTTTACTTTTGGGACCATGCAAGACCTCTTATAAAAAGCCTCATTTCACTATCCGCAATTGACACCCGATCTTTTAACTCTGAACAGCATTGCCTCCAGCGCAATGTTTATTAAAATGGTGCCATCATTCAACCTTTCCCTCAAGAGAACTGATTCACAGGTTTCACAAAGTGTTTTCCATCATTTTCTTAAGCTGACTCTTCTAACCTTTTGGTTAACATATTCGTAACTTTTAATACTGCCTCAGTCCTTTAGTTTTCGTGTCCCTATTTCGTGTCCCTATTTCGTGTCCCTACTTCGTTCTCGGCGTCCTCGGAGTCTCGGCGTCGGCGTAATTAAATAATTAGGGCAGTCTCCTCCATAGTACAGGGCCATATCTTTCATGACTGCTTTCTCCAAACTTGTAACCTTTGTAGTATTTTTCTCTGTTTATAATAATCACCCTCTTACAACACTAACAGTTTTTATCCCTCTCATGCATGTAAGCTTATATGGGCATATTCTTGCATCTTTGGGAAGACTAGACACTTTTTTTCTTACTTTAGGACTTTCTGTCATCAACTCTTCATTGGTTTCCGAGCAGCTATAAATGATGAGCTCATTTGCAATCTGAAATATAAGTGCGCTAGCCAATTCAATGGGTTCATTCACTCGTGCGTCACTCCAATTTAGTCAATATTACAGTTTAAATCATCAAATTCTCAGCTTTAATTTGAAATTTTAAAATTGGATTTTTCTGCGGTTGCAATCATTCGAAAACATTAAATTATGATAAATTAATACTTACTTCATTTTCCATCGATTATAATAATTAGATAATTAGTAAATACTAGTGAATCTAGACTAAAAATTATTCGTGAATATTAAACAATACCGGCAGGAAATATTTAGGCCAGATTTTATATAAATGGTAACATATACATGAATTAGAGTTTAAACTTCACGATAACCGAAGGAAATAATAAAATTTAGGTAACAGCCAATCTCGCTTGGATTGAAATTGATAACAATCTCAGCTGATTCCAACATACGTAAAATCGGTTTTTACTCGTAACCAACATATTGGAAAAATTACCGTTACAAATAGAGTAAAAAAGTTGGAATTAGAAGAACAATGACAGGGAAAATAACGGAGAGGATTTCCCAGAAAATTTTAATAAGGTGTGGACACTAACATAGAATGGCAGAGAAGAGACTACCAACCAAAGGAGGAGAGAATATGGAGATAGCAACCTAAAGTTGGAAGGAGAAAAAGGAAGACCACGGAAAAAAGGGACGCCGCCCAAAAGGTCATGTAGGACAGAGGGCTGAAAGAAATAGATCAGCAAGATGGGTGGGTATGGATATCGGGATAAGAGAAACGGCCGCAAATGCTGAAAAACCCTTGCTTATATATACAGGGCGTTAAAAAAACAAATAACTTTCCATTGGATGCCGTTATGTCATGGTGCTGAAGTGTTTGCGGAGAGGGGTGTTGGCTTACGACTTGGCACCCGCTTCCTCATTTCATCGTTTGCACTGCCACTGCGACTGCCAAATGAAGTGTCACCAGCCACTGACTGATCGCTTTTTTTTAATTTTCCAAATTCAATTGCAGCAAAGCCACAGCACCCTAGAAATGACTTCTGGAGGAAAATTAATTTGGGATTTTCTTCTCTACCCAATAAGATAGATATGTTACTTGTTTCTATAATAACCTACTTATAGATTATATAAAAAAGAAGTTTGTGTCCATCAACAGGCCAACGACGAAAAATAAGGGGCAAGTGCGTGAAAGAATGGGTGATTTGGTGGAGAAGAAAAGTGGAAGAATGAGCGTGAGAGGGATAATAAGCGCTTTCTGAAGGGAAGGGGGGGACTTGGTGGGGGGGAGGGGGAGAGGAGAAGCCAGGGTAGGAATAGAGTCAATTTCAGGGGAGGAAGGATGGGTTTCTCTTACGACTCTACATCAACGGTATCGACACTCGATATGAAAAAGGATAGAGGTAACGACGATATACCGACATGACGATATCTGTCAGATTTACAGAGAAATCCGGTTTTGTAGGTAAACGGAGAATTATTGTAAAATTAATTGCAATTGGGAATTCCCGTTTGCCATTTATTTTACAATAATTATCCGTTTCAAAGTTCTTCAACAATTAATGGAATTACAATCCGAACAACTGACTATAATCCGACTCCAAGAAGAAATCTTTTAACTAGAGAAAATAATTGTGATTATTCTTGTTTCTCCATGTTTTTCAGGTAAAGCTGCGTCGGTGTAACACCGACGCAGCTTTTCCCGAAAAACATGGGGATACTAGCACAACAGCGCTGCGAAAGCCTCAAACAGAAATTGTGATTATAACCTTCAACACGATTTTTATTAAAAATGCAATTTTCAAAAAATCGTCCATCCATAACGGCTATAGTTATAACTCTTTTAGAAATATTAAACATATATAGTTCATGCCAAAGACAAATTGAACTTAGTTATTGACATCATCTTTACATAGGAAATGTAATCCGAATCGCCTTGAGACGGTAATTATCTTTCACTTCGTCATATCCAATAAATTGCCAAATCACAATTGCCCGTTAAGGTCACGGTGACAATTTCGCCCTCCATTTGATAAGTACGAGAATACAAACGATTCAGGCGGCTTGATAAAGAGTAGGCCAGTTTAAAGGATAGTCATAGGTCAGACATTGTTATTATGTAACCAGGCCAATAATGCTCCTACATAATCACGTCTACTGCAAGAGCTGACAACGTAGTCCACGCGGAAATTATACTCCACACCATATCATCAATTTTTAGCATGATCAAAATTGTGTAATTTTAAAAGGCTCAATTGCATTCGATGAATCCGTCGAATTATATTATTAGTAATGAAAAGAGAAGTTAGTAAGATATTTATTTTTCATCCGCGTCTCGCATCCATCTACCAATCACAAGCGAGAAGAGCGTTTTTAAGTCAACATAGGTGGAAAAACTAGGATCGAATAAATATTGTCTTCATTACGAAGTAGTGTGCAATCGTGTAATGTGAGTTTTCCAGCACTTGTTTGCTTCTTAACCAGAGGCTTCTGCCTTAACATTTAAGAGGAATCATCAAACAATGAGGTTTTTGTATAAGATAAAATGCAATAAGTATGTATGCATGAACAATGTAAAAACACAATAGTTTCTGCGAAGGCGCCGCGCCGGTCAGATATCGAAGCGGAGGGTTGGAAGGTATGAAAGGGTTTGTCCAAGACAATCGATATTTAATTTTTAGTATGCTCAATTGATTCTGATTTTAAAAACTGAAATAGTTGCGGTGTAAAACGGCCTTTGCATTTGCCTTGGCAACGGTCTAAATGCACATACACATTTTTCGTTGCACAAAAAGAAGGGACGCATTACAGGCCAAATATAGGGGATTGGAGTGGTAGGGAGGAAATACCGGTAGTATATGAGAAAACACTTTGGAAAGATCCAATAACAACTGAAAATATAGTGCGCTGCACAATGACGGTAAGGGAGGACTAGAAAAGGTGTCTGTGGAGTGAAAGGCCGTACATTTTGCAGGGAAGGAAGGAATGCGAGCTCGGAAAGAGGAGGCAACGATATTTCGAAAAAAATATCTTGTTTTCTATTTAAATACCTATGATCTTCAGTGTTTCAAAAGCAATCACAGAAATATAAAACTTTGGTTATACCACAGTCTATACAGTCGCGACAAGACTGACACAATTCTTGCAGCTAGCTGTTAGTAGCGCCCCAAGCGGTGAACATGTATAACTACCATAATGTGGGGTGAATACATACACTTGCGCCCACCGGAACTAGAACCTATTTTCTTCTTCGTGAAGAAATGTAATTATTTTTTTCTATAGAATATTTTATATTGTTTCCCATTGAAGGGGATACAAGATTAAATTGCGTTAAAAGGCAACAGTGAGAATAAAACGCTGTTCAAGCGTACCAGAAACAACAGCTCAAACTCATCCTGTATATCAATTTCATGACACATTACAATACTTTGGATGCCGTACCGGCTTTGATTGATACTGTGTGCTGAGTGCTGTGACTACGTACATTGTTTTTACATTTAATTTGTATTAAATAATACTGCAGCAGAAATCGGGAGTGTCTTTTGTCAGGAGTGTCTTTTTTCCGATTCTATAAATATCATAGCAGGTTGGTTGGTGCATATTGATATTTTTTGAAGCTCAGAAAACTTGAGTGTTCTCTGATTCTTTCATTTTAACACGCAAATATAATTTATTATGATCATTACAGGTCCATACGTTGTATCATCTATTGCCGTAGAAAAGTTTGAGACGGGAAAAATGCAGCTTACTTTTGTAAAAAATTATTTGCTCTCTTCGGGACATTTTGAAGAGAGCCAGTTGATAAAAAGAGATTGGTGTTGACCGCTGTCCTCATAATATTTTATGTACCCAATAACCCGCCTCTAATAAGCTTTCAAGGGAAGTTGCCTGCCAGAAAGACAGCCTTCCCGAGGAAAAACTCTAGATACCAATCCCCTCTTATAGGGAAAATTACATGGCTTGACGCGACTGTATAGACTGTGGTTATACTACTACATACGTTATCGCTATCCCATTAGTATTTATAGGTTTTACCCCTGGTCCAAGATTTTTGAGAAGTTCACCGTTAGAAATGCATAAAATCAGTAAGCACGATCAATGTCGGCTGTAAAGGTGAATCACGTGATCGAAGAATCCAAGATGGTGGCCTATATTTACATTATATGATTGGGAAAACATTTTTTACTTTCACAAATTTCTTTGGCATAGGAGTATATTTCATATAATTTTGGTATTTAAAATATTGTTTAGTGTCGTCGTAAGTTAGTTATTTAGTCTTATTTTTGCCGCCATTAATCAATGCTTTAATATATTCATGTACAGTATATAATGGTGGAACTATGAGTGTAACTACTAACTTCCGTTTAAGCTTTCATAAGCTCGTTCTCCCCTGTGATGACTTGTCGATCTTCACTAGAACTCGCGTGATTTTTCTTGGCCAAGGTTTTTTATTTTAGTTAGTTTATTTTAGTTTTTCCTTTATAGATGAAAGCGTAATAAAAATAATGCTGGATTATACAGTTGAGTTTCTTATCATTTAAAGATGTTATGGTTTAATTTTAACTTAGACTTTCATCGAAGAATATGAAAAACAATTGAAGCCATTTTAAAATTGAATATCGTATCGGCGGCTACCCAACCCAGAATGCGTCGCGACTACATCCCGTCTGCCTTGCAAAAGGCCTAAGCAAGGCGGTACCCTATTGGTCGTAGGTTTGAATGATCAAATGCGCTATTAACTTGGACGTACTCTAGCGAAACAATAAAAGCTACAGGTGACCAATTACGGTTCCCTAGGTTCTAATAAAATGAAGGCTAGAAAGATAGATATCTGGATAAATCCCTTTATTACGTGAGACGAAATTGAGACTTTATAGGGTTTCCTCTTCCACCAAGCCACTAAATTCCAAAGTCAATATTACATTAAAAAACACAATAGCTTTCAAAAACCTCGATGAAGGAATGACTTACCATGACACAGTACGGCTATTAGTCCTGTTTGTTATAGAATGGAATCCAATATTTTCTGATCATTCCTTCATGAACATCTCAAAAGACCTTTAGTCTCTTTTGGCAATGAGCCGTCTGTAAATAGATTACATATCAAAATAATATATTCTACTTAAAAAACGAATCAAAGATAATCATCAATAAAACCACAATATTGGAAATATCTTTCATGTTATAACATTTATTGATGTCGTCATTCATACCACTAAACATTTTTAATCCTCCCATCACCGTTAGATTGACAGTATAGTTGGCTGTTTTGTTATTTAGGAAGGTAACCAACAACTGAGATTATTTGCCACATCAAAGGCATTGGTGGGTGGGTGGATTGCTGATGACGGAAAAGGTAGTGGCATGAAAGAAGGGTGGAGAAAAACCTGGACTCAGAATTGGTCTGCTTTTGCACAAAAGGAGTCCACTGGTTCACAGTTTAACATTCCAATCTACGGATGGAGTCCTGAGTCTGAAGTGCCGTCCACACGGCATCCAAGTAGAGATCGGAATACCAATAAAAAGTATTCACCACAGCCTGGATTCGAATACAAACCCTTCATGATGGAAAGCCAGTGTTCTAGCACAGCACAAACTAGATCCCTACCCCTAAAAAATCATTTATATCGACCAAAAAGGTTAGAAAAATCAAAATTAACGAGGATTCGGTCTAGCTCCGCATCGTACCCCCCAGACGCAGAGAAAAGGGAGCGATATAGATAGGACAAACAGCAAGGGTAGATCACATGGGAAGATCTATCGGAATAGGAGGAGTAGCTGGTGTGATTTGGAAGAGAATGAAAAGGCAGAAATAGTCCGACTATTAATGTGAGGTGCCACAGAGTGACAAGGATGTTGAACTATAAAGGAATGTCTTTGCAGAAAGAGAGCAATTGCAAGAAGAAAACCGCGCTCAGATAAGGGAAGTATACATTCAGATTTTATTAAAAACATCGCCATGACTCGGCGAATAACTGCCGTGAAGTAATGGGCTGCCACTGACACGGAGGTGAAGACAGCAGCCCTCCTTCACATGTGGCAAGGTGGTGATCACGTGAATTGGTACGGTGACATTCATTACCCTATAGATACGGCAAGGAATTTACCTGAAGGTCTGTAGTGCCTACTGCGAGATGAAAGGCAACGCGAGATGGAAGAAAAACCACACATTGGTCATCCCGAGCGGAAGCAGCTCTTCAGTTTTTTCTTCTATAGGTTTTAAGATGAAAGACGTGATGAAAATCTCTCGAGAAAAACCTTTTTTCCGAAGGTTAACCATTTCCCAATTAGGATCTCCAGGTATGTTGAAAAAAACTCGTCAATTTTTCAAGGACGGCAGAGGAAATGATAAAGAAGGAATAAAACGGTTACATGGTTAGAAAAAGGAGTGGAGAGTTGCAGTAAATTATTTTTTGGATTCATAATTGCTAATGATGATGATAAAATATATGCATTCTTCACCAAAAACGTATCTTTGACAGTTAACTACATTACCGCTTGACTGAATATGTCATATTGTATCGTCATATTGACAGTATTTGGCACTCATTCCGTCATACCTACTAAACCATCTAACAATACCATGATGACTGATTTGTCCAGCAGGCTATTAGTAACGACAAAATCATTAATTTCGACAATGTATATTGCATACCATCACTAGCTAGATTTTTCGGTAGTTATGGTCTCGATATTTCAGTAATTTCCTATTATCCATATTGTGTGCGTGTGTGAAGGAGTGCAAAGAAGAAACAGCTTGCCGAGGGTAAACCAGCACATCGTACTGCCTTAAATGCACAAAAATCTATCAAGAGTCCAGACGTCGTGAATGCCACAACAATCGACATAACCGCCCATGTGAATGATATTCTCCAAACGATCAATGAAAATCAATGCTCGATATATCAGCCACTTATGCAGATACTGAATTCTGCTGTTTCACCTGTACTGTTTAAAATATATTATAGTTTGGTTTCCTTATGGGAGCTTTCTCATAAATCCATATTTACCCATATCGACGGGCTATTTATACAAAAAATCACTTTATGCCGGCACATTGCTGCATCGCGCACCCCTATAGCAAGGATAGGGAAGGCCAGACAGACAGTATCGGAATGGTGGGGAAAAGAGAGTTAGTCTAGAGGAAGAGCGTAGTGGATGAGTCCGATAATAACTGAAAACGTAATGGACGGAAGAGTGACGGGTAGGGGGTGGGTTGTCCGTGTGTGGGGGTAAAAAGCTCGTGCAAGTGGGGATGAAGGAAGGAAGGAATGAATGGGGTACGTGCTCGGAAAGGGGAAGAAGTGTGGAAGAGTCAGGGGTGGTTCCCTGGCCGAGGAGGAACGGGGGAGGAGAGGGTTGTTGGGTGCTGATTGTGTTCCTCGAGCGCGTGGGCTCCGTTGTTACCCCGAGAGAAAATGCAACGTCAGCGCGCCGAGGCCTGACGATGCTGTGACGCGTGAGTTGCAGCCAGGGGCGGGAAGACGTGCTGCAACTCCAATTAGCGCCCCTCGTTTATCACTTTTGTTTGTTTTCCTGGCAGCCGCCGTCTTCATCGCTGAGTTTTGCGCCCCGGAAGGCACAATGGGTAGAGAGGAGACATCCCACCAACCTACATTCCCCCTCCCCCGCTCGCCTCAGCGGTGGGCGACCTCGTAAACGAAGCTTCTATTTATATCCCACCGCATTAGCCCAAGTCATAGTCATCTCCCGTAAAAGAGAGATTTTTTCGACCTATGATAAATATGGGACATCGATGACAATATTTTGAAACAAATATCATCATTACGGTGGTTACTTAAAATTTTTCGAGGTGGCTGACGGCTGCAGAATAATTCTGAGTGTCCGGGTGTGAATATATTTCCCGCGATCAAATTGTTTAGCAATATTTTTGCTTGTTGGTGTAGGAAATTTATCAATCTTAAAGTGTTTACCCATGTAACATGAGTAAGATATCACAGAAATAATGAAAACAAAATTACAATTACTGTAAAAATTAAGAAAGATAGAATGCACACTGCTAGAATACATTTTATGCAAGGTTTGAATAAGCTTCTTTCTTACGTATTTACGCATTAAATTTGAACGTATTTACTTTTTCTGAGGAAGTAATGTATGATTCCAAATATTTTCCTCCTGACAATATAATTTATTGCTTGTCAATATAATTTGACAGTATAATTTATCCATGGCATTCTAGCTCATGTCTCACTCAACAATGTTTATGCGAGAATCTCTATACTTAAAAAAAGTAATGCTTAATTTGTGTAACTTTTCTTTTCTCAAGAGCCCTTTCCATCAATTATCTCCTCTATGTCAAGGTTATGGTCTTGTTCATTACCTTACCAATAGTGTAGGTAGGGCAAAATACTCGCCTGAAAACCTGGAGTTCGCGGTTTTGAGTCAGACTGATCCGACTTTTCGGCATGAAAAAATCATTTGACTCAACCGAGACTTGACCAGTTACACCACCAAGCCATATTATTTCCAGGCAAGTTTTAGAGGGGTTTTATATAAACGAGATGTTCTCGTCGAAAGTCTATATATTGTGGCCCAGGAGACGTGGTTTTGCAAAAAATGCAACAGTCACGGTGAATGAACCCAATATTGTCGCTTTGTTTCACCCCCTACGGTGAAATAGCCTATACAACAAAAGGTTTTTTTGCAATTTTATCATTTTACTATTATAAGTTATAACATAATGTTTTCAAAATAGTTGAAATAAACTTTATATAATTTAATTTATGACGAGATCTATGTGTTAAAATGTTTCATTTTTTATTGTATCTCACTGGAAAGCACAGCCGCACCATGTCCCATGGAAAACGACTTGTATTTTCCTGCTAATATCTCGAAAAGTTGTACGGTTAGTAGATAATGTTTTGGTATCATAAGAATGATGAGATCTCTATCAGTATAATGAGGAAAAACTTGTTCTATGTTATGAGAACTCTCGCTTAAACTATTTTAACAGCGTGAACCTCTCGCGAATGGGACCCGGGGAACTGAAAGTGACCATGTGCGGGAAGATATAGGGAGAAATGGGAAGTGAAACACGTAAAACCTGACAGGCCATTACGCGAGTGCTTTCTTACTAAACACTCGCCACTCGTCGACCACACCTGCAGAACGTGGCTGCTAAAGATAGGAGGGGACATTGCTATCGCCTAGCCGGATACGAATGGAAATAATGCATTATCCTTTCGTCCCCAGCCGAGCAATGATCAACACTGAGTAGTTTACCCCGTTGCTCCTTTCCCATTCCGCCCACCAACCATACAGCTAACGCTCTCAGTCTCTTTCTCCATCGCCGGTGCAGTCAGCTGGAGCGGTGTTGGTTACTTGGGGAGGCAATTGACAACTGAGGTCTTATACGTCAGGAAGTGGTAGAAGGCTTTTGCAATAGGTTGGTACTGGAAGGTTTTCAATGTCATGAAGGCGTAAAATACCTACATGCATTCCCCGTCCACTATGTATAAAATCGAATTATTCCGGCGTAACATTGCGGAACAAGTACGCGTCACTTCATGAGTTATTGCTTAGCAATTTCCACAATTTTTATTCCCTACCATTTTTTGGACAAATATTTGTTATAATTCACTAGCTCTGATGTTGGCGAAGAAATCGTTCGTTGAAACGTTGGAAGAAATGAAGTCTATAACCGGGTGGGGAACCCGAGAAAAATTTATATATTTATTACCATCAAAGTACAATACCTTGCAAATGCAATCCTTATATACTCAAACTCAAGAGGAATGGGAAGGGTGGGGAATCTTGCTTTCCCATATGAGTGGGAAAGAGTGGGGGCAAGATATAAAATGACAAAGTGGGTATTACGTGGAGCATTATTTGTTAAGGTTACTGACGTAAGTGAAGAGTGGTTGCTATAGGTCCGGTCGTTCAACTAGTTTTAATTTCCTGGTTTTGCAATTTCAAATTGCTCTAATAAGTCCAGATTATTTTTCCTTTGCTCAGAAAAAATAGTAAATGAGGCTTAAAGTCACTGCTACATACACTCCCTAAAATTTGGGAAAAGTTTGATGATGAATCATAAATTACCAGCAGTTAACGGATTATAAAATGAAACAGTGTTATCATTCTTAGTCGTGGCATAAGGATTTAATTCAACAATTTACCCACAAATGGCAGTCTATACCAACATGATGCCTCGTCATGACTTTTGCGAGAGAGTTTGGTCATGAAACTAGCTGCATTCTGATGAAGATTTCGTCCTAAAATCTTAAAAATAAAATCCCTAAAATAGCCATTATTTTCAGCTAAAAGTTAGATAGTTTTTAGATTTTTGTCAAAGTTCTCGTTACCTACTCATTGGCAATAAACCAAACCATATATCTTTGCGCAGAAGGCCGACATCTTGAGGCTACAATGATGAGAGGAATCATTTGGAACACTAGAGTCTCTTAAGGCCAGTTTTCTATGCCTATATCAGTATTTCGTGCTTTTTTCTGAAGGGATGATGTTGAAATCTAAATTTTATACTTTTTAACAACTTATAACCTTGTGCATGTTTGTAAATTTTATCTCAAAAACGGCTCAAATTCATTTGTTGAGAAACCATTCCCTGAAGGTACTAAGCACGAGAAATTCGTGGGGCTAGGCCTGATGTACGGAAAAATTCATCAAGGGACCGAACTTGAGTCCAAAAAAGGTTTACAGGCCAACTCCTTAAAATATGGGAACCAATGCAGACTTGGTTTGATTTTAAGGGATTTATTTTACGACTTTAAATAGGATACTATACAATTAAGGCAAAGAGATACAAACCAAATTGCACGAGGGCGTTGAAAATTTACTTTTCTATCATTAGGACTGGACTTACTTGCCTATGGCTTGAAATAATTCAGATCAAACACAATATTTTGGTGTTTTTATCGTCCTTTTCACGATTAGATCTATGGCTACAGCCTTTGTTTTATGTACATTTACGGGAAAGGATGGCACATGCCGTAGCCGGAGAAGTGAGCGATTGGTGGACTTACGACGTGTTCTCAACACCATTTCAAGTAATAATGTTCTCAGCTCGTGTGATTTCTTCAATATTTTTCCCATAGAAAAATTACAATCCACGAGAACATTAGCATTGAAAGGGTTTGACATTGTATTTACAGTTTCGGGAAATGAGACTTGAATTAATGAGACCTCACTAAACCGTGAGTTTCCTTTTACTTGTGAAAAATACACTGAAACTAGCCTCACGTTATTCAGAAATCAGGCAGTGTAATACTGGTAATACTTTACTTCACCTCAATAAGATATGGCACAAAATTGGCTTCTAGGACTTTTACTACCAACGGCACAAATATATATGAATTAAAATAAACTCCCGTATCTCTTCTATTGTTCATAACAATCTTCGCCTGGATTCGAACCCGGGGCCTAAGAATGAAGAACCAGTACCTAATTTGGTATACACACCTACCCGATTCCCCCAGCATCACTCGCAGACTCCTCGGAAAGCTTACCTTGCACTCCAAGCTGCCAAACTCCCTGTGACTCCTCCACGACCCCTTAGAGGAGGCTCCAGCCCAATTACACCCCTGCCTCCCTCGTCCTTATTTATGGCCACCGCCATCTGTAATCTGGTTACACACCACGTCCGTCTCCTCTCCATTCCTACCCTCCCACCAACCCCCTCCTCCACGTTCCACCCTCCACCGCCGTCTCTATCCCTCTCCAACTCCCCCTTATTGCCTGCCCCTGATCCACCCTACCCCTCCATAGTCTCCCTGGATGCTCCACATCTCTTGTTGTGCACCAAAATACTACTACGGCCGACCTCGCCCTCTCACTACCGGCCGAATTTTCGCCCCTTGGTTTCCAAGCTGACCCCATCACCCAATCCTGGCTTCTCAGGAGTCATCCTGGAAAATTTTGCATTCCTCAAATTGGAGCTTTTAGCCCGTAGCAGCTTCATCAGATTTTTCTGAATCCTTCAACGCTTCAAATTTGAATTGGACTTAAATTATAGTGACTCACTTCGTAACTCACATATTTTGACGGGATTGGAGTTATCTTCTTGTCGGTGACGTGGCTTGATTACTGGCTTCCGATGTCGATGGCCCGGGCTCGAATTTCGAAAGTAGCGGCCTTTTTGCATCAGATTCCAGATTCCTAGTTGAGCGCTATGAAGAGGGAAATTCAAGAGCAGTACAACGTACCTTTTTAACAGGGATAGCAAAATATTTGTAATGTAATTTAGAAATCATCTTAAGGGAATAGAAGGCCTACGATAATGGATAATATTATCAGATTATGATTATGTATCGCATTTCCCACCGGTCTAAGAAGAATATGTGACATTCATGAATATCGAGCATTGGAGTCGAGGCATCAAATAATCAAAGAGCTCTGTTTACTCTCCCCTCAACTCCACCTCCGCAATACCAGTCCTGCCTCCCCTTTACTCTAATATCCTTATCCATTCATTTATCTCTCCATCCATTCTCGGGGTTATTTTTTCCCAACTTCGACCCTTTACATTATTTTCTTTGGGGAACAGCGGTGATTTCCGATTTCATATTTCGTTTCATTATTTATATTTTTTTGATGGAACCAAAAATTGATCCAAGACTTGGGCTGCTGATAATGTCGAAACGGCTCCAATGGATGGATTCATTAGGTTTTCATTTTTTGAAAATGTTTTTTCCATTTCACCCAAAGGTTCCAGCAAGAGAAATCGCTCACATCTAGCCGCGAGAACTGAATGTGCCGTAAGCACAGTTCACGGTTTCTTGTGACGTGATCTTTGTGGGATGACTGTTCATGAAACAGAGTAATTATAAAAAAGCGAAGAGAGTCAAGGCATTTTTGTTGCCTGAATTGAGAAGAATCACTGTCGGCAAGCGGATTGTGATAACGTGAGAATTCAAGGTGAGATAAACACAAGATCGTTGAGAAGTATGAAACAACCTCACGAAACATGAATCTGTGTCGAATTTACCAAATAAATTATCTTGATGTTAGTATTTCTCGCCCTGTTCACACCAATAAATTACTTTTACTTAGGGCGAGGATAGGTCTCAAACATATAAGATCGTTATTAGCTCATCGTCGACGTTTGGCACAGCTATAACTGAAAGCTACGATTTCATTGTATTTACAGCGTTTACTTTTACCATAGAATATTTTTCTCTTTGGAAAATAACCACACTCACTCTCCAAAGAGAAAATACTCAAAGAGAAAAGTGTTTTTACATTCTTCTTCTTCCACTTCTCTACAGCCCGATGTGGGCCTTGGCTTCCTCAGTTATATGCCCCCATTTGGCTCTCCTTTTTGCTTTATTTCTCCATCTTCCAAGTCCCATTGTCTTCAGGTCCTCTTCAACATCTTGTAGCCATCTTTTGCGTGGTCTTCCTCTCCTCCTACTCCCTTCCATTTAGCTATTAATGAACGATTTGGGCTATTCTTAGAGCGTTTTTACATTATTTTGATAAAATACTGTACTATATATTATAAATTTCCATGTTTAAAAATCCGTAGACTCTATGAAATTTTAGCCCTGAAGGAGAAATTATTCTATTGCAAAACTTCGGCGATAAGTAAATAGGTCCATTATATCGTACACGCAAGTGCTATAAGAAATTTTAAGGTCAGATTGTAATAAGTATGGTTAATGTTAACCGCAAGATGACTTAGTCTGTTTGGTAATTTGATATATTTTGAGAGTTTGGGTCATTTAAATAACATCAGATCGTCACGTCAGTTAGTTGACGACAGCATTATCGACTGGGGAAAGTTTTTACGCCACTTTCCATACCGAGAAAATATTTAACCATAAATTAAAAAACCGGGCCTAAAGATGTGGTTTTAGAAAGCATGGAAACGCAGAAAAGGATGACAGCTTCGCCAAAATTTACATAAAAAAATATAGTTTTGACGATTATAATACCTTTAACTATTTATTTTAATTTACTGTATAGTAGCGAGCATGTGTTTATTTCATTAAATGTATTTGGCAATGAAATTGGAAATATGATATCCTACGAATACCTCGCATAGACAGACTTATAAGGAAAATTCCGCAAAGTAAGCGAGACAAAGTTCTCGATCATTTTCTATGAACAACCAGCCTTGTTGAAACTGCAATGGAACGAAAAAGGGGGACGAATTGCAGAGCAGACGAAGACAGGAATGCCTGGACAAATTATTGGCGATTTTGAAATGAGGAATTACACATGAATAATACGCATAAGTTGTAATCTGAGCCGAGAACAGAATGGAGAGATGCGGTATGCATATATTCAGATCGACGACTTCTGATGATAATAATGCTAGACATTCCGCATTCTGATCTAAAAAGTGAATTCCGGGATTCCTGTTCCGGCTCAACTTTCACCATCTGCTCTTTGCTCTTTGTTCTTCCGATTCTTCTTTTTTCTGATGGCTCATATTCCATAGCTTTCTTTGTAATTCTCTCCCTTGGTATCCGCATTACACGTTCCATTTATTATGGTATTATTTCTATTTTTTGCTTAATAGAGCGAGTCATAATTGATGAATAGCTCTTCTTAATGGGCGCATTCATTAGTCTATTTGTTTTGGTATAGCTTTTTACTGATCGGAGGAATTTAATTTTCGATGTTTCTACATGCTTTAGGTCGTTTTTCCCGTTATCCAGCATTCTAATCCATATGAAATAAGGGATCTGCCATTACTTTATAAATCTATTTTTTAGTTTATCGACTTATTTCACCATTTGAGAATCTTTTAAGAGTAGATTTGTATATCTTACACATATCCTCTAGAAAACTTCAATTTAATTTTTTATATCTTCTTAGACCATGTCACGTCCTAAATATTGGAAAAGTGATATCTTTGTCAGTATTTAAGTGTCTATGAAAAGATGAATTTCTATGATGTACATCTTAGTTTTATTCCCTTAAATGAAAATTGTAGGTACATGCATGCTGGATAAGAAAGCCACTTCATTCATGATATTACATATTCACTCTCACATGCTCCATGCCTACCGTGGCTCCGCATCCGTAGCGCTGGACCAGTTATGCTCGGAAGATTTAACGTTGTCACGGGAATAGATATTTGCGAATTTGTATTCGAAACCATGGAGTACTACGAAGAAAACAGAGCATTTAATCGTTTGATATTTATGCTAATGTGGAAGTGCAAATAGCCGGAAAACGACTAGTTATAATTGTAAAACACCAAATGATGGTTATGAATTGACTCGCTCATGCCGTCTCACTCGATTACATTTGTTTTCATACCAGTAGCCAGTATTGCTTGATATCACATATTTAAAAAAATATATAAAGATATTGTAATGTTATGCTGCTGGACTGCAGTCCATGCCATCTGGAGAGTAAAGAGCCTTATCTCATAAAGTTAAAGTTACGGCAATATGCATGTGAATTAAAGCTTCTCACATAGTTTAGTAATAGGTCAAACCTTGAGTATTTCCATTTAAAAAATTAATAAATACAAATTATGTGAATTATATTTATATACACTTGGATTAAATTTTGAAAGAGTCATTAAGATTTAAAAAAATGATTTTATCTCATTAAAATAACCGTCTTCAACGAAAATTTCCACCATTTAAATGCTATTGTTTCTAAATGGATTTTCTGCATAATCGCAAAAAATAAGACAAAGCACAAATGACATGAAATTTAAAAGCACAGTCTAGAGCAAGAAATTACTGTCATTAGCAGCTGTTTTAGTAAACTAATATTTTTTATTGCGTATTTTCCATATTACTAGATTTTGCATCTTAATTTACCCAGAAATACATTACGCCCGTGAAAAGTAAACGCGCGTAAAAACTTTTTTGGTTGCCTCCTTTATAAGCATATTGTTTCATAAATCACGGTTCAGTTCTCCCGCAAAATCACAACATCGTAACTTTCTACCTTTGATAGTAATTTTGTGGGATAATATAAGGCATAGGCTAAGCCAGTCGGGTGACTTTAGTAAACAAGAGACAAACGACAGCGCTGAAGTGCAATGTAAACTTGGCAAAGTTATCCGTTGGGTGGGACCATGACTCGCATCATTTCAGCTTCGAAATAGCCTATCGGGGCTGTTTCAAGTTCCGTGATCACTCGTGGAACTGTGTGGGCCATCCTGGCACTTAGCATGCCCTAACTCCGGAGTTGCGGGATTCCACAACAGCACTCGAGGCGCGTATATACAGTCAATCAGCTCACTTCACACAGAATGGCGGGAGATATTGGAGCCTCCTGGAGTAATTACGCTCTCTCGGACCCGTAATTGCACTAGTGCTTAGAGAGACCCCAGTGCGAATCCATGCACTCTTTGTATGTTATTTGTACGAAGCTTTAAACGCGCAATATTCTGCCTACACCTATTTTGTACCCTGCAAGTCACCTCACAGGTGCATGGCACGGATGAATTCTCACGAAACTATCGCTAAATTTTTTATGTTATAAACGTTTTAGGACACCATATGTGGATTAATTTATTTAGTTCAGCAGATATGTAACACCTGCGGTAAGTTATATCTGTAGATTGATTAAGGATTTTTAGAGAGATTAAATTGCCTATACTATTGCGTAATACAGTGAAAAAAACCGGAGAAACTTTATGCAGTGGTATGTTTGCATTAAAAATTGCCAAAAAATACATGAAGTAGAAAAGAAGGATATTAAAATAATATGAAATATTCTGGGACCAAAATTTGATATTGGAAAAGGGATTTTTTAGAAGCAACAAGGATCATAATTAAAAAAAGCAGATAGAATAATTGACACACTAAGGAAGAAAAAAATAGCCCACGCTGGACACTTGAAGAGAATGCATCAAAAGAGACATTTGACTTGTTTGACCACCACGCGGATACTCAAAAAACGTTGATCATACAAGTTAAGGCAGATTTTAGGGGAATGAACTAAATAGATAAATATGTAGGAAATCGAAACAAAATCAGAAAAGAAATTCTCAACTCTTACGGTTTTCTGGAGGAGATTAAAACGAAAAGAGAGGGGAGATGGGCAGAAATAAGAGAATTACAGGAGAATGAATGAGAAAATACTGGGAGGATATATAGAATGGAACGGAAATCATGAAAATTCTACATTACGTGGTCTATGGATGGCCAAAATCGGAGAAGGAAGAAACGATGAGGTGAAAAGGGCAGTGATCGTTTCAGCACATTTATAGAAATAAAATAAAGCAGAAATGCAATTTTTAGTTGGTAGTGGTGAGCATATTCCAAAACGTATTTAAATGTAACGATTCTAATAAATACCGAACGATCTATTTAGTCAATATTAATGACGAATAAAGGGTTTTCCCGTTCTTCACGAAAAATATGGCATTTTAAATCTGTCCGTTCGCTCTATCCTACGCATTTCCTTAATTTTAAGCGCATGTTCTAATCGACTATTGCACTCTGTAGTAAAATGATTTTAATGCCGAACAATAGGATGAGAATCCGATTTACGCGGTCAAAAACTGATTTTCAAGATTTAAAAAATGAGTAATTAACCTAGCGTAGATAGGAAATATAACTATGACGAGTTGCAATTAAATTACCTTTTCCAGCGTGAAAAACATTTTTTCAACTGGAGGCACTGATCCCACATATGTCCGTCCGTAATAATCGGATATGGGTCATCAAACGATGAAATTTAATTTGGATAGTGATATTTCTTCATTTATTTTTATTATATGATTACCTAAGGTGTGAATTATTAAACTTTTTGCAAAAACATTGATTCCTGACCGTGTAAAGTGGACTCTCAGACCAATGTGCGCATTTGTGCGCAACACGATTTGTATTAATTCTCATGAACCACATACTCACACATGGAGCACTTCCAGTTTCCTTGGCCTTCCAATTTTTCTGTAGCAGGTGGCTATAGCTTTTTTTCCATTTACTCTTCCTATCTCAAACTTCTCAATCCATTTCCCTTTTTTTTTTACCCCTGCCCATTATTCTTTCCCGTTTTTTATCGCAGGCCAACTTCGATTCGAGAGCACTCTGGCTGGGTGATATATCTGCCTCCGCTGGAAATTATACATTTGCAATGGCCCCCACCGGTAGTTTTTTTTTGTTTCAGATCCTTTCCTTCTTCGCTCTGCCGCAGACAATTGTTTTCCGCTCGACCCGGTGACTCCCGTCTTCTCTGTGGCCCTAATAAAGTAAACCTCCCCCCGCGCCAGCGGGCTGCGATACTTAAAGGGCACAGGGCCGCCTGACGAGTTTACAAACCCTGCTCCCTCGATTTCTCTTCTCCCGTCGTGCATTTGTTTCCGTGTCGTGAGAGTGAAAGTAATGCGTCCTCACTCGGTCTACATCAGCAAAAAAGTATGGGACCCAGGCTATATTTTCTTCTTTGGTGTTACACCAAGTTTAACCCACGGAATAACCGAAAAAGCTGGAAAGAGAAATGTTCTCCAGGGGCCAGTCCCAATAGAGACAATACACATATACTTTGTGGACATATTAGAGACTTAAAAGGGAAATGATGCAAGGGAAAGAACTGCACAATAAGAGGTTATATATACGGCATATAATGTTGTCCTTGTATACGATTGATTTTTGACAGCTATTTTGATCCGGCATTTTTATCTTGCTTGCTTTTTCATTCCCCCTCGAGTCACTCACCTTAAGCAATAAACCTCCCTTAAACTGAGTCTCGGTCTACGTTAATGAAATAAAGTATGGGAGGTTATATATTAACTTCTGTGAAAACAAACAAAGTTATAGCCAAGGAATAACCAAAATACCCGGGGGAAGAAAGTTAATCTGGGGGCTCAATCCTTAAATCGGCGCTTGATACTTAGCAAAGGCATTAGAAGGAAAATTATGCTATTGAAAGAAACTTTCCGCACTAGGAGGAAAATTATGACAAGGACCTAATGTAAGAATGTGAATAAAAGGTTGGCGAAGAGTTAATTATGGAGTGTGTTGTTGAACGGTGCAGAAACGTGGACTCTGAGGAAAGAGGATGAGAATAAAATGCAGGTGTTTGAATTGTGGGTGTGGAGGACGATGGGAAAGGTGCGATGGACGGAAAGGGTGATGATCGAGGAAGTACTTGGAATGGTGGTGGAGTAGTGGAAACATCTGGAGAAGATTAGGAGGAGGTAGAGTAGATATTTGAAGAAGGTATTGAGAAGCGAAGGGATGCTGAAGTCCGTTATAGAGGGTACGATGTTCGGTAAGCGGGGAAGGGGAAGAAATAGAATAGGGTTTATGGCCAGTATGAATGGAGTGAGGACGTGGGCTAAGGTGAAGAAAGAAGTATAATTGTGTAAGTAGTAATGGCCCTGCGCATGTAAAATCAAGTACTTTTACTCACCTTCATGGGACCTACCTCATCTGCATGTATCTGTCTAAAGCGACTAAATCAGAGGAGTACACTGTAGTGCTGATTCAGATAAAAATTCCCTCTTCCCACGTAAAACTAGTAACTACCACTGATACAAAGCATGACTCAATTAAGCTACGTTATCGTACAACTCAGAGGAAAGAGGATGAGAATAGGCTGCATACGTTTGAGATGTGCGTGTAGAGGACCATGGAAAAGGTGAGATGGACGGAAAGAATGACAAACCAGGAAATGCTAGGTATAGTGGTTGAGGAGAAGAAACTTCTGGAGGAGATTAAGAGAAGTCAGAGTAGGTGTTTGGAGCAGGTGTTGAAAGTCGAAGGGATGCTGAAGTAAGTTACAAAGGGGAGGTTGTTGGGTAAGCGGGGAAGGGGAAGAAATATTATACGCTTTTATGGATGCAATGTAAAGAGGTAGGAGGAATAAGTATGCCGAGGTGAAAAATATAATCGTTTACCAAGGCAAGGGTTTGCGGCTGTTTAAGATTTGTATCTTGTTCTTAATTCCAACTGAGCCTTCCTTTACTGGTAAGTTACCTTTAATATAATTATAGACTTAACAATTGCCTATGCACAATGATATTTTTATATCCTTGTATAACTTGTGTAAGACCACAAAAAGTCACATAAACTGAGTTTGAGGTGGATTTTAATTATTGTCGAAGCGCTTTCGCCAACCCCTAGTATTATTTAGAATGTGTAATAAGTGATAAATCCTAAATTTGGTGAACATCCGACAAAAACTGACGATTCGATAAAACCTGACCATCACCCTTAAATTTACATACCAATACGATTTCACACATACGATGGTACATTTAATCAATATCTTGCTCTTCAATTATCTTATCTTCTTGGCTCAATGAAAAAGGCCATAGCACCCTTGTGCACACTTGAGCACACATTTATAATGCACTCACTTATTTTCACTGTTCACTTTTTATAAAACGAAACATGAAATATGTACATACATTATTAGGCCACTCCTATGACGCACAGGTACGAAAGGCGATTCCCTGCCACGCTCCTCCTTGGTCACTCCTTTCTCCTCTCACAAAAAGAAACAACGCAGGATGGTTGTTCTGATGCGCGATCTTCCTCCGTATTTCACTCTGCTCCCAACTTAATCCACATAGGTGGTGATCTCCATTACTATATCTCACTCCCCATACTTCGGTTTTTACTTCCCCCCGGATTCCATTTTGACCGCGTGCGTTATTTCCAAACGCTCTTTCTTAACTCCTTCTTTAAAACTCTCCCCATTACTAGGTGTTGGTGCTTCGCTATTATTGCTCTGCTCGCCCTATTGGCTGTTGTTTCTCCACTTCCTATTATTGTGTTTTCGCCACGAGTTCGTGCTACACACGCCCAATATGGCGTACATTTTCGTCTCCCCCGATTTTTGACAACAATGGCCCAAGCTGTTATGTTACAAGGGTAAGTGGTTCAAAATAAAATGTGTCCTCTTCGCTTCCAATCTTACCCCAAAGCACCAGGATTTCTGTATATATACGGATGTATAAATGGTGAATGTACTTGAAGATGTCACTACGTTATGAAACCTGAGTCGTTAGAAACAAATCAATTTAGTGGACCATTACAAAGTGTAATTTTATTTTCCGACATGGAGAGGTGTATTTCTATCGAAGCGTCCAGTCTGCGAATTCCTCCAATTCACCTGCTTTCCGCACGCCTTCCACCACATACTTCACATATTTTGCTATGCTACATATGCGCATTTATACTAACCTTTCATTTTCTTCATTAACCATTTTCCTTTCCAATACCATTCACTTAAACCTGTCTGTGAAGTGCATTTCTTTCTCGACGCCATGTTCGAAAATCTGACCTTTTCCTTCTATTTCTCCGAGATGGCGCAGCGGCCGAGCAGTTACTCTTCTTCGCTTTAAACACCTCACCTATGACTTTTCACGCCTTCAACTTATACTGTCCCCGCTTTACGACGCCTTTTACACAACCTCTTCCCCTACCATTTCAGCTACAACTTTGACCATACTACAATCACACTCCCCTCGATTCACCAACCCAGTGGGGGAATTTTTTTCTTTAAAAAAATAAGCTACAACTTTCACCACACTACAACCACATCCCCCTCCATCACCAAACCACCCGTGGGATTTTTTAAAATACGCTACAAATTTAAATAAACTACAACGTAGACCACATTACAACTACACCATACTCCAATCACCAACCCAGTCGGGGGATTTTTTTCTTTAAAAAAATACGCTCCAACTTTCACCACTCTATAACTACGCCCCCCTCCAATCACCAAACCACTCGAGAGGTTTTTTCTTTTAAAAAATACGCTACAACTTTGACGACACTACAACAACACCCCTCTCCAATCGCTAACCCACTCGAGAGGTTTTTTCTTTAAAGATATACGCTACAACATTTAAGACACTACAACTACACCACCCTCCAATCACCAACACAATCGGGGAATTTTTTTAATATATGGCCATTTTCATTCATCTTCTTATGCCCATTTTTTCACTTTTCCCCGTTTTTCACCTCTGAAAAATGTCAATTTCCGTCTTCATGTTTTCTCAATACTGCATTCTGCCTTTCCTCAACACCCAGAAATGCCTTTTTTGCATTGAAAATGGCCATTTCCAGGCCGCGCACCTAGCACCCCTGTTTTACTCGATACGCTCGCAACCTTGATGGGGGGGGGGGGCGGGAGGGGGGGGTGATCATATATTAGATGTACAATTAGTCCGTATCCCTATACCGGCATTTCTAAAAACATCGCAATATGGCGTCAAAATGTCACGAAAATATCTCGATTTTCGTCATTTTCAATCTTTCATAACGCCAAAACTAAGCATTCCACGCCTTTCTTTCTTACATTTCCTGAATGTTCATGTGTTTCACTATCCTATGCCATTTCTATCTTTCCCTTCAGTTGCCTAAGTTTCTTTCAGAAAATATTCTTCCTCACTGGACCCATCGATACACGCACCACTTACTTAAGCCTGAAGTGATTACTACCATTTTATGACGTTTAATCCGCAAAGTCTCATTTCATCACTTTTTGGCAAAAACCGGCTATTTCATGATAAAAACCTATGACTATGACGTTTATGACTTTTTCCTGTCTCTGGTCATTCAGCTGCCCTGATGCCGATGCCCGAGTCAGACATCGAAACGGTGGCCTACATGGAGCCCTTAACCCGGGGGAAATTCGAGAATAATTCCTGTTTAACACACTATATATAACATCGACCTCTGGCTCAAAATGGTAATGCTGCACCTCGCAAACATCGCATAACCTTAATTGATACCTTTCTATATAGCGGATGACCAACGACGCCATGAAGAAATATGCAGCGGAAAGTTAGTACGCCGAAAAGAAGGAAATGGCTGACGGGCTTATATGTTGAGAGTGGTTGAAGAGAGCGATGGAGAGTAAGGGGTAGGACGAGAGTAGCGAGGGAAATAGGTTTTTTGGGGGGGAGGAGAATTGAAGGGAGGGTTTGGGTAAGGACACAGTGGAAAACACGGTCCTTTAGGGTTCAGCCGCGTAGGGAGGGAGGCCGGTAGGGGGGATTCGGAATCATGTTCGGGAAAGAGAGAGAAAGAAAGAGTGAGAGAGGAGTGCATTTAAAAGGCGGGGACGACATGCCGTGATTTTTATTCGCGTTAAATGAACGCTGATAGGTTGTGCGGTCGAATTTGGGATTTGGACACACGCGGGGAAAAAGAAGGAAAGAGGGGAAAAAAGGGTGGAATTGGGATTCGGAAGGGAACTCAACGAAATAAAAAAAATAGAAAAAAAGAACAGAAAAGGGATGGGATTGGACGTCACTTCTCATTGGAAGCCACGCTGATGTCGGACACGGGAGGAAGGGAAACAAATGACTGTGTCTAGTGTCGTCGGAATGGTGGTAGGGGTCGTCGTATTGAGAGAGAGAGGATTCTCAGCTTGTTCTTTTTTCTACCTCCTCCCTCCCTACTCCCTGATCCTCTCGGTTCGTCCCAGCCATTCTCAATTACTCGTGACTAGGTGCTTTCGGTGACTCGATATATTTCCGTGCGCTCATCCTATTTGCACTTTTTTGTAGAGTAAGTGGCATCTAACTTTTTTTTTAGCTCGTTAGCTACAAGCGTAAAAATAACGGCTCCAACGATTGAGATTGCCTTATTTTTATTTCCGATCGAATCGCGTCAGTTTAAGGAGTAATCGCATTTACATCTGATGCACCTCTAACTCTCATTTTCTATTTCCACTCGTGAAATGCTAACCTCAACTGCAATATTCATTTCTTTCGTAGTTAATATTATTATAGCCCTGTCTGTAATGATATGCCCGAAGAACTGGAATAAACATAACAAAGGCTATAAAATTCTTGTGTAAGTTTTGTTTTCGATCTAATAAGGTACGCTCATTTGTCTCAGAATAAAATTAATCCAGGTTGGATAAGACTTCGTGGCCGCAGAGAATTCCTATTAACGACCTTCGTTTTTAATTAATTACGGGAATATATCCATTTTAATATCACAAACACGTTTAATGTCAGATCAGAAATCACCTGGAAGACATCTCGTATGAACAGCAGTTTTCTACGCATACAACTCCCGAATCAATATTTAACAGAATCGATTTTAATCACTTCCTCCTCAGTTTAAAATTCTCTTCCTCAATGCTCAAAATGCACGAGCTCCATACATGCATTTAAAAATATATTACCCTTGGCTCTTCTAAAAGGAGAGTACTGCTAAATTTTCTAATACACCAACAACTTTAAAGTCTGTTAACAATGCCTTATCTATATCAACCTTTGTATTCATATATTTGTACCTTGTATGTATATTTATGATAATATTTTTAAACATTTTTTTAGCCAAATTTTATTTTTACTGGCCACGGTTTCATAGTCATGATCACTTACACAATTAGTGACACCCAGAGCATGCTAGATTAATATTCTAACTTTATTCTAAAAAAAATACGAAATTTAAGCGTAAAAAATTAACATGTGCAATGCGTTTCGCTGAGGCGCAATTTAAAAATTAAATACTCGTGCAACCGTATTCACGAGGGTTATTTACGAACGCTAAATACTTTATCGATCAGATTAGTAATATTACAAATTTCGGTTTCCAGAGAGTTGCAGTGGGAAATTACATTATTTGACACATGTTTATATTACGAGTAAATTGTTGAAGATTAAAGATGTCAAAACAGAGTTATGATTTATGATCACCAGATTTTGATCCCAATATTGGTTAACTGCACCCCTCTATTCCCTCTTAACCAATGATTACTCACTGACACCTTGATATACTGTATTACTTCATTTCCTCACTCGACCCAAGGATTTTCCTTACGGTATTTCCAATATTTTTATAAAATAATATTTTCTACGAATCCATTGTCACAGTGTGTGCCATAATCGTTATGCTCTCCTTTTACGTGTCGTGTTCCGTATAACTCTCTACACATCTACTCATCTGGCTACAGTGTGCCGAAATTTTATTCAATTATTGAAGATTATTGGTAGTAAACTCAACACGATAGTAAGTAGCATAACATATAATACCATATAATTAGTTAAACAATATGTTTCAGACTCTAACGTGTGGAGATCATCGATCCAAATTTATCCAAATTGAGTTAAAAATATTCTCATTAATGAAGTTTGATGTGCCGAGTCTTAAAACGGCGCGCCGTGGGTAACAGACAGCTGGATTGGATGGACTTTTCGGTGATGCAAAATTATTATTTAATTATATATTATTATTAAAAAAATTATTTTTACCGCGCGATACTGTGAACTTAACTCAATATAATGGAAGAGTGAGGGCAGTAAAATAGAAACCGTAGCTTATAAAGTTATTTTATTATTAATCTATAATATGAAGTTTGTATGGCATCATGAAAACCAATCAGTCTACACGATCAAGGAAATATGGAATGCCTTCCACTCTTTCCAAACGATATTAAAGAGATATGCTGATTGCGAATTTAATTAATCCGAGAGAATATAAGACACGAAAAGGAAATTACTTCATGGTATGGATAAGGAGAAAAGTAAAGCGGAAATTTTTATCATTCGGTTCGTCGAAGGGAATTGAGGGTGGAGGTGGACAAACTCCAAAAGATTTTCATCTGAAGCAACCCCCCTGTCGTACTCCAGCCTTCTCCTTGCAGAATTGATATTCAAGTGTCAGAAGAGAATCATTTGAAATGCAGGATAAGTTTTATTCTGGGGGAGAAAAAATCGACAAACGCAGGTTTTTCCAACTAAGAGTCAAGTCGGAGTAGAGCGGGGGAGAGAAGCAGCAAGACGACGCATCGGGACTCAAAGCGTGTATTTCCAGATAATATTTCCCTCCCACCCACCCCACATCTCCCTCCTCGGAAACTAATTTAAAACTCTCGGAGAAGCAAATTGAACCTCATAGCTCACACAAGAGTGATTCCAACGCGGCCTGATCAAGACGCTCCCAAACACGGGACGAACGAACTCGGTTCGGGGCCGAAGAGGAGTCTGCCGCCCGGCCGCTCTCCCACCTCATCCACGGAGGAGGAGACAGACCGCCGGAGGAGTCAAACCAATTTCCGGGAGAGGCGGAGGACGAAGATACATGAGAGGGGGGACTCTTATATTTCTCCGAAGGGTAAGACGGGAATTGGGAGGAGAGGGAAGGGCTAGGGATCCGGGAAATCCATCCCTTCCTCCTTCGGCTGACCGCAAATGGAAATATAAAATGCGAGTGGCGGGTGAACTGCTGGAGACGAGGCGTGGGTGTTCGAGATATCGAATGCGACAGCTTCCTCCTCCTCGTGGGTTGCGATCGGGAGAAATAGCCTCCTGGACCCGAGAGCCGAGGAAAAATATCTCTCGCGAGCATTAGGTTGAAGCCGATCAACCATTCTAGAGGAAATGTTACCCATTTATACCCTTGATGATATAATCCAATAATAAGATAAAGCTTATTTAGCAGAATCTATAAAAGTTTTGAAAATTCAATTAATGAACAGTAACAATAACATTGCAAGGTCCACAAAAATGTTTTATTGGTACAACCGGGTTCGCCTGAAGATGCCGTAACTGGCGAAACCGGTTGTACTAGTAAAAAAGATTTTGTGGAGATTACAAAGCTCTTGTTACTGTTTTTAGTCACAATTCATCACGTTCCGCCTGTTGTATGCCATTTGTGACAGCTCAAAAAATATTTTCTACTTTTTAGTACGTACATTTTAAATAAAACCATATTTTTTAAAAAGTTTTTTAAATATATTATTTTATAGTTTTTAGTTATTTATAATTTCGTTTTCATTAAATTATTGGCACCATTCGATGGATTAATTATTGAAAAATATTAAATGAAATTTTTTATGGTAAAGAATGGAACGAATATTATTGGGTTAAGTTAATGTTTAAATTTTTCGTAAATTTATGTAAATCGAGAGAATATTGTATTGCAATCCAAAATACACATGTGGAAAAAGTATCAAGGAAAACGACTTAGTGGAAGTGGGTGAAAAATTAATTAAAAGATTGGACCCAAACAAACAAACATATCAAGTAAAATAAAACCTAGTAAAATGCTGTTGCAACCGTTGTACATGCATGGGATCGGGCATCTTATGTTGTTCCCAAAACAAATGCCGCAGGAGAGCCTCGATCCCAGACCCTTAAAAATAAATTACTGCAACCACCTTAACCCACACGGCCACGGCGGTCCATATATCATACGTAGTCTTGCAAGAATTTTTTTTTTGGAAAATGAAACAAAACGAAATTTTGCTGTAGCAATTTTCTCACAAACTTGGGCCTGTGGCAGAGAAAGCCATGATACTTGTATTAAAATACTCTATTGTCATCGAAAATACATCGGTATGCCAAGTTCGAAGGAAATATGAGTGTAAGTTGGTGTAAAATCGATAAAACGATTCCACCCAAACAGACAGACAAAGGAAGTTGTATAAAACCATGTAAAAATATGAGTACATTCTTCGCCTACTTTATACCCGTTAGAGTCAAAATTCCGTTTTTGCAACCCTATCTCAATGGCCTCATTAGCCAAACGGTCCCACATCCGTTGAGTCTGCCTCCGTTGAGTCTGATCAGTTTGGCGTCGTCAAAGGTAATATGGTCACGGTAAGCTATGCTCTGCAACAGCTGATTTTTCGGGGGGGCCTAACCTGATCCATCGTATGTTTTCTTTAGTTTAATTTAAAAGGGATAGGTGATAGAGACTAAGCAATAACTGGAAACCTGTCATCAACAAAATGAAGACTACGTGGGAAAATACAATATCTGGCGCGAAAAAGACTCCTCTCGACATCCAATTAGTGATATCGTGACCCAAACTGAAGGAATATAGCTAAGCCCTGGCATCAATCACCTTGACAACGATGGCAGAGCTAGCCATCGAAACGTTGGTGCTTAAATTCCTGACTCGGTTGGAAACCCGTGAGGAATTGACTCACACAATTCGCTGGGAAAATACCAGAGATTAAAAATATTCCCCTCATGAATTTGGGCGATGGAACAACGTTCTGTGGCCAATTCTTTCAAGGTTTTTCTTCTCTTTATGGGATTCCTTGAAAAAGTGCTCATCAGTAAAAGACGGTACATTTGGGTCATCTCCCTATATCACCCACTTATTACCGAAAATGTTCTTATTGAATCTCCTTATTCCCCTTAAAAGAACAGTTTACCACCAAAATGTGTTCAGCAGGCATTACTTTGTGACATCTAATTAAATAACATAAGAATTGTAATTGGAAATGAAAACAACCGTGAATGTTTTGAGTTTGAAATCACTTCTTAGGCACGCTATTAGACAATAATATTGCTTGTTGCACACATTTACTCCTAAAAGTAAGATTGCTAAGTTAAACACTGAAAGCGATTTCCTTGTCACAATCTAGTTTCATCTAATAAACTTGCAAATGTTTTTTAAAGCAATTAATGATTAAATATTTATAGGTGGAGAATTGCACCGAGTAATGCTATATGGACTTCTACGAAATTATCCATCAAAAAAGAACGACCTTTTAAATAAGTCGGATATAAAGACATGAAATAATATTTTTCTCATATAACGTTGTCAAAGGGCGCTCAGTATCAATCAAATGTACGGTGGTTATTCAGCGACGTAGCCAGGATTTCATTTCCGGGAGGACAGGAGGGGTGGGGTCCATGCTGAGTATATGCAGGGAGGGGGTAAAAATCTTTGAAAATCCTGAGTAAAATTGTTATCTCAGGCTATTAAGAGTGCAATTGCAGCGACAGTGTAAGAACCGATTTTTTTCATTTTTGCTGGACAAATTTCTGAAAGAATACAACACACACGGTTTTTGAAATCCCTGGAACATGGATCATGGATAAACTAATTTGTATTTACCATCGCTCAGGAAACATCTTTCCCTCCTTGAAAATGAGCCGCACCGTAATTGTCACATTATTAAAATATGATGATCCATGAAATCCAATGAATACCAATATTGCTGCTGCACTATATGCTATTGGAAAATATCAAAATTCAATTCACATGCTGATAATTCAACTTTTTATTGTCTAATTTAAAAGATCCCACAGCGTAAAAAAAGTTAAATGAATAATTTTTTTAAAGATGCTCTGAGCCTTTTAAATTCTCCATATGCTTGAACAGAATGTAGCGTAAATTATTAGCATATATATTTGGCCTGAAGTTATGATGAATAAGCGAAGGGAGTATAAGTACATTATATGATGATAATATATTTTTGATGTTTTATAAAAGAAAAAATGTTAGTCTGAATAGATGTATACATCCCAGCTGAAATTAACTAACCATAGGCTGTGGTTCACGGAAATGGTACACTCTTAAATGATCACCATGAATTTTAATTTTGAGAAAATGTTTTTGAAACTTCTCGCTTCATCGTTTTACCTTTACAAAAAACACATGACAACCTTCAAACCACGCCGAATGTACACATTTAAATTTTTTTTCTAAAATAGGAAATAATGAAAGTTTTAAACGGAGTTCATGAAATGACTGAAAATCAATAAACAGTCATTAAAAAGGAACTATGAAAAACAAGAATCACTTGGCACCTTAGCAACGGGCTATATTTTTGACTTTTTTCAAGCTTGGGAATGAATGCAACTCGGTCACAACAGAGACAATTCTTTTTATTGGTACGTGCCAGCATTAAAAGGTCAAATTTCGTGGGGCATAATGTGCGGAGAATCTAGTGCCAAGAACTGATTCCGTATCATTAATGGCAGAACGAATCACTAGTTACGGCATCTCTTCATTGCCGATCGATTTTAAAAATATTGGAGACACATTTTCGTATCAACAGTTATGAAAGTTAAATTATCAATAGCTATTGAAGTCACGCAGAATATTACCTAATTTAAATTTCATTCCAAAGCTACAAATAAAACAGTCTGGGCTACACTATGGGTAAAAGTACGGAAAAGGAGATCTAAGAACTAAAAATGTGTACTATTTCGCGTAAATGGGAGCCAATACAGTTACAAGAGGAAGTATTGGAAAAATGTTTAAGTGATTAAGACCACGGGCAATAACAAACATTTATACAGGGGAAGTACTTAAAATATTTTTCACAACAACGAAGAGCTATCCTGTAAATGAACAAAAACGTAATTTTGTTAACTTTACTTATTGACAAGTATGAAAGATATTATATGCACGATAATTTCAGGTTAACAATTTTTCCTGGCTTGACTAATAAAAAATCGTTATTTTCAATAAATTTAAATAATACCTACTTATTGACAATCCACCATACAATCTGTAATTAATCGCAGTAATATTTTGCGATTATACTAACAATGCACATATGTATTCATATAGTAAGGTCTGAAGTAATTGTCATTTTATGGAGTTAAGAGAATTCATCCAATAATGTTTGTAAAATCTTACCGAATGATTTACTTCTCCGCGAAATATGATCATGGGTAATGTGAACTTGAATTTCAAATTTATGCCCAAATATCTATTTTTCTTTAATAGATGAACAATTAAATATTAGAACGAGTTTCATACATATGTTCTGATGAATTTAATTTATACTAATTTAGAGCCAAATGACAAGAAAATACACACGTCTGATGTTCTATACTTTTGCCGCTGACGATCATTGTCTGTTGCTTTGAGTGACATTGTTAGAGGAGCCAAGTAAAGTGGGAGATAATTATGAGTTCCACCAACGCTTCACCAACTTTCCTTGGTTAATTTAGCACTGAAATGGAAAGACTAATAACCGCATTGCGAAAGCATGAAATCAGTTTCCAAATAGTTCGGTTAGTGGGCCGAATTCAATTTTCATCGTTGCTAACAGGAAGAGGCTCGATCATTTTCTAGAGCCCGATTATTGAATCCAAATACCATTTACTGACGAGCAAGATTATTTCATGAGCTATTTATAAATTTTTGTTTCGCTGGAATCCACAAACGGCCCAGTTATCACGACCAGCCAGAACGGTAAATGCACAGCGTTCCCCGTGAAACTGCGGCCGTTTCCTCCTCATTACTGTGGGCAGAATCCGATATCAGCACTCTTTGTTTGAAGTGAAGCGTTTACACGGGTGTCCATAGCAACGCAAAACAAAAGCGTTTGCATGAGCGAAGGAATTTTAAGTCGAGGTGAGAATCGGCTGGGGTAATAGGGTTAATCCGAGACTCAACACGAAGTCTGCTCCCAACATTAGATTCTGATCACATTGCTGATTTAGGCGGCTTTTAAAGGTGTAATTTCCATTATTTTTTGCTTGAAATGTAACTTATTTTATTTGTACATTCATTTTAGTCCTTAATTTTAGATGTAGTTTAAATAAAAACCACATTCAAGCAAAAAAGTCAGTGATGATTTGTGATTATTATCAATCATGTGAAAGCTATTTTTTAATTAATAAAGCTCTGTCCCCTGTAGCCTGGTGGTACTTCATCATCAACAGTATTTACTGTGCTAAACCTTTTAATGATAACACGTACAATCCGGAATTCGACGGGCGACCGTCATCATAATGTCATCAGGATCTGATGTTTACAATCATTCGCCGAAGCCAGGGTCATAATTAAAATATTGTCTGTGGTATAAAAAATTTAGCGCAATAATTAATATTTTTATTACACAATATCCATTCTCTAAATTATAATTGGGTTTTAAGTATAGCCATATAGAATATGCCCCCAATAGACATAATTGGCATTAAGTCAAGTTATTTAAATTTTAAGACAAAATATTTTATGGTACTTTTTGCTTTCTATTTTTATTTAACTAAGTTGGAACAGGTTACCATTTTCATTGTCCTCACCCTATTTAGAATATAACATTTACAACCCGGTATTTTCCTATTTTCCAATCTTTTCAAATTGGGCATTTTTTAAAATAACGGATCATCATGGATAATTAAAAATAAAGCTTTATTTCGATATAAATGTTAGTTGATTATAGATTTTCAGAGGTATTCCATGATGTGCATGAATGTATGACTGCGATAGTGAACTGTAAGCGTGCTGTGAATTTGTACTTTCGTTCCCTAAGCATTTCCGAGGGTTTAATTTATCCGTAATAATTAACAATATAAGCTTAGTTGAGGTTTAACCACAGGATTAATATAAAATAACTTCGGCTGTGTAGGTACTTCTCACGTTCTGCGTGGAACAAATAAGTTAAGGTCTCAAAATGTTAATTACTTTATTGAATTATAGTAAAGTTCAATCATACATGGATGGCTTAGTTTTAAAGAGTGCCAACTAACAATTGTATAGGATGGCTAGAGTCGTATATTATTAAGAGCAAGAGAGAAACAAGTTCAAATTTAAAATACTTGCCTCTACATGGCAGCAGTACTCTAGAGCACTGAGTACAGCTGATTCACGGGAGAAATATACGAAACTTTGAACGGTGCTTTATTCAGAACTCACTTTGGTAGACTTAAAATGGACTTCATATTTGGACGGACGCCAAATTTTATTCACTGGGCCCTCCATGTAACGATATTTGAGTGTCACTTATGTAACAACATTTAGCTGATTTTTCTTGAGCTTTAATTAAAAAATAATATTTGAACACTGGTTGTCTCTATTGCGACTACAGGACTATTTCAAACAACCGCTCCTCTGACTTAATCGGACCGTGGAGTGGATTGCGTGTTTATGCGGCGACACGAGACGTCTCACCGGCCAGTAGGGGGCGGATATTCCTCGGCCATTCTTTCGTGCGTTACGCAAAAGACCACGCCACGCCGCACAGTCACACGATTTTCCGGATTCAAGATTTTGCAATTGAAGAGGGGAAAGACTGGGAAGGGATTACAAAAAATGCGGGAAGATTGGGCGGAGAGGGGGGGGTGTGAGGAAGGAAATGTTTCGAGACGAAAGGGGGGAAGGGAGAAAGGGTAGAGGTAAGGAGGAGGTGGGATATCAGTCTTTGAGGAGGGAAAAGGAAGTGTAAGGGTTCGGTAGGGAGTTGAGAGTGGAGGGCGGGTAAGGGCAAAAATTGCCATCCGCGTCCCGTGCATAAGTCAGGGGCACGACCCATGCATCAGCCGAGACCGTTGAGGCCGTGCATCAACCCTCAGGGGTACACGCACAGGGGGGGAGATACATGGGTGGGGGGAGGGAAAGGGGTGAAAGGTGAATTACGAACGGCTAGCGGGACTGGTAATGGATGGAAGGGTTGAGAAGGTGAACTGGAATATAAGGCGGCGGCTATGAGACTGGTATGTATAAGGAAAATCGAAGAGAATTTTGATACACAAAATGTTATAGATATTAAATTTACGGCTCTTTCAATTAATACTATATCGCAGGAAATAAATCGGCGTGAGGATGTAGAGGTGTGGATAATGCATGTGTGATGGAGGAGGTGTTAAAGTGGGCCAAGTCCATTTTCCCCAGTCGTAACAAACAATAGAACACGCTGAGTAGAGTCGTATATTTTCCAGTGCCTTATAGAACCCAGTCCAAAGTCCGAATATTTTCCATTAAAATGCAGCTGTTCTCAGGAATTCATGTTTATGATAAAACTTCGCACTTTTTCACACGTCATTACTAACTGCGCTCGGTTTCACCTTGATAAGGCATCTTCTGGCATGTTTTGAAGCTTCGACCATTCTACATGAATCTGTCAGAAGATGCCTTTATCAAGGTGGAACCGGTCGCAGTTTATAAAACAGTGTGGAAAACGTTTGTCATGAAAATGGATATCAGCCACTTGCAAGAAGTGACACCTGAAACTATCTAATTTAGTTTTCAGACGTTCTGAGTACCTACAGCTGTTTTTGTTTTGTATTGTAGTGAGCAAGATTGTACGCTTGGGCTTGTTTTGGTTTTGCACTGGCCACTATATCTTCTAATTTTATAATTTAACTTCCGTTTAGGCATTTTATTTTTGTTACTTAGTATTGCATTGTTATCAATGTGTCTTCCAACAGAAGCTATTACATATACATGTACATACCCATGACACTGTTCCATTTCGGGCCAGACAATGTCAAAAAATTATGATTCTCAGTGAATAGGCCTGCAAGAGTGACTCCACTTTAATAGTTTCCTCCAAACGTCCCTATCTTTGCATACTTAATATGCTTCAGTTACACCCACGCATTGCATCACACACGCCTCACTGTTCTTAACACACCCAATGTCCCTCCTTTTAAGAGTATCTTCCACCTCATTCACTCATGACTTTATCGGTCAACCCCTTCCTCTCACACCGTTCATTCTTCCATTATAAATCTTCTTTAGAGCAAAACAGAAGAAATATTAGGCGAAAAAAATAATAAGTATTTTTTTCGTAGAATGTGTGCTTCAGACATCTATATGGCTTGAAAAAATTGAATATTACCATAAACTAATTTTTTTACGCTACAGAGGCGGCGGGGAAAGTAATTTTAACCTGCCAATTAAAAGATACGACTAGTTTTGACGCAGCGGCCTGAAACCTATGAAATAAAATGTCATAGGTTCGGATTCCAGGGCAGATTTATCAAAACTAAATCTTCCTTGACAAACATTTGCCCTGGAACTCGATATAAATAATCGAAGTATTTGATAACATTTGTATTTTGTTTGTGTAGCATATATTTCACATTAGTCCTGACGAAGTTAATATTAATTACCGAAACGTCGGCATCGATTTCTTGTTGGTGTTGGGTTTGAAGGTCCCTCGGAGGTGATAATATATCGCTGCAAGCGTCCACTATGATATACCATGGTTTAACAAGGTTATTATTCAACTTACATACTTGTTAACCGTTACGTAAAATGATTTGAGAAACTACACACGGATGGTAAAATACTTTGATAGTTGGTTAAGTTTTAGCTATTTCTTTCGTGTTGAGTGCCATCGTATAAATAGTTTAAATCATGGGTTAATATAAAAAATGTAAAACCGCGGTAAATTACTGACGAATCTTCTATTTGGGGATCTGGTCTGGGATTTCAGGGATATCCCGTCTCATTCCTTTTCACGCCATCAAACTCGAAAATGTCGGCTTCCCACGTGCAAATTTAGAGCGACAAAATTCATTTAGCACAAAAAAATGTGATTACTCCCGTAACTTCGCACTTCAACCGTTCCATAAACAAATTATTTCGTACCGTAATTTTGGCCTAAGTTATATTGTGCCGTACCGCATTTTGTACCGCACCATAATGCCATCCCTTAAGCCTTCAGGACCTAAGATGAAGGTAGTTATGGTATGGAAGGGACTTAAGAAAGGGAGAGCGAGCGGTAGGGAAGCAGTGCACAAGAAGTATCTTACTCTCCAATAGTAAAGTCTTTTCTCCCAACTTTTCCCATTATTTTCTGTGGCAGTAGGGTCACAAAAACACCTTCCTTCCCCCTCCCTGTCCATCAAGTTTGTAAATGTCAGCTACGTACATACGTAATACGAAAAAACAGTTGATATAATAAAAGATCAATTGACGTCCTAGCTTTTCACCTTAACCGCACTCTGCAATGTAACATTACGTTATAACACGGGGACATTTTTTTGCCCTGAATTATGTAGTGTCATTCCTTTACCTTTTGAGACGTAAAGTGCGGGGAGATTTGGCGAAGGACGGCAGAAGTATGGGGAGAGAGATCAGAAGCGGTTAGGAAAATTTGACTGCTCACGTAGTAAGATAGGAAAAGAAGAGATGAAACAAACCTTTTTGAGCAAAAATATTCGTGCGCGATTAAGTCAGGCTTAATTCCCAGCAATGTTACTATCTGTAGCATGTCAGATTCCAATAAATTGGTGTAATTAAACGCAAGTATTTCAGTGAGATTCAATAACGATAGCGTTAAGAAAATGAAGGCTAGTTTCTTGGAAATGACTGTGTTGGACGTTTATAGTGGTCGTTTATAGTCGGGCAAGGTTAAATAAAACATAAGTCAAGTCAAGTCAAGTAGTAAATTATGATGGAAAATTGCACTAAGTTAAACAAATTAGTAGCAAATAATACTATTACGAGGAAAAATGTGCATCTGTGTCAAATTTTCGTGCAGTACCATTATAATTCAGTAATTTTCCTGTCCTTATATTCTTCCTTATATTCATTATTCTGCTATCGCATATTATTTGAACTTTTCTTTAGATTGAGGTGACTTAAAAACCGTTCCATCACGGCATTTTCTCCCTCCCTCTTGCCTCTATGTTAGCGAATATCTTCAACGTACACACACTTGAAAAAAAACAAATGTGCATATTAAAATGATCAATTAATGTCGCAACTTCTCATCTAAACCGCGATCTACTATGTAACATAATGTCATAACATTATTTTTTCGTTTTCTTGGTCTGGAATGTGCTGTTTCGTACCGAAATATTACATTGTACCGAAGTGCCTTGGCAAGACATTAGGTATGTTATCACACATATGGATACTTTTGCCTTGGAGTGCATTAGATATTTATTGTGGCATCCCTTTCCTTTACCACCAATGTTTTTATTGTACCTGCCAAAAAAATCAGTAACTTGGCTATAAATACAAACACAGGCAAAATCATAACTTCTTGGAGTTAGGTACATTATATTTTCAGTGGTTTTCCGTTACTTAACCGTGTTGTCGTAATATTTGAATTATTCTTCTTTGAGATGATTGAAATACCGTTATATTGCTAAACCTCATGCTTTATCCTTACCAACAAATTAGGGAATGTCAGCTGAGCACATACTTAAAACGGAAATGAACATGTGTATCCAAAAAAAGATTATGCAACCTCATAACGTCCCACCTTAACCACGCTCTAAAATGTAACATTGTGCTTTAACAAGGTAACGTACTTTTTCGCTTGAGTTATGCAGTACCCCTGCCGTAATTTTGCACCACACCGCACTCCTTGGCCTTTCGGGACGTAAGGTGTGGGTGGCTTTGGTAAGGAAGGGAGGGAGGGTGATAGCGCGCGACGTAAGACGGTGGGGAGGGAAGATGACGCCGGGGCCGTTTGGGAATGAACTATATATACGTGGGGGGTTGGAGTGAGTGGGGGCGGGGAGGAGGGATGGGAAAAGGTGGCCGAGATTAATGGCTCATGAAGATTCTCCCCCCGGAACCGTCTCCGCTGCTTCCTTGAGAAGGAATGGCTGGCGGAGCCTCCTTGAGGGAGTTGGCGGAAGGGGGTAGGGGGTACGGTTGGTTGCCCCTGGGGGAGGGGGAGAGAGGAGGAAGAGAATAAGGGGAGGTAGACGAATGGGTGGACGGGGGAAGGTGGACGCCATTCCCGGTCCCCCTCATTCGCGTGGGGCGGAGTGCGTATGGCGGGGGGTGTCAAGAGAGGGCTGATTCTTTTTCTTCATTCGGAAAGATGGGCAAAATAAACCATAACACAACACAAATTCCACCGAAAATGCAGGAAATATTAACTTCGCAGAGAAATTTTAAGATTTTTGTTCAAATTCTTAAGACATAGACCCGTTTGCGGCACGTGCTCTCGTATTTCGATGCGTCCAAACTTTTACATGAATGATCTTTACAATAACAAGGGAAAAAATATTCATATTGGAGTACAGACGTATAAATTATGAATTTTTAAACCGCAATAGTGAGCGGGGAAGAAGCAAAGGGAGCATAGAGGTGGGCGAACACATTCACCTACATTTCAATCAACGAAGTACCGTGCAAGGCAACTCCAGGGTGTGTGGCACGGGGTGATTCCATCACGGAGTGATACGGTACTCGCCCCAGCTCATGGTTGAACCTCACACGTTCTTTTAGAAGCGTTCTTGTAGCGAAGACCAAAAGGCAGTCAGGAAAACCACGCCGTGGCTAAAAGAGAAAATAGGAAAATGCTACATTTTCGAACATCTTAACATACACGACACGGGTTAATGCATGCATACTACGAGATGCTAATTCATTTAAAACACAAATGTATGTGGTACACTGAAAGAGGGGTGACGAGTTAGTAATACCTAATGGCAAATAATAAAAATCAAGTTGAAAGTTTCATCTACCTAGCGTAAGTGGGAATTTAATAGATAAGACCTATCGCAAATATTACGTCCCCTTTACCTATATCCGAAGTAAATAATGAGGCCCTTAAAACTTTATGGATCTTCAAAAAATGTTTAAATCTGAGATTTTCAGGGTTTGGGATAGTGCGGTGGCTGGCGAACTGGTTCCCCACGTGAGGGTTTCGGGTTCGAATTCTGTCTGTAGCATAAAATTTACATTTGCACTCTGGCCCTTAAAGTTATTAAAAACAAATGGTAGCACTCGCTATAGAGGTAACTCTTCGGGTGAATCAAGATCAAAAGAACCGTCTCCCGCTGACAGCTATGGAGGGAACCCTGTCCCTTGATCCCAATAATATTAAGAGATCTGCTATCCATGATGTCACGCCCATCCATGTACAAATCCACTAAATTCTGCAATATCCTTACTATATGACCATTTAAGTATTACGGAAGGTAATTTTGACCACTATTCAACCCTCCCCCCCTCCCTAATTTAGGACAACACTAAGATTTTATGAATCCCTCCCTCCTCTTCGTCTTACATCAGTTGCCATACGTTTTTGGTACATGCACATAGATTAAGATATTTGGGCGATTCCCTTAGTGCGCAACAACTGACCTCATCCCCTTTGGTATTTTTTAAATTTTTAATTAATAATAAGACCTACAGAGAAACTTAGAAATATGAATTTTTAGCCGGATATCGATAACGGTTTTTGAGATTTCGCGATACATAGCATTTCGCGACTCGCTACACACGTGATCCTTAAAAATGCGATACTTCCACAATAATGAACGGAAAGAATTGATCATATGTTTTTCCATAGTTTAGCATTAATCCAGGCGTACCACCGCGCCGTGGTGGTAATCCTTCTAAGTGAGAATTTTTGTCCTACTATAATTTTAAAAAGTGATAAAAATACGATCTCAGAAGTGATTAATATCTAGCGTAAGATTTTCTCAGACTCCTTCCTCCCCTTCTCCCCTTCCTTACGTAAGAAAATGCAAGAAAACCCCTCAACCCTCTCCAAAATGTCTGACGTAATACTTGAATGGCTCCTATAGGATGGGTAGGTATATAATAATTTTCTGGAAGTTAAGGCTTCAAACTGAAATATTGCGTTGCGTTTTCACTCATTGAAGCGTAATTTAAATGCAACAAACATATACTACCCCAGAAAAATATTATTTTACATGGCAAAATACGAACAAGGGGGAATTTTCCATTGTCAGACATACACTTCCAACGCATCATCCATTGCTGTGAATAGTTGTTTAAGGGTAAAATACAAGTAGTTACTTAGTCTCAGTAACACTCTTAGTTTAACCCGTTTTCCACGGGCTTTGGCAAATTGATATTGCATACAGGGCAAGGTAAAAGATAGATAAAAATAACTTTTAAAAACAATTATGCAAATTAAACAATGGCTCATTAAATAGCTTCACTTAAGTTGAAGATCAGTACAACATGATGGAGATTGAAGGTAAATGGAATTAGTCACATATATTAAGACATTGCGAATGATGATCATAGTGAATCACGGAATTAGTCCAATACAACCTTCGACAATGCGTATAACGAATTCTCCCTTGCAAAGAACATCTATAGTTATATAATCTCTGTAACAGCTTTTTTGTACCAGTATTTATTTATATTTTTTTGGCCCAAATGGGAGAATGAAGCAAAGAACGTTGGCATATTTTTCTTGTTTAATAATACTATAGAGAAAGATTGGTAGATAAATTAAAACTCAACGAGCGTTGGATGTTGATTTTGAGATTATATGCTTTGAGATGAAACGTTTTGAGGTTTCGTTTAAATTTAAAAACGTAAAACTTTTAAAGTTCATGTACTTCCTTCAGGCGGAAATGATTTAATGTGTGCCTTGGATGAGGGGTACCTCAAGGAATTATTCTAGAATTACTGTTATTTTTACTCTATCCTACAACACCTATCCCACAGCAAAACTATTCTTAATTCTGATGATACCTTCACCATTATTATAGCCAAGAGTCCTCAAATTTAATCGATTTTAATCTAACTAACATGATTGTTATGGAAATTACCACTAGCGTAGTGATAGAAACTTCAACGTTAGTGGTGAGGAAACTGTGTTTCTTCAATTCTATCATAAGATTTCTGATAACATTAATTTTTCTCCCAAGAGAAATTTCTCCTGGAAATCATATAATTAAATCAACTGTAACATAATTCCTTTTATTCATAATCTCTGACGCCCTTGTACTCATGTTCATGCAATAGTCAATAATATATTCATAGAAATGAAAATATATGCATAGAAAATTGGCACCTATTGTGTCATTTGAAGCTCTAAAAATAGTGAAATAAGGAAAAATCCATCCGGATATTGTTTATAGATATTGGTCTGTGGTAATACTACCGTTTAATATTTCAAGTTCCAATCCGCACCCAAGGAAAACCTCTTTTTGCTAGGGCTAACAGTATAGCATTTTCCTTCGCTGCTTATCCTAACACGTGATTGATTTGATAGAGACTACCTAAACGAATTCCTATCAAATGCCACTTACTACCAATACACCAGCCGTACCTGGAATAACATCCATTCTAGCCGATAATTCAGTTCTCTTTGTCAAATGAGTCCCTACCACTCTGCTTACGTACTTTTTAGCAGAGTTTCATAAGAATTTGAGATATCCCCTCTGCTGCAATAACTATAGAGTCAAAAAGTCTCCCCAAAAAAATGTTTTACAGCGTCAGTGAATATCTGGTAGTCTTACTATCTAGCATTTAATTATGTACCATATCATTTAGCTTGGTTTCCATCTTTCTGATTTTTTTTGCATTCATATTAATGTTCTACATGTATTATTGCAATCCTATTTCTCCACTCTGATTTCGCCTGACGTAGCCATGCAATGTATTTTGCCAATGGTGAAATAAATTTTTTATCATTACTCACGGATGAGTGACATTTTTTTCCTCCCCATTTTTGAAAATATACTTCAGTAAAAATATTTTTATTATAATTTTGACAAATATTTAAGTAAAAAAAATCGTCAGCAAAACAGGGAAAACTCTAAAGAAATTGTTGTATTTGGCTTGTTTGATGTAAGCCTTGTCATGGGCATGAATTGGGCAAGAATCATTCAAAGTTATAATAGAGTGAGCTCGCAAAAGGACGTCGAATAGGGGGTACGCAGGAATAAAAAATGCGTACTTAACGGCATTATTGATTTTCGGACTAACTTATATGCGTAAAAAATGAAACATTTTCCATGTTTACAACGTAAGAAACCGAGCGGGTTGGAGGGGGACCAAGTGGAGGAGGGGAAAGAATATCCTTGACGGTAAAAAAAGACGCGATTGACACAATATTTTTCCAAGAATCCGCCAATTCATGTTTTGATTGATGACGTTCCGTGTGACGAAGCGAATAGAAAACCGAGATAAAGTTGCTCCACCCTACCCAGCCCACACCCTCCAACTATAACCCCCTCCCACTCACGCCCGACCAAAACCATTCCCATTCGACAGTGAATCACTCCGATGCCCTCAGAAGCAGGCATCGTACAGGAAAATGGAGGGTCTGAGGAATTACGCAGGGTAAGAGGGGGAAGAGAGGGTTTAGGAGTTGAATACAGTAAGAGTGAAGAGGAGATAGCAGGGAGAACTAAGATGGATAAGAGGTTTTTTCCTTTTGAAGACTGGAGGACGCCAGCCTATTTTAGGAGATGAATATAAGGGCTGTATGCGGAAGAAACATGGACTCCGAGAAAGGAGTACGAGAATAGACTGAAGGCTTTCGAGATATTGGCGTGGAGGAAGATGGAGAAGGTGGACGGAAAGGAAGACAATCAAGAAAGTGGTTGGCGAGCAATGAAAAGAAAACTGTTGGATGAGATTTGAAAGAGGCAAAGTAGGTGGTTGAAGGAGTTAATGGTGGGTGAAGATTTTCTTAAGGCTGTGATAGAGCGGAGGATGTTGGACAAGAGGGGAAGGAGAAGAAAGAAAATTGGGTTTATGGACAGAATGGAGAAGGGTAGGACGTACGCTGAGATGAAGAAAGAAATAATAGACGTCAATAGTGCCCTGCAAATGTAAGAATCTTGAGAATATTTTCTCACTTTCATTGAGACCAACCTTAAATGGTAGATTACCTAATAATAATATTATAGTTGGGTGGGACGGATTATCTGGGGAACGGAGGAAGGATGGAGAGAAACCAGGCGCTGGAATCTAAGACGATTGTAGCGTCTTATCTGTTGAAGTAAAACATTGACTTCTATTTTAAAATAGCTCAGGTACAAAGTTGGGTTTATTTTATCATCATACAATTTGTTAGAAACATTAGCTCCCTTAATTAGCCTTTTGCCTAAATGTCATGCGGTTGAAAAAATACATTTTTTTTCTTTTTCTTTCCGGTCATTGTCTTCAAAATCATTGAACATTAAGTTTGATTTTTAGAAAGAGTGTTTTGAGTTGGGATTTTGCCGATACTAGCAGATAGAGAACACACATTCCCTGTAGCTAGAGTATTAATAAAATTATTACTTATTCTTCATTTCACTATGGAAATTCCGTTCAGCAATGGCTCCGCACATTTTTCAACTTGCGTACACTTGGTAGCTCATTTCCCCAATTAGGTAGTTCCACCGCAACTTTGTCAGTGAAAACAAAAAATGAATTACAAATATTTTCTTACAATATTTAAAAAAACACATCTATCACTGATGACCTGTTTTAGGAATTAAAAAAAAATAAGGTGCATACATAAAACACGCTAATAATTCGTCTTCTTTCAGACATGCCAGCCGACTGCAGTACCATTTCCATTGAAATAATGCAATACTAATCCAACAACAAAAATAATTGACTTATAGCTTCTATGCTAAATTTTAACAAAGTGCTTGTATTACATTTTTTTCAATTTTTTTGGGACATTTTGCTTCATCTGAACTTCTGTTCTTACCATCTTCCCCAACTCATTCTCGCAATTGCGGCCATGTAATTTCAAGCTCAATTTGCGAAAAAATTAGCGTGGAAAGGTAGAATTTTGTCTTTCATAGAGAAGATACATTTTTTTACATGCAGCAAGAATACGAGTAGAATGATGTTTAGTTTAGAACTACCTTAATTTCCCCTGACGATTGAATCAGTTTTTAGTCAGCAATCTGAAAATTGATTGGCAGCGGTTAGGTTGATTTTGATTCACTTCATTCTTCACGTATCTCCGCCTTCCTTTTCATATGGTGTAGCTGTTAGCCCAGTGGGCAGCGTGCGCCACTACTGAATCTACAGCCAATGTACTGGGTACAATGGTCGAAGGGTCGCGGGTCCGAACCCAGCATGGGCAGGATTTTCACCTCCCACACATGGTTGCTTCCGTTGTTTCTCGTTAAGATGTCTGAGGTAAATGGGCCTTGAAGCCCTGAAAATGTACAACGCGAAACAAATAAATTAAAATTAAAATTTCAATTCTTAATTCCAGCATCCCATATATTTCATGATCTGTTCCACAAAATGTAGTCGTGGCCTTCCCCTAGATTATTTCCTATTCATATGTCTCCCTTGTACTGTCTTTAAGAGTCATTGATGTCTCAATACATGTCCTATAAGCTGGAGTCTTCTGTTCACGATAAATTTCCACCAGTTTATTTTCTCGCTCATTCATTTCATCTACATCTACATCTACATATTACCCCTCAAGCCGCCTCAATAGGCGTATGGCGGGGGGTGTTAGGACACCAGCCGTTTACATATAAAATGGACACGCTCTATTGAAATTACGCCTAGCATTTATTATAGTCCCTTATTGTTCGGGGGGAAAACGAATTCCCATACCTATCCGTTCGGCAAAATATCTCTCTTAATTTATCGTTTCTGTCGGACCTGGAAATATAGTGGGGTTCTAATAGAATGTTCTCTGTGTCGCTCTGAAAGATATCTATTCTCAATTGTTCAAGTAATCTAAGCCTAGCGCGCAGCCTCCGAGTCTCTAGTCATTTAAGTACTTCTTCATTAGAAATCTTATCGCTACATTTCCTTCTCAGTATTAGTATGTTGCACCAAATCTCAAATGGATTTAGTGTTTTTTTTTATTTTCCGCAAAGTCCAAGTTTCACATTCATCCCGCATGGCGTTGGAATGCACTTGTTACACTTCTACCACTTATTCACTCAGATTTCACTCAGATCAGAACTCAGATTCACTCGCTACTTCTAACCTGAATCTGCTGCAAACCTCGTATTGTCTGATACTGCACATGCTGCCGATTTCAAGCCTGACAACCCTGTTCCTGCCTCCTCGTCGCCTGTCATGCCCGATCCTGCCACGATGCCTTCGCCTGCCGCCAACCCTTCTACCTCGAGCTGCATTCATCTTTCCACAGATCCTAAACTTACTCTTACTCATTCCTCAGATAACGAATACATCCAACCATGCCACAAACGTAATGCTAAATTACCATCCGCTGCCTCTAACCCCGTCGTCATACAGACGAATAATCGCCGTGCCCTCCTTTCTCAGGGTCCCACGCCGGATATTTCAAGGGTCACGAATTCAGTAACTATTACTTCGATCGCTTTACAGGTGGCACAACCATCCCCTTTCATCACTCCCGATCATTCCTCTTCAACCGAACCGCCCACATCTGATAAAGGTAAAATCTGCCAATCCTTTCTACTGACACCAGTAATTGGTCGGTGATGAGGGCCCGTATTTTACGAGTCTGCAAGACTCATTCAGTCACCCACTCAACCAGTTCTCCAACCGTAATAGTTTAATGCTCCTCAATCAACGACCAGGAAGCTTGAATTGACACCCTTACTTAACTAAATATTGAATTTACTTCGTTCCCTTCTTCCGATTAACGCAGGAAAGAAATTTGTTTGCGAGGCACGTTCCCTTCCGTTACAGAGGTGGATATTTTAGCAGAGTTTACTGACATAGATTTGGATGTAACCCAAGTTAACAATCTATACAGTACCTAATTCTCCTATGAACAACGAGAACATGGCATTGCCGCTGTCACCTAATATCCCACGCGCACCGGTCACATCCTTTGCCACCCCCACGTCCACTCTCGACATTACTCCACCGCCGGTTTATCAGTCAATATGTTGATTTTTAAGAGATCTGCCCAGCCTCCACGGTGCCACCGATGCCATAATCTCTGCCACGCCAAAGGATACTGCTAAAGGGCCCCTAACTGTGTCTGTTGCGGAGGACGGCACTTTTCAACAGACCGCTAAGTCGATCCTGACGCACCTCCCAAGTGCTTCCTGTACGGGAAGTAGCACCCGGATAACTACCACGACTGCCCCGTATAAAAACGAAAAAAAAATTCCTTTCCAGAACCCACACACAGCCTTCTGCTGCACCTACAAGCCCGGTTCCCACACCTTCTAACCCGGTCATATTCCACCGTCGCTGGCGGTTCCTCCTCATTTGCCTTTCCCGGCCTCCCGCCCTCTCCCGACAACCAATTAGTTCCCATTGTTAACCCCTCCGAATCGGATTTCACTGGCGAACTACACTCGTGTGTTCTCGGTGTCATGGCCCAAGTCCCTTCCCGATTACGCTAGCTGCTAAGGACATGTTTCTCCTAGAACATCTTATCCTTATTCACTCCTATCTATAATCTATCTCCCTCTCCTGCAGAACGTTCCCGCAGATTAGGGCGGATTAGGGATCAGATTAAGACGGCACCTACCATTACTACCACAAAGACACAATGACACTGCCTACCCAAGTCTCGTCTGTGAGTCTTATCTATGTCTGCCTAATAACTTCTTATATGCTCAGTTCAACTACCTCATTTTTCATTATTATTTTACCTATGTGGTGAACATATCAAAATATTGGAAAATAAATTACAAAATGAAAAAAGAGATTATGAAAGAACAAAAAATATATTTAAATCTTACTCCCACTTTAGCCAAAACGTTCAAAAGAGGAGAAAAAATCATAAAAAGAAATAAAAATAAAACAAACAAATTCACTGTTCTCGGTAGTATCCAGATTCTTTCTTCATGCAAACATGTCAATTATACAAACCCGCAAACAAACACTCGACTGCAAATTCACCGGTTGTGGAGATCATCGCTCTCCGGTACGGTTGATGATACTCGCGCCTTCGGCGCAGTGAGAGGTACTTGTCATTTCACAAGATGAACTTCAATCTACACGATTTAAATGCGAGAATAGGTGCAACATGAATACATTTTTTCTATTTAACTAATATAAATGCCATTTCCACTAAAACCTGTTTGTAAGAAGATAACTCCTCCATGTTATTGAATATTGATAAAATTTAGAGACCTGCTCAAATTACTGTATGAGTTATTTGTACATTACGGCAAATTAATTCAAAATACGTTTCATAAGTTAATTAAACAGAAATGGCGCTACAGTTGCCTTCTATGACTATTAAAAAGTGTTAGTTTAAGAATATATTAGTTAAGTTATCATTATCTTTACCTTAATTTTGTGTTCTAATAGCAAAAGAAATGTCCGCAGTGGAAATCAATATATTTTAAGCAATTACAACAACAAAGGCAAATACTTTATTTGGATTAACTTGCACCGTCAGGGCAGAACCTCCTCAACGATAGACGCCAAGGGGTCAATAGTTTAATGTCCCTCCCGACGGGCTGAGTGCCAACTTCACTTGAAAAGCTCTCAACATGCCACCCAAGTGTGGATAGGTATACCACCGAAAATCCTTGCTAATGTTTGTATTCGATCCCGGTCCCTCGGGATGGGAAACCAAAAGGTACTCCAGCCACCTCACCAAACTTACCTTTGAGACCAATGGTTGGGAGAGTTGTATCATGTCGTTTGAAATAGGGGCGGATTTTTTAGGATGTTGAACTCTCTCCAGAGGTAGAATCGGTCTAGAAATAAAATGAAAGACCGGAACGACAAGGACAAGGTGCACTGAAACTTAAATCCGTCATTTTCCTGGTCTCACGATTCAATTATTCCGGTAGGGAGAAACGCTCCACTTCCCTTGATGCCCCGGACTCCGGACCGTATTTCGGCCATAATATCTCCCTCCTTTTCCTCCTTCCTTCTTACAATCCCCTCGGCTCCTCTGCTATGCTTCCTGAGGAGTAAGCACGTATCTAGTCCCACGACGTCCGCCTTCTCCCCTTTAGAGGAAAAAAAATTCCCACGCCCCCATCTTGACTTTTATATCCACACTCATACGCTCACTGGCACAAAATACAGGTTCGTAGTGTTACGTTCTCTTCACACGCACACAAACGCACGCACATATAAAGCCCTTATATTCCCACTCCACCCTCAAGAGGAGATATATATGTATCTCTCTCCTCTCTTTTTTCCTCAACCCTCCACCACGACGCCCTACAGGCTCCTCCCCTTCACTCCAAGAACCCCTCCCCACACTTTATTTCCCCTGTCCTCCCGCCTCTCTCACACCGCCGGCTACGTAGCAGCATTGGCATCTCGGGAGAATTCCTCTTTGCATTATTCGTGAGGGGAGCGGTGGAAAAGGGGGGGGGGGAGAGCGGTAGAGGTGTCAAGGAAGGTGGCAGGCAAGAGGGAAGGGTGGGGCAGTAAGAGGGGAGGAAAGAAAATGGAAGGGTAGGGGACGGAGCGTGTAAGGTGGGGGGTGTAGGGAGGTCTTAGGGTTTTCGGTAGGTTGGACTTGTAAAGCCCATCTCGCACAGAATGTAAGAATTGTACGTAATATCGGAGCTGTGAATAGCCCCACTTGATGTGCGGAATTATATATATATATATATATATATATGCATTAATAAAACAGTGATACACTAAACAAACACAGAAACACGCAAAAAGGACACTCACAAAAGAAAACTTGTACGTTTCGGCGTCAGGACGCCATCGTCAGCGGTAGAGGAATGATGAGTCCGCTCTGTTCCCTTGGGAAGGAAAGGGCAGAGAGGAAGGAAGGGGGTAAGTGCGAATGGATAGTGGTGGGGAGAGAGAGGTGGCTATTGGGCTTTTAATTCAATGGGCTAGGTTTAGCCCGGGCTTTTCGAATGCTCTTGTCACCCAAATATGGGCGTATTCACGAATTTTCACGTCAACATTACCGGCGGATTCAGGAAGGGCTTCTATGATCTCTAGGGAGAAACAATCGTCAAAATTTTGAGAGTGGGAGGCGGTATGTTTGGGAATGGGATCAAGAAAAGGTGGAGTTTTGGTGGCATGGCGGTGATTGTTCATACGGATATTGAGAGGGGTGGTACATTTTCCCACATAGAAGGCAGGGCAGAAATTGCAGGAAAGGCGGTAGATGATGTTGCTGGTGGTACAATTGGCCGTAGAGGAAGATCTTTTGAGGGAGGGGGTGGCGGAGGGGCGGAGGAGAGAGCAGCATTTGCACCTCGGGCGTCCGCATGTTGAGGAAAGTTGTGGGTTGCAGGGAGGGTCTAGTGGATTTTAAAATGTCCCGCAGATTTGAGGGACGCTTATAGGAAACTTTGGGACATGAAGGTAGGAGGAGGGAAGTAGAGGTATTGTTTTTTAAGATTGGATACAGGTCTTTCAATATGTTTTTGATCCTGTGTGCACCAGGGAAGAATGTGGTGACAAGGTTAAGTTGGTCAGGTTGGTGGGTCTTGGTCCGAGGGGTATATTTTGCAGTAGGAGACAGGATTTTATTTAAAAGCAACTTCTCTGGGTACTCTCGTTCTCTGACATTATATATATATGGCTCCGAGGGTGATACTGACTATATTAAAATTAACACCGTTTCTTCTCATAAAAGACGTTCAAGATTAACTTACTGTCCGGGTTTTGGTCATACACAAGCCGATCAGATGTCAAATCGCCGGCGAAAATACCACGCACGTGGATAGTGCCAAAATAGTCTAACCAACCTGGAAACATGATTGTGGGTGAAGACATTAAGATTTTCGTTAGGTGGTGGGACGTGAAGGGAGGTGTAAGGATTTTCGGTAGGGTGGACTTGTAGAGCCCGTCTCGCACAAAATGTAAGAATTGTACGTGAGATCGGAGCTATGAATAGCTCTACTTGAAGTGCGAGCCACGTACCACAAACGCAGAACGTTTTGTAATAGCCTAACCACCTAGGATACGGTTTTTGGTGAGGTTACTTGTAAATCCCGCGTAGCAGAGAATGTAACAACTATGCGTAAGATCCTAGCCATGAAAAATGCCACTTAATATGCGGAGTTATTAGCGCCGAGGGAGGTAATTACCATATTTAAAATTAACGCATCTACTTCTCCTGAGAGACATTTAAGATCAACTAACTCTCCATAATTTGGTTACACATGATTCGGTAATATGGCCAATCGCAGACGAAAATTCCACGTGCGTAGAACGTACCAAAGTTGTCCAAACACCTACAACCACTGTTTTTCTCGCTTGACCACAAAGAATATCCTCGCAAACACTTGAAATTTTCAACGTGGATGAATAAAAGTAATTTTAAGGATTGGCCGAGGGTTTGGGAGTTTTGTGCGGTGAATTTTAATGCCCACCTCGCACTGAATGTAAGAATTGTATATAAGTAACGGAAATATTTTGTAAACTTAACTTCGTGTGTGAGTTATCCACAGCTCTGAGATTGATACTGACATCATCAAAGGTTGACCAAGCATTTGATCATGAAATTTTCATGGATAGGCATTACCTTAGTCTTTAAGCTGACCCATCATGACCCAGACCAATCTCTCCTTGTAGGCTGAAATTCATTTCTAGACTAATATCCCGAAGTGGACACTCTTTGGCCACGTATATAGAAATAATGTCCTTGTAAATATTGGAAATTTTGATGACAGAGTATTTGTGCCTAAGGTGACCGGAGGACCTCGCTAAATGCATCCATTCTATTAGGAATGGGTGACTTAATTGGTAGAGAGACAGAAGAAGGTTGGAGGGTTGATGAACTGTGGGAGAGAAGTACCTGTGACGTTAAAAGTTTACTTTTAACGGGATATGCCCCGAGTTCTCATATTTTCGTTTCGCCTGACAGTCAAAGAATAGCGAGAGGCAATTATTAGTACAAACTCAAAAACCTGGCCGAGGTGAAGTCAACATGAATGAAGTCAGTAAGATAAATGTATTTAATAAACAGTAATCCATATTCTGAAGTCCTCGGAAAAGAAAAAAAGAGACCGTAATTAACCCATTCCATAAAATAAATTTCGAATTTAAAAGTAAGGAGTGACCGATAGAAAAATACCATTGTTAATGTCGCAAATTATTAGTTCTCATAATCCTAGATGCTTTGGCTCACTTCAAATTGCATAATAATGGTGTTCCATTAGAACTTTTGAATCCTGAATCATTGAGTCGGAAATTAATAAGATCTTCAGCGCATAACCCTTTCTGGCATTTGGGAAAATATCATATGAACAGTGAATTTTTGAAAAGCACGCAAAAAAGTACACACAATCGTGTTTATGTGATTGTACAGATAAGTTTCTTCTACAAATAATAAGAATAGGTATGAAATTAAGAAATAGGTCCATTACATGATGGAACCTCCTAAGTTTGATGGAAAGTCCTAAGTTTAGTTCTAGGGTTAGGTTTCCACGCTCATGCGAGCGGAGCTTCGGGGTAAACGGAGACTTTGGAAAAGAAGAGGGTTCAAGTCGGATTCTGAAGGAGTGGAGAGGGAGTGAGAGAAATGGTTGGCAGGGGGTGCGTGATACCCGTTGGGATGCCATGGGGATATAGGCAAGGGGAGGTGGAGGGGAGGGGTGTTCGGGGGGCGAGGGGTGGGTGGGAGGAGGGGTATGGGGAAGAAAGAGAAAGTGGTGGGAATAGGTGAGCTGAAGGTGAGAGGGTCTCCCAGAGGGGACTCTGGAAGAGAGAGGAGGAGGGTGCCAAATGGAGTAAGGAAGATGGGCGGCGGGGGGTGTTGGGGCATCTGTCAAGGGCGGAATTGGGAGAAGGGGTGGGTTGGGAAGGGGAGAACGAGAAGAGTAACTGTGGAGGAGGGAAGATTGAGCAAAAAGAAGGGCGAGGGAAGGAAGATACGGAGAGGAAAATGATGCTCCCGCAGTCGGTCGTACCCAACGACGATAGCTCCTGAAGCGTGCAGGTTCTAACGCACCGGTGAACGCAACGTTCAGCGGTTATTGAATTTTCTACCTCCATTTATCTGACTTTCTGAATGGTCATCTGTCCCAACGAGAGAATTTGATGTGCCACATGTGCATACAAACTGGAGCAAGTAGAGAAATTTACGCACATCGATAGTGCGTTATAAGAAAATGGGCATAATAGCAACGGCATTAAGAGGAAAATTACTCCAGCGAAAGAAACGTGCAAAAACAGTACATAGTAGGGATCCGATGACGAGCGCCTTGGTTAGTGACAAAAAAGAGGCTGGGGAAGCGTTTAATAATGAGTTTCACGTTGCATGGGAAAGAAACGTGGACTCTGAGAAATGAATACCAGAATGGACTGACGGCATTTGAGATGTGGGTGTGTGGAGGAGGATGAAGGTGCTGGGCGCAGACCAATGAGTTGACTGGAGGGGGCGTCCCCTGTACCTCCTACCGTCCGAAAGTGAAGCCAAGGGGGCGGGGCATTTTTGCGCACCCGGCCATATTGCTGTACCCAGGTATAGCATTGACATGTATGTTATTACCTCCACGGCATCTATTTTGCCCAAATAATATTTGGACGAAGACTCTTCTGCATATTCACGATCAAAATTAAAAACCAGGAAATATATTAATGGTGTATTTAATTTATTTAGCCACGGTAACGGCAAGTAAAAAGTAAGATGAATATAATGCTCTAAGGTAACATATGTGAGATGCGAATGTTTTGCGCACGAATATACATAATTTTGTATGCTCGTGGTTTGGGAATACAAATTAGATGGTGGAATGCACAATATTATGGCCACATTTGCTAAATACGACTGGCAATAGCCTTTTTTAAAGTGAAAGAATCCCATATGCGTACGAAATGTTATTTACGAAACTGCATAAGATTTATATGCATAACGCGCTAACAATTTAGGAGCAAAATGCACCTTAAGGACATTATATGATAAACGAAATTACAGAAGAAGATAGAAATTATCAAATAGGAATTGGAATACAATTCTTATAAAAGATAAGCGTCCGCTATGAAAAGATTTGATTTGATACCGAAAATTCAGATTGTTTTTAGGTTGGAAGGTGTTAGCAATGGAAAAAAATCCTTTAGTACACTTATAATAATTATTATAAATATATCGTGGAAACCAGAATATATAACAATACAGCCAGGAAAACTAAAATGTGTAAAACTTAGAAGAATGTGAAAACAATTATAAAACTTAACTGACCAATAAAAATAAAATGGATTAAAAATTAATGCATTGCACAAATATTGAAAAAATAATACTTTCACTATTGATTTTTCAAAATCAATGGCTAAACGCATTAATTGTAACGAAAGACTGAAAAACACTCAGAGGGAATCAGTAGTGTAAACAAAATGTTTTCAGTATTTTAACATAATCACCAGGTTATTACAAAAAATACCCCTCTGCAAAAGTCAGTGTGAACGATGAAAAAATGAAACAGCGTGAATATACCAGCAAGGTAATCACAGTAAATAATTTGAAAAATAACTGTTAACGTTTTGAAGATATGGGCGATTACGAATTCATAATCGCCCATTCGTCTTCAAAGAACAAAAGCCGTGATTTCATTGGTACCAAACCACGTAACGTATATTGATCACACTGCAAGAAAGAAAACAAATCACAAACGGATACAAGATCATACCTGATACAATTGAATTATAATAGAATAACTAAATCCAATAATAACTGAGCATTATTAGGAGGATAACTCTAAAATGATTGATCGCGTAGGTATTTACTCAAAATACATTTTCAACATTTGTAAATCACGTAGCATTAATAGGACGTTGCAAATAGGGTATGGTTCCCTTCATAACTAAATTTTAGATACTTTTTCAGTACCAGCTAGGCAATCACTGTCAAAGGCATGACAAATCACTGTGCACTAAGAGGAATATGAGGGCAAGGGCCTAGCCACGTTGAAACACCGGTTCCCATCAGAACACCGAAGTTAAGCAACGTTGGGCCCGGACGGTGGTTGGATGGGTGACCCTCTTCCATACCTCAACCAGGCATGGATGGAGAGATGATACTCCCTCCATACCTATACCGGCAGGCCTGAGAGGCCAGGCCAAACCGGGCTGGTTGGAGGGAGGACATCCTCTATACCTGGTACTGGGGTGAGGCAGGGGGAGGCCAATCCTCCATACCTCTACCGAGGTGCTCTTGTCCCCTGTCTGCAAGTGGCAGACAGGCATGGGGTTGGCACAATGGACCAAGAAAGGTCTAAGTGCCCAGGCTCCTGACGAAGGCCCCCCCAACAACAATCTAATCTAAGAGGAATATGATGTGAAAGGCGAGGTTTCCTCATCAACAAAAAAAATAAATATTCATTGCCAGGCCGGTAATCACAGTCATCGCCACGTCAAAATATTGAGCACTATTTGGAGTATGAGGCTAGGGGCAACGTTCAATCATAAACACGAAGTTTAGATGTATTGTCAATGCTGGAAAAACTGTCTAACACCACGTTAAAATAATGAGAACGATTTAGAGGATGAGGCTAGGGGTATCGTTCAATCATAAACACGAAGTTTCGATACATAGTCAATTCTGGATAAAAATTCACTGTCATAAGCACGTTAAATAACTGAATGTAATGCCTGGTATCTTCCTATCGCGCCGATTACAGGAGCCGTAAGCCGAGCAGCAAACCATCTGTAAATGGCAATGAAATTTATCTTGTTACGGCCAAAATACGTACTTTCGGAGATAAATAATAATATATCATACGACAGAATGAATTCTTAGTATTTGTGTACCTTTGATTCACGTCAGAAGTAACAGACAAGAGTGAAACTGGAGATTTTGTCAACACGTAATTCATTATAGGAGCCGTAAGCCGAGCAGAAAACTATCTGCGGATGGCAAGTAAGTTTTTCTTATTACGGTCAAAAGACGTACTTCCGGGGAGAAATAATAATACATCATACAACAGAATGAATCCTTAGTATTTCTGTACCTTTAATACACTTCAGAAGTAACAGACAAGGACGAAACTGGAGTTTTGGTCAACACGTATTTCAATGAAAAACTTAGATAGCTAAGCATAGCAATATGGCTACATGCGCAAGCAGGACAAACGGACTGGCTTCACCTTGGGAAGCTATCGCCCCCTCTAGTCAACTCAATGGCGAAGACAGACGAGGCAGTTATTGGTATGGAGGGTGAGGTGAGTAAATTTCGGGAGGAGAATAAGAGGACGCAAAGTAGGTGGTCGGAAGAGGTAATGAGAGGCGGAGCAATGCTTAAGACCGTGATAGAGGGTAGGATGGTATTTAAGCGGGGAAAGTAAAGAAGAAAATAGGCCCCATGGCCGAGGTACAGAAGTATAGGACGTATGCTGATATAGAGATGAAATTATGTAGGCCGATAGGGTCCTGCAAATGTAAACATCCAAATGATTTTCACCCATTTCCATTTCTACCTTACCTTACCTAATCTACCTTACCTATTATTATCTACCTTAACTATTCTACCTTGAGTGGTGGATTACCTTAAAAATAAAATAAATAATCCCGGCAAAATAAATGGTGGAATGTTACTCCTGAAAACGTTTGGGCTAAGCTTGCACAATGGTACACCACCAAACACACTATTGGCTTTACCTTAAGATAAATAGTTGAATTAGGCCTCAATATGTATATAAATATAGACACTGTTGACGGAAAGGAGAACGAACGAGGGAGTGGTTGGGTGAGGAGAGGAAACTTCTGGAGGAGAATTTGAGGAGGCAGGGCAGGTGGTTGGAAGAGGCAGTGAGAGACAAAGGTTGCTGAATGCCACGATAGATGGGAGGATTCAGGTTAGCGGGGAAGAGGAAGAAAGAAAATAGGCAAAATGGATGGGTCAAAAAGAGGTGGGACGTATTCCGAGCTTCGAAAAGAAATGTTAAGGGCCCTGCGCCCATATCTTAACTTTCAATTTTCTGCGCGATTTCGGCTACCAATGAGAATAATGAGCTCAAGGTATGAAAGGTTTATGTCGGAGCTGAACGGTGATGTGTGCAATAGACTTCGGAGTCGAAATGGATTTTAGGAACAGCTGCGAAGGATGCGAACTATGATTTTTCGTCTGACGATGATTACAAAAGTAATGCACATGGGATCCCATGAGTAACTCAAATATCTGGCATAAGATAATCTTGAACCTTCAAACCCCATCGCGTGAGACAATTTAAGAAAAGCCAAAACATCGTCCTCCCTATACGTTTTACGTAATGAAGTACTCTCTTGATAGTTGACATAAGGTCCGGTTTTATAATCTCTGATTAAATATTTTCACACCCTGCAACTCGAAGATACTACGTCGTCACATTGATAACGCTCATGTCTATTAACCAACAGTCTGATTTAATATACAAAACCAGGACTTTTAAATGACACTAAGTTAACAAAAAGACTAGGTCATCCTACGGTTAATGCCAGCCAGTCATCATTAAACCGGCCCAAAGTTACTCTCTTCACATGTCATTATTTCAGACAATGCCAGTAATTCAAAGTTTTTTGGGCTTGCTGCAGCGTTCCGTTTGTACTCTCAACAGTTTGAAAGTTTTAAATCTTCCTCTCTCAGTATTTCAACAATTGCAAGAATTAACAAGTCAGCTAGTGTCAAGAGGCACATTTCAAAGGCAAAAATGGATATTTTCCCCCTGTAAAGTAAATTATTCAAATCTTTGTTTAATTTTCTTGATTGGGCTGATTGATACAAAGCCGAGTTCTTTCTCACAGAATCCTTATTAACTCAAATTAATAGCAAGGAACATTTAACTCTTTTGAATTTTATGTATTCAATTCTTTTCTGGTGTTGTCACTTGGGGAGGTAATCGAAAACGGGGATCTTTCACACAATTTAGGAGAGGTGGATAGGTAAGTGTGGGAAGGATCGTTGGGTATCAAAGAAGGGGAAGAGAGAAACCCGGTGTCGTCGTCGGTGCTATTCACGAAAGGAGCCTAAGGAATCTTCTGTTTGACGTACCATCTGTGGAGGTACTCTATTTGAAGAGCTTTTAGTATTGAATCCAAGTAGGGATTGGGATTCCACCGAAAAATTTCTTCTATCTCTGGGATTCGAACCCGGACTCTTAGGATGGAAAGCTACTTTGCCTAACCTATCCCCATTTTATTCATTTTAACATTGTACCTAAATGGTGATAAAAATACATGTTTTCTAAACTGTCTTTTAGTTTTCAATGCATATCCGGTATTTCGAGAGCCGTACTGGTTCAGGGAGGTTCAAATTAGAGAGTACATATTATACATGAATGGCTCTTTAGCGTCAGTGAATCTGCAACGAAGATAATACCTGGACGATTCTCACGGCAGGAAATTACATTTATTCCAATCCTCACACTAAGACATAACTCGACTCCGAAGTGGCCAGTAGACACGAACCTTAGACCAAATAATCATCACGTGGAATGGGAAGAATGCGGAAAATTCTCTAGAGACGCGCCCGGGTCAGGAAACCAACCACCCGACTTCACCGTGGAGGAGAAGGAGACGAGGTCTCATTAAATGCCTCTCTCACACTCAACCACCAACCACTTAGGTGAGGGTAGGTGTTAAGAGGCTCACCCTGCCAACCACTCGAGAGGAGGTCCTTAGCATCGTCAACTCATACTCCTCCCTTTCTCTTTCTGTGGTTGCCAAGTCGCTTTTCTTCCCCGGGATGCCATTCGTGGGTGTCTACGTTGTTCGCCTCGCAACGGAAGATTCCGTCCAAATGTTACCCACTACAAGGAAAAAAATTGTGATGGTGTCACGTTCACCCCGAACAAATTATTAAACGGCATCTCGTAAATGACTCTCCGTTAATGGACAGCACCTAACCGTGTAAATTCATGACCATAAAACTCGTTGCCTGCTATTTCTTGCACGCAAATCATAGTAAGCGTCCACCTCGTAACCGCAAGTATGGCCGAAAGATAAAAATCAAATATGGAAGATTATGGGAACTTTCACTGACCAGTTTACCATAAGGTTTTAATGGAATCACCGTTTCACGCCAGCCGCTGCTCCGGCAGTTTGCGATTCCATGCATTTTCTCCATGTAAAAATCACTACCTATTTTTCTACATCTACGTGATAATCTGCAACACAACTGAAGCTGTTAGGTGTCATGTGCAACGCTGCTGGTTTTGTTGGCCAACGAAGAATAGTTCAAGAGTTTGACAGAAAAATACACTTCAATTCCAATCGCCAGATTTCCTCTGCAATCGAAAAATTTTGATCCTTATACAACCAATGGCTAAAGGTACCAGAAACACTTTCATACTCTCCCACATTCAATTTTTATCTTTCGACCTTTTACCCTTACTGCTGGTTACGAAGTGGCCGTTTGTTAAAATGTGCGTTTGTGTATAGATTCCATGAGGGGGTTTCCCTTAATTCCGGCTTACGATTCAAATTACGATTTCCTTACAAAGGAATAAAAAATCCAGGCGTGAGGGAGGTGATATCATAACTTATACATAAATTTTAAAAATTAAATAACACTTCAAAACTTATGTGTTCATTTGTTGGCTATTTGTTTATCGGGTCAATCCGATTTATAATATTATAATGGCTTACATTGAAAGTCATCGTTATTGCCGCATGAAACCGGTAAACAGGTTAAGAAGAATCATTTATAAACACGAATATGGAAGTAGAATCTTGAAACAGAAAGATTGGTACACGATTTTATTTGCACGAAAGACGGCTATTTTATTTCCTTTAAGGTTTCACGGAATTTTTAAACATATAAATTTTAAACAAAATGATTAAAAATCAATGAAAAATAATAGATCTACAGTCTACGTATGAGTATTTAATCACGTTTGTGTGATTAAATACACATTTTTAAGCTATAGCGGATCGTGCTCCAACCGATACTATCTAATTTAGGTTAGAAACAAACCCAAGCCAGCGGGTTGAGAATGGTTGGATAGGCCTCAGGTAGGAGAGATACGGACTTCTGGTGGAGGATAGGAGGGGAAGAAGAGTAGGCTGAGAGGGAGGGAAGGAAGTATCTCGATGTGGATGAGAAAAATTGTCCGGAGTGACGCGCCTTCTGAAGATTTGTTGGGACGATGGGGGTTAGCAGTTAGAGTTGTGACAGAATTGAGAGAGTGAGAGATGGTGGGGGGAAGCAGTCTTGACGACGCGACGGTCGGTTTGTGCAACGTAAGGTTGGGATGTACGGCGGGAGAGTGGGAGGAGTAGGATTGCCAACTACAGACGAGTTCATAATAGGATAAGGCCGTTCAAATGGCAAGAAATTCCGGGAGGGTCATCTACATCTATATGCTATCCGGCGAGCCACCGCATGGGCGAGTGGCAGGGGTTGTTAGGACACCAGCCGAGTAAGGTGTAATGGAGAATGTTATTGGGAGGTGAAAAGTTGAGGTGTATTTCGGGAGTGTTTTCAGTGGATCTCAGTTCTTATTATAGTCACTTATTTTACGTTCAAAGAACGAACTTTTTTTCCTATCTTATCGACAATGTATCTTTCTTAAATTCATATTTCCAGCCGGACCTAAAGATGTAGTGCTCCGTCAAAATTATATTCTCTGTGTCACATTGATACACACCTGTTCTGAATTTCTAAAGCAATCTAAGCCTAGCGTGTAGCCTCCGAGTCTCTAGCGGTTCCCAACCTAATCCCTCTAAAAGCTGTGAAACACGTTGTTTGCTCGTAGCACTTTTTAACGAATCGCACAGCTTTCCTTTGTATTTTATTTATTTTTCGAATTAAATATTTCTTTCAAGGGTCCCAAATGCTCGCGGCGTAATCGAGGTGTGGCCTAACCAGAGCGAAGTAGCACCTCTCTTACACTTGTTCTACATCTACATACTACCCTGCGAGCCACCGCAGAAGCGTGTGGCAGGGGATGTTATTAAACTAGTCATGAAAGATAAGAGAATAAAGAAAAGGAGGAGGGAGAGCACAGAGATGAACCGTATGTTATGATGTGTCTCATGTAAGTGTCACACTGTTATTGTTTTATCACTAATGGCAAAAGGAAAGAAGGAATCTTTGTACCTGCCACTTCGGCAGTGTATCTCTTATTTGTACTTCTTTCAGTTCTAGAGGTAGCTATAGCACGGGTGAAATAAAATCCTCCGTGCCGAACTAACCCGCATAATTAGAATTTTTAAAGTAATCTAAATGTAGCGTATAGCCTTCGAGTCTTTAACGCCTTTCGGACGATAACATTAATTGCATCATTAAAACTACCGCTGGATATGCATTTGCTATAAATAATAAACGAGAATTCTAAAGTATGATAACAACTAGCTCCGCCAAGTGGTAGTGGTATATGTATGGTAAAATTTATTAATAAATAAAATTTGAAATGAGAAGTAAACTAAGGTTATGGTTCGTGAAAAACGGTCAAATTTGGGCACCAAAAACTTTGAGCAAGTAGAGAAATTTGCATTTACTCATTGCACTCCGTACCTAGCTAGCACTTGATGTAATCCAAACTACGTCACAACGTTCGACCCAAACGATGCACAATAATCTACCTTGCATAAGTAGTACCATGTAGTCTTGCGATAAACGTTAACCAGGACATTATTAAACTAGGCCTAAAAACTTTCATACGACTGGTCTTCATAAAATATTTGAGTAAATTAACATTTGCGTCGGAAGTACACAAATTGCAAAACTGAGAGTTGTTTTTCTTTCAAAACTTTACCTCTGGGAGTCTTTCTCTGGGAGAATCCGGGAGAGTTGGCACCCCTTAAGGGAAGGGGAGAGGATGAAGGGGGATGGGAGGCTGGGGGTCGGGAGAGGGCGGGTGGAAACGCGTGGGGCGGGGTGCGAAATAATGGCTTGCGGAGGGGGATAGGAACGTGTGCCGATACAGCTCCCTTCTTCCCCGCCCATCTCCCACCTCCTCCACACCCCAGCCGCTCCCCTCTATCCCCCGTCCACCCGTCCTCCCCATCCTGCGAGAGCCGCTCCCTCGAACCAATTCCCGTCCTCGCACAGAACACTAATGCCGTCCAACGCCAGAAATCATTTTACCTTTTTACGTTTCTCTCTCTCTCTTCCTTCTTCCCCTTCTTACTTCCATTCCCTCTCCAATAGTACTCTTTCCTTTACCTTATTTTTCCTCCCAGTCGTCTCCTTCGTGTTTCGGTTTCCCTATCTCGCTCTCCCTTCTCGGCTAACTTGAATTTAAGTTTGGAGGGAAACAATTACTTGTTTTTTCCACTATGCTATACCGGTTGATTGACGAACTAGTGCAGAATAGCTGCGAGATGTTTTTTTTTAGGCTGACACCATACCAAACTCTCTTACCCAAGGACTGTTTCATGAGATTCATCTAAACCCCATATAACAGACCTTGGTTAATTCAACGTGACGTTAAAACAGCTTTTAAAATAATTCATCATCGTTTGTCATTCAATGATTATAACAAATAATTACTAACTATAGTTCAACCTTGAATTTTTAACCCTTAAAGAAGAAAACGACTCCGCCTATATTTACAACATTACAAATATCACAGAACGTATTCTCGCATACCAAATTTTTTTTACGTTTGTAATATGAAAACTTTAAAAATTCATAGAAAAGTAATAACAAAATTATTGCCCATTGCATACGCTTAATGATCAGCATTAGTAGTAAATTTCAGTTTCAATTGTTCTTAAAAACGGGCTTTACTTAGATAATCATTCTTTTGTTTATACAAAATGGCAATTCTGCATACTTCTAAGGACTGCATCAATTAAAATGCAATATTTTTGGTCAAAAATATTTCATTATTATCGTGTCTACATGCTACATCCTGAAAATATTTTTTATCTTCTATCACTTTTTTGGGCAGAAAATAATGTCCAAATTTGACACATTTTTATTTTTAAACAATTTTCCTTCACACTGTGCCCACAGTGATACCACTGAGAAGGCTTCGGGAACGTTGGAATGTAAACGCGGATCGGGCTGGTAACAACTGCGCTAGCACCTCAGCAACCCATGATAATTTATTCTAAAACGCAACTTTTATATAATTATTAAGGCAATAAACCAGTTAAAATGGTCTTAAGTGGAAGTTAGCAAATATTCTCGCGGTTTTTACTTGTGTATGGCCCTAACTACTCATAATATTTCTTACTTCATCTCAGCATACCGTGCCTAGGCCTACCCTTCTTCATCCTGTCCATAAATCTATTCTCCTTCATCCCCTTCCCAGCATGCCCAACATCCTTCCCACTATCACGGCCTTGAGCAACCCATCGCTCCTCATTACCTCTTCCTAGAAGGATGAGAAACGAGGAAGTACTTGATATGGTAAGTGATGAAAGGAAACTTCTGATATGAGTGATTAAGAGATGGTAGAGTAGGTACCTACTCTGCCTTCTCCTAATGCCCTTCAAGATGGTACCTACTCTGCCTTCAACTAATCACTCAGAAGTTTCCTTTCATCACCAACCATATCAAGCACTTCTTCGTTTGTCTTTCTTTCCATTCACCGCACCATATCCATCCTCCTCCACACACCCACATCTCAAACGCCTGCAGTCTATTCCCGTCTTCTTTTCTCGGAGTCCACGTTTCAGTCCCATGGAACGCTGCACTCTATATTAAGCTCTTCACCAGCCTATTCTTTATATCCTTGCCATCAGCGCCCTTCAACTCCTGAACTGTTCTTTAGCTAGCGCCATTCTCCTCCTGATTTTTTGCTACTAAGCCCATTTTCTCCTAACATATCCACGTAACACCCACGATGGTGCCTCTGATATAGCCGTGCTCGATAATGCTATCTTTATTAGTTTTTTATTTGTAACTAGTATACCTTCAACCCTCTACTCTCGGCAACATTTAACCTTTCGGCTTGTTTTAGACACTCTGTTACTGTGTGTACAGTTCTGGAAAATAATGAGAGTTAGTTTTTCAAAATACATTTTATTTTCTTGAATCCATGGCCTTAATACCTCATGGAATCATTCGCACATTGCGAACGCAAATTTCTTCGTCATCAGTAATTTTCTCTTAGACGCAATGCTGTCTATGAAATCACCAAGCATGGGAACGTGCTTTTTTGCACTTGAAATTTTTGGATAATTTCTTTTGGGGGGTTACAAAAATCTTCATGCATTTTAAATAACGCGTAACTGAGTACGACATTTTCAGGACCATTTGACGCACGTTTCTTTCTCAAAAGTGCGTTCTAAATTCGGCCAGAGTCTTACGGGCCAAGGATAGATCTATGTTTTCATGCATTCGGTTGTGCGCTACTACCAACGGTGCTCATATCTCTATTTTCACCGCAGATTGCGTTGCGGCAGTGAGCTTATGGCACGCTCTCCATCATTCATCTGTTTCTGCCATTATAGGACAACCAGCTATAAAGCAGCCGCTTCCTTAACGTTAACAATCACATTTTCTTCATATAACAGTTAACATTAACTTATCATCATTGGTCTTTCAATCCTAAAACTTGTTGACTGCAGCCCTGCATCCTCCCCTATCTAATTCTAATTCCCTTACTCCCTGGTATTTCTCCTCATGCAATTTCCTCTTTATTTGGTCTTTATCCCTTGGTATTGGGAACTTTCCCTCTCTTTTTCGTTCAATTATGTCCTTCACAAACCCATTGTACCACAAGGTTTGCCCAATCCATCTGCTTTTTCTTTTTTGTGTAGTGTTCCATTTAGTCCTTTCCTCTTCTACTCTTATGTATACTTCTTCATTTTATATTTATCCTTCCATTTAATCTTCCGCATCCTCCTCCAACAATTGGTCTCGAATGTTCCTTATATTTTCTGGTTTGCTTTTCAATGGTCCATGTTTCCGATCCATAGAGTGCCACGCTCTGAAAGTATATTTGTACGAACTGTTTCCTTGTTTCTAGTTCCACTGCTATTGATACAGAGTAGATGTCTTTTCGTCATTCACGCTTTCTTAGCTTGGGTCATTTTACGCTTGACGTTGTACTTCTTTCGTCCCAAGTGATGATGCTTCCGAGGTAGGTTAAGGAATCCACTTCCTCTAACTTCTGTTCACTAGTTCGTAGCCTTATCTTCTTTGAACACAGTAGTTGACCTTCCATCACGAGCGCTTTCTTAGCTTAGGCTGTTCTATGCTTGATGCTCATTGTCCCATCCGTCCCACGTGATGGTACTTCCGAGGTAGGCGAAGGAATCCACCTTCTCTAATGTTTCTCCTCTTAGCGTGACTTCTGTATTCAGCCTTTTTAATCCACTTACTCGGATTTTGATCTTTCTCTTACTTTTTCTTGTTTTATATTTCACATTAACTTATGTTGATCATTATATTTTATTCTAAAATTACAGAGCGTCTTATGGACCGGCGCGTCCTATGGGTCAGGAAATACAGTCATAGATTAGACGCTACATTTTACTTTAAAACCTTAATTTCCTATTAATTAATAACTGGTTCACTATCATGTTCACACCGAAGGTTTTGACCAATATCCGTAGAGCTTAATGGACTGTTTAGTAGTTAAACAACTCGTCCGAGGGTCGACACGCTGGTGCAGAATAGTCACAGACAAGGGGAGTTCTGGGTACTTAAACTGCTGACGGTATATTGACACCGTCTACCCTAAGGCTGTAATTCAAATGCCAGTCACTCGCGTCTAAAATTCTCTTCGTCACACCTTACACTAAAACCGTCCAACGCCCGAAATCATTTCACCTTTTTATGTCTCCCTCTTCTCTTCCTCTTCTGCTATCCTTCCCTTGAGTCCATCTCTCTTGTCCCACTCCCTCTCCAATACACTTAGCTCTGCCTTCATTCCAAGTCTCCCTCCCGAGTATATTCTTGTATTTGAGATTCCTTCGCCTGCTATCTTCCTTTCCGGCTTACATGTCATTATTTACGAGGAAAAGTATCTTGCCTGTTTTTGCTACGGGCAGCAGGCTGGTAGAAAGAGCAAGTGCACTCTTCAACTACAATACATGTCTAAACCTTATACTGCCTGTAATGAAGTTCATCTATAGCGACCTCTTTGCCACACACTCATGGGTAGGCTTGCGGAGTTCTGTGTTTATGTAGATGACGTCAAACTCTAATAATTGTATGATCTCTTAAATGCATCAGTGAGCTAGGTCAAAACTCAAATTTGACCCATACTTTATGAGCGATGAAAAATAATAACTTTTTTAATGTCATATTAAATAGAAGAGCGCGCATGCACACGATTTAGTCTTAAAAAGAGTTACTAAAGGTTGACCTTCGTTTCAAACTCTGAATAAGAGCGAAATATTATACCTCGGAAAATATGGCATCTCTTCTGAAGACGAATAGAGTCCTATCTCCTTTAAAGTAGTTTAAACGAGATATTTCTCTTGACGCCACGGAACCGTATTTTATTCATACTTTTAAATGGAAGTGGTTATGACGTAAATACAGTACTATAAATGACGGAAAAGGTTTTTTTATGCGACTGGATCTCTCGTTAATGAACTACATTTAAATGTAAGAGGCTTTTACCTGTATTTTTGTTAAACTTCGTAGGTTTACAACGCCTTCACAGTCGAGGTTTTTAAAAGTGACAATAAAAAATGTATTACGGTTTGCAAAAAATTTAAAAAATCATGAATGAAAAAAATGTACAAACTACACAAAGTCCCATTTCGGACGAAATCTAAACGACGGATATTTTTCATTTATTTATAAAGCCTCACTGGATCGCACAACCGTACCATATTCCATGGATAATGGTTTTATATATGAAAATATGTCTGCAAGAAGTGCAATAAGTGGCTAATATTTTGGTATTCTCTTCATCTTATGGTCTACTGTAAGCTGAGGGAAACAGTTGGCTTGTTCGCTAGTTCTTTTCTTCTCCTCCCAAATTTTCTTCATTATTTCGCTGTGGTTCATCCTCCTTCCTTCTAACCAGGTTTTCTTAGCCTTACAACTCACTTTTTGTTTCCTGGAACTTCATAAATCCATTAATCATTCATTGAAAAATCTCTTTATTTCAGATATCTATTAGATTGATAACAGGTTCCCATACACATATTTTGTTTGATCAGCCCATTTTGTTGACGTCTTTTAATTTGGTGGTATAGCTGAAACTTGTCTTTGTCACTCATTCTTATGATGTGCCCAAACAACTTCAGTCTTCACTTGCTTATTGTATCCCATATATTTTTCACTTCTTTGTTAAGCTCTTGATTTTTTCTCTGGTGATGTTTAGGCATCATTATTATGATGAGATCATTTTCCTTATTACAAAGCTATATCATTGAACTGTGTGAGTGCTGATATCTCGGTCAAACTACTTGAAGCCGCAAACCACCGTTTCATCCCACTGGGCCTAATGGCATTACCGAGCGTGTATGTGCCTAGGGAATCCTCTCCCTTCCCCTGTTGATGGGGATAATATATGAAATAACAATAAAATTGAATTTAATTACCAATCTCTCTCCCTCCCGTTCCCTCTCAACCTTCTTATTCTCCTATTTTTCTCTCGGAAAGTTCCATGAATCTCATGACAATAGCCTTCTACTCCTCCCTATTCTTCTACATTCAATATAAGGTTGGAAAGAGGTAAATACTGATGCATTACGTTGGCCTGTAGACTAGAGTAAGATATACAACATTAACAAACAAAAACTAATCACATAACTACGTCTGTTGATTTTTTCTGATATTTTTGTGACAGAATTCCTTACCGCGTTCAAGAATTTAATACATTCCATTCTTCCTGTTTGACATAAGCTTCCGTATGATTCTCATTGTACCTTGTCTCTGGAGAAATTGTAAAAATAGGTCAATATCGAGATATCTCCTAGACAAAGCAAATACATATTATGCTGGACGATTCGGAGAAAATAGGCTGCTGATTGAAAAATTAAATTGTGGAATGATGAACATATAGTTATTACCACGAGCTTGTCTCATAAATCCGCAATTCTTACGTGTGAACCACCACAGAGATTTACTTTGAAGCACTGCTTAAAAAGTGCAGCAACTAGACACCATTTACATATGCACTATATTTCTCTATTTTATAAAATAGGAAGGCAGGATAATATAGAAACGAACTTACAAATTACACAACCCTGGGTAAACTACAATTTAGCTAAAATGAAAAAAATAAAAGCATGCTGGCTATATTCTTTGTGAATTTATCTGACGTGAGAAATCATTAATTGTTATTTGCGAAACCAGATGTACATTCAGAAAGAGGTTTTGTGGAATTTTTACATTTTATTTTATTTCTTGCTCGTACAGCTGAATACCGCCAGAAAACCTCTGCCAACGTTGACTGCAATCTAGAAAAATGAGTTTGCATGAGGATTTCCCTTTTTTTACTCTATGCTCTTAACTTATGTACAAGTGTCATATCGCACCAATTTGTGCGGCCCTATCTACAGCTTTATATTTTAGAATACACATTTTTTTTTAGATGCATGCAATGAGAGAGCCACCAATAGGATTATTGGAGTATGTGTTAGAACATCGGCCATTTTTGTGGTTATTGAATGAAAAAGGGTGCCATTTTATAAGAAATAAAGGCATTTTACCCTAATTCCTCGGTCTTGATAATTCATCAATTAGGTATACATTTTTGTAAAGCATGTATTCAAGCTGCCTTATTTTCACAAAGATGGGCTAACGAGCAAATGAAATTTGTAGGATATGAGAAAAATGAAATACTTGTTTTCCCGGAATGTGTGCAGCTGTTTTTTTGGGTTTTTTTATACTTAAAAGGGGTTTCATTTATATGAATGTTTTGTGAGGTTAGCACACTAACACGGTTTTAATAGTTTTTATGTAGCTACTTCTTGGAAATAATAATCGTGCTACCACTATTTGGAGTACGCAAACTCTTGCGCAGCATTGAATAAGTTTTTAAAGTAGAAGATACATATTTGTCTGTCCCGGTGAACAGGAGCTACTATGCTTAGTGGAGGAGAGCAATTGCTGCCCTTCACTAGACGAGCACCATTGAGCGGCTAATTGGATATTGGATTTGCGTCACTGTGAGAAGGAGAGGTCGAGTATCGAGATATATCGAGGTAACTAGCTCCCAACCGACCAAAATAGGTCCCTCATGTCAGATTTCTCTTCGGAGAACCGATAACGCGACTTACTCGATTTGCGCGCTGGGATGTTGCTTGAGAGGACGACAAAGGAAATGTAATTTCAGAGATGAATATTTCAACGCATCTCCGCATTGTCTATCACCGGAATAACTCAACGGTCTGCTTTCAAAACTTCACGAATCGACTCGAAAATTTTCCAATCATGAAAAGCATACAAGGTTATAATATGGCTTATATGTCCTCAGATAATATTATCCTGATAATCACAGTATAGATATAACTGAAAGTGAAAGCAATCAACAAATTTATCGCGTTTTCTATTGTCAAATTCTGTGAGAGTGTGTAAATAACCTAAATAATTCTTGTAAAAGCCCGTAAGCTCTGTTATTATGTGAACATGGAGAAAGATAGTCCTTAGAAAATATACCATATTGAAAATTGTTGTAAATCTTCAGGAGAAAATGTCTATAGACACAGGTGTCTAGTCCCTCAGGATGAGGAATCTGTGGTATGTTTTCCAATCCATTGAGTTACTTAGTGTACAATAATTTCAAAATTTTCATCGTGCAGACTCCCTGCGATATAATGCTGTGCGTGATGTAAGACTATTGTGAAGGGTAATTGGCTTGTGGATGCATTAGTCACATGAAATTATTATGAATACTTTTTATTGAAAGGGCAAAAAAAAGATAGCGCTCTTTTCGGTGATACACCTAATATGTGGAGATTAGCTAAAAGTCTAAGTAAGAAAATAACCATTTATAATGTGCATGTATGTGGTTGTGTTACTGGCGAGGAAGTAACATTCCGCAAAACACCACAGAAGGGTTTTCTGGTTGAGAGGTTGTGGTTGGTCTCTGCCGTAGAATTTCCCTTTTTCCCGCAAAACAACACAGAAATTGTTGTGTACTTTTGACGAATGGTACCAATTTATTACGGCCATTGGTGATTTTTAAAAACTTGTTAACCATTTATATCAGTGCACAAATATGTATAATTTTCTAAAGTAATTATTACTTTTGTCAGTTTGAGGATTCACCCGTAGTACCATTTCTGTCGAAATCGTTCGAAATTCCTGAAACACTTTTAGATAGGTGTAATTCGAAGTTTCACTGCAGAATCTTCATTTGTTAGTTCAATAAAATATGCATCTAAAATCCATTTTCTGCAAACGTTTATTAATTGATGCTATTGAAACATTTATTCTTATACTATGCACATAGCTGCCCTAGACTCAATGTAATGTAATATTTTATTGTTGTGAAAACGGACAGAAGGCTTCATTACTTTTTAAATAATTTCATGGGATCATTATTCTTTTTATACAGGTGCTCGTTAGCAGAAGTCATCAGTCATAACAGCGATATCCTGCCGGTCTCTATGCCGTACTTATTGTTAGGAAAATTCTCCCTCAGTCACAGAAACTCCTTAAAATGTTCTTATTTTATCGTAAAATTTGTTTCTTGTATCCCATTTTTGCCTCAGGGTTTTCACCCATACATCATTGCTCAATCATGGTCCTAATGCTTGCCATATCGCATATATTGACTATTAAGATTGCTTATGTTCTCCTTTACAGCGTTTGAAACACTTTTTGAAGATCATTTCAGGCATGAAAAGAACGGTGTGATTTTATTTTTACCAACCTAGGTACACACAACCATAAACTATTGAACGGTCGTTTAAAAACCACGAACAAATCACCGATTTACAGGTCGAATTCCCTTTGGCAGTGAATTCCAACGCAGTAGATGTTGCCCAAAGAGCTATCGACTACACTTGAGAACATCTATCACTCATTAATAACTTCATTACAATCCAACACTCATGAAATGCCGAGACCCCAATGCCAGAGCAAATCAGAACCTAACTTACGAGCATGCGGACAGTAAATAATCACGCTCAACTTCAGATTGTCAATCCTATTTGTGAGGCGGAATGAAGAAAAGTAATGCAGCCGACTGGTTCTCCCACCGCGCCTCATAATCCTCGGCACTCATGGAAAAGGAATAGAGCGACCACCGCACTAGAATCGTTAGCAGTGCTCCCCCAATGGAAGCTCGGAGAGAACCGCGCGTCCATTAATTCTCAGGATTCGAACCCGATGACTAAGGAGTTTGCACTCAATTTTACATCGTAATAGTGCATAAATTAGCCCAAACCAATATCCTGCTCTCAAACCTTCCTCCCTACCTCCTTCCCACACTACTGTGCCAGAAATTTGAATACGAATCGTCTCCCTTCGGACGTCTTGCTTGAACTTCCCTCCCGCCCTCTTGGGGGGGGGGGGGGGCAAGGAGGAGGAATAAAGCCGCCGTCACACACTCACAGAGAGGGCGGGAGGTCAGGGAGTTGAGTGGGTGAGGAGAAGGGTCTGCAAGATCGCCTGTCGCAAGAGAGAGGACGACCGAGGGAATTCCCTGGGGAAGAATATTCGCCCCTCGAGATGAACCCGTGAGAATGCCGTCGCCACCGCCGTCCTAAGATTGGGACGTGCGGGGAGACGAGTAAGGGATGTCCGCGGAGGAGGAGTGGGTTCGGGGTGAGTATGGCAGGGGGTAGTAGCTGGTTGTGGGGGTAGGTATAGACGTTCTATGTAGGCTGTCGTGTGGTGCGGAGTGAGGCGTGGGTTGGAGGTTCGGGGGAGGAGGAGATGCAAAGGGACAGTGGGAGAGTGGGAGTTTATGCGCGTGGAGAATTGAGAGAGAGCTGAGGCCTCTCTCTGCGTAGGTGGGGCGGTAGGGGGGGGGGGAGGGGGCAAACGAATTTGCATCGGAAGCCCATTAATCAAACGGCCATCTCTGATGGATTGCATAGCGGGAATAGTATCGGGTTCTCCGTCGGACATCCATTCGCCATGGTCGTCTCTCTCCCACTTCCTTCATTCCTCTATCCCATCCCCCTTTTCTCTTTTTTACCTTCTCCTCTTCCTTCGTCATCCTATTGAAGGTGGAAATCACACTTAAAATGATATTTCTTCAATATCACACAGTGTGGACCACATTTATCCTTCCAACTTCAATTTATCTTTACGCATGTAATACATAATTGTGCATACATATCCATCGTACCGTTCCCTTTCCGTGCAGGCGCAGTCAAAAGATAACAATTCTCGTCATGAGACTAGGAAAACTGGCGCCGTATTAATAATTTTCTCCACGTTGCCCTATCCTCACAAACCTCTTTCACCTCTGCCACATTCATGGATTGCTTCATACACATTCTCTTGTTCTTAAGACACCTAATATTCCTCCTCTTACTAAAGAAATTAAAAGCACTTAGTAAATCAATTGAGATCTACCACCAATCCAGGTTTTAACAGTCAACAGTAACTTTCAAGGTACATGAATAAGTAGCATAGCCAAGTATACATTGCCAGGTTGGATAGCAAGGGGAGAACATAGAATAAGAAATAAAAATCCTTTTACGGACCTCTTCCACCACATTTAACCATTACTTTCTCAGCCTACTCCTTTTTCTCACACCTTTCACTTCTCTTTTATAATTCGGTATATTTATTTTTCTCTCATTCATTCTTTCAGGTTGAATACACTTCTAAAGCGTGATCATTTCATACATGTCCATTGCTGGAGCATCCTTTCCACATTCTTTAATCACCCACTCCTCCCTACGCTCAAACACTCCTACCTCAAACAACTCTCAGATAACCCATACCGACTGCATTAAGCTTGCATTTATGCTCATTCTGGTATATCTATGTACCACTGCCATACTATAAATATACATACATCACCGTATTTTAAAGTCTTAAGACTAACTAGGGTATTATACAGGTTTGTAATGAATCTGCAGGTTTCGCAGACTTTTCTGGTTGGGTGTTTTCCTAAAGCGTGTTTATTTTGTCAAGGATGACAGGATAATATCCTTAGGTTTTTACAACTATAGTGGGTATCCTAATCTGACGTCCAATTTTGCGTAATTTAAAACGCACAACTGAGATGGCATGGATATGTCTCAATTGTTGGTTATATTTTTCTCTTTTCCCGGCATTTCGGGGCGTTGAATAATAAATTGAACACAATGTCAACATACCCAGTGGGGAATTTATTGTCCAAAAGATGTTCAAAGAACGTTCAGTGAAGACTATTTGAACCTTCAAAGATCATTCAAGAAGGACATTCAATGAACGTTCAAATGGTATTCACAGATAGTTCAAAGAACATTCATTGGAATACTTCATAGAATGTTCAAAGAATGTTCAACTTGGATGAATTGCGGCTGAACTGTTTTTGAATTAATAACATATGAACCATGAAGGAATGTTTAAAAATAGTTCTCGTGACGTAATTCTCGATTCATATCGTTTTATCTCTTCACTGACTTCCCTACTCTCTCAATATAAAAATTTATAATTTTTCACTATAAATGTGCAATTACGCGTTCGTAGTGTTCGTACGTTATAACATCCTATCTTGTATCTTCCTAACGTCAGTGCACCTATGTAGCGTTAAGAGGTACTCTACGACTCTAAACGCATGTTCTTGCAGCCGCTTTTTAAGAATAGTTGTGAAGAAAGTCGTATATATCTAGTCACTTCCGTCGACAAATGTAACTTCGAGAACTATAATTATTAAATGGTGATTCTGTGATAGTTTGGTGAAATACCATCAAATCTCGATAACAGTTATTCGGCATTAATTAATTTAAACTTATATCGTCACATAATACGAATATAAATAACTTACTACTGTGAATAAATAAGATTTTGTGCTGTACAGTTCAGTGCTGTACAGTTCAGTGTTCATCCGTTAAAATTTACAGTTTAACTCATTACGTACAAAATGCGATATCACATGCAGGCATTAATTTTAGGAGTAATATCGTACATATGGTATGATAGAATATTCCGTAGAAAAATGAATAGTTCTCACTTGAACATTCAATGAACGATCTATGAACAGTCTCAAATGAATAGTTCACACTTGAATATTCAATGAACGTTCTATAATTGTATGCTCAGGATAATTCAGTGGTGAACTACTTTTGAATTAGTTCATGAATGTCTTTTGCATGGCCTCTCCCCACTGGGTAGTTAAACCCGCTAAACTTAATCGCTTTCACAGTTGCTCGTCTATCCTTTAAACATTCACATGTTATTCCTCTGTGTGACAAGGGGGATAGCCGTTATCTATCTTTATCTCTGTCCTTTCCCTCCCATCTCCCTCCTCGTCCCTCCCCTTCCTTTAGCAGTGAGCAGACCCTTTCATGCTAACTCCCCCTGCAGGCCCTTTCATCCCCGAGGCACTATATCATACCCTTTAACCTCCGCGCCTCATCCGTCTTCCCCTCCGGCCCCCGTGTTATTCTCAAACCTCTCCTCAATCTCTTAATCACACATCATTTCTTGCATCGTCCTGACTTGGCCTCCTGTTCGGACCTTATTGATCACGGGGAGCGGGGAGGGGAAGGGTATACCTTAAAGTGCTTCTAAATTTGAAGTCACGACTGTGAATTTCGCTGTATTTTCCTATGAAAAAACAATTACAGAGGCCAGGAGCAGAACCTTGTATTCTCCGTCATCACACAGACTAGAACGCTATGAAAGTTCACTGAATTTTGGCAACATTGATCCATAAAGGAAAAATACATATGCTTGTGGGTGTGGTGACTCCTTTGGTAATATTACACCAAGTTCTCTCAAAACATCCAAAACGTACGAATTGAATATGGCTGTATCCTTCCTTGTAAATCTGAATACGAAATATACTTGAATACTATACGCAGTAGGGGAGACCCCAGAGATGTGATTTTTTTCATCGCTTTTTGTTACTTTTGTAATTGCCAAAATTTCACAGAAATAATTTTCAACGTATCCCACAGCCTTCTCTTCAATTTAATGAACATACAAAATTTAAATAAAATATCTCGTCTTGTAATAGATGGAATTCCAACACGCGATCAGTGATAAATGCAAAGGTATATGTTTTAACTTTTCGGAAATCGTCAACGTCACTAAATAAATTCGTAATTTGTTTACACCAGACCCTTTTATCATCTCTGACCATGGTTAAGACATGAAGTATTAATATTCAGTCACATTATGTAAAGGCTGCTGTTTAGAAATTTACATAAAAACAACAACCATTAACTTATGTGTGCATCTGGATTACGACATTTCACGTCAAAATCATAGTGGGAAATAATAAAGGAATGGGAAATGCACAAATTAGGATTTGATTCCGTGACGTACGTGATCAGCGTCTTTAGCCCAGCCCAGCATAAGTTAATGACCTTGAAAATCTTGACTTGTTAGATTCCTTTTGGTTGTTCCTTTACCTTCTTCACATTTTCTTACAAAGGCAAATGAAGAATGAATTCTGAGTAGCGTCGTTTCCTTCCATTTACGCGGATATAGATCAGGACCGTCGTTCTATCTCTGGTCCATGTGAACTTTAACTGAGGGAATTTTCTGCATTTGTGGGTATAAGAGCCTTTATCCTTACTTCACGTGGATTCTCTTCGAAGCACGAACCTCAAAAGGACCTGGTCCACCTTTGCATCGCAGGCGATCACCTGGAACTAACAAACGAGTAGAATAGTTCCTTCATCACCGCGGTTGGCAATTTAGATGTTAATCGGGAGTCCTGTTCTCAACATGGACGGCTGACTCCAACTACCAACAGGTCCATCAAAACTATACGCGATTTCCTGGGTGTCATAGCATATTCGAAAACTTTTATGGCCCATGAAAAAGAGATACCGTATAGGCTCAAGACTCGTCTAAAATAGACCTCCGGATTTGTAAATTAAAATACCGTGATAATGCTTTCCATATAGGATATCGTATTTTTGAAATAACTGCAGGAGGAAATGCACTATAATCACAGAGCGATAGCAATTTTTTAGACATGCATCTCATGAGGTCATAAACTCTTAACCGAAATGCAAACTTCTTAGGGAGATGATCATTTCTATCACAAATGGAAATTACAAAAAACAATGCCAAAGACCATGCAAGTAACTAAATGTGTTTTTTCGAATTGAGGACATTGAGAAACATATCAGTCGTCATACTCATATTTGGAAACTTGAGCTTGAAAACTTGGGGAAAAATAATTCTTTACAACATGGCACACAGCGTCAAAATGCTGTAAGCATCTGGGGTCTTTGCAGGAGAACTTAAACAGTTAAGAACAGTATCCATGAGAGAAAACCTGACCTGCAAGAGGAAAACAATTATAAAAACATTCCAAAAGTTACGATTTTTTGGAAATTTGCTTTCAGCCACGGATGGTCTTCATCAATAGGCTTGGAATCCGTCACCATCCCGTTAGCACAAACAAACTCAACACAATGGAATCCAATAACTCCCTAGCGCATCGAATGGCAGGCTAACTTTAGCTAATAATTCAACACACGTTGCGTTACACCTTATTACAATGCCTCTTCAGGGTTTAAATAAGGAAAAGAATTGATGAACTATCGAAGAATCTTATGGCAGGAATTTAAGGGACCATTCATATATTTTTTTCAAAAGCTCATAAAAATACGACTAGAGATCTACACAGAAAAAAACATGAGATTATGGACATAAATAGATTAAAGACAGGAAACAATTTAATTAATTTCCAACATTAATGTGGATTACTCAAATGTAATACAGACGCTATCCCCACCCTTTGGAGGCATAAATGAATTCATGAAAAAATCGAGCTTTAGGAAGGAAAAAGACCAAATAAATGCGGGAATTCAGGATGAAATAGTGAAAAAAGGGGTCATAGATTACGTAAAAAAATTGAGCTGTCTCATAGAAAGTTACTCGGCACTGGAGTACAACATAGATGCACATAAACTCGGATGACCACGAGGGAAACTTGTGCCAAAATTCTTTACCGGCTGTCATGCATTCATTCATCCAAGACTTCAGTTTTTTTGGGCGCTTCCAAAATCCATTTAGGAGTGATCCATTTTAACCACGTTTTAATTGATTTATTCCCATGTTTTGGTTTCCCCGGACGAAGAGCTTGATTTTTTTTCTGCAATAAATCGATGGCGATCAACGATTTCCCGCCGCAAAGACGACCTGTGGCGTAATTTACGGCCCCGCCCATCGCTGCTGCGTTGCTTTTTGATTTTTCGGACCGGAATTATAAATCTGCCAATCGGCCTCGCCTTGAATGAAATCGTCGGAGTGATGGAGCACTCATAGTTTCTTAATCCCAAGTACTCCACCTCTGAATGTGATATTGTCATTTTTGTCCTTGGCACAATTCAGGTAATTTTTAGCATGACACCAAAGCAGCACAATTAGATGTCTCTTTAGGAAAAGGCTTAATTTAATGTCAAATCAACACTATGCTCACAAACCAACCTTCCTCCATTTTCATGAAATTTTGCGTAATAGAAGGACGTAAAGAAAAAAATGTAAAGGATGGAAGATATATTTTTAAATATTTTTTTTGTCCGTTATTGAGTTATAATCTATTAAAAATCAGCAAAGTGTGTAAAATATCACTCATATCGTTTAATCTAGTTGATAAATCCCTTTGACGCAGGTATCCTCTTTTAGGTCTTCGAATGCTTAATTGCTTGAACTGTTTACCAAGCAATATTTGATTTAGGCCTTAAATACTTGATATTTTGTAAAAGAAAGTCGTCAATATGAAATATCTGGAAATGAGTAGTCTTTCAAAATCTTCGATAAAAATACATGCTATGGTTTTTATCATAGGAGAATTTTACTTGAGTTTCCCCCACGAAACATCATTTTTTGAACCAGCTCACAGCAAAAGGAATGTGAATGCCGTTTAGCACCAAAGGAGTGCTACAATTTTCTTATGCCAGATTTTATCGTTTTGGATCGTGCAGCTGATTGCGGGTTAAATCTAGGATTAGGACAATGTTCTGTAACCTCCTTGAATTAAATAATTTGTTAACATAAATTGGTCTCCTTTCCGAGTGCTGATTAAACCAAAATAATGATGTCGGTTTCAAAAGAGCTAATATTTAGCTGCGTCGAATCGTTGCTTTTGAAAGACACGTAGTCTATTTCAAGCACTCGCATTGGTAGCGTGATAAGTTCGTAAGACAAACTATAGTTGGGATTGAAGTTTTTGTGTCCAATTTAGTGTGAACCAATGATGTGAGTGCAAGAAAGCTGCGTGCCTACTTAATCCTTTCATTCCAAAGGAAGCTACCAATTCGGTAAGTATCATAGCTTGGCCAAACGAATAGCTGTATAATCAGGAAGTATAAAATGGAATAACATTATCAGGCAAGCCGGCTCACACGATAAAGCACAATGGTGTTTTAATGAATCGCGACTCGTTCCCGTCATTAAATTAAAAATTCAAATCGTGGGGAACAGTATCGATTGATGAGAATCCATTATAACGAAGAATGAACTTTACATCTTAACCGACTATATCGCAAATGGAATCATGGAAAAAAGTCACGTCACTAGGGTCTCCGGTTTTTCCTCGAGACCGAAAAATAAAGAGCCACTTGACATCGCGCCCTCGGTCCCCACAGCTGATCGCGACCTCGGCACCGGTGGAGAGAGCTCGCACGCGGACTGAAGGCCGTGTTGCGCAACCCGACTGCCACCTGGCGGCGCAGCGCTGTAACTGAATGACGGCGCTCGGAGAGAAACAGAGGAAGGCGGTGAGCCGGAGCGCGGGTTCGCTCACATCTTTACCGCTCAAAAAACCAAAGTGAGCCATTCGCTAACAGAACACGATCCTCGTATTTGAGAGAATGGAGAATAAACGAAGATTTAAAAAAACTCACGCTGAACATGCACGAGCAAGAATAAAACTATTATTTTTTTTTTAAGGAAGGAAAACAAGAGTATTGTGCGAATACCTACTCCCATCTCCTTTCTTCTACTCTTCATGCTAACGACTGAGATCCCTTCGGCATTATCTCGTCTTCCAGGTCGCCGCCGTCAAAAACTCCTCTTCGGAGAAGGTCTTTTGGTATTCAAGTACTCGAGGCCATTCATCCTATCGGAGCCATTCAATGTTTCCGGTCGACTCCTATCTTACCCTCTTCTCCGCCTGCTTCTCCCACCAACCCCCACGAAGGGAACAAGATTCCATGCAAAATCACTGCCCCAAGTCACGGAGACCCTCATCTTTATCTCCGTTCCTGAATCTTTCTTTCTACTCCTCCCAAATCGCCTCCTCTTCCTCCCCCCCTCTCCCGCCCCCTTCTCATACAATACCAACCTCGTTTCATTCTTTCGTATGCCTCCCAAGAGACATCCTTTTTGCAACGGGCCTCCACGTGCATCAATAATGGTCCCAACTTCTTGAGCGCATCTCTCTTTCTCTCTCTACGTCTCTCGGCAACCTCGCTTATTTGAAAGTTCTACTTCCTCAGCCCACCCAAAACGTTTTTCAAATCCTTGTTCCAATTAAATCCGCAGGAGTGGAATTGAGGTTTGTTGAGGACGTCCAAGATCGCGAAAAAATGACTAATTTCCGCGGAAACTGATATTTGAGCTCAATAATTATCCGCGGATGGGTTTAGATAGGATAAGGAAACTAGACACAAAAAGAAACTACCAGCGAATTACATTTATTTACAATTCCATTCGTTAAAAAGTTAAGAGAGTTAGGTACCTGACTTCTACACTAAAACTTCATAATTGAATATGCGGGAAAATAGTGCGAAAATGGATAATTATGAACTTCTGAGGTCGTAGTATGGCTTTACGTTCCGTCAAGGCATTGTTGCATCATCATCATATTGCAAAGGGTTTGAAAATTTAAATTTATTTAGCAGTCTGTATTATTGCGACTTCCCTTGAAGCTGCAATATTTTTATTGAATATGAAAAAGTGCCAGTACAAACATTTTCTTTCAAATTTGATCTCTAAACTCGAATTGAATTGACATTTAAAAAACAAGCTGTAGCATGTCGGAATACTGACGAAAAAGAAAAGATCTCGAGAAAGACATGAAAGTCGTAGCCTACCTATGGTTGTGATAAAATTAAAAGAAACTGAATCCGCAAAAATATTCGCAGTTTTCTGGATTATCCAGGGTCAAATACACTGTTGATTTGCGCCATAATAGTACAATCAGCTTATTGTTTTATCTTTTATGCTTTTCTTGAAGACATTATGTCCTATTGTCTTGAAATTCCAAAATGTAAAAAACGATTTGACTATTTGCATTATTATGGCCAAAAAATTACGTTACTTATGCACTTCTAAGAAACGAGAATGAGACCTACTCAGTTCCGACTGAATTTCATGTAAAGTGTTTATAAATGATGAACTGCTTACTTGAACTTGTTCTAAATGAGAACACGCATGAAAACCCGCTTGCTTTCTTCACACGAAAGTACTCAGCTTTGCAACGCATAAAAACCATGATATATACATTCTATTCCTGTAAACGTTATAATGAATTAATATCACCAAAACATTTGGTCTGTATAGAACTGTTCATTACAAGCTGTCTCTTACATTGGATCCTTAATGAGCTTTCGTCTTTCAATGAGAATCAAGCATAAATGCGGGGGGTTAACATGATGATATATTTGTCAACGAATTTTTATTTCTTAGGGTGCACAGAATCAATAACTTGTAATAAATATCATCAATGTAAAAAATGTGTATCAGAAATGTAAGATATTAAAAAGCAAAAAATGTGATACAAAATATCTATTGATTGGTAATTTTATGAAATGCATTTACAAACATTACAGCACTACCATATCAACTTTTGATCAACTGCCTTATCTTCGCAAAATCCAAGCTATTGGCACGACTGACCAGCACGAATATTATCCTGCGAGTGCTTATTCCGGAATAGGGCATTATGGAGCACGCAAAAATGTGTCACTCCCAGGTATGCTAGTATGTACATCTGGTTAAAACTTGAAAGCATCCTCCACGGAGTAAGAATTATCCTCACGTGCCTAAAATTTTTCAATTTCCAAAAGCATTTCTGTTTAACTCGCGATCTTTTTTTTTTACTACCCATCCTTTTCTTTCTGCCCACTGAATTTCAAGTCTTTCCTCGAGGCAGCATAGTGTTTTACAGAGAGGAATTCATAATCTCCTCTTGGATTTCTGCATTCAGTGGCGACTCCGGAATGTGCAACGTGGGATACGGGGGTGCGGGAGGGGGGGGAAGGAAGACAGGGAGGCGGAGGAGACTACTCGACTCAAAAGAGTGCATCATACACTCATGAGCATCCCTTATCTTTCCATACACGTTCAACCTCATTCCAATTTTTCCTCCCCCTATCTCAGTCACTTTATGTTCCAACCCCTCTCATCCCCAAACTCCGTTCTCCTTGAAAACCTCCACCCAACCCGCTCAACCCATCCCCATCTGCACCTCTTCCCATAGAACCATCCTGCCATCGTCATGCGAGATCCTCCACACCCACACCCCGCTCACTTTATCCCTTGTGGGTATTACCCCTTTCACCCAACCCCTGCCACACTCCTCTCTCCAATCAAAGGGTGGTGGTGGTGCATCTCCTGTCCACCCCCTCACCCCTCCCCTCCCACGGCACACCCCAAACCCCTCCCCCCGTCTCCTCTTCCCCTCCTATTCACTCCCCCACCTTACCGCCCATCTCCACTTTACGGCATAAATCTTTCGTTTTACGTGACCCCACCACCTCATTCCGAATTCCCTTTCTGCTCGACCGTCTCTCCTGAGGCTCCCGGCCACGCCTCTTCCCCACCCACAGACCGCCACCCCGTTTCCACCACCGCCACACCACTAGACATGTAGGGAAAAGCTGCTCCGCCACCACAGTGCTTGCCTATCCTCACTATCTAATTCTTACACTCTACTCATTCACCACTGTCTCCTCGGAGACATTAACTATTGGTTATTATCCAATCCCTGGTGCAACACCTCGAAATTAAAGTAACGACCCAAAACACAAATTTTTCTCTAGGTTTCTCAGCAAACCGCACGAACGACAACTCGTGCCTTCGCAACAGGCGAAGAGATGTGAAAGGAAATCGACGCGATCTCCTAAATGGCGTTTGTTGACGACCAACTGCATCACACACATAATTGTATCCCTACTCCAAAAACCAATGCAGTACCTACCTACAATAGAGGGAACCGCCAAAAATCGCTGTTGAGCAAGTTCACAGAAAAATCAGCTGCTCAGGAGTCTAGTCACGAGGAATATTTTTGAAATGGAGGAAAATGGGGATTGATCTCAGGCTTTTCGGGCGAACAGACCGGGGGAAGAGATCTCGGGATTTCCGCTGTGTTGCAGAGTTGCTCAGTTCCGACGTCTTGGAACCTGAGTCTATCATCGCCTTCAGGGAGAATGGTATTTGAATGAACGGATTCACCCTGAATTCGATTGCAGACAGTCCCGAAACATCGGTGCTGGGTAACACAGCTATTCAGTGGGAATCCCAGGATCTCTTCCTCCAAATTGCAATTATTATTATGTGCTAACTGAATAAATATACTATTGTAAATAGTCAGATTCTTTCCCACTAATGACGCAAGGTATCTTTTCTAATTTATGATTGGTAATTGAATAAATATTCTTACAGAAAAATGGGGTCAATGCTAAAATCGGACTCGCAAGCGATGGCATGCAGGAAATCGTATGACTCCTATATCACATGATGCAGTATTTAGTTAAGGCCGTCGGTTTAAAGAAACTCTAAGGAAAGTATATTTTGCAGTACATAGCATAAATTAAATAGGCTAAGAATTAGGCTTAAAAACCTATACGAGCCAACATAAAGGGTTACGCAGTCAATGGAATGGCTAAGGGGGAGCCGCTGGAGACTAGAACTTCACACGCTAGGCTTAAATTACTTGAAAATATCAAAAAAGGTAAGTTATACAATGATACGCAGAATAATATTTTGACCTCGCACTATACTTCTACAGCTGACAGATGCGACAAAATGAGATAAATACACTGTTGAATTGTTAGGTTGAATTACTTCTTCCCACGCACATTTGATTACTACGACTAAAGCAACGGGAGAAGCTAAGACACCTTGTTTACATGCAATTGGCCTTTGTCCTCTACCTAATCCTTTTTCTTATTCCCTTCCCTTTTCATGGCTAGTGCCTTAACCCCCCCCTGCCTCACACCACAACGGTGGCTCGTAGAGTAAGTATGAAGAAGTAGAACACACCTAATTCCGAAAATGCCAGATCTTCTTGTGAAATATACGCGGAGAGATTTGCAACAGTCTAACAAAAGAAGATTATACCTGCCGGCAACCTAAGCTTAAATGTATAGATGTGCTCAATTGAAAATACGTATGGGTATACTATTACATGGCAGTGAAGCTTGGACGACAATAGTAGAAGAAAAAAGGAGTTTAGTAACAAATAGAAATGTAGTGTTACCTTGAAATAAGAAATATGAAATGGAAGGAAAAAATTGCCAATAATGAAGTCCTACGGAGAGCTGTGGAGGAAAAATGCTTGACGAAAACTCTCAAAGGAAGAAGAGACAAAGTTATCGGACACATCTTGAGGCGTAACAGCCTCTTGAAATAAAAGTGGAAGAAACAACGAATTGGAAAATTGTTGAAAAGGCAAATTACGAAGGGCACCAACCGGAAGAATAATACAGGAAGAAAACTGTCAACGCAAATGAGGATTGAGGGCAAAGCTAACTAATCTTATCCTAGATGACTGCTGATAATGGCAAGATGTGAGAAGCGATTGCTACTCCCGGGAGGTCCTACAAAGTGGGATATTCATTCTCGTATGTCGACCAAGCAAGCCGTTGCTTCTCCATCGATGAAAGTTATCTCTTGCCATTACGCTCTCCGAGTAGAATATTGGCTCTCCTTGGCTACCACCCAGGATGATCTCGATGTTTTTACTCCAGCACTACCCAGGAACAAACCGGCTTGATCTCCCCACGCCGTTCTAGATTATTCCAATATTCATGATATCTTTTTGCAACGGCGGAGAGCGGCATTTTTTTGATCACACGACCGCAAAATGCGGACGTCTTTTCTGAAGAGAGAATCTCAAAAATATTTATACGGACCCGTTTCCACCAGTGCCCAGTGGAGATTATTGCATTTTTTTAAATTCCATTTTCAGCCAAGGCGAAATTATTTGTGAGGAAATCACAAATAAATAATTTCACTACACTGTTTTGTAACGCGTCCGCCATTCTCAGGTACCTCACAGGGAAGTTTTATGGTTCACATCGAGGGAAAAATTAGAGTGATACGATTACGGTTTTTAAAGCAGTGTGAACGCAATTTCGTTGAATTTCATGTACATTGAAATCTCAAGTGAGAACATGTTTGTGTATGGACCTACAGAACAAGTCTTTTAAAAATCTAGAGAATTATTTTCTATTGGATATGATGACAATACGAGCAAGTGATTGGATGTAGCTGAATATAATAGAATCCCCTCAAGGAGAATAAATTTGTAACTTTTCGTAAAGGAAACTGAATTTTTCAAGATTTTCATATCAGTGATTCAACAACCTTGCGCGAGATGATAATATGAGATCACAAAAAAAATCGATGTACTTCACTGCTGCGAGCGATTTTTTCCTAATCAGTGTAAAGATTAAATGGAAGCGATGACAAAAATAGCAGAGGCCTACGCTATAATCCAGAATAAGATCCTAATTTCCCAGAAAATGTAAATTCTTGAGAAAGGTAAATATAGGTTCCATTTGCCAATAGGGCATTGCCTTTTTATAGTTTTTTTAAAACACTCAATAGCTCACGTAAGACAGTGTTATTATTTCATAGCTAAGGTAAAATTATATCTCCTGCTAAGACATTGTATGGTTCATTTTTTTAACTTAAACAGATAATAACACTTGAGATAAATCTTTTCTGCCTTATGGAAAGCAATGAAAGATTCACAGAACGTCTACGGAGTATGTGTAATTTACTATCTAATGTAACATCTTCAAACATATCGTCGATATTCAATTTTATCTGAAAAAACATACGTAGCAGAACACTATTGAATTTTTACGGCAAACTCAAAGGATCATTCCTAATATCTTATACCTAGCTAAGAGATTCTATTCCCTAATATACTCCAAGAAATGTATAAAAAAGAAAGCAACGTAATTCATTGGCTTGAAAAGATATGTAAGCCTCTAGGGTACTATGGTAAGGATTTATTTACAGCGCATTGAGTGCTAAATTCAAAATACTCTCTCAGCATAGACACGTTTGTATACATAATGCCCAAGAAAAAAAAAACCTGCCTAATTTATGATATATCAGTTTTTATTATTCTTAGTCAATCTTACTAAAACGTTTTGTTTGAAACTATTTTTTATTTTCATAATTTTCTCCGTAAGTGGATGGTAGATAATAAGATAATAACGGAGTTGGAATAACTGGATACTTGAAAATATCAGATCAAATGTGATAAGAGTCACTTTTCTACTTCGTGAAAAGCTAGGCCTATCAATATTTGCTGGTTATTGCCATATCTTGTTTCAAATGTATGTCATTGCAAAGAACAAAATGAAAGAAACTTAATAAAAAAATTCAATTTCATCATTTTTTTAACTTTTTTGTAACTTAAGGATAAAATGAGAAACGAAATAACGCAACTGATCACTACAAAAATGATGGTGACATTTACTCGTATCCGTTAAAACGATTCCCTTCTTTTTACGCTCATATTACAGAAGTATGTTCGGATATTAAACAGAATACACCCTGAATGTCTCAGAATTTCTTTTCCACCAAGTTTGCATATAAAATTAGTCAATTTAACGCTTGGAAAAACGCAACCTTTTTGAATTAGGGATATGAAGGAAAATATTCTTATCACTTTTTCTGTATAATAGTGCGAATAAATACATTTTATAATGAAATTACCTGCCAATTGTCTATTTTCGTATGCCTTAACTATGCACTAACAATCAGTGTCATCAATTAAGTTGCATCATTTAAATGCATAGATTTTTCCATTTAGAAACCTTTTTGAAACAGTGCTAATTTTAGTACTTATAATATTTGACGAACAAATCAATGCAGATTCTCGTTGGCAATAAGTTAGAAATGACAATGGAGTGATAACTGGACCATTGCAAGTATGTGAAAGAAACCCATCCTAGCTGTTTAATATATTCTAATAGACTACTGTAAAATAAATATGCATAGCTTGACTGATTTTGGCAGTGGTACCGGAGATGGAACTACGATTTTAGGCAGCACAGGTATCGCAGTATCTCCGAGTCCACACCGAACATGATTTGACTAAGCCTTCCATTGGCAGGGCGGAGATGAAAGCTCTGATTGTGCCACCTACAAAGAGTCCTAATGCAAACGGAAAGCCTGACCATCGAAGGGACAAGTCAGGGTGATCTCAGTCCCTTGCCTATAACCTCAGTCCCTCCTTTAGCGCGGGGTGGATTTATTAGCTGTTTATGCAACCCTGACTGCCAGAGAAAGCCTCTGAAGGGATCCCCTAGGTAGACCGGACCAAATGCGTTGCATACATCGTAGGGATAGAAAGAGGAGAGATAGAGTGGGCTGGAGAAGATGGGGGAAGAAAAAGGAACAGAGAGAGATAGGCAACGGGAGAAAAACAGATGAAATAGATAGAGCAGACGAGAGGGAAATATGAGAAAGTAAAAGAAGGGGAATCGCAAATTTGATCAATCGGAAGATAAAGGATGGAAAAGAATAAAGGTTCAAAATTAAGGAAAAGGTTGGAGAGAAAATAAGAACACGGGAACATTTTGGATGCAATCAGATGAAAAAAAATAACTCTTGAGAGACAGTATATTGGTAATTATAACTATTAATTTTATTTAACCCGAGTTTGTGGAGACAAGATTGGCCCTTCCTCAAACCTGGAGATGTACCGTAATATAACTTGCCTATCTTATATACTTATCTATGGAAGTGCAATGCATTACGAAGCCGAAACAAACATTTTACCTTAGATATGAAATAATAACATTGCATTACGTGAGCTATTGAGTGTTTTAGAAAAACTAAAAAAAGGCAATGCCCTTTTGGCAAATGGAAGCCGGAAATTGTAAAAAATAATACATTTTGAGTCACAAAAATACACACTTGGAGAAGATATGTAAAGAGTATAAGAATGAGAAGAATACGAAACAGCGGTAAAAGGAATGATGGACTTGAAGAAAAATGCAGTAATAACCTTAGAAGGAAAAATATGAGGATGCCTTAGGCACATTCAAAGGAAAGCTGATGAAAGAATCCTTGATGCAGCTCTAAAATGGGATCGAGATACGAAAAGAGGAAAAATACCACATGAGCCTTGGTTAAACGGAGTTAGAAGACATTACCAGGGGAGGATTGAATGTAGAGAATATATTGGGTAGAATCAGATGAAGAGAAATGATCGTAAGAATAAGCTGTAATGTTCGCTTGTGGGAAAATGCTTGAGGTGGAAAATCTCTAGTGAAAAAACAAATGACTAAGCGGATCAATAGTGCTTTCAGAAAGGCAAAAACGTTACATATGAAATAAAGTGGATGGGATAGGAGAAGGGAGAGAAAGAAGAGAGAGAAGAGATGAATGAAGGAAAATACTGAACACCAATTCGGAGACCTTATTTGTTTTGGAAGTTTAAATTGTGAAATTATGTGTACAAACTTTAATAAATGCACTCTGTACCTAGGGATTAGGGGTAGTATAAGTGTGGAATATTAAAAAAAATATTTTTTTAAGTTTGACAAATTCGGAGAACAGAAAAAGGAGAAGCAGGTGGAATAAGAGGTTGAAAGTTAATGATAATATTGAGACAGTAGAGGGAAAGAACGAAGATAGATACACACAAGTAGCTGCAAATGAATAGAGAGTGGAAAAATGAAGGGAAATAAAGGAGAAACGTCAAGTAAGAGAAGGAGAAGAAATGTGACGAGACGGCAAATGGAGATATAACAGGGATGAATATGAAGAGAAAGAAAAGAGAGGGAAAAAGAGAAGAGTAAAAAGGTAGAAACAAGAAGGGAAAGAATATAAATGAGCAAGAGGAAAGAGAGAATTAAAAAAAGAGAAAAATTCCGGTTCTAAAAACGCTTCAGGTGGAGAAAACGGTTAAAAGGTGGGAGATATACAAACGGGAAACACGATGAAAACAAGGCCCTGTGACAATTCCTTTACCACGTTAGAAAGAAGAATTAAAAGAGAAAAGAATGAAGATAGGAAGAGAAAGGGAAAGAATAAAAATGCTTGAGAGGAATAGAGATAAATAGAAAAAAAAATCTTGGACGGGATGGAGAAAACAGTTAAAAGGAGGGAACCGTTACGAATGGGAAACAGGGCCAAAATAAGGACCTGTGACAATTCCTCTCCCACGTGGATGCAAAGAGCTTTAATGGCAAATTCACGGGCGCGGCCGGAGGCGGAGAGTGGGGCGGTTTTTGAGGAGGTGGTAGGCAGGCAGTCTGGAGAGAGAGAGAGGGGGTGGGTGAGTGGCGAGGAGGTGGTGGAAAAGGGAGGAGGAGGAGGAGGAATAGTAGGAGGCGAGAGCTTGAGAGTACGGCCAAAGGAGGAGAACCACCCAGACACACCCTCCCCTCCCAACCTCTCGAAGGAGGAAAAAAAAACGATGAGGAGGGATGCAAATGGAGTGGAGGCACTCTTATGTAGGCCCTGCTCTCTCAAACTCCCAAAGGGTTTACCACCACACCACCCCCACCAATAGCACCACCACCACGCCCTCCTCCAGACCCTACACAACCCTTTCAAACCTTCGACCTCGAATCCACCACTCATTCTCGACCCTGCCGGATCCTTTACCTCTCCTCCTATCCTATCATCCTTCACCCAACCCGTCCGAAAAACCACCCCCTATGCCCGTCCACTGCCCTCCGCTCCGTCCCTTCCCACCCCCCTCCCCCATCGACAAAAGACACAACTTTCCCACCTCCCTCACCATCAGCCCCCTTCTCCACCCCTTAACGCCCCTCCTCCTCTCACTCCCCAACTACCCTCTATCATCCGAACAAGATCGGGATGTTTCGAGGAAGGCGGCCTTTCCAAAAGGTTTCGCGTCATCCAAATGTGATTCACATACAGAATAGGGACGTGGATGGGTTTTCAGAGAGGAGGAATCCTCGTCCGCGACCCCGACCGCTGGAGCACCGGAGGGCTAAAGGGAGGCTGGGAAGAGGAGGAGGAGGACGAAGGAATGGAGGAAAGGAAGGGAGAACGGGTGGAGGCGCGCGAAGAGAAGAAAAAGTGAGAGAGGCAGGAATGAATGGATGGAAAGAAAGGAAAGGACAAGTGAGGAATGAAAGAGGAAATTTAAGGAGAGATATAAACGGGTAAGACCGGGTACACGTTTATTCCATCGAGAGGGTTTTAATGCGGAATCGAACCACGAAATTATTGTCAGCCGTCCTAATGCCGTAACGTTAGCGAGGATTAAAAGGGAGTGATTTAGGATCTTCACAAAGTGTACGCTCGCGTTAACGCAATTTTATTACTGTTTTAGTGAAGAATAAAAATTCGATGAACGTTCTTTAAACTAAGCCTGTTTTTTTAAACCCTATTGCTTTTGCAATTGTAGTGCGTATTATACAAAATGTGAAAGGAAACAATTTTCAGCAAAAGACTTTTGCATTTTGCAGCGTTTTGAATATCAATAGCAACAACGCGAGGGAAAGATCCATGAGCGCTCTTCTGATTATAATCCTCAGGTTGATCGTTATCATCGACGGCGTCGAAAGTCAGGTACGCGGCTCTACCCCAAGCCAAAGGGAATATTTTATGAGAAGTTCATCGTTAAATAAAAATAATTTCCAGCCTAGTTAATGATGCATTTCTAATAGATAAATCCGTGACCTTTAAAGTAATTTTTCACAACAATATTTTACTAATTAAAATAAATAATAAAATAATATTAATAAATAAAATAAAAACGTGAGCATATATTCCAATATGATTGATTTGTTAGAGTTTCCTCAAATGCAAACAGTTTGGGGGATCGTTGCCACAGGTATGAGAGATGATCGTTGTAACAAGGGAGAAATTGCAGAGAAAAACTGCTGAAGTAAACCACGAATTGAACCATGAGTCATTGGAATGCCTGGCTGATTCTAGACTCAGATTTCCGGCAGGTAGAAATGGGTTAACATGGTGACTATAGCACTGGAATCCCACCCTGAGAGCCTGCATTAGTTTCTCGTCAATGGCGGCTAAACTGACGGCTGGGCATCGATCTCGGCTTATATATCTGGTGGAGAATACTAAAATAGTAGCAAACATTTCGTCTGATGCAACGCTACACTGAAAACCGCTCGACGTCTTTATTTCGAGCAGCCTGATGCCAAGTGTCATTCCACACCGTTCCCACTTACAAACACAAAGAAAATCAACTGACCTTGGCCACCAAAAATCCCTGATTTGGATGAAAACCATTAAGAAAAACTCAGCACGATTAGTTAAAAGTGAACCTTTTCTCACCTTGAACCCTATTTTTTGGATTTCGATAATCTTCGCTAATTAGTAATTCACGTTTTCACTAGGCTTAATATTCATGCTATACACAAAAACATCACCCTTGAAAACTCTCAGACTTCGGCTGCCTTTGAAAAAACACTATAATAGCACAAATGCCATAACAGGTTCTTTTTATTTTACTGACGGTACTTAATGAAATTTCAATAGTTAATATAAAAAACTATTTATCAAATCAATGATAGGTACATACAACACAAACTTTTCAAATAAGCTTTCCATCCTTGGGAAGAATTTGAGTGAGCAACTCTAGTGTAATATTCCGGTTATTCATATTCTATAAATAACTTAAACTTCAGAGGTATTTTATGTCATAAATATTTTGAAAGTCAGGAAATATATTATTAAATACTTGTACAAATTGATTTATCTCATTTATATCCTCATGTAATAAAATAAATCCCCCTGGAAATAGTAAAGTGAATATTCAAAACCTATTAATGTTTACACACATCGGTTAACTGTGCCAAATGTAAATCAATACATATGTAAGCATAACTGTGCAACTATAATAAAGAAATTTCAGAACTTTTATTTGTAAAATTGAGTGCTCCATTAAGCATATCGGCGTATCAATTGGACAAGAGAAATTGTTTAGAAATCCAAAATATATTTTAGGCGTAGAAATTTGTATTTCACTAATTGAAAATAGATGCTATTAGCTAGCATAAAATTTAAGCCTATAAAAAATGTTAAATTTGAGTTATTACATAATCACATAAAAATATGGTAGAGAGCCTATCCGAAAGGGCCAGAAGGATTTTTTTGGCATGTAAACAGTTACCTATATATTTTATTAAATTGATACACTACAAATCAAATGGGCAAGCATAAATGGGCACTTAATTAAACCTGTTTTGCAAAACAAAATCCATGCCTGAACACAAATAATGGAAACGAGATGGTGAACTTTTTCAAGAGGAAAATAATCCATGCGGAAGGAGTGCGATCGAAATATGTTGAATCCACTTGAATGGCCTTGAGCTCACCCGTGCGAACGCGGGAGCGAAATGAGAGGTCGGGATGGGACGAAGAGAGGAGAAATAATGCAAGGAAAGAGCGAGAGTGATGAGAAGCCGAGGAGAGAATCGAGAATTGCCGCACGGAGGATTTTATGGCGATGATGAAATGCACAAGAGTGCACGATCGCGCCATTAATATCCTATTACTATTAGCTCGTTCATGTAGAGCAAAGATTGTCAATGGGAGTGTAACCTTCGCCTACTGGAAGAAAATTAGATGATTTTGGGGGAAATACCATGTTATTATAATCAGGGTACCTTCAGAACTTGGCGTCTAGGCGCTATCAAGGGAAGACATTAAAACTGAATTTACTGACATCAAACCAAACTTTCACTTTTCGCTAACAAGCATCAGGCATGATGATCCCATTGAATGAAGAGATTAAAATATTAACTGTTTCCATGTTTAAAATTTTTACTTCGAGCGATTTATAAAATTTTGCTCCAAAGATCATTAGAGGGGGTCAATTAATAAAAGAAGGCAGAGAAAACCTAATGTAGAGGTGTATAGATGCCGGATTAGGAGATTATTTTTTTGCTCTCCGGACTAGTGGTTTGCATGCCCCTGCGATCCCAATAAGCCACTCAGGGCTTCTTAGCAGGTTTTTATGAGTCCAAATCAACAGAACATGACAGAAACACCCATACCCTGTTTGGAAAAAACACTCCGGCGGGAATCAAACTCGCGAACGCAGGATTATCAGGCGAGGACTTCGCCGGGGCTGACCCTGAGGATATTATTCAAAATGCAAGGATAAACATCTCCCTTCCCGATTTTTTATTTGATTTCATAACATCAACATGGCTGATTTGAGAACTGATTGTGAGTACAAATCGATAACAATTGATGTGACGAATTCCTAATGCAATTCCAAAAAAATTTATATATAATTAAATCTTCGACACTGAAGGTATTTTAATCTATACGTACTCCATTTCTTACATAACATTGCATAACATTCATTATCAATCAAGTTAGATCTCCTTTCTATTGAGTTAAGGTTAATCAAGCAGAGTTATCTATTTTTTAGTGGCTTTCTCACATAGTCTCATTTAAAATCTATGACATTTAGAAACAGTTATAGCTTTCCTGTGTACGTATCTCTTTCCCCCGCTAATCAATATTCTACCATCTGTATTTGCCTGCAGTATTCCGTTTCCTCTTCATAACCCCCTTCTGCCTGTTTTAAATAACAATAGCCAGTACTTATCATTACTTTCCTCTGTGAATCCAGTTCATGATAGATTTCACTTTCAACCTCTTTCCGTAAAGGAAATGAACCAGAGCCACCCCATACGAACTTACGCTACTTGTTTAAGTTTTGTTCAACCTTTTTTCTGTCATCATACTAAGCCACATTAGTAATTTTTTCTCTTGTTTTATCCTTTTAGGCCAGCGCATATCTTCGACAGCGCATTTTCTTCCAGATGCTTACGCGTGGTTTCACTTTGAAGTAAATAGAAATGTTATGTTCTTCATATTCAGATAACTTATTGAAAAAATATCCCTTTATTTGATATGAAAAACACTTTGCCTCAGCGCGCCACTTTTCCACAAATTGAACTTTAAATTACAAGGGGCTAAATGCCAGAAAGGGCTAAACATTGGCAAAATTAGTATTTTGCTTTATCTGATATGTATAAATATCCAGCAGAATATAACAAGATAACTTGAATCGCCTTTTGATGATTTTGATATGATGAATGAATCATACACGAAGAGTTCGTTTAAAAATTAAAATAAATGAAATCAATGAGAGCACTCAAAATTGCTACTGGGAAACTATTGGCCGGCAAGGAATTGCTGTTTCGAGTTGGGGAGGCGTTTTACGTCAAAGGTCTCTCCTGCCGCCGGTCCATGTGCGTGACCTTAGTTAAAGTGAGGCTTCTAGGTAACTGAAGAAACGCAGAGAGAAACCTCTCAGTGGCGATGGCCAGCCCTTTTTAATAAGGGTAATGGCGGGCACTGCCTCATTAGCCAGACGTTGAGGAGTCCACTCAGGACGTCGCTTACATTTGAATCCAGGATTTACTGAAATATCTACACTACAGCTGGAGTATGTACATAAGTACCAAGAATGAGTAGCCTATGCACCAAATATCATAGAAACACAATCCCTCCAATAAATTTCCTTCCTTTTCTTTTTTCCTTTTCCATGGTTTGGCTGAATAACCAAAATCCACATGATGTTTTTCTAATGGAAAATTTCGAGCAAGGGTATTTCTGACAGTAATTAAAGAAATATATTAATCTGCATATTATTTTAACAAAACCACATCGAAATAATGGCCACATTAATAATATAACATACCGATTAAGACGAGGTAAGGGAATGATGTTATAATCGGTGAAACATAAGCTAAAGGAAAAATCAGACCGCCAATCAAACCCTGGGGAGTCATTAGAATCGATTTCTGAGAGAAGATAGGCCATAAAATTTAATGGCGTTTCCTCCTATGAGATATATAATTATTCGAGTACTCCAATGAGGAAAAGCACAAATCTTTTATTTTGCTTATAATACGCAGACGCACTACGTAGAACACTACTTAATTACTCTCGTCCATTAACACGGTGTATCCGTGATTGGAAATTTGATTTCAAAGGATAGGGTATTTTAAATCACTCGATGCATCGTAATAGGCATTATGCGTGCGCGCTAAAGTAAATCGATCGATTTTTTAAACATTTTTTGCAACAAAGAGCTCTTCTGATAAATTATTTATCATTGACGACCTCGGATATGACCAGGAGATAAATATGCCAATCATGGCTGGCTTTTAACCTTTTTTTCGAAAGGGCTTAACAAAAACCTTCACTGATATTTTACCAAGAGAAGTTCCCATAAACCTCTGGAAGTCTTTTTACGTCCCCGTTAATTACTTGGCTGAAATGGAGGTATATCAGTCAGGGAACGATGATGAGATATTAGAGTGATGGCAGAAAGTACTTCATTATTCAGATTGCCAAGAGACATTAGTTGATGAATCATAAATTAATTATTGGAAATATGTAATTACGTGGCGGGGCTGCGGCTGGATCATCTATAATAAAATAATGAAACGTCAATCAAAACTTTCAGCCACCCCGATTTCATTTTCCCATCTCATTAAAACAAGATCCAAAACCATAAACATGCTCAGAATCATCAGGGTGGAATTATGTTGGCTAGAAACCCAAAATAACTATTTAAATTGATGTTATCCGGAATTGCGGGCTGTGGGTAGGGAATAGGGTGAGGTAAAAACAGCGAAATTGATCAATGCAAACATTTTTCTCATCTTCACAACTTTGCTGAAGTGATACCGATTCCATCACTCACGATAATATATTGAACTTTTCCCAAATCAGATTTTTATTCTACTAAATCGAATAGCCATCAGTGCTCCCAATGCTTTTTTTCCGTTGTGGCGATAATAGACAACGCTTTGTTTCCATGCCTCCATATTTATCTGTGGGATAAACTCCTTCAAAGGCCGGCCCGGATAGTACATGATAGACATTTTAAACTGAGATAAGTATTCCTGACTAGGCAAAGAAAGAATATTGTGTAAGAGCTAGCAGACGAAGAGAATGATAGGAAATGATAAGGAAGGAAATTGACACGAGCTAAAAACAGGACATGACATTTAGTGATGAAAGCGAAAACACCAATTGGAGTTACTATATAGTAATAATGAAGGTCCATCATAGAATGAAGTTCATTGAATATTTCCATTCATATCATTGTGTATCATTGATAAAAGTGCCCTCCTGCTGATTAGATAATCAAAATCGTAAATTTCCTTATTAGTTTATCCAGATAAAACTTAACAATTCTTGATCTCACAGGCAAAAATTGATGAAGTGCACAAAGAGAATACCTTATCTGTGATATATTCAAATTTTATATTTATTAATCATTTAAAAGAATTTATTTTATCATATTATCAAACTATAGCATAATAAAAGCACGTATATAATATGTACTTAGAGTCATTAGCGAGGAATAATAGGAAAATATTTGAAAAAAAACGCGTTTGAAGTGGTGATGCAGACGGTTCCTCGGTGAGATATATGTGATCTATAATCTATAGATCTAAAATCTAAAATATATATAAAAATGTGGATGTTTCTGTGTGTATGTTATGTATAATTAATCACGCAAAAACGGCTTAACCGAGTACGTTTTTTGAGTGCATTGAGTCAAACATAGGCCATATTAACATTTCCTCAGGGCCCCGAGGGCCCCTAACCGGGGCCCTAAATTTTACTCTAATGAGAAAAGTATTGGATTCAGTGCAGAGGTAAGCTTTTTTGCATTTAAATTACATGAACTCATGATACGGAATTGAAATGGTACGGATGTATGAAAAAAGTATTTCATTGTTGCAATCGATTTTGTTGGACGCTTCGTTTTTGCTTAAAAATCACGATTTCAAATCCGAAACTATCAATTTTCTCCGATTTAAAAAATAGATCATTTCCTTGCCCACCTGATTAATGGAAATGAACGGGGAATTTTTCCGGGACTTTTATGGCTTACATTATATTGAAAAAAATAATTGAAGAAAATTTCAGTGAGGTTTCAGTTGGGGTACACCAGCTTCTTTATGTTCGTTTAAGATTTTTTTTACAAGCTATTTGCATTTGGAACGTCACATTGACTTTGAAAATCACATACATTATTTTTCCAAGAAAATAGAACGATAACGAGTCATACTGCAGATCATAAGTAACATGAAAAATTGCCTGTTATGTGTGCATGCAAGACATTTAATAATCATTATAGTTTGAAAGTGGTACTACATTTCATTTTTGATTTTTACGCCAACAGAAATCCACACACATACATGCATTGCACATTATTTATTATAAAATCAATACAGATATGCAAAAATCAGTGAAAATTCATTAATGGTGATTTTCACTCCAATGTCCCTACGTGCGGTTAATGGCTGATAGATAGTACTTGCAATTAGCAGGTCTAACTTATTATTCTAATGATATGTACAGGTAAATGACTCCTCCCGCTGAAATTCATCGGGCACCATTATTTTGCCCTTATTACTATTATTTAACACTATATCTTGACACAGATTGTAACAATATTACCAATTAGGTGGTTTTTGTAAAATTTGTTATTTCTTTGCTTCTGAAATATCTATATTATATGCCATTTAAAATATTATAGGAATTAAACCTCAAATTTTATGCCACGTATAAATATTTTTAGCCGATAAAATGTAAAATGCTCAACATTCCTCTATTAGTAATTGGTAAAATTAATGCGCAGCTTCCCGTGCGAAGCCAGATCCCTCTGCTAGTATTCAATGAACATCACTTCAGCAGTCATCAATGTGATGATTGGTTCGCATCAGCCATCCTCTTTCCTCATAGCCAACCGCTTTAATTAATAGCTATCAATAAGTTTTCATTTTTACGTCCCTGATTATTCTCCTGATGTATTTCATCCGTGGTATTTCTCGGTTATTATTCCCGTTCGCTGTAGTATCCATTATTGCTTTTGGAGGTCGTAATGTAGAATGTGTCCAATACGCTTTCTTTTCTACTTCTCTGATTTGTCATTGTAGGTATACACTATCTCTCAAGTCTTTTTTCTGGCTATTCATCGGTGATCCACTCCGTCCATTTTATCTCCCTGTCATTCTATTATGAAGATAATCTGGTCGGTAGGGTGGCTGGAGATCTATCATCTAACTCTGAAGGTCCTGGGTTTGAATCCCGGTGTACAGTGGGGAAAATACGACGCTAGCTGGACTGAGTTCATTTCTTCAAATGAACGAAATCGTCTCAAATCTCTTTTGAAGTTCGAGAAAAAGGCCCATTTTATGAGTACTTATTGCGCATACTACAGCAATATATTTTCGGATCAATATTGCTTCGTGTTATTTATTCCCGGATTTGAAAATTATTGTCAAATTATTGTTTTGACACTGTCGTAGTTTTATCCGTGCTGATTTGTCATTTTTCTTCATAAAGGACTGCTCAACTTATGCCAAATGTAACCGAACGTCTACTTTTTCCACGTTCATGAAAAGCTACACGATATATTACGTTACTCCTCCGTCATGTAAATGCCAATCCATGCTTGGGTGCTATGAGAAAAGCCGTTCAACTGCAATAGGTACTCCATTCGTCAGATGGGCTGTTGACAAGTGGACCCTTAGGCGCCCAATCGTTTAGAGCAGGTTAATGCCGACTCTGGATTTCTTACAACCCTTCACCCATTCCCCAAACATTCATCGACTAACTAATTTACCCTCCTATTCTTAATAATGTATATTACCTATCTTGACGATTGCCTAACACAATAATAAACTAAACCAAACCAATTGACCGATCATTCCAGAGATATGTGTATTCTACAACCAAACTACCATTGCTTTTAATTTTTGGCATTGGTTATTCTGATGAAAATTTGTCAAATAATCGGAATTCTTAGCAACTTTCTTCTAGTTTTCCATAGCTTGAACTTGTTAAAATAGTGAAAGCAGCACATTTTCCACTATACAAATGAAATGAGGTATTTTCTCACATGTGTTCTGACCGACGCAGAAGCGATTGAACCTCCTTAATTCGCCGCATTTGCGGATGATGTTTCTCGCATCCAACTCTCCTTTGGCGGACTTCCTTCTCTCTCCGTCATGCCGAGTGAAATTCTAAAAGCATTTCATCTCGGCCGGAAAAATGACTTGCCCCGTTTTTACGAGTTTATTCGGAGAGCAAATGTGACAGGAGATGCTTTTGACCAAAGGTTATTTTCCCTCTACCTCTCTCTCTCCCACGACCTGTCTCAGCCAGCGTTTCTTTTCCTCCCTGTCAAGGGAGACCCGATGTTTATCCGCCCGTTCCGATACAGCCGATGAATCATGGTATCGGCCGTTCCGATTATCGATAGTCCATTTTGTGAAACCTATGGATGTTGGTGAAGGAAACACCTCTGTTCTTATTTTAACCTTTGGGATCAAATATAAATACTAATTGAAATTATCAGAAGATGTATCAGCATTCAAAAATTTCAGAGAAGTGAAGGGGATTTACAATACACTGGAGTAGATTGAATTTTTTTCGTTTACCGTAAATTCGTCTTAAAAGATATTCGAGCCGCAGAATTTCGGCTGTACATCACAAGTATATGATGATTTATAATTGTTAAAACAGGAAAATAATGTAAATTATTAAGAATACGCAAAATGGAGGAACATAATGGTAGTGCGAAAGCAAATAATGGACGATTCCAAAGAAGGAAGTTATCGACTGAACTGTGAATAGAAGACGTTCGCACCGAATATATATGTTACAGATTATTACCTACATTTTATAAAGAGAATTAGAAGAAATATTAAAATTAGGAAATAAAAATAACTTAGGAGAGATTATAAAATTCTCTCTATTCAGGGGGTCGGACACAACACGAGAAAAGGACAAAAATGGAGGTATCAGGCGAGATGTTGTGGAATATGAAGATAATAAGTCGAAAATTGCATCTGCTAAGCTCTTATCACGAAAAAAGGAGTTTTCAAACCTATCAACATGGTCACATACTTGTTGATAAAAATAACCATTTTCTTCTATTCATATGTGCTAAAAATATACAGTAATGGGGAAACTATTTGCATGCAAAGTTGTTACTAATAATCTTGGCAACAGAATTGCAAGCATTGTTAAAACTAAACAATATTTGACGGAGCTGTACCCGGTATTTAGGATTGATACGAAAACCAACTACCGTATGGATCATTCAGTGACCCTTCACCTTTGAATACCCTTTTTCCGCGAGACTTTAGGTGTCAAAGTTCTTTCGTAATAGCAATAGCTAAGGTGAATGTCACACGCCTTCCTAGGATAGCAATATTTTTGAATGTTTAGGACTTTCTAGTTAGGTTTTTGAAACGTCTCCACTCTCTTAAACGTAAAATCCCGTATAGCCAATCATTACTATCGAAGGAGCAGTAAAGGTTTAAGGTATCACATTTAGTTCAGCAATGAACTCAGAACATACTTTTACTTGCACCGAAAATTTGGAAAATTAATTCAAAACTCAAATCGAATTCAATGGCACGGAGTCAGTGTTTACACGATGATAATTTCAGTGCGCAGTGGCGCTGCCCGGAAACTATGCGATGTAAATACACGATGACATATTTTTGCTCCTGTAAGCTAGTTTTGTTGAACTGTTATTATCATTCACAGTTATTAGGGGATTGGTGAGTCGAAAAATTTAAAATGGTACATTTGAGTTCCACCTCCGGTATTATCTCAAAACACACGACCTGCCTGCTCCCCTGTCATTGGATCCAATAAATCGGACGGAAAATAAGTATCGCACTTTTTTCGGTTTTCAGCATTGATAATCAAATTTGATTCTTTCATCTGATACTACAACACCCTTTACACGGTACGATAATGAGCATGCTGAATTCTGTTCAATTTTTAGCTCTAAAGTTAGCATCGTCTGAAAGAGTCTTTAGTAGATATATGCTAGCGAAATATCGATACCAGATTAGATCGGAAAAACTCGCATCGGGATATGTCCACTCCCTTTCTCTCTCTCTCATACTCTTAAGGTCTACTCTCTTCATCTCCTGCTTTTTCTCTTTCCTGTTTCTCAGCGTTTCCTCCCATTTTCCTCAAACAGACTGACTCCCACCACTCCTCCACCTCCCGCGTATCCCACCCAACAACCTCCCCTCGCCTTCCTCCTTGCCCTCGCCACTTACCTCAATTCGACCAGCCGACCCAACTCATCTACTCCGCCTCCCCCCCTTATTCCACACCCCTCCCCCTCCTCCTCTGTCCATCTCACATCTTCCCCGTCACCCATCCACCCACCACTCACATCTCACCCCCAATTCCATCCGTCTCGGGCAACCCAACCCATCCCCCTCCCTCTCTTCTCATATCTCTTCAGTCTCTGTTTCCCCTCTCCCAGACTCCCGTGGACCAAAACATCCCTACCACTTCCCCACCCTTCTCACTACATATCTCCTTCTCTTTACTATCCCAAAACCCACCAGTTTTATAAACCATTCTAGCAATACCATTAGTTCAGCGCCAAAGAGAGTTGAGATTCGCTATTGAGGTAGTTTGAGCGAAATATTGCTTCACCTAGAATTTGATAAATTTGACATATTTAAAAAAATCCCACTTTTCCAATGCTATAAAAATATTAACCACTTGCAAAATCTTTTTGTCGAATTTTCTAAACATTTAAGCTGTTTTACATGGGATAAATTACGGGGGTGTGCTTCAGAGGTAGTGTATTAAAAAAAGTAATTTCTAACACCTACATTTCGTCAAAAAACTAACGGTACGTAGTTTAGTAAGTAAGTAGCAGTTTCTCAACTGCTTATAAAAATTCATAAATTTCTCACTGCAGTAATTTTAACATAATCGCAAAAAAAAACCTTTTGTGAGAGAGATTTCACCGTACGACGTGAAAATAATGAGTCAAGTTAGAGACTTATGAGGATATATTAATTGCTGAGTATTTTTGTGATGTATAGCTATATTTTTACGCATTTAATATCACAGTATTTACTACTTGACTTGACCGGGATTCCAACCCGGATCTACCATTTTGAATAAAAATAGAACAACTTTGTTTTTTCCACGTTAGGTTTTAATTTTGACGACCATGGTTCATACGGTTAACTTCATCATCTGGTAAAAGATACAATTTGTGGGACACTTATATACACATAGTTGAGAGTGCAGAGAGGGGATGGAAAAAGAAGGGGAGGCTGTACAGATGGGATGGGGGAGGAAGGTGGGGAGGGAGAGGATGGGAAGTTGGGTGTTTAGAGCTGGGGATTTTGAGTCGTGGGTCTGGAATGTGGGAGAAGGTGGTGCGGGGGGGGGGGAGTGGGAGGTAGGTTAGTATAGCCTTTAGTGTTGACTAACTGTGGTGGCTGCGGGTGGGGCAGGGTGAATAGGTTGAAGGGTTGGAAGATAGGGAAAAACAGAGAGGGTACGAAGATTGGGGGTTAATAGAAGAAAAAGAGGTTGAGGGGGGAGCGGGAAGCATACAACAAGTCATTAACAGTATCACAATCAGCGTGTATACATTTCAAAATCTCAACTTGCTCGAGGGCGTCTAGCCGGGGGCCTACACCTTCAATGTGTAAAATTTCCAGGGAAAAACACTCTAATGTCCGTTGTCCAATAGGTGCTTGGCGACATTTGAATTAAAATTCCCGTGTTTAAAACATGCTTTATGTTTCTTAAGTCTATCTTGAAATTTCCTACCAGTCTGCCCGACATAGACAGATGAACATTCACACTTGAGTCTGTACACTCCACTCCTTTCCAATTTTGGGATGTCTTTGGTTTTTGAGAAAAAATGTTTGAGATTGTAGCTGTTGTATAATACAGTTCTAAAGTGGTTTCTCGGGAGAACCTTGGTAACTCGGAGGGACAAATTACCCAAGTAAATAAATTTCCTCCATTTATCTGGAGGGTCACAATGAGGGGAGGTTCCATAAATGGTTTGGAACGCCATTTTTCCACTTTTTTCCTATAGTCTATCAATCATTTGGGGTTGGTAGCCGTTGATAATGGCTATTTGCTTTACGATACTTAACTCTTTTTTAATATTGGCTTTGGACATGGGGATAGTTAGCAAACGGTGAAGCATGGAATGGAAGGCAGACAGTTTTTGTGCAAAATTAAGTCTGGAAGAGGCATGAATGACTTGGTCGGTGTAGGTGTCTTTTCTAAAAATAGATAAATTAAATTTATCGTGTTCCCTGGAAATTGTCAAGTCCAGAAAGTTAAGAGGCCCATTATTTTCTCTTTCCATAAAGAATTTTATTGTTTTTTCAAAGAATTCAAAAAGTGTAAGGTGTCGAGTTGTCTCGCGGACCATGACCACACACACAAAATATCATCCACATAACGATACCAAGCACTGACACTTTTTATGCATGTGTTCACAGAAGCAAACAGTTCATTTTCCTAATTGTTCATGTAGATGTCCACAAGTAATGGTGATAAGGGTGAACCCATGCCCAATCCTTCTGGTTGTTCAAATATTTGTCCATTGAATTTAAAATAGTTTTGCGAGACACATGTTTTCAAAGTAGAGTGCAGATCGAGCACTATCGGGGTGGGGACACGTTTCCGTAAGAGGATGTCTTCGGCTCACTGGATGGCTTTTTCGGAGGGAAAACTGGGAAAAAGATTAATCACGTCGAAGGAGACAAGGGTGCAACTTGGGAAGAAACAGTAATCGGGATAGTCGAACTACTAAATCGGCTGAGTTGATGACACCATATTTTGGGGAAAATTTTGAATGCTGCCTGTACACTTGGTTGAGTCTCTTGGCAAGGAGATGATTGGGGGCTGACACATTGAAAACTACTGGTCTAATCGGGACTTCTGGTTTGTGCACTTGTGTCCGGATCTACCATTTTCCGGTAAGGTGTGCTAGCCAGTTACATCACCAACCATTATAATAATGTTAAAAAATCCTCATAGACTAAAGCTTCCGCCAATTATCACCTGTTTAATGCATAGATGAACACACACAACTATACCCTGGGCAGGGAAAAACCCAACCAAGCGGAAATCAAACCCCCGACCCTAGGATAATCAGGCGAGGACTTTACCTCGCCGCCATCGCGACCGGCTTTTTTAAAATTCAATTTTTATTCAAGGTGAATTTCAACGAGGGTTCATGCGAACTGTATGTTTCCGGGTTCTCGGGTTCTAATTACGGTCAAATAAAATAATTTTTTCATGGCAAATTTCGCCTTCTTTGGAGTATATCTTTATAACCGTGCGCATGGATACGCGCCACATCATTTGTGCAGTTTCGATGATAAGAAGATATAAATTCAAAATAATTTATGTTCTTTATCACATTTTAAAAATCCACAACAGTTATTGCCAAGAATCCGACTTAAGGAACTCAACTCATATACCAAGTTGCCAACTTTTCGGTTATACATTTTAATTTCCTTCGGGTTTCAAAGGGGGGGTAACTGATTTACCAAATGATCATGCTTCACATTTGGAGTATAAAAAAACATTGTTTACCAGTACATCAATCCCTGCAAGTATCTATTATCAGATAGAGGTTAACAGATCTTTAAAAAATGAATTAACTTTATTTCCTTAAATATGAAGGTATGTGTTACCAAAAGGTACCTATTTTGCAATCATTTTTAAGATACATATAAATAGGGATTGATGTTCTAGCCAATTACATAAATTTTTTTGTTTATATTATGAACGTTAAGTATGACTTTGGTAAACCTGTTATTATCATTTGTTATCTTGATGAATATTTTAATATCCAATGGAAACGTTGGGAACTTACTATATGAGTTGAGTTTTTAGACCAAATCCTAGGCAGTAACTATAATGAATATTTTTAGAATCCCATTCCATTAAACATATATAATTCTTTAAATCTAATACAAGGTGTTGTAAAAAGTAATCACGTAACGTACTAGGTACACTAGTGCACAGCGCGTGGAGATACGAACGGGTTTTAAGGACGGGTAAATAACTCTAGATCGCTTGCGGTGTATATTTCCTAAATATTTCCCGCTTTTCAAAATCTTATGATTCGTGAAGACTATACTCGTATAGTAATTTTTAATCTTGGAATTGATTTTCACTTAATATAAAGCCGAGTCCATGAAAAATAACAGTGGAAAAAACCTTCTTCTGGTGAAAATGAACGTTTATTTAAAAATGCATACATTGTCAGGAAAAAGAAATGTATTCTTCTTCCTAATACTACCACAGGCCGTGTAATATATTACACAGATTGTTAAAAATGTAGTAACATATCTGTGTCTTTGGATAGAGTGCGAAAATATGAGACGGATTTTTCCCAAGACGCTAGCTATTATGAGGGTCGGATAGTCTTTCTTCAGCGAGAGACTAGACAGATCATGTGGCAGTGCCAAAGCTGTAGCAAGCAAGTGGGCGTCAGATCGTTCGCCACTCAGCTAACTCCCCTCCCTGCAAGCACTTTAGCGTTGGCGATCAATTTGATGTCCAATTTTGTTTGTTTATGCCAAGCCTGAATCATTTCTCCACGGGTCTCATGTTTTTTACTTGTCAGTGCTATTGTGTTTATAGTTATTATGATTCTTGCGACTAATTGAACTTCAAATGACCACATTGTTTCCAGACCGATAGGAAGATAAATCACTCATTGTCACATGTGCTCATTTCCTCAGGAAGGCAATGCCGGAAATGCACAGTCAAAATATATTTTTCCACGCCAGTCTTGCGCTTTCAATGTTTTGCATGTATGCTAAGGTATATTTATAATAAAACTGCTTTAAAATTAAAGGAGAATCACCAAACCGGTGTGCTAAATATTTCCAACATTGAAATTCAAAAAATAAGTAAATACGGCTGATCAAGATTTTAAAAACTCAGTCACACTCCTAAGTACGATACCTACTACAGAGACATGTGAACGGGAAAAGAACCAGGATCAACGACTGATATTTGAAGAGCAGATCATGTGTGCTTTCGATATACTTACCTGTGCTAAAATCTTTCATTTTGTTCAGCGCAGTGAGTGTTCCATTGACATTTGTAGCGTCATAGGCGCTAAGCAGATTGAAAAACATCTTCACCGTAGTTCGCCTCCAATGACATGTGTGCGACACTTCTGATTGCGGTGAAATATTTACTAATAGAAACAGAAATATCTCAATGTATATGCTAATTGTGGTAATCAATAGAGAAAATATTATATGAATTCAGAGTTCATCTTTCAAGCGGTGAGTTTTACCACACTTTTTGTAGATGTTGAACATCGTTCCGTCCCGTCCCGTATTGTGAACGTTTCAGGGTAGATCGTTCCAACCGTCAAATTGAATGGGCGCTCGAGTGTTCCCATCTGATGTGATGTGCGCTAATTTGTACATCGTGATATAAAAAAACCCAATTAAAGGTGTGAGACAAGGAATTATGAAGAGATGAAAAGTGTATTTAAAAGTAAAGTAGAAAAGTAGAAAGGTGTATTATCTATCTGTACATGAGCAATAAAAAATATCTATCTATCTATCCATCTAAAAGGAAGGTGCAGAAACGTGAAGAATGGAGATCGACCACCGACCAAAATCCAGCCAACCGATCTTCGGACTGACCACCAGAGAGATAGAGAGGTAAGGGAAGGAATTAGGTGAATAAAGGATGAATGGGGAGAAACCTAGCGTCCACATTTGACCGATATTAACGAAGGAAAAAAACTGATCCAATGCTTTCAGTACCTTTCTATGGACCAAATACTAAACTTGAATGACTCTTAATCCGCATGCACCCAAGTAGGCATCTGAATTGAACAGAAAAATCTTCAACTCTACCGGAATTTGAGCACTGGATATCAGGGTGGAGATCATTCTTCGTATCATATCATTTATCCAGCATGCACGTCGAATGCAGTATACAGTATAGTATTTCAGTTAAAATATTATTCTTCTGTCATGAAATTATCATATAATATGGCCCACCGCAAAAAAATCTGTAGACAGCATACGACATTAATACCATTTCCTGTAATGTACTAATGTAAAAATACTTTTAAACTCTACAGTTTTATTAAAAAAGTCCTCATTTGTAACAAAATTTCGTCTTCAGCTGAGGTGGTTGCTTTTTTTACTAAACTGGAAAAATAAATGAAATTAAAAAGTATATCTTCATAGTTAAGTAATGAAATAATTCCATAATGTAGAGCCATAGACGGTGTCTTGCATTTCTCCTGCGTTCAAATTACTGTACTTACAACCAAAGTATTGTGACAAAAACTAAGGGATCTTAGAAACACATTCGAGCCCAAAGAAAGACTTCTGTGTAATTTATAATAAATCCAATACTTCCACCGTTCATGCACAACCGATAAAGGGTTACCTAAGGCTTTTTCATCTTCCACCATATGATGCCTCAAGTTTCCGTCCGAAAACTTTCCTTCCGGATGCTGAATAACCACGTTGCGCCTAGTCCCGTGAGTACAAAGGTGCCGAAAAATATGCAGATGCGATGCCGAGGACACTGTGCGAACATGCGAACCAAAGGACACACTAAAACGCCGTAAAACGAGTGCAAAACAATGCGGGCACTCGCGCGCACTTCGTAGGAGGGAATTGGGACGGTGGGAGAGAGGCAGAGGAAAAAGAGAGACGTAATCCATTTTCATTTCAGTCGTTTTTACATTTTTAACAATAATTCTCTCCCCATCTCTTCATATGCTACATCTTTTCATCCTCTCCTTCTCCTGTTTTCTCTTCATCCCACACTACACCCACCTCTACACTCCTGCTAGTTGTTTTTTTTGGTACGTCGACCCCTAAGGGAATTAGGGTGCTGTCCCTTTCCCCAGGAGTGGTCAGGGAAAAGAACTAACCCTGAGAGAGGGCGGGAGAGAGGAAAAAATATAGGGAAAGAAAGAAAGACAGGGAGAGAGAGAGAAAGAGGGGGCAGCCCCTGTCAAAAACAGTCCCGCTTAGGCCGAAAAAGTTTTTCGCCTCGCTTCCTCCGGTTAAGCGGAGAACGTATGTGTCGCTCAAAAAAGTAAATTAACTGCGGCCGTTTGCTCCGGAAAAAAGGATAAACTTACATATATATACTGTTAGAAATAAGAGAAGGTAGTTGCGTACCCGCCCGCCGTCCAGTGGTGCAGCAGACGTAGTAGTCACACACTGGGCTTTAATTATTTTCCCCTTGATTAAAAGTGCGTTTCGGTTTTGAGTTTTTCGGACCGTGAAATTCGTCACTTGAGATTCTGATTGCGACGTGAACTGAGCACTGAGTTCAAGATTAAATTTTGCGGAGGCATATATATAAATGGCATATCCTTTTCCGCAGCAGAAGTCAATTACGGTGGTGAAATATTCACCCTTCTTTCTGCAAATGTTTGAGAATGTGGACAGGACGTTAACCTTATGCTTGCAGTCGAAATAAATAACAAAACTCTAAGTGTCTAATTAAGTTTTTCCGACGCCAATGATGTAACGCTCATATTTTCACCGCAATACTTGACGTATTTACGTAATGGCCGTATCATACAATCAATGTTTAAGACTTAAATGAAAGAGAATAAATAAAAAAATAAAATAGACGTATTTTCCGTTTCACAGTCTCGGAGGTACTTTTCAAATGAGAAATTTTAACGAATCAATCGATATAGAACTCTTGTTTTACGACCGAATTCACGTTTAGGGTAATTAAACCGAAGTAATATCTACATCAGAACGAATTATTATGTACCCTAGATAAAATTACGAGTAAATCTAATGCAGATGGAAAGCATGAAATGAAGTGAATTCCTTTTGATGGGTTGTAGATATAAGAACCCAAAGTTGCACACCCAATCTCTTAGAAAATTTATTAATCGAACCTGATCGTTGATTAAATTTATGCGGGCGTTAGAACAGAAATGGACTTTACTCCGAGAGCCTTGTATGTTTACGTAATTCCATAGCTATTATCGTCACGACAAAGGTAAGGATAATGATGAAGTATGGGTAGCTCAATACGTACAAAGGACGCGGTTAGTCGAACCTTGGCTGACTGGTGGCAACGCTGTCATAGTAACAAATAGTTAAACATGGGGCGATGCGACCTAAACACCCAGAGATTGTATGAAGCGCGCCATCCCCGCGCTCAAGTGCAGCTGAAAGCCTCCTCCTGGCTCCGGTAACAGATTGCGTGCCCCTGATCATACATGGGCTTAGGCGACCCAGAAATCCAACCCAGTAAAGGGGTTCATGGTTGGCGAAAAAACGTTTGAAGAGGGGGTTTTGAGTCAGTGTTCACTTATTTTTTATCTCCTGGGAATTCCAGATTAAAAAGAGGAAGGCCAGGATGAAAATTAGCAAAGAAATCCCCAAAATTTACTCGTAATCATGTGAACTATCAATGATTTAATTTTAAGGTTTACACAGGACTGTTTTATATTTATAAAATGTTATTATTTAATTTGTTATTTTATTCATATTTTGCGTTCAGTGATTTATGATCAGTGATATGTAAAAAACACTATCTAAATGGACTAAGTCTTTCAAAAATATAACATGAAAACATATAAGATTGATACCAAAATCCTAGTATGCGGAAGAGAGAAGCAGAATGCAGAAGGCACACTTAGAGAAGTATCATGCCTTACTCGGAAGTGCCATCACGTGGGACGGAAGAAGCATTTATAAACTTGCCGGCCTCCGTGGCGGCGGGGTAACGTCCTCGCCAGCTAACCCAACGGTCGTGGGTTCAAGTCCCGCCTGGGTAGAATTTTTCTCCTCCAGAGGGATGGTCGTATGTGCTCGTCCATTGTTATATTGTTGTTACCCCGTTATAAAGTCCAATAAGACATGTTTTCGGTGGTTACTGTTAAATATATAAACATCAAGCGTATAATATCCAAAACTAGGGAATCATTATTGATAAATAGGCATCTACTGAGTTCAAATAAAATAGCACTAAGAACAAAGAAACAATATGTGAAAATGTTTTTGTAGAGCGTGACACTCAATGGATTGGAAGCATGTACCATTGGAAAATCAGACCAGGAAAGATCGGCAACTGGTATTGGAGTAGGATTCTGAAGATGACATGGATGGATAAAATACGAAATGAAGTAGTATACAGAAGAGAAGAAGAGGAAAGTACCATATGGAACACTATAGAGAAAATAAGAAACAGATGGATTGAGCACACCCTGAGATACAATGGGTTTGTGAGGATTGTAATTGAAGGGAAAATAGAGAGAAAAGTCCCAAGAGGAAGGTCAAGAGATAAATACATCGACTAAATAAAGAGGAAGTGCACAAGAAGAACTAGCAGTGAGTGAGGGAATTATCATCATAAATGTGAAGGATGGAGGGCTGCAGTCAACCAATATTAGGATTGAACGACCAATGATGATAGAATGGAACATGGACTCAATGGCATTAGTATGTTCTTCTCCTTTGATTGATATCAAATGATAAATTAGAATGAAATAAAAATATATTTATCTATTTACAAGCATTATAAAATTAAATATATAAAAACATTGAGGCAAATAAAAGTTATATTTCGCGTCCATTCCGGCTCAATTTATTTGTCTTTTATGAATGGACTAGGCGTCTTAATACAAGGCAAAGTAGGCTTCAAATGCATTAAGGGGTGTAATTTGCAGATTGTGAGTCATGACGGGGTGAATGCTTGTACCTCTTTGCCTGATTTCTTGCTGACGTTAGGCTTTTCTCGGCCGCTGAGACTGCGAGATGCTGTGATTGCCAATGATTTCCTAATTTCTTTCACGAGAATATTTTAAACATATTCCCTGCTGAAATTCAACGGGCAAATCTTCACTTTGGGAATATGGAAATAGTGGAGAGTTATTCAATACCTATAAATACACGAGTGCCCCAAATAAATACACGAGTAGAGAAAGCACGAGAGAAGATTCCAAAAATATATCTCAGAAACAGGTGGAACTCAACTCTTGTCCATCGAAATAGAAAATCCGCGTTCTACGATCGGCGGCAGGAATTAAGTGAAGCACTAATGTTGAGGACTGCGTGAGGCCGAATGTTTGAAGAAAAATTGGATAATTAGGAGAAACTAGTTTTTGAGGCCAAGTCTGAAGGTAGCGAGGACGCGATTTTGTCATGCCACAAGAAAGCTGAGAGTCGAGTCACTGAGAAAGCAGCCATTGTCTTGGGATAGAATTCCAACAAAGGCATGGATGATATCTAGTTTTGAAGATCAGAACCTTAGTCTACTTAGCATCATTCAAATTACCAGCTCATAATATTTCAGTGCATGGCTACTACAATGTATGTTTTAGTTGCAAAAAGGCTAATTTATGTGGATAGGGTTGAACGTTACAAACGTGTGTGTGTTTGATCCAAAACCTTTAAATATTCAGAATGATAGGAGTTTCAAAGGAAAGAGAGTATGTAATCATAATGATTTAGTTAAAAGAAGAATAAGGTATGCTATATTGAAAAAATATTTGCAATAGAGTCGTCAGGAGTCTAGTTTTTCGTTTCCTAGCAATATAAAGTCTTTTTAAAATTCGTTTTCCCCAATGGAGTCGGGGATTTATTAATGCCAGCTAAAAAGTAAGAAATTTTTTTTGTATACACCAAAGAGATGAAATTAGCTGGGAAACAAATCATTTGACTTCACTGGGATTAGAATCCGGATGTCCCAATTACGTATCTTGTGCTTCAATGTGGCTTGAAAAGTAAAACAACTAGTTCGTATAACCCCTAGCTAATGGATCTCACCGGAAATTGCAATATCTGGTTCGAAACTCGGTCCAGTCAATTTATTTTTAATGGAAAATTTCATCCCTTTTATTCTATACCTTAGTACCTGTGAGCGTGACTGCGTACCATATCATTTGCACATTTCACAGTGATTTAGAAAGTGTTATTGTGCTTGAACTTGAGAACAGTGTACATGCGCAAATCTCTTTGCTTTCTACAGCATGACCAATTCTAATCTTATCGTTCTCTATAATGAGTTGAGGAGAGTGGAACACCCTAGAGAAAATCCAACACCCTTATACGTCCAGCTTACCAAAATGGAAATGGACAGACAGGGAAGGTAGGTATGCACGTACATCTGATGGACGCATTGCGCAGCAACGCGTGATAAGAGCACAGGAGTTAGCGGCCGATGCACCGGAGGAATCGTCGATCAGTATTCATGGCAAAGGCAACCCTTGGAGCCGCCGTTAAATGGGCGGAGAGGATCGATCTGCACATGTACCTCTCACACCAACCTCCCTTCCTCTTACTCTCCCGGTGCATCTATCTCTTCCCGCGTCTACCGTTTCCTTCTCCCTTTCGCACCCCCTGCCCTTTACCGGAAATCCCATTCCTCTCGCTACCTCCAATCAACCACCGCCTACCTCTTCCATCTCTCCCTTTCATCAATTCCTTCTCTCATTCCCCTATCCCACCCTCAAACCCAAGCACCCCCCTCCCACTCCTCCCTCTTATCTTCCAGTCTCTATTTCCCCCAATACCTCTAGTCCCTCGCTCTTCAAGCTAAAAAAAAAGAATGTAGCACGCGTACTGCACGCAATCGAGGCCAAATTTTACGGGCAGAATGATAAAGTCCGTTTCAAAACTGATGTGCCCGAGTTCGAGAGTTGATATCTTCAAAACTGAACTTTGAACACGTGCATCTCAAATTGAAGCTTGATTTATTCCTCCTTGTTTCGTTGTGAAAATAACATTTGCACATCTTGCAGTTGCTGCATTCTATCCGAAGTGATCGCAAAAATGCCCATTTTTAAAGTCTGGGCACGAATCTTTACTGCTAATAACTAGAAAAACAGAATATTTCACTGAGTTTCTTAGTCACATCATCTCAAAAAATTTTACCATTCTCTGTCTTACTATGAGAAAAATCTTTTCACATATTTAATTTGCCAACATTTTTGCATGACTGTGCTATTTTCGCCAGTATTTGTCAGAAAAAACATTGCATTTTCACTAATTTAATTATTATAATCCTTGAAAACTTATCACGCGTCTGATGACGCTTTTCGTGTCCGATAGTACAATTTTAACTATTATATATGTGTTTTGGAAAATGAGCCGCTATAAACGGGCTGTGTTCACAAAATAGAACAAAAATTACTCGTCGGGGATGCCAAGTCACAAAATACGGAAAGCATAGATTAAAGAAGAGAGTGCATAGAGTCTTAACGTATAACAATGAAGTTTGTTTTTTTTTTGTAAAATTTTTAAAATCTAACTTGGATATCATGCGTAGCTAGTTCATTAATTTGATGAATTATGAAAAGTGTTTTAGGAAATTATTTCCATTTCGCATTTTTTCAGATCAACCATTACCGTGCCACGACAATTCAGCTACTAACACCACAGCCATTCTATTGGTTCCGGGTGTAGCGTTTAATTTTAAATTTTCACATCAAATACTTCAATTAAAATATACTGGAGTGCATATTTAGTTAGCCATAGAAGAAGGTAATTTACAACTTAAATTACAATTTAAAAAAATAACCAGCCCTGTTGTAATTGGAAAAAAACTGTGGTTCCGGGTGTGACTCACACAAATGACACTCAGTAACATAGATTACTTTAACCGGTAAACTCTGTGAATAGCTTAAACAATAAATATCGATATCTATGATGAGAAAACCACCTTTGTTATTTCCACAAACTTTCTTACGCTGGCACGGTGCGCGTTTCACCACACTGTGGCATACTCATGTGCCACAGTATGGTGAAACGCGCGTCGTGCCAGCGTAAGAAAGTTTGTGGAAATAACAAAGGTGGTTTTCCCATCATGGATATCCATAATTTCCACGAGGTCAGGCCTGAGATCATCAGTTTTATTAAATATTGATATTAATATCAGTGAGATAAGAGTAATTGTTATTTAGTTTAAAATAATGGAGAAGTATCCGAAATCTTTATTTTCTTAGTTATGAATTGTTTAATAAGTTCCGGGTGTGACATGGTAAATTTATGGGTGTGACCTAATTACTCTTTCTGATTTCCATTATGAGTAAAATTCAATTTTTCCTTCAAATTTTAGTAATGGCCCAGTATATTTGATTAATTCAGCTCAATATAACTGGGCTAAGTCCAAATTTAAAATTGTAGAACAAAAACACTTTTTTTAATTTTACCATATTTGGGCTCACTTTAAATGGATCCAATCAGGATTTAATATTGCGCATTTTAATGGTTTCAATACTAATCCCCTGTGGTATCGTACCACGTTTCCAGCTATTCCCTTCTTATATTCTACGAACTGTGTGACCAACGGAAAGCAGCGCGTTAGGAAAGGGTCTTGGCAGCAGCAAAGAGTCAAGGTTTACCCAATCTCCCGATGCACCTTAGCATCGTCCAACAATGAGTTTAATTTTCTATATCTGACAACAAATATTTTTACTGTGATAATAAGGTTTACTATCCAGCTCAAATATGTATCCTTCTTCAACTATCTCTTTCTTCCCTTTCATCACAACGCCAGTGAACCAAGAACTCCATAACAGTTGACTGAAAAATATTTTGAGAAAAAAGTAATGAAAGTGACTAAATGTGGTTATACAAAGGCTATGCTACGAATATGGTTAAAATTTATAGGCAAAAGTGACAAAATGTATTAATAAATAAATAAATATAAGTTGCTTGAATTCAACCTTCACACGCTTGAAATGCGACAGCCTATAGCGATGGTAATGCCAAGAATCTGAAGGATTCGTTTCCGACATTTTCCGCCTCTTGCTGAAAAATAGAAATGGAAGCATGACTGAAATTCTCTTCAAGTCTTTATGGAGCCGATATTCGATATTTATTTTAAACTAAAGGGTTGTAAGAAGTAGAAATTGAAAAATGGCAAAATTAATGACGCAAAATAACTTGAATTGAATGATTGAGATTCTCGATAAAGAACTATAAAAACAGGCTTTAACTTGCATTTTTTATTTCATTCCCTAAGCCTAAAACACCTCAGCCGGTTTTATTTGCGATTTTTAAAATAAAGTTTAACGGTGAGTAAGTTTTTTAATTTATAACAATGGAGAAAGCACACGGGTTACTCACCGTTACATTTCTGACACGGTCTGTATTAAAATACCTTCTTATATTTTCAGTAGGTACCCACTATGTTTCTCTAAAGAGCACAGCTGTACCATATTCCATGACAAAATGTTGGAATTTTTGAAAAGTTGAGAAACTAGTGTCTGTTATTTTGGTATCATCACGAGAATGGAATCTTATTTATTTTAATGTGGACAAGTTCATTGGATTTTATGTCTTGTAATATATCGCTCAAAATTCATTGACAAAAACAAAACCTACTTCCATTCCTAAACTCGTCCCTAGTACAAGTAACAAGAGGTTTCTGCAGTGCTATAAAGATATATAAATCATGCGGGCTTTGATCTAGGCACTCTAGCGAGTGTAGTAGTTGAACTACCCTCAGCTATAATCTCATCCCCAATTGGACGACAGAGCACGGGATGAGTTCCACTAAAATGTGAGTCCAAACGGGTGAGGTACGATGGTAGGACATGGGAGAAAGTATAAAATTGGAAAGCAGGAAAAAATAAAACATTAGCTTTGTTGAATTGTTTTTTTTTTGCGCGTTACGTAAATCAAATTCCGCGTGCACACGGATTCAGTTGTTTTTGTTTTTTTTTTTGTTTTCGGGTCTCCCAAAGGAGTGTCCATTTTGCTCCGCTGCTAAGAGAGTTATTTATTTCCAAACGCAGGGAGAAAATATGGCTTTCAGGTACGCTGCAAATCATTGCCCCGGGATGGAGAAATCGAGCGATCCCGGAATGAAATATTGATTAATATAAATTAAAGCGTCTTATTTACCATTATTGGAATTTCGAAGGCTTTTTCCACTCGCGAATTTTAGCTTCATCCTTTTTATATTTAAGAAAAATGGGCGATATTTAATGAGAATGGAAAAATGTCCAATAATTTTTTATTTATTTAAACTAATAACCCCTTGCGTTTAGTTACTATGCCAGCGGCTGAAAATGTGAGTACTTACACCCGGCTGTAAAAATGTAATCGATATTTGCCAATAATGTGGTGGTTGTTTGGGTTATCAAACTGTAATGAGGCACCAAAAGATGTGTCTGGCATATTACGAAGCAGCAGTTATTCCGTGGTACGTAATTTCACCGACAAAGACTAGTATTTCGTGGGAAATAATTTATCCTTCGTTTTACTATAACTTTCATTAAATATTAGTTGGTACATTTTCGTCTTCCTAATTATACATACATATATATCCCTGTCATATTATGAATTGATTTTCGGATATGAGATATTCAAAGAGTAACGTGATGCACACTGTTTACCTTTGGCATTGAAACATAGCACACCTACAGATGAGGTATTGCTGAGATAATTATCAAATGTTAAAATAACAATTGTATGAAAAGTTTTTTATTAATTTTCTTGTATTGGTACCTAGGTATTTTGATTCAATCGATTGAATTGTTTCCGGTTCCCGATTGCCAACTGGCTCTCTGGATTACTACCCGTGTGACATCGGTCTTCCCAGACGTTCTCGAGTGGTCACGTCGAGGTCACTTCACCTTGTGCTTTAAGATCCGCCCCACATTGCTATCCATTGCAATTTATCTCACTATTTAAAGTGAAATTATATTTCTCCCGTTTTTTCACTGTCGTAAGTGCAATTATAATTAGTGTTTCAAAAAAAATGCTTACTTTCTCATAACGAAACGAATCGATAACAGTAAAAGACTTTCCAAGTTTTACTTATATGAGGGGCAATAAAGAGCAGAGAGCTTTGAACATTTGATTTTGAACGTCTTTTATTATAATTTTATTTACCTTACGAATTAAATCGGTGCACAGTGGGTCCCAAATGCTCGAGGTATATTCGAGATGTGGCTTAACCACCACAAGGTAGTATCTCTCTTTCACTTTTTATTGAAGAACCTTCCTTCTATTAGATTTATTAATAAAAGTATCTTTAATGCAGCACCGCAACTATATCGTGTGTGGTGTTCCACGGTAGGTTTGAAGTCACGGTGATTCCCACTGATCACGGTGTTTGTTAAAAACGTTTTATGTTATCTTAGACGATTCATTAAAACTATATTAAAATTTTCACTCTCATGCTATGTTTTTGACAAAAAAACGGTGGTGTTTTAGACAAGAAACTGCAGACAGAAACTATAACTATACTAACAGGAATAAGAAAAACTTCATAATGACAAGTTTATTTTAAATACAGCGGGATTCTACGCGGAAGTATTCTTAGTGGAAGTCACTTGCTGTGGAGATTCACAGAAACGAGTTGTATTAGAATTGAACTATGGTTCTGGCCAAAACTTCAAAATCCTGAATTGATGGATCTAGGTTTGAAGCCCAGTCAGGGGCTAGTGATTTTAGTCAGTGTTAATTCCGTACAAAAGTGATAATAATACATTGACTTTGCCTTGTCCGGGAGTGAATCTCTCCGCAAATAAACAGTGCCCTTCCTCAAAAGAATAATTTCCGTTTTACATCACAAATCAATCCCGGCGGCATTGGTCACCAACGTTTTCGACTGCATCGAAGGAGCAATAGGAAAACGAAGCACGAATTTATGTGCATTTTTGCAGACTCACAGTGGAGTACCTACTTACCGAATCTGGTATTTTCTCCGCTCTCATTCTACAGATCTCCCGGAGCAAACAATTTGATGGATATCAACTCCAAAATATCTGTCAGGGCCCAGGAACGCGCAGCGCCGCTTTGTGTTTTTAAAAGCGCGTGAGCCCTCGACGGATCACAGAGTGGTCAACGAAGCGGGAGGATAAGGCCCTGGGAGCGGTCTGGGGCGTGGAGAGGAAAACGTGTTTAGGCAATAGGGAGGCATTTACAAACCAAAGAAATGCTATATATTTACATGTTTCCGCACCGTTTTCGAGAATATGAGCAAGTCTTCTCAACGGTTACTTCAAGCGCCACCTTAAGGAGATTTACATTCGCTGTAATTGGATGCGCACTTCGAGACACTGTGGCGCACTTGACTTCCATTCAATTCAGACTCTACGCACTTCCAAAAAGATCGGGAGGAAAATTGACGAGCGAATGGCAACAAAAACCTCAATAATCGCGTCCGCGATTGCTGTTCTGGGTTAGGAAAGGCGTTAAACATGAACGTTTAATCATTAAACTAACATCCCGGTTAAAGGTAGTTTTAATGGAAGTCAGAAAATATTTTCAAGATTTTAACATGTTCAGAGACGTTTCTACCTCTAGTATTTGTTTCTTCATCCCTGCGTAGGTCCTACCATTCTTAATCTCGTTCATAAAACCTATTATTTTTCATCCACTTCCACGCTTTCCAACATCTTTCCCTCTATCACGGCCTTGAGCAACCCATCGCCCCTCATCACCGCTTCCAAACACATAACTTGCCTACCCCTAATCTCATCCAGAAATTTATTCTCCTCTGCAACCATATCAAGTACTTCCTCAATTGTCTTCCTTTCTGTCCACCGAACCTTCTCCAACCTCCTTTACACCCACATCTCTAACGCCTACAGCCTACTGTCTTCTTACTTTCTCAAGAGTCCACATTTCTGCCTTTTACAACGCTACCCTCCATGCCAAAACATGGATACTAAATTATATCATATAAATTAATAATGGATAATAATTAATAAATGCTTTACTTCTCCATGGCCAATAGCTCATGTTTTAAAGGGATATTTTGAACGAATTCGATTATAATACGTAGAGCAATCGGCCGTAGCTATTATGAGTATAGGTACAATACGCTACTTACCGGAGGGTTATAAAAAATGTCGTCACCGCATATCGTTCCATTTATCGTCGTTAGCATCCGACAATGTGCGCTGATGTGTTCCGACTTGTGCTTACTTCAACACCTTAAATGAAATAGTTATTCTATGAACATTTCTACCCGTTATATCACATAAAAATGATTGAAAGTTACGTTTGTAATTTTAATAGAATTTTTTATTTGATTCAACTGGTTTTTGCCGTCAATGGTAACCGCTATTACGTATAACAGAGTGATGCTACCGAGGTCAAAACCTGCTATGGCTCAGTTTAATAATGTCTGGTTAACGCTAACCGCATGACAACGTATCGTAGAAAACGTGAGCATGGGAAAAATATGGAGGGAAATAGTATTTTTCTATCTAAAATGTGTGCCATATAAGCAAAAATACGTCAATTTGGAAGAGATTCTACCGGGTTGTGATGGTTATGAACTTAAGTCAACTTTCCGTCTAATTTTTTTAAATTTTAATTTTATCCAAATGAAACAATGTTATTCAGTTTTGTATCAAATAGCCACCTTATATTTCCTCCTTAAGGTAGCTCCACCGCAAAACGACTCAAATTTAATATTATTCATGTTCTGACTTCTTGTAGAACTACATTTAATCGACATAATCAACAAAGTCATGCTTTTCCACGGTATTTGTTCGCAAATAAATCAGGAACTTACATTTCACTAAATGAATGAAACATTGAGAAAATATCATTTTTCTATCTTTTGTTAATATTTTCGCGAAAGTCTGCTCATGAAAAGAGGATCCGTGTAAACTGAATCGTAAAGAAGTTTAGTCACCTCTACATCTTCTTTTTTCATTATATGGAAATTAATGCAAAAATATAAGACAAAATAAGTTAATACTAATGCCACTGCAGTTGGCTACTATGGTCGTAAAAAAAGCTCATAAAAATTAATTCGTCGTATCAACAGAATATTTTGCCCATTAATTTTGTTTTATGGTAGATTAGGCCTCCGCGGGGAGATTATCAAGTTTTAAACAACTCCCACGAAATGGACGAATTTAGTATTTGCTTCGACTCACGTGGTCACAGTAGAACTACATTATGTCTGGAGGAAATGGGGTTTCGGCATAAACGGAAAAGGGTAAATAGCGTGGGGGAGTGAGTGAAATAGGGAAAACATTGGCAAGGGTTAGGAGGTGTTTGTATAGGTGGTTCACAAAATATAACATATTAGCTTGGCAGATAAAATCCTTTCGGCCCTTTTACCAATTGAATAATTTAGTCCCGGTAGGGAATAACCCGGTGGCCTGGAGTGGGAGGACATCGAGGAGACGTGGTTAGAGTGGGGGTCATAGTATGAGGGCATTGGGGATGGGATACGCTAGGGTAAAGGTGGATTTAGAGGGAAGGAGATGGTAAGGTATCATGAAATCGCAGGAAATTTGGAGAGATTAGAATACATTGAAAAACTAAAAAAAACACATATTTGTTATCTATCACTCAAGATTCTTTTAGCATTAGGTTTGGCTGGTCGGCAAGTAGCAATGAGATAGCAAAGAAACCACTTACACTACCGAGCCATATTATTTTAGGGTGAATTTAAGGGTGGGTTTATGCGAAACGGATATACTCTACTGCCTACACTAGCACAGGAGTACAGCCACAGTAACACTGGAGACGGAGTCTTGCTCTATATGCCACGGCATTGTCATCCTGTTGCTTTGGAGCGGCCGAATGTTTCAAGAAATATGAATAGCAAAAAATGACGAAAAAGGATTGACATTTTTACACACGAATTTTGATGCAAAAATTTGCATTATTGATCCATACCACTTTGACCGTAATTTATGATTACTTAAAGTCAATGCTGAGCTAAACCTGATTCACAGGGATGCGACACCTGACATGTTAGAATACACAATGCAAATCCGACACGCTAACACAGAACCCACACCCTTCTCATCCCCCATGGAAAGTACGTCACCCTAGCTTTGGAATTGTTTATCTTCACCCTATCCCTCCTTCTATGCAAATCTTATACTCCTATAATCATGTATTTAGAGATTTTATAACCAGACATGAAATTCCAAATCCCGCAAACCACTTCCTCCTCAAATTACGTCATTCCAAAAATTTTACGTATAATGACCGACTGCAAAAACTACACATCATGTATCTAGTTATCTATTTGAGCTTTTAAATCAGCAATTCAAAGAATTCGTTCAATAGACATTGCAAAAGCATTCGATAAATTGATTGACTTCATAAATGCTCTCATAACCTATTGGGCCAGTTGGAATTAGGTAAATAGGTACTTATCAGTTCCATAAATAACCAAGGTGGCGGATGCACGATAAACAGATTGGAGGTTTAATTATTTGATGAAAGAGTTATTATGCGATGAATGACGTGTTTTAACGAATACTATATATAATCGTAATGCAAATCATTAATTATATGCTTAGGGTACACATGCATAAATTTTCTCCTTTGGTATGAGAGTAGGCCAAACATTCATAACAATAGCTATTACTTCGATAAATTTAGGAAGAGCGGGTTTCCGAATAATAAGCTATGAAGTAGGTAAAGCTTACAACCCAAATTTATTAGCGAGGTCCATAACTGTATGGTTGCCATTACTATTGATCGCTAAGTGTTTGTTCAGCCGGTCATGAGCCAAAGTATATAATCTAAGAGTTAGTGAAATTTCAGTGTAAAAACCTTGAAAATTACGATTAAAGCCGTCTTAATCGAATGGTTAAATTATAACGGAGTGAGAAAGAGTAAAACGTGCTTATCATTCGTCAACATACCAAAACAGTAAAGTTCAAACTCGTGAAGATAACGTAGCTGGTATTCCTGTCCCTTAAATAGTATTTTCATTCCTGAGTATCATTAGAGGGATGAGGGAACATCAGAGATAAGATGAGTAGCAAGGATTGGTGTAAATAACAACGGGAGGAAAAGGTAACAGAGGACGAAATAAGATCCACGAGGAAGTAAGTTGGTGAGGGGGAGGGTAAATGTGATCGCCTCCACCCCCTCTTGCGGCGTGGGTGACAATGAAACGCTCTCAAGAATGAAGAGGGCGTTGAAGAAGGGAGATGACAACAATCGAATAGGAGTGATGCGTGGGCCATGAGTAAGGCCTCTTGGTAGTGTAATCCGTTCTCTAAAGTTGGGAGTGACGTCTTGTATTTTTGTGACAACATCCTGCTTTTCCTCCAATTGAGAGAGGTGGATAGAACTTTGGCGCAAAACTTTCCCATTCTGTTTTCGCTCCATGATGAGAGTGAAGACGCCCCTTAGTATATTTTCCGTGGACCGTCATATTTCCTGTCTCCAACACCCAATGCAATCGAAACCCTCGCTCGAGTATATTGTCGTCATGAATCTCGACCTATACTTCTCATTGGATGGAAATTGTTGCCGCGATAAAAAAATCCATGCCATAATTCTAATTTTGAAGCAGCTCAAGAATCAGAACGCAGTAAATCATCGTTAGCACTTATCAATAGGAAGAATTGGTTTGTAACTCTTAACTACGATCTCATTTCAGCTATCAGTTTAGTTCTGTCATAAAATATTCAGTTTTCCTATTCATAAAAATATATACTTGTTTATCCTATTCATTGATTAATTATACACATTATTTACACCAAACTAACTTTTGTCTCTTATATTTTTTATGATAGATTCCCTCGTTGGGTATTCCTCGGAAATTCTTCCCGTTGATTATTTCAAGAAGCTTTTGTGTCAGTAAATGTGTTTACACATTAAGCGACATGGAGCATACATAATACATAAGCTACTCTCTTTTGCATTATAGCATAGTAGCCATTAGGCATATTTTCTTCATGGTTCTAATGAGGACTTCTTCATTGGTGAATTTCTCTCTGTTAATTTATTCCACACCATTCATTGATGAGGCAATATTTGAAATGCTTTCAATCTCCTTTGTTTTGCAGCTTTTATCATTCCAACTTTAATACCAAATGAGAACTAAATGCGTTTATTTTAATGAGTTTCCTCCTTATATCCAACCCCGACTAGCTGGCTGTAAGCAGGCTCAAAAAGGGAGGAATCAGGCGAGATGATGTGGAATATGAACATAATAAGAACTTTGAAGTAGCAACTTTCCACAGATAAATATTTTAATTCGACCCGGGTTTCGATGCACTGCATCATCATCAGGTACATAAATTTGGAAATCAAGGTATTCACTCCCTCTTTCCACTTTCCTAACCTCCCTCACCCACCTTCTTTTGTATATATATCTTTATTTACAAATTTATGTACCTGATGATAAAGTGCATCGAAACCCGGGTCGAATTAAAATATTTATCTGTGGAAAATTGCTACTTCTAAGTTGTTAGTAAGAAGGCATCCTCTGGTATAATATCTTCATTGCTTGAGCTTTCCTTCTAACAACTGTCTTTTGCTGAAGATACAGGTCTTCCGGGTTTTACACCGCGTAGGTCCATTTTTCTTCCGACGACAGTTTCCATTGAAATAAGCAAGAATGAAGACAATTTCAATAGGGAAGATGGCTATTCCATCGGTAATGCCTGGAAACGCGTTTTGCGCGGGAAAAATATAAACAGCAACAGCCAATCACGAGCGACCAACATACTGCATCCGCACTTCACTGAACTGAAGAAGCCGACTGCAACGCCGGCGAAACTATCGTCCGAAGAAAAATGGACCTACGCGGTGTAAAACCTGGAAGAAGTGTAATTTCACACTCATCAACCCGCGGAAGCATACACAAAGAACTGTCTTTTGCTTCTTCCATCAACAGTTATACCTACTACTTTCCTAATTGAAAAATAATTCAAATACTGTTAATGCAGAAGGAAATGAACTTGAGGGGTTCATATATTCAGCAAGCAGGGGCATGAATCCTCACTGGCGACACTCCCAACTTAAGTTAATTTCATCGAGATATTTCTCAAGTTAAAACAAGGTTCATATTCATATTTTATTTTAAAAGCTAAGCAGTTGCAAGATGCATCAAGTAAATAATGTTACTTCATAGATAAAAAACTTATACTATATGATTCAACTTCTCTGTAATTACAAATTGTACCTACTACACATATGAGGCTCGAACTCGACTAATTTGTTCCACGCCGCAACCTAAAAACATCTTCTCAACCAATGGTATTTTTAAAATTATATATTAAGTATTACAGAGTGTAGTAATTTACCATAAAATATTTGAGTAAACAGAATTAACAAATTTCTACATTTCTGACTCTAAATGGGCGTCAAAACTACCTCATCTTCTTAATTACAAAGATAATCCAACGGGTCGAAGGGGTAGAACTGTAGATTCTTGAGCGGCATATACATTGAAATGGCTTTTGTCGACGACGACTTCCTCTTCACTCTTTCTCCATTTCATAATGATTTGTGATATACTTACTTTCCCCTCTAAAGTGCTATGAACTATTTGTAAGAGTGTAATATACGTAATAAAACTAACGTAATATACGCCGGGGAGGGGAGGGGTAGGGTTATATAAAATATTTCGTTGCCTTATATAGGGTGGAAGGGTAATTGAAACGTAAGTACATACCCATCATGCCGTTCCCTTTTGGAGTAAGCACAGTGAAAACTTTAATCTTCAGTGATTAGTATATAAGGCTAAGTCTACTAGAATATTTTCATACATACTGCTCTATCCACGACACCTCTTTGGCATCGCTTACATTCGTAAATTGCTTCAGACGCATCTTACTGTTCTTAACACTCCTTATATTCCGTCTCTCCCACCACATTCACTTATGATTTCTTGGTCTAACTCATCCTCACGCCATTCACTCCACTCTCGTGTATCTGTTTCGTTATTCGAATCTTTTCCATTCTCTCAACCAAACCAACGAAGCACACTACTTTCGTATTTTCCCATCACTGGATAATCCTACCTAGATTCTTTCACCACCCACTCATTGCTAGCTCTATAATTCCTACTTTGACCACTAACATTTCTCAGGTACCCAAAATTCACTGAATTAGGTATAATATTACGTGTATACTGACATTCCCAGGTTTTGCTGCCATATAATAACGTTGGGTGGAGTACCTACACTGTTCCACACTACAATTTTCTTACTCAAGACTTCCTGCCTGAGAAAGATGCAATGCATCGAAAATCGTGTGGTAGTGAATTTTTTGATTGCTTGTAGACAATTGCTCATCTTTGCATCGATCCATTACGTGTTAAATTTCACGTAATTTCGGCTAAATCTCCTAAAATATTAATCTTATTTTTATGTTTATCTCTCATCCCCTCTGCCCATGGTATTCCTCCCTATTGTCTCTCAATTACACTTTCCATCCATCCTTCTTTACATTACCGGTTTCTGCTTTCACCCTTCTCTCCCTCAACCCTTCGTGTCGTATTCGTTCTTTCTGAAAACTGCCAAAAGTCACCTCCAATAAATTCTCTTCGTCGTTTTGTTCGGCGTTTCTCACACAAATTCTTGTATGTCTACTCAAGTTCCCATTGCAGGCATCCCAGCATCCGCTCATACATATAAGCAAGCACACAAATCGAAAGTGTATTTTCCGCAGCCTGGAATCCTTACCAAGCGTCCCCCTAACCCTTTTCCTACTTCTCTACTCCCTTTTCCCCAACATCTCTACTTATTCCTTCACCAATATTCCACCGCGCCCATTCCTTCAATCCCACCAATTTCACTTTCGCCGCCCGCACGACCTACTAGTGGTAATGGACAACACGTCCTTTTTTTCCCTTTCACAATGTATTGTTTTGACAAAATGATTTTTTGGCAGAGGGATGCCATTCTCAATTCTTACATACGTATTACACCTTTCCTTTTCGAAATAGGCTAAGTTATTAAAAAGTTGAATGCTCGCTGTGAGACATGTAAATCTTACTTTCATTTGATAACTTCCTCCAAACTTTCCTAATCCTTGCAATCCTCTTCAGCTATAGTTACACTCACAAATTGTTTCATACTACTCCACCTGTTCCTTAGTCTCCTAATATTACTTCTTTTATTAGTCTCTGCCACCACATATACCACGAATTTCTCGGTCTACCTCTTCCTTCGCCACCATTTACTCCTCTTTCATGTATCTGCTTTGCTTTTCGACTGTCATTCATTCTGTCGACGCAGCGAAACCAAAGAAGCCAAATAATTATTTTAGAAAGTTATTAATGTGGTGGTCCATCCCTATTAATCCTGTGGTTGCGGGTTTGAGTCCCGTATGACTAGGTCTCCACCAAGGGCATAGGTGCCACTGTCAGTTCTGTTGGTTCGCCCCCAGGATGACAAGCAACCTGATGACAAGCAAAGAGTGGCTAAATGGAATTTCAGGAATATTCGATCTACCAGAATTGCGCGGAGAGAAAAGAAAAATTAGAATGGCATTTTCCTTGTAGTGTTCATTCAGAAAACCCCATTTCTTGCATTCACTTTTTCATTTTCAAGCCAGCCGTTTTTCCTCCCAGCACCAAGGCGTCGCTTCACAATCCCACACAAGTCGATATATATTAAACGCAAGCGGGTCAAAAGCTCAAGCTCTCCGAATTCTTTTTCCCCTTCCTCTTAATTTTTTTTGTGTGCACGCGTTCGGGTCCGGGGCCATCTAAATCCACCGATTCGTTTCCGTCCCATTCCCCACCCCCGCCCCGGAGCCGAAGGGCAAAGAGAGCTAATTCTCCCACTAACGACGCAAATGGAGCTGTAGCTTTCGACAGTTGTATCTGTCTCTCTCTTGCATTTTTTCGAGCGAGCGCACGGACCTCAAGAGGTCTTATATTTAGAACCATCCCCAACCCTCTGACCCGATCGCGGGGAAGGTAATAAGGGAATTCTCCTGGGGGTTGGAAACAAGAATATTTTGTAGCATGAAAAGCTTTATTGGCGGAATAAGTTAAAATAATTTTGACTCGAAAGTAAATAAACCTTCACGATATGTGAGTGTACCTATGCCTGGAAAAAAGTTACACTTTCAGAATTTTTCCGAAGGTCGTGTTTGAACCGGAAAATTTAAGAGGGAAAATATGATCCATTTGAAAAGCTTCAAGGGAAGTACGTTCTTTTCGTTTTTCAGAAATACGTTATGGCCACTGCTAATAACGTTTTATCCCTTTATTACTATTTAAAAAAGTACAGATTTCAATGACAAAAATGCTGTCTTTGTTTATTCACAAACTAAATAAACCCCATGGAACAAAAAAGCAACAGATGCAATATCGTGAAAATAATGCCATGGAGTGCCAGCGTGCGAGAGCTAATTACTACTGTCCTCAGTGGGTAGCCTGGGTAGCTTAACTGGTTGGAGCAGTCGGCGCGAAATCGAGGGGTCTGGGTTCGAATCCCAATCCAGGCGAATGATATTTTCACTGTGAATTTCACACAATTGTGTGACCATCTGCGGATTACTCCTTTAAGGGCGGACAGTCCCGCAGTTATTCGAATCCAGGTTTTAAAACACAAATGAAGATTGAGTTAAAAAAAATATATCTTTTCGCAGACGCAGATATAGTTTTCGATTGAAAGGCAGCACGATCTTCGAAACTATGGATTTCGGATGAGTTGATATTTTACAGAGCTCTCGAGAAGCGTAAAAGCCTTTCCTTATTTGCCCCCGAAGGAGTTATTGCCCGCGGGATAGAGGGTGAGTTAGAGCATTTTTTACGACCTTCCCTTAATCGGGTTCGTAGTAAATTTCTTCTCCCCTTCTCCTTTCTCTACGTCTTTCATTAAATCTGGTCGCGGAAACATTAAGCGCAAAACATGATTCAAAACTCCGAAAAGGGGGACATTACTGCACTCGCTAATTTGCACTTAACTCGCCCTCGCTGTACAATTCGCCTCGCAATCCCCCTCAATAAATTTTATTCCAAAACGACTTTCAATTTACTTGAGGCCTCCTTCCACATCCCCTCGAAGAGCACTCCGTTGAACCGAATCAGTATTCTCCTCACGCCCTCTTTTCCGACTTGGCTAAACCTTCTACTCCTTTTTGCCTCGCTCTTACCCCCTTCCCTGTCTACATCACCCTCTTCTCCTGCCCCTCCCCCCGCACTCCACCTCCCCCTATCTTAGCGCCAACACCTAGCTCGTACACCTACTCCTCCTGGTGCCTTAACCCACCCGTGCGAAGAAATTTTCCCCCGCCAAGAATCTTTTCCTAACGAACGCCCCCATTCGCGTTACCTAGCTTCAATCTTCGTCCGTCTGGAAGTATCTACTGGACCGAACGTAGTGATGACTCGTGCCATGGAAATGATTTCAGTCACCGGATCAAGAGTGACTAAGGAATCAGAGTACCCAGGAGAATTTCGGAGCAGTTGATTCAGGTCAAAACCCTGCGGAACCTCCTCCTCACCTAGCGGAGGCGGCGGCGGCGCTAAGTTTTCCGTCGTCTTCCCGTCAAGGACGAGTGAATTACGATTGACGAAAGTATCAAGGCTTATAGTTTTTTAAATGAAGTAGTAAACGGTTGTAAAGTGACTGTTTACTTTCATTTTTTAAAACGGAGTGTAGAGGATTCGCTATCAATACAGACAAGTAATACTTCAAGGAGGTTAATTATATTTCATCGTAAAATTATAAAGTAATATGAACAATCTGAATGAAATTAAGTAGATATTGAAAATAATCTCTCCTCTGGTTGGCTGCCCGTAATATAACGGAAAAGACTTCCTTAGATAAGGTTTGCTCATTATCCATTGACGACACAGTCTGAGTCCGGCCTTTGTAATAGGTTCGGTAATATTACAATCAACTTCTCCGCGAACGCCACTGTCCATATCCGTCACGTCAGAAAACACCGATCGTAATCCCGCCCTGAGGCCGGAGGTGCGACTTTGCCAATATCATTAGGATAATTATCATTGTAAAGTGCAGCTTACTTGCTACACATCTTGGAGAGTTTTATATGAAAGTATTATTTCCTACAGTAACTTACTTAAATTTAGCGCGGTGTTGGAGACGGTTGCCTACGTGGCCTGGTGGTGAGCACATGGAGTGTAAGTTTCGCAATAGTGCTCTCTATAAGACCCATACTGCCAACTATATGTGGAATGCTCAATACCGCGGTCATCTGTTGAGTTTAACCCTCCAGCGGGCGCGCCATATTCTCTGACACTAGCGGGCGCGCGTGGCACTCAGTGCCACACTTTGTTTTCTGCTGATATTTGTAACAAAAACTTGAATAAAGAAGGGTACATTCCTTTCCTTGTTTTATTTTTAATGTTTTACATAGTTAACGCATACAATACATATTTTTGCAAACACTTTTACCATTTTAAACATCTGCTATAATTTTTTTTATTTTTTCGCAATGCCTAAAACTCAATTAGAATATTAGAAAGATTGTATCTCTTAAGGCTATTTTACGTTATTTATGTTCACTGTTTGCACGTAGTTTCTATTTCACAGTGCTTTTGGCAATGAAAGTCATTGCACTTCCCACATTTGATTGTCGTTGATATGTACTTTCCACGGCCACACAATACGCTTTTCCGCGTTTCTTACTTGCTTTTTCGCTCTTTCTTTCTTCTTTCTTTCAATTTGCATCTCTTCATTTAGATACCTTATCAAGAATAATTTAGTGTCAGCTGGTAAGAGACAAAGGCATAAAATAAAAGGACAAAAAATATGCAATGGAAATTATTCCTACAATTATACTCACATCATAGGGCTCGCGTTGGAGATAATACCACAGCTCAATTTCCGAAGGTTTTTCTCTCCGTATTCAGCTGCTTCTAATCACTAGACGTTTAGATGTTAGCTCAACCATATATCAGAGGAGTAATGGTGAAAATTCTTATATTCCTACCTACTCACATCACACTACATCTTAGAGAAAGTAACAATGTTGATCAATTAGTACCACAATTGAATCGAATTTCATCACCAGGCGCGCGTTGCACAGAGTGCAACAAAGACGTCCACATCAGGTACTAATACGTTTTATTAACAAAGGCGGGAAGCCTTGCGCTACTATTTCCAGCAGAAATCTTTATACTGTTACAAAGAAGGAATAATTGGTTCGTTTGGGTCACTGACCTTCCACTATTGTGAACATGACAACAAAACGAAAAAATGTTGCACTTTGTGCCACAGCGCGCCCGCTGGAGGGTTAAATAAAAATATCCAAAAAGCCGCGGCAGAGATATCGTTTTTTGGAGCTTGTGGAAATCGGGTTGGTGTGAGGGCTAGAATACTGGCTTCCCATCCCGAAGGGCCCGTGTTTGAATCGTGGCAGAGGCGGATATTTGTCAGGAAACACCAATTCCTTCGTAGTTGTCATATGCAGATAGTTTCAACTACATAACTCCATCTGTGGGAAGGAACGTTAAGCCGTGGTCCCTTGACATTTTTCGTAAAGAGCATGCTAATTCCGACCCAGGTTTCACTCAACCCATTTTTTGCTTTCTTATGACTTCTTCTTCTCACAATCCACCCAGCCGTTACTATGGAGCAAAATTGCACCAGCCGTCGGTCGGTTCTACAAATAATTAACTAAAGTGTCCATGATATTTTATATGCTCAAGAATACGGAGTCAAGAAGAGCAGTAACGGATTGTCAATGAACGGGATTTAACATTATAGTTCAACAAACCGTCAAGCCAATCAAGAAATTACCACCAATGTAAATTATCATAATGATTCTCACGGTAATCCTTCCAGCCTTATGAAGAAAGGGAAAGGTCAGTGAAAACAGAAATAAGAACGAAGGGATTAGTAATGTATATATCACAGAAATATTATCAGCGAAAAAACCGAAAGAATGGGAGCAGGGAAAAACAAGAATGTAATCAATTAAAATGTCATGGGAGAATATAAATCGATTAGCATATTAAAGCTCAATTCAGGGATAAACTTGAACCAAAGCCTTACTTCATATTTTTCTGAGGAAAACACGAGAAAATTAGGAGGAGGTAAAAATGCAGCAACCTCCTTGTTACATGTGCTATTTTAATTGGCATAAAATGATAAGATTTCCAGAGAGAGACCCAATATTATGCAATAAATGCAGTTCTAAAACGTAAAGGTGACGAAAATTGAATTTGTTTTCACATAGGATACATACAAAGGCATATAAATTTATTCAGAGCGGTTATAAATTACGTCATTCTTAACGCAGGAATCGCGAGGTTCTTTCTGAAAATATATTTATGGTTTTAGATTTTTTACCGTCCTTGGCTATGTTAATTCTTGTTAATATTTCCCTAACTTTGTAGATATTGTCCCATATAAGATTCCGAGGTATTGTTACTCACTAAACTCGACAGTAAAGTTGATAAGGGTAATTTCAGACAGAGTTGGTTAGCTTAAAGTGCTGGGATATGCTTCAAATGGATGACTTGTAGTGCAGGGAATCATGTAGAATGTAAACATCTCTTTACTAGAGATTTTAGACTCTTAGCATTTACTTCATGAAGTTAATGATATTATATAATGGACATTTTGATGGAGATTGCATCCTGCATTATACACTCAGACTGATGAGTCTGCTTTGTGTGTGTAAGGGTGAACCTAGATTTGGTTTTGAAGATAGAAGACATTTAAGACTAAAGAAAGTGTTAGTAAAAGTCACAAAAACCGTCATATTTCAATAGTGAGATGAGCTGAAGGTAAAAATTGCCGTGAGTTTAAGATAGAGACTATGCGCAAGAAACAGCACTAGTTTAAACATTCCATCAAGGGTTACGACCATTTGAAAGACCTTCAATGGCAGGCCAATGAATATAACGGAATACAATCACTGACTCCCTGCTTTATTTTTCCTTAATGAATGAAAATCATGATTCATTAAAGGCAAGCGTACATGAATGTCCACGACCGCGATTAATGAAAAGCTGCATCAAGTGAGTTATGTTACACGCTCAGTACCTAATCATGTACCAGTGCAGCGCAGCATATTAATGCATTCAACAACGATAAATGTATCATCTCCCGGAGGGCCCTCGTGTGGCATCGCTTATGGCACGGCTGGAAATCTGCGCATCGTGAGGAATTCGTTTTTCCTGAAGCGGCACAGAATCCACAGTTCACGTTTTTTGCTCCGGCGCGATAAAGTACAATTCATGCATCCAAGTGCATAAATTACGGCACTGGTTTTATGAGCTCTGGGACGCAAAAAAAAGGGTGAGGATCATGGCGGACTAATCCGTATCTCCTCCCTCCCATGGGCTATATCAATGGGAGTGAATTAGGTAATTTATGGATGCACAATGCTCATCAATTCATTGGAAATTCCGATATGTTTTCTACAATATGCATAAACTCAAAATTTTGAAGAATTTTGCATTTTGATGCATCGATAGTGGAATTCCCTGCCCCGGACAACGATCAATGTTTTGAAAAAGAGAGTTTTAAAATGAATCTATGGCGACTATTTCTCCATGGATACTCCTCCGATAATGCAAGCACCGAGATTCGGTAACTATACAAGTTTACAGAAAACATCCATGGGTTCTTAAATTAAATGATTTTAACTGAGCTAGGTGAAGTAGATTATTACGTCAATGTAATAGTCCGAATGCCATAAGTTTTCAATCACTTTCAGTTATATCACATGCATTAAAATATTGGATCATCATCCACAGCTCTACAGTTAAGGAGGGCCTAGGATTCCACTATTATATGCCTCCATTCCAATATTCTTCTTGCCTTCTCCCTCCATATTGCTACTCCCATTGCCCTCAGATCTTCTTCAACATCCTGCAGTCATCTTCACCGTGGTATTCCTCTCTTCCTCAACCATTCCACTGTAGTACTGAGTAGTCGTTAGGGCATTCTTTGTTAACCCATTGCTTCTATGTGGCCCAGCCAAGCCAGCTGCAGTGACTTGGAGATCCTAACTATATCCTCTCCTAATACTTCATTTACCTCCCAGTTCATTCTGATTCTGATATCTGCCCCTCTCAAACCCGTAGATATATTCATCTCATTATTTTCCTTTCAAATCTTCTTAATGTTTCTTCGTCATTCTTGGATAAAATCAACGTCTCTCCTCCATCAGTTATAACAGGTCTTATGAGGGTCTTATATATTTTCAATTTTACATTCTTGACAAAAATAATGATTTAAGGAGAGATTAGTCAAATATGACTTATTGCCGGTCATAACCCTTTGGTCGATCTCATTAGAAATCTTCATTATTTAGACTAACTCCTAGATAATAGGACTTTTTGACACCTTAGAACTCCCAATAGTTCCCAATTATTATGTTTTGCAGCGCACGCCTGCTTGGTAGAGATGACATTTTCATATATTTGGTCTTTTCGTCATCGACAGAAAGATTGTACATTTAACTAAATATTCTATCTTGTCATAAAAATATATTCTCCAGTTATATTTAATTTTGTACATTTAAAGTAAAACGCTTGGTTCTATTCCAAACTTTATAATGGCTAATATCGTGGCTTACCATGTTTTCGACACACGAATGCCTTTATGAAGGATATTCCCCAACGTTGCTATTTAATTATTATTTTGGATCAATGATTGGTAGCCCAGCGAACCCCTCGTAGCTATTAATCAACTGGGTGCATCGGAAATACGATAATATCGCCATATTTTGGGGAAACGATGTAATTTTGAATATCGGAATTTAATATGCCAATCATTTGTTCAATATTGCCTTTCTCTAGCGTACTTTAATGACAGCCACATTTTCGTAAATGCGCAGAATTCGGGGAAACGGAATGACATAGAACAGTTAAACTAATTAACATGGTTTTTCGTCACACTAAAACGTAGATTTTCCTTCGTACAACAAGCATCGCAGTTTTAAATACATATTTTTGCTAACACTATCAGATTATCTGATGCCTTTTATCATTGAAATTATTAGGATGCACTGTTTCATACGAAGTAAGTTTACCATGCAAACCTAAATATTTTTCTTTTGCCAGCGACAAAAATGTCATGGTTGGCTCTAAATATTTTGAAATATCCAAGTACATTCGTGCCTTTAGTTAATAAATATCCACCTCCGTGGAGGCACAGAAACAAAACCTGAATTAGTCTCCCACCCAACAATCCAACATTTTCGTCTCTCTGCAATTGAAATGTTATCATAAAAATCCATATATATTTAATCAATTGCTCATGCATGGCAATTGCCTACCTATCTCCGTATAGTCCTTTTTGAATACATGCATCAAGGTTCAGTCCTTATGCTTCGGTCGACTTCACTGAAAGCATCAGCACAACGGAAAAGTAGAATTCCCTGAATGCATTTGAAGCATTTCCTCGGCTTTACGTAAATTTGCTATCTTACCTCCATTCCCTTCCCCAAGGGTCGCACCTTCTGCCTCCAAGAAAAAATAGATCGTAATGAGGATACGGAGAAAAAAATCCCCGGACTGAGCCTATTCCCATTACCCACCTCTTGCTCCCTCCCCGTCTCATGGCTCATCTTGTCTCGCCAAGTCTCCTCCTTCCAAGCTATCTTCCTTACTTTTTTCCTGCTCTCCCTTCTCAGCTCCATTACTTTCTTAAGCTCCATTTAAATCCTTCTCTTTCGAAAGGAACGGGGATATGCTCCCCTCTGCGCATTTACAGGCTTGACTGCGATATTCCTAATCTCTACCCCCACACTCTCCGTAAAAACCCAACCAAACCCGACTGGGCGGCGGCTCCTGCGGCCGGCTCCTTTGGGAGAATCCCCTCGAATACCGAATCTGCCTTTCCGAGAAAGTCCGCGGCGCTCAAGAAGGTGTGGTTCGTCCTTCCCTACCTCCCCAAACCTCTAACCGTCTTTTAAGTTTTCTCCTCCGTTTCTAGTCCTTATGCTTTCTTGGTTCGTACGGTTCTACATGTAGGTTCTTACAAGTACACTGTGAGCTCTTGCAGGGACGTAATGCAAGGGTTATTAGATCACTAAAATTTCTATTCTCTCACTCGTTTAGACCTTTTCGTTAGAGCACTGTTATCTAAAATGCATTCATTACTGCCGTTGTATCTAATTAATAAATATTGTCAACGATTGATCTAATCCTTAGCATCTTGAATCAACCACCTCGTTCGATTTCCTTTCCTAATTTAATAAGAATACCATTATATATAAAAAAGAGAAAAAATTATTTGGGAAATTATACTCACGTAGTGGTTGTGGCAGTTATATTATTGGGTATATCTACTGATTCGGTTTATATCACACCGTCCAATTTCAGGTGTCAATCCTAACACCTAAACTATATACATGCCGGAAGCGGGACTATAACCCGCGACAACTGACTCGTCAGATCAGTTCGTTACAAAGCTGGCAGCTGCATTTGACTGAAAAATAAATGTGTACACACACAGTGTGCACAATAACCACAGAGTCTTTCCCACTTATCAGGGTACGCCCAGTCAAAAGAGCTTTACTCGGCGTTAGACCTGGAAAATTAGCTCCATTTTAGTAATTTTCTCCGCATCACCTTATCCCAGCGTATCTCCTCCTATTCTGCCATCCACCGTTAAAAAAAATCATATTTCCATTTTATAGTTGTCACTTAATATGTATGTTGCTTTTTCTTTAGTATCACTCCGCCCCATTTTCTTACTGCGATGCTCCTCCTATTCTGCCATCCACCGTTAAAAAAATCATATTTCCATTTTATAGTTGTCACTTAATATGTATGTTGCTTTTTCTTTAGTATCACTCCGCCCCATTTTCTTACTGCGATAAATAAAAATTCTGAGTTACTTCTACTAATGTTTATTATTTAAGTAAGAAACAATAAAACGTGCCCATTCTCCGAATTTTAAACTCATATTTTGTCTGTTTAGTACATTTCTGAATATAGGATAATTAAAATTTAATATCTGGAAAAATAATTAGTAAATATAGGATAAAGTTTTATTACGTCACAGCGTGTTATAACAATGGCAAAATATACTTTACCCTAAAAAAGAAGCCATTTTCACTTTATTTCGATCATAAATCAGCAAGCCCTGCATACAATGGAAACATTCCGCATGCCTCAAAAGGCAGCTCAGAAATCGCTACAAATGGCAAGTACCTACCATTCATGAATCTCAAAACTTCCCTTTAGGGGGTCCATCAAAATGGTAATTTCATTTTTGGCGGAATATGCGGAGAAAAGAAATGGTGAGCCTCGCATTGCAATAAAAGGTACGATATATTATAGCTTAAAAGTAATACAGCAGATGACACAGCAATGGAAAATAGTTGGATTAGGCTCATCCTTCCTACTCTTATTTCCATCACGAGTCCCAGTGTACATAACGTGAAACTCGGCTCGGGAAATAAGGGATGACATTGTAGGCGCTGGCGAATGGATTTTTTTTCGGAACTCATTCCAGTTTTTTTTATTTTCAAGGCGCCTTGGGCTTAACTTATCCCATCGGATCCAAGAAACAGTCGGTCGTTTCCTTATTCCGTCGCTACTCCCCAGCCTATTCCTTCATAAAATGCGCCCATTGTCTCAAGACATTCTCCCCATTGCTCCCTTCCCTCGTATCCCTCCAACTCACGGCACTCACCCCTCTTGAAACCACCACCGGCGCTCACCCCCGGATTCCTCCACCCCATCTTTCGTTCTCCCTCCCTCTTCCCGTGCACACTGTTCCTCGGGTCCCTCTCAACGCAACGTCCCCAACCACCGCTAACTTATAATCCACTCTCGCCACCTCACCCACTCCCCAGAGAACTACTATAGGTCGTTTCACATGCAGCTGAGAGTATGGACTCTCATGAAGATTCGTTTCCCGAATAAATCTCCATAAGGCTGGAGGTGCGATGTTGCCAATAGCAGGAAAATTAACATTGGACTGTGTAATATACTAACGGCACATCTAGGAGTCTTCCAATATGCGAATATTATTACTTAAAATTGCTTACTTAAATATAGCGTGATGCTGGAAATGGTGCTCAACGTGGCCAAAACTTTAACACACGGGGCTTAAGTTTGGCAACACTGCATTACGCCCATACATTCAAGTAAATGTGGAACGCTCAATAATGCCTCCATGACCACTCGCATCCCCTTACAATCCGTCCCTTTCACTGATGTCATCCCATAACCGTATCCATCCATCTTATCACACTCCAATACTTACGCACCATTCAGAGGAGGATGGGACCTTTCCGTTTACTCTATAGCGCTGCATATAAAACATAAAAACGTACTTCCTTTCCATTCGTTTGAGACCCCGCGAACTTGAAAACAGTTAGGAAGCACAAGTCATGTGCGCTAACTAACAAAGGAACATGGATAAACGTATCCATGATTGTTGTTTTTGTGTTGATTTTCAGACAAGATCCCAAATATTGATAATGCAAATTTTATAATTTTCTACTCTGCGATAAAAAGTGTATTGTTTTAAAATACGTACTTAAAACGAATTCCATAACTATAGGCAAAACATACGGCCAGGACTTTTGTGAAGCAACAGAAGCAGGCTACCGAACGTTTCGCCTGCGTGCATCATTACATTAATCGTCGTCCGTGTCCGCTAGTGTGCGCTGATGTGTTCCAATCTACATTTATTTCAACATTTTAAATGGAAAATTTCCAATAACTCACGTTTACAAGTCTACGAATTGACTAATGGGGAGGCTACAAGTACTCTTTTTTTTAACTCGTTGGTTATTTTAGAGGGTCCAATGCGAGCCAGACATATTCCTACGTCGTGAGAAGGACAACTCTCACATTGCCAAAAAGGCGACCGATAATTGAAGTGATTTTTAACAGGAAGCAAGGTGGGTAGGTTGGAGGATGGGAAAGGACAGAGAGAGAGGCTCGGCGTCGGAATCACTCTGCTCTTAAAGGTACCAAGGCGTCCAGTGTTCAACATCCCATCCGATGGATGGAGTACTGTACTTGAGATGCTACCCACAACTAGGGATTGACATTCCATTGAAAATATTTCACCATATCCATGATTCAAACAAGGGCTCTGTAGATGGAAATCCAGTATTCCAGTCACCACACCAAATTCCAAGGTGACCGAGAAGTCTGGTGTATTTGGGTTCCTTTATATTCATTTCAGGATTTATTTATAATATATTATAGATTCTGAATACAAGTAGCCCACATAAGTGAACTTGAGGAGTGACGTGCAATAATATTCCGCTGAGTAAGATTATACATTCCAATCAAATGTTCAGTCATAGGAGTTGCAATGTCCTGGACGTTCATTCAAATTATTGGAAGAATACTTGTAGAGGAAATATTTAACACAAACGTAGGGCTATTCCAACCGAAATAGTCCAGCAGTCTTCGACTAGTAAGAAGTCTGAAGTGTCATATCCAATGAAATAGTGGAGATGACACAGGTCATCTAGCACAAAACACTATTGAAATTCATGAGGGAAGAAGCTCCGAAATGTGAAAAATTACACAGGTACCCATCGTGTCTTCGCAAAATCTCAGCCACTGACGCGAGTTAAACTCGTGTCCTTCGGTATACGAAGCCAGCGCTCTATGCACCATATAAACCCGAACCACTGAGTCCATTCTCGAAGCGAATGGGTAATTACAACTCCAAAAATAATGGACTATCGTATGGGTTCATTAAAATATCGCATTTGCACCACCACTTGATATTTTTCATGCAACAATTATTGCATGGGGACAAGATGCGGAAATGTATCATTACTTAATCGACGAAACCATGCAAAGAAATTGTTATTTTCACACACGATAATTATCAAGACGCACGAAAATTGATCCCAAGGAAATTTTTTTCCTAGTAAAACTCATTACAGAATTGCATTAGCGAACTTCCTTAAACTATTATTGAGGTAAATCCATGACTTGGTGCATTTTGTCAGAAAATTATGCCAAATATCAACAGAAAAAACAGCACTCCATTCTATTTACTTCCAAACTCAAATCCTTCCATATTTATAGCTCTTTTTTAAATTCTACAAAAATATTGTCAAAACCCATTTCCATTTTGAAAACTATGGCTAAAACAAAGTTGACTAAATCAAATTGAAGTTGAATATAATGGTGAACAAGAGATTAAAAGCAATTTATAACCGTGCACCCTCATTGGAGGAGTGATGGAGGTCAAGTCTTGGAAAGAGTCTGTTAAAGCAATTTTCGTGAAATACAAGAACTAAAAACCTTGAATATATTTCGTAACTCAATAGTAGTTGATAGGTTTTGGGTGATCTTAATGCTAAAGTCATACTGTAACGTAGAACCCAAAGTCTTAATCCAAACTCAACAACCATTCCTAAATCAGGATTCAAACCCGTGTCCCCTGGGTTGCCAAGCTGTTGCGTAATCAACCAGGCAATTGGATGTGGCTGTCTACTTGCATGAATATTCGTGAAAGCATGCAAAAGGCACATATGCACGCATGTCCACAACTGTTTTCCAATCAATTATTTGGCCACTAAATTAATTCTAAAAATTTAAAACTATTGCAAGGTGTAGACAAATTTTCAAGATACAACCTTAAAGAAAACCAAACTTAAAATTAATTTTAACGACTTATAATAGACAAGTTTTTACTTATGTATACACATCTTAGTCAATTATGAGATCAAGGATATGAGTTTACTGTTGACACAAGCACTGTAAATTCCACTGTCTACACAATTTAATTAGGTACTAGTTTTATCATTCTTATTCTTTTTAAGAGATTGTCTCCGAAAATTTCGTTTCTATTTGTAAAGCACAAGTACCTACTTCTGCCTCTGAATTAGTATTTCTTGCTTTAGAAAAGCTTAGTAATCAGGTCAGTTGGATGGCTTTAGTCAATGCTTTACGTTTAAATGAATGGGAACTTAAAATATCTATTTAATATATTTTACATTTTTCTTTCCTATTTTCGCTCGCAACTTAGTGTTTTTATTCCCCTTCATAGACTCGTCTCAGAGTGGCGATAAATTATATTTCGTTCCATCCCTCGCATATCCGACCCCGTATTCACTCCAATCCCACTCTCAACCACCCTTTCCCTTCAATCTCGCCCGTAACCACCCTCCCCCTCCTTCACACCCTCCCAAACGGCGTCTAACTTCTCCTTAAGACCGAAGCCCCTACATACTCACTTCTTCCTCTCCCCCTCTCCCCTTCCACCCCCCTTTCGAACGCGCACACAACTTCTCATCTTTCTCCCATCCACCTCCCCACCCCACTTCCCCCATTCTCTTAGTCCGCGGGACGCGTTGCCGACTAGAATTCCCCAAACAAGAGCAGCGCCGCAATTCTACGCTCCGGAGGAGAGTTGGGAAGGCGTTAAATCCCTTCACCACATTTCATGACGGTGTTTAGCACGTGTTTGTGATAAAGGTGTACATGCATATGCATGGCGTGATTTTTCACAGAAACTAAATCATTCAAGAGATATTCTCGCTAACATAATCCTTCTTTACCATTATTTTTCCACGTAAATAGTAGGAAATTTTCGGCAGTACCCTTTGAGGCTACTTAGTCTACACTCTGAGCATTATTGTTCTTTTACCTTTTAGAATTCTTATAGCGTGCATACATATATTATATATGCATATGAATATTACTCTCTCTCTTAAGAACTTTTTTACAGAGATTTCCCCAGTCAATAATTTTTTCCACTTCTTGAGGTATTTATTCATTCTATCACTTAACCCGTGTACCCTATGAATTTTGTTTATCATCCTAAACTCAATTTTCTTTATCCTTCATCAATTATTTCTATAAAATTTCGGAGGAAAGGATCAAAAACATTACTTCTTTCCACCCTCGAGAATTTTCAAGAAAAAGTTAGCATCGCGACTTCATAATTTAATAATAAATCACTTTTCATCCGCTTACAACATTCATTCAGAATTGCGCGCGAGGCTGAATAACGAATCCTTAACGCACAATTTTTGACAATGGAGCACATGTTTTTAGGTCAACATACCGCTCATTTATTTAACACTATTTTCACAACTGCATTATGAACAATCATAGAGCAGTAGATACCTTTTTTGATATAATATTTGCACTTTTTAGGGAAACAATATTGGTCAAGGGGCGTGAAGAAAACTAAAGTGCGCACTCCGAACGTGTCTGAGATATCAAAATAGGCATGCGTAAAATTGTGATAGTAAAACTGCCTCACAGCGGTCCGATCCCGGTCAAGGCGAATGATTTTTCCTCTGTGGAATATCGCACTTGTGTTACAAAGTTTTTTAACGGGCAGTAGCCCAACGGTCAGCGAAATAATAGTTTATTCCAGTAAATGATACTTAGCTGGCACCGGATTATTACTTACCACTTTCTCCAACTGATGTTTGCAGTTTTCTTCTTATTTTCAGCAATTATGGACGTTAGAACGGGGTTCTTACAGGTCAAGAAAGTCTCAAGAGAAAAGTGTCCTTAGTGATCCATGGCTCTGGCGACATCTTAGTTCGTTGGGGTCGTCGTCCTTCTTGTATCTTCTAAAATGAAGTCCTTCTGAGGCGGAGAGTTTGAAGGCATACACTCAATCACTATTTTCACTTTGCAGCAGCAATCACTTGATCTATGTCACATTATTGGTAACGGGTCAGGATGAGAATAGATGATGAAATATGAGATAAATACACCCTGTCAACTCCATCGTTAATTGCTTGGGAAGTTGAATGCCAACTGAGGTCCTTTGGGCTACTGGGATAGATGGGTAAGCACATTTAGGTTTAGGAGGAAGGGTGGAGAGAAGCACTCAAAGCGTTGACATTCAACCACTCTTAACGAAATACGCTGGTGGAACCATAGCTTAACGTCCGATCCGATGAACGGAGTACTGCAGTTGCAGCATTCTCCACACAACACTCTATTAGGGACCGAAAATTTCACTTAAAATCTTCGTCACTATCGATAGTCGAGCCCAGGACCTTTGGTCAGTGCTCTAGTCCCCAAACCAATCCAAATCCTCGAACTCCATCGTGCTGGTTGCGATATTCCAGTCGGAGTAATCACAAGCAATAACACGGGTCGGAAATATGACAAATTAAGTTCACCCAAGCAAAGGCGACAAGGTAATGTAGCGGGAGCAAACAATCAGAGTCTTGTCCCTGATACAACTGGGACGCAACCTCCACTTTGACTGTCCCGTTTGTATCACTAGTGTCGTCGCAGAAATCCTCAAACCCACTCGTTTGCCGTAAGCCTTCACTTCATGCAATTCCACTCTGTTCCACACGAGTTGGCGCGGTGCCTCAGACTGAGGATAAACTTCACTGTGAGAGTGGAAGGAAGATGAGAACATAGGACAAAAGCTTATCGCCTGCCTGAGCCTGCTCTTGAAAAAGACGCACAGAGGAGACTACAGCTAAATTCTCATGCTGAACATGCCTACTGAAATGGAACTGCCCTCTTCTTTCGGCTAAGAGGGGATCTGATTACCAGGTTAAAAAAAACGTCCACCAACTCTATGACTCGAGCATGTGCTCTCCGCATGGGCGGCCAATACTAATGTAGTCACTGCGCTATATCGACCTTCTCCAATATGCCTCCTTCACTTCAATTTGAGTAAGCTGAGTATATATCGCTTATCTCCGTGCTGCGTGTCCTTGGGAAAATAGCCTCAACTTGGCCGTGGAATGCCACGTAAAAACAACCAGCATTCGATCGCTGCCTCTACTTTGGCCCCGAAGCCGAATAAAAATGAGCTAACGATGGTGATATCATCACTGTTATAAGTTTTCAATTTTATAACCATCTAACAATACATTTCATCGTAGCACTCTCGTGAAGCTTTAGTCACACGTTGACATAAGCCAATTGTCTCCCATTCAGTGGCCTCAATCAACATTGGCGGGTGTACAAGCCACAGAAAATTTCAGAGACGTAAACAAAACATCACTTGAATTGGTAGAGAGGTCGTACGTAAAACGAGCGGTCAATTTGCTTTTTTCACAGTCAACATTGGCAAAACTTTTGACCTTCAAGCAAAATGAAGTTTATAGAGTCGCCAACTGTGATAAATGCCGCAGGACAGACATTTAACCTAAGTCATCGGGTGACAAAAATTACTGATTAGCCCCCTGTTCAATAATGATTGGAGTTAAGTTTCACGAGGATACTCGAATTTTTGCAATCGTATGCTCGTAGGCTCTTTGCCCACGGTGCTCTATAAAATTTTCCTTTGTCCTACCACTGGAAATAAAACTAATCGACGCGACGCCTTAGTGGCCTAGATGCTCTTCTCTTGAGGTTCTGAGACTTCTCTTTCACTCCAATCGCCTGGTACTGTTTCGGCTTGCATATTGGGGGCGAAAGAATGGTTGGGGGAACAAAGGAAAGGGGGAGAGCCAAAGTATGTAAGAGTTAGGGTGACCTCCGCTTGTAAAGTAAAATGAAGATAGAACTCATCCATTTAGGAAAACTTATATATTTAACAGAGGAAAGCAAATTTTCCTGATCTTGCGTTCCCCATGTCAATACGAAAAAATACGGACGTCTGCTGTGGTTATATCGCAGGCATATATCCATGAATAGGCATAAAATAGTGCTTTATAATTAGACGTCCCGAAGATAATTGACGGCCCCTCTTCTCTCTCTATAGGTATCCCTAATCTCGACGTCACACAGGGAACACCATTCAACTTAAAGAACTATCTAAAAAGGGATGGAAAAGTGAGGTCAGTGGACCTTCTGTACCTAGTTGAAAACCGTTGACATCATTACACTCAATTCTTAACAAAAGAGCCTTCGCTACAGGGGTCTGACTAGCTAGGTGGTTAAAATGCTACCTATCTTCCCGCACGGAGAGCCAGGTTCATGTCTCAACGTTGACGGAAATTGACATGGGTATTTCCACCCCTATTTTTTCAGTGAGGTGAACAGTGACATTATTTCAGCGTAAACCGTGTACAATTAATGCTGTCTTTCGCAAAGAGCTGACCAACGCCGCGCCGGCGCGCCGACAAACCGCGGCGGCGGGAATTCTCTCCGACATTCTACACTCCCTTTACTACTATTCCAAACGATTTAGAGGCATTATATGTTGAAGGACATCACTCACTGTTCACTATGTGTTTCAACCCGAAGGTAGATTTTGCTGGGTGAGAGTAGAGCTCACCCCGTACTAAGCCATCGGCGTGTGAATTCATACATCCAGGGTAGTGGGGCCAGTTGTTGAAGGTAATGCGGAACTGTAATAATTCACAAGCTATGAAATAATTCACATAACTGGGCAATTATACCAAGTACAGGAGAAATCGCTACAGTAGCCCTGATCCTAGATAAGTTGGATCACGTGTTTGATGTAGCAAGTTGGATTACAAAACAGCTATGCTTACTAATTATGCCTATTTACCTGGTGCCCCATTGATGATTGAATTCTCATGAGAAAAAAAATACAGGTTATGGCTCATTACCAATTAAATAATATGTTGAATCTAAATATATGAAATATCTAAGAAACTTACGAATTCGCTAATTATTTGAGGCAAAGCGTTTTTACCTTTATCGTACGGATTAAAATTCCCGCTTCGGACGCTGCCGGCCGGATTTATTTTTGAACACTCAGTAGAATTTCAATGGGCTTAAATACCACATTCAGCGTACAATACATTGTACGCACGAACGTAGGGCCCCACATCCCAGCGTACATATAAATATACGCTAGTCCTTTAAAGGTAAATGATAGATCAATTAAGATATATTTTACACATTGAGAAAAAGGCTTTCAGATCCATTCAGGCAAAATTATTCATTTATATAATTTCTTTTTGGTGGAACTACACCTTTCTCTATTACGTGGTGGTCACACTGTATCAGAATGTCACATTCAGAACTATTAGAATGGATAGGGCAGCCTATCTACTCATCAGTGAATTATTTTTTAACCTCGCAAACATGATTGAGTAGGCAAAAACGTCTTCTTTGGGATCACAAAATAAATTGCGACGGAAAAAATACTGAGCTGACCCCATTGCGCCATCCAAAACAAACACGGACGGCGCAAACCGCGGAGTCTACCGCCAAAAGGCGCCAAATCGACGGAGCCAGCCAGAGTTAAAATCACCGATACCACGGTCTTTCGGGTTTTCCTCGTTTTTCGAGACTCCCAACCTCCCAAGCAGCCCTCTCTCTCACCCCTTCACAAACACCTCTACTCCCCCAGGTTCCTCCTCCCCCAGGTCCGGGGACTCGCGAAAGCTGTGACCTCCCCCTGTTTTGCCGACCATGCACTTGAGTCATCCACGTGCAAACTCGTGTGTGTGAGTGAATGGAACGTGTGGGACCAGGAGTCGGCCACGGCCCCCGCCACCGCAGGCCGGGAAGGTGGGCGACATACAGAGGCGTGCCATTTCCTACCGTGGGGGAAGGCTCTTGAAAAATAAAAAAACGAGAAGGAAGGCTTGTGTGTCTCTCAAACTCCGCAGGAGTGCATGCCCAGAATACGAAACGGTCAAGGCTGCCTAAAAAAAACTAGGAAAAGGATCGCGCTTCCACCGATTTCGACGCGGAAAATTTCTCATCAGTAGGGAGAAATTGGCGCCAAGCATGATTGAATGGGGTCGGCGGTAGGAAAACAAACACTGGGAGAGAATGTCCAGACAAACACGGAGGAAAGTAGGTAAAAAAATCCCCTGCTAACGCCTTAAAAAGGACTGCATGGAGTCCGCAACTCAACTTCTTTCCGACCTGAGAGTCATGTCAAGGTGATAAGAGATGCGATTTTTCATATCACTTTACATCATCACATTTTACTTACTCATTTTACATTATCAGCCATCAATCCGAATTTGGCTTTCCGCATATCACCATTCTTTTTTCAGCTAAAGCCTTGATTCCTTAATTTTTTTTAACTTTGACTACATTATTTATTTTTCTCACGAATTCACTTCTTACTCTTGCACGATATTCCTTCCCATTCTTTGCTATTTACCGAATTCACTCATGAAACCTATCGATGGCTGGGTATTCGAGTACATTCCTGCCTCATTTTGCACTTCAGCAACTTCTGTTTGAAGCTTTTGTCTCTATTACGGCGTAAATGTGGCCACATCAGGCGTAGTACCTATTAATACCTCTCGTTCACAATGTCCCATGACTATTGCTCAGAACTTGTTATGCCTTAGGCAGTATCCGATAGATTTGCATCATTTAGTTTGAAGAGTTTTCAACTCGGTATCCTTTCTCTCAAGGTCTTCGGATAACTTCTTCCGTGATGGTTCTCTACGTCTTTTAAATATCCATCGTCTACCTGTCTATAAGCACCACATTTCCATGCATTTATACCCTTTTTTCTGCTTCAATTATCATCAAAGAGTCACTGTCATATACGAACATACCCCATCTATGCCTATGTTTCGATAAAATTCATCCATGTACCCAAGCTTGTATCACTAGTAGAATTTTAGTAGGCATTTCACTACTGCGATTATCTCTACATTCACGAGTCCTCGTTTGAGTATGTTCGCCAGATATATTACAGCAATTTTGCTGGTTCTCCTGCTATGGCCGTGAATTCGAAAGTTCCGCAGAGTAATTTTATCGGGATATTTTTTTGTTACACGACGACATAAGTAAAGCGGATGCTGTATCACTCAAGCCATATTAGAAATACATTTATGTTGATAAATCTATAAATTAGGTGCGATCTTCAAAAATGTGGACGAATTCCCCTTACATGCAATGTCTAGAAAGGTTATCTCATATTTATAAAGTTAACACAAGGCCTAAATATTAGTGCTAGTAAACATCTTTCACTTTTCCATACTTTGTTCCCAATATATTTATATTACTCATTTTGTTTTCGTTGACTAACTAACTAATGTACTCCTAAAAGAAGCGGCCAAAGTTGGTCTGCACGTTAATGAAAGCAAAACAAATTTCATTAAGATCAGCAGGCTTGAAAAACAGGAATAAAATAAAGCAGTCATGAATTATAATTTTAAAAAACAAATCAATTCAAGTATTTAGGAGTAACCTAAACACATGACAACAGGGAGGAGACTGAAATTTTAAACAGAATAACAGCAGCAGACAGAACATACTGGAGTCTTATTAAGCTTTTTCAAAGTAAACGTCTGTCGAGGGGCACCAAAATACGAATATATAAAACGATGGTACAGCCAGTATTGCTATATGGCTCGGAGGTTTGGACCCTTACAAAGAAGTCACAAAAGAAACTAATTACATTTGAAAATATAGCATTAAGAAGAATATTTGGCCCTTACCTAGAATGAGACAAATGGCGAATAAAAAGATTCCTTGGACGCCTCAGTAGCTTAACTGGTTAAAGCACTCGGCGCGAAATCGAGGGATCTGGGTTCAAATCCCGGTCAAGGCGAATGATTTTTCCCCTGAGGAATATCTCACCTACTTGGTTTTTAAGGGCCCCAGGAGAAAGAGTAAGAGTAAGTTCTTGTCTTCGTTAACACTCAAATTACCCACTTCACCCATTTGTTCCCTAAACCCTCAGCCCCTCGCTAATTTCATTGGACACATAGGGCACATTAAAGCGTTAATAATAAAATGAAAAGATTCTCCGTACATAAATCACAGCTCTCGGCCATTAAACAGGATACGAAAAAACAGAAATTTAAATAGATACGTACCTTGAAGCTTATTTAGAGCTTGAGATTATTGACTGTCTCATAAAATGCAAAAATCTTTTGAGTTGTAGTCCTTTGCCAATGATTCCTAGCTCTCAATGGCTCTTATTCCAACTACTTGGTTTCTTCAGTGAGTTGTGCACACTATCAGCGAATATTTATGCAGCTGCGTTTTTTTATCACAACGTTGTGAAATGCGCTCCTGATAATTTTCCACCCACTTAAGTTAAGGTAGCTGAAGCGGTAATCGTGGCCTATTTAGTGATTGAAATATTTCAAGCTTGTAGAAAAAATATTCTAGGACCACATTTCATTTAAGACCAAGTTTATGTGGGGGAACTCAGTATAGTACATGCAGTAATGGAAATGATGCAAAAACTATAATTTGCGTTTTTTGCCTTAAGTGAAGCATGTTATGGCTTGAATTTTCGGCGCGGTATTGGAAATTTAGGCTAAATTATTTTAAAATACGTGTTTTCGAATCTTTGATCCGAGAGTGACACCTTGATGTTAGTTAGCAACCATTACAATAATCAGTAATGTATAATTTCGTGTTTAGATGAAAATCTGTAAACATGTAATCGAATTGGTACGAAATATATATCATTTGCCATAAGGCTATGTGTTTAATTGGATTGGATTACTATACAAACAATTCAGAAAAGGGCCATTTTTTTCACTTTTACCTATAGACATCACTTAAAAGAATGTTTACAAAGTTTCACGCAAATCAGTACATAATTATTGAGCACTCCAACCACCTCAAATGCAGTTATGTTTCCAGCGTTGCTTGTCACGCACTGTCCTCTCCGCTCTGCTCTTTTGAGGACCCCTTGCGCACATGCCTTCCCCTTGACATCACACTTTGCGCAGGTGGTAGTCACCATGATTCATTACCTCTATGCAATCCAAAGGGGTGTTGAAGAACGCTTTGCTTCATGTATTTTTCCGTGCGGTTATTTAGTAATGCAAATAATGAGATGCTTCATATCCTTTACGTAGGAGATAATATCATCTGACCATAATCCTTGATGTAGTTTCAATACATTTGGGTAATAGGTGCACCCACGATAAATACCAAGTGATATGACTAAAGCTTTTATTCTTGGACGACAGTCACACCTACACGAGCCAGTTTGAGGGATTCAAACACTCAACATTAGGGTTGCTAGACCGGTGCGTTACGAAGCTTGGTGACCGGGTCCAGCGATGCTTATGACAAAATTTCAATACCCACCGCCAAAGATCACTTTTTTATGGCAGTAAGTGGGGACCATAGATTTATTAAAGTAGAGAGTGCTCATGACGTCACGAAACACGGTGCCAAGACCTTTTTCTGCCGATTACGTGTCATGTATATGATTCCGCTTCCCCAAGCATAGACGTGTGTTAATTTCGCTCATTTGATTGCATGTAAAAGTTGTTGCAATGAGGATTTATCTGTTTTTATCGGTATTTTTGTGTGTAACGATTCCCTCTCTATGCTAATTACTCTTGAAGCGAATGAAATATAAAGAGTCTACTGGTAGTCGAGGAGATTGAACCTCAGCGTAAGCCCTCTTTGAACTGCCGCGTAAATCGCTCACATTCCACGTGACCCATGTGGGTCCATTTTTCCCGTCTCGCTAACAAAGCTTTAGATTATAAAAGTACGGACAACTTTAGTTCTCGACCGATGCCGACAACCGAGACAATTGAGGAAGATACGTGGCATTAAAACATAGTAGTATTAAATTAAATAACACCATTGATGGCATAACATGATGCAAACTCATTTAAATGCTTGGAAATACTTTTTTCACGTAGTAGCATGACTACTCACTACCTTCCCCATGTGCTGGATAGGTCTGTTTCGGTTGAGTTATATTTCCCAATCTAGATCTTTATTCGCTGAGACTTGGATGCTCCATCTACCTTTTATACATCTATGGTGGGGACACGAATGCTTGCAAGTAACTTAAAGCCACCATATTTACCGATTGATCAGAGAAATATATATCAAGTGCAAAATAACGGTACGCTGGGACAGGGGAGTGTAATTAAAATGCGCAATTGGCCACATTGAATCAGTTGTGCTGTTATATGCATCAAATATAGGCAACGGTAGTAGTATTATAGCAGTACCGTAGTAATTGAACTAAAAAAATGCCAAATTGGAATTAATCTATAAAAAATCACCTCTTTATTCATAAAATTAATGGATGAAGTGGCGCACGTTAGCCATATTACATTGATAACTTTTACCCAAAAAAGAGTATTTTAATTGTTTGCGACAAGATGCTATTCGCTCTTTTATTAGCCTTGGTATTCACCACTGTTCAAACCATATTTTTTGCGAAGGGTGCGTCAGGATGGCAAGGAATTTTGCACTCTTTCGGAGGGTTTTGGTTGAAGGTTGTCTGAATCTTGCCCCATGGCCCTAATTGTGGAGTAATGGGATTCGTGTTACCTGCTTTGGCGCCTGGAAATCTTTATTCATGCTGCACACGTGTCGGAAATTTAATTTGGGATAGGTTAATTTGGCCCCGAAACCCGTCATTAACATGCGGAGATTAATATTCCGCCGAGATCTGCGTCTGTAAACGAATTTCCCCTCCAAGAGTTATGCGGATAATTTTAATGGTCCACAATGAAGGGTAACGAATTGCTTTCATAAGTCACCTTCGGCCCCAGCGATGCAAATTCCTGGCCAATATACCAGCTATTGAGGCTTGCATTGCGCATTTTTATAGGCCGCATGGGAAATGCACAAAGGTTCTTGGGAAAAATCTATTTCCGTGAGTTATTGTAATGATATTACTGCGAACCTTTTTGGCTACAATATCCCCAGGGAATTACTAAAAGGGGGATATTGAGCAGCTTCATTTTTCCTCTTGCAAACATCTGCTTCAGCAAGTATTGTTTTGTTACCTTTAGGATTTCATTTGAAATGACGAAAAGAGATATATAACGAAATTCAATTTTAGAAAAAGATTACATGTGTTAACTAAAAAAAGCAAAGCGCCGGCTAACGTCAAGTTCGGATTGACATATGCTAAACATCATTATGCAGTACAAATACAACGCTTGGGACACTATGGAGTATCATACGCATTTCCGCATTGCATTATGGAGGTTCCATCGTGAAATTAATTGTATTAGTTTGAATACGTTCGTTCACCTTTACAATGTGGAAATTAAATTTTAAATGAGAGTGAAAAAAATGACGCCTTTGCGTCGAAACAAGTTGTGCATCATTGCTACTATAATAAAAAAATAAGTGGAAATATACTACGTTTTTTCTCTCTCTCATGCATTCGTTTGGTGGGTATTTGCATTTATCGTAAAAAATATCTCATTTATCTGATAAAATCAAGGTAATTCTTCATTTTGAAACTCATTCATCCATAAATTTAGATTAAAGTTATATTGACTGTATGGCAAAAATGGTTGAAAATCGGAAGCATTGTATTTATCTTGCATTATATGGATTTTAATAATGCAAACAACCAATTAAGCTGTGAAAATTTCCAGGTTATTACATTAACTTAAAAATACGGAGTGAACTCCATCGTAGCTTTAGAGTTATTGCCAAATAATTGATGTTCTTGAAGTTAAATACGATAGTTTCAAGGAAAAATATGTCAGGTGCTGCAAACGGCTCCTTGGACTGGAAAGTGTTCAGCAACGGTAAATCAGTCTCCTTATCTGGTCATTGCGTATTTTACTTTTACTTTCTATTGGCTTCTAATTTCAATCACCGTGATGATAATTATCTATTATTGCCATTCAATACGAAAACGAAAATGTGTGATTTTTAAATCCTCTTGTCTCATCCAGTCATGAGTGCCACGCATTGTGCCACGCATTCAACTGACATCAGGTGAGAACGAGAAATCTTTTTCCTCCCTTCATCACGAACGATGAAATCACAGGCTGAACATAAATGAGGCATTCGCAAGCGTAGCTCGCAATCCAAGCACAGCCGTCACAATCGCTGTCACAATAACTATGCAAATCAGATCTGCCAAGTCCCCACGTCGTCCGTGGATGAAATCCCAGGCACTCACTCCACTCCAGACAAGAATACCCTGCGTCGGGGTACGGAAGGGTAAGGGTAGGGTTATAGGATCAAGGGAGGAATATGGGGAAAAGGGAGCAGAGAAGCATCAAGAATTATTCGTCTCTTTGCTTTTTTTTCGGATTAGGCAGTAATTTTACGCCTAATTACGTAGGGAAGTATCAACAACTAGTGACTAAAAGTAATAATTTGAAATACTGGAGCGATCCATTTTTCTAAACCCTATTATTTGAAGCCTACAAGACATAATAAATACTTCTCATATGGTTCATTTTCCACTCGAAAAAGAGAAACATTTAGCCAGAAACACTCGTTGAATTTTTCCGCGAGCTGATCCAATCTGATATAATAACTTAAAACTAATTTCAGATATCAGTAATATGTGGAAATTGCCATTTATGAGAAAGAGTAAATGGATAAGAGAAAATAATTATAATTTCAGACGCATAATAAGGAACTTGGTAGTATGCCTGTCCGAAGATTTAACTGTATAATAAAGGAGCAAATGCCACACGAGCGATTGCTTCACCAGTAAAAGTAAGTAACAGGTATATTTTGATGGATACAGATTAGAGAAATTGACGGAGGAAAAGAATGGGAATCTGAGACAGCAGGTAGTAAGATAAAGAGATTTTATATTTATAGAGTAAATTAGACCAAGTACTGGACATAAGTATGTGAAATACGGGGGATTAAAAAACAATTCAATTCTCCAACAAAAATCTTACTATAATCAATATACAACTAATTATTATCAAGCGCAACGGCAATTAATCCCTCCCTGTTCTTTGGTATAACTCGATTGGTCGTATTTCGTTGTCGGCGTTTCGGGGAATCGCCGTCAGTCAAGCAAATCATTCAATTATGATTTTTAAGATTTATCTTGTTTGATTTTCTCCTCGATGACCTATTACATAGGATGATGACCTTATATTCCAGAGTAAAGTTCAGTGCTTTTCATAATCACAGTGAGATATAATTGTGTAAATACTTATATTGGGGGTTAAAATGAGGTACTTGCCATCAGTTGTCGATGAAGAAGAATATTTTCTGAAATCATTATTCGGGGACACTCACATCCAATTAAGAGGTAAAACAACCCAAGTTCAAATACGAGCTCTTTAATAAACTCTCAAATTTGTATTAATCCAATTTCTACTGTTTTTTTAAGAAGACATTCTATCTGTTGTCAAATAGTTTTCTCTTTCTCGGGCCCTATATCTTTTCAGTGAATAATATATGTACCTTGAGAACTCGATTACTTACAAATCTAAGAGATGAACATTTTTAAACGCAAGAATTTTCACGGAATATAACCTCTTAAAATAAATTTGGTCTCATCAATTTTTCACTTCACATCCCTAGAACCCCTACTTTCCTCCACCACGCCCCGCCCTTCACCCCGTGCGTTCCCTTAAGTAAGGGCTCTTTTTAAAATTAGCCCCTTGTCTCACTTCGCGTGGTTTTTTCCGAGTTTCAAAGAAGTTCACACTCGGTCGCCACTTGGGGAACATTAAACAAAACCTTAAGCCTTAACCTTCTTCTTCCACTCTTCCCTTTTCTCCCTCTACCCACTCCCATTCCCCCTTTCTTCCTCTCCCTCACCCCAAAAACCGCAAACTCATCCTTTCAACCCCCCTAAAAACCTTCCTCCCCCCCAACCACCACTTCCATTCGACCGCACGTATCCCACTCGCAGAAATTTTCCACTTCCCATTCCCAAGGCGTCCTCTTCCCTCCTTTTCACCCTTTTCCCCCGCACCTCCACCACTAAAAAAAACTCTTACTTCTCCAACCTCCTCACCCTCTTTCGTATTCCCCCATCTCATCTCTCCTACCTGCTATGAACATCTTGGACTCACTCCCTCTCCATCTTCCTCTCAACGTCCTTCCCACTATTTGCCTCACTCTCGCCCTTTCTTCTCTGCCCACTTTTTCCTCTCCCGCAATAATCTCCGTCTAAATTCCATATTTTCTATATTTTCCCCCCTCTATTTTATCCATTCCGTACCTCTGTATCCTCTATTTCGTACTAATCAAGGGGCAGTATTATTTTCTATTATAAGTTTCATGAATCGAGCGTATTTGGCATAATTCCGCTCTCTTTTCTGCGGCCAAAAATCAAAGCAGATTAAACTATAGTTAAAAAATGCAACAAAATTTGTAATTGGTAATTGAGAGATCAGTTATACAGTTAATAGGCCGAAAAGAGAGGAAGTACGATAGAAAGTTTCGGCTCACTATGAAAATCTATGAACTTCCCGCTCCCAAGTCGTCCTCTTTTCCGTTTCACCCGTTTTCTTGGCTCCTCCACCACTAAAAAAGTTTTACTCCTCCAACCTCCTCTCTCTCTTTGGAATCCTCTCCTCCCCCTCTCATCTCTCCTGCCTGCTATGAAAATCTACAACTCCCTCTCCATCTTCCTTTCAAATTCCTTCCCACTATTTGCCTAACTCTCGCTCACTCTTCTCTGCCTACTCCAGCACAAGTTCTCCTTCTGAACTCCATATTTTTATATATTTATTCCTCATATATTTTATTCATCCCACCTCTCAGCATCCTCAATTTCGTACTAATGAAGGGGCTGAAAAAGTTTCTTTAAAAAGTTTTTCGAATCGGGAAAATTCTGCACAGTTCTGTGGTCTTAACTGTGTACTAGCCCCCCCTTATCAATTTCCTTATCACAGGGGTTCTAATAATTATTCTTTCACGCGGTCCTAAACACGCGACGTTATATACTTGTATCAGCCCGACACACAAAAGGTACCCTTCACTTTATCACTTCTTACCTTGAGAGAGATCCTTTCCTTTCGGTAGTCCTTGGCGGCAAAGGTTAATGGATTAGTTCATGCACTAAAATGATACACTTGAACAGTACATATATTTATAAAAACCCTTTTATTCTTTACTTATGAAACAAATTCACTTTAGTTACTCAATTAATCAATATATGTTCCCTTCTCAAATATATTCGTATTAATTTATAATGTTTGTTCTACTTAACCGGATATTGTACAAAGTGAATTCCCGATACTCTATGCCCCAGTATCTCTTTATCGGATTCCTGGATCCTTCCTTAACACAGGACACTGGCGTTGGTAATTGCTGTCCAAAGCTGCTTACTCCCGGCAAATTATCACTGCAAAAACTCTCGTATGACTTTCACTCGATAAACGTCTCTTGTGGCTCCCTTGTTAAGAAGAAGCAGAAGAAGAAAGCCGCCTCGTTCCTTGTTTGACAATCCCTTTTATACTATCTCATCTCCCCTCCTGTATGTTCTAGAACATTCCAGGTTTTCTCCCCTTCTCTCGTATCTGATAGGCTATTCCCCTTTCATTATTATAAGTTTGTTTACGTAAACAGAAAATGGTATTGTTTAAAGTTGTTTTCATAACATAGACGGCATTGTTACAGTTTGTTTACGTAAACAGAAAATGGTATTGTTTAAAGTTGTTTTCATAACATAGACGATATTGTTGCCTCGCGGTAGCACGTGTTCCCAAAATATACACAATGGCGTCCTTAATCGTATACTTATGCCAACACGGCCAAAATGGCGTGTTACATTAGCCCCATTAAAATAATGACTTGGAAATATAAGAAAGGAATTATTTTAAAGCCTTCAAATGTAAACTAACGCGGCCCCAACGCCTTCAAACTTTAGCCTCCCTCTAAATAATGTCTGTGCCCAAGTATATTGTGTTACAGCAGAAATCACACATGAATACATTTATATCAATAAACACAATTACAAACAGCGTCTCCTCCTTTAACTCAAGACATATGATACACCATATAACAATATGGTCTCTTCCCTTTCTTCCTTGCTTGAAATAGGCAAATAACCAATGAAAATCTTATTCACGTAATTTAAAATCAAGAACATATTATATAAATCGACGTTATTAACTGATACATTGAACGTGAATATAACGTGCAAATAATAAAACTGTCCATCTTCTTCTCAACATTCATTCTCACTTTTAACCCCTTAAAAACACTGGGTTATCAAAAGGCCATAATTCACATTACACATATACACTTCACAGCACTTAAAGTTCCTTCAGGTGATATACTCTCCCTCCTTCCGGCTCAATCTACGTCCACGAGCCCATTCATACATAAGAAAACACGAATCAAATAATGGCAACATGACACTGAATATACACACATTGAGAAAAGATATCACGAAACATACATATTGTGCTAATCCACCTGCCGCCAAGTTCAACCTCTCTCTCTCTCGTTCGTAAGCTCCCCTCGCATGTCGGGCCCTGATACAATGTATATTATCGGTAAACAGTTCTCCCTTGCTTGAACGGATCAAATTATAATGTTGCGGCGCTGGTTTCCTCAGTTTAATGACTGCGTGCTATGGTCAGTTGGACTACGGTCTTCTTCTCGTGTGCTCGTGTGATGTGAGTGATACCAAGTGCTGTGCTATTGTTCCCTATATGGTTTAATATTGCTGAAGTGGAAAGTGCCTCGTATTTCGTTCTTTTGTGGATTAAATACTACACACGTGGCTGGCCCTCGGAATTCTGAAATCTCATATGGACCTTCGTATAATGCCAGGAAGCTGTGATAAATCCCCCTTTGCTCATCGGATACCGGATTGGTACGTACTAAAACCTTATCACCTATTTTAAATTTCGCTCTCTTCCTTTTATCTTTCTTCCTTCTTCTCTCCGCCCGTTTTTCGCCTTTTTTTATGATATTTTCACGTATCCTAAATATATCATTTGCGATCTTCTCGGAGTCACTTTCTTCTAAGCTTTGCTCTCGTGGTTCTTCCTCGCCATCCGTCTTCCCATATTCCTCGCTGGTTTCTATGTGCATGTTGTCATATTGTGCGTCCATGCGCATTTCCCTAAACTTACATGCGATCTCCTTTTTTCCTTCACTTAGGGTTATAATCCTGCGATCGTACTCAATCTTCGCGGATAGTTGAGCTAATGTGTCCGTCCCGATTATGAATGGTTTGATCAGCTCCGGCACCACCGTGCAGGCCATATTTGTGGTGAATCCGTCTATCTCTATACTCGGACAGATCTGCCTCCTTATAATTCCACTTCTCCTTCCGACGGCTCCAGCTATCCGGATTCCTTTGACTGGTACCTCCAAAGCGTTTCGCAGTGCATTCTGATTCTCCCGATAAAACTCCTCGCTAATGCACGTTAGCTCCGATCCCGTGTCTATCAGTGCATTCACAGCCACTCCTTCCATTTGAACCCTAATCTCCGGGCATTTAATTACTTCCGGCCTATCCGCTTCTTTCTCCGTCAAGAAATCTCGAGGTGACTCAAAAACATTGCATATCGTTTCCTCCTCCGTGTGGGGTTCTATCTTCTCCTCTTGTGGTGGTGTCCGTTTTATTCTCACTTTCCGTATATTTGCCCGTTGCTCCTTCGGTATGTCCCAGAATCCCTCTTCGTCTTCCGGCCTCGGCATGTTGGGACCTTCGTCATGCTTTGCCGCTAATAGTTTTCCTGCTCCGGCTTCCCTGCGGCGTTGCTTTCTTCCGCCATCATGGAATTGACAGGGCGCTCTCTCATCGGTGGGCGCGCCTCCGCCATATTGTTTTGTCCTCGGCGTCGATCAGCTGGTCTCTCGCCCGGCCGTTGAGAGTATCCCTCGCCGCGAAAGTTATCGTCTCTCCGTCCGTCTCTCTGCTGGCTCGACGCTTGCCACTCTCGTGGTTGTGACCTCTTCGAGTCCCATCTGTACTGCTGGTTGTGTTGGGATGTGTCTTCCGGTGTCCTCCACGTACGGTCTCCATGGGTCCTTGGGTATTGGTCTCCCCATCTTTGGTGTCCAGTCGCCTCGGAGTTTCCGTCCTCTCGCGGTATGTTATCATAGCGGGCCAATAACGTCAAGAATTGCGGGATTGTATTTACATTATTTGAAATCATGCCGACGCTCACTTCCATGCCAAAGTGTTTCTTGAGAATTAGAATGATCATTCCGTCCTCCATTGGCGGCGTCAACTCCCTCGCTACGCTAATTTTGGCCGTCGCATATTCTACTCGCGTGAGCCCTCCGTTCTCCTTGTATTTTCCCGTGTCGAAACTCCGTTTTATCAGCATTTGACGTTCATCTCCCCAAAACTGCTCCGTGAAAATAGCTTGGAAAGCGTTCACATCTTCATACAGGTGTCGGGTCGCAGAGAACCATTCCTCTGCTCTCCCAACCATTCCTTGTCTGATGACCTGGAGCATCATCTGGTCAGGTAACCGATATATCTCTTGGTATTCGCACAGCTCCTGTAGGTATTTCATGGGTCTTGATGTATGCCTCCCGTCGAACGTTGGGACCTTTAATTGTACCATTCCCGCGGGTGCCGTTGTGACGTTAGGTCTCCTGCTTTCCTCACGCACGATGCGTCGGACTGCCTCTTCATCTAGCCCAGCTGCTTTTGTGGTGGATTGTTGTCCCAGCTCGTCCGCCATCTTCTTGAACCTTTCCTCCACGTTCTCATGCAAATTCACGTAACTCGCTTCTAACTTTCGGACCTTGAGATCGCTCGCCTCCAGCCTCGCTCCTACTCCGTTAATTTCTTTCGCGACATCTTCGCATAACTCTGCTAACGCCCCGTCTGTTTTGGCAAACCTTTCATCATAGCCATGTTCGAATGATGCAATAAGTTCCTGCGTCTGTCTATGTTCTCCTGCTATTTTTGCCATTTCTTCCAAAAGCTTTCTCTCTCTTTCGTCTGCTTCTTCCCTAATTTGCCCCAACAATTCTGCATGTCTTCTCTCTTGCCTCTCAGCCATCTCCTCTAAGATCGTTCTATTTCTCTCTTGCCCTTCAGCCATCTCCTCTAAGATCGTTCTGCTTCTCTCTCGTTCTTCTTTTGCTTCTTCTGCCCTCTCTCTATCTCTTCTATCTTGTTCTTCTTTTAATTGCCTAAATAGCGCTTGCATCTCAGTTTCCACCGGTTCCTCACTATCGACCCTAAATTCATACGTGCTTATATCTATTCCCTCCTTTTCTAGCGTGTGTAATAATCGCTGCTGCAATTCTGGCTTGGTTCCCCCTACTAACAAGTCCCTCTCTCGTAATAATTGCCGTAGCTCTGCCGACTTCAGCTCCGGAAATTTCTTCATGTTGGCCGCCATCTTCTTTCTTCACTCCTTCGGGATGATCCTCCTTCTCTCCGGTTCTCGTGGTCTCACCTAATGAGTAGTCAGGCCCCACGTTGGGCGCCAATTAATGTACTAGCCCCCCCTTATCAATTTCCTTATCACAGGGGTTCTAATAATTATTCTTTCACGCGGTCCTAAACACGCGACGTTATATACTTGTATCAGCCCGACACACAAAAGGTACCCTTCACTTTATCACTTCTTACCTTGAGAGAGATCCTTTCCTTTCGGTAGTCCTTGGCGGCAAAGGTTAATGGATTAGTTCATGCACTAAAATGATACACTTGAACAGTACATATATTTATAAAAACCCTTTTATTCTTTACTTATGAAACAAATTCACTTTAGTTACTCAATTAATCAATATATGTTCCCTTCTCAAATATATTCGTATTAATTTATAATGTTTGTTCTACTTAACCGGATATTGTACAAAGTGAATTCCCGATACTCTATGCCCCAGTATCTCTTTATCGGATTCCTGGATCCTTCCTTAACACAGGACACTGGCGTTGGTAATTGCTGTCCAAAGCTGCTTACTCCCGGCAAATTATCACTGCAAAAACTCTCGTATGACTTTCACTCGATAAACGTCTCTTGTGGCTCCCTTGTTAAGAAGAAGCAGAAGAAGAAAGCCGCCTCGTTCCTTGTTTGACAATCCCTTTTATACTATCTCATCTCCCCTCCTGTATGTTCTAGAACATTCCAGGTTTTCTCCCCTTCTCTCGTATCTGATAGGCTATTCCCCTTTCATTATTATAAGTTTGTTTACGTAAACAGAAAATGGTATTGTTTAAAGTTGTTTTCATAACATAGACGGCATTGTTACAGTTTGTTTACGTAAACAGAAAATGGTATTGTTTAAAGTTGTTTTCATAACATAGACGATATTGTTGCCTCGCGGTAGCACGTGTTCCCAAAATATACACAATGGCGTCCTTAATCGTATACTTATGCCAACACGGCCAAAATGGCGTGTTACAACTGCAACGACGCAAGGGGACACTGATAGGCAATAAAATGTGTTATTGGAAATATAACTATCAGTTATTTGCAGTTTATACACCGAAAACAGAGGTGGTAGAATAGACATTTTCTCCTCATTATGAAAAGCTATGAACTTCCTATACCCAAGGCGTCCTCTTTTCCTTTTCACCCTTCCCTCCGGCGCCTCCAAATCTAAAGAAATTTTTAATTTTCCAACCTCCTATTCGGAAACCGCATCACCTCACCCATCTCACCCCCTCTTCTCTCCTACCTGCTTTGAAAATCTTGATCTCAGTCCCCCTACACCATTATGATTCCCTACAATTTGTCCCTCTCTCTTCTCTGCACCAAAAACTGTGACAACACATCCAATGATAGTGCAATAAAGGAAATTAAATGTGTTATTGTTAATAGAGAGATCAGTTATGCAATTAATAAACCGTAAACAGAGGTTGTAGGATAGAAATTTCCACATCGTTATGAAATAGGATCATATCGATAGGAAATAGGAGCACATCGCTATAGGACTGAATGAGAGGTATGAACCTATTATTCAGTCCTATTCACTCCTTTTCACACTTTTCTCCGGCACCTCCACCAATAAAATAAGTTTTATTTTTCCAACCTCCTCAGCCCATTCTGAGACCTTTCCCTCCACCAACTCACCCTCTCTTCTCCTCTTCTACCCGATGCGAAAATCTTGGACTCATCCCTCCTCTCCATCTTCCCCTCTCAATCTCATTCCATCTCTTTGTCTCGCTCTCTTTTCTCTGCCCACTATTTTCTCTCCCGCACCCATTCTACTTCTTAACTTCATATTCACCATTTTTATCCTATCCCTTTTCTTCTCCCCACCTCTCCGTAGCCTCCATTCCTCTCGTACCAAACCTCAAAAATGTACCTTAAAAGTATTTTGAACCGGTCAAGCAGAATTACGCACTCTGAACTGTGATTATTTATCAGGAAATATTCGACAGTAGCACGTATATGCATAGAAATACGAGACAGAGGGATCGGCTATGCAGGTACCAAATCGAAAATGAAGATTATGATATATAAACTTCCAAAGTATGATGAAAAAGTACTATATATGCCGATGAAACCAAGATTGGTATAGTTTAAAAAATTTCAGTTATAAAAAATGAGGCATAGAGTTTTAGAAATAAAAAATTAAACCCTCAGTACTGCTTTATAGTAGAAAAATTCTGAAGTAAGGCACACCACTCATCATGAAAACAAAATATAGATAGCGGGACACTTCTACGCACCTAATAAAATATGACAAAAACTGACACTTTTTCTCTCAACGGCTCATGCTACAATATACATATTGCTAGATTTAAAAAAAAAACATTTTACACTCCGTTACCGTTACCCTGTGGTCAATTTTTAAATGATTTTTTCAGAGAAATCTGGTTTCACTTTTGATCAAAAATTGTGAAGGACGTCATAATAAAACGTTATGTCAAAGTGAAGCCGTGCACGGATATTTCCGAAGAAAGAGGAGCGATGTCATTAATTTTATATCTCTTAACTTAAATCTATAGCAATTTGTTTTATAGAGAGATGCGTTCCTTGCAAATACCCTATAAGAGGGAGTACACGGGATGAGAGAACTTTAGCAAAAGTTTCAGTGCCAGGCGGTGATACTCTGTATTATTGGACTCAAACACTAAGTACTCAAATACTTTGGACTGGTCACCGGAAACATATATAAAATTCTTATTTTCCTCTATAATTCCTGCAATTCATTTCTCCTTCCATTATTGTATACAAGTACCAGCTGTGATGAAAAATGTGTCTAATAGATTTGTCTCTTACACTTAGCAGAAATGTCTTCAAAAATCCTTTCTCTACAACTCTTCGTAGGACTTCATTGCTGATTATATCTGCCCATTTGATCTTCATCGTTCTTGGTCCTTAACATTCATTCGCCTAAAAGGGGTGTTACTAGAGGAATCTCTTTTTCCTTTATCTTCACTCTTTCTCATCCCCCCAGGGTACTTTTCCAACTCGTCTCATCTTCTCTGCCCACCTGACTCCTACTTAAATTCCCCTTCTTAGCTCCATATTTCCTCTTCTCATCCTCCCTTTATCTCTTATTCTTTCCCTTCCTCTCTCTCTCTTTCTCACTCCTCAACTCCATTTTTATCCACCGTAAGGCTTCAAAAAATTTCTTTAAGAAGTTTTCACAAACGTGAAATTTCTAACCATTCCTCTCTTTCCATCCCTCAGTTCTTTATCCAAAGTCTCACACCATCCAAGCAATCCTGCCTACAACCACCTCCCAACCTTTGTTGACCCCACTCTTTCGACCAAACCATTACCTTTCTCCTTCCTTAATCCACTTCGTATTTCCAAAGCTACGCCGTGTCTGCAGAGTGCGCAAACGTGAAAGATTCGTGTCCGTTCAATTTAAATTTTGTCAGCGTTTACTGTCAATGTATGCATGCAATTAACAATTATTTACAAATTACATTTCGGAGTATCTCCTATGTATGTACATGAACCCGTGAATTTGGAATAATTTCCTATTCAGGATTTGTCAATTTAAAATGCGTACATCTTGCAAGTCTTAGATAGAGTGTAGTAGATCGTGTGTTAGTAAATAATATTTGCTAGACCTATTTCCCTCCAGTGTACCTTATTGTTTTGGATGGCTTCGAGGCCGGTAAAATTTCACACAGACTGGCGGTTGCTGTTGATGCTGGAGCAGTATTTCCAGTAGATGCTGTGTTGTTATGATAATTTTCCTGGGGGTTTAGCCTGTAGCTTTTGTCGTATTGGAGGCAATTGTCGAAAAACGAAAATTGTCACCAATGTGGCCTAAATGGAAATCGGTGAGTACATAAAACTCACTTTGAACAACATGATGAGTTCAACTCACAGTTTCACAACTTTTTCGCGCTGTGAGCATAGACATGTTGAAAAATTATCTGTATTAATGTGCGCCTAGTGTGAGAGAGGGGCCATAAAAAATTTCGCAAACCTTGAGCGAAACCAAACTAGCAAAAACTCTGTTTGCACCTAATGTGCACTTTCACCCTCACTTTTATTGACGGTAGACAATATTAGAACCATGGTAAGCGGCTGGACGTAAAATAAGCGTCAAAATTCGCTTATAATGTAGTCAATATCGCCAAAATTCTTCTGCCAACCCACTATGGCCACTTTCCATTAAAATTAGGGTAAAAGTGCGCAGTTTCCCGCAAGTATTAGGCTTATTTCACGACTAGTTTCCACATACCACGTCATTATTAAGTGACTAGTCGTGAAATAAACCTATTACTTGCGAAAGGCAGAAACCGGTTTTTTTCCTCCACCATAGAACAGTCCCACTAATTTAGCCTAAAGCTGTTACTTTATAAAAGCGCGCATTAGGTGCACAAAAAGTTTGCCTCTAGCAACGTTATCTTTCTTTCGAGGTGTGCGAATGTTTTATGGTTTCTCTCACACACTAGTTGCACATTTCTACAACGAGAAAATGTGTGAACAATTCCAAAACTCAATGCCCAAAAATAATTTTTCAATGTAACGTGAGCTCAGAGGCTGCCGCTATGTTCTCCAAAGTGAGTTTTATATATGATCTAACGCTAATATCCATTTAGGCCGCATGGAAGACAATTGGCGTTCGTCGACGGGAGACAAAAGTTACAGGTATGGCCCCTGGTAATGTTGTTCCTGGGTGATAGTTTCCTCGTGGTTATTGAAGGTTGCGGACGTCAGATGCAGTAGTATCTGGTCGGTGGTTTCTCGTTTTTGTGGCCGGTACCTGTTACAAATTGTTACCTGTTGTAAATTTTACAGGGGCTAAGCTTCTATAGCGCACTCGCCTTATGGTGGGCACTTCTCAGGGCGATGGACGAATTTCCGGGCGATGGGCCTATCAAGTGATATGCCCGCGGTGTGATTGAGTATACGGTGTGTGTCTGCTTACCCTGTAGGAAAGCTTATTGTTTCACAATTAAAAGAGTCAAGCATATTTTTCAAATGAACATTTCCATTTTGATTCTACTTTCATCATCACCATCAGCCATTAGTCCGAAGATTGGTTTGGAAAAGCTCTCAACACTTTTCTCTGTCTCTGACAGTTATATTCTTGTACAAGTTTTCGTTAAAATATAATTCATAATTTGCCTCATGCATTACATTCTTGGCCTTTCTCGACAGTTATTCCCATTCGTATCTCTTTCTATAACTGTTTTCAAAAGGCTCTCGTAATGCAAAATCCGTCCAATGATTTTGTCTTTCTTCTTTCCGTAACTTTCATCAAACATGTTTTCTCCCTGAATCTTAGTAGAACTTCCTCGTTGATGATTCTCCGTCCATTAAATGGATTACTTGACATCGTTTGATAGAACCCTGACAAGTTTTTATTTTTTTAAAGAAATTGCTGTAGTATGCTGCTTTCTGGTCCACGGTCGGCTGTTATCACACTTTGTGAGTTACTTGCCAATATAAAGGCAGGGAAATGAAACTATTTAGGGGTAACCCTGCCGTCCCGTTTAGACTCGTCACAAAATGAGACCTCAAGGTTAGGTCTCTGGTAAATTCATAGCCTTATGTGTGATTTTTACCATTTGCCTATTAGTCTAGAATGTGCGTGCCTCGTGTTTATTTTCTTGTTGTAGATTGGTTACTCTACCTAACTCTGTTTCGTTGATTTTTATCCCTTACCCTCCATTCTTTCTCTTCACCCTCTCCACTTCAACGTCCTCTCCTTACATCGCAGGTCTGCGCCGGAATCATTTGCGAATGCTAACCCCTCAATTTAAGCACTACCCTTGTGATATTTTAAGGATGAGAATTTTCCGAGACGGCTCGTAAATAACCGGAAAAGAATCCTATTCCTCATCAAGAATACGTAGACATCAACTTAAAGCATGGCTTTACCTACCTCAATTTGCAGTTTCTCTTTATTCCCTCGTTTCCTTACCCAGGATATCAACATTCAAGTCATGCATTACCACGAGGCTACGCCACGTAGTTATTATTCTACACGATTTGTGCTCTAAGCCTTCCGAAACAACTCTCTGTGAGTCACATTCCAAGTCAAAACTGGCTTCTCGTATATGGCCGAACCTCCATCATGTTGCGTTAAATGTAAGGTTACTCAACGGCCAGCGCTGCGGAGATAAAGGGAAGGTGTATTGTAACTGGACATGAGCTGACCTGTAGAATTATTTGAGAAATCCTCATTACCCTGCCTGCTTCGATAATGGATAAAATATGCTCCAATCTGCTGTCAAAAAGGCCACTCGGACGAGTTCAATGGCGTCAATAGATTACTAACTCCAATGTCCCATCAAGAGAGACAGTAAGATTAGGCTCTCAGATATCACAGAGAGAATAACTAAGAATTCTCATGTCCTCATTTCCGAAATGTGTTGGAAGGGTGGCCATGAACTGCTAATTGACACAATCTCTAAATACATATTGTATTCATAAATAAACATCATGGAGAGAAGAACTAATTATAACAATATTAGTTCAAAAATAAACTCATAACCCACATCATGAATACTTCGAGTAATACAAATATGGTCCTCTGAAGCAATATTTTAGTGGCAACTTCTGTGGAAATTGTGGAGGACTGAAATTCTTCACGTAGTTTGGAAATTGAGCGATGGAAGAGTGTTGAAGTGCAAACATTGCACAAAAGGCCAGGTTTAATAATGAAAATTATTAAAAGGAACTCATATTGTGATGGAATTTTTCAAGAACATGATAAGTTTCCGTACTCCGCTCAAAGATGAAATCTCTAGTATGAGCGCTGTAGAAGTAGTAGAATTTCGTGAATACGTATAAAAGATGCAGACGCGATTTACGAACACGGGCAAAGCAAAGTGAACTCTTCTTTTGTTTCTGAGGTAATTATCTTCCAGGGCGGAGATATTTTTGTTGCAATGCAGAATAGAACCTCTTTACGACCTAGAAATACCTACGTAGCACGCTCCCCCAAGGCCAGCGAGATTTCAACATGCTGAAACGGAATGCAGTCATTTTCGTCAAGTGCTTCCGTTGCAGTTGCAGGTACTACCTAGCGACGGAAGTGTGTTTTCGCGTTGTGGAATAAAAAAGAAGGCATTAAATTTTCGCCACCTGCATTACAGGGAAACATTTGGGCACCTACTCCCCCCCTCCTCCATGGTAAGGCGTATTTTTTTCTACGCAATATTTTTTCTCTCGCCGAGGGTACCAACATTTTTATAATTCAGCGCAAACAACGTCTGGGAAAATGAGAGCCAAGAGAGAGAGAGAAAGAGGCTGGGATAATAGCTCTCTGAATGCGTATATCACGAAATTCAGTCCCTAAAGGTGGGGATCTCATAGCCCGGAGGCTATTTAAACCACCCACGCGCCAAACCATTGTTCTCTTGTCCCCCTAAACTTTCGTAACCCTACTTCCTCGCTTGCCCTAAATCCTTGGGTGCACCCCCTACACCCTCTCCTCTAACCCTCTCGACCTCTCTCTCTCCCTCACCTCCTCGACACCTCTGATTCTCCTCCCAGCAACACGCCCTCTAAAACAGTCTCCCCTTGCTCCTTCCCCCTCTTGCCCACCCTATTCACTCCAATGGCTCGGAATTTCGACTCCTCTACTCAACCGAGACCTCCGAAGGGAGACTTGACACCCATTCACAAGGATCCCCGTTCTCCCACTCAACCTTACCAGCCCACCCGCCCTCAGGAGAGCACCTCTTTTTTTCCTCACTTTCTCCCCAAAAACGCTTATCGAGGTCCCTTCTCCTCTCCCATGCCGCTCTCTCTCTCTCTCTCTCAACTTACAGCACTGAACTTCCTCCACCATCTCATCCCCTTGCTTCATGTCATTCTCTCTCACCTTCACATTTAACCTTGAGAGTGGGTGATTTGGCGACGCATTATCTCCGATATGCGACATTATAGAGGGGAAGTGTAACAATATATTTAGGGAACTTCGCCATTTCTCCCTTGTTAGGCCTCACTTATGGTAGTTTGGGCGTTATTTTTCTCCAAGCGTAATAGTGACTACACTAAAATATTTTAATAATTTAGCAGTTGTAAGGAGCAAAATGTATAGGAATTCGACTTTCGGGAAGATATTATGAAATGTTAGTTTCACTCTGCAAACTATTAGGAACAGTATTATACCATTTTCCCCTGCACATCGCAGGTGGACGTCACAGAGCGAGTAGCCAATGAAAGGCGTTCCCACTTTAACCTCAGAGTTTAGCTCCTGGCAGCCGAACACCGTTGTCAGCTCCAGTGAATAAATGCATGTTGGGCGGCGAGAATTTACCACTGATTTAGAGCCTTAGCCAACGAATTCTACTATTCCCCATCCATTTTGATACTGGAATTGGACCAGCACTGGCAAAGTTAAAAAAAATTCCGTCACAAACACAAGGAAATTAGCACCCAGTAAATTTGGAAACAGATGATCCGAGACCGAAGCGAACCTCACGGGTTGGGAGTCACGACAGTCGAAGAGAAACTGAGTCCCCCCCAAATACATTCCATGCCACTCTTCTGTCATTAGCTAGATAAGTGAAAGGTACAACAGCGCATTCAATGTCAGCCACCATGAGTTGGGAGAAGTGGTATGGTAGCCACAAAGTATCGGAATGGTTGGCAAGAAGCTGAATTAGTTGCAGTGCTGTTTCAACGCCTCCCATGCCCGCTTTACTTTGGAAATTTCTGATATCCCCATGCATTTACAGGTAAACATTTCCATTACGCGCGTTGACAGCAAATTAGCTGTAATGCCTCTCACAACACCATATATTGGTCATATTTTCATGAAAATCCACACTCTTTTACACATATTCGTCAGGTCACTTACAAGCTAAACTAGCTCAATGAAACTTTAGTCATCCGGGAAAGGTCAATTTCCGGCGTCTCCAGTTCGTTTTCCAAAAAGCTGCTATTACTACCCATTCTCATTATCGAATATATTAAATTCAAATTGAATATCTATCATATTATCATCGAATATAAGTATTTGGAACTGTAAAAGGTACATTTAAAATTGTTTAATTTTTCTATAGCTAATCTTAACTTGGACAGCACCCACGGTGATTGGTCGTGTCACCCGAGCCTTCTACATCTACGAAGTACCGTGCAAGCCACCACTAGGGTGTGTGGTACGGGGTGATTCCACACCAGGCATGCAGCAATCTCGCTCTAAATCACTTAACGGAAAATATGCTCGAAGTTAATGGCGATATTCCCCACGCCTTCCATATGTGAAAATGGTATACTATTTTAGTTACTGGTAGACAATTTCAGTAAAATAATAAATACTACAGTAATTGTACTGTCCACTTAAATTTAATGTGAAATACACAACACTTGTTTCAACGCTCCTTAGGGCGTCATCATCAGGTCTGGGGCAGACCTGATGATGACAGGCAGACTTGATGATGACGCCCTAAGGAGCGTTGAAACACGTATTGTGTATTTCACATTAAATTTAAGTGGACAGTACAATTACTGTAGTATTTATTAAAATGCTGTTCCACCATATATCGTCCGACACTGTCGAATTAATTCAGTAAAATAGCTTCGTATTAAGTATTGTTAAGAGGCAAAACGAGCAATTTCTACTTCTTTAAAAAAAACTAAGATTTTAAATGAGAAGTCAACGACACTTCTGTTTGAACAGAACTACTACGCTATTTTTCACTTTTATCTCTGTCGTTGAGAATCGCCAGCGCCACTAGCGGCTAACTCAAGTACTAAGATGGCGAACAGCCCTTGACAGTTCTGTATACAATACGTGACAAAAAAGCTGTGCAGTTTGGGATTTAGATTGTGAAATATCCATTTTAAATTTATAAGCATTCAAAAGCTTTTTTATAGTTAGGATATAAATAAAATGATAATTTAGTCAATTAACTCTTTCAAGGCTGTTTTTTTACTTCCATGCTTGGAATAATGCAAGTAGATATAATTTCTGTGAGTTTTCCTACTACCTGTATAAATCTTTAATAATGATGATTTTTGATATTTTTTAAAGCTTAGACTGGGCATTTACGTGCCCGTAAACATTTCGCTTCGGACGCATATGTCCCGTAAGTCTTGAGAAGACACAAAACTTAGTAAAGCCATTTTACTTATAATTTTATCACTCAACAGACACAATTCTTTCAGTTTGTATTTTTTATCATTCATTTATATATATTTTGATACGTTGAATGTTTGTTTAGGTCATTATTTTCCATTAATCATGCAGATGCATTCGCCGGGAAAAATATGTCCGGTTGGTGTAGAAAGGCTTGATGGTGGAATCAACGCCCAAGTTCTCATACCGTTCCGCATCCTCCCTATTTTTGGCGCCCCCTTGCCTTCTCTCTGTCCTATGTCGTCATATATTCTTCCACGTCCCCGGCCACCATGGAGTGTGTCCTATCTGCCCTTTCCCTTGATTCCAGGGCGCCGGAATAGCTTCCCTCCCTCCCTCCCTACTTAAGTTTTAAACGGTCGCCCTTGACTGAATTCGAGCACCGGATGCATTGGCCTTCGTGCCTCGATTTCAAATTTTGAGGATATATAATGGTGGTCCTTTATAAAATTGCATGGGTCTAAGAAGCCAACGAATTTGGTCGAATTTACTCGGCGAGAAAGATTAAAATGCTGATACCTCTAACAATAAGTAGTATTTATCATGGGATGCGACCGGCAACTGGAGGAATTTGCACTAGAAATATTACGGGATAGGAGATGGGCAGGGACGTTGGCGAAAGTGGGACTACTTAGAGGGAGAGGAGACATTAGGTTTCGGATTCAGACTGCCCTTAGTTCCGTTAGAAAAATCTGTTATGAATGATTTTCAGCGATCCGCACTAGGAGATTGTGGTACATGGGCTACGGAACTTTCAAAATCCTACAAAATAGGTAGAAAGGTCGTTAAATTTGGAGGGTCGTCCAGAAAAAATGTCTACATGTGACCTATAGGAGCGCATTGAGAAGTGAGATGATTCACCTTTGCTTGCTGTCCCATATCAGTCGCAAAACGAACTGTCCCGTGATCTCTCATGAGGTAAATATATTGAGTAAATAACTGGTGTAGCTGCAAACTGCTATTAACTAAAAGGATACCAGGAAGGTGCGACGACAAAGGGAGGAGCCATAGTCACGTCTCCTTTGTTTGGCCTCATTGAAATACGCTGCCAGTTATATCGGTTCTTCGGAGGGGAACATCAATATAGAGAGCGGCTCGGAAAGCTGTGTAAAAGGTCGTCACGACATTTTCATAGGTGTTACATGCATACAGCAAGCACATGGATGAGACCCGATATCAGACTGTTTGTTAATATTAAGACAATATTTTAAGTTGAATTGCAGGCATATCTATTTTTTACCAACGTCATAAAAATTTTAGGAAACCCCATAATCCACATCTGCATCTACTTATTATCCTGCAAGCCACCTCACGGGCATGTAGCAGGTGGTGAGTTATCACCAACATGCACAGCACTATACCCTAATAAAGATAAGGTAACCACGAATATTAATGCATGACCAAAAGCCAGCAAATACTTGTCAGGAAGTTATATTGCATTAATATGAACTACACTATCCATATGCTACCAATGTTAGAGAAACTACACGCATTAATGCATTTGGAACCTTCATAAATGCACAATGATACAAGAGTTATAGAGAAAAAAGCAAATGCTTAGTATAACGTAGCAGATTAAGAAACAGTCATTATGAAGCAAATCAACTTATTAGTTACGGTAGATTAGTTTACCGGAATAGAATGAGGGAAATAGACTTAAAACAGACAGGTACTTTGCTGATACTTTGAAATTAGGGTTTTTGATATGTAGTGCAGTTATTGTTTCGTTGGAGCTCTAATGAATGAGACTTTATTTGAACGGTAGCACTGAAAGCACGTCTCGTATGCAACCTATCTTTTAATCAATATCCCACTAATTTTGTATTAACCATTATATTATTACCATACATATTTTTGTAATTTTGTAATCATATTCAGAGGCTATATATTAAGAGCTAAGCTTTTTATACTGTTATTAACATAAACAGAATTTTGTGATGAGCATTTATGTTCATAATATAACTTTATAACTTATTCGTAATAGTTTTATTTGGCCTAAATACTTTAGTTAAGCATCCATAATTTTTTCCCATTTAATGCATCTTGCTGGGTTTTTTCTGCCCCATTGCGCACAGTATGTATAACTGCAGGTGTGTTACGATCGCATATGGAAAATGTATTTCAATTCAACAGCCTTTACAAAACTGCCCTGAGGTTACATTGTGTCCACTCCACCTGCGGTGGTGTTGCGAAACACGTTTACTTACTAGACTCTGAAGACTATTTGGTTTAATGTATTTTTAAATTTATATGTAAGAGCCACTGGTGACATGATTCAAACAAATCTATTCTGATCTTTTCCAACTGATTCAAGATGCGCCTCGTTTCTCACGAATGTATACGTACATAAGCAGCAACAGTATTCTTTACTGCCAAATTAGTGAGTAAAAAATGGCATTCACGTTTTCCACTAATTGAAAGACTTAATATCTCATCAATGCTGGAGTCAAGAGCGCGCAAGTGCAGTGCTTAGAAAGTGTGGATGAGACTCGAGTTTCTACTTGCAGTAACCAGACTTGAGAACAGTTGAATACTTGCCTTCTGTTAGTTTGTTTCATATACAGCCAGATTGTTTTTAACAGAAAAACACCCATCGAAACGGGTTTCCTTTTATTGGAAATATTACGCGCATATGATATTGTTCATTACATTTATTTAATCCGATTACAATATGAGAAAGAAAAACGTTTTATTGACGCATAAATTATGAAAACTATATCATTTGGAGTTATTTTCATCGATTTTAAATAGAATTAATGAAAATAGTCAGCGATGTAAAGAAGAAATAAGCTAATACGAGTTATTAATCTGACGCCACTTTTTACACAATTTTAATATTGACAAAGGACGTATCAGCTGCATGTTTTCAAACTAATGGCATCTGCATTAATTAAATATGGAATGTAAATAATTGCTATAAATGATATATCGGAATCACAAAACAATGAAGTTTTCTTTATTCCATTTTTCCAATATTCTTCTCTGCAGTGGCTAAATCGCACTCAAATACTTGATTTAAGTGAAATAGTAATTATTAACTATTTCCATCTACATGGAGCAAGTTTATTATTACAGTTTTCAATGTAATCACCGCTCTTCCTCAAATAAGCATTCCGAATACTCCATTAGCAGTATTTCTTTTTGAAGATGAACAATACCGCATAATATTTACTAATGAAGCTAATAGATACTAAAAGGAATAAAATTCTGGAAATGATCAGAAAAATTACGATAGTCAATTAACTATATTACAATTAAATAAGCATTATGAATCCATTTAGAGAAAATAATGTATTTTTTATCTATCAACCGATAAAACAACATTCCATATGAGCATCATATGAAGTAAGTTTTTCAGGGAACGTCTATTATGCGTTCCCCTATAGACTTTTATTTTAAATTTAGCATAGTTTAATCATATAGAAGCACTGTATCATCAGGAAAAAGGAATTCTTTATACAATATTTTAAAATGAATATCGTCATTTAAACTCAGTAAACTTCAAATAGCTGATGAATGTTGCCTTTTGATATCGTTTTTCCATAATTTACTGGTCCGTTCATGAGTTGCAATTTTAAATTCATTAAAAATTAAAGAATAATGTGAGTATACTGGTTTTGCTTTTTATTCCCCATTAAGCCTCGCATAAATTATAAATAGTAAGTGAGTTAAGTTCTCAAAGTAAGTTCTTGTCAAAAGCTTTACCGTTTTCGTAGCCTAAGATATATTTACAGCGGTAAGCTTTATCAAGTACAGTAGTTCACAGTAGCTCACTCTACTTACTTGAAAAATTAGAGCAGAATTTGTGATGTAATGTAAATTTTCTGGGTTTAAAAATTAAACTGTTCTATTTTGCATGCAAAAGAGTGAATTTGGCCATAGGTTTACGATAGTTCGTAGAAGCATAGTTACTGATAGGGCACTTTCCTCTTCAAAGTCATAATTTTGAAGTTGTAAGCAAAATCCACTTCCGCACTGCACGAGCGATTTAAAAATTATCATTGGTTTCTCTGTTTTGTTTTAACTTTTCAGATATGTAAGAGCCATAAATGAACAATGTGACAAATGCCATATTAACGTGCTTAAAACCTAAGTGTTTGCGTTAGTTTTGCTAAACAGCTGTACGAGATAACGTTGCTGTGAACAGGATATCCATCCATACAGTTCAAAATTAGTCGTTCACTATATGCTTCGATTCACTTGACAAAACAGCTAGCACTAAAAAAGACAAATAGTAGGTAGAAGGCACTCTTCTGGCGCAACACTTATGGCAATGAAAGGTATAACAAGACACTAATCACAAAGAGATCATCTTGCATATCACATTTCATTCGTTCCCCATCTCTGTTTAAATATTTACCAGTTCCCTCACATCTCCATTTCTAGTGCCCTAACACCCCTTTTTACACACCACTACACTATTGCTGCGTCATGCACGGGTAGTTCGTAGATATAGAAACGATACTCAAAACTGAATGCGAAATCAGCCCTTCACGTGAACTCTTGTAGCAATTCTGGTCACCCTTTACTCCCATTCTCTCTTTGTTCACCCCACTGAGTGAAATAACTACAGAACCGAATGGTTGTAATGCTAATTTAAAATCAATATCCGTTCAATTGATGAGAGGAAGATGCAGAGCGAGGGGATGGTGATTGAACATTTCAGTCAAATGCAAAATAAGTCTGAATGAATGCGGAGATTTATGACTGAAATTGATTTACAAGAGAGGCTACGGTCTAGTGCAGGAATATTCCAACGAGCTGCTTTTGAAGTCATGATTTCGATTGCCACTACGTTCATCCTATTGCAAATTGCGATATTCATAGTGCGAATTGGTGAGTGTTTGTGCAGAGGATTGATTAATGCCGTCGAAGGGCCTAAACAAACAAACAATAGCTACTCTTCCGACGCCAGTTTGTTTCTGTTGAAATATCAGCGTGGTACTTCAGTGGAGTCACGTCCGGCAGGCAGTCAAAGAGACGGGGAAAAGCCGAATCATTCTGTTATGTGAAGAAATGTTTTCCTCTCCTGTTCGGTCTGGTAGTTCTGTGGTCCTCTTATGAGCGCAAAATAATGCATTCCAACAGGAATCACTGAGAGGTACTTCACTAGAATGCCTAGTTCGTGTTAGGAGGAAAAAAGAGCTCCATATGGCATGCGAGAGCTGTTCAGAGAGAATATGTGTAGTCAACCAAAACAGAAGCCACGTTTTGCAATATCCCACTCCCAATTTTTTTCATTTAATTTGAGCCTTAGAACATAATGATGAAATATGATCTCACACGTAAGAGCCATTGTGCGTGATGATAAACTACGGTTTAAACGAGTTGATTATTTAGAGATTTGAAAACTGTAACGGCTTATGTTAGCACAAAATGTCCAACAATAAATACTTCATCAGTTTCATTTTTAAAGAAAGAATTGCACTTGAACGAGCGAAGTATCAACGAAATAATATATGTAGAAACTTATATAAATCGCGCGTTGTAATTCCGAATATTCTTGGACTCAATTATTATAATAGAAAACACTTCTTTAAAAATCAAACCCATACCTCGTCCCATCACTTTCGAAAGGATAAAAGCACCCAACAATGCCATTGACAATCGATTAGGTTCATTCATAAGGAAATAAATTTGCTTGAAATATATACTTGATCATGCAAAGCAATTATAGGCATATAGTTCAAAATATACTCCAATATTTTCCATAGACTCAATAGACAATGAGAGGCGGATTTTTAGGAATCAGTTCCGTGGTTAGACATTTGGACCAAGTTAATATTTTTTCGACGAAAACTTCCTTTTTCTTTCAAGAAACAGCTACATTTTCGAATTCTACTTATTAAATTTAAACCATGACATGCTATTTTCCAAGCGTAAGGTGATATATTCATTCCCTCGGGCTGATATTTGTGTTTATCTTTCAGGTCTTTTGTTTCTTTAATCTTCTAGCAGGGAATTTGCATATATTTAGCTGATTTCCCATCCCATCTGAAAAAGCAGTACCTTGCTTTCACTACGCTCTACATCACCTATTCCCCATTTGGTAATGCAGTAAGCTTACTATTTCATGTTTAAAAATATCGTGGAAATTAACTATTTAAATCAAATCATATATTTTACAAATATGCATCCGCTGCAAACTTACTGCTTCGTGTTGCAGAATTTTCGTTGTTTGCATAATATTTAACTCTGCCGTGTCTCGAATATTTTCTCCGGGCTTGAAAAATCCCCATCCACTGTTCGTATTGTGAAGTTTACTCGCTTGTCTTCTTTTCATATCCTGGCGTTAGTAAAAAATATAACTAGGTTCCGGAACGCTACGTCCACTACGTGATATTTCTTCACGAAATAAAGGATTATTTCATGTTTTCCACTTTTTCATAGCTCTGTCTTCTCTCCTACCCGATTCCCAGAACTTTCATTGCTTCAATAGTGCAATAGAACGACGATAAATTAAACAGTTACTTTGCAAACGAGAGTTTTCATACCATAATTTAATATCAGATACTTTTCAGTAGGGAAAATAAAAATGAACGGTGCATTATACTATTTGAGATGCATAAAAAGAGTGTGCTTCGTTGTTTGGTAACGCAGAAAGAATGGATAAGAATTGAATAACGAAGTAAATTAATGATAAAGGAGTCAATGGTGTGAGAGGAAGGGGTAGACCGCGAAGTTCCTAGGTAAATGCGCTGGAAGATAGTCAACCTAAGAGAAGTAATATTCGGGCCCGGTTTAATGATACTTAGTCAAAACTTACGACAAGTTGACCATTTTTCCTACTTGATGTTAACTACCAGTTAAGATTTTGTATATTGCATTAGATTTTCAGACAGTACGTGGCAGAGACATAGTACTAGAGAGCGTTTATGAGTATACTTGAACCAGAAGAGGTTTACGAGGATAGGATGGTGTGGAAGATATTATTGAAAACCCAGTTATCAGTGAATCTACCGGTAAATAGAACGGTGCCATGGGTATGTATGCATTTTGTTCATTAAATCAAAATTTATACAGCCCCAATTGAAGTGCCTGAGCTTCGAGGTTGTTGCCGCTACCGAGGTTGTTGCTGTGGAGGTAGGAGCTCTTGATCCAGAAATTAATATTTTCAATATTTTATGAGTAAGGCTTAGAATCATATGTCATAGTCAGTAACACAATTTAAATAAACAAATGGCAAGTTCGATCGGCTGGAATCTACGGATTTGACTCTTTTTCCTGATAATTATCAACATACCAGCACATTTCCATAACGAATGTTGCCTCTTTGCTATTTGGCACGATTAATTTCCTACCCCAGAGGCGTATATCCCGCCCAATGGCGCCCGTAATTGAAAAAAAGGGAAATAATCCATACTATCTTGAATAAAGATGTCATATGGTCGTTCCTTCCAAAGTCACACACATTCCCCCGGAGATAGACTTGGTATAGTTAATGGAAAATAGGCTTACCATCAAGAGGACCAGAGTTGAATTCCTGGCAGTGAAATTCTACTCTTCACTCGGTAGCCTCGACGAGGCCTCTTCAAGCTCATTACTCAGGCCAACCGATTGAACGCTAAACGAGTTCCTTTGCACCTTCCTTCCCTTCTTTAACTCATCTAACTCACGTGCTGATCTGGTGAAGGTTTCGTGTTTCGTTAGAACAGAACACATCAACGCTGCCTCCGATCTGTTTTGAAGTCCACTACCCAGTGCGCAGGTTCTGAAACGAATGGAAAGTAATTACGCTGCTGCGTTGCGAAGTGAAGAGCGCACGGAGCGAATGGAAAGCTCCTTTCCGTGATCTAGCAAGGTTGAATGATACGTACGAGGTTGGATTTCGCCGAGTGAGATAGCAGTTCCCGAATTCCAGACGCGATAAATTCTACCCAGCCAAGTTGTACGTTAGCACAACACACTCGGAAGAGTGGGAAAGGCAGGAGGCTGGAGAGAAAGGTGAAGAGAGAGAGGTGAAGGAAAAGAGAGAAAGTTTTCGTTGTGAATCTCGTCCGCGCCGTTCGTTTTATTTTTTTATTTTTGATGTGAGCACGAGAGTGTGTTTTCATCGTCTCGTTCCCTTCCTCCATCCACGAGTATACTCGGAGGCCGCCCCGCGCATGGAGAGAGGAAGTAAATGGAGGGAGCTGGAATAGTGACGGACCAAGCCGGTGGGTGAGTGAACTTTACGAGCAAGGCCCTTTTTGCGGTGTAAGACGCATTCAAGAGTGAGAGAGAGAGCGCAGCGCGGCCATGTTGAATTAAACAATTAACGCCGCAGTGGTAGAGGAGCGAAGGGGAAAATTAATTCATGGCGATATAAGTTTGTTTTTGTTTCAGGAGCGCTAAACTTTTAAAAAATTTGTATTAACTTTTTTCCGTCTACCACGGGCGGATCTTGTCTCCCGCAAAAAGAGGAAAATGTGTACTTATGCGTAGATTATGTAACTTTGAACGTAAAATGTGATGTGGCCTTGTGTTACATAGTTTACTGCACCAATGTCGACTGCATGAAATCAGTTTAGGTTAGTATAGGGCGTTCAAAATGTAGTTGACAGCAAGGAAGATTCATTTTCTCTGTAAATCAGAAATCTCCATTGAACCGGAGGGGCGATGTTGCCAATGGCAGCAGGAAAATTAGTATATTGTTATGCAGTACACTCTCTATGCATGTAAGACTCGTCCAATATGCAAACAGTATTCCCTAAGCCAAATTGTATAAATGTGCCGAATGTGCCGAAGGCAACAGCTGACAAACAATTGTAGCTGGCTAGTATGACTCATAGTAACCGTCCACGTTTCCTAAGCATGCGGGAAGACAGACCTGACGTTTGCGATGGAGATCCGTAACTATGTGGGCTTTGATATTGTGTGGCTTTTCAATGTAAACTATAGCTGGGTTCGCTTTTCCCATTCGCTTATTGATGTCTTCCACTGATCCACATTCCTACGATGGTGCCAAGATAGCTGAACTTCTCCACTTACTCCAACTAATTACCGCTCAGTTCCAGTGCTTCTAGTGAAGTTGGATGCCAATAAATTTCTTTTGCTTTGTTGGCACTTATCTTAAAACTACACTATAGCTTCGGTTTCTGCTTCTGATATCCTCTCTTTCTTTTGCTGAAAAGCGTGGCCCAAGCGAAAAATATCATCAGCATAATCAAGACCTTCCAGCCTGGCCATTAGACAACATTGAATTCTGCTCCTCGTTTTTGTTACCATCTTCATTATCTCATACACAACAAGGGGAGTGATAATCGGCGAAATAATGCAAGCTTGACGTACCCCCGAGTCTGTCATCATCTGTCAGCTTCCCTTCGTAGACCACTTGGATTTCGTATCTATTATGTCTCATTAATCAAGTTGATGATTTTCGGAACATATATATAAGCTAGATTTTTTACATGTGGACCCTGTCCACGGAATCGAAAGCTCTTCCGAAATAAAAAAACACCACCTTAACTTACCGACCCTGAAATCCGTCGGTGCCTCATGCCTCGTTTGGATCCGCAGGCCCAACAATTTATTTCCCGAGGAAAACGTATTGCACTTGAAGGAATGCTTTCTCTTCTCTTCACTTACTTAAATTTTTATGAAAAAATAGTCTTATTTCCATGGCTCCATTTAAAAAAATGGACAGTTATATGTTAATTGGAGGGTAGTGCCTTACGGCAAGCGGAAATCACGTCTGCGATGGAGATGGAAAATATATCCCACTTTCGGGAGTGAAAAAATTCAGAAAAGAAAACAAGGTTGAAGTTGGAGAGTGGAATGGGGGAGGAGAAGGTGAGGAGAGGGGTAGGCTGAAGTAGGGCGGGGCGATAGAGGAAATGAAAATTTGGTTGGGGAGTGGAGGGGAGAGGGAGAAAGAGAGAGAGAGGGGGGGAGATACATCTCAAATTGAGTGGAAGCGATGAGGAGCGAGATGGATAGGAAGAGAGGAAAGTGAATAAATTGCGTTTTAGACAGAGATATGACGCTGTTGGGTTTGAGTGGGAAATGGGGAGATATCCAGACGTGCCGAGGAAGGATCCTATCTGAGGAGACAGACACATGAGATGGCCCCTTAGGTGGAAAGCACGAAGTTAAAAAGGAATGCAAAAATGTGGAAGATTTTCCATGGTGAAGAACTGATATTGGCAGATAAGTAATTATAACACATTCTGACATAAAATAGGTACAAAGAAGTTGAAAATAAACCTTCTTTAGTCCTACGAAGTGTAGGAGAGAAAAGAATTACTATGAAAACTTTGAGAAGAGGAATAAACGTATAGGACACATTTTGAAGAATGAAAACAGTACTAGAAGGAGAAAAGAATGGAAAGAATTGCATGAAAATCCATGGAGATATTCTATGCCAAACGAAAAGTTGTAACTACGCAAAATCGCAACGTACCTGAGTGAAACTTTTGTTATGGATGGGATAAATATGTGGCGATACTCCGCTTACCTTACGCGTTGGTCCGGTGGATCCGCTCTCACCCGCTATTCGGTTCTCGGTGCCGACAAACATTCTTTCCGATTTTTTCGGAACAATTCTAGATGATTCTATAAAATTCTGGTGTGGCGTTCCAGACAATTCTTCCATCTTCGCCAGCAATATAAAAGCCGCTTCTCCTGCCACTCAAGGAAGTCTTGTTAGAAGAGCTGTTCAATAAAAATATTCCGTCAATGAATATTGCTACATACTAGAGTAAATTATGAGCGTACTATTTACAGAGTTCATGAGTAAAACCAGGACGCACGCATTTTATCATAGAAATTTCAGTACAAATTTTCTTGTTATTTCACAGCATTCATTTTTAAATAAATGCTAAGGACTTAACTTAGCCTAAAATATCAGCAAGAATGAAACAGTCTCGTTTTTTGGTTTATTTATAAGTTTATGTTTACTTAACCAGCAAAATATATTTAGGTGTAAGGAGGTATTTTAAAATAAATCAGGCTTTTATGAAATAAATAATTCATCTACTCGAAAAGGTTCAGTTCAGGACAATAAATAAAATTGACACTCAATAATTTGCTGAAAGATTCATATAATACTTATTTATACCAATAAAAAATTCGGAGTTCATGATTTTTTGAGAGTCTCACTAGCTCATTACGCTTCAATAGTTAATATCCTGCTTATATTTTGTCCTGGAATATTTTCTTTTACGAGAGTTTTCACTTGCTCACCTGCAAGTAAATGTCGACTTCTTCACCTGGGACTGGGTTTTTTGAAATGACTCCGAAGGTTAACTTTCGGGTTCTCTATCCTGTGGCCTTGTAATTATTGGGCCCGAGTCAAGAAATCCGAACGGATCCAGCACCTAGATACATTTACATGCCTGAGCAAAATCCCTGGAAGTGATGGAATACAAAAAGATTTCCAGACCTGAAATAACTTTTGCCATGAAAATAATTTCCCCCAGTTATCGTAAGAATTGATTAAAGGATTGAGAGGTTTCGAGCCTAGCGTCATCGTATGCATAAAAGCTTTAAGTGCTCAATAGAACATCAAAACAGTTTCCTGCCCACAAGTTTAATGAATAGCTAATACGATGTTTTTCCATCAACAAACACAAGAAATCTGCATGATAAGCCTTTCTTATGTTTTCAATGGCTGTCGATGTTAATTATCGTTGGACATTGTTAATTTCTCATTAGTATTTAGGTACCTTTTGAGCATCAATCGCACATTTGAGTACAAATATTTTCGAAACTAACCCTTCGATGAAGCTTTCGTGGTTTGTGGTGATAATATGATTCATAATCAGGCTTAAAACTTTTTCTCCCACTCCCAGCCTAACTTTCATCGCTCCCAAACGATATATTTATTATTATAAACCCGTTTCTTTTCAGTGTAGGCAGAGTTTAAAAACTTAAATTCTTCGTGATCCCCCTCTGAAGTTAACTTTGCTTTATTATTCCCACCACACTGTCCCATTCTTGCATTCCTCTTTTGCTCCAGTTACACTCATTACTTTCATACACACCAATCTGTTCTTATGACTCCTGATATCTCACCTTTTAAGAGTATCTTCCACCACATCCACCCATGGCTTTTTCGGTCTGCCCCTACATCTAACGCCTCTATCATAAATGTTCTTCGTTATTCGATTCTCATCCATTCTATCAACAGAGCCTAACCAACGAAACACGCTCCGCTCTTTCATGTCCATCCATCCATGAGCATCCATTCCACATACTACCGTCGCCAATTCCATTGTGAATGCATCAGACAAACTATAAAGGACTTCAAAGAGAAGAATTATGATGTAAATGAAGCGGTTGGATGGTTGGCGACGAGAGTGGAGGGCTGCTGCTAAACAGCCTTAGGATTGAAGACTGCTGATGTCGAACTTTAAGTATTATTCTTTTTTAATTCAGTTCACGCAAGCTTTTTTTTAGCTGGTCTGTTTCCTGTAATACACGGTGTGAATAAAGTTAAATGCTTCAGTATTCTTTTGACAATAACTAAAAGATGTTGTAAAAATCGGGATTAAATTCTGTGTGAAAAAACTGAATACAGAGGGATAGGATGGTGAATCTGTGATAGCACTAGCACTAGAGTATTATTTGACGTAGCGGAACGAATGAAACGAAACATAGGTCATGATTCTCATTTGAATTTTAAATAAAATAAATAAATCTAAATATGGTTAATCAAAATGAGCTGCATGTGAATAAAATGAGGCCAAGAACATATCATCCACGTTCTACAGATATTAAAAGTATAGTAGTACCGATAAGTTTTAAGATGCGAAAGGTTCGTGGTGCAGCATCAAAGCCGGAAAAACTGTCTTGCGAAAATAAATGAAACTCAATACTTGGTGAGACTTCACGGGGAGAGCCACGCGAAATTTGAAGCACATAAGTAAGAACAAGAAATAAGCACTAGGGACTCTGGTCTAAGTACGAGAAATAAGGACTTAAGGGTACGTAATCCTTTTAACCTCTTGTGACTCAGTATTTTGCGCTCACGCCAGAGATTTTTGCAGACATATGCGAGCCCCGCAGGACGACGATTCCGAAGTTGGGGACTCGGGAACTTTTTACGCGGCGACCTTATTGCAAGTGGTGCAAGCGATTCATTGGTCCGGATAACAGGCTTGGAGAGAAGAGGCTTAGGTATTCCCGAGAATTGCACGGGAGAAAGATCATCCGAGAACACCACTCTAGTGGCAATAGGTATTGAATTAGATACATGCAGTCACTACATTCACTCGCAGACGATATTTTTTCTGAAACGGTTCGTTGATATCACGAATAGCTTTCCCATCAGTTATAATTCCTTAAAAAATGTCGCTCTAGGAGCACGAGTGAGTTTCATTCAAACATACAAAATTATTGATTTTTTAAAATATGCTTGAATTGCTTTCAAGGTATATACTTGTGTTCCTCTTGAGGTTTCTGTAGATACTAGATTCGACTGTTACGACATATTCTTCCGAAGCTCTCAATGAATAAAGATGCTTTTCGTCCTCTATATGTCAACAGTCAACCTTATTCAAAGTTTGAACAATTTTTAAGGAAAATAATCTATGGAGTTCAAGTACTGTAACTGCTATAGTTATACAAAAACGTGTTACTTTTCACCATAATATGAGCACAGATTCCATACCGGAAGCGAGATTCGAACCTGTAACCTTTGGGTTACCACCTTATGGGTTTACCGGCCTATGGGTTTATCGATGCTGGCATAAAATTAAATGGGTAGATTTCCACCAATATGCCTACATGGAAATAAGGGTTGTCCATCAAAATATTTAATCTATCCAAAGCCTTCAAATCAATCTAATTAGTGGGTACTCGCAAATATTTATTTTAATAGAAATGCATCTCACATTATTTAACAGATTTTATCTATTTGCCATTGACTTCCCAAGCTCGTTTTCATACAAACCTCATTTTCCTTCTTCATATTTCGAAATATGTACTCCTTATTCGAAGCCGGCAAAAAAATATTTTCTTTTCGCTGCATAGATATTCAAATGAAATCTTGTTGATGATATGCCAATAACGCTATGTATATCATCACCTAGCCATGTAATAGGCCACATAATTTCAAATTGACCGAGAAATTAGTAGATGTACGGCCCGAAGTGAAACCTGAGCGGTGTTACATTGGTGACATTTTTCATCCACCTCATCACATGCACATATTTTGATTAAGAGTAGACAACATGAAACTGGGATGCTCCACACAAAGTGGGGATCTCATCATAGCTCGTCGCGACGGTTGAGTCAACTACTTGAGAGTAAAATAAGAGAATGAAGAGGATATGCACAGATACCTGACTCGATGAGAGAAGAGGAGTCGACGATTCCGAGGAGCAAGTTCTCACATAAGGCCCCTGACATGTTCACTCGAACTTCCCACTCGGATTCACGATCGCCTGGCAAGGAAGAGAAGGAGAGAGAAGAAAATAAAATCGTGCACTAAAAAAACTGGGTTGGTTAAAGAAAATGAAGGGAATGACTCGAGTTAAAAGTGCTAGCATATTAGGGGGATTGGTTGGGGCAGTGGTTTATTTTTTTTTGTTTTCTTGAGAAAGGATGAAATGGGCGGGGTCGAAGAATCCAACTTGAGTAGGAGAGAGAGAGAGCTGAGAATGGAGTGAGATGTGGAGAGCGTGAGGGAGAGGGGGGGGGGAAACTTTCTCCAACCTCGGTGTCAGTCCTTCCCTCTCCTTGCTCATTTGAATAACGATCCCCAGTTCACACACAGCTTGTGAGGGGAAAGGTCGGGGAAAATGGGGAGGTGAGTGAAGAACCTCGGGAAGCAGGAGGGGTTAAGGGTTTAGTAGAGATTCCTGAGGGGTTGGAGTTACGTGACGGAGTGATGGGGGAGGGGTTAAAAAAAGGGAAAAGGGTCTGAGGTTTACGAGGGGGAGGAACTAGTGGGAGGGGAGGAGGAAGGGTTGGCAAATTTTGAAAGGGTGAGGGGTAGCCGAAAGTTAACCGAGAAGACTGCGATTGGAATAAGAATTGGATTGAAATGGAAAAGAAATTCGATATTTTTTTAGATTTCAACTCTGCCCTCCGGGAGATATATTATTACAAATCAACATAAATGTTGATCGTAGGCTTTCGCAGCGATTCTGGTCTGCTATGGAAACCAATTTGAGTTGCGTGGGGGACATTCTGTGATTCAACGTTTCGTCCCGCCCTGAGGCATTGACTGCTCTCCACTGTTAAAACTCACCATGCAGGTAAACTCAGAAGGCTCCATAGGAATCAAAATAATTCGCCAACCGACACCTCATTAATGACTTTAAGCGTACACATGTACGCATACAATCATGCAAGTACGTTAAAAACATCACTTTAGAGATTTACATACATACATCAGAGACAAACCGATTCGCATCCACTCGACTTAAGGGCTGTGAGGTCGCCAGATTCCGGTCAGAAGATGGGCTATCGATTAATTCGTCGGTCAAAATTGAGAGACGTTATGAGCGCAGTGCGATAGGTAATCGATAGGTATCGCCAGTTTTTCACGTCTTAATACCTTAATTCCGTTTCATTTCGTAACATTTGACCAAAGACACGATTTATCGTCCGAGTTTGTTAGAAGGAATTCATTAAGTTGAATGCAGATCCATATGTCAGGTCGAGTGGAGGGATAGATATTTTAGAACCATCAGATAAAATAATGATACATTTTTTGACGGGTAAGGAAGAATTCTGGGAGGGCAATGCCGTTTACATGAAAAACATTAGCATCGTCTTGGTACTGGACTTCACTTGATTTTTGACTTGACATCTTCGGGGACGTGGTGAAGTTGGACTATTCGATTAGCTCGACTGCTGCTTCATCTGCGGAAAAAATTGCTCGCAAACCTGTATCTTCCCCAAAGCAGCTTTTTTGTAAGCTATCAGGACCACCATAACTGTTTCTGCTGATGAATTTCCTCAAAGGAAAAGAGTTTTCACTGCGTGGTACCCTCGTATCAGTGACCAAAAAATACCAGAACCGGCGAGGTACGCTTCAGGAAAACATTCGCCTCGTGGAATTACGACTTCACGTGACTTCGAAGGTCGAAATACTGATGTATGAAGGTTTCAGAATCACTTAGCGGTGGAAGCCTGAATTACAACGATCCCACCCTCCATAAACGATTTCCGTATTTTTAGGGTCTCATCCGTAGGTACCTACTCATCAGATCGCCAGATCCACCTGAGACGTCTAAAGGTGGACTACTTAATGGCTGATTATCCTTTGAAAATACTGTGAAAATTGCATTGAAATGTTTCATATAAATTATGATAAAGTCAGTAGAAATTATAACTGCTGGTGGGAACCACCAGCAGTCCCAGGCATAATCACATGTATACAAGTTAATGCCATAGGCCAGAGAATACCCGCACGTTTTTTCTACCCCTAATGAGACGATTTAATTGCAGCATATGTAAAATAAATCGTCGAGTCCTTAGATTGTTTAAAAATTGAATAAATTATAATTTCAACTGACATTATCATAATTTATATGAAACATTTCAATGCAATTTTCACAGTATTTTCAAACGACTCAATGAATTCAGAGTTTGACATGAACTGTTAGTTAAATTTGGCATAAGAGTTTTTTTTAACTAGTCCTAATGAAACATTTTTCGGGAAAGTGACGGATAATTTTCAATTGCCACTCACAACTTGAATACGAAAATAAATATTAAACACACGCAGAAGTCTGGTCTGCGGAGAGGCTGGAAAGTCGCGAGCGTCAAAGTGTATTTGCTCAATAGAGTCTGCATGCCACCGCAGCCGCGGCTCACGAGTCCAGTTAATGAATTGAGAGTTCCAAATGTCTGCGCCGGTGTTTGCTCGCTCCTGAAGTGCAAATGTGTGTGAACCTCGTGAGAGTGAATGGAGTCGCTTTGCATTGGTTCCGCGCGCAGTGTTAACTAACCGAGGAGGGAAATGAAAATCACCGCACAAGAAGGCTTATAACTAAGACACTTAAAACTTTACGGTTTTAGGGAATGCGCAACGATTGCAGAGTTTAGTTCCGGTCTGAAGCCATCCCCCGCCGGGGAAGGTGGCGAACTCTTCGGGCACGAAGATCCCCATCATATTGCGTGCGCACGATTTTCGTGATGCTTTCATTCTTGCGCCTTTTTATGAGTGTGTTATTGAAACTTTTGGACCTAGTTATTACAGTAGTTTCACCGCAACATAAATTGTGTCATTTTATTCACATTTTGGCCACTTGTATTAAAATGTTTTCTTCATTAGACATGAGCATCCAAATCATACCTTACTCTCCATTATTTGTTGCAAATTGAAATTTAAGTTTGATTGAATTAAATGCGAGTATGGGTGATGCAAGGGGGGAAATAATATTTTTTCATGTAAAATTATTGAAAGTTTCATGAAAAAACTGTATATAAGAATCAATCTCTTCTAGGGCATTGAACAGTAATAAAATTTAGTAGATATGAATATTCATCGAATAATCTACACATAATTTATATTAACTTTATTCCCTAATAGTCAAGGCACGGCATCAATGAAATCATTATTTTTCAAAAATTCAATTGCATAGGTGAAATCTCGTATATGTTTTGACTCAACTAGTCACAGTGAAGCCTCCTTAATATTTATTTCCAAGAAGACTATTCAAGCTTTTTTTCCAAGTCACTAGTTTTGCATTACCACATTTAACCTCTTAACTATTTTTTGGCAAGCACACATTAATAAATATTTATTTATTTAATGTACATTGTTAATAGTTTAGCGGCAATGAGGCATTTATTTGTAGACAAACAATAAAAAAAAATAAAAATTTACGTCGGGTTATTATCATGATGCCCAAAAATTTCTCCTGATGGGTTAACCCTTGAAAGAGATTAAATATATACCCATATTTATTCACGACTATTTTAATATATAGACCTAAAAATCCGATAAATCAATTCATGGATACAAACTGGAGCATAAATTTCTTATGAAAAACAGAGGATTATATATACTAATTGGTAATGATAACATATGCATAAAAAATAAAAATAATATGCACTGCGTAAAATACAGAAATCTACTGGCTACATATGATTATGAAGTAATTATCTCGGAGTATTCCAGGAAGGAGATTACTGGAAATAATGTAGTATCTTCCAGCATTGACCATATATATTACAATGGCAATGCAAAGTCAATGATTACTACGTACATATATAACCTTCACAAATTCTGAGGAAGGAATCTTGTACAAAATATAAATTAGTGACCGTTATATGGTTGAAACGTGCCTTTATAACGATACATCGAAAACTCCACTGAATAATATGACTTCCAAAGAATAATCATAATTGTTCTTTGGTTAGAAACACGTTGGTAAGTTACATAAACAAATATCAGTGGCATAATATCTTTTTAATAGATAATCTTTTTGGTATGTGTCATATTTTGGTAAAAGCATTTAATGAAATACACAATATTTCAAGAAGAGAATATACAAATAATAGGAATAGCTCTCCAAAGAAACCCTGAATGAATTGTAAAACTTACAAGAATAGGGGCAGTCTTAAAAATGGAAAAAATAACCCCACCAATAATAAGTATGGAGAGGATTATAAAAACTTACAAAATAAGGCTATGATGAAATTAGGGGAAAAAATATTATCATCAACGTAGACGCCAGTTGATCGACGCCACCGTAACCTACGCACTAATATCACCTGCATCTACGGGGAGGAGGTCTATAGGAAGAAAAAAAGTGTTGAGAAGCTACGAAAGAAGAAAGGAAGATTCCTTTACCTTCCTTAGCCTTCCTCCAATGCTGTAGGGATACAAGCACTTTGCCATCCTGCGTGGAAATCAAGCACCACCTGAAAACTCCATCGGCTAAGAGAATCCTCCGCCGCGCCAGCAAAGTCTTATTGAGAGAACGTATCCACTACAATCGGAGTGCTCTCAACCGGTGCTCGGAGGAGCTTCTCGCCGCAAATTTAGAGCTTAGCTCTGTCTTAAAAGATGCAGATTGGGACACAATCGAAGAAGTTACGCACGAATCCTCTCGCAACGCTCGAGGCAAAACAAGAGATACGCATATCAAGTTCTAGAAACTGAGTTGCAGACAAAACCAGAATATTGGCACTGAAAAGGACCGTTCCGTCGTTACTCTAACGGAAGTTCACTAGATGACACAGCCACCGCCATATTATCCGAGGGCCTCAACTATGCATTGGCTCCTACTTCCCTACCAATTGAGAAAATCATCGCTGGAGTAGAGTCCTCAATCCGAAAACTACCCAAGGGACCCGCCTATTAAAATCAGGGAAGACGTGGCCCTCATCCTTCGCAACAAAAGATCACCGAAACCCAACATCACAGGCGCAGAAAGAAAAGCACTGAAGAAAATACTGGACAACGGTGATATCCTCATATTACCAGCTGACAAGGACAACGTCACTGTATAATTCACCAAGAAGGACTACAACTAAGGAGAAAATAGCCATCAAAAAGAGTGACATACTGGTCAGCATCAACATCGTTTCCCTATTCACCAACATTCCGATCCAGGAATCTGTGGACATCATCCGACGACTCACCTCCGAAGGAATTTCCAGAAATTCCCACTTCCTGGGCAATGGGGACGTTTACGAGCAGGCGGAAGGCAGTGGGCTCGCCACTCTCACCTGTGGTTGCCAACCTATTCATGTAGGATTTCGAGGAGAGTGCTCTCTCCTCAAAAGCCCGCTTGCAGGAACACATCAGAGCTACCAATAAAAAGCAATTCCAACACTCGGCCATCGCAGAACATGCGTGGAGTGAACCGGGACACGAAATAGAATTCTAAGGAGCGGATGTTATAACTGGTACTACCCTACGTTAGTACTGGAAACAATTGAGATTTTCAAGACGCCACAACATTTCAACAGAGACGATGGCTATTGTCTACACGACACTATTAAAAGAGCGCTAAATAAACATCATCAATCACAGAGCAGCAACAAGACGGGATGACTTACATGAGGCGGCCAAAAAACCAATGCCTCTCATCTTCAACCTGAAGACGCTGACTGGAATGTCAGCGAAATTGTTGTCCAGACTAGCCAAGGAACGCGGTGAAATCCTGGAAGCCATACAGATGTCGATTACATGTATTCTATAGTATTATCCGATTTCACAAACGATTCAATAAGAAACATTATGTCTAATATGAAAGTACCTGGTTTAGATAAAATCGTAATTTACGTATGAATTAAAATATAATAAATTAACGTATCCACTAGTTGCTAAATTCATTAATTTAAGTATGAAGGAGGGTTATTTACCTACAGATTTAAAAACTGAAATAGTGAGACTGATACATAAAGATGGCTCATTTAAAGACTTGATATACTATAGAATTCAATCCTCTCATTATTTATTTAGTAAAATAGTGGAACGGTATGTTGCTCAAAATTTGATCTCCTTCATGAAGAAAAGCAAAATTACGAACGAACTGCAGTATGGATTTCAAGAGAAACAAGGATCAAAGAATTCTCTAGAGTTATTTTTAGATGGTATACATTGGAATTTGAAATAAGGGATATAATTTATTGTTTCTTTATGACTATAGCAAAGCTATTCATAAAGTGAATATCAAATTACTACTTGATATTCTATATGATATTGGTATTAGAGGCAACATGCATAATTGGTTTAAAAGTTATCTCACAGGACGAAACATCACAGTCTAGGTCAAAGATAGTATCAGTGACAAGAAGACTGTGTATTATAGTGTACATCAAGACTCCATATTCTTTTTAAAATTTATATTAAAGATATATTCTCGTCCATAAACCATTGAAAAGTGTTGACGATAAGGCCTATATTTGTTCACATAAGAATTTGGTTAAAGTACAGTAGAATATATAAAAGTACATAAACACAATTGACCGAGGATCACGTGACTATGCTTTATTCATCAACAATAATAAATCAAAAGTAATGCATATAGTTAGTAAATGGATAGACATAAATATGAAGTATTAACAACATACTATCATAATTTTATACATGAATTTTATTTAAAGGCCAACTGTAAATATAATAAAATGATATTATAAAATGATTATTTTTTAAATGTAGGGGATTGTTTTCAAGTGATTTTTTCCCGTTTACTGGGATATAATACGTAAATTACGATAGTCCACAGAGGAAAAATCATTCGCCTTGACCCGGATCGAACCCGGATCCCTCGATTTAGCGCCAAGCTACCGAGGAGTCCTTATCCCCTGTGGATTATTTGGTGGCTTTATAGGAGCATGATGGTCATATACATGTTTACATGATACGTAAATTGTTTATTCTGTTTACACAAACACCCCCTGACGAGCATGTAGCTCAGGACGACTTATGTTGTATGCACTTATGTAAATGAAAAATATGAAAATATATTTTTAAATACAAAAGACATTTTGTGGGAAAACATTTAGTAGTTCTCTTGCAGGGCATTCCAATCCCAACGATCTCCATTCAAGAATTAAAATTTATGTCTTCCTCCATCAAAGCTTGTTTATCCTCTAATGATCGTTTTTCCAAAATATTGCCGACGCCAATCTTTCCCCAAGTTAGCTCCAAGTGGGATATTTGCCGCAGGATATGTTACACAAGCGGGTTACTTCTCTTTTACTCTTTATGATTTCCCATCAAATGTCATCCAGCATTTTTCTCATACATTCCTCAATCATAAATTTCCCTTGAACATGGCGAGACTCTTTCCTTTGGAAATATGCTATTTTCTCCATCTGTCTTATTCCATAGGCATTTCATACGATATATGGGTCGTCCTTGAAAAACTCGGGTTTGCTATACGGTTGGTGGGAAAATTATTTTAACCAAATAAAGATGCTATTTAATCTTAAAAGGCCGCAGACTGATTATGCAGTAAGTATTTTGGACCCATCGGTAAAATATTTGATCAGAGTATTAGGTAAAGGCCATGGAAAATTCACCATATTTGTAATACAAATGCTGAGAGAAAAATAATCGGTGGACCTGTAACCTTTTTGCCCTTTAAATCACGAGTATAAATAACACAGCTAACACTTTCAAGGAAGTACGGGAGGCTCAAGTTCAATTCCGAAACTAACGAGATTATTTGACGTCCTTACCACATTGATATACTTATGATTTTAAACAGTTCTCTTAGATAAAATAACGGAGAGAGTCATAGTACTCATCAGCTTTAAAGGTACTCATCGTCTCCCGCGATACCAACACGCGATACCAAATAGCATGTGATCGACTCAGAACAAAGGCAAAAAACCACAAATTTAAAGTAAGTAAAATAACGCACGACTTAAACGTTTTTTTCATTCTTTAATTAAGAAAAAAGTTTCTCAGCGCCTCCTTCCAAATGCTCCTGCAATGACTTACAGGTCACAGGGTAGATATGGATGTCTACATAATATCCTGCAAGACGTCTCATGGGCATATAGTATGGGAAAAGCTATCACCAATATTCTCTACACTATAGCCTAATTAAGTTAATGAAACTACAGCTATACTTATACTAGCAAAAACCTGCAAATACTTGACCGGAGGTTAAATTTAACCAACAAGCACTATACTATATGTATGCTACCAAAGTTACAGTAACTATTTTTATTTATGTATTTTGTAACTTAACACAAACCCATGGGTGGGTCATTTTGACCCATTTCAAAGTTTCCATTGCTCCTGTTCATGTTGTAATCATCGGAGAAAGAAACGCTTCCGAGACTTTTATTTCTTTAGGTATCTGAAAATATATTCTAATTCTCATTTGTGTATCTTCTATAGTTTTTGAAATTTTAGACTTAAAAAGGTGGGAGATGATACGCGGTCAGTAAGTTTAAAGGAACTAGAATATTTCATAGCCATCATTTACGCTTGAGGTGCAGCCAGTGCAAGGACTCTGGACTTCAAGGATTTGTTGAATAAGAAATGAGGAGCACCTTTTTTTAAAGCAAACCATGTCGGAGCACAGGTATTTTAGAGTAGATGAAGTATTTAAGATTTGATATTCGGGCAAGCAGGGAACAGAAGAGGGCTCTGACAAGTTTTTTTCTTGTCTCTTGTGTTTTGGAGAACATTTATTATAATTACATTTATAGTTACAAGGACACTGAAAATATGAAAATAGATGCACTTGCAAAACTAGTGCATTACTAGTGCTTTCTTTCAGTATATGCCCAGTAACCAAGATAAATACAGAGTAAAGTATTGGCTACTATGTAATGCTGCAGAGGGAACTGTCAGAACCGTGGAGGCAGCAAATGCAGATTCTTTCACTTCAGCCAGCACCGGTAGATGCACGTGAAAATATTGCGAAACACAGTCATCATGTGAAGATCAGCTACCAATCACAAAAAGTAAATAAGACAACATGGAAGTGTTTCGCTATAACAGAAGGAATGTTATATGCTTACGCTGTGAAGCTAACTGGTCTGCCACTTAGTTGTATACATGTATCCATATATTTCAGGTACTTTCTTTTACAGGTAATCCTACTTTCTTTGAACACAAAAGTTATTTTTTCATCATTATAATTTTATGGTTTGAAGTATTCTTTGCTTGATGCCCCTTAAACTTCATCCATCTCATGCCATATAGAATCCAAGATAAGAAGTCTATTTGTTGAAGCATTCCTCCTAGTAGCATAATATCTGTGTTAAGCCTCTCTCTTCCACATATAAGGATTTTCGTTTCAATGTTCATGCTTTGCCCATGTAGCAAACGATAGCTTGTGTTCAAGAATGCTTGCAGGTCTTATGGCTTCTCTGCTACAACTGCGATATCTTCTGCGAAACGAAGCATGTCATCTCTACCCCATTCACCATTATTCCTTTGAATCCCATTTCTTGGGCTTCTTAGATTGATTCTTACAAGTGTATGTTGAAAAGTAACGGCGAAAGGATGCGCCCCTGTTGAACTCTTTTGTTTATTTTAGTTTCTTTTATTTTTCTGTCCTCAATTCTTAGTGGTTATTTAATTTCTATCGAGTTGGTGAATAATTCTCCTTTGGCAGTAATCAAATTACAAATGAGATATATAAATTTCGAGGGAACAGTGTGAGAGGTCGAGGAAGACCGAGAAAGTCATGGGTGATTGTGGTGAAAGTGATTCTAAAGAGGAAGGATATTAGGAGTCTTAAAAAGAGAAGAGCGCCTATGAAGCAATGTATGAGGGCTACCCCTCCCCCTTGCCCCCAAATTTGGTGTATAAAGACCGGCTGACCCAAGTTAAAAACACCTTGCAAATGAGACATAGTGTGGAAACCATGGCCTTTTCTTTGACTTATAATTACCAAGGTATTTTTGTCAGTCGGTAATGCTGGTAGGGCGCAGCAATCGAGAATATAATTTCATTGTGAATTTTATTTTTATAAGAACATCTGCTTTTCGACCAAGAATCATATACTTAAGGATAATATCCCGGATTATTGGTCAATTTCTTTAATTTAACACTCAGGTAAACAAACCTTTTCATCAAATTGTATTGATCTCCTCAGGGGTTTGACTTATTTTGAGTGTGTGAAATAACAGTTTAGAAAGCAGCATACATTAGCAAATATCTCATTTTTATGTTTTTTCATATGTATTAATCGCAAAGGAAACAGTTGTGTGCTTTATTTTATGGGGATGTTATTCATTACGGAAGAATTAAAATAACATAGTTAACTCCACTAATTATTTATTATCAAGACCCGGGTTGATGACACAAAGTGTTGAATCCCGAGTCGTGATAATCAATAATTAGTGGAGTTAACAATTTTATTTTAATTCTTCCGTAATGAAATAATCGAATAAAAGATCCAACCCCAAAAAATTCAAAATAAGAAAATTTATATTGTTTATTCAAATTGTTTTTCTTTGGTTTTAAAATTATAAATAAATAAATATTCTGCGAGGTATGTCATTTTTCCTGGATACCCTGCTGCTATAAACAACACGTTAATAAATTTAATGAAGAAATGGTCTACGCATTTATTAAGTGAAGGGTAATTGATGGCAAATCGAGAATATATAGTTCTTGATTTCTATTTAAATATATAGAATTGCTATGTCAATCTATCTACGTGTCTAAACGTATATATCAGCCAAACGCCGCAATACAATAGCTTACCAAACACCAATTTCGCTGAGGGGGACGTCATTTTCGATGGGTTACAACTAGTTATAAATTAAAAAGCGTGGGAAAGTCTTTTTTTTAACTAGGTTGGTAAACAATTCCCATTCTTTCAAGAAAAATGGGAACTTCTTATGCGAGAGCTGTAGGTGAATAACGGTATGTCCGAAAGCAAGAGGTAAATTTTCTGTAGGCCTCCTTGTGGTCCCAAAAACTTGTTATTCGAGAAAAAATAAGTCAAGAAGGATAAGAGAAGAAGAAATATCGAAGAATGGAGAGCAGAGTCGAAGGATGGAAGGGAAGGGTGCCAAGTAGGATGAAGAAGGGGTGAAACTGATGTTAAGGGGCGATAAGTCACGTGTCCAATGGCTTGGTCGGAGCGGGGATCGCAGATATTTTTTTTTTTACGAGCCGCCGTGAGAGTCAATTACCTCCGGCTGATATCGACGCAACAACCGAGCCAAGCGTTGAAACAGCGTTTCTAAATTGTATGCATCATTTTTACGGCCCATGTCATCTGACACACTTCGTTTAACGGCCATCCCTAAACGGTTCCCCTTTTCGTTAAACACCCCATCGAAGCTGAAAACACACGGCCACCGTATTAGCCAAGGCTTTTTTCTCAGCTGTTTGGCTAAGAGATTTTCTTCGCGGTAGACTACACTAACAATGCCGAAGTAAACCACTTAAGGGGCTCTGAAACTAAACTTGCAACTTACCAGACGATTGAGCACTCTCTTCTAGCTTGTGACGAAGATATTTTTCAGCAAATTCAGCTAAGTATACTATTAAAGTTATTATCGCAATGCATGAGCACCTATTGGAGAAAACAATCGATTAATAACAAGAATTTTCCTAAATAATTACACTAAAGACTAGGTACCTATACTTTTTTTTAAATTGGTGGTGGATATTGATAATAGATATTATGATAGGGGATGGGAGAATTTGAACTGTGGGAAAGGAATGAAAGAGGTGAGAAACTAGTTGAATTTTGCGAGCGAAATGAGTTTGTTATTACAAATACATTTTTTGAAGTACCAGAGTAAAGAAGGTTTACCTGGGAGGCACCAAATATAGGAAGATTCCAAACAGATTGTATATTAGTTAAGCAGAGATACAAGAATCAAATTAAATCTAGTCATGTCTACCCTGGCTGTGATGTGGTTAGTGACCACAAACTAGTCATGGTAAAGTGCAGGTTGAAATTAAAGAAACATAAGAGATTAATCAAGAAACAGCGGAATCTTGATTAGCCCAAGGATTCATTCATTCTTGGAAGATACCAAGAAGAAGTAAATAAACAAATAGGAGAGACGAATGAAAGAAAAAATTGGGAGAAAGTAAAAAATGAATCATAAGTGCCGCAGATGAAATACTTGGAAGAAGGAAGCAAATGCTTAGAAAAAAGTGGATTACAAAAGTGATACTAGAATTAATCGACGAACGGAATAAGTTAAGGAAATGTTGAGGCATACAAAAAGGTCAAGTACAAAATTAAAGATATGTGCAGAAAAGAGAAAGAGAGATGGACCAAACTAGTAGTGGAAGAGATTCAGGAGGATGAAAGAAGAGGAAGGCAGGATAGAGTGTACTCAAAGATCCAAACATTTATTCACAAACCATGAACAAAATCTAATATAATTAGGGATAAGGAGGGGAAATTATTGATAGAGAATGAAAAAGTAGCGGAAAGAGTACTGTAACCCAACATCCACAAAATAATATTCATATTCCGTGCTCAACAATGTTAGATATCAACAGACAATAATTATAGCAATATACATAATGATTAGGAAAATAACAATACAAATCTAAGGATGCATAGATAAATAACACTCAAAAGAGAAAAACTATGGACGCATAAACAATTAACAATAAGGGAGTCAGAGAGTCAAGATTATAAGAGACGGATGCAGTAAGGGCAGAACTAGTGAAATCTGAAGGAATGGCGGCGGAAAGTGGGTTACTAGCTACAGTAAAAGCCCCAAAGGAAAAAACATTCTTCGGGATATTTATAAGGACCGCAGTAGAAGCGGAGGAAATATTTACGGCGGGAGAACTGCGTGAGGACGACGCACGGCCTAGCCGATTACGAGAACACGGAGGGAGGAAGACCCACGCAGTAGCTGATCACGATAAGTGAACCAGAATTTAAAAAGTTATCAAAGGGACTCTTAGAAACTAAGTCATAATAATTACATAGAAGGGTGATCACATTTTAAGAGAGATCTCATTCCACTGATATTGTGATATCATAACAATAATAATTACAATCGTAAAAAAGACAAACTTTTAAACTAATAGGGAAGTAAACTAATTTTTTTTAATTGCTGAATTTGAAAGTTAAGACTAAAAAAGAAATATTAGTGTAGTCGCTTTTATTTTCTGCATCCGGGAAATGCACTTTAAAACGTTTTGAAAGTCGGAAAATTTCATGTTTCGCTGAAACACCGTACCACCATCTTGATTGAGTTGTGACGTCACAAGGCAGTAGTATCGCTGTAATCTGTCGTCTTCATTAGCGAGGTGAGAGCTTCAGAGAAACGGTAACTTTAACGTGGCTTTGCTTTCTGAAAAATATCTCAAGCGAGGACGAATCGTCTGCAAAAGTTGAACATCATGAGGAAAAGTCGTTTATTCCATCACATGAAGGGGAAGATGAACTCGAAATGAAGGTTTTTCACAATTCTTGCTTGTCAAAGACATCATCTTGTGCAATGTTTATCTTTCATAGATACAAATAAATAGTGGAATAGCGTTTTATCGTCAGAGAAGGGAAGAAGAGTTCAGCCATTTTGAATGTTGGATATTAATACCTAAAGGGAACCAAGTTTCCTAAAGAAGTCAGTTGGTGTAGTGGTACCGTGTGATCTTACGATTCCGAAGGATACGCGAATGATCCCTTAGAGTTAATTTTTTTTTCTCTTACATTTTGATGAGCTAAGAAGATATTGTACCACCGGTGTGTGTAACTTCATACTTGGACTTATGCACAATTTATTTTTAATTTCACTTGTCCTTGAGCTCCAAGTTGCGCCAAGGATATCGGACACATGACTACGGCGTATTAGGAGAAACCACACACATTAGCATAGCATTTGCATCTCCTGCATCACATAAAAATGACGACTTTAAATCCGTATGGAGTTTCCTATTGAACTTTCGCGGCTTAATATTTCATAGCGATTTATCAGTTTAGTACGGGAACTTATGCTCTGCATTTTTACCTCTCAATGTATAAACATATTGACGTGACATGAAAAGCAGGTATATATTGATAAATAGTAATAAATAATACCAGCTAACTAGTGTGTTAATCTCGCATATTCAACCATTCCCACCTCCCCAATATAAGTTATTCTTTATCAAATGAGATCATTTTATCAATTGCACGATTAAAAGCAACATACATGTCTCCTCTTGGAAATAAATCTTTCTTCTTCGCTGTTTATTCACAAAGTATCCGTGGGGGTGTTCTTGTCTCATTACGTTTTAGTCTAAAAGACTAATTTTAACTTTAAATTACAAACAAACAATGTGTTTTAACGTAAACTGATCATATTATGTCAAAAGTCGTTAAAACATCCTATCTACTGATTCCTTGTTCGTCATGAATGCCTTCGTATCAGTAGAGAAAAGGAGATCGCAAGTCGCTTTTCATTTGTTTTCCCTGTTATTCTTTCCGATTTACTGCGATTTACTCACCTCGGAGGACTAGTAAAAATTTTCTTACAAGTTACAAGGACTTGTAATTTACAAGTCTGTTTGAGAAACAGAATGTGTCGTAACCATGAAAACACTTGTAGGTAAACACATGTAACTTGTGAAATGGACTTGTAACTTGTGAACTTGTAATTAGTGGACTTGTACATTTGAGAAACAGAATTTCACAAGTTACAAGTGAATAGAGTTGTAACACGTAGACTTGTAGCTTTGAGAAACAGGCCCCCAGCATGGAATAACTGATAACATCCCATGAGGCCTCGGAGGACTAATAAAGTGCGAAGTGCGCACATTCCGGCCGGCGTGAATAAATGCGGATGTGCCACGAAAACGTCTTGCAGCAGACGACTTAAATAGGTCTATAGCCACTCTTCAATTTGGCTCAGTTCTTACAAAAATATTTTGGCATGTTAAACGGCAATCTGCCAAAATATATCCAGCGAAAAATAAATACCATCATGTATTTATTAAAGATTCAATGTGGTCTTCGCACTACAATCCGCAAATTTAATGAAGCTGACACTTGAATGAATAATAATATATTATACAATGATGCAGTCATGTCTTCAAAAGAGAAGCAATCAAATACTTTTCTGTTGATACTACAATCTGATGATATTTTTAAAATAACAAAAAAAGGTACATGCTCAAACTCAGTAATTTTTCCATGCAAGAATAGTGGTACAACTAACGGCGTTGAAGCTGCCTTCTGTTACTGCCTTGTGACGTCACGGCAAATATTCAACATGGACACCCGTTTTGGTGGCCTTTAAATTTATTCAAATTTCCGATGGGTATCTCGAATCAACTATACACTCTTTGGATTTAAACTGTGGTTTTACGGCATTTTGATATTCTGAACTCTAATTTAAAAATGTTTTTTGGGGTATTTTAAACACTAGTTTACTTCCCTATAGTACATCATTCAAGAATAACAATTTTAACCTGTGAAGTTAATGATTGCAAAGTTGTAAATAGGGCCCAATACGTACCATTAACGAAATCTTTATGTATTGGTGTTTTAAAATGAAAAATTGAAATCTTCATTGATTAATAGTGTTTATGTTGTGATTCTAATAGTACAATATAGTTGTATATGGAATGTCTTATTTAGACATGTTTACATTATAAATATCCTTTGAGCTTCTTTCGATATAGAGGTACGTGTAAACATATTTTGCTTCTCAAAGTAGGGCGATATAAATATTTACGAAGGTAGATTACATAATTGGCTTCACAACGGTGGGCAGAATTATTATTTTAAAAATTGTGACCGGGTAAGATTACAGTACATAGAAGAACTGTACAGCGGAGAAAAGCTAGAAAATGAAGACCACCTCATTGGGAATGAGGAGAGAAGAGGAGAGAATGAATTGGGTCCATCAATAAACATCAATGAGATTGAGTTTGCCCTGGAAAGTCTTAATAGGGGAATGGCAGCAGAGGTGGACGAGAAACCGGCTGAACTGCTCAAGAATTTAGGAGGGAAAGCTAAGAAGTAACCTTTAAACATTATTAGTAAATGTTTTGACGAAGGTAGATATTCGGAGGATTTTACTAAAGCATTACTATAGCCATACCAAAGAAAAATAAAGCGACGGAATGCAGTAATAATAGAACAATATCTCTTTTATCCCATGCTTCTAAAATACTAATCAATATACTGAAAAACAGATTAAAAGATAAAATAGAGCAGCATGTCGGTGAAGACCAGTATGGGTTTAGAAGTGAGAAAGGCACTAGAGATGCAATACTAGTACTACGTGCAATAATGGAAAGATTCTTAGAAATGAAGACCATTATATCTGGTATTTATAGACTTAGAAAAGGATTTTGACACAGTTGATTGGAAACTACTGTTTAAATCCTTGGAAACAATAGGATTGAATTGAAGAGATAGGAGATTAATATTGAAACTGTACGAAAACAAAGTAGCGAGCATCAATATAAATGTAGTTCAAGGAAGGGCAAAAATAAGGAAAAGAGTTCAGCAAGGGTGTCCGCTTTCGCCATTTTTATTCAACTTATTCATTGAAGAAAGTATAGAGAAAATGAAGGAAAAAACAAGAGTGATAAAAATAAACGGCGTAGGCACACAGAATAAGATTTGCTGATGACATTGTGGTAATAGGGGACTCTGCTAAAGAAATTAATAATATGTCAAATGTTCTTTCCCCAACGCTTAAGAAACAGAAATTAAAAATAAATACCAAGATAACAAAATTGATGGTAGTGAATAAAAGCAACATTGTAAGAAGGCCTAAAGTTATAATAGGAAAGGAGAAAATAGAACAAGCAAAACAATTTTGCTATTTATATAGTATGATCACCGAGGATAACAGGTATTGTGTAGAGATAAAGAAAAGGGTGGCAATAGCAAAACAGGCTTTTTATAATAAGAGGAATCTTCGAACAGACAAGCATATGAATATCGAAACTCGAAAAACGTTTGCAAAAACATTCATTTGGACTCCAAATGAATGTTTTTGCAAACGTTTTTCGAGTTTCGATATTCATATGCTTGTCTTTGGAGCACGCTGCGCTACGGAAGCGAGAGTTGGACCCTACGGAAACGAGAAAATGAGCAATTAGAAGCAGCGGAGATGTGAATTTGGAGAAGGATGCTTAAGGTAAGCTGGACGACGAGAAAAAGTAATGAAGAGGTTTTAAAGGAAATAAATGAAAAGAGAACCTTAACACCATGGAAAAAAAGGAATATAAAATGTTTAGGGCATCTCATGAGACATAATAGATCTTTTGTCAATGTAATAGAGGGGAAGGTGCTAGGGAAGACCAAGGATATTATCTGAACAGGGAAAAAGAACTGATGGGGACTGAGAACTATTGACAGTTCAAGAGATCTGCAGAAAACAGGACCATTTGGTTGCAGCAACAAGGCGTAAGGCAATGTGGAATTGGTATGGAAAACATACTATTTTCAGTTTCTTGGGAGAATCTTAAACACCTCAGTGCCATTTAATTTTATATCACAGCTAAAACCTCATAATTATCACTCAAAGAAAATGAAAAATTCTTGCTTCTATACAGCATTATAGATATTACTTGCTAGACATGACCGTCTCAATTTGAATTTGTCATTGTTGCAGTGAATTTATTTATTTAGCTACTCTTTTGTATCACTGTGAAAAAGGATTGGAATTTTTGAACGTTGAAACAATTACACTAACAATTTTAATAATATTTTTTTAGCTTTGTGAAGTGAACCTTTTTTTTATCAAATAGCAATACAATAGGGATAAACTGTCGTCGAGAAAGGTCCTACAATGGTTTTGTAACAGACATGGGATGACGGTTGTGGTAGCCTAGTGTAAGACACTCTTTGACGAATGGCAGTCCAATATATAACAAAAAATGATGAAATTTAATTTTTTTATGAAGTTAACCATTGATAGTTGATAACTGACGTGATTATTTTTCTAGGATGAGCTTTCCAGATCTAGCCTCAGGCAATGCAAGCTTTTCATAAATGAGGTGGTAAAGTAGAATATAAAAGCCTAATTGAATGTGACACCTGATATGAACAAATAGATCGTGAATGACACAGCTATATGCTGACATAAATGGTAAAATTCACTAAAATTTAATTCACTAAAAATGTTTAAAAATCTTCTAGATTGAGTTCAAAATGAATTTAATCGAATAATGCACGATGCACATTATACGTTATCCGATTAAAAATTGCATACTGAAATGATTTGTCAAACGCCCTCGTAAACGCTCTCAATGTTTTTTAAACAAAGATTTTTTCGCTGTATACAATCTCTCGAAAGTGTATAACTTCTGTTGTTATTTCTTCTATTTTATATTGTCATGTTATTTTCACTATAATGTATCCGCCCATCCCTATATTTTCCCCATATAAACTTTTGTTTTTTGTCTATTATGAGCTCTATTGTATTGTATAACCCCATTATGTTCTTAATGGACATGTCCATGAACAATAAATAAATAATAATAATGTTAAACACCCTCACGCCCAAAGTCCCTGATTGCTCATCGCGACACCACGGCGATTCCGTGACGTCATCGGCCGTTAGCACTCTAAGCAGAAATCACCTTAGGTCAAAGGCTCCCTTCCACCTACGAAGGTATCCTTTTTAACGCGCACAGAATTGGTTCCTATAATCTCCCCTACGCCGAAATATATTCATTAGATATAGAGCCATTGCCAAAGAAGTCCAGAAACTACGCCCAGAAGAAGTTTCGTTTAGTGGCGGCCACCCGACAATAATTTCTGGAAAAAAGCCAACATACCGATGTCATCATCTCAGTAACCCACAGGTATGAATGCAATATATTTACGGTGACTTCGGCAAACAACTAAATTTATTAATTTTACTTCGATGACATGAATATCTGTCACAGAATGATAGAACTCAGGGTTTTCACGAATTTACCCTTCACAAAAGTAGACGCTGAAAAAACAGGTGGTGAAACTGGGGCACAGCCATGCAAGATATCGAAATTTTTTAAATCCGTGTCCCACGGAGCTGACAAAGCTTTAGTATTCGACTAACAATGCACACGAATTATTATCCAGCGTTAACGAATACCAGAGGGTGCACGTGCATCAGAATGTTCGTCAAGGACTCCCGAAAGGTATATCTCCCTCTCTCTATCTCTATCTCTCTCCGTCATTGTGTATATTTTTAATGACATCCATTCGAACCGCATCGGGACCAACGGCTACACGTCATCCTCTCCCAAATTGGGGAAGAGAGAGAGAGAGGAGAACTCTCAGAGGCTTCAAAAAAAGGAAGCAAAAAGTCTCTCCCCCTCACTCATAATTACCCGTCCCGAGGTCCTGAGCGCCAAACTCAGGTGCAATTCCAACAACGACCCAGCGCCACTTGTTAACGACGTGACGTAATGAATTCCGGAGTCGACATTCTCGATCCCATTTGACTCCGGATATCGATGTCGACGCCCAGCACGAGGCGTAGCGTTGGCTTCGAGGTGGTATCATGATTCCATTCGAAATTTGTACGGTTGAAAAAAATGAAGAAATCTTGCTGTGCTAATTCAAAGGAGGCAATCAAATTCGTGACATCATTGGGTTAATTAGTTGATTTTCACCGTTTGTATCTTAACCTTATAAATAGAACTAAGATCACGTATCGCATGCTTCCTGAATAAATGCTGTATATCTGTGCATCTATGCAGCTGCAAAATACTTATTAATACAAAATACTGTTATAGCATTGGTAGTATACCTATAATATAGTGCATATTGACCAAATTTCCCATGCGCATAGGAATGTGCTGTGTAATGCTAATGTAAAACGTTTTCTTCATAAGCTTCGTTGTTTCATTTACTTCATTAAAGTATAATGTAGTGTATGTTGGTGAAAACGCACCCTCATGTGACAGGCTTGAGTTGGGTTTAGGGCATTACGTAGATTTATCTGATAAAATATCAATTAATGCGATGACTTTAGGAAGACATATGCAATTATAACATCGTCTGTCATCTATGAACTTTCTCTCATAAAACAAGCTGATAAATGTAAGAAACCTTTCTGCAGTGAATTCAATGGTCTATTTATTACGAGAGACACGATACAAAATACTATTTCATTTCTTACGGCACCAATAGATTGGTGGGTATTTTTTTTAGGTTATTTGCCTAGACTATTTCTCCATCATATCATTTTTTACTTTCCGGGTAAAAACTATTCATTTTATCTACAAAGAGTCTCTTATCCGCATCTCTCATATTTTGCCAGCCCTCTTCACTTAACTGGATAACCCATTTTTTGCCTTGAATGCTTTTCTTACTTTCACTTAGCATTTTCTGAAAGAATGAAACTCCACAGAAAAGTAGTTAACAGAAGATATTAGATGCACAAATGTCTTCCAAAGTGACATCTCTATTGTTTACACTGGCCACAATGTGATTAGTCCACATAAATTTTAGAGAATGCCTTAATATCTTATTATTTCAATCATTCAATTTAATGCCACAGACGTCTATGGTTCTGAAAATAGATGGGCAGTGATTCAAAGTGAACTCACACCTCAGGTTCAGAGTGCCTGTTTATTTCCCAGTACTCCTTGCTGGCTCCAAGAAATATATTATAACCCAGAAAAGCACCAGTTGTTTGTATCTGAAAGTTCCAAAGGCACCTAACTTGGCAAATGCCGAGAAAATACTTTCAGAACTTTGATCACCCCTTAACCATTCCCCCAGGTGTCGCGTAGGATCTGTCGCTTATGCAAGTTGGCTTGTTATTTGGGGAGGCAACCGCCAACTGAGGTCATTTGAGATTTTAAGGATAGGTGTGGAGGTAGCTAACGTATTATTAACATTCCTAATTAATCCTGAAATTTACTTTCAGCATTGGAGTATTTAACATGTTTTTCTCTAACGAAATTTTATGTATGTACATTCTTTGACTTCTCATAGTCATGAGCATTGGTAGAGCTTGTGTCTTGTGTCATGATGGGTGTCTTGAGTCTTTGCATGTTGCAAGAGCCTTTGGTTCCTCGTGCCTGGGAATTAACAGTTTCTACCATTAGTAACTGTTATATATCAGTCAGTTAGGGTGTAACATTTTCGCCAGTTAGCCACTGGAGAATTAAATGCCAAGTAATACCAAAGAGTGGCGGTTCCCTTCCTGTGGTTCGCATACCCAGAGGGTACGTGCTCGTGGTACGTGGTTGACGGATACGCAAAAAAGGGTGAATAATGATGCAAGTATTTTAGAGAGAGCACTAAAAGTAAATATAATATTTTTTTATCGAGATGTTGGAATTAAATTAAACTCTGAAACCAAAGGCAACGCTTACAACTTATACTTGTAGACATTTTCAGGGCTACACATAAATTTAGTGAACGAGTAGTTAGAAAAGTTAGTTTACATGTATATAAAGAATTGCTTTGAGATGGATCGAATTATTTTCAAACAAATATCTAGATAGAAACCATATAAATATAAAAATGTTACATGTTGGCCATTTTTAAACATTTTATTTGTGCACTTTAAAAGCCACGGCAACTGGCAATAGAATCGTAAAAACAACGTAAATGTACTATATGTAAATGTACGGGACTGTTACACTACATTTCACTAACTGTTGGTAATGTTGGAGTAAGAAAATCCCGCTCAAATTGTTTAAATTAGTTTTTTTATTGTATGCATTGACTGGTTTTTAAGCGAATATTTTAATGCAAAATAAATTAATTTATTTCATTTATAACACACAGTTTCCTTCCAATCCCCAAAAAGCATCCTCGACACTTAAGCAAACAGGAATCTTAAATAAGGAAAAGTATAAGTTGAATCTAATGCGTTAGTCTGAAGCAGACTTTTTTTTGGTGGACGCTCAAAATATTTAGCGAAAGCCAACGTATTGCGATGGGTACGATCAAAAGCATAATAAATAGGATATAGATTGCAGGACCGATACATGTACTTGAAATTTCGCTTTTTTCAGGGATGATAGGAGACCAAAATAGCTACGATAGATTTTATCTGTGAAATTTCCACTCTCGCTTGGCAGGTTAGACTTTATACTTGTCCTTAATTACATATAAATTTTTGCTAACACCTCACTTCGCTTGAAATGCACCGCTTTATTTTGTTTTCCGTATACATTTGTATGTCTAGGTATCCATAAATTATCATTAGTTTTATTAATACTATCAAATTCGGTGTACTGCATGTCAGCATGTTCGTCAACGCAGAAATCTCCTAGTTTCTGGTGTGGCAATGCATTGTTCTCCTGACAGCTTTTTGGCCCATATGTAGCGGCCAGGGGATCGACCTTGAACTGGGACGAGTATTGCATGCCTGGTAAGGAATCACCTCGTGTCACACTCCCTGGAGGTGGCTTGCACGGTAATTCGTGGATGTAGATGTAGAATTACCACCTCCCCAGTGCTGTTACCAATGCCTACTCCTTGCTAATCCTTCCCACGACAATGTCGAAATTCCGCAATGGAGGGAAGATTGTCTCAAATGGGGCCGATTCCCTCCTTGTTGTGAGGCACCGCGTGCGACCTGTCAGCTAATCACCCGGGCCCCAACTCCTCTAGCCCATCGCCACCTTATGCGGGCAACATATCTCGCCTCCCCTCCCCTTTGCAGTGTCCCTGACACGCACATACCCCAATAAATCCCTTAAACCTCCTCCTTCGTCCCTCCAATATCTCCTGCAGGTTGTCGGTTTTTCACACAACCTTCATCCTCAGCAGGGGGGTTATTTTGTAATCTCACTTAAGTGAGAATCCGTCATAAAATGTGGAAAATTACGTCATTTTTCGTAGTTCAACTCCGCCACCCTGGTGGCGTGACCATCTTTGGCTCTCAAGTGGTGAACTTCCGGTCTATTTCTTTGATTCATCCGCTCTTTCGACTCTTGATCCGTATCTTTCGACTCTTGATCCGTTTCATTTGGCTCCGCATTGCATTAGTTCCATCTCACCTGTCGTTAGGAACGTGAAATGGAGCCACCATCGGACCTTGGCCGATCATTAAGAGAGCGGAACGGATCTCCCGCCTTCCCGCAAAGAGTCATTAAAAAGGTGAAAACACAAAATAACCCCCCAGGTTTTTTCCTGCAGTGGATTTTAAAATTAAGGATTAGAGCCACATTATTAACTTTTCACTCAGTTATTTTTATCATTCTCATTTTTATAAAGGGGTGTGCTTCGTCGATTTGGCCTTGCTCAGAGATTGGATGAAAATTAGGTAACGAAGCATATTTATGAAAGAGGAGAGAATGATGTGAGAGGAAGGTGAAGACCTAACATGCCTACCGTAGGGCGTGTATACATATTGAATTGGTAAGTATTAAATGGCTTTAATCTAAACAAAAAAGGTATGCAAGGATAGGGTATAATGGAGGAGATTATTAAAGCAGAGTCAGCATCACAGGCCTATCACCGAGAGTTAAATAGTTTTCACTTTGCCTATCAAGAATGGGAACGGTGTGATGTTATGATTTTAATTCAGCACTTATGCATACACTGCAACCTTTCGTGCTTTTAATATTATTTTATACACTATAATGCATAATTTATTGTGCGTACACTTCATGATTTATACGAATGTTGGTGATGCTAACTCAAACCTATATCACCTGATTGTGAATATTTCCAATGGAAACATTTAAGCCGATGATCTTTTGATCTCCTTATTCTGTAAACTTGGAAACTATTGTCTCATTTTATGACTGTATTTAATGGTTAACATGAATTGTTTACATCGTTTGCTTGCATATGACAAAGGGGTTAGGTGACAAAGTTTACTCTATAGACTCAATCTCTCCTCACTTGGTGAAGTCATTTATCTAGCTATACCTACTCATTACAGTCATCACAGTTTGGTGACCATGTCCTCACGTACGCCTATAAAAGGTCTGACAATCCAGTTTTCCCGACCATAAATTAGTTAATATCTTAATTACTCTAAAACGATGTCATGGGAATTCTATTAATTGAGGTTAAGAACCATATCATTGAATTTTTAAGTTTTGATAATTAATTTGTTACATCCTGGAAATCAGGGCTCTAAAATTTTAGCCTAGAAATAGCCTAGGGGTGTCACTTCTTAGGGTTAGTAATGGTTGGCCGGGAATTTCACAGATGGTAATTTGATTTAGTAGATTTTAGATGTAAAGTTAACAGGAGAAAACCATCGTTAGGAATTTACCAATTACGAAAATAATAAAAAATTATAACTATTTATTGACGAATTTCCTTAAGCAAGGGAATATTTCAGAATAAATTACGAAATTCCACGCATATAAAACGTATCATCGGCATTCCAACTACATAACATAAAATTGTACTAATAACATTTTATTTACTCTCAAAACAATATAATCCCTCCTTTTTTCCGGTACCGAAAAAATTAATCAAATAAAGAATCTATTACAGAGCCAACTAGTGACATAATCATGTATTAGATTAATGTAAAAGTTCGTTGCGGTATTTGGCATTATAAACTTGGTTTGACGACTTATTCTACTCTAAATCAGCAGATTTATTTAGACGTGAAATCGAGAAACTACCATTTGCATTGTGAGAGTGCCATATACCAATAACGGAGGAAAATATTAAACTGCTTAATTTTGGAATGCAATTCATCTCTAAAAAAAATTTACCACGGCCATAAACCGCAGCGGACTGACGCATCACCGTAATATTCCAAGGTGTTGGCTTCAGCGCTCTGTAGCACGTTTCTTCCGGTTTCTCCGCGCTTCCTGGTTTAGGAAGTCTGGTCACAATGGTATCCTTCCCCCCATCCATCCCCAGCCGGAGAATCCCTTATTCCCTCCCCAGAGAGACGCCGGCGCCGCCGCCATCCCCTGCCACACGCCGAGGGAAAAGCTGATGGCGGTAGCAGCCCGTGGGGTGATGCAGACGACGGCCGACCTCCCTTCAACACCCCCCTTCCTCCTCCCTTCGTCTCTCACCCTCGCTTCTTTCTCTCCACTTCTACCCCCTGCTATCTCCAACGCCCCCCTTTACACAGACTCCGCCGCTAATTAATACTACCGACCTCTTCATCCCTCTCCCTAGCAACCTCCATTCCAGCACTCAGACACACGATCAAGAACTCGCACGAATCAGCGCAGGCGTGAGAAAACACGATGCGACACATCCGGCACACGATTTCTTAGACACCTTACAGGAATTTTTTTTGGGGATAGGGATTAGGAAGTAATTTTCTCCTCCTCCTAAGAATTTCTGAGCCCTAAAATAAAATTCTCCCCTTCTTCGGGCTGTGTAGAGGTGGCATTAAAATTCAAAACACGCTCGATTGAACGCATATTTATGCTTTCTCATTGAATGAATTTGTGTCTGGTTTGCACTCAGCTCACAAAATAATGAGGCCATCTGCTGCTTTGCTGAAGTTATCTAGTAGGATTCGGCAACTTTGGGAATGTCGGAATCAAAGCATTTATTGTAGCTAGGCCCTCACGGGTCATCCCTAGAGTCGCAACTCAATCTTTGAACTTTAGGAGGCTTAACGCCACTGGATTTATGTCAACCCGTAATAGAAAATTGTCTGATGGAGACAAATAACGACCTATTTTTAAATGAACCAGCCATAAAGGTGATGGTAGCACGATATTGCTTGCATATTATTATAAGGTGTTTTGTCTCATTTAAACACTGACCCGTTAAAAAATATATAATATTCGTAATTTCAAGCAGAAATTTCTTTTATTATGCAAGGATTATTCCTTCGTGGTTCAAGTGAGGTAAAGAAAACATGGGAGGATTCAACGGAAGGGCCTAAAGAATCCATGACCACCAGAGAAATCCAATTTGATTCCTATTCTTCTAGAGCAGCCGTTTATTTCATTTCACTAACATCACTCATTGAGATCATTATAGCAACAGATGCATTGTCACTGGGACAAAATGACTCCTTAAAAGATAAGTATGTTAGATGAAGCTAAAACTGGGAATCATTCCATTCCTCCACATTGCAACTCTCCATATCCACGTGTACTGGAATTTGTGATGTATTCACATTTTATCCTTGGAAAGGACCACTTACACAAATATATTGTTCAGGCTATATGATACTATGGCAAAAGTCTCGTAAACCATTTCCTTATATGCATTCCAAGACGATAGCAGTTACACATTTCTTTTGATAAAACATACATAACTGCTTGTGTTACTAATAGGTAATAAAATAAAATATTTAGATCATTATAATAAATACTATTAAGATTATTTTGCTGCTTTTAACTCTGGCAATTAAACAGTTTCCTTTACATCTTAATCAAGATTGGAGGATAGTCAAATAAATTCTCTCTACTAGCTACACTGCATCGAATAACAATTATTTACACTCCCCCTACCCCTTTATGTAGAAAATAATGGCTTCAGTTATCAGTGTTGTTAAGAATCTCATTAAGAAGTAATTAGAGACGCAGCCTATTGTCAATGCATGATATCAACCAGGTTTCATTGGCTGAAGATACATTTCGTTTGCGCAACGCCGACAAATAAAGGTGCCTTAGACGTTGACGGTTCTCAGGCGGTAAGATTATATATTCAAGTTTCCTCTAAGCGATACTCGATCCGTCATATTGTCAGCTCATATTTTGTTACATACATACATGCTCATCGCGCCATTCCTTTTCGGGCTAATTACAGTGAAATAGCTTAGTTATTCCTTTTAGGCCTGGCTGCTGGCTCTCTTTTAAAGGTTTCTTCCACAATGCCCTATTATTTCACATCGCATTCGCTTTTTCTCTTTTTATTATTTTTGTCGAGAGAATTTTTCGTGTAAGGCAGTATAAAAAACACTCCTGCGAACAAACATAATGGGTGTAGGTCAACATCATGTCTCTCTAATAATCTCCATAATATCATAAATGATCTTGAAGTATGAATAGGCATCAATACATCCTGACTGACAGCTTCACATCATTGTCATTGCTCCAACGAAACTATCAAAGTTATAAACGTAATTTAGAAGATTTATCCGAATGTGTTGCAGGTTCTCATTAAGAAACATTTGTTGAAATTGTCATGCTTCAGGGTTAAAACGTGATTTACAATTTCCATCATAAATCAAGGAAAAATTTAGGATTCGAATTTATATTAGTTTGCAACTAATCTTTTGAAAAAACATTGAAATAATAAGCATACCAATCTACTCAGCAGAATCTAAAAATTTCATTTATCCAAAAACCCTTTTCCAAGGTAATGGATTCAAAAGTGGATTTACAGTCATGTACTCAGCAGCATAACAATTTATTTGACATTAAACAACTTCCATGGCCAATATCTTTCGTATTAAAAGAGGGTTTATATAATTTTATTTAGTTCAGCAATGATTTATATATGTGATTTAATGTTGTTGAGTGTTGTAAATGAAGAAAATACATAAAAATTTATTCGCAATATTTGAATAGTGTACACGAAAGCAGGATTTTTAAAACTTCTTAGATGTATAATCCATATGTATATAAGCCAACCGCAGTTATTAATATTTATTTAAAAAGGGGGATTAATTTTTTAATCAAGAAATTCAGATAGGCATCTCAGTAGCTTGAAGTCACCACAGAGTATAAATTCTCTGTTATACATATCTCGTATATATATTACAACATACAGGGTGAAATCCTACCAGTTCATTTGCAAGGAAAAAAAATATTTCCGTGAATTGAGGATAAACAAGCTCATACGAACCATCAAAAGGTGTCGTGTGACTAGAAGTGATACCTTTGCGTGACACTATCCATCGGATTCTCGGTAGCGTAGCTATTTGACGCTACCGCATGCCCCCATAATTTTTAACAACGAATATCATCATATAAATAACTTCTTTTGTCGACCAAAATTTTGTCCTGCAAATTTAAAATTTTGAAATACACAGAAAAATGTTTTTTTTTAATATGCGCGTTTTCCACAGAAGAGTTACAACTTATCAATTTAATGTTAAAAAATGAGATGGGTGTATCCGCGATGGGGGACGATGGAAAAACATGCGTGATTCAGAAAAGGGATAAAAATCATCATATGCCATTTTCATTCAGAAATAATCAATCTGATCACTCGATAAAAATCACACCTTTAATCTTTACCAAAACCAACGCATTCCTCCCTTCCCACGCCCTCAGCATTCATCCCCACATCAGCCTCCCTCCCGACCGCCACTCCCACCTTTCCAATCTCGGCCTCGCCCCAACATCAACACGCCCGCATCGAGTATATCCCCCCACACCACTCTCTTCCCACGCCCGCTACAATCCCCCACGCACATAACCCTTCCCTCTCTCGTCAGCTCACCCTTCTCCACACCCTCATGATCACTCCTCCCTCAAGCCCGCCTCCCCACGTCGCTTGTCTAATGCAAATAAGCGACTAATGTGATGCCGGCCTCTCTGCCGACTCCTCCTCCCCCCTCCCCCCCGTGCAATCGTATACGGCCTCCACAGTGCCCCACCCTGTCTCCCATAATCCTTCCCTTTCTCTTCCTCCCCCGTTCCAACGAAAAACCACACACAGTTCTCCTCTCCTCATTCTCACACGAATGCTTGACAAACCCTGGAAACAGGCGGCACGCGATTTTGAGCCCCAAAGTACTACTCATCCACCCCGGCCAACCTTTTGCCTGCCCGTTAACATGAATCTACTCATGCCCCAACTCCTCACAGTCCTCCGACCACACACGCTACGAAATACCACTCCTTTTACCTTTAGAGAAGATTAAATTAAATTTCACCTGAAGCTTATTTCATCTACAAGCATCTATATTTGCTTGATACCCTACTAGCAGAATATTAGGATTAAGGTATCACATAACATCTAAAAGAAAAAATTCGTAAATTTCCACAGACAATTTAATACATCGTACTAGTTTCGGCAACTGACGATATTGTCAAGGTAAAGGTACACAAATACTTTTGGACATAACCCCATTCCCTCCCCCTTGACCCTAACCTCCAATCACTCCACCCCCCTGTCCAAAGGCATGCAAAAGCTGGTATTATATATAACTCGCGACCCTGATATTCGTGACAAAATTTAAAAACGGTTCACCTAAGAGCTAGTTCCAACATTACACTCAATAATGAGTAACATAATTTCCATATTTCGCCTAGTCGATACCGTGTAAAATGACCTTTAGTAATGGTACAGATGGTGACTTGGTAAACGGTTTCAAAATCTGTTTGTTTGAACAAAACTATCAAAATACTAGGACTATATATCTTATATTATCTTATTTAGTGATATAAGGTTAAGAAATAAGTATTAATAAATGTCATTGATGCATATGGTCGGATACTCTATTCTTATCCTGAATTGTCTTATTTAATACGCCATTGTGCTGGGCTCCTGCATCTACTCATTAATTATATAGTTTAAGATGAATTGATAGGATTCTAGCTGCTGGATTTAAAAAAATGATTTTATATACGAGTGATAAATAAATCCTATAAATTAGAATAATAAGACTCAATTATGGGATAAGGATCGGTCATATTCAAAATAATGCAGACAAGACCTTCCTCTTCATCTGGACAGGTCGCAAATAGCAATACGTAGACATATGTACAGACAGCAGCTTTGTAGCATTGTAGGCCATTCTCGCATGTATCATGTATAACTCATGCATCTCTGTATATTCATGCTGTTATCAAATACGTGAATACTCATACGACCGGTTTTATTATCTCTGGTTAAATATTTTGCCTGAAGGAAAACGGAAGTTAATACATTCTCCCGTCGATAACTCTAGCGTGTAGTAACTGACAATCTGAGGCAATTAACAAAACTTTAACTCTCAGTTATCATCAAGTCAACGGAAGGCTATGTCATCTTGGGGTTAACGTAAGCTAGACGTTATAGAACGGGGCCATAGTGACTCTATATTGGCAGCATATGGTTCAGTGCATGGTGGTGAAATTTCACCACTGGCAGGAATTTGTAGGATTTTGCTAATACATCGATAGAGGTAGCTTCAGTTACTTTAGTAGGACATATTGTAATGAATGCAGGTGAAAGGTCACCTCCCGGCTACACACCCTTGAGGTGGCTAGCAGGTTACTATCTAGATGTAGATGCACCTTCGACTCGCGCATGCTCACGGTTTTCGTTTCACCGTGGCAAGTATCTCGTGCTACTCTAGGATCACAGGATAATTCCCTCCGGTGACATCATGCTAAATTAAATCCTACTCCTAATATTACTCTAACGATTTCCACATACTCTATAGTCATATCCTTTCCCTCAGCCCCTTGTCAACGCCCTGTGGTGCCGCATCCAACGTAAAACTTTCCTTCTCTAACTCACCCCCAAGAGCCACGGCACTACACTGCTCAATATATATATATATATATATATATATATATATATATATATATATATATATATATATATATATATATATATATATATATATATATATATAAATAAAAATAAACTTTGCCACAGGTGGGGAGAAATAAATATAGAAACACAAAAAAGAAGAACACTCACACACTATACGTTCTGATATTTCGACAGCCGAGCTGCCTTTCTCACAGAAGGAAGGATACAGAATGTCTGTATCCTTCCTTCTTCATCATCATTCTGTATCCTTCCTTCTGTGAGAAAGGCAGCTCGGCTGTCGAAATATCAGAACGTATAGTGTGCGAGTGTTCTTCTTTTTTGTGTTTCTATATTTATTTCCGCCCCACCTGTGGCAAAGTTTATTTTTATTTAAATTATCGCGTGTGTGATTTTCCACGAACTCGTATATATATATATATATATATATATATATATATATATATATATATATATATATATATATATATATATATATATATATATATATATATATATATATAATCCATTTATTACTACTTAGCAGGACAAATCTACATTCCACACACCAATTGCGCTTATAGCATTCCTTTATCCCCAGAGACCTCTCCTTAGACCCGTTCTTCTATCCTTTTTCTCTCACACTGAAATTCTGCTAAAGTGAAGACGGGACTCGAAGGGTTCGAGTTTTATGGGTAGGAATCGGAAGAAAAAGGGAGGATTGAGAAGGATGGGCGAGGATTATCATACATACATATGTAAAATTAAATGCCTTTCATTGTTATCACTCGGTATTGTTGCTGGATATTGGTAGCTTTTGTATTAAGAAAACCTTAATAAACATTTTGGGATTCCACTGAATATAGTTTAAGATATATTCGCTACACTGTAGCATCTTCAGGAAATAACCTTCTTTCCTTAAGGTGCTACATTGTAATGAATAAAGTTCAAATAATTATAAAAATGTTCAGTAGAGTCGCATAGTTCCCATAATTTCTCAAAACAATTCTATATTTTCTCGGCCTCAATCATCGCTCACGGTAGTTCTTGAATAATCCCCCATTTCTGGGTCATTGTAAAATGTTCCTCTGCGTAGTGATCAACTTTACCCCGGCTAAAACTCTGTTCGGCCCTTCATCTTTTTACCTCAATTCATGCTATCCATATTTACAATTATTTTTCTTTCTCTTCTTTGCTTACCCAATACTCTCCCCTGTGTGAAATTCTTCAAATTACATTTCCTATAATTGCATTCTCCATCTCTTAGTGCCCTCTCCATATCTCAAACACCGACGTCTCTTCCTTTAGCACCGTTTCTAATACTCCCTAGTTTAACCCTCCGGTGGGTGCGTCAAATTCACTTCCACGATTGGGTGCGCCGCGGCAATTTTACCGCAAATATATATTGCATTCCTATATTTAAGGGCAAGATAATTTACTAATAAAAAAGGCTGATTAAAGTTGTTACAGTTACATCTTTTATTGTTTGAAACTGAATATACATTGTTAATCATCTTAGTTCTTATCTAGGTCCTGTTCATCTTCCCATCTCATACATGTTGTCTATTGACGACAATACCTCTTACATACATGATTTTTACATCACTGGCACACAATTTTTGATCTGCTATTTTTATGCGATCTGCAAACATGGCATATTACCGGTTTATGTGCTTCAGGAATCGGTTCCTTGTTCTTATATTTTCCTAAAATTTCTGTTATGTCTTTAGTCAAACGTCAAACTCTCTTCGATGTCACACAGCTACTGAAACGTCCAGTGGATAATTGATCCGGATATCGGAAATACTCCCTCCTATCATGAAAAATGAATACCTGGAGACACAGGCATTAAATACAAACGGTACAAAATGAAGAGCTCAGAAACTAAAATATGCGGCAATTTGCCGCGAGCGCGCCCTTAACTTACTTACTACTCAATTCATCCTCTCCATTTTTCGCCACATCTACATTTTTTTAAACCCTCAACTGTATGCACTTCATCTTATCGCAAAGCCTGTCTCCGAGCCATACAAAACTAAGCTCCATATTAATAATTCTACTAATCTATTCTTAATATCTATGCTCGTGGTCCCCTCATCAACTCCCTTCTCTTCCTAAATTTCTTCGTCATCAATGAAAAGCCTATCAGCTTATCGCCATGTACCAAGAATATGTGTAACTTGTAATCCATAAATAAGCTCACAAAAATACGCACATTCTGGACAGGCTAAAACTGAAAATAGGCGCTATGGGGATAAAAGAAATTGTGGGTTTGGCATTGAAACTTGCTGCGTTTGACGAATAGAGACGGTGGTAAGGCGATTTTAGGAATGGCTGGAAAAAGGAAGGAAAGAAATGGAAATTTGAGACGAAATGAAGGCAGGTAGGAAGTATACCAACGTGATGAACTGTTTAAGGGTCATGTTCGTTTAAGGGATAAACTAGGCAGGTTTGAATTGATTTTAAGAAAACTACCCAAATTTTGGGTGAATCTTAGATTTATGATTTTAAAAATGTTTACACGCCTGCTGAGCGTCCATAATTACTTTCAGAGACAAGAAAGGCAAATGGAATACGCAAATCGCTTGGGCGAATAATAATCGTGAATTATTATTTCTGTCTTTTCAAGTATTTATTCCTGTATTTTTATTTTGCAAGATCAATAACTATTTTTCCACCCGCTACATAAATTATCAAAATTTAATTTCCTATTTCCAATATTGTCGGAAGCTTTCGAATGATAATGAGAAAAAAAAGGGAGAGCCAGAGTTGGATTTGGGAAATAATTATTATAATAACCGCCTGAGTTTCACACTTCTCTCCCTTAATGAATTCCATTTCCCACTTTCCATTCACGATCATTATTCTCCCTCTTCCTTTTCCCTTTGTGAACAAATTATAAACCTTTTTCCCACCAATACCATATTTGCCTTAAACGCCAGCCAATACTTTATCTTACCATTCACGAAGGACATACCCAGATATCAGGAGGCATTAAAATAGCAACATGTTGCACGTTATCTTAGTATTTGCGAACTCGCTATTGAAATAAAGTCTCCTATTACTACGTCACACATAATAAAATACTTCTTTCATGTGTGACATAAGGAATTCCCACCAGGAGAAGCCGGAGACTGTGTCATTTATCTCCTATTACTAGGATTAGGCTGTTACATCACGTAAAATACCACAAATTCTTATCTTCATCGGATTTTATTTTCGACATTTGAGATGTGACAAATTAACATTTGAGATTGTATGTACCTACCCAATGAAAACGTAAAAGCAGAAACTAATTGTCAGGTGAAAAATAAAACAGCAGAAAGAATAAAGTTGTGGTCATTTAATTATGGGTATATTCCGTAAATTCAGATCTCCATCGTTCGGAGCCAACTCGTCCGCTTTCGTCATATTTGATCTAAATGCGGATATTTCCACTTCAGTGATGATAACTACAATTGTTATTCTTACTAGGCATATTTTAATATAGTTTCATTAGACTACAATATTTTACATTAATTACGCCTGTTGACTATTACAAAAAAATCTAAAATCGGTCAAACCAACAAGGAAACAAGTCTCTATGACTGACCAACTAATGTATCTACGCAGACAATGAAAGAAGAGCATTGCTCAGTACGAAACTGTTCAAAGGAATATCAGGAAAGAGATAAATATTGCAAAGAAAGAATGGATGAATACAAAATGCATAAAACTTTATTTAAAAAAGCAGGATTATTTTAATATTCACAAACAACTAAAAGAAATAAACGGTTTAACAAGAAAACATAGTCCAATGTGTTCAACTAATAACAAAAACGAATAAATACTTGACGAAGAGGAGGTTCTTAATGCATGGGAATCACACATTGCTGCACTTTTCAAAGATGCCAGATATAAAATCACACTGTCATCTAAAAGTGAAAGCCTAGCTATTCTTAATTCCGAACTTTTACACGCAATATTCACTTCAAAGAGCTAATAATAAGAAAGGAAAGCTAATGGTCCAGATGAAATCCCCTTAGAATTAATAAAACTATTCCATGAATCAAATATTGACCAGTTCCATTTAATTAAATATTAAATTTAATTAATTACTCTGGAGTAATTCCCAACGACTGACATACTGCCAAAGAAAAAACTCCCCAAAAATTGTAGCCACTACCGTCTTATTAGTCTCATGTGTCACATGTTGAAGGTATTATTAAAGATAGTCCATGTAAGAATACGAAATAAATGCAATTAATATTTAGATGACGCTCAGTTTGATTTAAGAAAGGCTTTTGGAACGCATACAGCTCATTTTGCAGCAAATATTCTACTGTAGAAGTGCCACTATCAGCAAGGGACGTTTATGCGTGTTTCCTTCATTATGAGAAAGCTTTTGACAGAGTTAGACATTTTTAACTCTTAAGGGTACTTCAAGAATGTGAATTTGATGACAAAAATCTCAACTTAATTAAAAATCTCTATTGGCAACAAATAGCTGTTGTACGAGTAGGTCAGAATAAAACATCCAAGGTGGCAATAAAGAGGGTCGTACGACAGGGATGTTTTCTTTCCCGACTCCTATTCAATATATATTCTGAAAGAATGATTAAAGTGGCTCTTGCTGACACTGATTTCGCCATAAAACTGAAATGTTCCTGCATTAATAATATAAAATATGCATACGACACTGTAATATTAACTGATAACCTCCAGGGACTTTGAAAGCTGTTGGATAGTATCAGTGCAGTAGGTAACTAAATATTCCTGAATATCAATGACACCAAAACAAAGTTTATGATATTCTGCAGATAGTCCCATAATAACGCCAACCTTTAGCTTAAAGGAGAGCCCATAGAACGTATCCACATTGTCAAATACCTTAGCAGTGTGTTCACCGGCAATATGGTGAGGTGAAGAGTAGAGATTGCAAGGGCCGCATTCAATAATACGAGACCATTCTTCTGTAATGATAACCATAATCTAAAGTTGAGACATGGTCAAATGCTGCATGTGTTCCATACTCTTCTATAGAGTCGAGACATGGACGTTGAAGGTGAATAGAATGAAGTGAATAGAAGCATTTGGAATGTGGTTCCATCTCAGAATGTTGAGTATTTCATGGACAGAGATATCACCAACGCTGAACTGTTGCAAAGGGCTACCACGGAAAGAGTTATTATCCAATATCAAAACAAGAATGATGGCATACTTGGGACATTTTCTGGCAAATACAGTATACTGCACATCATCAGGAAAGGAAAAATTGAGCTTAGACGAGGTGTGGGTAGGAGGCAAATGTTCTGGCTACAAAATATTAGGGAATGGACCAGAATCCAGAGAGTGGGGGAGCTGTTTCGGTTAGAAAAGGACAAAGAAGCCTACCCCAGAGATATAGCTGATGTCAGGAGGACCTGATATTGCACTCAGAGAAGAAGACTACCTTCTGGAAGAACTACCGGTCTCTGCTGCGTATTCCTTTGTATATATTCCAGGCAGCATTATCAGAAACTACAACTTGATTTCGATTTCGGAGGAAATTCATACACTTCCCGCGAAAATCAACGTTCCAAATTATCATTTGACCGTGACTAACCCGAAAGGAAACAGTGTGATTGATACGTATGGAATAGTCCCCTGTACTTTGTTGGCGTATGGTTCCACCTTACCCACTTCTTTAATGTACGGGCTTCTTCGTCAGACCCCTGTGCTCCCCCGGCTTCCCCTTCGCACATATCAACAATAAACTTCCCACCCTGATGCCCCGGTCCCATCCTCGAAACAGCAGCGCAAACCCTTTTCTCCCCACTCTCCCTGGCCCATGCACACTTTCCCCACTCCTAGCCTCCTCCACTTTCCACATTCCCTCTTTCCCCCTCCCCCCTAACCCCCACCCTACCGACCAGATCAGGGGCGGCAATGCGCCCCCTCCACGCCGAAACCAGAAATTCTCACATTCCCGTAACACGTCGTCCCATCCGCGGGTGCACATTCAATTAAATGTCGGGCGGGGAATAATTTTCACGGCCCTCCAGGGGTAATTAGGAGACGGATGTTTCACCGCTTCAACCCCTTCGCTTCATGAGGATCTGGTCCTCCCTCCCTTCCCCCAGCATCTACTCCATCAACCCTCTCCTCATACCCTCACCCACCCTCTCCGTTGTCTCCTAAAATGTTCTCGAACAATGCATTGGAATTTCAATATCTGCGGCATTCGTAGCTGAAATATTTATAAGTTTCCTGATATGTGAAATATTTGTTCGGGTTAACTTCATGCCTGATGGAAACACTACAAATCGGAAGAGACAAACTTATTGCGCATAATCTGACGTATAACGGCGGTTAACGTTCTAAACGTGTTGTTACTTCGTCGTCAACATTTCACCAGGCCACTGATTCTCCCATAAGGCTCTGTAGAATACAATAGAGGGAGCCTACGGTGGGGCTCGCGGCACAGGCGGAAATACAACACCACGTAAATCTAAAAACTCAATCGCGTTTATAGGTGCTTGAAAAACTCACGCAGTTAGAGAAATTCTCCTCAGATTGATTTTAGACGAAAATATGCCATGATATTTTTTTACACTAGAAAAAGTAGAAGAGGTCAATAAAATAAAAAAAGGAATGTAGAAATATAGATATCTATTGGAATATAAAGTTTCTAAAATTCAAGCAAGCTTGACTTTTGTGTTAAAACAAATACCCAGAATAATACGGTTAACGCAAGTCACACTATATAAAACATGCACAAATACTGAATAACAGGTTAAATTGGGGAATTTATTTTCTGAACAAAATCAACCAAACATTGCCCGACTTACCTCCGATCCTCAATTGGGAAGCTAAAAACTGAGATTGGTGACTCCAATCTCACTCCCAAATAATTATTGCACCACAAAACGGTACAATAATTGCTCTTCTTCTTCAATAAATGCATATATCGCTAATATTCACGTTAAAAAAAACTCATTCACCTTAACAAAAATCTTCTATTCTTTCTCAAGAAATATAGGAAAAAAATAAAGTAAAAGTGTGTGACCACCGAAAAAACAAAATTCGGTTGTCGCGTCCCCCGAGCCCTCTTGGAGAGCTACGATCGGTGATGCTCACTGTCACCTATGGTGATTCGGAAGAACTTAGAAGAGTCAGAGGCCTAGTTTCACTTCTTCTCTAGAAGGTCCATCCATCTTTCTGCTGAAGACGCCTCTTGGATGTGAGGTGGAACGTTGTCCAAGAAGCAACAAAACGCTAAGCAACCCGGCAATAGAACTAAGCAATTATAAAGACCTCGCGGAAACCTGAAGAACACTTTTATCACAGATGGAGTTGCAAATGCTAATAAGACCGAGGAAGACCAGTGATGGAGTATGTGCATGGAACAAACTTTGGGCGACGCGACATCCCGTCGCTGTCACAGCCCCATCCGTAAATACGTGAGTTATGATTTACCTAATGTACTGGTATCAGACAAAATTCACTACGCTTTAAAGCTTTGAAAACTGTTATTCGCATCACGTGGATGATTCTTGCAGTCAGTATACTTGTCATTTATCCAGCAGCATATAAACATTATTTACAACCAATACGTGTCGTAAGTTGTTACTTTCATTTACTTACATTTTAAATGCTGAGGCACACTTACCAACGAATACCAAGGCTGTTATACACGAAGCATACTATAAGGGACGTTTAAATGAGGAATTGTTATGGAACTAAACTGTTGGCTGAAACAATGAATGAATTAGAGAGCTGAAGAAAATCAACATATAGATTCATGGCTGCTGAAGATGATCAATTCCGCTCATGTATTCGTCACTGCATCATAAATGTGAGTGTAAAAAAGATTGACTGCAATGCATTTTGGGTGAAAAGGTAGACATAAGACGTGTTGTTGCTAAAGTTTTTCAGAACAAAAACATTTTCTTTATCGTCACTAGAGGTGATCTAACGGCAATGGTAGGTCTAGTTGAAAGAATATATCTACAAAACTTTCTCAGCTGAAGGACCATGTCTCTATAAACTATTCCATTCTTCAGGTCGGCACACGCCCCAACTCTCTTAATTCCATCCATAAAGCCTATTCTCCTTCTTCCTTCACTAATATCACGGCCTTCAGCATCCCTCCGCCTCCCATTAAGCCCTCCGACCGCATAATATCCTTCCTCCTAATTTCCTCCAGAGTTTTATTCTCATCATTCCACTATATCAAGTTGCTTGGTATTCCTTTACGACCTCCATTTTCCTCCACACCCACATCTCAAACATGTGCAAATTATTTCTATTTTATTTCCTCAGAGTCCGTACTGTATCTGCACTATATGGAAGGTTGATATACAATGGTTTTCAAATATACTCTTCACTCCAACAGGGTTTGGAATACAGAATTCTAGTGTTTGCAGTTTTCCAGAGATTTGGGTCTGCACAAGGTCATGTGACTCCCTTAACGTTCAAATAAATTTGATATTTAGCTAATTTTTACCTCCTAAACGAAGGACCACCCGTTATCCGTCCCCTTACAGCCATATTTGATTCTTTGTAAATTTAAGTGCCTCCATCCTCATTAATTTAGCTGGTTTCGTTGAGTAATTAATTTAAAGGCGGTTAAAGTCGAAAAACATTTTGAGGACTCATAACTTGATTGAAAAAAATAAACATGCCAAATTACTAATTCTTCTTTGCAGGTCCCCAGAGAAAACTATAAATCATTTATGTCCCGTTCGTCGGAAATTTACCCTTTCATGAGTTTCCAGAAGTTTTTGTTAGTTTATTAGGGAATTTGTTGCTGGCTAAGCGATGTTAATTAGCGAATAGCTTCTAAGGCTATCAGGTACATTTTATGTTTATTATTTTTATTCCTTTGGCTGGTTATTTAATGGGCAAAATACGACTGTAAGGAAAGGCAAAAGGAGGCAGGGCAATTTTGTTAGCTATAATTAGTTTTGTTCCGAAGGTTTACAGCTAAAATAATTAAACGATGAAACAGAACGGTTGGTTATTCTTTGCAATTTTTAATCAGCAATTATGTAAACAGTTAATTCCTTGGTAAATAAAATGCCTCGCTGTCAAAATATGCTTGAAATTGAGTTCCTGTCCTCAACGTATTCAACTGCCATGCCAAGTTATCCTAGAGGTTCCAATTCCATTTTTTAAATATATTTAATAATTAAATAAAGTATACTCTTTTAAAAATATTCGGCCAAACTAGTTTATGCTAAGGTTACATATTTTTTTCATTTTGGCTCGTCATCCACAGTAATTTTAGTCAACATATTCCAATTCTCGTTAAGCTCAAGGCCTCTCCTGTGCTGTTGTAACAACTGCCAGTATAAACGACTCCAGCTTCGGCAATCTGCACTGCAACACGTTCCTAAGCACACTTAAATCTCATACAAAGCGAACGGCATGTGAAGAATATGCTATGCTTATCTTTACGTATCTAGATATATTCCAAAATGAGTCTTTTGGAAATCAAATAGTAGCTTTCCATTCAGTTTAATTGTGCTGTTTTTAAAAGCTTGAATGTTTTCAGTGAAACTAAGAACTTGTTTCAGGAACACTATTTGCTCGAAGGTTGGAGACAGGCATTTGTTTTGGTAATGCACATATTATGTCGATATGGAAGAAGCATATAGGCCAAAACGAGCCAAAAACAATTGAATATTCATTGATTAATAAGTTCCTAGAGCCTTTGTGAAGCATATAAAATTTAAAGATAAAAAAAAGTCCAAAATAATGTAAACGAAACAATGGTGCCAAATGAATAAGGACTTTTTAACATAAGACACATATTAAGAAAATCTGTGGTTATCTAATATTGTTAATAACTGTCATCAAGGAATAGGGATATTATAATAGCTTGCAGCTCAGATAAAATGAAGAGCCTAAAGCAATTAATTTTCATTCACTATGGCTTTTCCCACGATTGCACTAAGGGAAATAAATGATCACCTACAGAGGCTCAAATGATTAATAAGGCATATGAACCAGAAAATATATTTCACAAGTTTTCCTGTCGATATTTAATTCACTATTTACGCTAGTAAAACTATTTAAAAATTTATCCAGCGTAACTTTCTGAGAAAATACAATTAAGTCCATCAACGACATATTTGTAAAGACAATTTTTTTCTGGTATGAGACAAACATTAATTAATATTGAAAAGAATTTTGTCTAAGATCAATTTATATTAATATTTCTGAACAACGTCAGATTTTTCCAAAACTATTGCTAGTAAAATGGATTGCAATATATATTTCTACATAATATTGCTATTATCATTACTTCCACAGCAGCATAATATTATCGCAGTCCTTAATTGTGAAAGCAGAGTGTGACCTGATGATGCTCACTAAATTGGATAAAACCGGTCGTTATTGAAACATTCAATGAAATTTTACACATTTTTTATCTCATGTGAGATAAAAAATGAGTAAAAGAAAGAAACGATGAGATTTCAAAAAGTTGTACCTAATTCCATTGAATTCTCAAATTGTAACGTTAATTGACACCCATAAAAATTACGCTTCAGTTCAACTTGCATGGGTGTTCAGAAAGAATTTCCTCGAGTTTTCCTGGAAATTAAGTTTCAAGCAACGTTCAGATCCACAGATATATTTATCATCCAAAGACCAATTACATTTCAACAATCCAACATTCTTTTTTACCTATTTAAGATTTTTCTACTCGATATATTAGCGGAGTAATATAGCATTCAGGTTATTACTGGTAATTTTCTTTTAATCACGTTCTAAATTAAGATAAAGTGTTTTCATCACGATGAATGAGAAATAATAAAATAGAATTTTAAAGTGCATATAAAGCGCAAAAATTTCGACAAATTCATGGCTTATGTAACATTAATTAGTTCTCAATAGAGTAATTATTTAACAGTTAGAGATGAGAAATATCTTTTTAAAAAGAATCTTAAAATGGGAAGAATAATTGAGGTATCTGTGAAATAATTATAATTTTGACCTGATGTGATAAATACCATGGATGATGATAGTGATAAGAAAAGGCAAAGAAATGTTTAAGAATGACAAGTGGCTAAGAAACTCTTGAAGTTAAAAAAATATCATTATTAAAAGTGTGGAATATAGTTTTTAAAAAACATATTAATGCTTAAGGAATTAAAATTAACCTTATTCTATGAAGGCTAGAATTGGATAAAATTTAGTTGCATCGCAATCGTCCAAAAAATTAAAAAAATACATACAATTGGAGCAGAGGTGAAATACGAGTGCATCGTGAAACTTTAAAGTATATGTAGACATAATGACGTAATGTGAGCAAAGATGGGAACGATATATGAAATGGAGCACCTTATCCGCAAGTCAAAAAATGTTTATGGCGGGCGCTGTACGCCCCAAGACATGTACACACGTGCGTATCTCAGGGAGAAAAAATTGCAGATTTCCTGTCACAAAATCCCACTATTTCAATATTCATATATTCAAAACCGGATAGGGCAAATATAGATTGTTATTAGTCCTTAATCCAAGATAGAAAAAAAATTCCGGGGAAGTTTCTCTCGAGTCTCCCAGCATGCATAGCAGCTAGGGAGTAAAACACTTCGTGAGCACGGGCCTCGGGAAAGTCAGAAAGACGGTCCTCGCCACCACTCCGATATCAGTTTTATTCCCTCCCCCACCCTGGATGACACTTTATCCCCAAAACTTTCCCCCACGCTCCGCCAAAATAACATCAACGAGACTTCCACTATATTTTTTCACGAGTCATTTTTCTTAATTTCGTTAATTTAGGGGGAGGGTGGGGGTTGAGGTGGGGAAATATATATCCCCTGACGTTTCCACCTCCCCTTATACGACGTTAAAAAAATAAATAAATAAATAAACTCCACGGTAACCCTCCCTCCCCCAAACAGTCACTTTTGCTCTCATCCTACCCTCAACACGCCGTTTCACCCTACTTCCCACCCTCTAAGAAAAAAACCCTGAACTCTCAACCTCCTCTTCTCCCACCCCCCCATCTAACCCAGCCATCTAGATTCATTTGCATCCCTTCCATATTACCTCCCGACCCCCCTCGCCCTCCTGCCACGCAATTCAACCCACCCCCCTCCAGGTTCAAACTCACCCCCCCACATACACACCCTGGGTCCATTCCTTCACTTCGAATTCCAACCGACGCTTGCCACTGGTTGAGATCTACCCACCCTCCCTCACTCCTGCACTCAACTACCCTGTACCCACCCCCTCCCCCTCTGCTCCTTTTCTCATCCCTCTCCTCCTCTCATTTCTCCCTCCCTCTCCAAGGTCTACCTCCCAACCAACCCTCCCACACACCCTCCTCCAATCCGCCTCAGTAACTGCTCGAGACGTGCCCGCGTGAATGACTGGAATATCAAATGGCGCGAGGGGGTTGGAGGGCAGGAAAGTCAACCGTTGCCGACCTCGCAGTTTGCGCCCCGGGACTTCCTCCGCCGTCGCCCGCCGCTGCCGTGGCCTGCGTCTCCGTGCTAAGAGGTGGGGAGGCGAAAGAGGTGGTGCTTTTTAGCATTTCTGAAGGGACAGGACTGGTGGGGAGGGGTCAGTTCTAGGGTCTGGATGGCGACTTTGGAAAACCCATCTCCAGCACAAAACCTCTCTTCCTAAATTCCATTTCTCATTGGCCGGTTTCCATCTCCCTCGCGGTGAGCGACGCAGGAATCTATCGGTGACTTTCGTAAATAAACTAAAGGAGTAGCTTCAACTTCAAATCTCCCACCACTTCATTGCTCTAATTGTCTGTCTTATGGTCTAAAACACACGTGTACACCATCTTGCTGCATGTGTCTTGTTGCACTAAAAGGTACTAAAATTATCCGTCACGAAAAACTACAGTGAACAGAAGTTACTCGGTTAATTCAGTTCTTACCAACCCAGTTTACTAAACGTGAGTTCAAATCCCAACTCGGAAAATGAATTCAGCATCTGTTCTAATATCTGGGTAGTATGTTCTGTGGAATGGCAAGTTCGTTCACCTACACACGCAATTCTACTACTACTAGTAGAATAACGTTTACATTCCTTGGTAATATTAATAAGATATAAGAATGTAATATCGAGTTTAGGTCATGAAATTAAAAAGGCTATTCTTTGCCGACGTTTCGGAATATTGACAATGATGACCTGATGTTGAAGGTCTCAATTCTAATCCCTGAAGATGGAATAATTAAATTCCGAAACGTTGGCAAAGAATAGCTGTTTTAATTTCATCACCTAAACTCGATATTACTTCCTTATATCAAATTGTGAGGTCGATATGATTAACAACGAATATTAATAAGTTTAGTTGCTGAGTGAGCCCACTAATAGAATGAAATAAATAGGTTTCATGCGTAATTGATCATTTTTCTCGCCTCGATCAAACGTAATCCTCCAGGGTGTTATGTGATAGCTTGGTTCACCTTGCACTATGCCCATACGGGTGATAATGGCACTTATTCAGGCCGGGGGAAATTTCCTTTTCCTAAGACATACGCGGTGATTATAAGGATTTGGCACCCAACAATTGGCACAAACAACAACAACAAAAGGAAAACGATGCTTGAGGAAGTGGACAAAAGACATTCCGGATAAGTTGACCTTGGCAAAGATAGGTAGGTAGAGGTGGGGGGGAAATCGGTATGGGACACGACGAATTAGAAGATGAGTTCCGAGAATTTGTGAAGCAAGTTGGTGAGACCATAATGGGAATTTATTTTATATAGGCATTATTTTCTCACCTTCTGGTCCCCTTCCGGTGAACCAGTTCCTTACACACTCGCGAGTAAGTTTATTTCTCTCCAATTATTATAATCCAGTTAGCCGAGTACGAAAAAACCTGTCTCAGCCGTTTTGAAAATTCACAGTACAAATGTATTCATTTCGCGTGTCTTTCAGTCATTTGCAAGAGTACACAATGCTAAGGTCACCGATGAGTGTGAAATAAAGTCATTCATTGAGTTGCATACATTGGTCGGATCACAAATGTCCAAGTTCTCTGGGATCAAAATTGGCATGGGAATTGATATTGTTGTACCCTTTTTGTGTTCAAGCCATTTAACGCCTTTCAAATCTTCGCGCGCGACTCGCGTTTCGCGACTCTTCTTTTATTTTCGTAATAAATGTCCTTCCTGCGTGCGCTCGTACTAACGTACGACCCCACCCAGGTCGAACTCGTTGGTACGTGCAGACTCGAGAAAGAGTACGCAGGTAGCCTCCTTCACTTGTCCAGCTTCACTTGAGCTCAAGGAGACGCCCCGTCGGAAGGGTTGCCACCGCAGAGCAGAGCAGGCGCAGCTGCCTAGTGGCATAACAGGAAACATGGTTTCCACTGACGCAAAACGCGGTTGACCTCTTACGCACATAGCAGGTGTCCACTTTGGACACAAACAAATTACGCAAATAGCAGATGTTCATTTAGGACACAAACAGGATGCGCTCTAGGTATAAATACTGGAGCTTCGCTCCACACAATTGTCAGTCTTTGGCCCAACGTTGGAACTAACCCTCGAATGCACTAGCCATTCGAGTAGAGGGAACTCTGCCCTAGAGAGACCAAGAGCACTCTGTGTCTTGTACTATTGAGGGTAATAAACCCGTTATGAACTTGATACAGCTCTTTGACTTCACTCGACCCACCCGGTTGTAGCACGCACGGTCCTCGATCCCATTTGAGGGTCCTAGTCGCCACAGGGTTGCGACAATATATTTTATTCAACAGTGAGCTTAAAAAGATTTTTATTTTTGCTTCGTTGTATCCGATTTGACAATATAAACGACAAGCAACAACTGCGTGAGTAAGGAAAATTTGATCCATTTCGGGAAATTTTTGAATTATTCGTTCAAAATTGTGAGGATAATTATCAGTCTGGAAGTTTTAATACAATAGACAAACTACTGGTCCCATTTCGAGTAAAGTGTCCATTTGTCAGTTTCGTCAGCCCAGTAAGCCTGATAAATATGGGATAACCCTTTTTGAATTTACTGATGCTAGGATTATGTGCACCAAAACAATGGAAGTGTATTTAGGAATTCAGCCAAAAGGCCCATTTGAAGTGTCCTATAAGCCACATTCTGTAGTGATGCGTTAAGTTAGAACTATTGAAGGTTACATGAAGGAACGTGACTGAAGATAATTGGTATTACAGCATTCCGTTAGTAAAGGAACACCTGTAAAAAACCACTCACCTTGGGACTTTAGGAAAGAACAAAAAGGAAATACCTATGCTAATAGTGAAAGTGAAAAATAGGAAAGAAAAAAATAGCTCTTTTACATTCAACAGGGATATTACTCACGTTTCATATGTCCCTAAAAATTAGAAATGTAATTTTGGTCTCGTCAGTGCATCACGATAGAAAAATTGATAACAGGTCTGGGGAAATGCAGAAGCCAGAATTCATCACCACGTATAACTTCTCTAAGGCAGGCGTTGATACCGTAGATGAATTGTGCGAAACTTACTCAAATTTAAGGAGGTGCTGGCAGTGGCCATTAGTTCTGTTGTTCAGAATTGAGGATATTGCTGGAATAAATTCCCAAATGTTACATCTTTCTACTTGTCCTGACACTCTAATTGTTCAGAGATATCTTTAAGGGTTACTGGTTTTAAATTACTGGGATCGCAAATCTCAAAAAGAGCAGCGCTGAATAATTTGCCCAAGCATTTGAAAACAGAAATAGGTATCTGAGATAATGCACCCAACGACAGAGCATTGGAATTTAATGGAACCAACAGAAAGAGGGAGATTTACAATGTGTCCTAGACCAAATGACGTAAAACAAAATATTACAGCATTAAATGTAAAGAGTGTGTATGCGTGAAGCACTTGAAAAATACATATAAAAAAGGTTTATATGCAACCGGTATGTTCGAATTGGTATTTCAAGTTTGTAGTTTTGTGCATTATTTTTAAATATATTCACTGTATATTTACACTTAAATTTGTCATTTACATAATAATTCTTGTACTATCAGTCTGACATTGTAAATTAAATATGTTTTGCTTCCATTAGAGTCATGTGATTATAAAAATGTATTAGAGGTATCGTAAAAGTACTCAAGTTCAAAGTAATATATCACGTCTTTTATCATAACTTATCCGAGCCAATATAAAATCTTTTCCCATTTATTATATTTAGAAGATAAGTTTTTGAGTAAAAAGAAAAAAAAAATTTAAAATGTTATTACAGCCAAGTTATTGGAACTTCACGAAATTATACGCTGACATGGGGACATTACGATAATGATGATTTTTACGGTAAATTTAATCAATATTGATGTATAAATAATAATTATGTTTAAAAATGATATGCATCTAAAATATTCGGAGGAAATAACTTCAGAATGCACATTAACCTATTAGTAAATACATTTTAATTTTGGGGGTCAGCTAGACCCCATGCGCCTACTTGTGTGATTAAAACTGAGCGCGCCTACTTAAGGGTTAAATTAAAATAATGGTATTTTTGAAACATGAATGACCTTAGGCTCTCTAAATGTCCCATCTCTTGTGTTGCAGCTATATTAATTTACATAACTGAAGCAAGCTATTATTATTTTTATCATTGTATACCTACTATGCGGAAAGCATTTCAGGCACGGTTTTCCTTTCGTCGGATAGCACGCGTGTTTTTGGACTCTGCGCTTTTCATAAGATTTTTCTGCACTGGGTTTCTCTCCTCATGTTCTCAAGTCCAAAAAAGGAATCGCACTTATCCTACCAAAAAAGGAATCATATAAATGTAGTCACCGTTCTATTCTTGCGGACCTCATTTGTCAATCGTAACCCCTACTTTCTATTAAATCTTCTTACTATCTCGATTTTGGCCGTCTAAGGACCACGAAAAATAACACAACATCTTAGTTCTTCATTATTCTACCTTGTTTTACCTCCTGTCTTCTGTCTAGGTTTTATTTCGTTTATTATGTTCCTTCTTCCGGAAACCCTTGAAGTATAGTATCAATCTTCATGTTATACATTCATCCTGCAGTATGTCTCCCATTCTCTTTCATCTCTCCTTGTTAATCCGTTTGGACGCACTAGTGGTCATCTTCACTCCTATTATACCGATCAAAAATTCGTTTTTTAAGTTTACTGCTGTCCATCTCGTAATGTGACTGGATTTTATCTCGATTCAACTTTCATTCCATTAACCATCCTTTCCCGGGCCTCTTCTCTCCTTACGACGCCTTATACTCCCCAATCAAACGGTGCCATTTAGATTCATTCCAAATGCCATTTATATTCATTCCATGATGATATTCCAAAAGATATGATTTTAATAGAATATTTTTTAGTGCAACCAATTTGCAAACAACCAATGCAACCAACGCACAGGAGTCATCCTCAGGCACCCGGAACCTTCGGTACAGGCACTGAGTACCTGATAATGGAGCCTATGGGTTGAAACGAAGTAAAAATTACTTTGAGAACTATAGGAAAATTGTGAAATATCAACATTAAAGATAAGTTTTTGCATATGAATGAAGCTGATTCCATCAATTCCAATATTAGATTGCTTAATTTGTTTATTAGTTTACCTCCACATCCTGCTATCTCTAGCTCTTGAATGCATTCATATATTTGATTTAAGCTAATGTACAAAGGCATTAGTGGCTGTTATTGTGGTTGAATTTAATAAAAAAATAAAACAAATAAATGGATTCTGCTCACACTTGTGGAATATCGAGGATAGCCAGGTAACTCATTCACTGCGTAAACTGAATTCGGCTTTCATTCAATTCTACTGATATTTAAAATAACCACCAATAGATGTTCACTATTTCTTTGTATTTAAGGACACAAGTTTGAATTTTTCATTACAGCATTGGCGACATTAATAAAAACCGTTGTTACACGGTGGTAAATTTACTACTCTTGCTACAATACCTCGGGTGATGTACACTATATTCTCCGAGGATGAAATTTTTTTTCAAACTTGTGGGTTTAAGTTGAACCTGAGAATGAAAATATTGATTCGGATATACCGGAACATTGCAGCGAAATAGTTAGGAGTAGGTAAATCAGGTCCTGTGCATCTAGAGGTCTTCAAAATTCACTTCCTGACAATCATCTGAGGGGCTCTCAAGGAATGAAGGGAGGATGACGGAGACTATGGGGAAGAAGGAGAGAGAGGCAGGGGAGCGTGATGCAGTGAGAGAATGGGATAGTGGGAGAAGTCAGCACGCAACTCTGCTGAGCGCCGCTGCATTGAGCGCTCATCGCTATGCAAGGCGCACAACTCATTGGACGATGCCGCCGTTTCCTCTTTCCACCCCTCCCCCCACCAGACACGTCCCCCGCCACTTATGCCCGAACCCAACCCCCCCATGCTCCCTCCACCCGTCACTCTCAACTCCCCCCCGGCCTTCTCTATCGCCAACGCGACCCCCTTCACCCAGTATTGCCCGGTCAAAAAATGCCCCCCCCCTCACCGACCTTCTGAGCGCACATTTCGTCTTCCTCCTTCCTCCTCACTCCCATGGGCTCACTCAATACCACCTCCTCCCACCCTTTGCCAGCTGCCATGAGTACTTCGCACACGACTAACCTTCATCCCTAACATACACACCCATGAGGCGAACTCCCTCCGAGACCCTTCTCCGTACCCCGCCATCCAGATTAAATCGTTTAGGGGGTCTTCAGGTTGCTAAGGTGCTGCGTGAAAATCCTACGGAAAATATATTACAGATTTATACACCCCGGATAAAATATCATCATCACTCTTACGAGAGACGTAATTTTCAATAATTTCCTAATGGAATGGATGGACATTTTCGGAATTAGGCTGCGTAATTAAGACAACTGGTGACGCTAATATCTCTAATCGGATGAATAGATTGGCAAAAATGGTCAGTGAATAGTTTGCTATAATGGTCGGAATACATTGTGTCATCTTGTCGATATCGTCGTAATTTTGATGAAATGCATTACAAAAGGTTCTCAGTACCCTATGCAGATAAATCCAATAGTGGTAAGAAAAGTTCACGCACAAAATATATTATGTGATGGTGGAGTTTACTTCCATCGCTTATTCAGCTTTTTCTAAGACAGAGAAGCAATAAAACCAAACAGCTCTCTTTGTATTACCCACGAGTAAAGAGTTGCAACAGATTGGCTAAGGTCATGGAGCGAAGTTGGATGAGTGACGACTACGAATTCAAGCGTTGAAGATAACTAACTCTTTAACCTTTCTTGCAGAGCCCGACTCCGAGAGCAGCAAGATAACTAATTCAATTTTTCTCTTCTATCTGCGTTTTGAAACTTAATTGGTAGTAAGGTTTCATGTCAAGAAATCAGAAAACTCGACTATCAACCTGACTTTCATTTTGAAAACAGCAGCATACGATCAAAGATTATTTTCCACGCAATCATCATGCAAGAATGGGATTTTTAAATCAAACCAAGGACCAATCAGTCAGTAGTAGAACATGTCATTAAATGGGCAATGATTTTAAGAACGCAGCTGGCCGCTTACTTTCTAGCACTGAAAACCTCGCAAATCTGCCTAAATTCTATTGGTTACACTAAAAATATGTTTTTTGGAAAATAAGTAAAAGTTAATTATAATTTTATATAACTAAATAAGTAGGTACCTAAATAACTTAAGTAAGTTGTTGGAGGCGAGTGATTCGCTTTATGTTAATGATATGTCTTTTCAAAGATGCTCATATTTTCCTCCTCCAAATGGACATGTACATAATGGGAGACCGGAAAAAGTACTGGGTGATCAACCTCCCAATAAATCTTGTCACTGAATAAAAACAAAATAGTAAAAGTAACAAGAAAGCACACACATCTAATTATTACTTGTCCACGGGAATCAAGGAACAAGGTACGCCAATAATTCTGTAACAAAAATGATCTTTCACCAATTCAGGAGGAAAGTTCATCAGTTCATTTGAAATGAAAGCAGAAAAAAGAACCCTACTTCATAAGATACACAAAAATCCTTTAAATTCTTGATTTCCTATTCATAAATTGATAGGAAAACGGTCAATTTTACAGTGAAACAGCGAAAACAAGTTTTGAGTATTTGAGATTTTTATGGACTAGTTTTGTAGAATAACCAATATTGGAAATAATATGACATGACAGTGATTGAAAGGGAATAAATTCCTTATAAAAAGAGAAACAAAACCACATGAACAATGCATACCGTTATCAACTATTATGTTTGCCATCATATTTGTGATTCCATCTGCTATTTCCTCAGGATTAGTAAGGCCAAAATGAAAACAACCGTTATATGAATACAATAGCTGTAACAGGCGTATGTCATTACATATACGGTAAATATAGATGACTAACTAAATATTTTATCTTATTTCTAAGGCAAAGTAGCAGACTTTGATGTAAGTTGCTTCATGTAAATAAAATTAACTTTCACGGAAAAACTTGTCACGACACGCTCCAGCTTACTTAGGTATCATCAACAGACTATAAATAATAATAAGTTTGAATAAAAATAATATAAACAATATAAAGTGTTTTTGTGGATAAGAGCAACGTCATTTTAATAACATAGAATACTTCCACAAAAGCTCACATGAGATGCGGAAGTTACCCAGCACCATCGTTAAAACAAACAATTATCCTATGCCGAATATAACATACACGCCCGAGGTGAGATTCGAACCGGCGGCTTTTCCGAATTTCTAGCCAGTGCACAACCGATCTTTCTGCAGTGAGGGCCATACATATCGAATGCTAGCCAAACATCTACCTACGTTTTCATTCTTCTCAACGAAATCCCTCCATAAAATCGGTAGATTCTTATGATGCCAATACTAGTAGGGTGTGCGCGTTGAATTTGAACGGGGAGAAAAAAATTGACGCATAAGATTGAAAGACGCCTTTCATTGTGACGTTTGGTTTCATTTGTTTCTGCTTGAATATTTAGAAACTAAATCAGACCTGTTATTTTAATTTAGGAGATCATTGTAACCTTTACCACGCTCTTCTTGGTTCTTTTATTTGATCTTAATGAGATAGAGAGTTTCTTTGCTTGCACAATAAAAATAACAGTTATTCACTCAAAATACTCAAGTAAAAAGACAGTCATGCACTAAAATATTTCTCAATTAAACGTTTATATTCAACACAGAAATATTGGGCTCAATTTACATATAATGTATGTTTTTCTATCTCCCTTTGTTATATTAAACACTTCAAATGACCTTTATTCAAATGTCATATAATTCCGATAAAAAAAACTTTGTCCATTTATGTTCCGTAATATGTCAAATTAATATATATAAACCAAACAGGTCATTTACTCTCTTGTTTTTTCATTAAGAGCTTGTAACAAACTAGGGCTTTATAGCTCCATTTGAATTCACATTTATTGACTTCATTTAATCAATCCCTCCAATCTTTTGGGCTATGTTCCTGCCTTACGCCGCCGTCTCATACAATCTCGTCATATTCAGCTTAGGCTGCAATCTCTCTGAGTATTCCCTGGCTTGGGAATATTCTCCGTTTTTGTTCTGGATTTCCGCCAACGTCTATTTTATCTTTTTCTCACGTCCACTAGACACTCGTCCGCTTAAAATGGCCGACGAAATTGATTACTTTTAATTTCTTTTTCCCGATGTTTCATCCGCTCCAAAAAGATGCAAATTACGGCTCTGGTTTTCCTTCTCTATCCGTTTTGTTAAATGTTTATCGACTAAGCGTCCTTAGTGACGGCTCTTGTATTTGCGACTTAGTTTATAAAACTCCGCGTTGGCCTTGAGAATATCGTTACATCCTTAACAACACGAAGTTGTTTAATCTCGATATTCAAACGAATTTAAAAGACTAATCGTCAGTAAGCACTTACGTCGCATCCAAAAAATTTAGTTTGTTACAAAAGTAGCTCCAACGCATAAACTGCTTAACCACGTTACATTAATCGACTTAAGTCACTTTCATCGTCTATATTATCTTTGCCTGTCTATTATTTATTTATTTAAGATTTTTAATTGATTTAAATGTTTAATATTTCATTTAATCCTTATTCAGTTCAGATAAAAATGGAAATTTACGGAATCTCAACTTCAACAATCAGCATGATCGTTATGGGGCTGATTTATCTAAAAAGCTAAAAGTTTTATTAAAATCGATGCATTTTACTAAATTTTGGCAATTTTGACTGAAAAAAACATTCGGTTATAAAAATAGGTATTTTTATTCAATGCTCTTCATATTGGTACCTCACCCAATTTCTCGTAACCATTATTTATGATAGAATTTTGCAAAAGAAAAAGATCTACAACGAAACGAGAATTCTGCTTTACGTGTGTATTTTATGGGAGTTAATGACAGACATATATAATAAATGTATACACGACGGTGATAATTATGATGACAGAATTGATAATGAAAGATACGTGACCATTAAACCATAGACGCCGACACCCTTTTTCTGTTAACGTGTGTCTTTGTGGTTAACAAATTAATAATTATGTTACTAAATACATAAAATAAAAGCCCGTAACAACCCAAAAACTATCATACAGTAGCAATAAATCTTCTGTATAAGTCATGCGAAGAATTACAAGTCATTCATTGTAAATGGCACTCTTCTAAAAACATTTAGCATCAAAGGATTTTTTTATTATAACAACGTTTAAAAATTTATTATTCAAAAGAGAAACGACTGCATCTTGATGCGATATTTAAAGGAAACTGTTAAATTCGGAGCATGCATGGAGCCCAAAAATTGCCGAAATATTTGTTTTGTGATTGAATAGGTAGGTACCTAATCATTTTTAAGAGAAAGTTCGGGGATAGTTTTCCAGTTATTATTATTGTTAAGTGAGTAAGCGGCTAATGGATTTATATGCAAATTGAGTAATGCATTATTGAGTAAATGCAGTCACAGTGTGTAATTTCAGAATTTTCTACGGCATATGAAGGGAGTCTGTAATAGGTGAAGCCGAAAGACTTCGCCTCCAAAGGGAATCTCAACAAATGCCGATTACACTCACTACATTTGTGCCACCATTCCCATCAGACTAATTTTCGTTCCCTCCCCTCGAATAATGTTGATTCCAAGATGGTGTCCGCGCGCACTTTATCCTAAACCCCTTGCGGTGGCTCGCCGGTTTCCTTGTAGATGCACCCACGCGTACCCTATTAAACCCCCCAACCCCTCTCCATCTCGTGGACCCTCCTCGTCGTTTCTCTGATTCTTTCCCTCCCTTACCCTCCCCCTCTTAGAATACCCTGGGCACTCAAAAACCATCCCCTTCCATCCCCTTCCCTTGTCATTCAAAATTCCACCCTCTGCCGCCATCAACCAACCTTTGGCCCTTTTGTGACCTACTCACCCTCCTTCAGACGCCCATACCACATCCCGTCTCTTCTCTCTCCTCCCTCAACCTATTCTTGCTCTATCCCTACTCCATCCCCTCTCGACCATCCCTTCTTTGGCCTTTCGAGGCACCCCATATTACTACCGGGCTCCTAAAAACCCTTTTTCTACAGACCCCCTTCCCGTACCAATCCTATTCCACGTCTTCCGAAAGGGTATAAGGGGACAAGGTGGGGTGATGGGGAGGGACACCGCCTTCTTTTCTTACCCTGTCCCTCTCCCGTATGCCTCTCCCCCTCTACTGCCTGCCTTTTCTCTTCCCCACATCTCCCCATCCCTTTTCATCCCCCGTCTCCACTTTTATGACCTCCCAGACCCCATCTCATGCCCCTCCCTCCCCCTTCCGCCCGTTCCTTTCCGACCCTTATATCCTTCCCTCCACTTCGTCCTCACACGTTAGTTCGATACTCGACTGTCAGCATCGCAGAGTAAAGTCACGATAATATTTATCATGATATAGAGTATTAGTATTAGAGCATTGAAACCTGTAGGTATTTGGCGGGACTTTACCTAAACAGGAACCTCAATTAGGGCGGGATTACGATCAACGTTACCTCACGTGACGGTACTGTGGCGCTCAGTTTTCCGCCGAGGATTGTATTAGGGTAGGTTTACACAGGCTAGTTACCTTCGCAAGTATCTTCTGCATGAGCTAGTGGGGAATTTTACTCTTAAAAATATCTTCCACAAGTTAGTGCAGAGACAGGTTGCTGTTTACTTCGGTAACAATATGGTTCTGCAAGCGACTTGCCTAATCTTTTTAAAGTTCTGCAAGTGGACTTGCAGTTGTTTACTACACGTGCAATTTGCGAAAAATTTCGCTTGCTGCAAGTACATATCTTGTACAATTAAATTGTTAGTGTAAGCTCACCGTTATGATTGACGGGAGTATAAGCGCAAATCTTTGACCGTTTTTGCGAGCAGAGTTTCAAACAACTACGAAGTAGCTGATCAATATTCATACCTTAGGAATCAAGGAATAAGTTACCCGCAAAAATATTTAACATATTACTTCAAAAAGTTAATTGTTTCATTTTTGTTTAAGGTAAAATTAACAGTCTGGAAATGAAATTTTGGAACTATAAATTGAAAAAAACTGTCCTCTGGTCAACGATACCTTCGACGTGGCGTGACGGAAAAGTTACACTTTGAAAAGATTCACTCGTTGTCCATTGACGATGACGTCAACGTCCATCCATCGCAATAGGCTTCATAAAATCATAATCACCAATTTTGCGAAATACACCGTCCATATCCGTCAAGCCAGGATGCGTCAATCGTGATACCGCACTCATCTGAAAAAAAGAGTTACTGGAGATTAGAAGGTTTCAATGCATTATTATCTAATGTTAAACGAAAACTGCTAAAAGTGGAGACGGAATCGATTCCCGTACATTTAAATCTGTTTTGAGAGAAATTTAGTTAGCAATATCTTCGGATATGTTTTTTGCTAATAGCTGTACATCATCATCGGCAGTCTGCAATCAGAAAATTGGTTTGCTGCAGCTCTTACCTATGTTTTTACATCTTTCACAACATGTCTGATGTATTCCACTCTTGGCCTTCCTCTGCAATTCTTCCCATTCATCTCTCCCTTCCATTATTATTTTCAGTGGAATATGTGTACACTTGGTCCATCTCCTCTTCTCAGAGTATTCATTATACTCTGAGTTTTCTCTCCATGTTTTTGAGAGACTTTTTCATTCGTGAATCTTATGTCCGTAATGGAAATAAGAATCTTATCAAGAAATTTTGAAGACTTCTAGAGGTTTGGGAGACTGTAGTCTTATTAAAGGTAAATCCTAAATTTTCCTAACTTAGTAAATGATGCAATTATCAATGAAAAAGTTTAAGCAAAACGGAAAATTAAAAAAGCAGACGTAAAAGCTGGAATCTTTGCGCAGTTTAAAAAAATCTTTAAAAACTATATACACAATCTAAAAAATGCTTTAAAAACTTTATACACAATATCTGCTTGAGGCTTTCGCAGCGCTATTGTGCTGGTATCTCTATGTTTTCCGGGTAAAGCTGCGTCGGTGTATCTTGACAATGGCGTATCGTGGTCAATGCTGGTCAAATCTTCAGATCAAGTCCGAATGCCAAACGGTGGAAGTTGGCCTGTATTTATACCATCCTCAGGGTGGCCTTCCGGTAGCGCGGCCAATCAGCGTTGAGCACCATGAATTTGGCGCGTTTCTTCTCAGGAGTCTCTTCCAGGTGTTGTGGAGTCTGTGCTCGTCATCTCTATTTAAATTTGTCTCTACTTTTCTATTTCAATAGCCTTCCGGATGAGTCGAGGAAAATAAAACTTTTTCTTGGCTAAGAATCGTGCGTCGTTGATCATTACTTGATGTCCCGGGTTTTTCGCCTAAAAATATAAGCTGTTTTAAATGGGATAGATTATGGCTGTGGGCTTCAGAGGGAGAATATTGAAAAAACAATTGGAATGTATAACACCTATATTTTGCCACAAAACTAACGATGTGTAGTTAGTGTATTGTCTCAACTATTTATAAAAAATAATCTATTACTCACCGAAGTAAATTTTACAGAGTTGGAAAAAACCTGCTGTTTTTAAGGCTTTTTAGCCATACGGCGAGAATAAATAAGTCAAGTTAAAGACTTGAGCCGATATATTTATTTAATTACTGAGATGTTTGTCATGTATCGATATCTATATTTTTGCACCATTAATGTTATAATATTTACTTCATTATTCATACAGACTCTGAAATTAAAAAATTAAATTCGAATATGATCTCCATTATGACTAGGAAAATATCCACTACTAAACAGTGAAATTTGCATAGTTTGTTCTTTTTCCATCATGGAAAAATTTCACAAAGTAACCCCTGACATCGTTCGTTTTGTCGCTCATTTAGTGTTATAAGTATCTCAAAACGTATTATTTCGCAAAGCAATACATTATATTGCCAAGAGGCTAGATATCGAGCCAAGTCATATAATATTTCATCATATGGCTATGCGTCTGATATTGCGTGACCTGATGTCTCATTTTGATGTACTCAATGCAGAAATATTGAATACCGCAGTGAAAAACATCGATATATCGCCTTACTCCTCGCACCACCACCTCCAAGGCCATATTGCCTCGTAACCTCTTCTTGCCTCTTCCTCTTCTTGAAATCTCTGTTTCATCTCCTCCCATCCCCTCCCCTCCATGCGTTTGCCAAACCCGATGGCACGCATCTCCAAGGCCTCTCTCTAACGCACCATCCCCCCTCGCACTTTCCCATCCTTCCCCGAATTTCCCTCTCCTCCCTCCACCTCCGACTTTCCTCCCACACTCCGACACACTCCTAACCTCTTCCCTTATGCGCCCTCTTGAAATCAGTTCAAAATCCATTTCGGGGGAACCCGCCCGGAATATGTATATTTTTTTCCGGAAGTGTATCTAAGTGAGGGCTCATATTTCTCTTATCCTGGAGCATCCACCTTTTTTATAAATTTCTTTCCTTTCTCTATTGTTCTCTTTTAAAGGATTTTCACAAGGAGACTTTTTAGGCACCGGGAATTGTTCACAAGGCTGCAGGCAACAGTTATTGTCATCTGCACACATCTGCACGCATCCTATGTCACCCGGTTGCATGCAGTGCAATTAAAAACAAATGGCAGGAAAGTGAACGATTTTTTTCTACCATATCGGTAGCGGTACTTTATTACATAATGTATAAAGAGAGAGATATATAAAATTAAGTTTTAAATTAAAGAGCTATAGCTGAAATAAATTTTTAGAAGGGTTTGGACTCTTTCACATATGGAGTCCGTTTTAAAAGCGTAAAGGATTTATACTGCGTTAATGCCTGGCTTCGAGTGTGCACATTGGTGACGTTTGTCACTGTGACATATGGCACCATCCAAGTCTTACCTATTTAGCGCCGAAATGGCAATAGTTAATTTTACAATTCAAGGCGTAATACGCACAGGCCTTTAAGCCCCACGGCAGGAAGAACGAAGCTCAGCGAAAGGGCAGTATTCCGAGGACTTGTGGTGCGTGGTTCTGAATGGAAGGGCTAAAGTTGGCAGAGAGTGGGCAAAAAGAAGGAAGCTCTTCGACCGGGGTTGGTGAAGAAGCAGGAGTATAGCGAGAGGGGAACCTGGTGGCAGTCACCTGCGGGAAGCATGACGTAAAGGAGGGGAAGCCTCGTGTGGGCGGAAAAGAAGGTGAGAGGAGAGGACAGGAGATGGTAGGCAACGCTGCCAAGGTAACCGCATTGAACTTGAGAAGGAAGGAAAGTGTCATCAGCGCATTTAAGGGCAATATTTACGATTTAAAACGAATCTGCATCAAAACACTGTGACAGTGTTCGCAACTCATCGGAGAAGTTCATCCAAACGATTTGATCAAGAGCTCTATAGAGTTTGAAAGTTAGTTGCATGACAGATTGAGGGTTATAAAGTCGGCAGAGAAACCCAGATGAGTCCTGATAGTCAAACGCGGGCACTCCTCCGTGCGGAACTAGTTCGTTGGCAACGGACTCTTCTATTTAACATCTTTAAGGGATCTTCTACGCAACTACCACCATGTTTCGCTATCACAACACTGGCTTTTTTCATCCCGACAGCCAAGGTTCAGATCCCGGTAGTGGAGGAGTTTTTATTTTTTTAAGAAAAACCCATTCCGAGTGGGGTGAAATTTAGAGGGTACTTTAAGTATACAGTATTTCGTCCGTAGGATGACTTGTTGAATTTTCTGGCCCCCATGGCGCCTATCATTAAGAGTAACCTAAAGTCGACGCAGGTTTCTCCACTCCTCTTACATTCCCGTACGTACTATTACACTTGCCTCCCTACCAGTGCTATCAAGCTAGCAGCTTTGTCACTAGATCTACCCACTTCTACCATACTCAGGTGGCAAAATATTCATTTTTAGCTGTGGTCGTGTCAACATTTCATCCGACCTCTATTGGCCTCCTCGGGTCAGAGACTCAGGAAGGAAAAATTTTAATCGGTGAATAGTTCCCATTATATGTTTTTTCAAATTGGATGATTTCCAATGGATGCACTAGTTAAGTACTTTCACCTTAACATTACATATTCACAAGGAAAGTATAATGGAAAACTGAAAAAGCAGGTATTTTTAACAAATTTAATCTTAAACATAAAAACTATCTTGTGCCGTACAATTTGAAGTTATTCCGGCGAATAATTTGGTTCGATTAATCACGATGGACCATTGCATTTTGTCGGCGCTAAACAGATAAGCAAGACAATGGGCTACTGGGGTCGGTTGATTGGGGAGACAATATATATCAAACAGAAAGAAAACTTCATGTGAACATGACACGAGACTTCCATTTAGTCAGTCCTGGAGACCTGCTCTATACAAATCAAGGAGACAAGAAGAAAAACATGTAAGTACGGGCAAGAGGGCAATCAGAGGTCACCTATGTATATACACCTAAATCAAGGAAGTACCGTGCAAGCCACATCCAGGGTGTGTGGCACGGGATGTTCCACACCCGGCATGCAATTCTCGTCCAAGTTCAAGGTCCTAACCAGAAACTAGGAGAGTGCTACGTTGGCGGACATGTTGATATACAGTACATGGGTTAAATGCCACTACTAATTAGTATTACCAATTGTATCAACTCATGAATACTTCTAGGCACTAATTCGTGCAGAAAACAAAATCATATGGGGAATTTCAAGTTGGCTGATGATATGATATGCTATTATTCACAAGTACAAAGCCAAGCCTACCAAGTAAGGGTGGGAAAATGATCTATCGCAATTCATATTGCCCCTTATAGTTTGAGGAAAAAACATTTTAAACCTATCGCTCCAGTGATCTACTTTTTTTCCTAAATTATTATGTACGTATTTATTTATGTGATTTACTTCCATAATTGTATACTTGTGATCGTTTCTACCGTAATCCATAGGGGAGGAAGATACCTCGGTATCTTAACTGACTATATCACTCGGCGCGATATCGAGGGATGCGGGTTCGAGTCCCAGTCAACGCGAATGATTTTTTCCTCTTTGGAATTTTGCACTGAAAAAATACTTAATGGGGCTCAGTTGAAATTTGAAGGGGTGATCCTCTTAATCGACTGAGTGCTTTCAACTGTCTGCTAGAGGCAGAAAGTATCTGTAAAATGAACTTAGCAGTCGAAGCACATTAAATGGCTGTTACGACTTCATCTGCTTTCAACCGACCGCATTCATCCCAGACGCTGTCCTTTTTGTAACATTTGTCTGTGAACTAAATGTGAAACGCCCTTCAGCATTTCGAATTCTGATTACTTCATCAGCTCATCTACGTTCTCTATGTGCACCTAATTATTTTTTACCTCTACCTCGGTGTCAGATGCATGTACCACTGCTGACCCCATTAACGTACTCCTTGAGGCGGGTCTATGATTTCATCGTCCGGCTGGATATACTTCATAGCATACATTTCAGTAAAACCCGATCCACAAGGGGACGGTGCAAATATAATTGCGTCTGGAGTTTTATGTACATGGACACGGTCAAACATATGTCATCGAAAAGCACGTCCATGAAAGAGACAACACGCTGACTGTGGACGTCGTCAGAGCAAATGCATAAATTTCTCTCTTAGAGAACGTAATGACCTATAACTCGCAGCTAGGGTATGCAATGTACTGGATGAAAAACTCACACACCCTTGTAATTCCAAGTCGAGTACCCGGCGAGATTGACGTTCCAATTAATTAATTGATCAAATGCATTATTAAACGCAATCAGCATGGGCATGGAGGAATACGCTACAGTTTTCCCACAGCTTTCTCTAATAATTCCATGGCTCAATAGGCGTTAAATCTCCATTTTGAGAAAACCAAATTTGTAATTTCCTCATGCGAAAATTACAAAGTTAGTTTTTCTCAACATGAATATCCATCATTACCACGATGTCTAATCATCAGTTAAATCACCAGTTTTTACACAGTGAGACCAAAATGCGCACCGTGTTTTAACAAAAAATAAGTGGTTTTTCAGGTCTCCAATTAACATTTTTCTTCTGTTAAATGCTAATTAAGTCTTAACTGCTATTAATAATCACGCTTTACTTTCTGTCGAAGCATGAATGACAAAAAATTATCCGTTTTCAGCGTAGCTTCGTGGTAAGCCATGCCTAAATTTTGACCGGATCGTCTTACCCATGTTGTCTGCTTCTTCTTTGCAAACTCTTTCAAGTAAAGTATTTCACAGAAATAAAATGACTCTCAGAGTAATATAAAAATAAACCGTCCCTGTTTTGTCTTACCAGCAATAGTAATTTTTAAATCTAGATAACAATACTGCACGTTGGTAGCGCCTATATTAGCATGCATTTTTCTTCCAAATAAATTAGCGCAATCTTTGATTAAGCCAAACTAAACATAGGTTCCTCACCATGCCAATAATCTAGAGTAAAAGTTATCTTCCATCCTGTGACATTTACATGATTAAGTCACTTTCGCATATATTAATTCATAATTAAACACCATCAACATTTTCGTAAAAAAATTCATCAATCTAACTTCTTATAATATCATTGAAAATGTAGCAATTGTATGTAAATAAAAAAATTGCCGCAGCGTAAGAGAAAGAAACTCACCGACAAATTAGAGGCGTTTTCATTTCAATCATTTCCACGCACAAGGAAGCAGCAAGAAAATCCAGCAAAATTAAACTTCAGATGAGAATAGTAATTTGAAATAAGACATATTTTGGACAACAGGAAAAAATAAAATGAAAATATTATCTCTAATTTAATGCCCGAAACATATACGAAGGCTAGTGTGCTTTTTATTTTCCTTTTAAGGCCAGTGTCTAGGGTAGAGATAATGGAAAGAAGGAGAGATAGGATGGATACATTGTTTACTATCCATTTTATGAGGAGCCTTTTAATAGGGTACTTCTATCACATTCATGTTCACGCCTCATAAAATTAAAAGGTACAATCTACAATAACATACTGCAACATTTTTCGATCTCATAAGGGCGAGGAATTTTTTCACTTGACCTATTCCAAGAATTATACCTATGACTTGAATTAAGCATCCCTTTGTTCCGCCGTATCATAAACGGTGCTTTCCTACTAACGGAATCGCTAAATTAAGCAAAGGGACTGTCAGATTTGTCATGCACAGATTTGTGAGTTAATTCTACAAAGAGGACCATAGTCGTTATGAAAAAGCAGCCAGAAATTAACCCAACGTCTTTCTATATACGTGAAGTCAAATGACTTTTTAAAGGAAAATCTTCGACCTTTTAATTCATCACGTAGCTTTAGTAAACCCCTTCATGATTCACTCAGTGAACATACAATGCTTATGAATTTGATGTAATTACTTACTCGGCTCTGACACGAAGACCCACCTATGAAATGTCAAATCTAACGTATTCTCGGGCATGAGAAACCTCGAGGATACAATATTCTCTTGAAAATTTCCACGTGAATTCCGACAAAATTCCAGTGCGTGAATTCCAGTGTTTCCTAAAACTTGAACTGACAAAAGCTACTGGGTTGACCACGATGTTTATTAGGAGCAAAAGTATACCTGGCATAGTTAATGTGAGAGCTACTTTATACGTTATCAGCCAAAATCATAGATTATTGGTTAAAGAAAGGTTGAGTAGATTTTTAATTTGGCCTGGCCACTGAAGAGATTTTAAGAGTAGTAAAAATTGACTCTTTCGGCTTTCCCATAAGTATTTTCTTTAAAAATCTGTGAGGAAAGCAATAGCTTAATCATTTTCACCGGATGAAAGATACTTAGACTATCGACGAAAAGGATTAGCCGAAACAAAGGAAACAAGCATTTTCCATTGGTTCAATTCCGATACTAAGACAATTAGAGTAGCCTCATCATCATTGTCAGTACTCATCAATCCGGATAGTGGTTTGCAGCAGCTCTCCACTCCACTCAACTCTCTGCCAATCACTTCATTCCTATATAGTTATTCACTTTGACGTCCTTCATGATTTGCCTTACGTATACTATTCTTTGTCTTTCTCTCTAAATCATCCCTTTCACTTCACATTCCAATATTTGTTTCATTTGGCTGTTGTGCTCAATAAGTTTTCCCCTCCTTTTTTGCAGGGTTTTCATTATACTTCTGCTCTCTCCAACTCTTTGTAGAACTTCTTCACATGCCACTCTTTCCGTTAATTTGTTCTCCACCATCCTTCAGTAACACCACATCCACATTTCCTCCTCCTATCTATTTTTCTCTGCAGCTATTCTTGTCTAGGCTTCACTGCCATATAAGAGCATGCACCAAATATATATTTTAAAAATAAAGTGCTTGTATATAACTAGTTGTCAGCAAACTCCTCTTCTGGTGTCAGATAAAAATAAAACTTCCCTTGGGAGTTGAATGATGAGCACAATATCGACTGATTATATGATAAATTAACTAATATATGGTTGAGCAGATAAGCTAAGGGGAACTTCTAAGGTCCAACTAAATAAAAAAACATGCATTTAAAAAAATCAGATATCACAACGAAAGAGTCGGACTATATAATAAAAAAAGAAGTAAAAGACCTTCGATACTTCTAAGATAAAATCACAAGGGAAAAAATGAAGAAGGTATTAGGGAAGTGAAAGAAAATAGGAAGAAAAAATAGATAAACCATCAGATAATAGTGTCCAAAAATAGGTAGTGTATTCGGCTGAAACATGAACGCTAATAAGAAATCAAGGACACTTGATACATAGTCCGAGGTATATGCGTGCGGAGACTGTGCAACACTGCGACATTCATCGTTGCAAACTTAAAAAAATAGAAGGGTAGACGGAGATTGGGTGGACAAAAGTGAAGGCTGTTATTCTTTTGGGAAAATTGATTCACTAAATGTGGCTGCCGTGCGAAGACTATCCCGCGAGGATCGTTAATTAAATTCTATTTTTATGTTATTAACTTTTGGTGAGCCTATGCTCTGATAAATCAATACGGTATTCTGACATTATTTTGTAACTACAGCATATATGCTACGTAAATTAACCACTTAACACGGGAGCAATCATATTTCAGTGTCTTAATTATTACTCAGAGACATCGAGCTGTACGATTACATCTATTTTCTTAGTTGGATAAATTACGAAAAAACCTAGCGTTGGTTGCGTTAAAAGAGGGAAGCGCCGCGTAATTCACTGTTTACAAAATACAAACTAATTTATATTTTGAACTATACATTCGCCGGTCTCGGGGAAGGACGGTGGGGTAACGTCCTCGCCTGATTACCCAAAGCTCGCGGGCTCGAGTCCCGTCTGGGTGGGTTATTTTCAACTCAGAGCATGGATGTTAATGTGTGTTTGAGTTAAATGATAGAAAAGACTGTACAGTACTAATTTGTCTAAAGTATAGTTCCTTTTATTATTATTTCTTTTTTTAATGGAGATATGTATATGCCTTCCGTTGCTTAGATCAGAAATTTAAAAGGAACACATACAAGGATGATTTGAATCAGCATTCGATCCCAATGTACCTTGTCCTGCTCTTGCATGTGAATACATTTCCAGTGGCGAAACATGAAGAGCTGCAGGTGACAGTTCGTAGGAGTGAAACACTATGGATGATGGCGATGACGATGATGAAAAAGAAAAAGTCAGGGCTTGACGGAGGGGTGGTGGGTCATCATTTGACCGAGTCCTCAAGTGCCAAAGGATTCGCCCCCTCAAGTCCTTAAGCCTCCCGAATCAAAATTCACGGCCCTCGTCCACTGTGTGACCCGACTCTCCCGCGCGCACAACCTATTAAGGGCACTCCCCGCCCGCCTCTGTCAAACCACGTCTGACGTCAATGCCACCGCACTCGACTGCCGATCCAATCGTCAACCAACCACGCCAAAACCACCCACAATAAAACCTTATGGGACCATCCGCAGGAAGATTTAATAGCTGAATTAAAAAAAGCAGTTGAAACCTTGGAAACATTATCTATACACTATTTTTCATTATCACGTTCAGGTAACTGCATCGCTAAATTAAATTTGTTAAATTATTATTGCCATACCTGCCAAATCATGTCTCGTTATTGCTAATTTTCTTAAAACAGTGTCTATCTAATTTTGTAACAAAAATGCTGATTCTCAACGATGTTTCAATTTTCAAATCTGAAACTAGATATTACTTGTGCTTATAGGCAAGAATTGGTAAAAATATGACATAATTATATTTCTTCAGACTCATATAAATGTCATTTTTGCTAATTTTTTTTCCAGAAAACTACATTTTTTGTTTGTGAAGCTCTAAAGAGAAATATCAATTATATAAAAAGACTGCTCTTTGGAAAAGAATAACTGGGTTAACAAAGGCTACGAAATTGTGACGGAGATATCAAACAGGTACATTTTTGTTTGCAAACGGTTAACTTAAATGTTTTTACACTCCGAACATTACGAGTGCCACTTGTCAACTGTGTATGTGACACAGTAAATAGATGGACTAGATTGGGAGACGCTAGAGACTCCGAGAGAGGACGATAAATATGAAGCTAAGTTTAGAATATCAGAAAAAACTTCAAGCCGTCCGAGGTTCAGGCTGGCGTGGAGGATATAATTTTTATCCAGCACTAAAACGGAATGAGAGAAGTGATCAGATGATTTTAGAGAGCACTTTATTTACTAGTGGCCTTCATCGATACTATTTTTATAGGCCGAGGAAAATACAAAGTGATTCACGAAGAACTTACAACAATACTGATGTAGTATGTACGGAAGATGATTTCATACATTTTTTGATCCGTTAAAATACGGTCGGATCTCCCTAGCAACAGAGTTATGGTGACGCATATATTTTGCAAAAGTATTTTGCAGTTACCGCAAAAACGCCAAAAATCATCACAGCATAAAAATATTTATGAATTACAATTTGTCTTTTTGCACTTAAATTTTGTGTATTCATTTCATCTCGTAAGTTGATCTACACCCTCTCAAGGTAGTAGCCAAAATTGGGAAAAAGTTTCTTCTATAAATAATTTTTTATTATTATGGATGCAAAAAAAAACAAATTTAATACGCTTAATTTTCTTTCTACTCCTGTCAACTTTTTACCTTTCTTAAACATATATGCGCTATAAGAGGTTCAACTACACACACTACACTAATGACAAGAATAAGACAGAGCGAGGAATTAATCCGTCAAAACTAACGATATATACTTTTCTTCCCACACATCTTCCAATAAGATTCCCCTATTCCCTCCTTTGTTCATGGCTGGTGTCCCAACATCCCCTGCCACGAGTTCTTGTGGAGGTTGGAAGGGTTAGTATGTTTGTGTAGATGAAACCTCCCTTTCCACCACCACTATTACAGAATCCACTGCTTGATGCTCCAGCAGTTTAGTGCTAGCCTCCTCTTTCTTCTCCACCTTGACCGTCCATTCCGTAAATAACTCTCTCCCTCCCCTCCATTCATCCCAAACCCCATTCCTACCTCCTGGATAGCTCCCCTCGCCCCTCCCCCCCCTTCAGTCCCCACATAACTCGTAAGCTCCCAACCCCCGCTCTTCTCCTCCTCTCTCTCCCGACCCTGCCAATCACCACGGTGTCTGTCCCCCGCAATTGGCTCCGGCAATTCCATCGTTTTATTGCCGTCGCATGAAAGCTGTCTGTCCCTCTCTCCACAAGCACCGCATGGAATTCTGACCAAGCTGCCCGGCTAATGACTTAATAAATTAATTTTGCCCGGCCAGGGCATTGTTCCCTCCAGAAAATAAGTGCTGAAAACATTTTACGGTTTCACATTCCGGGCGTCATAATAAAATATAAAAAATGGAGTGAATGTCCTCGATCACATTGCCCCGTATTTTTCCTACTGCATGCTGGTTTTCGTTTATCCATTTTTTTTCAACCACAGCGATGAGTGTGGTAGGATTATGTGAGAGCATAGACAATCGCGAACATTTATCGAATCGCATATAGGCAAGAGGAAAGTTCCACGGAAAGAGAAAATTTTAATTCGCGAATTTGGTTGATGGGGCCATTATATGATTTTTGGAAAAAAGGTACTTTGTGGCCACATGTTCATTCATTCAGATGTAATGAAAACACGCCAAGTCACCGCTCTCACTCAAATAGGGAAATAAAATTATCACTCCAGGTCATATAGCCGTGATATTTGGATTCGGCGACTCACGACGGGGTACCAAGCGGTCTGCTCATTTTAGCGAAAATGATTCAGGCCATTGTTTTATTGCAAATTATTTGAAAGTAGGCAAGAGGCTTAATGCCAAAAATTAGGGGTCCTCTTGCTCGTTTAACTTGTATCATATTCGGCTACAAGAAGTTAATGTGAGTATTTACTGATCTTAATGCTTTTACCCCTATAAAGTTCTTAAGTCTTACTAATACAATTAAGAGGTTCAACTACACACACTACTTTAATGACAAGTATAAAAAAGAGCGAAGAATTATTTATATTTACCAAATACTAATCTTTCACATGAATCAAAATCAGGTAACTGTAAGTAATAAAGGACCCTACATTTGTGTGAACAACACCAAATGAAAGAAATGGAAACTTGACTTAATACATTAGATCCGCTGATCACGCATTTAATCGCCATTCATCTATAAATTACGTCACTTTGGTGATAAAAGTAGTTGAGTATGAGAATATTAAATTTTGAAATATTTTATTGCACTACACGATTTTAAATCCAGTTTATTTAGTTTTTATATATTCTCATCTATATGATCTGCAAGATACATTTACCATCAATGGAAAATTATGCTTTTGCGATTTTATGCCTATTTTTCCAATACTTTTGCCTGCATATTTGTTCATTTCTTAATAATCAACTTTTAGCTCCTCGTAGGTGTGAGCGTCATTGTCATTCTCCTGATGACGCTCACAGTACGAGAAGTAAAGCGCTGATTTTTTAGAAAAGGACAATACAAAGAAAATTCCGAAAGCATATTTTTTATTGATCAAAGAAGCTGCGATAATCTTCATGCCAAAATTCGTTCATTGCGTTTGAAGTATCCTCCGCTAGGTGGTGTGAGCGAGAATAGATAAATTTCGTATTAAAATTTTACATCATTTACTATCATACACTGAGAGATTATAGTCCAGGAATATTATTCTGCAAACGATTCTTCTAAAAGTCGTACTTTTAATGATAAAGAATTAACAAAATTGATATTCTCAACTTCATCAACGCTATCTCATAACTCAATTTACACATGGACGATATACAGTTTTATCATCAGCATATCGAATTCATTAAGATGCCATACACTTTATTTCATGTGATTATTGATTGAAGCGACAACTTGCCATCAAATGAGACTTCTTAATGCTACTCAAATCATGAGTCGATGTCGAAATGCCGACACCCATGAATGCTGATTCATTCAAATATCGCGCCCATAGATTCTATTCCTAAATTTAGACTTGCTACCGTATGTTGAGAATTGGGATTGGACCCGTTTTTAATCAATACTCTCCCAAAACTCGACGTCTATGAATCGAATTCCACTTAATGTGTTCACAGATCGTGTTCAAACATGGAGATGAGCGTTTCCCACTTTCAAAACAGCCATCAAACGATTTCCTCGAAAAGAATCGAAGTGGTGACGAAACGTCAAAATCCTTGAATGAGTCCCCGAAATTGGGGTTCCACCGTTGATTACACGGCTTAAAATCCCTTCAAAATCAAAATGCCTCCTGCCACTGGGTCTCTCTGATTCCCTCGCCGCATATCCCAGAGGGTGCCCAATGGTAAACACGGGCGTCGCCGGTGAATGCGACGCGACCCCCCGGCCATAATGAATCCGAATGACCGAGCTTTCATCACCCAAGCTTCCATTAACACGTTCACCACCACTCAAAACCACCGCACATCCCAATCCGCCAGAGTGCCGCGTATTCTTCCTAATATAGAACATTGGTTGTTCGGCTGGTTATTTGAGGAGGCCATGGGGAAAATGTTTGGCCATCGAGGATTCGTAGATTGGGAGGGTAGAATTCGTGTGAGGAGGAACTTTCAGAAAGGAAAGGTTCGTATACATCTACATCTACGTATTACCCTGCGAGCTGCAGAGGCGACAGGGGGTGTTAAGAAACCTAACATGAAAGGGGAGGTAATAGGAAAAATGAGGGAAGCAATGGGGATTTCGTCACTGAAAAATGATAAAGATCATATTGACGGAGAAAATTGCCAACGATAGAACTTTACGAAGAGATGGAGAGAAAAAGTGTAATGAAAGCACTAAAAAGATGAAGGGAAAAACTAATTGGATAGAATATATATTGAATAACCTGCATCGACTCACTATCCTGTGAGACGCCATAAGATGACAACATGTAAACCTACATAGTCTTCAAACACCTCCATTTTGTTGTTTTTTTCTTATTTAGGCCAAACGTTGGCCGTCAAGAATTTCATCCACTGAACTGGAATAGCTCTCGGCTCCCGATATTGCTAGAAAAAAACAAACAGTGTCTCCAAAACTTCAGCAACGTATCAGATTCAGGAAAATAAATTGCCGCTCTCAATGGGAGCAACGATGAAAACGAAGTTTTTCGTGAACACAGCAGTGATTCTTCAATTGAAATAGACTCTGAGAATGAGCAAAGTAAAATCAGCGATAGTTTGTCCAATAGACTTCACTTCTTTAACGGAATAAACAGCTTTGCCTGGAATATCAAAGACCCGCAGAGAGCCATCAGAGCACCGATTTCATTTTTCAATTAGATTTTTGATTACGATACGATACGTAAAATAGAGATGTTTACTGACTGCATAATGTTATGTGCATTTCTAGACTAGTTGTCCAAAGGGATCGTCCTGAGTATTCAAATGTTGACAGCGTAGAAATGAGGGCGTTTATCGCGCTTTCATCTCCCTCCTCAGGCTTCAAAATTAAAAGGCTTTTTCCCCGTGGTTGCACTGGACGAGAAATTTTTATATCTTTTATATCTCTAGCAAAAGATGCTGAAGTGTTGGCACAATGCCTTTTTTCGGCAATTCCTATACTCAGACATAATCGCAACGGTCAGCAGGATATTAGGACGTTCCATTGAGAGTTCTCAGAAGTGTTTCTCACTGGCTCCTGGAATTTGTGTAGACAAAATTCTGGTACCATTACGCAGCGAATGCGCCCTCAAAGTTTCGTTGTCTAGAAAACCTGTGAAGTATGGCATACAAGAGATATGGTTAGTAAATGTCTATAGCCTACTCTGCAAGGTACATACATTTACAATGGCAGAGATTCTGATGGTTCTGGGGCCTAATTCTCGTTCTTGTCGCGGGACAAGATATCACGCGTTCCCCGTAACGCAAATTGCGTTCGTCTCCCATTCTCGTTTTTTGCGTTCGCGTTCGTGATAAGGCTCGGGCAACTTCGGCTCTGTAACCATGGAAGTGACGTCAGCACCGCTAACGTCATCGATTTCAGCCAATACGAGAGGAGTGGACTTTCGAGTGGCAGCTGTTTGCAGACGAAAAGGCGAGAATGAGCCTTGAATAGGCAAATAAACATTTTCAAGCGTTTAAATGTTATAAGTTCGCTGGTAATAATTTTATTATTAATACAATTGTAACTTAATCGTATTCGATTATTTACTTTCGGCTATTCGGTTCACTTATTCGTTTAGACAATACGGTAGCATAAAATAAAGTGCTCACGGGGTACCCTTAGGAAAAAATACTATAGAACTAATTATACTTAATAACTATAGCATATAGTTATTTGGAACAACAGTGTTTATACATAATCACTGAAGTCTTATAGATATGAAATATAATGACTATTGGCTGCATGTAATCCTATTGATAATCTAAAAAAATTGACCAAAAAAATTTTTCATTGAAGCACCGATGATAAGAACACCATTAATAAAATAGAAACGAATAACTTAGAAAGAAAAAAAAATACCCCAAGAGAGATTAGAACATATAACCTTCACATTGTAAGCCACCCACCTAAACCACTAGGCTAATACGGTACATTGGATGAAGTGAATTTCACAAGGTATACAAGCCGCGTCATTAATAGCTGGAGACTGCTGAGGTTTGAGGTTTAATACTTCTATGTTTTTATATCGTTGCCTCTTCTATGGTATTGCCAACGTTTTCCTACAGTTTACCTTATCATGGGCTTCATATTCTCATAATCTTGATTACTAGGCATGCTAGAAGAAAATAAAATCAGTTCAAAAAGGTCCTAACCTAAATTTGAAAGGAGAGTATCTAGACGATGGGCACTGTCCAACACAAATAGATCCAATTACTTAGGTACCAAACAACAAGTACGTCTAATGCAAATTTTGGAGAGGAAAACACAGCAATATGAATAGCGAATTGACGACAATGGCATAATATGATATTGTCATATCAAAGAATTTCATTTCTGTTCCACTTCACTTTCAAATTCTTACGAGATGAAATAAGGAAGATATTTGGAGAGCATATTTATTTCAGAATTGACCTTTATTTAAAATATAAAAGCGCCAACAAAACAGCAGCCACTAAATTTCACTCTTGAATTTCTTTATTAGTGATTGAAAAATGATTTGTACTGGACAATTTCCAATACATCCATTTACGGATCCTGTAAATTTCATTGGAAATAACTTAAAAGCACCATGTAAGGTTTCACTTAACAGGTGTTAAAAGAGAACGATCGCTTGGTATTTCAATATAACATTACCATCAAATGTACAAACATTCACCAAGACATATCCACTATACATGGATTTTGTATTTCATCGAAACTTAAAAGGTCCATGTAAGGTTTCACTTAACAGCTGTTTCCAAAGAACTATCACTCGGTATTTCACAAAACAGCCGAATAATAGCAAATAAATATACACTTCACAGCATATTTAAAGCCGGTATATGCACTTCGTTTACCAACAAATTTATCCACACAGCCTCAGATGTAAAACAACATAACAATAGGTCCACTTCATCAAAGCAGTTGCAATATACTATTTCATGAAATGTCATGCATATCCAATTGGTGGCGTATTATGACACTTCACGAATACGAGTACTTAATCTTGTCGTTGAAATTACTTCGATGCACACTGAAAAAATAATTCCACGTTGACAATTATAATAAACAACGACCAAAAACCTTGCTCACACAGGTGGAATCTCATGAATAAACGAACTTAAGTTAATGAAAGCCTATAGCTCCATGCAACTAGGTTTCACCAAATGCGCTCAACAGCTGTTTACAAAGAACGATCACTCGGTATTTCACATTACAGCCGAATAATAGCAAAGACACACTAGGTACAACATATTGAAGAGTATATGTAGGTACTTCGTGTACCTTCATATTTATCCACAAATAGCCTCGGATGTAAAACAACACAGGTTCACTTCATCAAAGCAGTTGCAGTACTATTTCATGAAATGGCATGCATATCCAATTGGTGGCGTATGTGACACTTCACGAATATGAGTAATCTTGTCGTTTAAATTACTTCGATGCACACTGAAAACATAATTCCACGTTGATAATTAAAATAAACAACGACCAAAAACACCTTGCTCACAGAGACGTAATCTCATGAATAACCGAAATTATGTTAATGAAAGCCTAGCATGATGATTACTTACGTCAATATAATTGCATTATTCCTCCCTTATAGTGTTCATTGGTATCTCAAGATTAAATATATCCACAGAAAGCTACAAAAGTTTCACTGATAATACCACTTGCATCACAAACAAACACGCATTTCTCGCTGGAACTTGAGGAAGCTAAGTGATACACTGTTGCCATATTTATGTATAATAACAAATAGTAACTAAATAAGTTATTCTAAGCTTCTTATTTTCTCCATAATAAAATTCCATCGACTTATCACGGCCTCGAAAGCCGTGATAACTTCTTCATCGCAACGTGCGTTAACTCTCGTGATAAGTAGTAAGAGAATACCGAGCACCACTGTGATTGGACAAGCCCTAACGCTAACGCTATCACGAACGCTGTCACGAACGCTGTCACTGTCCCTGTCACTAGAGAATACCGCGTAACGCAAATTGCGTTAGAACTGGCGTTCGCGCTCGGTAACGCACTATACGAGAGAACCAGAATTAGGCCCCTGGACTGACTTAAAAAACCCTCTCAGGCAGCTCTTAAGCGTTGCGAATCCATTTTCAAAACAAACGAAAAAATGAGAGCAGACAGCTTGTTTTTATTCATTGAGTTACTTGACGAGCTGCAAAAAAAGAAATTATTTATTTACGTTTGTACGTTGAAAATAAATGATACAGCCATAGACAAGAGACGTGTCTCCACTTAGAAAAAATGGGGAAGGAGTTAAAATTAGGCTTTTGGGTGGTAGACGGTCTTTGCATGAGGGCATGCTTGTTGTGCTGATAGAAGATGGGTGTGGTAGAAATAGGGGTTTGTAAACTCTGGAAAGAGATAAAGAGGATAAAGTCTTTCTCAAGGAAACATCGTCACCTACAACGCCAGTTATCGACATAAAAAGACATTTGTCTTTCAGAGTCCATGAGGAAGTGAAGTCAATCGATGGTGTATTAAAACTAATCGAATATGTTGACTTGAAAGTGCTGGGAAATAAAATATGAATGGGGTATCTAACCCACAGTCAATATTTGGTACACTCACAAGTATAGAAATTCTCGCGGAATAAATGTATAATATGACTACAAATGAAACAATTTCATTATGATAATATTTAGTGCGATATATTCAAAATTTGGGAGTAGTATACCCTACAGGTAAATTTAGAAAAGAATATAATTGTATAATCTTAGGGCTTATAGTATAAATTCATGTGAAAAACGCAGGAAGATTCAAAACACATATCCACAGACAATACACTATCGAGAAATCCTAAATGAGGGAGACCGAAAAAAAATGAATAACGGTCTGAGAGACCGACGCGACGTCACGGTTTCCGGGTTTTACTTTTTTCACTACGTGGTTTGAGGGTTAAGTACCAGCTACTAAAATAGAGGCACATTTGGCGCTGCTAAGCTTAGTAGCACTTTATGAATACTATTTCGATGGTTGACAGCTAGTTAGTGCGCTACTATGCTGATAGTAGCTTACTAAGGAAACTATGAATACGGCCTCTTTTCTGGTGGCGAGTTTCTGGCTTTTGTTTCTATAGTAACGATGACACTATCTGCACTATTAATGGAAAATACTGCTGCAATTTTTTTCACAATTTTTCATTTTTTAGTTAATAAGTATAATAGCGGAAGGCTCCCGTTGAAATTCAACGGGAGAGAAAGAAAATATCGATTACAATGATCTGAGCCCACTCATAAACACTGTAAACGCTGACTTCCACAAAGTTTACCTTGTGGTATAATTAAGGATACAGCGAGAATTAACAATGTATTGCGTTGGTATGCCAAAATGCTACCTTTTGTTAATGTCAAAGTAAACCAATTATTACAAACTTTTCTAAATAATTAGTGAATTTGAAATTTTTCAGTTATTTTTTAATAACATGTTAACAACAGCTTTGTTTACAAAAATAGTGATTTCCCAAACAAACACTAAACTGGGCAGCATTTCCATCGTATATTGGGTGCCGTAGTGTAGTGAGCGATAATTACTCGCCCCGAAAATGTTCGCCGTCGGGAGGTTCGACTGCACTTAGCGCTGTGGCCGAATGAGTAGCATTCTCGACTGCAGTTGTTGTCTCACGCTGGTATCCCTCCTTCGCATACCATACTCATCAAGGAAAATATTTGCGCACCGGAATGCTAAATGACTTCCGATCGGTCGAGAGGGAGGAACGGGGTGGGGGATCCTGCATAAATATCGCGCCGATGAATAAGAATGGCCAGAGTTCTTGCTTCCCAGGTGCCACGCCATAGATAATAGCTGGGTGAGGAAAGACGAGAGCGCAACGATAAAGTTATGCGCCAGACGAAACAACCACCGGATGTTGATGAAATGGACGCTTTTAGAGCGCTCGGAAAAGATGCATGCATATCCTCCGTAAGGCTTCACGTATAAGAAGGCTTTATGGTTGCATTTAAAGCCTTGTTTTCCCAAAATTATGCTCTTATCTTTTTCCCGGTGACCCCAAAAGCTAGAAGCTTCAAGTATCTGTATGAAGAATTTTCAGGTGTATTCACAAGTCACAACTCTGTCAGGAGAAGTCTTTTAGACAAAATATTTTTTCCAATGCATGAAGTACAAACTGGCCTTAGTTACGCATTACTTTCACTAGATGATGTTCTCATTCATGCTCACCCCGAGTGAAAGTCTAGTTTAAAACAAAGGATAATTTTGTAACAAATAAATTTAAACTAATAATAGATGGACTTATAAAAAAATCAACTGAGAGAATTGACAATTAGAAGAAAGCGGATCATAGAATCCTTTATTTTGACAAATTTTGATGTACCTACGATCTGTGGGACTACAGTTTTTCAACGTACTACGCTACTTCTCACAGAAGCTTGGTATATATATAACCCTAGTTTCATTAACTTGTTGCTAATTCCTAACACTTAATTTCATGGCTGAATAACAAACTAAGACTCGTGAAAAAAATCTCCACATTTAAGTTCATACAATAGACTCGCTATACGTAATACATTTTGTATCAATACTCAAGTCATATATATATTTGTCTTGCATATAAATTCTAACAACTTTTCCAAGTGATTGAAAAGATTCTTTTTTCACCGCGAAGTTACTCAACACTTTAGTTGAATACAGTAAAAAAATTAATTGGGGTATTAATTAAGCCGTTTAGAGCAAACGTAGCGTAAGTAAATTTCTGGCAATATCTTATTTAAGAGTGCAAAAGAATTCCTATACATATATTCCGTTTCCTTCATGGATCTAACTTGAGTGTTTTCTACTATTAAAACAGCACTATGTGTTTAATGTGTTTATTTATTTCACTTCAAGTCTCCAACATTCCAACAAATGACATTTTTTTCTTACACCATTCTAGTTCTCAACGGCATAAGTCACAAATCATTGAGTACTTTACATTTATGCATCGACAAGGAATAGAAAGGTGAACAAGAATTACGAGTACTGCAGATTCCTTAACCGGCATCCACCGTATTTCACTGAGCAGAACATGTTTGAGCAACTTAAGGTCTACGTGAGTACGCAAGCAATAGAGCCATCTATTTGAGAAAATTTCAAAAACAGGCCACGGCATCAGTCGTCTAGGCAAAAATGAAGGAAAGGGAAGCCAATGCGCGAGAGACTGGATAATGGGTAGTGGGGTGATTTAAGGCCAATGGAAAAGAGAGCTCAGACGAGAGAGATGGGATCTGAGTGAGAGATGGGAAGAAGAAGAAGAAAAGAATTGTTCAGAGGGACAAAAAGAGTGAGGGCGGAGGAGAAGGACGTTTGAGAGAGAGAGAGAGAGAGAGAGAGAGAGAGAGAGAGAGACAGAGATGAAGGCGCGAGACGAAGAGTGTGAGGACTAGAGGGTCCGGAAAAAATGAAAAGCGGCGATGGAAATGAAGAATTGAGTGGAGAGGCGGCGGCATTTTGGAGGTGGTGGGAGGGGGGGGAATTAAATACAGGGGAAAGGGGGACGGAATGAAACGAGGAAGGTCGCCGGGGATTGGAAAAACGAAATAGGCGGAGATGCGTTTGTGGGAGGGAGCTCTCGGAATGGAGGGACAGGGTGAGAATCGTACGGAAAGGACTGAATGAGGAGGGAGGTAGTGGAAAAGAACTTCGGTATGATTAGGGGAATGTGTTTTTTTGGAAAAGAAGCAGTACGTGCCCAATGCTTGGGAGAATGGGTCGAATCCAGTTTATGACCACAGCAATGACAGTCAACTCCTGATGTTATTCCTACCTCTACGAAAACGTAACAGAATCGAATGGGGAGATGAGAAATTAAGATATGCCCGTCGTTAACAGGTTGATTGCATACACTGTCTACAATAATAGCCAAGTATATTGAATTTAGAAAGATAAATATTCAAAAGAAGGTCATAGATTTTTATAATTTACAAAACATCAGATAGAATTATTTAGCCAACGTTCGCTAATATGAGTATAAAATCCTTACTTGGCGTAGCTTTACATTTGCAATGCAATATTGAAAGACAGACGATTTTTCGGTGCTCAAAACACGATGCCTCATCTTAAAGTAATTCTTCTTCTCCCTTTTTTCCGCATGTTATCTTGTGGCTTCGAAACATTTAAACCAAGAATATTTTCAGCAAAGAATGTTTAAAGCATGAAATCGGTTCAAAACAAAAACTGACGTTGCTTTTTGGAAAAGCTTGATATGCATTTTTAAGTTAATTTAAGAAGGTAAATTTCCTATCTTTTTTTATCAGGAGAACCATCGAGTGCCATTTTCAAGGTTTTGTAAAATATGCTAAGAAAAACTTCGCCAATTTCGAATTGAATGAATGATTGTGATTCAAGTCGTACCATCAAGGCCGCAGTGATACAAATATGTATACAAAGATAAGTAGAAGGTATCTAAATCATCAATACCGATGTTCATTCATATTTTTTTCCATTTTTCATCCGCAACATAGCTTGGTTGAACGTAAGTGGAAGAGACCATTGGATGGAGAGAAAAGGGGAAGGGACAGGTAGAAGTAGTCGATGAAAAGAGATGAGGTGCCATTGGGAGTCGCAGAGATGCCGGTTGAGGGATAAATGAAGCTTGGTGCTGGAGAAGACAAAGGGGACTTACGGCTTACTGAGTCGTGAACGACAAGACCCTCGTGCTCGATAAGTGAAGGGATGCTTAGAGATGGATCCGGATTTGAAAGTTTTCTGCCTGATCGGAAGGTAGTACTCAAGGACCAATGCGACGACGAATGGCCAGTCATTTGGCCCGATCGCTCCATCTCATCGGCACAGATTTCGTCATTGCCATTCGCCTTCTGGAAGGATTGTCGCATTTTCCTCCACTAGTACCATATTTTATTAAGGCTGCAAGACTCTTTCAGGTAGCGAATTTGGGACGTTTTATTGCCTCCTCTCAAACGGAAAGATTTTATATTTGGAAAGTTTAAGTGAGAGGGTTGGACGGCGTTTTTCAAGTCTTATCGTAATTAATCGGAAGGAAAAGTCGACTGGTGACATCTGCCTCCTCTTTGTATTCTATAAGTTGATGCAAAATCAGGAAGACAATCATCTAGGAAGGTGAATACTGTATTCCCGTTTTTATTTCCGAAAACGTACAGAGAGGCTCGGTTCTTACTGTATCGTACATTCCGTTAAGCCATCACCAAACGCTGAGTGAGGAAGGCATCACTTGAATAGCACTCGAAGTGAGCGCTCTCTCGCTAACCTGCCACACAGCATTGAATCTAAGAAAAAATGACAAAATAAACTTCTAAATACCGTTTTACACGACACATATTTCAGTACTGAAAATAAAATCAAGTTCAACATACTCCAAATCGTATCGAGTACAAGGCGCCATTGTATTCAACGAATACGTGGAATTCGATTTTCACTTCTGAAACCATAAACAAGTACTGTACTTATTATCCATCCGAGTCTCCCTTACAACTCCCAATCATGAGCGAGTAGAGCTCCTCATGGAAACACCCGTGATGGAGTTAGAATCAACTGAACATTGTTTCCTACTCGAAACCTTGTAATACTGTGTGTGTTCAGTTTCACAAAACTTTAAAAACGTGCTCCATGATCATGGAAGGTACATACATTCAAAATGTATCGAAGAGTATAAAAGTAAGGAGTATTTCATTAATACACACATATTTTAATATGGACGTGATAATAACAATGGACGGTAGAAACAGACCCAATGCCTTCTATGCATTCTTTGGTCATAAATGGAATCGGAGAGTGAGATCATACGAAAAGGTTAATCCGAGACTTTCAATATCTAATTTCGGGTATGCTGCAACGGGTTCCTCATTTATATGAACTTAAGAAGGCATGAGGTGTAATATTACATTGAAAAAAACAGCACTGTCGTTCAATATGCTTCGTCGGACTTAGGCCATATTGCACATACATTTCACCACTTGCAGATAGGGAAACTGCATTCAGACGTTAATCCGAATGATACACCGTTGGAATTGAAGCCGAGCACAATGGTGCTAGTATTCGGTGAATGAATCGCTGCTTTGCAAGTGATGTGTGAACATTGAGTACAAGTATACAAAAATATTTGAGAACCATATGCTATGATTCCTGACTCTTGGATAGCAGCATACCAATCATCAATATCATCATCAGCAGTCATCAATCTGAGGATTGGTTTGTTGTACCTCTCTCTCTCTCTCTGTCTCTCCTACCAGACAACCGTTTCATTTGAAAACATAATTATTCACTTTAACATCCTTCATTGTTTGCCTGATGACCCTTTCTTGGCCTTCTGCTGTAATTCTCTCCTTTCATTATTGTTTTCAAAAGGATATTATCTCAAAACGTATTCAATATGTTTGTCTCATCCCCTTCTCAGAGTTTTCAGTTTATTTGTTGTCCATCCAACTTTTTCTAGGACTTGTACGTTGGTTATTTTGCTTGTCCATTTCATCTTCAACATTCGCCGGTAACACAATATCACCATTACTTCCATTCTTATTTGCCCTGCGGCCGTTATTTTTCAGGTTTCACGGCTACTTAAGAGCATGCTCCAACATATGTTTTACCAAAGTGCTTCCTTACTCCCAAACTTGTATCACTAGCTGTTATCAGACTCCCCTTCCAGTGCTAAGCATTCTTTTCCCTGGTTAAGGAAATCAAACGAATTAGCAACATAGGAAAAAAAAATTGTCGGGTAAAAGACAGGGAATTTATCCCAGAGAAGTTACATATTAAAAGAGTTTGGTAAATCTTTAAATCATAAATGGGTGTAGGTATAAGGCTGAGGAGACAAAAAAAATGATGACAGACCTTTCTTGTCTCTGAAAGTAAAATTTCAATAGCATGATATAGCAGCTGGAGGGATTAAATGTTAAATTCAGGGGTGTAAAAAGGTGAAACAACGTGAAGCAAGACCAAACGAGGGAAAGCCTCATACGGAGTAAAATATGGTAAAAAACGGATTAATATTTCTATAAAATGGCAGGATTGCTAACTGGCTTGACATTTTGATTATGCTTTTTAAGAAAGACAGACGGGGTGAAATTAGAGAAATGAAGGCAGAAATTTGGAAATGTAAGTTCTCTTTTACTGGAATAACACTCGTAGTCTACCATATATCATCATTGTGTCATGAGATCATTAATGTGACAATGTCTTCTCCCAAGTACAAATGAGCGTAAAAATCAACTATTATCCCAGTGAATCGTATACATGCTATGAAAACCGTAACCATCACAGCATACGATAATATCTTGTTGATGATAAATTAAGTGGCTAATATTTTTAAGTCCTTTGGAATATAAGAGAATATTTTAGACAGACTTTTTCAAGTGAGTGTGTAAAGCTGAGTAGAACCAGCAGTGAAATCTAATATTCTTTAGGAACCTCTCTATCTCAGATAAATAAAATAAAAAATGGACTTTAATTTCAGCTGTCGCATTAACGGCACGACTATTATTTGCGTACGCTTGAAAACTATAACAAATTCTATTGCAGCTACGCCCACGGCTGAATCACAGAAATCTCCTATCACTGTACAATTGTTTATATTAAGTTTCAGCAATTAGATAACTATTTTTTTGACTGAAAACCACCTGTGCAGAGAAAAATATAAAACCTTAGGAAATCAGCACGAGTAGTAATTATTGCAAATATTAAAACGCGACAGAGATCTTCTGCGGGAGGAAGATGTGAGGTAAGAAGGAAATTTGGATTTGGGTTAGAAATTATAAGCAGTAATTAAGAGTAACTGCTACTAATTAGTACCACTAAAATAGAACAAGGTTTATTTAGGCATAATTGAATATAGAAAGGAAAAAAGTATTGAAACAATATAATTCTTCAAAACAATGCAAGGTGTAATTCAGCGTTAAATATTCGTAAAAATAACTACATGGGATCTCTCATACAACCGTCACAGCAGCTATTTGCAGTGCGTTTTAGCTCGTCTGGTGAAACAAATGAATGTACAGCAAAATTTGAACCAGAGATGAGGAGAGAAATTCTTAGTTCTTAAAGAAATAAAAGAAATTCTTAAAGTTGTCCTGTTTACAATTCAATAAAAAGTGGTATTTTTTTGTAAGAGATCTGCCTTTTATCTTCCCATACATTCTTTTCATCTCTTCCTGAGTCGTCCAGAATTTCTATTTCTAGCACTGGTCTCTCGAACTCTTTACGATATGATTGTATCCATCTACATCTACATAGTACCCTGCAAGCCACCCCGAAGGCGTATAGCAGGGGAGAATTATCACCAACCTGCATTACACTATACCCTATTAAATTTAATGAAGGTAACTCTTCCATTCTTTTCACGTGGTTATTCTACATCTTTATTCACTCTTTCTTGCATTTCTTTATTGGTGTTCTTTCGCAATCAGCTCTCATTTTGCGACTGTCTGTTCGAAATGTTCTCGTTTTCTCAGCATTTTTTGAGGCTCTTCATTTCGGTAGTTTCTAGTATTCTATTCGTATGAGTTTTTGTCACTATATCTTCGATATCATAAGTATTTTTTTCTAACAATAGTTTTTTACAGTCGTGTAATTATAGTGTGTACTCTATATTTTGTTAGTTTTGCTATACATTTAGTTTCCATTAGATATACTTCATACTATATCATTTTGAGCACCTGGTTACTATGTTGGACTTATCTTATAGGGTTTTCAGTTCTTGTTACAGCATCCAATAGCTTGTTATATTTAGAACGTAATTACAATTGAGAATGGTGTGGGAAAAAAACGAATTATCGTACAGTACTGGCTGATATTCTATCCTTCTTACTCGTCTGTTTTATGGGATCCGCTTATATTATGGGGTTTTAACGGTACCCACTTCCAGGGCCAGCCTCAAAAAATTACGCGGCCTTACACAGGATGTTGTCAAGTGGTACAAATCGACTACAGATTCCATTGGGTTTGATGTTCAGGTTTTAAGTACCTCTACTAACACTTGAAAAGTGCGAACATCCAATTCTTGGAGATATGCAAGGAGTGCAGTTTATACGCGCGCCAATCTCATTTTATCAGTCTTCATGACGACTACTCCAAAGGGAGATCAGGAGAAAGAGAGCAATTTCAACCATAGGGACAGAACCGAATGCTTATAAGAGGACTCTGAAGACTGAAGGGAAGGGGTTGAGGTGCGAGAAAAATGAATGGCTACGAAGACGTAGGAGAAGACGAAGAAACTGGAATTATAGAAAGGGAAAGGGAAAGAGAAGGAGAAGGGGGGAGAATTGGGGGAAAGAAGAAAAGGGTGCAACCCTTAGCTCTCTCTCCGTCTGAAGGACTGAAAAAGGGGTGTTGCGAGCAGGGTTCGGGGCTCTTCGGTAGGGAGACGTTTGCTGGGTTGGGAGGAGGGTTTGCCGAAGGTTTTTGAATGGGAAGGCGGGGGTAGGAAGGGAGCCGGGATGGTCTAGTGGGATGGGGAGGAACTGAGGGGGGGGGGGGAATAAAGGGAGAAGGAGGAGGAGGGTAGGTGGAAGGGGGTAGTAAAGGGAGAAAAAGCGAGGAGGTTGGGTTTCACCCCGCCACCCGTGCAATTCAAGCAAAGCTCGGAGGAAAACAATATAAATGTAAATGGAAGGAGAGGGGTGGGGGGGTGGGTGGGTGGTGACTCTTGGAGAGGCTGGATGGGGGCGGGTGTAAAAAGAGAGAAAGGGGAGGATAAAGAGAAGGGGGGAATAAGGTTAGGGGGGAGGAGAGAGAGGGTAAGAATTAATTACCATTTAAAAGTGCGTCTGGGAGTGAGGTTCGGCGGCGGCGGTACGGGCCTGGCTGGGGTGTTAGAGTATGAGAGGAGGGGGAGAGGGGGGGAGGTCGGGATATATATATAGGGAAAAAGTAGGCGGGGAAGTAGTAACGCTATACCAGGGGGTGGGTATGGGAAGGGTGAGAGAGAGAGCAAAGGCAAGGAACCCCCAAGAGCGGTGGTACAGACTAGAGGGTGTGAAGGGGGTGCTTTGGTGGGGAAATTTTCTCGGTAGGAGCAAGAGCTGTGGAGCAGTAGGAGGAGGCGGAGGGTTGAAATAGGTGGAGGGAGAAGGTAGAAGAGGCAGGGAGGGTGCAGCGAGAGGAGAGAGGAGGAGTATGAAAGAAGAGGGAGGGGAGAGAGAGAGGGCTGGAAGATTGAAAGAGGGAAGCTGAAATTGACGAGGAGGAAAGACGTTCTGGATGAAATAAAACTCAAGAGTCGGCAGTCATGAGAGAGAGAGACGGGCCTGGAATGGGGGTGGCAGGGCCTTGGAAGGGGGAGGAATATTTTGCCCCGCAAGTTGCCCCTTTTGTTCTTAAGCATGTGTAATGGAGAATGAACTCACCCCCCTTTTTCCAACCTTCTCTTGAGTTATATATAGATCCGGAATAAAAAAAATTATCCCTCTCTCTCTCTTGCTTTTCCTGGGGAATGAGAGACAAATATTAAAAAAACTCAAATTAGCTCTAATGTCAACTTTTAATGCTCACTGCTTAGATAACCAGTTTGTAGAAGGGAAGGGGGAGTGTCAAGAGAGGGGAAAGAGTTAGGTACGCCGAATTTTATATGCAGTTGAGCTCAGGTTTTATATCCGGACCAACCTTGATGAAATACGGAAAAGTTCAATTAGGGGGAGAGCAATTGAAGCATCCGGCCGTGTGCTTTTGCCTTTTTTCGAAATGAATGGAAAATTAGAATTTTTCGAGAAGGAACAAATTTCCCAAGCACGCGTTAAAACTCACTACTAGACTATACCCAAGTCTCTTTAAAGTACATGCAATCAAGAATTAATGATTCTCGTTCTAGGTTTCACCATTTCAATAATTAAATAAAAACGTTGATTAAAAGAGGCAAAATTATGTCTAATAACACCGTTCATTTGAAGAGTTCTTACTGGAAGGTTTTCCTCCGTATCTCTTCAGAAATTCTGCGAATCAAAGCGTAATTGTTTCATATTCAATGCTATCAGAAATGGAGTGCCTCTCGCGCAGATCAACTCCTCGCTGATTTTTTGAACGCTATAGAAATGACTTATTTGATTCAAAGAGCTGCGGAGCAGGCCATGAAGTAATTTTTAATGGATTCAAACACTAGTGATTACACAAATGTTAAAAATTCAAAGTGAAATAATCACTAATGAAATTCAAAGTAGGATAGGATTCCCCGGTAGCTAAAATGGTTAAGAGCACTCGGCGCAGCATAGAGAGCTCTGGATTACCATCCCAGTTCAGTAGAATGGTTTTTCCACGGTGAATGTCAAACAATTATTTGATCAATATTACATTCATAAACTACAGAACGGAATTTTGTGGAACTTTAAAGTGTTAGGTAAATCAAAAATAAAATGTAAGTTGGTTTGAAGTAATCTTACGATAATTGCGCTACAATTGCTCTTTTTACATTGAACTGTCTAACTGAAGACTAAATTCGTATAGCATACGCAATATCCATTGTAGGGAGGAAACTTGAAGCCACAACCATTGGGTTGCCGATCGATCGGCTTTTTAGTATGAAGATAATATTTAGAGTCAAGAAATCCCGAAATGAATTAATTGAATTAAAATGTATTTATATGCACAGTTCTGGACATAAATCTCCTATTGCAATTTGTTAAATGTAATAATTTCTTGATCCTTCTGTATGGTGCAGAAGGCTCGACGCTATGAAAACCTAAAGAGAAAAAATGGAGGCTTTTGTAATGTGGATTTATCGTAGAATATTAAGAATTCCATGAACCGAAAGAATAACTAGAAGGGAGTTTTAAGACGTAACTGAAAACCAGGACTATCAACCGTCATACGTTGAAAAAACTGCATTATAAGGATAAATCGTTTGGTATATAAAATTCCAACTGAAGTATCTGATTGTTGAAAGAAAATAGATAGCAAAAGAGTAAAGAAAGCGAAGGATGACATGACTGCACTGCTTGAGGCAATCGACCCGGTTCTAAAAGACGGGAATTCTGTTGAAATCACATTAAGTGAAAAATAGACATAACGTAAAATATTTAGGTGGCTCACACCCAGTAATAGATTATTACTAGAAGTAGATGATGAAACCATTGAGATGCTATGCCGGCGGGAAACCAAGTTGTCTTCCTTGGCCGGTGTATACATTGTTTATTATAAAGAAAAGTTTACGTCGAGGTGTTCATTTGTAACACCTGTATTCTCCTTGTAATCGGCATCGTTAAAATTATTCCCGGCTAATTTCTGATCATAAAGGATTTACATTGAGATAGTCACCAAAAAGCGCTATCGTGAATCACGTAACGCTTCCAAACTTAGCCGTGATGGTCGCGTAAACGCGTAATGGCGAAAAGCTTTTGTCCGTGAACTTGGCACAAGGCTTCAACAGAGCATATCCGTAAATAACCGCTCCTTCCCTCTCTCTCTCCCCATATTTATTACCCCTTGTGTGCACACTCGACGAAGCCCCCATTACAGGCGCATTTTATTTTCATTTTATGCACGAGCAAAGTTTTCCCCGCCTAGGAGAGGCAAACGCCACCACTTAACCTTCTCCACCCCTAACAAGTGGCGCAACCTCTCGTGCATCGGAGAGTGAAATGCGTTCGTCGAAGCGGAGGGCGGTGTTCACGACGGGTGCCAGACGGGTGTTCGCTCGGCAAGCATTATCCCCCAAGCCATGCATGAAGAGCGCACTCATTTTGCTCAAGGAGGGGGGAAACTCGGTGGTGGTGATGCAGAGAGAGAGAGAGAGAGAGAGGGTGAGCCGTTGAATCCAAGAGTGGTGGAGTAAAATAATAATTAGATATGTGACGAGTTATTCAGCACCCCAGATTAGTCAGTGCAAGGCAAACGCTGACTATGAACACTGGCCTAAACTAACCTATAATTGCATCTCATAACCCTTCACCACATACTGTGCCTCGTATGACACAACCAATGTCATTTCTTGATAGAAACAAAAACAAACTTTGTAAAATTTACAAAGTTTGTTTTTGTTTCTATCAAAATGGAATTTTACAAAGTAACGGCTGAGAGTATCGAGTTCAATGTCATTTGTTTTTTCATCGTAGGTTACCGCGGCGTTTAGATGAATATTTTTGTATTTTCGGATGTCGTTAGTTGTTTCTCATGACAAAGGTTTAAATCTGAAGACGCCTGTTTGAACACGGGCGTTTGAAAACGCAGAAACAGTGATTTATTTAATTTTAATTCAAGGGACGTAAGCTTAAAACCTAAAAAGCTAGGAGAAAACATTATTTGTATCACAGGCTTTTTAAAAGATTTTTATAGCGATAAGATAAACACGTAAAGTAAAAAGGTATTTATTATAGGAAAAAACTCTTGCAATGTAGGGATAAATACCTAATAGAAACTTTTCTAAAAGAAATTAGGCGATTGAAACTTATCAATCCGCTGTTTCAGAAATATATTTATCTCATCCGGTTCCTCTGTACTGTAGCATTTGCAGGAATGAGTCAATTTAGGAATGCATATAGGAACGAATTAGACATTACTAAATTGACTTATTGCCGAAGATGCTTCCGAGTAGTGAAACTAGTAAATATTAGTTCATCTATACGGATAAGGCAGCGGTTCTTAGCCTAAGCTCCTGCGGTACGGTAAGGGGTGCGTGACTTGTGGGCTATAGGTTCAAAAAACATTGAACAACTGCAGATTCAAGGTGAAAGTAGCAGTAATAATACAAAAAGTAAATATTATTTCACAAAAGGGATGTTATGTTTCAAATTTGGTGACTTAGAGGAATTAAAATAAAAAAATTGTTGGAAACCGTCGCGAAAATTTGGGAGAGCATCTTTATTCATTTAATTCTAACATTGGCTGACTTCAGCACTGAATTCTTCCATGATCCTGCTAACTCCTTTATGTTCTGGTAGCTCTTCTGTTTCATATCACATTTCAATTGGCCTATGCATTTGTCCCTTGGTATCCTTTGTGGGATTTTTCTATTATATTTTCCATTCTGTTATTGTTCATTACGAAATTGTTGTCTCAAAGTGTGGCCCATCCATATGGAATTCGTCTTTCTGATAGTACTTCAAATGGCTCTCTCCTCTCCTATCGTTTCATACACTTCCTCACTTCTGATCTAATCCGTCCATTTGATCGTCAGCATCCACTTTTAGCACCAGGTTTCAAAAGCCTCTATTCTCATATATTCCTACTTTAGAATGGTCCATGGCTCTGATTCATACAACGCAACACCCCACACCAACGTTTTCCGGTACTTAGTTCATTGGTAATCGTATTTTCTTTGAGCACAACGGTTGTTTTTTAAACATTAACAATTTCCGGGTTTAAGATATTCTTCGCTTGATGCCCGTTGAACTTATTCCATCTCGTGTTGTGTAGCATCAAAGGTAGAGGAAGGATTTAACTAGTTCTAAAACCTCTAATAGCCGCTAAATATCTGCATTCAGATTATCTCTTCAATATACTAGGGTTTTCGTACTCCTCTTATGTTTTCCCTCGGCTGGGATGAGGCACGGCAATATAACGTAACGTAGGTTCATTTAGTCCTCCATCATGTTGAACTGATCAATCACTGATTCGTGAACATCATATTGAAATTACTCGCATTTATAAATAACGCGTTTCATATTCTGAATAACGGTTACGTCCAATGAATAGCAATACAACGAATTCCATTCTTGCATCAGCGCCCCATAACTGTAAGTGCTATATTTATGCTCACTACAAACGGGGTAAATAACTAACCTTTAATCACGTTTCATCATTAATCTAAGCGGGTAAATGTGGTAAATATATTAGATTCCACCACTGCATTTAATCAACCCCGGACTGTCAGTTTTATGCTAACGCCTGTACTAAACATAGGTTTGCACTAAACAATTACCAGATATGATTATGAATTTAATGCGGATGTGATAGGAATTTTTTGCTAGCATGACTTTTTATATTTGTTGACACACAAGTTTTATTTTATTTTTATTTTATTTGAAAATGACCACATACAGCACAATTGCCAATTTACAGTGGCCCAAATAACAGAACATATATTTTAAAAACGAAAACACCAAACATAACAACGAAAATGCCAAAAAAACAGAAAGGAACTAAATAAAGAAGTAGTGCTAATTATTTTCAGAGAGATGAGAGAGAGCCAGTTTTTATGAATGCGTTAGGCGATAGAGAAAACTGACCATTGCTCTCAGGAAGTGAATTAAGAAAAGAGGGGAGGCGGAAAAAAAGTGAGCGTTGAGTGAGCGATAATCTGGGAACTGGTAAATGGAATAGAGAGTCGGTGCGCGTACGTCGGGAGGTTACTCGAAAATGTATTTAAAAAAGGAGTTCAGGACAGTCTGTGATGGAGTTAAGGATGTAGTAAATAAATTTTAGGTCAGTTTTAAGGCGGAGACATTGAAGATTGTAAATGGAGAGAGAAGACAGAAATGGCATTGGTGGACATATCGCGCATATGGGGGACTCTGTATTTCACTATTCTTGTGAATAAATGGATTACGGTATTAAGTGTTCCGATATTAGATGGAGCAGACATCGCCCAAATAGGAGAGCAATACGTGACCAGTGGAAGAACAATCGTTGAAAAATATGACTGAAGAGCTTGGGGATCTTTAATTTCTGTGTAGCGGTATAGAAGGCCTAGGAGAGACATAGCCTTCGATTTAACTGTCTGAATGTGATCGGAGAAATTAAGTTTGTTATCTATCAATACACCAAGATCCTTTACAGACGACAGACGGCTTAGGGGTATTGAATTAAGGGTGTAATTGAAATTAAGTGGGAATTTTTTTAGGTGGATAGGCAAGGCATTCCACTTGCTTTCATTTAAGTTTAACTTTTAGGTAGTGCACCAATGAGAGATCATATTAAAAACATTCTGGATTTCGTGACAGTCGGTGGAGGAGTGAATAGTTTTAAATATTTTGCAATCATCAGCGTATAACAGCATGCGGGCTTGGGAGGTAGGAACTATGTAATCACTAAACGAAAAAAAGACATTTAGGCTGTAATAACTTATTGAATTGATGATGCCATGTTGTTTTAACATTGCACCTCGATTAAAATAATTTAATTAAACCTATATTAGAAAGTCGATATTCGATCGAATTGTAAATATATCTTTAGACAAATTTACATAGAAAATACATGTGCTGGGAAAATTTAATTTTTGAACGTCGATAAAATTGTCATTGCCCGGGATGGTCCAGGTTTTGCAAGTCCACCAATCGCTCACATCTCCGGCGACAAGAACAAACAAAAATGGCTTTAATCATGGTGCTCATCTTATAAATAGTAATAGGAACACCAAATAGTGTGTTTTAACTTAATTAACTTCATTTAAAGACTATAAAATTAAAATGGCATCGTAGAAAAATTAAACGTAAACTTTCTCTCGCGATGTAGTTCAAGTTTCAATTCCTAAAATACATTATATCATTATGTGAGGTCATAGATTAAAAGAATTCCATCATGAAATCCCGATTCATTCCTAAGCTTTGGATAATTTGATTCAGGGATTTTCTAGGCTGAAACTCGATCCCTCAATAATTTTCCCTTAGATCAGACAGCCCAATGAGTTCCTTGTATAAGAAACCTTTTTGATATGGTTCACTTCATAACCGTATTTTTGAGGTAGGTTTTGCTATTATTAATCGTTTAAGAGTATACGATTATGAAGAGCCTTATATCACCACAAAATCCATCAATGGTGATAGATTAGCAGAAGTAAAATCATCAAAATGTAAAAACTAATTCGGGCAACTTCTTTCGAGTTGTTTGTGATACAACGGAAATTTCAAAGTTTTTCTAGGATTAGAAATCTTTAGAAACATTATCTGCACGGACAGTCACTTATTTATGCCTACTTTTCAAATATTACACATGATTATATAAAATTGATATAATGCCACTTAAGGAGTTTTGAAACGCGGAACAAATAAAAAAATCATTTTGTACGAAAAAATGTATTTTCTGCGATGAAAGTTGTTTCAAACGACTTGAAACCAAACATTCACAGCTTTATGGAGGCTTGGGACCGGAGTACGAGCGGTTAACCTTTCGAAGTGAAAGTGACCTCCCCGGTGTCCGTAACCCGAGACAAGGAACGCGCAAAACCCCTCACGTAATTTGCGGCCTTCATGAACACTCTCCTAACCGTGAATTTGGCCTTTAAAACCCCCTCTGCACAAATAACACAGCTCTCCCTTCCCCTCAACTACTTGCAACGCAATCTTGCCTTCACCCGGGACGCGATCAGTGAAAGTCGTTCTCTCCCCCTTCACATCCTTCTGCATCGGCAGCGAACCGTGCACTCAGTACGCCATTCCATTTTAAAAACCGCCCCAAAGAACGGCTCTCTGGCACACTCCGTGCCCCGTGTTGCGTAGGCAACCCAGGGTACATGGGTGTCGTGCCGTAAGTCCACTTCCTCCTCCTCCATCGTCGTCGTCTCGCCAGGTGAGTCTCGAGCGAGAGCGGTGTTAGTGAACGAAGACCCGGGAGGGAGAGGCGGCAAAGGCCGGGATGGTAGTGTGGTGCAGGCGCGGAGGGTGGTTGGAGGGGGGTGTCAAGGGTTGGTCTGGGTGGCTTGGTGTGGCGTTTGGGAGAGAGAGGGAGGGGGTGGACCACAATTTACGAGGCAGGAGCGTTGGAGAGGAGTGTGTGCAGCAGGATTGGTGCGCCGGTTGGATACCTCCCATCCAAGCCTAGTCTTCCACTCCCTCTTGCCTCTCTCTTGCTCTCTCTCTCTCTAGTGGAAGCCTGCCCAAAACGCTACAGGCACCCTACCTCACATAGAAATCCATCCCAACCATCCCCACCAACCCTACAAAACGAGCGGCTTTCCTAATTTTCTCCCCTTTCGCAAACATCTCCCCTTGTTTTCTCCCTGTCTCTTCCCGTCTTGCTCTTTCCCATTATTCTCCCTCTTTCCCATCCTTTATCACCCTTTCCCACTCCTATTCTCTTCCTTCTACAACTGGACACCTTGGAGAACCTGTTCTACAATCCCAAGACCACTTACAGCCTCGCATAAACAGGTCGCCGATTGATATCTGTGATTTAAAAACCTAGTTCTCGGAGTAATACGTTCTTTTAAAACTATATATTACTCCGCAGCCTAATAGGCGAGTTGCAGGAAGTGTTAAATTCCTTTCCTTCCTTGCTAAAACAGGACCCCAGTCCTAAGTAGCATTCTTATAACTCCTATTTTTAAATTGATTTTTGTACATCTATCTCTACATGCTACCCAACGAGCCACTGCACCAGGGCATGTCAAGTGATTTTGGATCACCAGCATCTAGGGTTAGATTCTGGAAACACCATGGCATTTATTGCATACGAAAATGACAGATTTTCGCATGGATATGCAGAAGACATCAATGCCAAATAACCACTTGGCGTTTAGCATTAGTCTGTTACCAATTACGAATAAGCTGGGCATGGATAAAAATTCCACAACTTGATAATACTGAAACGAAGAAACTATGCAATTTTATTGCTAATTTTGCATACGTTAATTGAAACGAGTATCGGGATTTGGCTTCCTGACAACTGATAACAAAGGTTTCAAACGTACGCTAAAAATGTAGGTATCACTATTGTTTGGTTTTGTAATTTTTCTCGTCATAAAGCGATTTTGCTCTAAAAAGTTTTAGACTCTAGCATGAACGGTTGAATTATCACCAATCGGAGATATGATAGCCTACGAAATCTTCAGAAGACCATTATGTGATCATACGTGATTGAATTCGGTCATAAGATGCACGACCAAAAGTAGCACCTGACAAGGTTTGAACATTGGAGAATTCTCTCTGTGAAGAAGGTAGTAATGGGAATTGCGAATAGGAATAAGAAGATGGATTAGGGACGGAGAGTGAGATGTTATTTGAGGGTCCGCCGGAGCTATGAAGAAGGAATACGAGGGAAGGTCTTGGTCAAATAAACACCCAAAGCCATGATATCTACATCGTCATAAGCAGTCGTCAATCCAAAGATTGGTTTGCCGCAGCCTTCCACTCCACTATTTCATCAGCTACATTCATACATAATGTTTTACTTTGGCATTCCTCATAATCAGTCTGATATATTCCGTTTTTTAGTTCTCCTCCCTATTTCTTGCCATTTACCTCTCCTTCCATTATTGTTTTTCATAAGTTAATGTTTTGCAAAATGTGTCCAATAACTAGGTGCACGGACATATCAACAATCGATGAATTAACAAAGTCCGTTTACAAGTACGCTAGCACCACGAGAACGAACCCATCTGCCCCTCCTCTCCCACTGCCAAAGCGCCACCTTGCAGAGTTCACACAGAGCCTTTACCAGATGCAAGGTGGGAGGTAAAAGGTGGGGGGCTCCTTTTTGCCAGGTAAATGGTGCGGTTGGAAGAAGGAGAAAAAGACGCGTTACATTGCGAACCACTTGCTTATCACTTTAGGTTAAGGGGCTCTAGAGTGAGGGACTGGAAGGACTACGATTCATCCAAGACGCACTTGTACACTGACGGAGATGTGCTTTAGTGAATTTTAATTTCACGCTCTGATTTTGTATAACCCACTAAGGGTGATTTGAATTGAGGCCAGAGAATAAATCTCGTGTCGGTGAGGTTGGTAGAGTACTGGTATCACCTTCCTATGGCCCAGATTCAAATCCAAGAGGTAGTGAAATTCATCAGAGAACATGTATGGATTAAGACTCTCTCAGTGAATTCAGTGGATGAAGGTTTCTCGGATGTCCTACATTTGTTAGTAGCTCTATCACGGAAACTACCGGAGAATTTGGCCGTAAGTGTGAACAGCCCTATTAAAGGCTACGCAGTCCACTTTGATAAAACAAAAATCCTTCACCGGGCCCTCATTTTGTTCGAACAGGATAGTCAAGGAGATAATAAATATTACGTTAGAGAAAATTCACCCCGGACGGCGGTTTCTATTTGAGTGACACCTGGAAATCGACTGAAAATACATAAAGCGGGAAAATTGCAGAAGTTAATGTTTTTAGGAGTAACTTTATGGAAGTCCTTCATGATTGAAAAGAAAAAACTTTGTTCCACATAAATAATGTTAATGCCGACCTAGGTTTCGTCGCTGAGCGACATGTCAGGTTTGAAGACACCTGAATTGACATCATTGAATACACCTGATAATGTCGCTAGGCGACGAAACCTAGGTCGGCATCAAAATTATTTATGTGGAACAAACAAAGTTTTTTCTTTTCAATCGGGCAAATTGCCTTTATCGCGTACATAACCCTGAAGACGACAGTAGAATAAGCTGTTGAAACGTCGGTCATGGAACCACCAACCCGATTGAAAACGCTAGAGACCTTCATCTGGTGAGAGATTTAAAATCTCAAATCGGGTGGCATGTGGAGGCAACTTCAAATACATTACACTTCGTCCGTCAGATGGGGAAAATGATATAATCATCATTGGTAGTTCAATCTTATGATTGGTTGACTGTAGCTCTCCACCATTCCTTATCTAATGCTAGTTCCCTTGCTCCCTGCTAGTTCTTTTTATGCACTTAACTCTTTATTTGGTATTTATATATTTATCACTTGGCCTTCCTCTTGGGACTTTTCACTCTATTTTTCCTTATTTTATTCCCATTATATTATATTAAACCCATTGTGCCCCAGGGAGTGTCCCATCCATCATCAATTTCCTATTTTTTGTACTTTGTTCCATATAAGGCAAATATGGACCCCCAGATACCTTCCGATTACAGCGGATGGCATCAGATTACTATCCACCCTTCTTTTCTTCAAGTAATGATGCCATAGCCGTCCTATCCTCTAATTCTAGATGGCACAAATAAATTCAGGTAACTGTTGCCTTTATGCATTAATAACTAAAACTACTTTCTATATATTCCTACGTTATAATATAAAAATTCTAATTTAATGACTTTTGAGATGTATCCTAGTCTATCCTCGTCCAAAGTTGAAGATCCCCGAAGACACCATTGATGCTCACTTTTATCCGAATGCCAACGTTTCCCTGCGCATCGTCATAGAAGTAATGAGGGTCAATTTATACTTTTTTCAAATACCTTCATTTCACAATCAGAATACTCCCTTCACTATCCATTCTACCCTTTATATTTCCTCACAATGTGTTCTATCCGATACCTCAAGAAATGTTGGGCAAGACGCAGTATGCTAGAAGAGTTAAAAAGCAATGTTAACATAATTTAACAAGTATTTCTTTCCACACATGGTTGTTGGTTATCTCCCCTAATCCTTACACTTATATATACTACCCTGCCATCCACCACTGGGGCACGTGACTGGGGTTGCAAGGACACAATCCATAAGGAAGGGAAGGAAGAGGAAAAATGAAGATACAAAAGTGATATATATCTAGGTGAATGAATTTCTTTGGCTATATTGAATAGTGAGAGGGAAGACGGAATACCTTCACTTACTTTTTCAAAGGTATATCTCTTGTGTTGTGCTTCCCTCTACTCCATTGATGTAGTGTGCAGTGTTGAAATATTATCATCCGTGTCCACTGGAAACTCACCGATCTGAATGATTCGAGTGTTCTCAACCTTTCGTTTAACCTCTAAGTCTCTATAAGCTCCAAATCTACTCATTATATCAGCTTTGTGTCACTCTTTGCGAAGCAGGTTTGAACAAGGTGTAAGAATTTCCTTGGTATGTTGAGTTATTAGTGTATTAAATATTTATACGCTGGGCTCCAGTAATACAGAATACTCTGAAAATACGTCACGCACATACCTCTTTGTTGTTGAGTAATCAGTGCGTATAGCCGACTTTTTGGAGTATCACACGGCCGTGAAATATGGGCACATTGCATTGGTAGGAGACAGTCGTTTGAACAAGCTTTCCTAATCTCTTACTCCCTTGACAGGTGTACACCATAACCTAAAACTCCTATCACTTATTACTGTACTACTAATATAATAATAAGCGACGCGGCCACCATCATACCTTTGATCCATATTTCAACATTATGGGCATTCATCATTCCGAAGATTGCCTTGCTGCAGCTCTTCCCTCTGCTCATCATTCTCTTCCTTCATAAGCCTTTGCTTTGACGGCCTTTATAATTTCACTCCATATTTCCTGCTTCCATCTATTTCTAGCGTCTAAAAAAATACTGAATCTGTATCTTACTGCTTCTCAGCTCATATAAATATGTATACGCCGTTATCATTCAGACTTTAGCTTTACGACAAATTTCTTTCATTCATCACTACAAAAGTATCCTCAGCCAATGAATATGCATTTTATTATATTCAGGTTATATTGTTGCATTTGTCATATTCACTCAGCTTACTAAAGAAACATTATGATGATAGGTACATACTATTTTAAATCTTAGAATCGCCGTAAACACCACCGGGTAGAGAAAGGGCCGCCGCCACCGACCAAAATGTCATCGGCGCTGCCTCTCCTACTAATACCCTTAGTTTTCACATCCCTCAGATCACCTATTTCCCTAACTCCCAAACCCTGCCCCCTGCTCCATTCAACCCTGCTGAAAACACCCACTCACACTCGGCCAAGTTACCCACACACACATCTCTGCCAAATGGGAGATAGAGGAAGTGGGGAGGGAGGGAAGGGAGAAGACGTGGGGGAAAAAACTAGAATAGAGGAGCCAGCCGCACACACCACACACACACAGTACTCCGAACGAAAAATAGCATTCATCTCGTTGTTTGCCCCTTTTCGTTCCGTTTCCCTATACGCTTTCTCTCGCAGGCAGCGCGTTGTGCAGGACCGGCACCAGCGGAGTTTCAGGAGCGTGTGCGGGGTGAGGCGGAGGGGTAAGAGGGGAGGTGTTAGAGGAAGTGAGGGGATGAGAAAAATCAGGGAGGGATAGAGAGAGAGAGAGATGAGAAAAAAACAGGCAAAAAAGAGAGGAATTAACCAAACAAAAGTCTCGCCGGCTGCTCTCTCGATTACAGGACAAGCCTTTTGTCGGTCCCCCCGTTCCACTCCCCTTCACCCCCCTTTACTCACCGCCGCTGCTGATAACTCACTTTTTTCGCGGCGCAGTCGAGTTGCCCCTAACCCAATCCCCCCCTACAACAATCCTTCTCCGCGGCCGAAATAAAAAAATACAACACTCCTCGCGCACCCCATTCCATTGTCTTTCCGCGTTTTGTCCGTTTCTAGGCTAACGGCACCAGTTAAATCACGGCCTGGATGTTTTTTTATTTTTTTTTCGGGAGAGGGATGTGAAGGGAGATGAATGAAGAAAAGGTGTGGTAAGGGCCTGGTAATAAATACCAGCTTCGAGTGAGAGGTGCAGCATTTGTGGTTGTCGCTGACGGATGGATGTTTTATTTATTTCGCGGAATTTATATATTTATTTATTCATTTATTTATTTTTATCCATCTCACTCTCTCTCTCCCTGTATTTATATATCTCTCCCTCTCTCGTTTTAATTTTCTTTCATTTCGCCCGGTTACACATGTGGACTCTGCAATACACCCGCATTTACGCACCAGTTCCTCTATTTTTATGCATGTGCGTGAGTGGTTACCGCCCCGCGTGAGGTTTTCAAGGGGGGCGCTAGAGAGTAGTATTTTCATGCGGGTTAAGTCCACAGTTCAGTCCTCAGTACAGTCAATAGTTCTATATCGGAGGCGTTCCGTTTCAAAATCGATTCCTCGAAAGAAATAATGCTGAAAATAATGTGATTACCGCAATGATTTCACACATATAGATCTTTTTTTAAACTTGACGAATCCTCATCAACGTCTGTTGCTTCTTGTGCTGGCGGAGACGTTTGATAAGAAACGGAGTATTAACAGTAATCCTAAAAGTAATTTTGTTCGGTACCGGGTACGCAAAATGAGTTGATTTGGTTTGCATTTATTAAAAAAATAATCGAGACGAAAATTAAGAAGAGAGAAAAAATTATGTCCCCAGCGTAGAAGTAGTCATACTCAAGTTCTCATTACATGAGTGTTATTACTTCCCAGAGCTCAAGGGTTAACTTCTCAGGTGGTTTCATCACGCTTGGGAAATAAATATTCAAAAACATTGAACTTATTCATACGACTAATTATCCCCATCAATTTTGAGAGTAAACCTCAAGGGTCCATTACAACGTCACCACCGTGGCATTCAATAGTGTAATTATATACATGGAGTTCTCAGCACTGCAGGTGACAACTGTCCGTAAAAAATTCGAGATTCTCGAATTTTAGATGCTCCATCTTCAAAATGAGGAAACCGAAATTCTGACATTATAGAGCACACAACAGTCCTTTCAAGTTTTAATCAAGCCGTTTGATTTGAAGTTAGCAAATTTGCGCTTTTCACAACTAATTTTGACAGTGCTTGCAATAAAACAAACTTTATGAAATTTATAAAAACTGAATTTCTCACTCCAGATTTCCTTGTTAGTAGACTGAAAATTATTGGCAACCACTAAAATTGGACTAAAAGATTTTAGAGTGCCACAAAATGCGATCTCCTAAAATAAAGTAAAAGGGCATCTAAGAAGAACAAAGTTTTTGATATACATCAATAAATGAGAGCTCTCATCAGATATATCTCGTAGACCCTTGTACGCTCGGGGTCTGGGGTAGACGAGGCTTTCTAGTCAATTCTAACTCAGATAAAATAAACAGAATAACAAATAACTTGTTTGCTTCCTCATTACAAATATATTATGGTAACCATGCACTAGACCGTGTTTTTTCGTTATTTGGTAGTTACAAAACTATAGTTACCTATATTGGGAACCTTAGCTTCTGATCCTTGGAATATAAAATACATGCACTTTTCTAAAAATGTTTAACCAAATTTAATTAGAGAGGTATTTGAGCACCAACTACATACACTCCAATACTGTTTTATTATTACCTATGTTTCAATACCTTATGTCATCCTCAGTTAGACAGTATAATAAATGATGGGTTATACACACCCGATGTAAACAACCGATATAATGTAAACTACGAAGGTGGTGCTAATTTTTTTCCTTGTTGGATTAGTTTTTCATCATTAATCCTGATAGAGTTAATTTAATTTTAAATAAAAAATTGAAATGAAATAAAATTAGCAGTAGCATTTTCAGGAAAGTATGCGTATTTTTATTCCAATTTATGATACTAAGTACTCCTTCGAGGTCTAGCCTGGGGTTCCGCGATTCCAAGATGAAAAGATACCATCTACCGGGAACGTTTGCGACACTGGAACGATAATTTCCAATCAACGACGCAAGTCGACTCCGAGCGACTTTTCTGCTTTCCAATTGTTCCGTATCGCTGGGAGTCGCTGACGCGTGTTGACTCAAAACGACTTGCTGGAAGAGGAGAGTTTGCCATTGTCATGATTCAAAGTAGAGTAGATTCCGGTCATTTGGAACACATTGGGCCAGAACAATTCGCTGCAACAATGGCTGCGCAATTTATAATGAAAATCACGTAAATACATATGTATATCTATTAATTTTAATTAAGAAAGGCCTAGTTTGGTTTCCCTGCACGTATATAAATTGAAAAATACACTGGCAATAGTAATAAAATTGCAGGCATTTTCCATAATCGATCATTCTTTTGGTCCGATTCAAAATATTTTCCCTCATCCTGGAAGACCCACTAAACGCAGCACGATTAAATATTGGTTTAATACAATCATAGTTTATGGCAATTCACGTTATATTACATTAAAAGGCATGATACATAAGCATTAAATTAACCTAGAAATCTTTAAATTACTTATCGACTGGGGCATCTCTTCGATTGAACCAGCAGCATTATTTTTACTCAGTGCTTTGTAAACCAAATGAAATTGAAAACCAAACCTCTTGTATGGAACTTATAGTTTATAAATAAAACATAATTTTTAGCATCGGTGAATGAAATGCATTCGCCGGATACTCCCGATTTTGATGGAGTGTAGTTAAGGAAATCTTCATTGGCATTAGGAGATTGTATTTCACCTTTATCGCGCTGAGAGTTATATTGTTAAATTTCACGGAAAAAGTAATAAGCCAACTGTAGTAAAGTGGCTAACAGGAGTCTAGGACTAAATAAAAATGAATTACTATTATTTCTATAATATTGCATTACATCTTGGCGGCCATTGCATAAAATAAATGCGGCAACATTTAATTATTAATAAAAAATCCACTGGTGAAGTTTCTGTAAACAGTTGAGACTCCTTTCAAAAGAAACAATCTGATTAACTTGTTCATATACTTGATAATCCCGATCGCCCTGTTTCAAACTATTGCGACTGCGCATTGACTCCTGCGCATGGATATCTGCTTTCCAATTAGCCGAAGTGGAAGTCGACACAAGTTGCCTCCAAGCGACGCATGAGTCGCTGGGAGTCGCCTAATTGGAAAGCACCCGATATCGCCAGTGCTTTCTTATACGGTTCTCGATAGCCCTAACCCTAAACAGCCATTAGCCCTAAACGCAAACCACTCCAGAAAGGTAATGCTCACAATTAATGTCCTTAGAACCCACTTCATCAATTGAAACTAGATCGATTTAAAGTACATGCCCAGATTTTTAGATGATAAACACGAATTCGTTCTCATGAGTGCAATTGAAAAATAACGATAACTCGATCTCACGCATCAAAGAATTGATTGCACCCACATGAAGTAAAATCCCTTACCTTTTGACTCGCAATCTCTTCCCCATGGCGCTGGCCCATCCAACAAAGCACTCTTCATTCGCACGACATTTGATCGAAGACCTCGTCGCAGATCGCTCACACGCCCAGGGCCAGCAAAAAGTAATTTGATTCCGAAATTGAAGGGGGAGGAGAGAGAAGCGAGCGGTCGAGCAGAATGTTTATAGGGAGTGAATCTCTGAATAGGGTGACGGTGAATATATTTCCCGGCCGCGCGCGTCCGCGGTGGAGTGACAACAAGAAGGTGAGAGAGGGAGCAGGGATTCGGTCTTGAATCAATTCGGTGAGTGCGGGAGCAGCGCATGATCCGTGAGCGCCGACTTCAAGAGGGGTTACGGAAGAAAATAGAAGAGGTGAAAAGAATAAATAAAATAAAGCAACTTTTTTTAAAAAACATGGTATTATTAAAAAATATACTAAAAATTAGTGATTAATTTTTACGCTGTCACAACTGATCTACAACAGCCAGAACGTGATTACGTGTGACTAAAAAAACCATGGATGCGCAAACCAACTAATGTGGCACAAAATACTTTATCAAAACTGTATAGATAACGTGGTTATATGTCTTTCGTATTCCAAGTTGTTCATGACCAGGAATTTCCGGCTGGCGAAGCTTGCCTCAACCTTTACAGTGATTTGTTGAAAATTATTTGTAATCACGAGTTGAGACGAGGATATGATGTTTCCGGTGAAAATTCTTTTGCATCACAAATGTTGTTTGCGCTCACATGTTTTTATTTAAAGTCACAAATAATCAAGTTCTGTTTGTTGTAGATCAGTTGTGACAGCTTAAAAATTAATTACTACTTTTTAGTACATTTTTTAATAAAATCATGTTTTTGAAAAAGTTGTTTTCATTAATTTTATTTTATCGTTAATAGTTTTCAATCATTTTGCATCAAATTTTCATTCAAATTTACAGTGAATGTTTGGATGAAAAAGAATGGAACGTTTTTTGTATTTAATTAATGATTAAATTTTGTGTTAATTTTAATATATTGTGACGGCCCGAGTCCGTCACAGATTTACGTCCCAACCACACCCTATTTACCCAGTCACCGCCCCCCATCCCACTCCTTGGCTCTGGAGTGTAGCACATCGCCACGTGGTTAAGTGCATCGGCGATGAGTGGTTTGGAGGGATTCATTTGACCATGTCTCGGGATATGGCGTGCCTTACGCCCCTTCCCCCCCTTTTTCATCATGTGACACCGGCGCCGAAAAGGATATAAAGACCGCGCAGGTGTCGCGGAGACTCTCTTCGTTTTTGTTCCTCAATGAGGAGTGTTCGCTGTTGAGCGGTGGGCCGAAGTGCAGACGTGCTCCAGGGCCCGGAACAGGTGCGGTACATTGGTCCGGTACAGATACCGGTCAACCCGTACCAGGATTTGCCGATCTACGAGGAAGCAAACCTTCTAAAGTGCCGGAAAGCGCATTTCTTTGGAGTTCCTCTTCAGATATACGCTGTCACGGTTACAGCACATGAGTCGATGAAAGAAGAAGGCCGGGGCCAGTGCATCCTAGTTTCGGGTGAGTGCTACCCGGGAGCCAAATAATTCCGAACCCCATGACCTTCCCTTTTTCCCTCTCATGTGTTAATACCCAATCATCCAGCCCACCAACCCCGTTTTTTTTCGCGAGACCTTATTATTTTAAAACTAAATTTCATATGTGGACGTTTGTCCCGGCTTTTATTTGGCCACAGCTCGCGGATAAGTCGGGAACCGTCACAATATAGAGAAAATATTTTTTTTGTCACCCAAAATACGCGTGGCAAAATTAGTTCCATCGACTTCATGTACTGGATCGGGCATCTTACGTAATTTCTGAAATATATTCGACAGAAAAAAATTGCCTCAGGATAGCCTCGAACAGACGACACTTTCTAATTAATTTCTACAATCGCCTCAGCACACAGGGCTACAGCGGTGGAATAATGCAAATATGAGGTGGAATAATGCAAACATTTAGACGGAACGAAATTCTAAGGTAGCGAACCCAGACCAATGGGAGAGAAAGCCGTGACTCCTATACTACAATACTGTATTGAAGATACACCTGAGTGCCGAATTTGAAGGAAATCTGATTGGTGTAAATGGGTGAAAATTCCATTGGCAGATTGCTTCTAAACATACAGAAAGTTAAGGTAAATAAAACCGTGTAAATAAAAATCAGGGGTGTGATCATAGCGCGAGCGTTATTGTTAGTTTGTTGCAGCTCTAAGAATGAGAGGAATGCGATGAACATTCTACAAACTACGCTCATTCTCAAAAACAAATGTTCCCTTAGAGTGAGTCGCAGGTACTAACTGTGACTGCGAACAGTCAGGGCAATAATCGAAGTTCCCGTTTTTGCTATCGCTGGAGACAACATTCAGAAAATGTTTCATGATCGTGCCTCTTGTTAGACCGATACGTATCGGCTGCATTCGATACCACTGACGGTATTGTCCGATCCAGGCCCGGTTTAATGCCTGGGCGACACGGGCGACTGCCCGGGGCGCCGCAAAGGAAGGGGAACCGTGATTGTGGAAAATATTTTTTAAATACGTTTAACTGGTGAATATAATTGATAAACGGGGAGACCGCCCGTTTAAGTCCGTTTACGACCGAGTTTAAGTCCGGGGCGCCGGAATACTCTCTAGGCCAGGTTAAAATTTTGTCTTAAGCCGGGCCTGGTCCGATCTAATAGAAACAGGCTGACACATCGCCTTATTTAATTTTTTTTGGAAAATATGAAGGGGTTTTAGGCTGTGCTTTGGTGGACGTGTGGTTCAATTTACACATTTTCTTATTATCTCAGTCGTGATAGTAGTTATTCTCTGAGGTATCTTGGTTCGATAAAAAGGTCTTTGTTGTAGGGACGTCCATGTTGGTTATGGTGAAGTAAAAGCGACCTGAGAATACCTTGAGTATTATAACATGTTTATATTTGCTCCACGCGGCATTTGCAATTGTTAGGGTTTCTTAATACAGATGAAGATAAAAAATATTGCTTTTTCACACCATTATGGCAATACAGGCAATGGGTGGTTAAAATTAGGGAAGCTTGTTAAGAAACGAGCGAACGCCAAGGAGTTAAGGTCTATCGTAGAATGGTTATAAAGCCTGATCATTCGGCCGAAACATCCAACCTTGAGTCAAACTGCGCATGAAAAATAGAAGTGTTCCTATATGCTTGAGAATATTCTGAAGATTCTCGACTTCTTCCGATTCCAGTTCCAACAGACATATTTTCAATCTCGTAGCCATTTATTGAGTTTTTATACTGGGAACCAGAATTGCAGATTTTCACAAAAATCAGACAGCATGCGGCAAAGAACGACAAAGAACCTTAGTTATCCAAGAGTCTGATCGATTAGAGCTAATCGAATATTAGATTGAAAAGATATGGTATTTACAGCGTTCATCAATTATAAGCTCACAAAATACCATCTTTTATCAATTTCTGGTAGTAACTTCCTATTGAAATTTATATTTGAGAAAGACTCAATGGGTATTATGTCAAGATGAATGAAAAATACATTATGAATATAAATGAAATATACGTAAGTAAAAATTATTTATTTGAATGAGGAAAAAGGCATGACTGATCACATGTATGTCATCGATGAAAAATGTACCTCTGGGCATCATTTGCATGGCATTGGCAGTAACAGGGTAGCGCCAAATGGCCAAATATCAACATAAAATTGGATCGAAAAAAACTAACAACAAGCCACCATCGTATGTAGTTTAGATGAAATATACTGTTGTAAAAAATATCCACTTACCTGAAAAAATTAACGAAAATGCTATTTTAACGAAAAAATTGGGATATCTGAAAGAGTATTGGGACTGACTTTGGGACAACGATGGATTTCCACCTTCAAGAGAGATAAACACAGGTAAAATTTCAACAATTTTGCTGCATATTATTGTTTAAATATTCCAAGTAACACCAGAGATGATACTAAGGGCCAAGCCCTGGTCGTAGCTTTATAAAATAGTGGAAAGTTAAGCAGAGACTCTCTTTTGATGATGGATATTGAAATACCAGCTAGAAAAGTATCGGTACGGGACTGATTCGAAAAAACTGTCTTCGGGGAATTATATTTTTCTAATTTCAAGTTTGGATTTATGCTTCCGATTTTTTCCGCTCTCTTTTCTTTGTGGCGCTAAGCGGCGGTGGTAAGCGGAAATGATGTCGAATATTTCTTGTTCCGGCGAGAACTAGTGATTCCGGAATCCTTTTTACTCGAGCGCTAATTTCATCCCACCATCCGACAGAAAATAGGGAAACGGAAGACTATTGGGTTGGGAGGTTGTGCCGAACAAGCATGGCGGATGCCCGCACGCTCGTTAATCACGTCACCTTTGTAAGAAATTTATAAGCGCCAAGCAAGAGACCAAGAGAAAAGGAGAGAGAGAAAGCGGAGACGCAATCCCATAACGCCGTAAATGTATGATACATCACGTGCAGTCGGAATAGTAATTCATTGACTTTTAGTCAATTCAGCTCATCCCAGAGGAGCGTTTTTCGGTTCTCGACATAAAACAAACAGACAATACTGCCTTGAAGATCATCCTGGGGCCCATAAATTACTAAAAACCCGCTTCCTAGATGAAAGACCAGGATGATGATTCTAAAACTGGATTGTTCCTTCCGGGGAGGTATTGAGGAAATGAGACGGGATGATGCATGACAATAGGCCTGGTGCGCTAATAAATAGGGCTTGAATTATATGGGACCGAGCCATACTATGACGTAGAGTAGAAAGAATATAATTGAATAACGAATACGTGGAATTATCTCTGTTGCAATTCCGGGAACAAGGATAGCAACTTGCAGTGGAACTCAGGTTGCATGTCGCAAAGAACAATAAAATTAGCTTCCGCATAATCTGATTGATTTGAGCAGATCAAACATAGGATGGAGGAAATTGCCGAAGAATTATTCAACTTCTCTCTACTTCAGTATTTTATAGGTCGGTTATAGGTCGGTTATAGGTCGAAATTACAAACATTGCGTTGGTTACACAGCAAAATATCTTATATGTCATTTGGGTGATGTTGTGGCTAATTAGAGAAACATGTATTCTATATTTGATATAAACTACAAAACTTTACCTTACCGCATTACTCTTTTTAGCTATTTCAACTTGAAGTTTCATGATTTTTAAAGAAAGAATGGGTGAAACATGGGGAAAAAATATGTATCCCTATCTAATACAAATCCAATTCTCGAGTAAAATTATAATTAGAAACAAATACTCCCAGGGAATTGAATGGCAATAATATATAAACACTCATCCACCTCAGTTGTTGAGTAATAATGTTTGGAGAATTGCCGGTCAGGTTTGCTAGCCAGTTACACCACCACATCTTCATTCAAGGCGAATTTTGGCGGGGAACAAGTTGTTCTCGTCCCGTCAACATTTTAGCACAGGAGACGTGTCGTGCATATGTCACAGTCGCGAAGAATAACTAACTCAATGGCGCCAGTGACGTATATGTTTCACATCAGCGTCTCTCTAATATCTAAAAGAAAGTGTCCTATGCTTTTTTGATAAAAGTTATATTTACATGGGGTATTGGGTATTTACTTCCAGCGCGCATTCGATGTCCCCGAACTGCACAGTACATAAGTTATATATATTATATGACCCTTGTGACACGTAAATATTTATTTTATCTAAAAATCACAAGAACGCTTTTTTAAGGTATTAAAGATACAAACACCTTCTAATTGTTAAAGTGTACTATACAGCGAATATTTTTAGATATATGCGAAAGACCGTAATTTTTATTAAAATTTAATATATTAGCGGGTAAAATTAGACATAAAATTTGCACGAGGCGTGATGAGTCCGAATTCTTTGCCTTTTTTTTCAATACCATTGGGGACTACCATTTCTAGTCAAAAGAACCACTGAACTCTACAGAATTAAGTTGTGTTTTAATAATTTACGGAACATATATTTTGTATTTTTCCAAAATTATCTGAAATAGATACCCCTCACTTTCTCACTTAATTAAGTTGAATATCAGTTTTTAATTTGTAGAATATTAATCACTTAACATAACCTGACGATTCCATTTTAAAGAATTGAAACTCATGAATATCGCGAGCCGTGACGACGTGACGTAGCTTCAAAAATAGGGCCTTGCTGCTGGGTAGTTGCGCGCGTCGAACGCTGTTGGTACGGTGGTCAATTTTGCACTGCAGTGAGCGGACAGATGCACACCTGTGCACCTACCACTGTTGCATTTCGACGCATCAATAATACCTCTAGCCAAAGTAATAACAAAAAATACCTATCTAGGACATTTTATTTTTACATTTTGGCCAGGATTTGGGGAGCCTGCAACACTGTACGTCTCCTGTGCTACATTGCAAACTGGCGAAGAGAACAACATGTTCGTATAAACCCCCGCTAAAATTCTCCTTGAATTATAATGGCTTGGTAGTGAAACTGGCTAACACACCTGACCGGAAATTGGGAGATCCGGGTTCGAATCCCGGTCAAGTCAATTTATTTGTTCTTGGACAATTTCACTATCTTTGGTATGTTTCTTTCCTCCATCTCCAAATTTACCTAAACTCTCTAGAGAACCCTGAAATTTTCCAGACCCAGACTTCCTGTAGCTAGAGCGCGGGTTCAATTACAGGCAGTGATGGAAATTTATTTCGCTGGTATTTTGCTCCCAAAACCCCGAGTTCAATTTTCTGTCCGTATCATGGAATACAAAGGTTGGTCCCTTTGGCGCCATTTTTTGAAAGTATATTAACTCCGACGCCGGGTTTCTCAACTTATACTTCCATTCTTCAAATTATCATAACCGTCATCAATCAACCCACTATTTCTCAAAAACACTAATATTCTCAGGTGTCGCAGGGAATCCCAAATAATGAGCATCAAATAAAGAGTTGTAATCCTAGCAAACATTACGGTTCAAGGAAATTTATATTTCTTAATAATCGCCATTAAATAAATGTCCTTCAACAGTTAGGAACCAAAATCATAAACTTTCACGCCAAAATGTAATGTTAGTCGAAATTAAAAGCTAGCTTGATGTTTTTGGTGATGCAAATATATCGATGGGTTGGGTAAAGGTCAAAATCTATGTACAAAAATTTATATTTTATATTGGATTCCAAGGAAGTTAGATGAAGATTTTACATTTCTTTCATTCATAAAATTCTGTCACTTATTGTTCAACACATTTAGCCCATTTATCTTAATTGAAAAATATTATTTTGGGTGTCGCGAACCGACCGTGGTTAGCCGCAAGTGCGCATGAATGCGAAAGCATTTAGAGCCTAAGATTATCTCGATTTTTGTCTTCTTTATTTCTGCTTTCCTTTCTCTCTCCTCCAATCTTTCCTTGACCTCTCTCTTAAGGAAATCCTTCAATGTTTGAGATGAAAAGGATAAACTTCGCCTCAAACAGTCTGATATAAGAAGACAAGGAGGGTGGGGAAAAAGAAGACCTAGTAGAGAAGAGAAGAGCGGAGAAGAGAACAACACTCGGCCGATAATGAACGACTCAATACGCCAGACCCCACCCCCGTTTTCATCAGTCCGGGGGTGAAGGAAGTTGGAGGAAGCGAAGCGGCCTTCACTTCGCTCGGGGAAGCGGTCTCCGAATCCATATCCCCCGGAGCCATCGAGGCATCAGCGGCGGCGAGAAGAGAACGAAGGGAAAAGGGCCTTATGGACAGTTTGTCTCCTCCTGCCATCCCCACTCTACGGACCACTTGCTCCCTTCCTGCTCGGCGTGGGGGTAGGGGGTTTTGGTAGGGACCGGAAGATGAGTAGAGGGAGGAGCAGGGTGATGAAGGGGTTTTAAGCCGGAGAAGGGAGAGAAAGGACAGAGAAGGGATGAGAGAGGTGGAAGTAAGAGAGGAAGCTAAGAGCAGTTTCGGTGGAGCTGCAAACAAACGACCCACACACACCCCCAATCCCTCCCTCTAAAGGTTTGTCTTTCGAAGACAAACGGGTAGTGGATCTGTGGATGGACAAAGGCTTCGTACTGAGAGAGAAAGAAAAAAAGAGTTTGGAGGCAGGGTGTCGAAGTAGGAGGGGCAAGAGACGAACGGGAAAGAAGGATTGGTGCTTGGGGAGATGAGGAGAGAGAAAGAGGGAGGAGAGACGTGGTGGGGGGAGATGAATAAAGTACTCCGATGGTTGGAAGGGGGTGAGAGTTGGGGTGGTGTTTGAGGGTGGAGAAAGGGGGGCCGAAGGCTTAAGTGCGGGGCGCGTGGAGTGAGATTGGTCCCTTTGGCAGAAAGGGGTGGCGGCGGCTGGATGTTGTGGTCTGCTCAGACGGTCTCCGGAGTGTGGAGGGGAGAAGTAGTGAGACTTTCCCCGCAGCCGAGGTGAGAAGTTCCTCCGGGTCTAACTGCTGTTAGTAGAGATGGGGTGATAGATGTGATGGACGGCTTCAAAAATTACCTTTGAAACGAATTTTGTTCAATCGAATGAAACAAAAAGGTTTCTGCTTCTTTAAACATAGGGTAATTATTTTTCTTCAGATGCACATATTTGGAGTTTAAATTCGAAATCAATATATTCATTATGTTTCTTAACCACAATTGTATTATATAAACCGAGACGTTCTGAAGCCTGGAGTTTTAAAAATGCCCTCTATAAGATGCAAACTGCAACACCAGTCGGAAAAACCGTCAAAGTCAAGCGCATGATGGTTAATTTTCAACTCCGTCGACAAAAATGTGAATACTTATTTTCAATTAAGTGTCTGTGAAACCTGTGAAATTGCAAAGACTCAACCGGTGCACGAGCTGGAAAAACAGGACAAACTTTCAAGACCAGGTCAAAGGAGCATACAACATAAAAGTCGTTGAAATATCGATAATCTTTATTTGTAGAATAATGAATTCAAAATTAAGATAACAATTATTATAAACCAATATTTTTGCATGTTCTTGGTCAATGTTTCTCATAGATCCCTCGGCAGTGTCTAAATTTACATGGCTTCAACTTTTACAGAACGTAAGACTCGAGAGATTTGAATGATCCCATATTTTTCCAGCCTTATTGAATGAGCAAATTGTTTTCGATCGCAATTTATCAACAGCTGAAGGCTTGTCCGATATTCGGCTTCCCACCGCGTTCATTGTTGACTTGAGACAACAGTTTCGCCCGTATCCTCCTACCGTCTTCAGGTTGAAGCCAACAGTTGTTCCATCGGAAGATTGGTATTATGCAGCACTCCATTGCTTCATATTAATATGCTATTATAACCGAACTATATTTAACGACATTATATTTTGCTGAATTTTTAAAATATTTTCTTAAAATAAAATGGAAAGAGCTTATAATCTCACAGCTCTAGACTATTGAAAACTTGTGACTTGCACCTTGCATTATTGTTACCAGTCGAATGTGCGCTAGACATCTTTAAAGTTGACCGTCGCAATGCACGTAAATGACCATTCGCATTGTAGTCACGTGATAGTGGCTGCCAAAAGAATTGCTTCTCAAAATCTATAAGAATATTTATGTTATCCCGTTGCCAATAACTTGTAGGTGAAACAGAAGAGGAATTTTGGATTTGACCTTAGATCAGTACAAGGATGCCAATGTACACATAATCAACCTACGAGAGGCTAGTGAAGCCATGTCTTAGTTTTCCCTTCAAAACCTTCCCTCCTGCTAATACCTCTACCAAGCTACTTATGAATTAGTTGAGCCTCCAAATATGCCATACCGATTTAGTTCCTTTTTTGCATAATGTTTTTGAATATACTTCTCTTCTATTTCATTCTTCTGCTCAAGGCTTCATTTCTAATTTCAACCGTTCACTTGATTATTAACCCAAATGAAGCTGAATATGTTGAAAATGTCCGTAATAAATGCTTGCGTGAAAATATACAAAGCTTTTTTAATTTAAAACATGGTGGTAATATCAATTTCACAATGTAATTCGTTGTTCTATCATGCAGGAACTTAAGTTTTTTGTCTCTTCCGCCCATTGGTTCCTAGATATATTTCATGGCATCTCAAAGGATTTCCGAGAAAAGAGACGGTGGTGAGAATGGATGGGAGAGAGAAGGCACTTGGGGTTGGATGGTCGGTCGGCTCTCGGGTGGGAAAAAGTTGGGTGACTCACGGCGACGCGTCCGATATTAATCAGAGGGGCTCTGGGTGTTTACCGAGTGGAGTTCCTCTGGGTCGAAATTAAGCGCCTAGGAAACCGTCCATTATTGGGTTTCCCAGTAATGGAGGGCTGTGGCCTAAGCGTTGCCAACTCGGCTCAAAGGATGGGGTAACATCACTTATTTGGTTGCCCATACTACGTGTGATCGGCAGTGATTTATTCAATCGCTTTATTTACGAAAATACTGACTTCAATCGTTGGAATTAACGCTTGACTCGATCTGAAGAGTTCGGAATATTCGTATTTGAGTCGACTGGTATCCGTAACTCTATTTTAGTCTGTTTTGGAGAAGTGTTTCGAGTGTAAAGTCCAGTGAACATTAATTCATTGGCAGAACGGTGTCAAGTTTGCATTTTATTTTCCCCGGCATCAAAGTTCATCGTGGCCATTACTCAGGCTCGTTCAATTTCTATCGTCAGAGTTGGATTCTGAAGGGAGTACTGGGGATTTTTCCTGCATGAAAGTTTTTTATTACGTTTTCAAACCTTCCAATCCATTCGCAGTCATTTCTCTGCGGCAAAACAATGTCGCCGTGCTACGCTGACGCCTCACAAATGTCTGTCATTCATGTATACCTTCATTCTGAAGGAAAAATATTAAACTGCTTCCAGGTACAATCCTTTGCATGCTGGGAGCAGAGTACTCATGTTAACGTCACGGGAACAACAAAAGGACTAAACGATCGACGTCAAATGTCCACAACGTGACGAGAGGTATGGGAGGGGGGGGGGTCAAGAAACTGCTGCTATCGACGCCCGCTGTGTGAATAAAACGTCAGATAACGAGGACACCATGCAACGAAAAATAAATAGTATAGAACAAGGTTCACAATAATTACTACCTAACCCTAGAGGGTTAAAAGTTTACCTGGGGCAAAAACTGACTCGTCACAAACTCCACATCTAACATTCATGTAATTTATTATGGAATATTCTCTGAGTAAGGAAATTTTATTCATAGATAATTCACAAAGTAAAGCAGTAAGCATACCCTTATAAATATTTCCCTTTGTAATTCAAGGTCTTGAAAAGACAGAGCATAATTATCCTGGCCTTCAACTATTTTGATTCTTATGAAAAAAGATGCAGTTCTCCGCCGCTCAATGTTGTATCGCTCAGTGTTGTATAATGACAAACTGAAGGCATTTTGTCCGAGTGTGAACTCAGGAATTTCATAAATTATGCATACATTCATAAAGCTCTTCTTCTATAGGGAAATAATGGTCAATAGTTATGGACATCTGTAAATATTTAGTAAATATATATTATTTTTCTAACAAGATATCGGAATCAATTAAAGTTTTCTGATTATCGAAATAGAATATAATTGAAAGTAAAAAATAAATTTAAGTTGAACCAGTTTTCTCTCATTAAAGGAATTTTCAAAATTATTTGCAATGAGTAATATATTTATGAATACTTAATTTATGCATCATAAAGCATACTATAATTGTAATAAAATTTTGTTCTCGTCTTCATTTAATCAGTAAAAATAGCATGCTTTTCCCACTTTAAATCGTTGTGACGATCAACGAGAGTTATAGGTTAGGTAAGCTATTACCTACCTGTAAAAGTTATTTTTAAAATATGCTTTACCCTCAGTGGGCCTGTACGGTACAGATATTAAACTGGCTTTAAAAAATTTCTTTGCTATCATCAAATGTACTTAGACTATAAATCTTGAGGTGATAAAGTAAATAAAGCATCTAAAACTTTTAATGCTCCCCAAGCTGTAAATATCAAATGTTGTAAGGAATTCTAATTTTCCCAGATTAAGCCTATAATAATATTTTTATGTATATCCGGAGTATACTCCTCCATCAGCATCGAACTTAAAGATACTTAAAGATACTAAAGATACATCGAACTTAGTTTATGGTTAACCACGGGTTTTATCATCAATGTTTTTACTGATAAGTACTCCATTCAATTAAATACGATTTTAAAAATGCAGTACAACCAAAAATGATAACTGCCATTACTGATTTATGCTATGCCATACGGATGAATTTTGAGCTGGTGATTTTGCTACATTTTCAAACCGACCCCTTTATTGTGAAAAATCTACCAGCGTTACAAAAATACAAGATGGTTGAAGCGTTTACTTTGTGGAATTTCAATATGATAGAATGATTAAAACTTTGTAATGTTCCACACTGTTTTTATTAATGGTTTTAACAGTGCGGAACATTACAAAGTTTTCATCATTCTATCAGCGTTACAAAAATTTGTAAAGTAAAGAATATTCAACGTCAGTGGGGACTGGGTAAAACTATATTTCATCGTTATTACGATAAAATATAGTTTTTCCACAATTCCACAATTTTTACCCCTCTTCAAAAATGCGACACTCAAAATAAAGTGTTTTCCTCTGAAAACGACGCAACGTATAAAGGTTGACGATTTAAAGCCTATTTAAGTGGTAAATTTGCAATGATCGTTCTAAATCAGGCTGATGCCGACATATTGGTGATACGTTTGTATTTACTCAATAATTGAATTCTCTCAATGGGTATGAGTTGATATGCACTGAGTCGGTGTCACGAAGTTGTTTTACATCAATAAGTACGTCTATTATGAAAAAGGTGAGTCAATTATTTTTTAAAGGTCCTCAACAGGTTAAAATCGGTAGTATTCTAGACATGCATGAAATGAAACACGGATCAAAATAAATAATCACGCTCACAAAATTAACCCCGAAGCCTGTGCCGATCCACTAGGAACGGAAATGGTTCACAATGAGTCATAAAACCGTAGGCAATTCCAAAGAACGCACGACACGGGAATGGACGGCGCTGGAGGCAGCCCTGAAAGCAACGGCCGTTTTTGAATCACCACGCAGATTTCGGACAATCCACTGTACCCCCCCCCCCCCCTTACAGCCCGGCACGAAAAAGGCACTCTACTAGGCTCAGAGAGGCGATTTCAGCAATTTTTTTATTCGGCCGGACGGTTTAATAATTTATGCCCCGTCAACTTCCTGCATTAGAAATCACAAAAGCCTAGGCGGCGGCCATTTTGAAGGGGAGGAGGGGGCAGAGAGCCGTGGAAGGGCTCAATGTCCTTTTATTGCTGGCGAAATGTTTACCGGGAAGAGGACGGGATTGGTAGGAGTAAGGGATGATGGGGAGGTCGCCTCGAAAAAGCGAGCAAAACTGACGGGGAAATCGGCAAAGCGAGTCGGCGGAGGAGTGAGAAAATCAGCGGCGGCGCGGAATGAAGGAGGCCCTTGTGTCCCAGTGTGTTCCGCGGGCATCAAAAGGGAAACGACCGGCAGAAAGAGAGAGAGAATGAGTGAACCAAGGTGGGAAGGACGGATTTATGACGACGCTCGTCCTTTACCTTTTGTTCCGGAACGTTCGAGAATACTGGATGCAATGACGGCAAGAATGGATTCCGTGTCATCAGAAAAAAATATGCATACCTACAGCGAGAGAGAGGGACCATTTCCGTTAACCTGTACAAGCCTTCCATTACGCGCGAATCGCACGCACATGAAACCGGAAATTGCTTATGATTAGCGTCGGGACTGAGCACAACCCATGAGCAAAGTATATTTCGTCTTTTCCGACGAGGTTTCGCCAATGGTTTGGTGGTGAATCACTCGACTAGAGAATCAGATTGATTGGATTGTAAACATGATATCATACATGATCATTAAAAAGAGCTTTTTGTTTATTTTCAAGGACACAAAATTAAAATTTCCTGCCAGTTCACAAAAGCTAAGTATATGTTTTACCCGAGGTTCTACCAAAGGTTTTATTGTAAGTTGCCCCACTACAGAGCAACATATACGTATTTTAGACACCATATTAAGTTTAATTATTAAGAGTTCGTTTACCTTTTCGGAAGGAAACAAAATAAAATGTTGCGAGTTTGTACGGTACGTAAAAAGTAATGTCATGAATATTTAGTACATAGCTAGGCGATGACAATTATTTGCTGTGCCCTTGGCAACGTGGAGAAGAAACATCATATCAACATGGCCATATTCTTGCCACAAGATTCATGAAGGTTATGTAAATTACATTATATTTTTATTTTGTTCAATTGAATTAAATAATCTCAACATAGAATAAAATAATTCAGTCATAAATGTGGATTGCGACAAAAATGTTTAATGATATTTTACTGTAGCACTCCCTATTCTGGCATATAAAGTAAGCTGACATAAATTACTGGTTGTTTGAAATAAAAAGGCACCAATGATTTTAGCAATTATTCTGATTGAAGTATGCAACATATCTTATGCCTAAACATGAAAGTAAATGACAATAGAATGCCGACCGTCTTGGCTCACAGCTGGGGCAAATTTATTCTAGAGTAAATTTTTCGATTAATTGAATTTAGATTCGGCGAAAAAGAATGCACAGAGTTGGCGAAAAAAGTGGTAAACTACACGATCATATGGGAATCATAAACGCTGATTTAAGTAATAATTTATGCCAGTATTATTTTTGAAAAAACGGAGGAGTGGGAAACTAATTCATCATTTGTTCTAAAGAAAATTTATTATTTAGACACAGTGTTTCATCGACAAGCAAGCCTACAGTTGTGAAGTTTGTTTAACCTAAAGTGAATTCACCTTTTTTAAATCATTCGGATTATTTTGACGGTCGCTTTCTAGAAAAAATTCCAAAAATTCAAGTCTGTGTTTTTTAAAACATCTAGGTACGCTTTCCATCAGAAAGCCCCGCCTTCTTTTCACATGCACTGAATTATTTATTGTTAATTTGGGAAATGCATAGATATTTTTTTATTTAAATCTCCCTGCTCCAAGGGTATCCTGAAGTCTCTCACTCTAATTTCACTCCATAGGCCAAGGAAAAGAAATAGGATTTCTAGAAAGCAATCAAACCTTGCAGAAGGAGTTCCGGGAAAGAGGGTTTTTACTTGGAACTGGGCCGGGTTCACGGTGCGTGCTGCCATGAAAGAAGAACATAACACACTCCATTGACGCGCGGGAGGAGCGTGGAACAAAGCCGACGGACTGTACGTACTTTTCCGTCTTTCTTTTATTTTATGCGGCCGTGACATCCGAAAACCACCATCAACCGAGCGCCGTGCCCCCCAGCCTTGTGCCCGGGTGGGCGTGGGAGGTGATTCGCGGGGTCACTCATTATGGGCGGCCCGTCACATCGTCCTCTCGCTCACCCCTGAACGATGCACGTCACGTACCTATCTCATCAATGGGAAGTGCTCGTTCGATTAAAAAAAAAAAGGAATAGATTTGTGAGTACAAATACTTTAAAGAGCCTATAAAACGTAGAGGGAGGCTAAAGCGCTTCTCAATTTATTTTCCATCTCGCATTTAAGTTACAGTGTCTTCGTCTTTTCAGGATGTTTAAATTTCCCGTCGAGCTCAATGTTGTAAAAATAAGGTATGAGGCAGTATTTGAATTGAATGTTTTTATTATGGCAGTTGATACACCTTTTCTTTATCTATAGATATTCTTCAAAATACTAAAAAATAAAACTTTTTCGAGCATTCCGCACACACGCACACAAAATCTTTACTCGACCTGCTTTTTCCTATTCAGTCTTCTGCGAGAAGAATACTCCAGAATTATAAGAAAAAATATAAGATTTGATCGCGAAAAAGTAAGATTGTTTCAATGATGAGAACATTTCATTCAGTAGATTTAATAAGCGTAGAGAAAAATATCTTTCGAAACCATCGTCTAACCCATGATGTTTTAGATGATACATTCGGTGGTGGACAACAAAAGAAATAGGCCGATATTTTACATTTCCCTAAAAACTCCTTGTTATTATATCAGATGTTGACTATATTTTTCATTCAATACAATCAATCAGTCGATTGTGCTGACTGAATTATTGTCACAACCATATATGAGAAGGTACCCTTTTGCCATGTGTTGGTATAAACATCAAAATGGAGCAGTAAATTCCGTTGGAACTCAAAACTGTTAATGACAACTTTCCAGTTAAACTAAGACGAACTCAAATGAAACCACGCACATATATACATGGGCTGAATTGCAAATTAGAGAATCCGATTTCATTTCCCGGGCGCAAAGATTAAATCCGGCTAAAGCGCACCCCAGCTGTGCTCGGCAAAAAGGGAACGACGGGAATAATTCAAGCTCTCGAAAATTTCCACTAACCAACCGACGGACGCCATTGCGAGGCTCGTAGTGGGCGATGGTCGACGCCCCGGTAAAATTTTCCGCAGCGCGTCGGAAAAATGATGGAAGTAGTCTTGGGCGGCAATTATGTCTCTGGCGCCCGGAGCGATTGGACTCACTGTCCGACCGCTCTCAAAACCTAATCCTCTCGGACGCCGAGAGTGAGCGAATGACTGGATGTACGAAAAGGTGGCTGTTTTCATTATAAAACCCTCACACTCCTGTCCTTTATCCACGCCTCTCTTGATGGAAAGAAAACCGAAGAACAAATAAGTGATGGGAAGAAGGAGGGAAAACGAGGCGATTCATCGAGGCAAACTGAGCAAAATGGCCACACACTAGTTACTTGATCACCTTGTCGTGTCGCATCGTGTCGGCAAAAAGGATGACTAAGATGGATAGGGGCTTTTGCAAAATATCAAAGCGATCATTGTTAAAAGTGAAGGTATAAAATTTGTCTGCAGTGCAGAGTGAGTAAAAGTAGGTAAAGAAGTGCGCCAAGGAATCGTTTAGGCACCCCATGATATTTCGTATTTAAATTGACAAATCTTTACTTGAAAACAGGTAAAATAAAGCTTAATTTTTGTCTATTAATGATCAATTATATCATAAATTAGCATTTATAATTTATAGTATTCTATAAAATAAATATTAACGAAAGCAAAAAAGGGCGCAGATAAACTCTTTGGCACCTATAATTATTGATCCTATGGTCGGATTTATGTGATTGAGATGCCATATGCTAACTGCTGGAGTATTATTGGCCATAAGCACATGTGTAAATACGTTATAAGCTCCTTATGCCTTCTTAAATTTAATTTTATCCATATGTGGGTCAATGTTATTAGTATCGCCACCGCAATAAAAAATAACCGTGTCCACCAATTTTATTTTTCCGAACAAGCTTTGACATAAGCATGTCATTTTCACCGAAAATAGTTTTTAAACTTTATTTATTATTATTGAAACCCGATTATGAAACATTGTTTACTCTGGAAAAAGTTACGTATACTGAAAAGTGTATATTCAAACACAAAAAAATCGTTGGCTTAAGATTTGTTGCTTAAAACGTTACTTTTCTGTAATATTTAATTTTTCGTAGGTTATTTTGTGTCCAAAAAACACTTTTAAACCCTTAGAAGTCTTTGGAATTCGATTAGAAATCTACTCATATTCTTTGTTTTTCTATGTACAATTTTAAACAGAAGATGTTTCAAGACATTTTCCAAAAATCAATTTGTTTATTCACTGCTTAATTAATAGCACTCCAGGCAGATTTATAGATTCATCCTGTTTTAAACTGCATGCTTAAAGGAAACGTAAACGTTGACTAGGAAGGATGTGGTGGAATGTTCATGGTCTCTTCCATGACTTTAGTGAATTAAACTTTTCCGTTTGTCAATCCTATCTACTGCGCCATGTAATTATCCTCATAATATCGTTAACATTGAACTTAAAAAGAAATTAATTTAGAAATTGTGTTTAGTCTGAGTAACAACAGTCAATATGCATTACTTTTGTAGTTGGTAACCAACAAACATACGTACATTAACCATCACGCTCAATAAAGGAAGATAGCCGAGGTTTGTGAATATATCTATAGAGCACGCTGGGGAGGATCTCGCCAAGGCAAGATCCATCTTTCTGAAGCTTACAAAACTCCAGAAAATCCAACGAGATGGCTGTCTCCTCCAACTACCTAGATAAAATGACGACGTATTGAATATCCATTGAAAATCGATGGTATATTTAAGCATTTTAGCTGTCGAAACAATTTGAACTGATGTTTGGTCCAACCATTCCATATCTAATAAAAAGGATACATCATCCAACTTCTTTTTAGAGCATATAATAAATGTAAATCCAGGAGTAGGGCGCGGACAAATCTAAAAGAATTCAATAAATTATTTTGTCCTACTAATAGCACTGTGCCTTCGTGTGTCTTCTGGTTCACGTACCGTTAAATCACATCAATCCCTTGGTCTTTCTCGCTATATCCACCCCTACGTTTTCAACAGTACCATTAGTTATGTGAAGAAGGTAGCAAATACGGGCTTCTTACAGTTGATCGTCAACAAAAGGCACATTGAAGATCAATACATTTCCTTCCAAACATTATTGCATCCGGGATTCGCACATATTCCGCTTTCATACAAATTGTGTACAATATTATTTTGTCTCATAGAAAACTCAGAAGTATTTGTGCTGACGCCTATTGCCTTAAAATTGGACGCAAAGACAATTGCGTGCGGTACATCATGAAAATCCTATCATACTGGACAGAGTATTCGGAGAGGACAAAATTGTGAGGCACGCACCAATACTCTTGCCGTGCGTTTTGAAGGCACCAGTAAATTTTGAGGGGAAATAGTACTGATCTTCATACTACATCGTTTGTTGACCAAAATATGTGCAAGGCTCATAGTTGCTTCTATGTTCCACATAATTGGTGTAACTGCTACAAATGGAGCATCAAAACATTGTTGCTGAGCGTAAAAATGTGGACATATAGTTACCCTAAAAAAATGTAACGAGGAATGTCTGTGCAATGTATGAAACGTTCGTTCTCATTAGTTGATAACTCACCAAATATTTTATTATTCATCCATTTCTCTCATACGGGTCACCATCTTTAATTCTGATTGGTGGTTGCATAAAAAAGTCTATATAAAATAAAAAATGTTACTTATAGACGTTACGTTACTCATAGTTACCCTAAAGAAATATAACGAGGAATGTATGTGCAATGAATGAAACGTTCATTCTCATTAGTTGGTAACTCACCAAATATTTTATTATTCATCCATTTCTCTCATACGGGTCACCATCTTTAATTCTGATTGGTGGTTGCATAACAAAATCTATATAAAATAAAAAATGTTACTTATAGACGGTGAGGTGAGATAAGCAGTGTTATGTTTATGTCACGTGAAATAATATTTATTAATAGCCGAGTGGATGAAAAAATATATTAGATTATTGTACCATAGAACATACGTTTCTTGTAGCCTTTGCCTTAGGTCTGGAATATAACTTTGGTAAAACTCGGGGAAAACCCCTTTGGGAGTCCCAACTGAGAGTAAAAACAACAAATGATTCTCAAACGAAGCATTCTAAAATTTTCCACAGCACGCATTTTTAATAAATCTTTAAGCTATAGCTAGCGTAAATATACATATAGGTAGAATAGGCTTTAAAAATGTGTATCAGGAATTAATTAAGTACCTAATACTTCCTCCAAAAGTCACTATACATAATGACTTTTGTAACTAAGTAAGATTAAAAAAGTTTCGACAGTGTCATGTCATAATCATCACGTCATTAGTCCAGGTCGACATTAAAAAATGTATCTCGAGTGGAATTTTCATAGCTTGTGTTATTTTCACTCCTTGATGCAATAATTTCACACCGAATATTCTGAACAAGTTCGTTTTATGCTACATATGATTCACTACAAGTATAAAATTCGTAATTAGTAAGTGATGAAATGGTAGCATATTCGAAAAATCATCTCAAGTTTAATTTAATTAGGTGGAATTATTTTTATCACTTTGACAGATGAATTCTACTTCAACAAAGAAGAGCTTAAACCAGTTGGTTTTGTATTACATAGGATTAGGCGCGAGCATTAAATTCGCGTAGTAAGGAAAGAATCACCTTAAAGGAGAGAGATAGTAGAGAGGAAAATGGAGAGCAAAGAGGAGGCGGGGGAGGGAGGAGGTTGGAGTGGAGAGGTCACAGGTTTTCATGGAGGAGGGTAGAGGGCTATGGGTGAAGAGCGCCGGTGATGCAAGAGGTGAAATGGTTTGAGGCGAAATCACCACCAGAGGAGCAGCGGGAGAGCGAAAAGACATAGATAACCGCTCGTGCGACGCATTTTATGGCGCGGAAAACTAACGAATACCTGACCCCAAATTTGTGGGCGGGATAGGGGAGAGGGTATGTATGTGTTCTATTTTGCTTTCTCCTTCACCCCTTCCCCCCTCTCCCCCAATACATCCCTTTCAGCCATCCATCCCCAAACCCCTCCTCCCCCCTCTCGTATACACCACGTTTCACGATCCCGACCCCATTTTTACCCCTGTTGCAATCTCTCGGCTCCAAAACCAACCCCTGCCTTACCCCCGTAGGACCACACAACCAACCCACCCACCCTCCCAGCCATCCTCCCCCTCCTTGCATCCCCGAAGTCCAACAAGCCAACCAAAAATGGCCCATACACCCTGATACCCGTGAGCCCTACTTTTTTTCATCCCCCCCTCCCCACAAACCCCTTTGGTCCCCTAACCCTTGCCACGTCCCCAAAATTTTCAGTATTTTTTCTCCCTTCAACCTCACCTACCTTCTTTTTTGCCTTTTTCATTTCCCCATTATTACTATTGCTCGCTCTCGGATGAAATAACAATAGTTCGCAACGAGAGGCAACTCTCTTTCTCTGGCCTCGATGGGAAAGCCCTGAAATGATTGGGACGGACAATGGGTGGGACACCGTGTCGCGGACGCTAGATAGGCTCGCGGTCTGCACCCGAGGGTCGGGGGTGAGTGTGAATTTGAGGGGGGAAGCGATTTCCGGAGGTACCCGGAGGCTATTCCGACTCCGGGTGATAGAATGGTGGAGGCTAGTCTTCGTGTGTGGTATGGCTGTGCGATATCACTTCTCATCGACCACGATACACGAGAGATATCGCATCGGATGGAGCACTATCAAGCTCTGCGGTACTTTGGGCAAACGTATGAGCATAACTTGGTGGAAATATATGGTTTTCATGCTGCTGGAATTAAAATGAAATAGATAAAATAGTAAATTTTCACTAAATAGTTTATACTCTAGCTTCGGATAGAGAGATTACTTACCAATTTGTCTACTTTGAGCAAGTGCTGAAAACGAGGTGACATCTAAAATAAATCGGCATTTTTACTACTATTTCTATTGCAGCAACATATAGATATGATGAATTGCAATCGACTATTGCCGATAGTTTTTTTAAACCCGAGATATAAATTTTGACTCGAATTGTGTTCCGAGATTTTAGATGACAAGCAGCTCATGGAAACTAATATAGCCACTTATTAAGACATTGTTCTGAGGGTATTTATCACCTCCTCACGGTAACGCCAATTTCAGTCTTTAAGAATCGATGAAAAAGCAACATCTTATCTTTTTAGGAAATGGCCAATGAAAAACAAACTGTTAATGAGAAATTGATGAAGGGAGTGAGACTAAAACAAACTCGTCGGTTAACCTGTAACAAAGTTATCAACCAGAGCCGTATATACAGTAAACATTTTTGTACTGCTAAGGTTTTCACAGGAATGTTCATTCATATTTTAAATAAATGCTTGGCTGCTCTGAGTTTTCTTGAATAATCGCTCAACGTCTCACGTACTCTGCTGGGCACTTTGTCAAGAATAAATAAATATTCCTTAAACAGAGAGAAGCCGAAAATTAACTGCAGAATATGAAACATTTTCTTCAATAGTGTAATTTAGGATTTGATATATTTTATTACATGATGCAATATACCTCTACATACAATTCGCTACGTCTGTTTTGATACTACAACCGTATCGCAATCTGATACTATTACACCAGTCTGCATTTTGAAATTTTTTGTCACATGATTTATTAAAAATAGGTGTTCTTGAATCAACTTTTATGCTGATTCTAAAAATGACTTCCATTTTTTCTATCACGTCAGGTTTAATCACAAAATAAGAATTATGGTTTCAAGATTTTAACTACTGTAAGCATAGTTATATTAACATTAATTCATGCAATGAAAATTTCTATAACAAAAATGAATGAAAGATGAATAAAACTTCCAAGGTAACAAAACAATAGCAGCAATTGTACCAATCTAAAACTCATTACCCTGGGCCAACCTAAGGCTCATTAGCTTGTACAGTAGGACCACGCTAATCTGACCTCGGATGGTCCGACTCCTCGCTTAGTCTGACCGTGCCGTCGCTTATCGGTGTTTGTTTACAGTGTTGTCCACACCAATGGACATTGTGTGGATACGGAAATGGAGCAACATCGCAGCAAAACCGAGATTGCCGTCTGCTAAGCAAAAGAACATTACAGACTATTTTCAATCAGTGAAAGAACATTGAATCTGCAGTATAGTGCTTCATGACGTTCATAGTTTGTCATAGTGAAACGATCATAGTGTTTATTGTGTTTTATGGTGTTTCATGACTCTACAATTTATGTTTCTCTTCATTTATTGTAAGTATTTTTATCGCAGTGTACTTTTATTTATGCATCTGTAAAACCGTACATTAGCAATATTTTCCGTTTAAACTACAGTTTTATCGCGTTTTTATTTAAATAAATGTGTTCCTCTGATAATCCGACCTTTTTGTGTTCCGACCATGCTCTCGCTCCCGTTAGTGACGGATTAGCGGGTATCTACTGTATTGAGAAATATCCCTCGCAGGATAATTACCCGCTGGCACATATAATGCACTTATCAATAAATCTTAGAAGTTAAATTGGGTCCATTCTGAAAAAACTATACGTGAAAGAAGAAAACTAAGGACAGTTCTGAAATCAGCATATCAAAGTTAGCTATTATCACTCACTAGTTTTCAGTCATCTGATATCATGCAGACTAGTATTATTCGGATATCGCACAGGCGCATGTGCATAAGGGAGGGGTTGCGGTCACCTGCCCTCCCGAGGTTTTGCCAGCGTGGTTTCCGACACCAATGACGGCAGGAGAGGATGACGCTCGCCGTTGCAACATGGACGGCGGATGAACTGGTTCCTCGCGTTTCTTTTATTTTCGGTCCGGAACCAATGGACCTCGCGTGACACTGTTTCGATGACGAGGCCGAGTTTTCCGAAAAACCTCACTCCATCCCTCTCTCGCACATCACCTCTCTGCTCTCCTCTCAATCACACTGCCGCCCTCTCCCCACCCCGCGTACAGCCATTCCACCCCCGCGAAGCACGAATCGTTCCGCTGAATCACGTCGAATGAGTTGGATTCGTCGCCCCGAGTCGGTAAAAATGTTCGCGGAAGATAAATCATCCGGCGGCCAACAGACCTCTCTCTCTCTCCTTTCAAACCCTCCGCACAAACCAACTTCAAAATGGGAACTTTTGCCAACGAATGAATGGGCGACTTAATTACCAAATCAAATGGCGCCAGGTAGTCCTGGCAGGCAATCTCCACCATTTTACGTCCAATGCATTTTTCTCCTAACGTTCTATTCGCTGTTTTTTTAAAATGAAATGAGGCTTCGAGTGAAAACATTTTCCGTGCTTTTTTAATCTTTTTTCTGCAAATATTTCCTATTGCAGCGAAGGAGACAATCGCACGGGTTATTTCCTAGCAAAAGGGAATAATATTTACGGCGTTACTCCTCTTTTCCCGCTGAAATAACAATACAAAATCAACGAATTTTGACCCCCGCTGTCGAATTAATAAGATTGCAAAATTTTTCAGGAAGATGGAAATGTAATTTAATGAGTATATTTTCGAAGCGTTTACTTGTTCATCCCTGAGAACGAAAATTTAGATGGCAATATTTTCATTAATCAAATGAATCATATGGGTAGGTTTTACAAGCAAAGGCTCTATTCCTTAAGTCGTATAATACCAGTTTCGAAAAAAATTCACGGCAATAGATAGCTACTGCCTTCGAAATAACGACCCAAAGTCACCGCTCTCTGACCCAGATGGGGTCTCTAGTCAAATTGACAACTAAATGATAGTAAGGGTAAGCTAAGTTTGGATAAACGACTAGGAAAGGAAAAGGAAGCTTAAAATAGCTTATTATCATCGCTTATTAAGAACTATGTAGGAAATGGTAGTATAAGGGCGGAAAGAAAATCGGCGTCGGCCTTAGCTTACTCTTATCAAAAGACGCCAGGTGGCCGCAGTTTGCTCCCACTCCACGAACAAAATACTGCACTTTAAGTGATCTCAAACTTGCACGAAATAAGATTTGTTGTAACCCTGAAAACACTTCACCAATTTGAAACCGGTACCTTAGGGAAGGAAAGTCAGTACTCTAACCATCTTACATACCCAATCCGCACAGATGAATTATATTACCGAGGTTCCGGCTTTTAAATCCGGCAGTCTTGTAAATTTTTCAGAGGAATTTCAATATATTCTTGGATGCCTCGTGTAAGGGTGGGTTTACACTAGCAAGTTACTTCTGCAAGAGCTTGCGGAGGAATTTTTTTCACTGACGTTTCCACGAGTTAGTGCAGAGCCAGATTGGTTGATGTTTACCCAGACAGCTATACGCTTTTGTGAGCGACTTGCTGAAACTTTTAAAAGTTCTTCAAGCGGACTTGCAGAACCGCTTAAACCAGTCATTTTTGTCAAAAGTCGCTTACTGCGAGTAACATGCGCAATTAAATTGCTATTATTTCCCACTTTAAGACACTTAATTTGCAGTACTCAGCTGGTTGGTCGGTTCCATAGGGAAGCGACCGACAACTTTGGTTACTTGCATTATTAGGATATATTGGAGGTGATTAGGGGAATAGGATGAAGTGTAGAGAGAAACCCAGCGTCGGGAATGGCATGCTTTTAACGAAATACGCCATGTAGTCTACAGCTAACGTCCAATCCGACAGATGAGGTGGTACACTTTGCTTGCTCTTCACGGGGAATCCAAGCAAGGACAGGGCTTCAATGAAAACATTTCCACATCCACAGTCAGTACAGTGATAGAGAAATTAGGAGGCAGTCACCTGCGTGAAGCGTGACGCCAAGGCAATTGCTGGCAAAGGAGTGAAGGGGAGAAGAAAGTAAATGGAAGGCAACGCTGCCCACATAAATGCATTTAACTTGAGAGGCCGAGAGAGTGTCAAGAGTACGTATCGATATGTTTACGGTGAAAAACGGAGCTGCATGAAAAATCGCTGATATTGTTCGAAACCCAATGGTAAAGCTGATCTAAACATTTGGAAAAATAGTCACAAAGAGGTAGAAGGTCCTTAACAACTGATTGAGCATTTTGAAGTTGACAAAAGATGTGGCACCGGTGGCGACGGGGTAAATTCTTCACCTGCTAATGCAAGGGTCGTGGATTTGAGTCCCGCGTGAGTGTATTTTTTCAATAATGAGGACATGGGAGTATGTGTTCGTTCATTGTTGCTTGTTGACTCACCCGGTTGAAAAGGCCGGTTGAGCTGTTTGCGGGGTTGTGCGATTAAATTGAAAAACATATTCATGACCTTTGGAACCCTATTTGTCAGTCAACGCGGAAACGAACTTACTCCCCTGTGTAAATCTATCTCGCAGGCAATGGAATCTTCCACTGAAAAAAGTCTGCGCAACTGTCACCATTTTTTTGCTACCACTATAATATATCAACCATTCCATCGTGATCCCCAGTACTCCGTCCGTCGAATGTAACGTAAAGCTGCAGACCTCCTGGTACTTTCACAAAAGAGTGGTCCGACGCCGACACGATTTTCCCTCTCCCTCGCCTTCCAATCCTAACCATTCAAATCATCAACTTGGGGAAAGGGGAAGTCAACTTGGTTCTTAGTCACCCTTATGACTACTAAAATGCATAAACAAATATTTAACCAGAGTCGGCTGGCTTAATACCCGTCGCATATTCACTGAAAAAAGTTCAAGGCGTTAAATATTTCAAATAAAGAATACAAGCTAGAGGATCAGTATTGATTTCAGAGAGAAGCTTTCCGCAGAAATGTTGACTGTCAGTCAAAGATTAGCAATTCGGAATGCACTTTATGCTCATGAATATCGGATTCACTGTCATTATTAATGGAATGATATCAAGGCGAGGGAGACGGGGAGCTTGAAAAGGAATTTCCGTGGCATACAGTCAGGTTGGCTTTCGGTGTCCCATACATTTCTACGAAATACTTAACGGGCACTCGAATCATGCTGATTGGGTGATTAGGCTAGCCAGCCGTTACCGAATTAGCATTCAAAAAAATATCTACTGGAACGGCGTACGGTGGCCTCATGAACTAATAATTAGGGCACGGGAAAGTATGATCGGAAGCAACGCAATAGGTCCGCCCCGCATAATGCACTGACCGTGAGGAGGAGCGCACATGAAATGATGACGCATATGCTTGACGCGCGTAACTGAATAACGCAGAGAAGTAATTGAAATGTATGAGCGAGAGAGAAAGAAAGGGTGAGATAGCAAGGGAATGTCCAATTGCGGCATTCGCTGATTGAGACCCAGACGTTACTTTTCCCTCCTATACATGCATCCCGCACTAGTCGTTCCTTTATCAATTTCGTTATCCGCGCGTCCATCCAAAGAGCGAAGCGGAGGACGTAGTAATAGTGATCACTCCTCCCCGGGGGGTCGATGGATAAAATCGGTTCATTTTCCTGCCGACAATTAGCATTCCACGGTATTAGCGGTCAATTATGCCACTTGGTCTTCAAATGCAGCGGCGAGCGCTCAGGGAGCAGAATCGCGTGGGTCATTGGCGTGCGAGTAGAATTCTCATCTGCCATCTCTCGAATTTCCCAGCATTAGTGAGACTAATTCTGCACTAATGTGCGTTCCCGCCTCGCTTGTCTTCAGTTAACTGCTCAGTCGGGGGGAATGGTTATTTTTATCCATTCGTTCCGCGCCTCAGAGCATAATTACAACATTTTCCTCTGCTCTGCTACGGGATGGATTTTTGAAGTGAAAAGTACAGTCACCAGAGCTTTTGTAACGGTAGCGCTTCATCTAATCTAGTCAGTGCCGCGCCGGGTTAAAATAGCTCGTACATGAGAGTGAGGGAGAGAGTTGCTGGCGTTCCCTTTGCCGCAATTGTATCAAGGACGTTTGACGAGCTCTGAGTTTTGTCACAACGGGATTCCCCACAAATGATTCCAATTCCTAGTAGCCTCTCGTAATTGCGAAATTTGTTCAAAACCTCTGTGGACTACTCTCCGCGAAAGCCGCATGCCGTCGCATTTGTACAGCCGCGTTTGTCCATCGACGCCGGAGTAAAATAACCCACAAATTCTCCAGATTGACAAATTTGCGTCGCAATTCCAGCCAAAGAGTATATTTGGCAACGTTATTATTTGCTTTCGCTACCAAAAGGATAATACGCTCTCAGTCACCATGCTTCAAACTTACTTGAATATTTGAATACGATGCGAGTGACTGTAGGTTATTTTACTATGGTCAGTAAACATACAACATGAGACTGAGTCCTCCAAATGATTGGATTGACACATACTCGTACTCGCCGCCTATGGATTTTGATTCCTCATTTGAGTACTCTTGGGGATGCATTCGCATATTTGTTATAAATTGCAGCGTTTGTCCTGAGCCAGTATCATATCAGTTCATATCGTTATCAAGTATACATTTCATGTGAATGTGTTTTAAAGAATCGAAAACGTAGCACCAGTCGATTTCTAAAACTGTTCTCTAATGGATGCAAAGTATTTTAGATAGCAAATTATTGAAATTGTCGTAATATTTCTGCATATTTAGGGCATAAATCCAACCGTATGACGACATCAAAGAAACTTTTATGAGATTCAAGGACTCCCCTAAGGTCGCTATTTCCAGCATTCACGGCAAGGATAATCTAGGTACTCAAGTTAATGACGCCATAAACCAGTGGGAGCCGGCCTTATTGAAATTTGTTTTTTTTTGGAATTTAAAATAAACTATATTCAGGCAGCAATAGCTAATATATATGACTCCCAGATGAACTCCCAATATTTTCCTATTCCTGGAATTAATGTAGCTTCTGCTAATAATCTCCGGAAAAATCACGCAAACACCCCATTAGAGCAAGGGAGATGAAATGTCAGTGAAGCCGGAAATATATTACGTTTTTATCAATCATACAACTCGTCAGTCATACGAAAGCCTTTGAAGCTTCTGTTGACCTAATCATCTCTGAATTCTATTTCATATGTGGTACCCATTATATTTATGACCAACTTTGATACCCTTATTTTAATTTCGCAATTGAGTAACCTCTTAAAATAGTGAAATTACAAGTTATCGCATTTTAACAAACGAATTATAGTCCAGTCAAACGATTTACAATAACAATAGTATTTCACATAATCACCAAAATTTACAAAATTATTACATATATTTTCTCTTGTATCCATTCGGTAGTGTGTATATTTTAAACGATCCATTTCATTTTAAGCGGGTTGCATAATAAAAAGGAAGAGCAGATTGAGTAATATGTCCATAGGTTTTAACAGAGGCCAAATCATGATAAACTAATGAAAAAATAATTCCCAGTGCTAACTCTGCTTCGAATTGTGCCTGCTGCTAAAAAGATCCTTACTCTTCTTCCTTATTTTGTAAATCTTACAGGACCACCGATGAGCCATTATCGTTACAGAAAATACCGGAACAGAAATTACACGGGAAAAATTACCTTTCTTATCTTTTTTCAGGGACAAATAATAATATTGAGCAGCCAACAATTTTTTTCGTAAATTTGAAAAATAAAAATTTTTCCAGAAAATCCGACCTTCGCCTCACCTGGATTCCATTTTTACTGACATTTTGCTATAATTATTTACACGCTTTCACTCGAAAAATCAAGAGGAGTAATAAAACTAAGAAGGTTCTCATAAAATTTGATGAACGGTTACTAAATTAGCAATTCTACCTCAAGCAAAAACCTTCACATAAATTTAGCGTACGTATTGTGTCCGGCCTGTTGAAAAAACGATATGGCGCCCTTGAATAACAACGGCATCGCGACGTTGTCAATCAAAAGGCCGAAGCAGATCCGACAAGCACGGAGGACGATGGTGTCCTCGTAAAGAACTAATTAAGTTGCATATAAGTTGTGTGGAATAAAGTTAAAGGCAGGACACCAATTTACAAAGCTCCTTCAGTTTATTGAGAAGTGGACTGTATGTTACAAGTTCGGGCGGGCAGCTGCTGCTGCCTGACGTGAAGGCGAGAGATGAGAGAGTGAGACGGAGCGAGAGCGGGGCGAACAGACCTGACGGCGGAAAGTAGAATGCACAGCACGCGCATGCGCCCGAGCTACCTCCTCCCACTGCGCAAGTCCAAACCCAAACAGGTGGGAGGTACAAAAACCCAAACATAAGTTCTAAAAAGCAAGGCGGCAGGGGCGGGGAGCGGATATGGGCCCTTGAAAGCAGCGGAAGCGGAGCGAGACGGAAAATTAGTGCGTAAAAGCAACCAGAAAGAGGAGGAAAAAAATAAGGAAAATGTGAAAGGGATCAGTTAGTCTTACAAGCTGAGCGGAGGTAAAAAGGATGGAGACAGGGAGAAGAAGGGAATGGTGGGGTTAAGACACGAAAGTGCGGAGCAGGTTATTCTTATGTTTTTATTCTTTTTTTCAGGGGTCTTAGCGGAAGAGGAGGAGAGAAATAGGTTGGGATGTGGATTGGAATGAGAAACAAAATCCTGGAACGGAAGGATAACCAAGAAAAAAAAACAAAGGGGAAAGGAAAAAAGAGCAAAGATATGTTTATGGGATATATACCGGTGTATGATATAGTCCAGCGGTCGACAACTGGTATGTGTACATTCGCCACATTCTACATGAAATTGAATAGCAAGCCGGGTGCATGCTACCCCAAGTGTTGACCTGTCTTCAAGAAATGGATAGTGTAGGGATTATTTAATAGTATGATGTAATATCATTAAAATTACCTTTATTAGGATTAAAATCATTGGATTTTAAGCTAATCTAGCGCTGGTCTTTTTCCAATGACCGACCTTAAAGGCAGAGACGTGAAATGGGTATGCTGAAAGAGAAAGGACGAATGGAAGTGCGGTAAACAGCCGTAGAAGTGATAGACATTCGAGACTTGTCGACCATTAATCGCCCGAGGGGGAGAAGGAGATCTCTCTTCGAAGAAAACTCAACAGCTCCCTCTCGCATTACACGGACTAAACCCCTTAACCGACCTCCTACTCTTTCCTATCCTTCTAACCACCTCCGTATCCCTTCTGCTCCCTGAATTCTCCTTTCGATCCCTGAAAACACGGCCTCACTTACATCCACCATTTACTCCAGGATTAGCTTCAACGGCCGAACGCCCTCTGACATTCTTCCCCCACTTGTTCCCCCCTGGGTTCGCCCCATGGCCCTCACGGCCCCTGGCCCATTTTTCAAATACCTACCTCCTCGGAGGCGGAGGCAGTTTCGTCGATCGGGTTAACAGGGTGGCGATGCGGTCAAAAATCTCTCCGAAGCCCTATCAAAGCGGTGGTGGCTCCATGCATACGCTGGGAGAGACCAATTACGCGCTCTCCTTCAGGTTTAACACCTTTCGCCGCAGAGACGACAACACCCGAGGAGGGGATTCCTCCGAAAAACAAACTCTTGTTTTATTGGCTTACAGTGCTTCTTCGCATTATGACTAAGGTTTTAATGGCTTACAAGTGCTTTGGATGATGTGAAAAAAGCCCAACATATTTTTGTTGAAACGTAGTTGGTGCAGATTTATGATTAGGCTTCAATTTGGGCGTGGTGGCTAGTAAGGATGTTGTACTAATTCTCTCGAGACAATCTGTACATCAGCGAATCATAGATGTTCTGACGTGATTCTTTAGGCCAAAAATTCAAAGTAAAGGGCTGAATTGACAGATAATACTTGTTTTATTACGTACATATTGATTTTCCTAGGCATTATTCCTTGCGGGAAAAGGAGATAAGAAGAAATAATTTTCCTATCCTACGCTGATTTTACGCTGGGAGTTACGCTGGCCCCAGCAAAAATTAGCAGTAGCTCAGAAAATATTTTAGCTTACGAAAGCTAGTGGTAGACAAATTTTCGAGCAAATCTCAACGTACCGAATATATTTTTTTCTCTTATCTCTTACAAACAATAAGACATGGTAATGATGCAGGCGAGGACAAATGGAAACCAAATAAAAGATAAACTTTTAAATATGTGCGTGAGAAAAAATTCCTCAGCCAACATTATTAGAGGCACTAAAATGTAGGACACAACTGAATTTATCCATTTCTATTTACAAAAACATGAGCAAGAAAACTTCCGAATTTATAAGTAAAGTGAAGTCTAATAGTGATTCGAAGAATTTCTAAAAATGCAACGCATGTAGATCAGGGAGTGGCAAAGGAGTTTTCGTATACTATGTCCATTGTACTCGGCGCATCAAAATAAAACTTCCGTGACTATTCAGGTGTTAAAAGGCGGGGGCGAGCAGTAACGGGTAGTGACTCTACATAAAACACTCAGAATAAATCCACGTACAAGCTTAACATCTTGGCGTGAAGTTGGAAAGCTGTATCACATTTTTTATCAAATCAGTCCCAGGTTTTTTTTATGCCACTCTGTTATGGTCGGGCTTAAGCAAACAAGGTCCACACTATTTCACGCGCACGGAAGGCGGGTGGGTACGCTGTATTCTGTGAAGGGATCAAAAAATAATGATGGATGAAATATGTGACGCATTTCGTGTGTCACATATGGGCTTAAAGCCTGTTTCCAGCTTTGTCAGACCCTGGAGGACAAAAGACTACCCTTGGCATGCTTTCGATTCATCATTTAATTGATTGCGTCATCGCAGAGTCTCCCATCGACCTAGATATAGCAGATCTCGCGACCTCATTAACCGGCGCTCTCCAGTGTTCATTCGGTCCCCACTTATCCAAATTCTGTACCCAAGGTGGATCCACCTTCCAACATGCAAATGAGCAGCGAATTTGGGATCGAAAATTCATTCGAGTGCTTTGTACTGGGATGCGTAGCTGCTAGGGAATGCACTTTTAATGGTGATACATTTTAAAGCACTGAAAAATACTAGAACACCTCAAACATTTACTTCGTTAATTGGTATTTTCATGGAATACATCCACTATGCCTCATCATTACTTTAGGTTTCTATTAATTCATATTTATTTTCAATTTGGAGGACTTTTTGATTTTTTTGGAATAAAAAGTATAGATATTTTCCATTCTGGATTTTTCTATGTCACTTGCATGTATAACAAAGAAAATGTTCTATATATTTTAATTAAGCTTTGTGATTTTTATAATAAACAAGATAAATTTAAAAATTAAGTGTCTACCTAGCAATATAGATTGCTAGTCAAAAAGAAAGCGCCATTGAGATCAGTGGCTGCAAATAAGCACGACCTAATTTGAGAGCAATAACATTGTAGCCACCAAATATTATGATCAAAGAACGTGCCAAGGATATTTTCTGTATGTTATTCTGATTATTTATATATTTCTGCCAACAACTTATGAGCATTAAAAATATTTCAGAAATCCCAAAATCTCCAAACCATCGCAACATATTAAGAACTGTAAACCATGTCTATAGTTAACTATTAATAGTCTTATGTCAATTCCCGCAGAGTACCAAGGATATTTTCTGTATTTTATTCCGATTATCTAAATAACATTCCCGCTAACAATTTGTGAGCATTAAAAATATATCAAAGGTCCCAAATCTCAAAACCACCGCAACAAACTAAAAACTGTAAACCATGTCCAAGGTTAACTATAAAGGTTAACTATATAAATAGTCTTATGGCAATTACCGCAGAGTACCAAGGATATTTTCTGTATTTTATTCCAATTATCAATACGTTTCCGCAAACAATTTATGAATATTAAAAATATTCCCGAGGTCCCAAATCTCCAAACCACCGAAACAAATTAAGAATTATAAACCTATCTTCTTAAATTTGTACGTTACCGGTTCGGCCTCTCTTATCACACACCGCTCCTTACCAATAGCTTATAGCCTTGCCATGGCTGTTCTTTGCTATAAATTCCGAACGCACGGATAACGCTCACAAAGAAACTTATTCACCAGCTGAAACTCATTAAAAATATCATTTTTAACTGTCTCAATTTATACAATAACATTAATGAAAATTTAACACAAAAAAGAGACATTGGTTATGAAATCCGACAAGACACTTGGAAATTACTAATAGTAATGAACAATTCATTTAACGTAATGGATTTAAGGATAATTCCTTTCAATATTTGGCTCGTGACCTTGAATTATTACCAAATGACTCTTTCAGAGTTAACTTTACAAACAAATTACGTTCGCATACCAACACTCGGACAGAAATAAATAAATAACCGTTTAAAAATACACTAAACACCCTTTAAATTAATATTTCAAACGCAATGGTCTAATAGGACGATTATGATCACACATGTGACAATTTACGTTCCTCGGGGTGTGCGACCTGCGTCGGCCTTTAACCACTCCGATAGTCTGTCTGGCGTCAATCCGCGTCAGCTGGTCTCCTTTCCCCGGACGATTTATTGTTATTTTTCACACTTAGTTATCACTATGCAAAGTTAACTAGCTTACGTAATTAATAGGCCGAGTTGACGTGGAGATGTTCCACACAAGTCATCAAATAGTATTGAAAGATCCCCGAGGAGTGGTAACGTCACCTTCAAGTATCCTGCAGACAGCATTGTTATCATCATCTACGTCGCATCTGGAATATACTGGTGAATGACTGTGCTCGGAGTGGCGTCCCTCTCAGGTATTGTTATTTGGAATAACGTGATTGGTGCTCCCTGATTTTAGCCCTGCTTAATTCGCTCGTAATGTTTATTGGTAGAGCTGGGCAGCGATACGCCAGTTTCGTACTCCGAATCTCCTGAATCGCTCGTATTGCCTGCACCCTCTCACTATCACTAGACACATGCAATATGTAACAGGTTAGTAATGCTCCATCAGTCTCACGACAGATATATCGTAGTGCTACGAGATATTTCTTTCGAAGCCTTCAATTATTGTACAACCGTAGCCCCAATGGCTTGGGAATGACGTCCGAAGTCACCTAATATCTTTGGTATAATTGTTAATTTTCTCTTAGTGCATGCTCGTCTAACAATACCGTTTAATATTCATACATGCTAACATGTTATAAAATCTCACTCCAAATATTTACACAAATCACAATCTCAGAGCCATTCAGTGGTAGTAACACACGCACCACTCTATCCATTCACCCTTCTATGCTGCCGCTGATTCATTCATAGCGCCCATTGTCGGTTGTGAACATGCCCACTTTCACAGTTAATTCGTACAGATTGTATTATTATTTCGCGCCCCTTAGTTCCCGTCTCGTCGCCTCCATCAGGGCTTTCTGCAAATACCGTCCAACTCCGTCCACTCAATGTTCACATCACTAAGTCTACACACACAAACACAGCAGATATATTTAAATTCATTTACAGCAATAAACATAGATGAAAAATTATATATGAGGAAATGCAGACTGTTAGCTATCTTTCTGTTAATCTGTTTTCCGCATCGCCATGTGACAGGGCAACTCTCGTGCGTTACAAATTAACGAGATGCCATCCACCCTTAGTCGCCTTCACTTTGCGTCTAGCCTCGCGCCGATTTGGTCGTGTTGTCGCCTTGTATTCTCGTGTGGTGTGCTTGTCCTGAGTTTGAGTGAGTGCCAGTGCAGTGTTACTTCTAGAAAATTTTTATATTTGATAAGTGAAAAGTGCCTCTCTCCTCTCCTGTTTGTAGCTATTCAACTACGCACGCTGCTGCTCCATTGAATTCCCTGATGACGTAGGACCCCTCAAATAGGGATAGGAACCCGTGTTAAATTATTTTCTGCTCATCAGATGATGGGCGGGTATTTATTAAGATTTTAATTCTTACTTTACATGTTGTATTTTCCTTCTTGACCGCGTAAAATAACTTCAGAAAGTACCGTCGTTATTCAACCAAACTTTTATCCTGCATATATAAGAAATATGAACTTCAAACTTTTAAAAATAATGCTTGCTTCCCGTTGAAACTGCTACGGAAATTTGTTTTTTATTTTAAATAACATTTCATCAAAGGCCACAAAAGAAAGCACACACGAGAAAAACTATCAGGAATAAACATTTGCACGGATCAAGTAAGAGCTGAAATTTTTGGCGAAAGGACCGTTAATGATAAGAAAATACACTTTTCATAGGATTTATAAGATCAAATTCAAAGTGTCATTGCATATGATGCTACTGTCTTCAATAAAAGGGATACCGTATCCATGCTCAGTGAAACACATCAGGAGTTGGTGAGACTGAAGGTTTTTTTGTTTCGAAAACAGACGGTTGTCTCGCTGAAGCAAATCACGCACCTTAGACAGCAGTAAAGGCAAACAATGCATCAAGAAAATTTTACATTCTAAAACGCTAAACCCATTCTAAAATGTGCAGTGAGTTATTCTATTCAAAGTACACTTTTTTATTCATCGTGTGAAATTTCCTTCCGAAAATTAATTTCTTTTTCTAGTTTTCCTTATACTCCAAAATGGTACTTCGTTAACTTTTTAAAAAAGTGAAAAGATGCCATTTTTTAAAAATTCACAATTCTTCTAGTGAAAAACGGCCGAAGTACTGAAAAAGTGTCGAGAGGTATTGAATTATAGTCTGATTTGTGACTTCAACGCAGCTCATAAAATACTGGTATATGGTTCGAAAGGTAGTTTTTCATGCTTTCTTGTCTGTAATAAAAGAATTTATTTGAGATGAATTGCATTCATTAATTAATTTTATAATATAATCTCCTCTTTCATTAATGACTCTCTCCCAACGATGGAATGATTTCTTCACCCGTGTTTTAAGACGTCTCCTGATTTGGAGTTGAATAAGTCGTCCAATGGGTCCATTTAGCGTAAAACCACTACAAAAGTTTGCTTCAAACCAATACAATGCGCAATAATAAGTGACTGCAGTCAATTCACTCAGCTGTTGTATTAGGATCACTGTAATCCTTTATTCTGTCCGAAGAAGCCGACACCAAAGACGATGAATTTCGCCATGAAAAAATCATTTGACTTGATCGGGATTCGGTATCGGGATCTCCCAATTGCGTGTAACTGCCTAAGACACCTGACTGGCAATTGGGAGATCCGGATTCGAATCCCGATCAATTCAAATGATTTTTCCCATGGCGAATTTCATCGTCTTTGGTGTACACGTTCGCACCCTTGCGCGTGACTGCGTACCACGTCATTTGTGCAACCGCAATGATTGGAAAGTTTAAATATATTAATAAAAATGCCTTTTATTCTTTTAAGCGTTCCATTCTACCAGGGATAGTGTGTCCTCTGCTTTATCACTTTTAAACTTGATTCATGGCACGTAGAATGTGTGAGTACCTTTGGTGGTTATAAGTTTCAGAAAAAATCCCTTACTTTAATCAACTGACGTCATTTGAAAAAGTTAAATCCGCCAATTGACTATGCTTTTACGTATAATACACGGTATTAGCTTGGAGGAAAACTATAATCTCATGAAAATGACTGTTTGTTCTTAAATGCGAGGAAAATTATGCTGATTTCATCATAAAACGTTTATGGAGTAACGCATAGAGCACCAAACTCATTTGAAGATTTGGAAACAATTACAATTCAACTCTGGGCATTCCAAACGAAAGCCAATTATTTCTAGGTTTATTTTGGATTAGTTCATTAATTTACCCAAAAATGCCCAATGTTCGCTTATATAGAAGCCATTAAGACATTAGCATTTAGACTTCTAACTTAACTATTAGGTCAAATTGAAGCTCAATTGAAGTTCATTGTTAAATTTTAACCCTTATGCAATACATGGATAGTCAGTGGCTCTTTAATGAAAAAGTATGACTCAAAAGTATGTGACTCATAACAATGATTGAACTTAACAGCTTGGTGCTACTCACAGTATTGCAGTTATATTAGTGCAAAATCCATTTCCAGACAGCAACTACTTAGCGACTTAAATATTTTAATAGGAAGTACATGATACAAATGTTTACCCCTTTCACGACGTTTTCTGCCAGTAGCCTAAAGCAGAAACGAATGTGAGAAGAACAAAACTCGCAACAGCTATAATATATGTCAAAGAGTTTCAATTCAAGAGAAGCAAGAATTTAGTGTGAGAAAATGAATTGAGTATTGGCAACATCTTTACACGCATCTTCACGCAAAATAATGAGATTCCATTTTTACTCTCGCGAAACCGTTTTTTCACCATAATTTCCAAATGTAGAAACATTACTTACAACCAATTACAACCAATAAAGTTGTGATTTAACATTCCTGTTCTCCCTTTTCCAAGCTACCACCGAAGAAATCACCCGAGAGGTATAAAATACCTCTTCAATAGTAATATCGGTAATATCAATAGTGATTGGAAATGGTCAAACTTCACTAATTAATTTAGTGAATGTTTCCCATCGACTGACTTCGCACAACTGTACACTGTACACTGATTCATATGCACTTACGTAATTAAAGGCCTTTCATTTAGATTCTTAGATGTCGATTCCAGCATTTATTACCTCCGTAATTTTTGTCTAGAGCTGAGAAATTGAATAGCTTTGTCGATTGACAAAATTTAAACCATCCATATGCTTCCCTAGAGATTAATTAGAAAAATATTTAACCACATAAAGGTTCAACTGAGGCATCGATACTACGTAGGAAAGTTAAATGAAAGTTAAATAAACCTCATTCGATTTAAGTACGTAACCTGAAGTAAACTTCTGAGTTGATATTAAAGAGTAGTAATTAAATATGTGTGTAATTTCCTATAACAAATGATTGTAAGTATTGTATTCTTTAGAAAATTAGCATGCCTATAAGAAATCTTACAAACGTTAGCTCTTGCACTCTTTATGCCTGAAACATCACAATTTTGTTCCTGATTTTCGCAAAATTTCCGTTGGATGTAATCCTCACCCCGCTTATGCTCCATATGGATCCTACATCAGGATTTAAATCATTGCAATGTCACAGCTATGGACCGAGGATTTTAGGAGAACAGATCTATAAAATAAATATTAAAATCCTACCAAAGTATAGGTTATTAATTATACATACCAAATATATGTTTAAAGAACAACCAATAAAATGTTAAAACTACAATGACTACATTGCCAATTTATCACAAAAAGAGGTAACTTTCCTTTGAAAATAGGATTTAATATAACATATTAATTTTTTACCAAAGACTTCAAAAGAGGCATTGAAGCGGTTGGAGTCAGTAAAACTGGAAGTAGAAGACAACATTAAAAGTAATTATTAATGGGCAAATTTAGGTAAAATTTTGAATGTTTCCAAATGATTGTTTCAAGTCTTTGCTAAATTATTTGACTCACTTGAAATAAGTTATTTCCCTCAGCCGCAAACAACGAGCACGACTGTGCGTGTGAGTGCTTGTGACATAGGCGAGTTAAAAATGGAAAAAAAACATCAGCAGACATATGTCCAGCAAGAGAGAATTATTTGCCATCAGAAACAGATTGTGTCAAACGGAATTTTATGTAAAGCATTAAAATTTTAATTTTTAGTAGAAGAGTAGGAATATCAAGAAAATATTGGTGGAATTTTTATAACTGGAAAAAGGCCAAGTACCTGAGGGCAGGAACAATGGCTACCCACTTTGAACAAAATTAAAGAACTTGGATTTGAGTTTTTAAAAAGATATTTTCATATCCTCCTATCCATCAAAGGACATTTTTTAATTAGCGCGTCAAGATGAAAATGTTAAGGTAACTCTGCCTCTGGCTGCCGCGTATATCCATTTTTGTTCCTTTTTCACCTGTTGTACACGTAACTTCACCCTCAAATGAATGACAACAGGTAACAACACATTTATCAAAAAAAACTCGTTTCAGTAAATGTGATTCACTATGAAAAACAATCCAGCAAGCATTATTTCAAAAACTTTTCTTAAAAGTTTTAAAATTCAATAAAGTTCTGCCATGGAAGTGTTCATTTATTTTCAGAAAAGATACTGGCGACGGAATTCTTTCATAATTAATGACTAATCTAGAAATTTTATCAATTACATAAATATAAACCCTGCATAAAATGCTACGAGTTTTAACATCGTCAATTTTGTTATCAGATTTTGTAGAGCTCGTCTTTCAATTCCTAATTGATACTTTCATTCCGTGAAATATAATGGGTTCATATTTTTCAGCGATGACGTGAATCAGCTTTCATTAAATCAGCTATCAAGGATTTATAACTCATCCATCGTTAAGTGACTTTTTAAGGTATTAACATTTAACTTTTTATGAATTCGTGTTTCCCAATCGCATTACAGGAGAAAAAGTTAAACTGCATTACTACTTTATAAATTTATAATTCATGACTGCTATATTTTCTTCCTGTTCTTCAAGCCAGGTGATCTTAATGAAATTTGTCTTGCTTTCATTAACGTGCAGACAAACCTTCGCCGCTTCTTTTAGCAGTACATTAGTTAGTCTTATCTTATTCGTTAGTTATAGAAAACTCTCTGATAAAGAGAGCAAGGGAAGGGAGACTTCAAGGAAGGACACCACCAGGGAGAGCAAGATTGAGGTGGAAAAGACAAGTATATAAAGATTAGAGAAAAATGGAAGCAGAATTGGAGATGGCAGAGGACAGAAGGGTTTGGAGACGGCTTGTTGGTGAGACCAAAAACCTACTTGGTTTTCAAGGGCCCCAGAGGTAAGCAAGAGTTACTACTTTATAAAACAATTATTTAGATATGAAAATGTTTCATCATTTATAAAATATTTTAGAAAATATAATCATAACACACCCATGTGTTTCCCAAACCTAGTGATTCAAACAAACTTCAGCTTAAGGTTTTATTCTAAACCCTGAAAAGCGTCTCAGTGAATGACAAGGGTTCGTTACAAGCCATCCACCGAAGGATAGCAGTTTTGCCAAAAGGTATGATTGACGAGGTAAAAAAACAGCATATAAAAATTTACTGATTTAATAATAAACTAATTACTACAAGGATTTAGTCATAGCATTGGCAACTGGGAATTTTCGCTTGCATTTAGATTTTGAGGAGGGTGGGTGGAATATTTAGATGCGTAGAAAAGGACACGGTTAGGTACAATTCAAGAAACGATCATTGCATAACAAAAACAAGTTCCCATTGACCAACGGGTTAGGACATTATGATGTCAATATTTGCCTTTTGGTACTTGACATCATTCTGGATGCTGCGATTTGATTGTCCCGTAGAAATTACTCCTATTGTGTACAAGACACATGTTTATACACTGGTAACAGATATTGAAATATGAATGGAATCCCTTGGGCATGTTAGGTTTTAGGAAACGGCCAAGATAAACTTTTATGCTCTGTAGATACACTCTGGAGTTGATCAGGGCGTATAATGAGCGATAGAGCTGAAAGGCAGGGTATGAATCAAGGGCCTGTTTAAAATCAAGCGATGCACGTGCAAACATGGCAACAGAGCGAATAGTTCAATTTTACGTTTTGGGTTCACATCAAATTATTGCTAACGGGTAAGAGGAGACAAAAGAGTGCCAGATACCTAATTTAGCGCTCGTAGAACCTGGAAATGAGCGCTAACACAGCAAATTAAGCAAACCACTATAATTTCCAAACACCACCTATGATAAACGAATAAATATCGTCTCTTCAATGTGCTTAACTGAAAAGATACAGTTAAAACACTTTGTAAATTATATAAACATACTTATTTGAAATAACATATGCAATGATATTATATATATGTTTAACATAATCTTAACCCCGAGAGTAGATTTAGCTACAATCAAGTTGTACCATCTTGTATGTGGGAATTTAAGACCACGCTTAATCATTAAATGTGGTCCAAACAAGCAGAACTCCGCAAAAAAACCTTCAGATTAAATTAGAATGACGCATTTCATGCATCATGTTTTCATCCTATGTATAATAATAATTTCCGCAGTATAGACATGGTATCGGCTTTACCCAGTTCTTTCTAATTCTCTTTTCATGAAGCTGGTTACTTTAGCATGTCGTATTAAATTCCACGGGAGTAAAAGAAACGAGTAAATGAAAACACAAAGAGCAGAAAAAATAACTAGAAGTCGATAATTTTTAATAACAGAATACATAAAGTTCAATAAATTGAGACATATTCGTAACTAGGTGAAATAATTCAGAGCAACGCACAAGATATGAGGCAGAAAAAAAAAGCAATAGCGAGAAAAATGGCACTGACTTACCAATGGACTACGTTTACCGGCAGTACGAAAAATCTATTCACTAAAACCAAAATCAGACACTAAAATCTAACAATCATGCTCTACGCCACAGAATATACGTTGTCAACGAAATCAGGACAAAAAGAAGAGAAAATTAAGAAGGAAAGAAATATTCTGAAAAAAACCTGCGACCACCGAACACAGAGAAAAGCAAGTTTAAACAGAGAACGAATTCCTGCACCAGAATGAAGAAAGTGGCAAAATGATTGATAAGATTAGGAAAAGGTGAACTATGTTCTTCTGCGACATGATGAGGACGGACACCAATAGACTCACTATACAAATGTTAAATTATCTGTATAATAGTAAGAATGCAAGATATTAGTACATTCAGAATATTTATACAAAACTTGAAGAGATTTCGGCAGAAGGAAAAGAATGAAAGGAAATAACACCTGGACGAAAGAGAGGAGGAGAAAACAAAGTGAAAGGATGGAGACAATAGGAGAGTAAGAAAATAAACGGGAAGTAAGAAACGAAAATGAGTAGGTTGGGTTAGGTTAGGTGGTTCTTGTACGGCCAAAATCGAGAAACGGAGAAAAACAGGTCTGTAAGGAAGAGAAGGGAATACGTCGGAAACTGTGGAGAGTAGCTACATGGTTATAAAAAAAGAGTACGATAGGATGATAGTAGCGATAAGATAAATAATTTTTTCAGCCACAAAACCCGGACCGCTGAGGAAATTTGGAAGGAGGAAATGGCAACCAGGAAGTAAAAAACATGTAAAAAGGTCGCCATGGCGCAAGAAAATGCGTGAATACATAAAATATTAATTAACTTCGGTTAGTGTTGGTGATAAGATTTTTAGGGTAAGATATTGATGATTATTGACTTGGAAGGTTGATAGCAAAGATGAAGCCCGGAATAAACATCTAACAGGAGCACGACCAAAGAAGGGACGGGTCTAAGATCAGAATGCCATAGAATGAAAAACATTAAATATGTATTTAAAATAATGGAAGAATAAAAAAATCGTGTGAAAGTCAGCTGAGCGTCGTTATTTATTTTTTGGTAAATAGATTATTACCATGTCAGCTAATTTTTACTTATTGTTTGCCATAGGCTTGCATGAACATGGTTCATATTTCAAGTAATTTTTTTTAATGTTTTGAATTTAATGTTTAGTTAACTACAAATCAAACCTATACATACAAAGGCCATAATATTCCGTAGTAAAGCAATTAGTTTATCATTTTCGGTTCCCAAAAACACTAGTAAAGTGGCCATCAGGGAACATTGGATACGATAAACTCTATTGTTTCAATTTCAAATTTGTGAAAATTCATGGTCACCGTATAATTAAGCTTTGCAGGTATTCACAGATTAAAACGGTCATACATTACAGAGAGACTAATATGCATACTTTATTTGATTAAATACATTTAAATATTCGTTGGATATATGTGAAAAATGTATAAGTGAGCTGATGCAAGGAGGTTAATAGAATAATTCTCATAGCCTCGTAAGAGGTTATCATCCTGGCTTTGGCTTATTTGATCAACAATTTTTAAAGAATCAATTTTTTGGGAAGAACACAGAGTCATAGGCAAGAATTAGAGATGTGTAATGATGTAACACATTTCATGTTTCCGCATAAGGTGAATAGAGATAAAACCGATCGGATGAAAATGAAGCAGAACCTTACATTACATTGGTTATTGGTAGAAACATTGGTTGTTAGGAGATAATATGCTTTTCTGTCAGTGTATACGAGATGACCTACTGCTTTCTTTCATGAAGGTCCATTCAACGATTCATGGAAAACATCAATAATTATCCTTACGTATCTTACCCAGTTGATATACCTTATCACAAAACATTTGACTCATTTTTGGAGCAGCCGGAGAGCTTAAAAAATGTAATATTGTTTTGTTTTTCCTTGGAAGTTTTACATTAAATGTACGTTAATTGTTTGATACCGTATATTCTTCGAGGCTTAATATTGAAATCTTATTGTCGGAGATCACTGCTCGATCGAAGGAAAAAGACCTAAATCCCACTCTATCTATAGTCAGCCTAATATAATCATGAAGTTGGAATATACTGATTTGGCTTGGAAAGAAATGAAACGTAAACATTTTTTTCAAGACAAAGGCCACCATGATAGATGTTTCGGTCACATAATTCCCTTCCACAAACGGCATTGGAGGTGTTCACAGATAGGAAAATTTCTGTTATTTGCACTGTTATCTTGGAAGGACTCTACTCATACAATTTATTTTAGCTTAAAACCAGTGTTTCTCAAACATTTTCGAACCACCAACCCCCTTGTTTTCACAAACCTATGCCCAATCATATGCTTTAATAACATAGACCACATGGATAAATCAAGAAGATTATAAATGTAAATACAGTAAAATGTCTCAGGCGTCACATTGTGGAATTGAGACATACTGGGTGGGTAAAAACCTGGAGCATTTTTCCAAAACTTTGTATTAAAAAAAGAAAATTACACAACATGTGTTTCGGCTTACCAAGCCATCATCAGGTGTACAACGTAACACCAGGTGTACTCGTAAGTAACATCAGATGTATACCTGATGTTACTTTCGTGTACACCAAGCTATCATCACGTAGCTAGCTTGGTAAGCCTAAAAACGTGTTGTGTAATTATATTTTTTAAATAAAAATTTGAAGAAAAGTCGTACTGATTTTTACTTCCCAGTATAAAATAAGGTTAAATAGTCATTCTTAATTCATATACGTAGTTTATTCATTCCAGGACATGTATTTATGGTACTGTTTGACCAGGACCATGCCTCCAACGCCCCTCTGCCACCCCTTGATTCTTTTCCCCACCATCGATTAAAACATCGCCCCCCACGGGACTATAGTAACCACTGCTCTAAACGGTTTCAGTACTCCTTGCATAACCTCATGAAACAAAGTACATTCTCACTCCCGAAATACTTTCTCTCCTCTTTTACCACGTACAGAGGAATTATCAAATCCTTAGTTCCCATTATCATCCGATGGGGAGGCATCTTTTGGCGCCTTAAGTTTGAAGAATACCTGGAGAGGAAGATGATAGACGGGATAAGATGGTGAGTGGTGAGAAAAAATTGGTATTTATCTGTTACTAGTGGAAGTTGCCCGTCGATATTCAACGGGTGCGAAAAACATAGAACTTATTTTATAAGAAAATCTCAAAGCTTGGAGAATACTGTTGGCGTGGTCATTTGAGGAGTTTGTATCCTATCTTGTACGTTGTGTTCGATGTAGTAGACATGCTGACCGTTTTCCAAGTGCACGGAGAGATGGTCCTCTTTCATGCACGGGAAACCCAAAAACGAGTGAATGTTAGTAAACTGCACTTTCACTCTCACTTAGTGGTTTGATTATAACGATCCTTAAGCCTATTCAGTACAAAGGTACAACCGAAGGTTGGTTTGGATAGTTAATGGTAGAGCTCAACCCGGACTAAGCCACAGGCGTGAGAATTTCACACATTCAGGGTAGGGGGGCCAGTTCCTTTGGGCCCTTCCCCTGGACCACCTCGCACTCCGAGGATTTTTGTTCCGGGGCGTTCAGAGGCTTCACCCGGATTTGAGCCCGGGACCCTTCGATCAGTAGCCAAGCGCTCTACCCACTAGGTCACCACGCTCACAACTGCACTTTAATACCTTTAAATATATATAAATAACTCGTATATTAAATATAAAGTTTAGGATGTGGAAATTGGTCTAAAAACAATTCGCAATGGTTATGTGAGGCAGACGGTCCCACTACGTGTAATACATCTGAGTATTAAACGATAATAAACAACGATGTGTTTTTTGTAGCAAAATAGGCATTATTACCATTCAAAGAACTGCGGAAGTGGCCGCGCAGTAACTTTAACGGAGTCACCCGCTAGTGGTCACACAATTATAACCATTACCATTCGCTGCATCTAAGTTGTGTTGCACATTTAATTGTGTAGTATATTTAATTCCTTTATGCGTATCGTTTACTACGTAAGTGTTCTCTCATGTACATGCAGTGCCTCTATTAGAGCTACTATGAGAATAGACATCGAAGACTATACTTGTCGTAAATATGCATTGAATTTATCGATTACACCACGTAGCAATCTATAATGGGGCCTTGCGACTCTGAGCCCTTCTTATACAGATTTTCTTTCTACGTGCTAACATGGGCCCGCAGGAAAACGTGATATTTAAATGCTAGAGGCGTGAATATCCTTTGAAAATCAAATCTCTGGTTATCAAGGAAATATGCTATTGTTGATTTCAGAGAAAAATCTGAGATTTTTCAGCTAAAAACATGATATTCAGACAAATATGAAGTGCAAAAGAAAATCGAATGAATGAATAAGAAACTTCATTTATTCAACCATCCGATTCAAAAATTTCAACCCTCTATCTTGAGCGGAAGTAATTTTAAGAAGCAAAACATATAACTGCGCAAAACCCAATACATAGCGTATCAAAGGGCCGGCCCCTTTTTGAGGACCTGAGATCTTTTTAAAATAGCCTATAATTTTCCTCATGTCTTGTACTATTAGTCTGAAAAATTACAGTACGATCAGAGTAAAACTGTAGATTTGTATAAAAACCAAACAGACAAACATTCTTCTTTATATATATAGAATAATTAGTCCCAGCATATAATATAATACCAGCTGTTCTCTTTCATAAAGTATTCATCAAACGACCCACAAGAAATATTTAGAGTACATTCGCACTCAGGAATTCCACTGGGTTGCCTATTGTATATTTCTTTTGTACTATCCTAGGTCAAAATAAGATCTATTCTCGTTAAACTCCAGACATACTCATTTTATGCTACTAGAACGTTAATTGGTTGCTCCGTAGTGCCACTGGTTAGTACCTAAGGCATTTAAAATAGGTTTTTCTCGCCTCTATGTAATGTAAATGCAGGATAGGAATATTTTTTTTCCGCGGTACTCTATATATATTATGTAGCCAAGAGGTGCCTGGCATGAGGTTGGTCAATAAGGATAACCGAGCACGTCAAGGCTGAATATCGCATTTCAAGATGTAATCAGTCGCAGTCGATGTGTCACCATGTCGCACATGGTTGCTGGAAGGAGAAATGAAGAGTTAGCCTCGATCCATCTGCGCGCTTACTCCATATCCTCCCTCCCAAATCATTTCATCACACTGTGCATAACCATAAGGATGAAGGTAGTACATTTCCTTTCTCTGGATATGGACTTCCTCTCCACTTGCGAAGGAATTATCCCGTCCGGAGTTATCGCCTTCACCCAACGCGGATTGGATCCTCTTTCGGCGCCAAGAGATCGAAGAACACGTGGAGAAAAAGATGGCGAACGCGATAAGGCGGGGAGGTTCATGGCGAAGAAAGAGAGAGAGATATTTAAATGGGAACGAAAAAGGGGTTTAGGACGTGCGTGGGGAAGAAGGAGAGGAAATGGCGAGAGATATTGGGAAGATTGAGGATGGGGAAGGGAATAAGGTGAAGTCTATTCGTGGAGGAGGTTTTAAAGTATGGTCGGAGAGAGGCGGGCTGGTAATGGGACAAGATGAGCCCGGGGAGAGGATGGAGAGGCGAGATATTGGTAGGGGGAGGATAGGGAGTCGAGAAGGAGGTGATGTCGAAAGGGGAAGCAGAGGGGTGGTTGAGATGCTCCCTGGCACGCTGAAATGGGCGCCCTTAAGGATGGCAAGGGTGCGGGATACGGTGCGAGTGAAGATACGTTTTCATGCAGCCGTTTTTGCGTCTTTTTGCCGCTGTGTTGTGCAACACAAACATGTCCCATTTTCATGGCAGCGGCAGCATCGAATGAAAACAGAAAACAGTGGAAAACTGTGACGCGTTCGGTCTCCCAAACTAATCCTCTTCATTTTTGAGTTTCTGAAGAAAAATGGATTTTCGCGAGGAGTATTTGGCGATGGGCTGCCCCGCCTGAGTTCATTTTTCGTCAACAATTTGAAGATTACCCAAAATTCATCAGAAAACAATCACGTGACCAATACATTACATGCAGAAAGCGTCGATCCTCACTCCCAGCCGCAGCTCCGTTGACGCAGGCTGCTTCAAGAATAGAAAGACTCCGAGGGCAACGCAGCCCGCGTTGAAGATCTCGCTTCTGATTGGCTACGCAGTGCCCGGATACGTAAAAGCGGCTTAACGCGTGGAATGAAAGGGAACCCGAATGTGAATGATGCCGGAAAAATATATTTGTAGTCCTAAGAATTGTCATAGGCTTCTAAACCACACTACGATTTTCACTAGGAATCCATCTTTTGATTCTCCAATCTCTTAATACGCATCGTCAACATCTTTCTACCTGAGGCCGCAAGTCGGCGAGTAAACATCTATATGAGTTGTGGAAGAGTTTACTGCTACACTTATCTCCATTGCACTTTGCTGTAGCTGCCATTCGTTACACGCTTGTGGAAACTTAATACATGGTGGCTGGTGAAGTGATTATAACAATGGCTTACTCTCCTAAGACACTGGGTTAAGTCTTGGCAATGGCAGAGCAGTTTAGCATTAATCGATGATATCGCCATTCATACTTGAGTGTCATGGGGAGAGCGCTTAAAGAACAGTATTCCGTCCTATGGGTGGGAAGTTAATCTACAACCTTTCTCCATTCCACTATTTAAAGCTGCATATTCATAACTAATAATCTATCTCTAATGGCACTAATTAGTAACGCCGACGTTGACTCCCCTTACAGCAACATAACTCCTAGAATGGGTTTCAATTTGCGGATGTAATTCACTATATCACAATGATTTTCCTAAATCCCCTTTGTAACTAAATTTTCGTATAATAAAATGGACGGGAAAAAATGGAATGGAAAAAACTGACTTTCTAGAACATGAAAACATTAAAATTCTTACCAGAAAAAAAGGAGATACTCATCAAAGCTATTTCATACCCGGGCCAAAACCGACAATACACGGAAGGTAATTCTACTTTTTAAAAATAGCTAAAATTTAGATGAATATAGAACATGAGAAACATTTAATCAAAATTATTAATTAAAGAAAATATTTGAGGAAGTAAATGCTTCCGAAATATTCAGATAATGTTCTAATTTGGAGCTCTTTCATTGAATTTCCTGAGCCTTATACATGCATGATTTCACTAATAATAATGCTCCACTTAAATAAACATCGAGGTACCGCTAGGGAAAAAATTAATGTGAAAACAACTTTGTTGAATGCGTTCATGTGAAGAACTCAATGAACCTAGATATAAGTTATGAATTATTCGGGTTAATGTGGATCCATTGAACACAATTGTGAGTTATTAGTATTTGTGCAATTGTGAGTTATATCACCATGAGAGTACCGAGGGAAAAAGGGGAATACTGAAATATAAATAGGCTTGCGCATGATACTAGAGACGGGGAGGTGGAAGATGGGTTACAAGTACTTGGGGGCCTCAGAAGACTTCATGAGAGGGATTTTTCTCAGACTAACCCTGTCCTAAACCCTCCCCTCACTCCGAGACCGAGAGCAGCGTAAAAGCAAAGAAGGTATTTTGGGAAACTCGATTCCGAATATCCGAATTACAATATCGCATTTCGATATAAATGTCGTATCGAGAAGAAGAAGCTGAAGAAGCCGTGTGACACATAGTATCGTATGGAGAATACTACCACCTTTAATGTAATAATCATATTACATTAAACGTTGCATAGTATTGAATATCCAATATTGCATGTAATTGGCTATCGTCAATTATCAAATGGCGCATAGCCACTGACTACATTTTGCAATTCATTAATCTCAGACCTCAGCCTGCAAGTCAGTCGGATCGATAACGTCAAAACTCGCAGTATCAAATGGCGCATAGCCAGTGACTACATTTTGAAATGCGCTAATCTCTGACCTCAGCCTGCAAGTCAGTGGGATCGATAATGTTAAAATTCACCATTACAAATGATTATTGCAAGGCCATTATAATGAGACATTAGCACATCAGTAGACGGACCAGTTCCATTCCAACCTCCTGGGGTGTGCCATTGAAATCAAGGGACTCAAAGAATCACGCATCTGGCTTTAGCTGGATGGGAAAAAGAGAACAAAGCTGGAATTGAAACCGAGACCTTTTCAGCTATGATTTATCGCTCTACCCACAGGTCTACAATAAAAACATGATAACTCACGATTATAAAGTATCTGATTCGAGAAATAAAACCATAAACCAACTGCTCTTATGTTATCAATATGAAATCTACGTCATTAAGTAGGTAGTAAAACTCATAATATAATTGAAAATCACTTGATTTTCTTCTAATTGTTTTTCCAAGTCGTTTTAATCTTTGGTAAAATTCAATTTGAAAAAAGTTCACTACTTCACTGCGCTAAAAAGTAAACTCCTAAGATGTGTCATCCGATGACCATCAACTTGCTGAAGAGCTCTTCGTCTATTAAATGAGTTGGTTCTCTGGTCCAATGAGATATCCCTAAGCATTTCGCGAATGGTATGAGAACTAATAAGTACTAATATGGAAGACAACTAACAATGCGGATTACTGTTTAAAATGGATGGAACACCAAAGCGCCAAACATGTTGTATCGATTAGAGCTGATTTTCGGGCTAAGTCATTGTCATTCAACAAACGTTGGATGCCTCACTCACCTAACTTTTTCCAGTGATAGCATCACAGACCTCTGAGTTTGCACTCCGTCAGAAGTCAAGAGGCAATTGAGCGTGGAGGTGGGGAAAGGGTGTGGTGGCGTCCCATTCCGAGGTCCCCGGTTAGCATCGGTGGTGGAGATTTGTCACCGGAACTTCAATCCATACTATTGTGCCAAGTGGAGAGAATTTCAGGGTGGTAGTTCTCAATCATTCGCTGAGGAAGTTTAGGTGGCTTTTTATTACTATTCTGGATACTGGTGGGAAAAATGCCATTTGATTGATATTTACTTTATTCCTACCTTTCCACGCTATTTATTTCGTAAACTGGACTTGAAACTGTGTGGTTTAAAATGGAATAGTGAGTAAAACATGGAGAAAATTGTATTTTTTGTTAAAAAAAATTCTATCGAATATCAAAAAAATATGGAATGGTAATTGAATTGAGACACAAATCCGTCATATACGTCGAACTATTGGCTAATAATGACTGAAACTGAAGTAAAATTGCCCAAATTCAATATTAGTAGCCCTGCAGTCAGCTTCTATTGCTGGGAAGAGTTCACTAAAAATATATCCGACGAGTATCCTGCAAATATTATTAAATGAAGGAAACTTTGAAAAGATATTCCTGAAAACATTCAGTTTATGCATATTTTGTACGTCAACCTGATTTTTTAATTCTGAGGCATGACATCATTGAAGGCAGTATCTTTTAAACACTACAAACAAAGAGTAGGGATTTAGTACCTATTTGTATTGACTCGTAAATTTACGTTGGAACCTCCGTAAGCTGCGGACCATTTGGCAGAGAGCGATCTAATGACGACGCTGGGTTTCTCTTCGGCCTTCCTCGAACCTACCCACCCATCCGTACCCGCGCAAATGACTTCGAGCAGTCGGGGCCCCTCATCTAATAACGAAACAACTCAGGGAGGAAAAGGCGAGTGACGAGGCAAGGGAGAAGGGGGGAGGGGCGGGAGAGTAAAAAGGGAAATGAGCGCAAAGTGCGATGAGGGAGACGAATTTCCGGGAGCAGTAGGAGTCGCGCCATCACCCGCATGGTAAGACTGAAGGATGAGGAGAGATGGTTGGCTGATGGAGAGCGGGACTCGGGCCATTGAGACGTCGGTTCGACGTTGATTTGACTTCCTCCTCTCCCTCCCGCAATTCGTTGAAGGAAGAGGAAGGGAGGAAATGGGGAATAAGGGATAAGGAAACCGGAGCGGATATGTAGGCTAAGGGGAGCGGGGGGCACGGGGAGTGGAAGGAAAGATGGATGCTTATGGAAGAAGGTTATCTTCATCTGCCCCTGTTTTGCAGGAGAGGCAACATTTCAATTTGGTATGAAGGAGCATTCTCGTAGACTTTTGCCTTGATTATGCCAATAAAATTTCCATTAGAAGTCGAATCTATTTATTTGTATCCAAGAATTCCCATTATTGTTATACACTAGCGCATTGAAAATCGTTATTTTCACTATATACGATGGTGGTTTAAGAAAATAGATCCGTCACTAATTAATGTAATAGTAACTTTTTTTGCTAAAGCTTGGTGTTGCCATAAAGTCAGACTCTTTTTTAAGTCAATAAAAATGCTTCCTGCCTTGGCGTTGTTTAGCCCCTCAACGACGAGCGACGAAGTGACTACGTCCCCGTAATTCCATTTTAAATCAGCGGAAAACCAGCGATTCATTTAATTCTCCTCCGACCCACGAGATGGGATGGGTTAGTTTGCAAAAGTTACTTTTTTCCTTAAAATTTGAGCTATCCCAAGGATACACGTTTGCGATAGACTTACCTAGTTTTTCCACTAAGGATTCGTATAATTTTCCACTTTTTGTTAATTATAAGGAAGTATTAAAAATTTTTAAAGGGATATTAGTTGTTTTCATGAGCATTCGACCAAAGAATTAGATTAGGAAGTAGAGTTACGTAAAGAAACACATTAAACTAATTCTGAATGGAATTAGGAAATCATGTATTTAGGATACACGTTTATAAAGAGAAACTGCTGTGATTTGAAAGTGGATAGTCACAGAAGGAACAAATGTTGAATGTACCTTTGGTAAGCAGTGATTTTCACGTCAGAAAAGAAAGAATTTCTTCCATGGAGATGATTTTGGAAGGAAATATCTTATCTGTGTATCCCAGATACCACTCCAAGATTCACCAAGGTACGAACACCTGGAACGCACTATTCCATCCGTTGAATGTGACGCAATACAGTGAATCACCCTATGAGCCCTTCATAAAGAGCATAACAATGCTAGCGCCTAGTTTTTTAGACATTGCCTTCATTCCTTAAGTATCGTTCCCACATATTGGTAGCGAAGCATGGTGACAGTTGCGCAGAAGGTCGTTTTCAGTGAAAAAGTACATTGCGTACGAGTTAACTCCACCGGAGTAGTTAGCAAGGTAGTTCCTGCGTTTGGTTCCCAGGGTTGCCTAAAGTCCTAAATCCTCATTCAAAACTTAAAAACGCTTAATGTTTTGCTCACATCAACTTTATAGCGCTCTATGGCTCTTAATCCAATTGTTTTGATTGCCTACTCCAGTGACTGCGAAGAATTTCAGAGTATATTCATTCAGTTTTGGTCGGATCGTAAATATTGTCACCAAACTACTGATACTTCTCCCTCTTCTGACACTTTACCTCCCTATCAAATTAAAGGCTGATATGTTGGCAGCTTTGCCTGTAATGTTCAGGCTTCTCCCCTTCGCTCCTAAGCCGACCCTTTCCACACGAGCCTTACCCTCATTGACGTTCGACTTTGCGCAGGTGACTACCACCAAGTTTCGCTGCCACTATACCGATATACAGACCGTTTACAATAAACTTACTGACAGCAAGTCACTTACTGCGCGTGCGGGACTAGTTCATCCCAGAAAATAAGACAGGTAACGCTTTTTCCACCCCATAAAATAGGTAAATCGCCCGCTGAGAATGCATGATCATGTACGAAAACATTCCTTAATGTAAACGTAGTAAAGTGGTTTAGCAACCACCAAATTATGACGACGAATAATAAGAAAAACTTGCACGATTCAAGATTTCACGAGGAAAAAAATAATCTATACAAAGAATCAAACCCGGGACCAATTACGGACTGTGAGTCACTTTGGCTCGCCGGGCTAATGCGAGGACCACTACGCTGCACAGATTCTTGTGGCAATTATTGAAGGATTCAAAGGAACTGAATGTAATGTCCTTATGGTCCATGAAGGATGAAAACTCAAGGGAAGGTGTGACTTCAAGGAAACTACTACCCACAAGTATGAATCCTATTCCATCAAACTGCTGTGATAGTCTTAAGTAATGAAGTTGCATAACCCGTCTAAAACATTTCGTCATTTATTGAATCTTAATAGAATTGTTTCGGGAATAAGGAAGCAAGGGTATCATAGTTAGCTCATTGACTCAGCAAGCCAAATATCCGTGGTTCGCTTATCTTTCTTTTTGAGATTTTTCTTTTTTCGTGGCAAATTCTACGTAAACATTCTCTTTGAACGTTCACCACTCTAATTTTTTCCTCTAAAGCCGGAGACAAACCAGTGAAAACCTAGTAGCACATATCTACCCACACTAGTTAGCTCATAGCATGTCCTAAGCCTCCGCAACTCTACTGAAAGAAAAACGTTGGGTGAGGCATCCAATTTTTGATAGATAACAAAAATAGTTCCTAACATAACTTCTGGTTAAATGGAAGGCGCTTGGGTATATCGTATATTTTTAAATGTATATTCGCTCAATTGTCATCCTTACCAAAGTATTGGTCATTAAAATACACGCGAGGAGCATAAGGACATTTTTTCGCATCAAAGAACCAACACGTTTGATAGCCGTAGAAAATTTAAACAATATGGCCGTCAGCGGATGACCCATATAAGAAGTTAACAATATTTAAGTGCTGCAAACTGGTGACCCTATTTAAAATAAAGTTTCACTAAAAGATTGAAATGACAGCAAAATGATGAGAAAAATTTTTCGTGAAAATTACTTGATATTTTTGTTTTACTGCCCAATTGATGGTAGTGATTTCACAATCACACCATGGATGCAGTTTATTTAGAGGCTACGAGTATAGTTACTGTATTGAGGATTGCGACTTTAAGTTGTCGAGTTTTTTTCCAATGTTTTCAAATTCTTCGGAATGTTAGTTATACTATTTACATTTGACACCCAACCCAAGTACGTCCTAATCACTAAGATGGTTCCCGGAAAGCAATTTACATTGAGTGCAACTTTCAATTCTTTGGTTTCCCAATCCAACCATTATTTTCCGTGTAATCTGCCAATCCCCACAGCAAAAAATTGAGACCACGGAGGAAATTACCAATCATCTACCCCCTATTCAACCTATCATTCCCATCTCCAGGTCTAAATAAATATCTCTGTTATACTTCCATGGCTTCGTGTTGACGTGCAGAATCGGTTATGCAGTCACGATTCGTGATTCAGATTTCATAAAGGGCATGAATTATTTATTGCTCTAAATGACCGCCTTCGGGCGTTCCTGGCGTGTCAACTCAAGCACGCAAAAATTACTTGTGAATATATAAATTCACAATCGTTGTGGATAATGCAATCATGAATACGTAGATTTTATGCTTGACGTGACTGCTGCAACGAGATGTGATACGCAGTCACGCCCGACTAGATATGATTTATCTTTCCGCGTCTCTTTCCTTGGAAATTCCGCTTGTTCGAGAGCAAGTTATTTTCAAACAATTTTGAATATGCATAATTCCTATGGGTAATATTGAGCCAAAATGCCATTCAAGCGAACTAAAGTGCCAAATCATATCCGTCTACGCGTATTGATCTTGCGTCCCTCAAATGTTACGATTAGCCGGTAGCATTCCAATGAATTGCGTTCAAAATAATGATGAGTCCTATATAAAGATTATGGCGTGACAATTCAAGTGTTCAGGATGAAACAATTGTGTGAAGCGTAAAGAACGGCATTGAATATATTTCTTACGTAGACGTAATGACAATCACAGTTTTAAAACGATTGCTTGTGCTATAAAATTTCTATGAGATTGGTAACAGAAAATAGCAATTTTTCATACAAATTCAAGATCGGTGTCACGTATAACCGATGGCATTAGGTCTGATATGGTATAAACGATATTATCCATAGTAAAATCACAACATTTGTAGTCTCCACAAAATTTATTATATTGTCACAAAGTGCAATTATCCACACTGTGGCATAGTCATGTGCATTTAAAAGGTCAGTTGAATGAGAATATAAGGGCAGGATCATAGGTAAGGGAAGGAGTGGGGGTGATGGGAGAGGGGGAAGGAAAAGGATATCGGTAGCTGGAGTGGTAATCGTGGGTCGTTGAATGTACATTTCAATAATGCTTTATGAGCAAGTCGAAAAAAACTTTTGGACCTCACTTCATTGAAGTGCATTTGCTTATGTGTTATAACTCATCATCGAGGCCCTAATGGAAACGATACAAGAATTATATTTTAATTTTTTTTCTAAATTAAAGCGTATAACGACTTTGTCTAAATGTCGAATGCTTTTGACGCAGCATTCAGCATGTAGAAGAAAGCAACATTTAAATATGTTTGTTTTTTTCAATTATTGGACTCGAATAACACCTTAATATTTGATATCAATAACTTTAACAATAATAAAGGAATATTTCGGGTAAAGAAGAAGATATGTTGATATGTATTCGAATTGTTACGAAATATATGTCATACGCGTAAAAATAGCATCGAATTGCCAATAAAACACATCGGTATGGTGCAATTTTTCACATTCACCTATAAATATCACTATATCACGAAATAATTCACATACAAAGTGATGGAGCACATATACAAAGTTCCACGTAAATTTGTACATTAATAAAATCGCTCCAATTACCTTTGACGTGCGTACCAAAGACAATACGGAGGAGGATGCGGGAAGGTTTAAGGAAAAGAGTTAATGAATGCTACTGGCACTCCGCTAAAGGAGGTGGAGAAGAGAAGTGGAAATTGTGAAGGAAATACACGGTGTGAGGGCTTTTTGTGTTATATCGCCTCAGAGTTCTATATCTATAATGGAACGATTTCACAAAAGCTGGAGTTGACTCAATTTTGTCATGCTGTGAAAATGTATGATATACATTCACAAATAAATCATTGGAGATTCTATGTGGCACATTATAAAGCTTAAAGCAATGTTACAAAATAATTTTATTTTCTCGTTACACTTTGTGACATGCGTGACGCTATGTGACCATCTCTGTTCCGCGATTTTCTAGTCCGGTACCAGGATGGAGTCAATTTTAACACTCCTAGGACCGTTTTTCCTCATTACGATTTCGTTACAACTAAGCTTATTTTAATATATATCTTAAAGGCGGTACGGCACATACCGGAAGCGAATACAAAGTTAATGCCATGATGCTGCTGAGATTTGAGTACTCTGGCGGTAGTATAAATAAGTAGATTATCATGCAAAATATTTAAAAGGATCCATTGAGTAAAACTCCCAAATTCTTCCAAAAAACTGTTTTCCAAGCCATTAGGCATGAAATTGCTCTGTTGTAACCCACTGTAGTAAATTGTGTGAGAGGAGGAGGTAGACCAAAATTCATGGGTGAAATTGGTATTAAAGACTAATGAGGAAGAGAATATTGTAGTCTTAAGAATACGAACGCGAGTCTGATGCAATGCATGAGTGTAAGATAAGAAAATGAGGTTTGTATGGATAGGGAATTACAATCTGCAAATTAGACGCGTAATACGTATGAAAAATTAAGTTTTCGAGCAATATAAAAAGATGCGATTAAGCTCCAGCTAAGGCAGGGTGATAGCACGCCATTCAAAGATTAGAGTTCCATAGCCTCCACAAGTACTTACGTGATTAAAATTATATATTTTTGCGAGGAAAAGGGCTCTTTCTTGAACACGCAAAATGGCACAAGGGTTGTATTTTATTCGCTCTACTATGTGATTTTCAAGCGTTAAAAAACGCGGGCATCATCGAGAAAAAGCCAATGAATTAAGAACCATCACTCCCCATTCAGCATATCTTACTCATGCTCTCTCCGTAAATATTTCACTTGCCAAAGACTCACAAGGGCTCCACGGTTAAAATGAAAACATTGAAACGACACTTGGGCGCGAAAAGGGGCTGTTATCATTTCATCTCGATACGAAAAACCTCCTGCCCGTTATTTTTTTTATTGCAAATCATCTCCATCGTTTGAATATTAGGAATTCCCACCCGAACGTGCCTTCATTTTAGCCCATTAAATCATTTCGGAGAATTTTAATGGCCCCAAAAGAGAAAAAAGGGTGTGTGTCCCCTTCCTTGATTCCCCCTAAACCTTCAACCAAGCCCAACCCACAGAAAAATCGTTATCCGTCGAGATGGGAAGAAGGTTTGAGCAATTTCCAACTTAAAATATACAAAACTTGGATACAAAAAAATCAATATCTTCTTTGTAACCCTCAAATCGCTACCAGGGGCTGTGCCAAAGGTTTCAATATGGCGATTTAGTGTACGTTTGTTGACACTACTTACATCACCATTTTTTGTTATCGTGAATGAAAAACGTTGTTTCCTGTGCTTACGAATCTTTATACGTTGCATGCAATTTTTGGTGAACTACCGTGGCCCTGTGGTGGCCACGAACTAGCGATTATTTTCGAGAGACGCCTTGAATGTGCCATGATGATCAAGGGAAACGTAATTTTTAAATTCCCATTTTATCTTCTAAAATCAGGTTTTTTTAATTCCATTTTTGTCATCAACTTAAAAACATAAATTTCAGGGACGTGTGAATGTAAGCCCTATTGAAGTACCTATGTTTTTTCCTTTTTCATTCACTGAGAGCTCACAGTTGATTTTCGAAAATTTCTACTACTTACTTTAATTTTTTTGCGATGCACAATTTAAAAAAATAACACGAGAAAAAACAGTATTGCTATTTCTGTAAAGTGAGGTTTAAACGAAGAAACGTTTAGTGTGAGCCGATATATAGGCATCTTGAGCGTCTAAGGGTAACTGTTGGTTAAGGTTGCTTAACTGTGACTTAATGCTTAAAGTATCCATCCCAAGGAAGGTTATTATGGACTTCACATAATTCTTCAATACCGACCCGTTATACATGAAATTAATGTCGACTATTTTACTGAGGTATCGAAGAGCCATGTTGGGTTGGCCAGGAGGGGAGAGAGCTGGGAAAAGGTTCTTGGGATGGCGAGAGGGTGGAAGTTAAGTGGAAAATAGAAAGTGGATGGAGAAATAAGGATTGAAGGCGGGGGTGGTGCAGAAGTGGAGGTGGAAAGGAGAGGCATTTAGAGAGGGCGTGAGAGGGGAGAAGAGAGATAGAGGAGCTGAGGCCGATATGGAAATGATTTCTGATGATGGGAACCCCGTGTTGAGTGGATGTGAGGTGAAATGGGCGTGAAAGCGAGTGATGAGGGGCGTGGGGAGACGGCTGAGGCGGCAAATATACACGTATAAATCGGGGAAGAGAGAGAAGAGGAGGGCGACGGAAGAGTAAGGTTGAGGAAAGGGCTGGGATGACGCTAGCGGGGAGAGAGAGAGAGTTAAGGAGGCGGAATATGAGAAAATATGAGGTGGAAGGAATGGTAGGTGAAAGAAGAACATGCAAAAAAGGTAAAAAGACGAGGGTGGTGTGGTAGTTCCATGGCAAAACGACTTAAATATCTTTTATTCACACCCTGGCTACTAGGATAGAAAAAAAAATATCCTTTTTTCGATGAGAAAAACAAAATTGACGATATTTTTATTCCACCGATTGACCTTGAAACTATCCATCCATCCATATCATATGGGTGGATAATTTCAAGTTGAAATAATAATATCGTAAAAATATTTTCTTATTATCGAAAAAAATGGTGTTAAGGTGGCTGGAGCGATAACCGCGAATAATTAGTGTCACATTTATATAATCTTCTAAGTTCGTCAAAAAAAACCTAGGATCTCTTTCATTGAAGTGCATTTGCATATGAGTAGGAACTCAATATGCAGTCAGTAATGGAAGTGCAACAATAATTATATTTAAAAATAATTGCTCAAATTAATGTATGCTATGACTAGAGTTTTCGGTGCGGCATTAGAAATTTAGACATAACTCTATTTAAATATTTTTTTAAATATTTGACTCGTCGTGACACCTTGCTATTGGTTATAAATAATTAGAACAATAAGGAAAGTAATATATCGCGTAAAGAAGGAAACGTGTTCGTGTTAAATCGAACTACGGTACGGTCAAGCCGTCATCATCGGCGCGGCGGTAGAAGACTCACAAGGGAGTTTTCCACCGTCGATACTTGCGTGATGTCATATATATTACATCACGGGAGTATCACAGTTCGCGATAAATAATAAGTACAGCCGATAGATATGGCACGATAAATAGAGAACACACAAAAAAAGAAACACACACGAAAAATACAATCCGAATTTTTAGCCTGGTGTCTGGCCTTTTTCAAGAGAAGAAATGAACTGCGGGAAGAAAAGCGTTGGTAAGGGCGAAGAAAATAAGGTAGGGAAGAGGAAGGGGAGGAAAAGGGGAGGGAAGGGAGGGAACGGTGATTGTAGCGGCAGAAAAAAGAGGAGTGGGGAAGGGGGAAAGAAAAAGTTAATGGGCTCGATTAATTCCAGGAAAAGAAAAAGCCCGGTACAAATAAATAAGTGCCTGCTCAAGGGTCTTTAAATCAAGAGAAGCAGATGGAGGGAGAGAAGCAAGGACACCTACGTTGAAGCAACGATCAAACTTAAGGTTGTGTGTGGAGGCATGGGTGGGGACGGGGAGAGATGCATTGTGGGAGGAAGGACGACAAGACGATCTGTGGCAGCTGATTCGGAGGCTGAGAGGACCATTGGTGAGACCAGTATAGAACGCCTCACATATATATTCCACAGGAGAATGTAAACAACATTGTTAGCGATACAAGGAGAGGAAAAGAAGAGTTGAGGAATAGCGTGGAATTTTTGGGGGAGAGGTTTGGTAATGAAGATGGGACACGTATTGCATCTAGGGCGATGACAAAGGGTGGGTAGGGTTTTAGTCTAGGTAATGGATTTGGTGGTTTTAAGGATGCTGGAGAGGTTTGGGGGGCGTCTGAAAGTGAGGAAGGGACATTTTGGATAGATTTTGATAGTAGTGAGGTTGTCAGAGAGAATAGGAAAAAGGCTTTTCAGGGTTCGTTTGAGCAAATGGATGCCTGGGAAGTAGGTAGCGCATAAGGAAAGGTTATAGTGGTTATTGATAGAAGAAGATTTCGGGGAATATGAATTTTTTAGGATTTTCTTTTCCAGGAGAGGATCAGGATAGCCTCGTTGGAGAAGGGATAGATGTACGTTAGATAGGAATTTATTAAGGGATTCAGGGTTGTAGCAAATTCGGTCAGCCCTGATGGAAAGAGTGTATGGGAGGGATCTTTTAGTGTGCGAGGGGTGGCAGCTGTTGTAGTGGAGGTATTGCTGTTTGTTAGTAGGCTTTATGTGCAAAGAGTAAAATTTCTGAATATTCGGAATATATTTTTCGTGTTAGTGTTTCTTTTTTTGTGTGTTCACTATTTTCGTGCCCCATATATATATATATATATATATATATATAAATAAAAATAAACTTTGCCACAGGTGGGGCGGAAATAAATATAGAAACACAAAAAGAAGAACACTCACACACTATACGTTCTGATATTTCGACAGCCGAAAAGCTGCCTTTCTCACAGAAGGAAGGATTCGCGTGTGTGATTTTCCACGTATATATATATATATATATATATATATATATATATATATATATATATATATATATATATATATATTAGGGTGGAGCGGAAAAAGAAAATTTTTGGCTAACACCCCCAAATCGATAGCTTTTGGTGTGTAGAATAAGTGGTTCAAATTTGAGGCCAAAAGGATAAAATTTTCCTGAAGCGCCTAACGTTTGAAGTTTTATTTTACAGAGTAGAATTCTGATGAATACACAGGCACACTGACAGAAAAGGAAATGTCAGAGAACTTCAAACGTTTGGCGCTTCAGGAAAATTTTATCCTTTGGGCCTCAAATTTGAACCACATATTCTACACACCAAAAGCTATCGATTTGGGGGTGTTAGCTAAAAAAAAAATTTTCACTCCACCCTAATATATATATATATAATTTATTTAAAAGTTTTTTCCCACAGAAAACTGCTTATAAAAAGAATAATCTCCCAAGGAATTGATAGGCAATAAAATGTAGTCACCTCTCCATATTAGTTATCTTATGAAATAGTGAAGCACTACGTTATTTTATTAAAAATGAGTTATTTCAATAGAAATTCCGCTGACGAAAAAGTTGAATTCAGTGCTTGTCTTGCATCACATAGTCGCAATGTAACTTCCTTGTGGGGCGAATCGGAATAGGACGATGACGTAATAAGAAGGTGTTCGAAGACGTGGGAGCTTCAAGCAGGAGAGGAGGAAGGCAAGACTGAAAATGGAAGATGACCTTTTTTCCTCCTCGGAGGTGAAGGGAGATAGGGGTCGTGTTCCTTTTCCACCACTCTAGGTTCTGAACCGCTCCTTTTGATGATCTTTTTCTCAGTCGCTTCTGAGAGAGAGAGAGCGAGAGATAAAGAGGGTGACTAAAATGGATTTTCACCAGAAATCCTATCGTAAATGGCCATGGGTATTTTGGCCCCCAAGGTGATCGCGGCTTCAAAGCAATTACTAGAGTAGTTCTCCGTGATTTTCCCGAACCTATTCCAAAGGAGAGAGACACTTTCATTTTACCGATCAAATGAGTAAGTTGTAACTGTTCCGTTTTAAGGAGTTCTTTAATCGTTTCAAAGCTGATTTAAGGTATGTGCGGAAAAGAAATGGAAAAGAAACTCTGATATTCAACATGAAATATGAACATGCTTCACAACAGCAAAACCTAGGTCGTGAAATAAAATGTTTTATGTGGAATAGAAGAGTTTTTTCATCTCTTTTCAATGTGGAAAAATTTCACAAAGTCAAGCCTGAGGCAGTCTCCTTTGAAAGTGGGAAAAATCATATTCCTTGAACCCGGATCCCCAAATATCGCTCCAAGTACTGCATCCAGGTAAGCTACCGAGGCGTCCTTCTCCCGATTTGGGAAGTTTGAGAGCATTTCAGGAACCAGAGGTTAACCACAGCCGGACATACAATGTTACGGAACAGTCAAAGCGTGCCCTTAGCGCCACCATAAGCCAGTGTCCCGCGATAATGTTTTCGAAAATTAATTCAAGAATAATTCAAACAAACTCTTAGGGAATCGCACTGCGCATGTACGTGCCAATATTCAGTGAGCATGCGCTTCGACCATTCCCTGGCCAGAGACTACTTGAGAAGAAAACGTATTTCAAGTAAACCATATTTACCGCAGGTTGTAACAAGGTAACGAGGTTAGCATTATACACATCGTATATTTGAGTGAATTGTTGAAATTGATTATTCTAGGATAGAAGCATAGTATTTTGTGTGAATACCAGTTGTTACATCAGCTGCTGTTATTTGATCAAAAAATCATGAATTATTATAAGGGAGTTGCTATGTTGGTATTTCAATGTGCAATATCGTGAGCCAGTATCTTTTGTCATGTAATTAATTTCTTTGACACTTCAAGATGTAATTATTTCCTTGTAATTACTATACTAAAGCTTGCAGATTCTGTGGAAAACTCTTCCCTAGTTATTATTTAGTACAGATTACATACTATAGATTAGGGTGGTTGGAAAAAAAATAAATACCTACTTTATTTCGGAATGCTATAGCGCACAACAGTTGCCATAGGTATAGACAAGAAAAAATTATGTAAAAAAATATGAAAACCATAAACTTTCAATATTTTTTTAAGTATGTAAGGGTGGTATGACTACAGTTCTTTATCTTGTAAACGATGTTATAATTATTTAAAAATGACTTAAAATTATATAATTTATATTTATATCATATATTTTGGTCACGCATCGCTACGGAATGTGATAAATTTGCGATTTTAGTAAAATTTAAAAGTTTTACATTTTATAACGATTTTATAACAAATCTAGTTGAGACGCTATAGTTAAATTCCTGCACCTAGAGGGGCTTAGAAAAAAAGTACAGTAAAATAATCCTCAGATTTTAATACTAACCGGTCACGCAGCCGCATTAAAAAGTGACTTATGCTGCATTGGCCTAAGTTATTGTTGAGTTCTTTCGCGCGAACTTTCAATATGATTTAAAAATAAGATAAAAGTGTTATATTTTAATATGAGCATAAGCCTGCTTCAGTAACAATGTTATTTTAATTCTTTTTGGCCGCGAAGCTGAATGAAATAGAGTTCCAATCATAAATCCAATCATTCCGTTGTATAACAGTCTACAACTTGAAGCAGCTCTTGTGGCAGATACCGTGTAATTTGAATGGTCTGATAAATATGTTTTGGTGCGTCAGTGAAATTCTTATTTACCAAGGAGGTTAAAATGAAATGGAGGAGGCATGACGGTTAACGCTAATGGGCGAAAGTGAAGCAAGAATAGGGGTGCTTGGGAAGGATTTTGTGCCGAGTAGGTGTTGCCCAATCAATCACAAAACATCGCCTTATCTGTGGTTATTAATTTAGATTTGTCGAAAATCGAACGCAACCGCCGGACAAGTAAGCCAGAGGAAGGTCTCAACTGTGCCGACTGCAATGGCAGAATCTGCTTCAAGAATCAAGTGCTTTGTCACCTCCATTTCTTTTCTAACCTCCTTGTTATTTTGCCAGTGAGTGTCCACTGATTTATTTTCCTATCCTTCCCCAACCTCAACGCCTTGTTGCTAGCTAATACTTTTATATTTATTTCCTTTTCTTAAAATATATATATATATATATATATATATATATATATATATATATATATATATATATATATATATATATGTGCAAAACTCTGTTAGCGGTAGTGAGCCATCTTGAGTGTAACATGGTCACGGATTGAAAAATATTCAGAACAGTGCCCTGACTGGATGAATTTTGATGTCTAGTAAGTACAATTGATCTTTGCTGAGTATCTGCCTATCTACTTCAGGAATCACACAATCGATAGGTTCAAAGTCTATTACCGGTATATTTTCACACCCAGGTAGATCTTTTCCAATTGGCCCTGAATTACCTATTGGGCCTGTTGTCATACCATCTATGAGCTTGAAAAGGTGGCGGAATGGAAGTTCGTTGAAATGAAGAGGACAAATACTCCATTCCAAAGTTCTTCCCTCATTCACTCATAATAGTGTCATTACATCCGATCACTTCTAATTTGTTAAGTGATAAGTCATTTTCAGATTGGAAGTCGTAAATATATACATAGCTCGTATATACATGATAAATATTGATATACATAAATCGTACCTCCAGGGCAGGGATTTATTTTTCTTTTTCACGCATGCAGTTAATACTTATTGGACACACACAGGCATCTGGAGTTCTCTTGCAAGTGCAGTCGTTAACAACAATCTGGCATTTGCACGCAGCAATGTCAAAAAGATAGGAACCCTTCTCTTTAAACTCGTTAAACGTCAGTGTAAATGTTGTTTTATTTTTATCACGATTATATGGTTTTTTGAGCTTACAATATGATTCATTGTAAGCGTTAATAAGCTGGACCACTCTGTATTCCGTCACAGTTGTGATATAAGCCTTGCCATACAAACAGTTAATTTTCTGTGCAACTGTCGTGGCTACTTTTAAAAAGGAGACACTCTTGTTGTTTGTTTCAACAGCCAAGTTAAATCTTTCTTGAAATCAGCAACGGAGAACATCCTCATGTGTTTGTAGATTGTTCTTTAATAAGTCCCGCCGGTGGCCAAATGTAGGGCATTCAAAATCCTTTGTAGTTATTACACCTACTCCTACGTTCTGTGGCGCATCCATCATAGCAGTAATACACTAGCACTTGTAATCACTAACACCGAATGAAAAAGCACACGTTGCTAACTAAATAGACAAGCGAACAGTCGTGTTTTCCAGCAGAAAAGGCAAACATACGGACAAGAAACAACCATAAAAAACACTTATGAGCGACCGCAGAGTTTATTGGATAAATAAAAATACTTTCAAATAAAATGATAAATCATTTAGAATTATTTTACCCCCAAATTTAAGTACTAACACAGGAACAACACCACGTTCAGTACTGACTGAGGCCTACAGCAGACTGACAGTTGACAATAAAACGCAAAATGGTGGAAGGCGGGCAGACGCTCGCGCAGCCACAGAGAAAGTTCGAGCGCACGCATGCGTCTCGTCATACCGGGATTAGACACTTTTGATGCGGCTGCGCGACGAGTTAGTATTAAAATATGAGGATTGTTTTACTGTACTTGTTTTCTAAGCGCCTATAGATACAGGAATGTAACTATAGTGTCTCAATTAGATTTTTTATGACATCGTTATAAAATTTAAAACTTTGTAATTTTACTAATATCTCAAATTTATCACATATTCGATATCAAAGCGCGACCAATATATATGATATAAATATAATTTTAATAATTTTAAGTCATTTTTTAATACTTTTAAATTCGTTTTCACGATATAGGACTGTAGTCATACCACACTTACATACTGACAAAAAATATTGACAGTTTATGGTTTTTAACGATTTTTATCGAACTTTAACGGCAATGCGCGACCGGAAGATATATAATTTTTAAAAAATGTATTTAATTTTTTATTGTCTATATCATTGGTAAATTTTGCGTGCTATAGCATTCCGAAATTAGATAATTAATTCTTTTCGAACCACCCTACTATAGATGTCATCACAATAAATAATTCTCTTGCAGGCCGCCAGCCAATCAGCGTCAAATTCATGATATTTTCCTGCCCGTGTGGCATAGAGGCTTGCAGGTTCATGAATCATGGTTCATGAAAATGGATTTCATGAATAAATTTACGAAAACATTTACTGTGGGACTAAGGCTTTACAGTAGGTTGAAGCCAACCTTCAACTATTAATTGTTCACTTTTTTATTGAGGATACCACGGATATCCTTAAATACAGTCAGTTTTAAGGTAATTTTAGTTACATATAACAGCGCATGAAAGTTAATAAATATGGACTTATTAGAGAGAAAAAATATCCTTTTTGTACGATAACAAAGTGCGGTCAAATGATTTCACTAATTTTCGATGTTTGACTCATATTTGGTAAACAATCACTTAATACAAAGGGAATAAATGTAAAAAGAATGAAGCTAAGCAGAATGAACACAAGGTAAACTGCAGCGATCAGAATTTCTAAACCGGTGAAATTGACCAGTATCGGGGTTTTAGTGCTAAGAGAAACGGTAAGTTAGTCGGATGAGGTGTATACTCACACCTATACAGCGCATACATACCGTATAAGTGTGAAACCCCTTACACATTCCCTTGAGAGTAGGCTAGCGTCGATGTCCAGTTTCTCTTTTATTGCCTACGAGTCCCCCAAAATCCCGCCTCTCCTCATTGGAGAATTGACTTCAGGTGTGAGGTGCTGCTGACTGTCCAAATGTTACATCAAATTCCCCAGAAACTTGACCGTGGCAGGCTTCACTTTAAGAAGTTAATAATATCAGTACTCATGATTAAAGACAACTTAGTAATTTTCTACAAAATGCTTAATGCACGACGCTTTCCTCCAAGAAATCCCTATCTAAATTGTGGATTGGTTTGTTGTCTAAAAGATGAAAACATTAACACTTTTTCAAAGATAAATTTTTTCATGAGCTGCACATTACTAAACTCATTTTGTTAAATTGGTTTAACGTATTCGTTTCAACGAGCATTTTAAATCGGAATATCTCTGGAAGAATCTATTCCAGCATTTTTAAAATTCACTTTCTCAGACTCATAATTGGAATCCAGTGATTTTCTTTTCTTTCGACGGAATCCTTTTGGAGACTCGCAATTCCTTTGAGTATAACCTTCTGCCTCCGGTCCATTTCCGCATTACCATGCACACTCTTCATTCTCAATGAAGGAATGATGCCATCCAATACTGGCATTGCTTTCCCTCTTTCCCTGGCATTACTGCGCTCTCTCTCTCTCTCAGACCCTTTTGCATTTAAAGATATCGCAGCACTAATTAATTAGCCAAGGCAATCTTGATAATGACTATGGCCGCCGCCGATAGGATGAGTCCAGGGTGCTCACTTTCTCTCGAATCTCGCTTTTCAAGCTGCTCTACGGATTTGGGACTACCGTGCGTACCTTTGACGCAAAACGTGATCCCTTTCTTTATAAATGTAGTGCTCGTTACTTAGCAGAAACAGCTCTGTAGGTGTATCCCCATAATATCTTGCTTTGCTTTGGTTTCATGCGTCACGGTTTTACGGTAATATAGCTTGATCCTCGAAAAGCCAGGAGCCGATGAACCTTCAGCCCCGGCTTCTCAGGCAAAAATTGCCAATGGCGGATATAACGGCTGATGCACTGAACATTACTGACATATTTATAATTTATTATGGTTTGCTTTTTGTTAATCCTCTGAAGAAAAACTAAATTTAAATTAAAATATCACATTATTATATACAGTGAAACCTTTCTTGAGCGGAATCTCTCGGGGCCATCATTTTTTCCGGTTAAGACAGTTTTCCGCTTAACCCAGGGTCTAACATTTGTAAAAAGACCTTGAAAGCATTTTATCCCCATAATATGCGTCGCCTAAAAGGTTGGTTTCACTCTAATTCTATATTTAGACGAAATTATTATGAAATAATGAAAGAACAGTATCATATATGGTTAAATTTGTTTATTTGAACTGGTTAACATAGAAAACGATCTAAAAATGCGCATAAAATCCGTCATTTTTGTCTGTTTTTCCTTTTTTTCCAGTATAATACAATTCTCTACGTTGCCGATAGCCCCGTTTAAGATATTAAATAAATCAGTGTTACATTTGGTAAGGCTACGTTCTGCTAACTATTTTAAAGAAACCAACATTTCTCTATAGGACTTTTTGTTTTCTTCAGATATTACCGTTATATTTGCTTCTTCGTCGGATTCATAGGCTTGGTCTTCTTGGTTGATAGTCTTTAATTTTTTCTTGAACCATGCCTTTCTATTCCTCTACGGTATACATATTCCGTTCGACTCGCCGACAACACTGCTCCAAACAACATTGTGTCTTGCTCTGAAGCTCTCCAGCCAACCATTCGAGGCCTTAATTCTAGTTTTCCTAAAGAGACTGCAAACTCATTTGCCTTTTCTTTCACCATTGGACCTGACAGAGGAATATTCCTCAATCTTGCTTGCACAAACCATGCCCAAACTAATTTGTTTAATTCTTCATATTGGCAGAGAGGAGTTTTCATCTTTGAACTTAAACTTAGTCCTAAAATAATAGACAGAAATAACAATAATTTTATGGTGTGTTGGTTTCCAACTATTGTTGATTGGGATATGAAGAAATGCGTTTCTTTGCGTCTTCGAAACTCTTTCTTAATTTCGTTCTTCTTCTTAATTGCTTCGTAAACTTGCGTCTTTTCACACTTAAACCTCTCTTGTATCTGCTTCACGGAAAGCTGTTCTCGTACAAAGCACTCGATCAATTCCTGTTTATTTTTCAGCGTTAATACGCTGCGTGGCATGGCGGAAATGAATCAGCAGCTCCCCTAAGGTCCTTAGAGTTCTCTGATGTGGTCTTACTCTGTCAGCAGCACGTAGGAAAATGATTCCGTCTATTTCGGTTGCGAGCAAGGCTACACAACAATATTTATGTATAGGTATAGCGAAACTCTGGGGCACTCACCAGCGGAGAATCAGATATCACTGAGGGCAAATCAAGCGTTGATGAGCGGGAAAACGTACCAAAGGACTCCCGGAGTGACATTTGGAGGAAGACTCGACCACTTTATCCCACATCACTTGTATGCTTTCCTCTCCCTTGCTCTTAAACAAGCGAGTGACACCAAGTCTCGCTACACTTATACTCTTTGTAGAGAAATAAGAGGGTTCTGCGAGTTATAGGGGAGGTAAGTGTGCAAGCGTGGGTTGGCGATATTGTTAATAATGAGAAAGGAGGTGACGGCTTGTAAGAGGGGGGAGTGTTGTTGAACATATGACACAATGTGTGAAACGGAACTCTCAGCGGGACATTAGGCACTGGGGGAGTGTTTAACGCTAGGGTTAGAGAGAGGTGGAAGGGTTTTAGTCAAGGTCGATGCCAAATTGTCCTGAGTCCCTCCCGCGAAGTGATATCAGTCAATAATGAGATAGACCATAGTGTGCGAACGATACCTTTCTTTGGCTGGTTCCATTTTGAGGATTGTTTTCTAGGGAGAGGGCATTGCAAATCATTTGAGGATTTTACTTCCTTATGGTAAAAATTGTGCATGGAATTGTTTTTTGCAATTCCGCTTAAACCAGGTTCACGTGCAGGGAATCGATTACGTTTCCGCGTTTCACAGTTTCCGTTTAACACTGGGTCCCGATGAATGTAAAACCCTATTACGACCGCCAGGGCCAACATTTTTTTCCGGATATGACAGGTTTCCATTAACCTCAGGTTCCGCTTAAGGCAGGTTTCACTGTACTTAGCTACTAAAATTGCAATTTCGTGTTTAAGAGTTAACCGGATACTCCTGTTTTCCTTTTTCGGAGATTGGGTATATCCCCAGAGGTATCTCCAGTAGTAAATTAACTTCCTAAATACTTAATTAAAATGTAGCAACGTTTTAAAAACTGGTGCATTTGGAATTTATGCATAAAACAATACAAATTGCTTTTATTTATCACCAAAAATAGCGAAACGTTTGTGGGTATTGTCGAATATGTATAATGAATGAAACCTGTAATCATAAGACGCAGGAATAGATAATTTTAAGAGAAGATGGGAATATAAAAGAAGCAAAATGCCTATTTTTCTCTTATCCCCACTTACGCCAACCCCAAACGCGACGAAATGATCACGTCAGCCTTTGTGCAATGTGAGAGAAGGGAGGAGAGTAGGAGGTGGAGGGGGAAGTGGTGGGTTGGGTGGGGAAGGAGGGAGGGAGGAGGGGCTCTGGTGCCGGGAGTGGGGGAGGGTTACGCCGAGTGTGGGAAGGAGTTTCGTGTCTGGAAGGGGGGGAGCGGCGAGCGGCAGAGCAAATGTAGCGTCACTGATGAAAAACACTTTCATGGGTCAGGCGTTTTTGTAGACGACGGCGTCGGGGGGGCATTTTGCCATTTTAGATTTGGCCCGCCCGACCGAGGAGGGATTAAACGCGGAGATGAGGACACAAAGAATGAGTGGGGACAGAAGAGTGTGAAATAAAGAAAGGGAAGGGCATACGGAGGTATCAATAGGACATACTACTGCTACAGTAACGATAGAGTCCTTCCAGGGAGAATCAATAGAACTGAGGAATTGGATGAATATACTGAGAGAGATTTATAATCCATTCAATATAGAATTACCTAGCGAAAAACTGAGCATGAGGTCATTAATGCCTGGATTTTTAAATTAAAGGTGCAGTGAAATACGTTTTATAACATTCTAGAGCCACATATATAAACTATAGGACCTACTAGAGTTTCAGAAATTATTGAGTCCTTACGGAGAGAACCACCAAAACTGAGGGATATGATAAATTCACTGAGCGGTATTTTTGAACCGTTCAAGATGTAAGTAGTATTTCTTATTACAGAGTAGTGAATTTTCAAGTATTTGACCTCTGATTCATCATACAACCGTAATATTAAAATACAAACCACAAAAAACAACAAAAATAAAACGTTTCTTTAGAATGTGAGATGTTTCCTCAAGAGATTTTCCAGATCTTTCCTGCCTCGGAAATATAATGCATAGCGCGTCGAACTTCGTTATTCCATCATTTTTGCAAGAAATCACACATCATTTCATCAAGTGATTTTCTCACATGTGTTGGTGTTATTAAATAGTCACTTAATTATGTGAGTTCATTAATATTGGTTTTAGCATATTACTTTTTAAACTATTCTTGGAATTGTGAAATAAAATTAACAAGCGATGTCTTCGAGTGTCTAGCTGCAACTGAAAAATATTAATCATAAATGATGAAGAAGCTGAGAGAGAGAGCGTTGAAAGTTATTCTACCGTGAAATAAACGTCATTTTTCAACAAAATCTTAACTACCCTAATAGTGTTTACACAAACTGAATTTAAGGTGACCTAATCCAATACTAAAAAATGGAAATCGATAGAAAAACAGTATTTTTCATCGATCAAACATCTAACTTCATGCTAAACTGAATGAGCTGTGATTTAAACCAGGAACATAAACGAAAGCAAAATCACGGAACCATCTTATATTATGACCTACCAGCAAATTCAAAGCAAAAAATAGCGTACAAAATATAGCGTTAATAAGAAATTGCGCTGCACTTGCTTCTTCTGCAGGAAAAAGTATTAATTGCTCGACTTATTTGAGCGCACTTTAATACCTTACTTTTACTTTTCAATAGTTAAGACACTTCGTCCACGAAAGCAGTGCATTTTTTTCTAAGCGATGCAAACAAAACCGTGGAATTTCTCATTCGGTTTGATAAAGGCAGACGCTTGGGAGCCTTCTTAAAAAGCCGTGAGGGAAACGAATGCATGAACGAAAAAGTGCTGGAAGAGGGAGAAAAGGACGGGGGGCCCTTTTTTAGAAGAAGGCTAGTAGGGAAGGGTTTTCAGCCGTGAGAGCGGACGAAGAGAAAGGAGGCTGTTGGGATGTGGGAGGAGCGGAGAATTTAGTAGTCAGGGGTCGGAGCAGGGTTGAGTGAGAAGTGAGAAAAAGTGGTGTAAGGGAGGAAGAGATAAGAGGAAAGGACTGAAGGGAGGGGGGTGAGTATATCGTAGGGGGAAAAACAAGGGTGGAGGTAAACGTGGAACTAGGGCATAGGACGAAAGGAGGGAAGTTTGAGAAGGGAGCAAAAAACAAGGGAGTTTTCAAGGGAGGGGTTGAAGTTCATGCTCACAAAAGGGCCAAGAATGTAAAGGGACAATGGAAGGCGAAAACAGTGTGAATGGAACGAAGGAATGAAGAGAGTATAAAATGCAAGCTGTAATAGGAAGATGCAGGAGAGAATGTGGCTCATCGTTTGAGGAGGTTTCAGAAGATTATTGAAAATTCGTTTGACGGATAAGAACTCCAAAAATATAGTCCTCCAAAAATCGTGGAACGTATTTACTTTGAAATACCTTGAAACGGAAAAAAGATTAATGAATTGGAGACATTTTACACCAAGTAGGATAACTGAAAACTATACAAGAGCCAGATATACTAAACAAAAACTGTAGAGTTCGAAGTATCGAAATATTTAAAAGCTATTATTAGAATGTGTCGGCTGAATATCCTGTATCGCAATGAAACGGCTTGAGGAGGATATGAATCTATGGAAGAATGCGACAATTTCCAACAAGTTCAAGGCCTAAAAGCCAAAGAATATTAGAGATCCCAATGTATGGTGCGCAACCATCTCGAAGACACAAGTCCGAATCCTGGCAACAAGAATACTATATAAATTTTGAACCTGCTGTTAAAAGTTTCACCTAAGAGGCACATCGTCATCATTAGTCATTCAACCCATTTACATTGATAAGAATAAAGACTGCGGCAATCCATTCCGCTCTATCTCTTAGTAAATATTTTATGTCCTTTTAGCTCATTTGTTTCATCTCTGGCTAATATATTTGTCCCTCGGTCTTCCTCGAGAGACTTTTCCTTTTATTATGTTCCTTACAAATTCATCGTTTCTCGAATCTTAACCTATCCTTCCGGACCTTGCCTCTATGATAGTGATTCATATGATTTTCTCCTCTTGTATTATTCTGTACACTTCCCTGTTTCTTCTGTTCGTTTCTGTTCTAATCCGTCCATTTAATAATTAGCTTCGGCCTCCAATACCAAGTTTTGTAATCCTATAGTCTAAAAAGACCCAAAAGGCACGTATCTTTTACTTCATCTGTCACAACCTCAGGTGAGAAATGATTTTAGGGAATTGACCGCAGTACAGGGTAGAAGAAGTCAACTGCCACATTACTATGCCTAGTAGATTAATTGGAGAGACAAGTAGAGGAACACTAGGTTGAGCATTAGTGTAGGCTAAATCCAGTAGGTATGTGGTATCAGAGAATTGTTTGTGGAAAAAGTAGGACGAAGAGCTAATAGTGAGATGATGAGGAATAGACGCCCCCACAATAGACATAGATGGGTCTATGGAAAGAGCAGACTACGTTAGTTTGGGCATGTTGAGAGAATGGATGAGAGTCGAATAATGGCAGAGATTCGTTTCCCGTGAAAATCTCCATAAGGCAGGGGGTGCGATGTCGCCGATAGCAGCAGAAAAATTAATATTGTGTTATGGCGTACGCTAACGATGCACATATTACACCCAGGAGAAAATTTCTTAAATTCAGCGTGGTGTTGACACTAGATGTCGAAGAGGCATTGGGGTGAATATACGGAGCGCAAGTTTGGCAACAGCGTTCTCCTCAATGTCCATACTGTCAACTAAATGTGGAACGTTCTGTATAGATATATATTTTTTATTCCATTGCGTTAGTTCTGGCAGCATCCTTGGAGTTAACACTGGGTGCATTGTTCTATCCACGCCCGCACCAGACAGCGGGAGGTGTTCATTATTCTATACTCTTCAGTCTGGCCAAGAAGTTGGGAATCTCAGTCTAGCGCGCGAGGAAAAACGTTTTCGAAGCGGGTGGGCTGTGTGCGTCATCCTTTTATTCTCTTCTTTCGGCCTGCGTAGTCGCATTATTAAAAATGTTCGCCGTGCACAGCTCACATCAGGAAAGAAAAAATAACCTACTCTCCACATTGCCACGAAATAAAATATTTTATTACGGGATGGTCTGGGATTAAAATAATATTTCGAGAGGAACGATAAGGAGTTTCGCAAAGATAATGAGAGACGAAAAATGCAACCTTAAAAATTGGGACACGGTTTTTTCAAGCTAGAATGAGAATTTCAGTAAAAAACATAATGGCCTCCTACGTACGAAAACATTTCAAAGTCACCTTTTTGAAAATATTTTCCCCCTATAACTCAATTTGTCAGAGTTTTGGATCTCCTCTGTGTAAGCTTGTAAACCTGACGGAACAAAACAAGATGGCTGCGTTTTATTTGCAGAAAACTAAATCTCTCTTGAACCCAGCAGGCTACTGAAATGGTGAATGGAAGTACTTTTGTGGAGTACGTACTACGTTTTATTCCATGAAATCTGTACAATTTACGCGCATACATTCTTGGACAGAGATATTTTGATAAGAATATCAGGCATGCGATTCGTGCCGTTAGTAGGAGTTGGGGTTGTATAAAGACAACTTTACAAAGAGTTCTATTTTCTTGGCCGCAAGCTAATCAATCTTTCATTCCAGTCTTTTTGGCAGCTATATCAGCATTTTTTTGCAGAAAAATCACTTTTGAAACGAAGACTTTGGGGAATCTTGAATCCTTAATATTATATTATAACCTAATTGGTTGTGCACAATATGGTTCTCAAAATATATATATAACTTCGCCCAAAAATAGGTTGGCCCCTGCATAGTTAAAAAAAACTTACTCGAATATTTACTATTGAGTGTGATCTCAACGATCCTAGTTCTAGTAATAGGGTGGTGGCAATAGTAAATTTATCGTCAAATTTATCAAAATAGCTTTTCGAAGTTTTGCTTTTCAACCCTTTATGATATTTTCGCGGCAGAAAAGTAACTTCTCGGTGTCGAGAGGTAATGTATTTATTTTGGCCGAATGCAGGGCCGTAAAAAATCTCATTTTTACTTTAAAAAAGTAACGATATAGTAAAACTAATTAAAATTCAACAAAAATTATTACAACAGACGTTGTAAGTGGATTTTACTGATTCAGAGCAAGGTTTTATAAAGACATTGCACCGTATTTAGCGGCGTAAAGCCCGTTCATATTTTCTTATTTGAAATCTTGCCAAAATTTAACACCCGCCTACGCATCTCCAGCTAGCTATGTGACTGCGAGGCAGAGAGCTAAAAAAAGGAAACTTTTAACCCTTCAGAAGAACGAATGGTCTAAAGACTCAGACAGATAGATGGCAATGGAAGAGTGGATTACAACAATGGACCAACTTAGCACGTTTCCTACGTTTTTGAAAATCATTTTCCGCCCCGAGTAAAACTCCAGAAAAAAGAGCTTACGCCTGAAGCCAAGTGATCCAGGTCAAGATATATGCATTATGAGGCCATGTTCTGGTTACGGCCGGAATAAAAGGACTCTCCGTAGGGTGAATGGATCGTGAAAAGAGTGCTCGTGAGGCACCCGGTGGAGCGTGTGGATTTTAGGATTGCATTAAAGAGAGCCTACATTGAGGCCAGAGTCCTTTTGAAGAGAATGACGGATTTCGTTCCCACGTGCTGTTAAAAATAATGCCAGAAACTCCATCACAAACTTTATTTTCGGGAGCTAATTTCAAAGAAACATCCAAATATGCATAGAACCCGGTAATCTACACTACAGAGATGCGTTTATTTACTGCAGGAGGTTAATAAACGCCAGCTGTGCAATTCGCTGAGCGCTACACTACGCTAAATGTAAATGATCATTTTTATCATTAATAAAATCATCATTATTTAATTTTCTGTCTAATAACTGCATTAGATAAAGCATTAAAACTTTTTAAAGCTTTCCATTCAAGTTGTTGAAATTAGCAAATATCGGAACACATCAGCCTTTTTTAACACCAACGAAAAATGATGAATGGAACATTATGCGTTAGTGAAACGTTCGGAAACCTTCTTGTAGGCCCACGTCAGTCACGGCCGAATAGCTTGTGCATAATTATTATATTAGTTCAAGATACGTATGTAAAAACGTAAAAACTCCCGTCTGAAATACGGTTAGCGCACTGACTCGACTACATTGTCCCGGGCATTCCTAGCACTTGTAAACACAGCAACCGGCACCGCATTGATGCCAATATGGTGCTGTGAAATGAGCACGTCTTGAGCGCGAGATCAGCTCGCTGTGCGCTTATCATTTAAAGTAAGTTAGGCGTTATCCTTGGGAGAAAGTGTGAACTTCAATTTTCATACGGATAAATTATTTATCCAGTGCTCATAAAACCATAAAAAAAGGAAAATGTGTGGTAGCGAACTTGAGTGAACGCAATAAATAAATATATATTGCAAACACGGTTTGGCAATAACTTTTTGTTCACAAATGTGCGGAGTTCTCAGTGAAAACATAATTCACCCAAATGGAATTCGGACTCGAGTCTCTTAAATACACGATGAGTTCGTTCCCCTCTGTACTCGCGTCAGTTTTTGGAAAACCTGAAATCTCCTGAAGTCTGACATACTCAGATTATAAATAATTTAATGACTCTGAAAATATATTTTATTGAAAATAAATGAAAATGAAACCTAGGAAATTATACTTTTTCTTGTATCTATACAATCTCATCCCTGCGTCTGCCTCTTCTTTGTTGTCTCCTTTAGGTCTTCCTTGATGATGAAAGTGATTCGAGATTACGGGTTTTGGACGAAGAAGTCAAATACTCTATTCGTCTAAAAGTGATACCCTGAGGTGAGATGTAGTGGGTTTCCATGATTTTAAAATGAAATGGCACTTTTCCATGAAAAACTATTGTCAAAACGCGTTTCAGCTCTCTTACACTGCTGTATGTCGCAGCCATTTGATGACTTCCTGGTTATTAAAAAGTTAACGGGAAACTATTACAAATTAGTTTCGTCTGAAATATTGTCTAAGTAATTAAATTTAATTTAATTAATTAAAAAGTTAACAGGAAACTATTACAAATTAGTGTCGTCTTAAATATTGTCTAATGCTCTTACACCAAAATTTTCGAAGCATTTTCAGTTTGATGCCTTCATATGTAAATAGTATGTCACAACAACCAGACAATAATTTTAACTGAAATTGAGACAAAAAATAATGAAGTTAACGAGTATAAATTAAATCAATATACTTTATTGCTAAATCTAAAGATTCGGAAAGAGTAAGAGATGGTGTAATGGTGTTTATAAAAATTGAAACTACATTCACAACTAAGCCATATCCTCTACTGATTACTTGCTCTTCAACATAAAATGTGAATATTTTGTCTTTGATCTTCTTGTTGTCTACAGAGACCAAAACATCCTGGGGAGTCAATTTCATGCATAATTTGAAATTTTATTGGATGACGCATCAAATTATCTAATAATTGTAGGATGTACTAATGTAAATATACTAATACCTAAGAATTGCTTCGATCAAGTCATAAATCTTATGAGTTCGCATGGTTTAATAAGCTAAGCTAATTAACCGACCACAATCACAAAACAAACTACCACCTGTTTAGATCCTGTATATTCTAGGTTCTTTAACTCGTACAAGATACAACGTTTTGCCAAGGTCGAGAAATGCGATGGTGGGTGGCGTAACATGGTGGAACTCCTTCATGATGCACAAAGGGTAAGAAAAAGACTTTGCTGTTCCACAAAATAAGAACGAGACATAAGGTCGAGAACTTAGCGAAAACAGATTACTCCGCAATTTATCTATTACAAATAGTAACGCACACGAAGCTGCTAAGGATGAGAATTCAGTATTCACTGAAACCTTTGGTTATTAAAGAAAAATGTCCAGCAACTAACTTGGGGTTCTGACTACAGACTTAATGGTGGTTCCAAGGCTTTTAAATTTTTCTTAGATGCACCTAAAACCAGTCTTAAGGAATCTGAAAGGAAACTAGGTACTCTGCAAAACAATACAATTAAATATAAACCCTGAATGTGGGATTCCCTAGTGATAAAAACAGCTCAAAAAATATCTATTCAATAAGCTCCGTCGTCATCCCCACAATGATAGCTTAAGAAACGTCTTAATCAAATTCAGGAACATACTGCCTGCATCTCTTCAAAACGCTACGAACTCCTGCATGCAGCAGTTCGAAAATAAAAATAGCAACATGAGACAACTGTGGCATGGTTATAATCAATTAACCCTTGCAGCAGAAGAGTACTCAGAAATACGAACTATAAATTGAAAATCGGCTGATCCACTTCTCATAGCGATCGAGTTCAACAAATTATTTATCAGCAATTTCGAATCAATGAAAAGATTGTAATGTAACTACCTCAGTAAAATGTCTAAGTGATTACTCATTTTTCCTGGAACCGTTTACGTCACCCAAAGTACAAAAATAGTCAACTAACTCTTCTCGAAAAACCTCTGGGGCTGATGGAATAAATGCAGGATTATTAAAAAATAACCATATTCGACATCTTGGATGTACTTGTTATATTGTTGTTGAAGGTTGTTCGGGCTTGGTGGTTCAAGAAATTGTAAAACTAAGTTATATTTCATTCAAAATTAGTGTCCATCAACATTTTTATACAGTATCTATTATGCGGGAGCGTGGTGGCCTAGTGGGTAGAGCGCTTGGCTACTGATCTAAGGGTCCTGGGTTCAAATCCGGGTGAAGCCTTTGGATGTCCCCAAACAAAAAAAAATCCCCGGAGTGCGAGGTGGCCCAGGGAAAGGAACTGCCCCCCCCCCCCCTAACCCTGAATGTGTGAAATTCACACGCCCGTGGCTTAGTCAGGGATGAATTCTACCCTCAACTATCCAAACCAGCCTTCGGGTTGAATCACTGAGTGAGTGATCTATTATGCACTTGCTCACTTATACAATCTGCTAAATTATAGCTTAACATGCTGGGAAGGTGCTTATCAAAACCACTTCAACGTGAAAAAAATCACTCAAAAACACAGTTTAAATTATAGCCCAAAGAGGATAGCATGACCCTTCTGTCTTCATGTCCCTTACCTGAGAATACTATCTCCATGGCATGCATATCTACAAGGTCTTAAGTTTGTTCTACCTCCGTAGTGATAACAGACCAAAAGTTATTGATAAACCACATCGCTATATCCTACGAATTAATTATTCTTACGTTTTACCTAAACGTAATACTAATTTTTTTAAACGATATTTTGTCTAATTGGGGCACAATATATGGAAACTATTACCACTGGCTATATAAATCATTGTAAAAATGTAATATTTTCTCAAAAAGGAAAATCTCTGGCTATTCTTCCAACAAACAGGAATTATGTTCTTTTGTAAATTCAAAATTCTGTACCTATTCTAATTCAATAAATTCAGTATTGCTGGTTATTTCTTAAGGCTTTCAGGCAAATCCCTTCTTCACTTTCAGGCAAATCCCTTAGGGGTCACAAATAAAGGTCAAAATAATATAAGCAAAGCTCCTATTATTTTGTCCTTTATTTGTTCGTGTATTGCTCTTTTGTACATAGGGGAAAACATTATTTTCTTATTAGTGAGCCAAAACGCGTTGTATCAAAGACGTTTTTCCTGGAAGAGTGATATTTCATTTTAATAGCTCTATTAGTAAGTTTTTTTTATCCATTCCCTCCATGTGTCCCTAGAGGGCTCTTACTCATTGTCTCTATTATTCTCTTTCATTCTTTATCCCTAATAAGTTTTTGACAACATTTTTATTATGTTCGCATATCAAAGGTATTATGAAAAAACCAACATATACTTATATTTATTATGAAGCGGCACGGAACGTCGCTAATATTTCAGGAGCTAAACTCAAATTTGATTTCATAGATTTAGCAATGTACCCCATATATAGTGCAATAATAAAGAGATACAACCCTGAGGGACTTTCAACTGGCGACCATCAATGAATGTTTTCAAGCAGTATCCAGATATTAGCCTAATATCATTTTCTCATCATTATAGATAATTCGTTTGCTGGTTTGATGTTCTAATATCTATATTCTATTGATTGAAGATGTAATTCGTGAGATTTCATTGATGTGAAAACATAACAGTGTTTCCACGCGAATGTTAAATATTTCGACCGCTCTTTCAACGCTTAATCTTCATTTTCAAGACAGCCAACCTTGTCACAACCAGTGGTCTTGAAAATGATACTTTAGCATTGGAACCATGGTCAACCGAAGAATGGATCTTGTGGAAACACTATGTTTTTTTTCCGCGGTGAAGATATTCGCTAGCATGAAAATGACATTTGCTGATGTGGACGTGAATGTAAGAGAATTTTACCAAAATATTTTCCCCAATCAATGTAAGTTAAACCAGAGAAAAAACAAATATCGGCATGGCCTAGTTGTCCACCTACTGACATAATGGTGTCAATTTCGAGCCGCTATTCTTATTCTCTGAGAACTTCGTAATTATATTGGCTATATATATTACACTAGCTAAACCCGGCCACGCTTCGCTGTGGCTCAGTCTGATCTGAAATGAATGGGATAGAAAAAAAATGTATTTAAGCGAACATAGATTCACCAAGAAAACACATCATTCGATTAAATACCCTTACGTTTCTGTGGCTAAGCTGTGGAATGAAAAGAATGGAGGAAAACATATGTTTTTCACAGAAATTAATTTTTTATTGTAAAGCTAGGGGATTGAGTTCATTTTTTGTTCGTCCGTTTTCTGCATAAACATAAAAATCAGTCGGTCTACCGACTCAGGAGCATGCAACGTATAATTGCCCATTCAAATAAGAATTGTTTTCGAAATTCAAACCGCACACTTGCAAAGATTGCTCTTGCGCTTTATTGATAATCATAGGGGAAGCAAGGCGTTTTGGAAATGGAAGTCGTTTGAATTCGAGCGCCATGTCGGTCGGAATGAGTGGTATTCGTGGAAGTAGTACGTCTTCACCTTTATGAAGTCCAATTAAAATTGTTGCTTCAATTAGATTGCTCATAATTTTTTTAACTACTTATCGTGTGCCATTCCATAACTTGGGCTGATTGATGTTTCGGAGTAATAAAATTGGCACTCCAATTTTAAAATTCAGAATGTGCGACGATAATCCGGGAACATCGACAGAATTAAGAAATTTAGTGGAAAAATTCACTACTTTACTTTGGTTCATCACGGAGTCAATGGATGTTTATGTCACTGTTTCACCTGCTATTCTGTTTAGAATGATGTTGTTCATATCGTATGGGTCGAAATATTTAGCCGCTAGAATGGCTCTTCAATTCAACCATGTGTGATTTCGATAACTTGTTTTGATGCTTTGGAAAACCTTGTCTACTAATTATCCTTTTGTACTCACGAACTTAGATGGGAAGGTGATTTTTCCTGTTTCTGAATTTGTAGGTATAGTGCTGATACCAACCTCGAGTAATTGTGTTGAAACTATGTCAGCAGTTGGATCGGTTTCAAACTAAACTATCATATTTGTTGTTAAATGCATTATTTCACTATGCTTCAAAACGTTGAATATTTCAAGCAGGCATGCAATTCATCAGCTGGTGTTGAGCGAGGTATAACTGGAAGCGTTTGACTGAAGTAAACGGATAGTGACACCAGTACTCCACCAAATGGAACCTGATTATTTCGCAAGTCTTTCAATGTACAGTCTAATGCTTCCAGTGACTACTTGTGAGCTATTGTACACTCATCCTATACAATGATTTTGCACGCCTGAAGAACCTTTCTCATTCCTGATGTTTATGAAATGTTACATGTTGGGTTTTCAATTAATTGAATGTTTAGTGACATTTTAAGAGCTGAATGCGCTGTTCTCCCTCCAATTAATGTGGAAGCAGTGCCTGAAGAAGCAAGAGCTAACGCAATATGGCCGTTTGAACGAATTTTAGCCAGGATCAAGGAAATGAAGAACGTTTTTCCAGTTCCACGTTGAGCGTCCAAAAATTACAATCCCCCGGATTGGTTGGCCACAGCTTGTATGATGGGATCAAATGCTATATTTAGTTCTTTAAGGAATTTCGGTGTATTATCTTGGACGAACAGCTGTAAGTCATTTCTGTTGTATGATTGCTCTCGGAGAAGTTCTCTTTCGAATGTTACATCGATGGACCGATTTGGTGTTGTCATTCACAATTGTGCCAACCACTTGCCGCACATAGCAAGACAAAGATCCTCAATGAAGATTAGGGCTTCATTGTATATTTCTTCTGTGAAATCCAAGCCATGCAAACCATGTGAAAAGCGTGGATTTTCCAGATTTAATCCACACACTTAAAGTGGTTGATGACCTTGTTTGAGAAGGCAAGCCAAATGAGGAACTCTAGTCCTTTGACTACAACTGTCAAATTAGCCAATGAACCTGGCCTTTAAATGCTGCAGGTGTGAATAGACATCCATGGAATCGCTATTAAATGGATATTCACGCCTCATTGCCAAGAAAATTTCTATTGTTGAAAAGGAAGAAAAATTGATGGATTGGATAGGACAAAAATGAAGCGTATAACAAAATTGAATGAAGGAATTAAATACTGTATTCTTTTATGCATTCTGTGATAAATATTTCCATCCAATATCTAGAGTGCAAGTAATTTTAAAAGCAAATAAAGAAACACCTGCACAGAATTCAATGCTTTTCCTATGGGAGTAAATGTTAACAATATTGAGGTAAAAACAACCCCAAAATGTACAATTTTTATAACTTATAAACTTTTTTGGCACGTGCTCAATAACCCACCAAAGTTTCAAGTCAATCGACCGACTACTTTTCGAGTTTTGCGGTCACTAACATAATCAGGCTGAATTTTTATATATAAGATTGGTTAAATATGCCATACTGTTTATTTTTTGTTTCTAAGCTCGCAAATATAACTGCAATGGATCTATATCCTATTCCACCGAAATTTGGAATCTCCCAGTGGTAGAATTGACATTTGCGTCTTTGGAATGAAAAGGATTATTTTTCCAATCACCATGGTTTACCTTATCCGTCACGTACTGGTCACGATAATATATCATGACTTCCGTATTTGTTACCGATGTCAATTTTTTATCCTTCTTTTTAGCTCAGCAGATATCATGTTCATATGGAAGGAAGGTACGTATTCAAATCTAAATTTCTACGGAACTGGCGGCGAAGCTATTTTAACGGAGTGAATGATCACACAAATTTATGTGAAATTAACAGTGAAAAAATCATTCGCCTGGACTGAGATCCAAACCCTGCGATCGATATCGCGCCGAGTATTCTAGGGCCGAATTTTAGTCAAGGTAAATGTTTTTTTTTACAGTTTCACAGAATATGTATTAATCATCAACTAAATATTTCTACGACGGTATCACTTTTCGATCAGCATAAGATATCACATTTACATAAGATTCATTTATCCTTCATCCGATATGAAAATAACGCTATTAACTTCAAGATGATATCGGCACGATATAAAATTAGCATATGATGCTACTTTGGCTCTACATTTACTAGAGAAATTGACCAACTGTGGACGTAGATGAAATTTCATTCAGTTTCATTGAATTTTCATTGGAGCACGAATAAATAATATTTCATTGAATGCATGGTATTCTTCAAACTAAAATCAAACGGGTTATTATTAATTATCTTTATTTTGGATACTACTGCAACAGTCACTGTTATAGCTAATGTCACCACTTCTGAGTCACAAACACCTTGAATAGAGCTTCGAAAATTCAATTTCTGGGCCTCATTATTCTTTAATAGTATTGATTTTCTGCTTGAATGAGCATTCACCGTCGTTTCGCGCTCTCTATTCACGTATTTCTCCGTCCTCGATATCGGCAAATAACGTCTGCATCTGTTTCTGATGGCCGCCGTAGTTAGGACACGTTGAAAGGTTAATGATTCAGCAAGTAGGTCGATCGTCGATTGAGTTAGTGCAGTTGAAGTGATTCCAACATTAGGGCACTCAAGTACATTCTCATTCCTTTTGCATAAACTGAGGAGATTCCACCTTTCTTTGCTTTTATACTTTTAAATCGACTGACGGTAATTTCATGCATATGATCTTGGCTTAAAAGTTTGCATGCAGAAAAATAACATTCTTTTGCCATCTATTATTTGGCAAAAGCTTTTTATCCCTACTATTCCTAGAATGAATAATATCAAATGTCCCAATGCCATGCCGGTCCACAGAGTGTTGAATTATTGTGTTTTCCCTTAGATGGTTACCACCAGCAATTCTCTGTTGCTATGTATTCCCCACGGGCTTAGCCCCACAATAAAAGCATTGAGTTCGGTGCAGGGGTTTATCATTTTGCTATTTTAAGTTACGTGTGCTCAAGATACATAGTTGAAGCATTAAATTTTGAGAGGCTAAAAAAGTGAAATTTTCAATCATTTCACTCAACTATTGTATTATCATAAAATTGGCCTTATAAATGCAAAATTAGCCTTTTCCTCAAATTGTGTTCTCGGCTCCAAAATCGTCCATTTTCCACAAATTCAGGAATAAAATTATAAATTTATTTGCCAACCGGCAAAATTGCTGGCTTAAAAAAGGGACTTCTGTCTGACACCTTAATAATTTTGATAAAATGATAAATGTAAGGGAGTTTAAGTCATCACCAAAATCGAACTTTGAAGAATATTTCAATCATTCACCACTTAAATAATAATGTAATGTCTTGGATTAAATGTAAGAGAGGGCTATACAATTATAAATTTATTTGCCAACCGACAAAATTACTGGCTTAAAAAAGGAACTTCTGTCTGACACCTTAGTAATTTTGATAAAATGATAAATGTAAGGGAGTTGAAGTCATCACCAAAATCGAACTTTGAAGAATATTTCAATCATTCACCATTTATATAATAATGTAATGTCTTGGATTAAATGTAAGAGAGGGCTATATAGCCCTAATTTTGCCCTGTATAAAAGGAATTTAATAAATAAATAATTATAATCCTTCCTTGGTACTAACTGTAAGTACTACCTACGGCAGGTTGCTTTAAAATGTGTCACATCTCGACTGATATTAGAGGGTTTACAACGAACAAAGGAGGCAGAATGGACTATCCTTCAATGAATCTCATGGTGTTATCGGTGTCTGTCGTGTACACTCCACAGCGGATGAACATAAACTTCAAGCCTTACAGTCCTCTATCCATTTCTCCACCAGGGCCTACATGACTTGATAACGATCTCTTGGTGTAGGTGCGTGGGGATCAGCAAAATATAACTTCCTTTCCATTCAGCATCAGCCTAGGAAGGCCGACACGTATGCATACTCGACTATCATGGATACCTTTTGGTCTCTTGACACTCAATAGTGTCCAGACATATTCCTCTTCTGGCTCCTCAAGTAAATACGAGACTTGAGGATACGCTGCACAATTTACGATCGAAAATCCTTTTGAACATCTCGCATTGAGCCGTCCGTACAATACTATCTCTGGTGTACAGTTAAGTGTCACACGCTTTGTCCTTGACCGAGTTCAGCCGGTGGAAGAGTAGATGTATGCATCATTGCAGCGTTTCCCCTGCTGCGACACGTATTTCCGAGAGAAAGATATCGTTGGCTCTTTTGTTTGGCCTCCACAGTTCCACGAAACAGGTGTGGCGTCCTTGGCATCGCTTCCCGAGCTACCGGCTCATGATAAAAACCACTCAATATTTATGCCAGGGTCCAACCCACATCACCTCATCCCTTGAAAATGATGTGTACATTTAAAAAAAAACCTTCCCTATCCTCTCTTCATTCTCCATCCCGCTACATCTGACTAAAAAAGTCCCATGCCTGGTCTCCCACAAAAACGCTCCATTTTCATTTCCATATTCCCTTCCCCCTACCTCCTTCACGCAATGCCTACCCTAGGGGCTTAATAATTCAACGCCGAAAGCGTTTCCGAAAAAATGAAACAATTGACGCCCGCGGGTGAAAGGCGAAACCGACGGGGGGGGGGGGGGTTATACAGCGGGGGTGTTAGGGAACCTCGTAAACCAAGGGTCTGGGGAGTGTATAAGGGTTCGCCCAGCAGGGTTCCCACCAAGGCACAATACCTCTTTCTCTCCCCTACATCTGACCTCCCCAACCTCACCCCCTGTTGCCCTACGTGGTGGAGAGTGCCCTGACCGTATCGGACCGCGTGGTAGGTGAGTACGGGAGTTGGTATTCCCGCTATTCCAGAGACTCTCTATCCCTTCTATCCTCTTTAGAAGACCCCAACAATCACAACGTACCGACAAATGCAGGCAGAAAATGTGGTACAAGTATTCTTGCCATCACGACCACGATATGTATGTGTCCAAGATCTAAGCTAGGGGGCATCTGAAGCTAGTACGAAGTTTATGGGGTGATTGCGTTAAGATACAACTCGACATTGCACGTCTTAAAAATTCAGGGAAAATCTTTTCATTAGTCAGCATTAGCACTACGTATTGGTATTTTTGTTTAACGTGCTTCTACGGCTAAGGTCATTTCGCACTTACTGTCTGCCCGCGCAGACAGGGGCAACAGCACTCGGACGAATCGGAGGATCACCCCTCCAAACTCGAGCCGAGCCCAACGATGCTTAACTTCGGTGACTGATCGGGAACCGGTGTTTCCATCGTGGTAGGCCGTTGCCCATTAGCACTACGTTTTCACGTTATATTACTATATTATTGTCTACACAGTGTCTAATAATTTTTCTGCATTTTTATGAGCGCTGTCTGGTGGTGATTTAGTAAAAGTTGTATACACTTAAGATAAAAAATAAAACAGAGTAAACAAAATAAAATACATCAACGAACTAAGCAGACCCGTAGTATGGATTCGATATCACATTAAAAAATATAATTAAAGTTAAATTCGACATATGTTTTCGGCTACACCTTTATTTGGTTAATGATATCATTTTTATAACAGATCCTAGCATCCGCTTTATTATCTCCATGTATATTATTATGTATATATAGAACCTCCTAACGAGCCAGAGGCTCAGGGGGATTTATATTGTATGCATCTAATTCTAATGTAATAATATAAATGATTAATGTTACTAAGGTCATGAAATAAAAATATTAAAAAGGTTATGTATTTAACTTTGTTCGCAATTTCTCTATTTGAGAAATATTGAGAGAAAATTATGTTTTGAATTTTATTCAGTAAATTTGTATTTCAACATGAACCCTTATGTACATTTAAAGTGGCATATATTACCACACTAAAAATACCTAGTTTTAGTATAAAGTGTTAAATTACAAATCTTGGTCGAAGCTTTCGCGGGTCATTGTAGCTGTATTGCTCTTGTTGTTCGGGTAACCCCGTGTACTTATTCAGGTGTGTTACCCGACGTTTCGTGGCCGTTGCTGGTCACTTTATTTTAGGGAATGAGGATCTGCCTAGCACGGGGTTTTATATAACGGTTCATGGAGGGAAGAAGATGGGAAGGGAAGGTGTGGAAGGATTAGTAATTGAATTATTATTTTAATTTAAGGTTAAAGCCGTGTCCCATGTGTGGCTGAGTTTGAGGCCACAGTCTCTATTGTAATTTTCTTATCATTTTCTTATCTCCAATGCTTCGCGGAACAGCCGGGGCTTGAAGTTACTGTTACTTGAAGCAATTACATTTTACAATTACAAGATTATTTTATGAGTATTGTGAGACAAAGTTTAAAAATGATGTTATCATTTTAAAGTGTAAAGCAAACTAAGTGTAATGAATGTAATGGATATAATATAATCAATAGAATAGAAATTACTTTTTATTTTAAAATATTTTAATAAAAAACGTTTAAAATCAGTTGCTGTTAAATGCCAGGAATTAAATATAACAAATCACAGTTTTTATTCACTGGTATGCAGTCTGCATTTCCACACTCCTCAAGTGTGCCTTGGTGTCAAAAAGGTTGAGAACCACTGGTCTATAAGATGCTCAAATTGACTGATTTGTTAAATTACTTTTTAGCTTTTAGGGCGAAGCGACGGAAAAAATTGAGATTCCCGAGTTTAAGCCGCTACAGCGCGATTGAATGAACCCATTGCAATGAAATGTACTTTATATTAAATATAATTAAATTTTAGGTTCCGATATCAACGTGGAATAATGATTTACTATGATTAATATTTAAATTAGCCTTCATTGGCAAAAGGTTTCATAAAGACACCGTTTTGCCTTATAAAATAGGTAGCGCTACTTTAAACGATAAAATGTGTAAATAACGAAACATGTTCTTGAGTTTCTAAACACGTTAAGGTGCATCTATCATAAGAAAAAATATGGAAGCACAACGTTGTAACAGGAAAATAAATACACAGTTTTCTTAACTGACTGAAACAGCTATTTTTCACTCGCCAATCTTCGAATATACTAAATCCGCTATTACGGTTGTCCTAATTGTAATTTTATTTCAATCATATATCAATGAAATTTTTCGGCTTTAACTTTTTAAAATTATCAATCAACATTTTGCGTCCTCTGCTGAGCGCTTCTTACGGAAAAATGTTCATTTTAGTGGTATTTTGATCGCTTGTCAATTGGTTACGTTTGTTTCGACGTTGGTAGAATGGACAGGGCATTTATCTGTGAACCTTTACTTCGCCCCCTTTTCGTCATTCCTCAAGACAAATACATATTGAGGGTTGAGTAAAGAGCCAAAAGGCTACTTTCACACGTACATACAAAAATTACCTTAAAAAAACGTTTTTCTTCTCTCGGACAATGCGGGGCAGCAGCAGAGGGCAGTGAGTTCTCATTCGGGTCAGGCGGATGGAGATTTCAAGGTTCATTAAAGACGATGGACAGTTATGGCGTTCCCCTTTCAAAATCCTCCCTTATGTTTTCCCCCTTCAATCGAAACACGGCGAAAGATCTAAGTGGGTATTCTACTCCAAAATTAGGTGCCACACGAGGTGCCTTTTGTAGTTTCATAAAGATAAGTCATGTAGGCCACAGTGATATAAAATGTTAAAAAAATTTACCTGGAAATATTCCCCTGGAATAAAAGTTTCCTTTCATGAAAGATTAATGGGGGTGTAGTATTCTTAAGTAGAGATGTAAACAAGACTAAAGTTTATAATGCAATTTAAATCCTTTACAATGTATGAAAAATAAAACAGACATGCTACCCAGCCTTTACCCATATCTTTACGGAATTTGTGATCTAACTGAAAGGTTAATGAGTGGGTGTTCTTGAAAATGTGTTTCAATAAAATATCTACTTATCTTTTAACTTTTCATACAGACAACCATTTCTACTTCAACTGCGATATTTACTTCAGTACTGGTATCGAATTTCTTATCTCCAGTGGAATATACTTGGACGGCTACAATAACTATTTCTAATTTCAAGAAGATAATTGTTGTAATGAAAATTATGAGGCAATATAATTTATTTATACATTTACCAATGACTCATTTTTAAATGTTACTGACATGTAAAATCACATTCCAAAATTATACAAGCACACAAAACACATAATATACACACAAACCCATATCCTGAATGGTAACAAACAACTCGAGCAGGATTCAAACCCGCGACCTTTGGCAGGCGAGGACGATACGTCGCCACTAACTCTTTTAACCATGCCCGGCATGGTTGTTACGCAGAACTCCAATTGATTTATATGCACTCTTTCAATATTAAATAATATCACAGATAAGGAGCTCCAAACAGTTCTATTTGAATCAATTGTTACTAAAAACCCGTCTGATGTTAGGAATTCACTATGACAGTTTTCCGAGGACCACCACCAGAGTGACACGAACTTTCGTCGCAATCGAAAGCCGGATGCTGCGGTCTCCTTTCAATTGCCATTTCACCTCTCCATTTTGCTCCGTCTGGGTTCAAAACAACGCAAAATCGCCTTTCAAGTTCAATGAGAAGATTCCGACCATCAGGCTCTGGTGGGCGATCAACTTTACTGCTCTTTCACCAGGGTGGAATGGGGAAAACGATCTCCTACGTTTCACGGAGAGAAGCCATTTACGAGCTTCAGTCAACGCCGAAACAAGAGCGCACAAGAGCAACACTTTTAACCGCGCCGCAAACAGAACCTATATAGAGTGCACAACACCACGACCGTGAGGACCCATGGGCCGAATTGACAGAGAGCGGAAGGGTGGGTTGTTATTACACTGGCTGGCCGGCACTAAAACGCTTTGTTTGAGCGCATGGCAGAGAGGAGGAGAAGACGGACGCATCCCCACGGTATACGTGCATCCAAACAAGAGTCTTGTTTTGAGAGGAAACAATCCAGAAGAAGCTTACAAAATCTCTTTCTCAGGAACCGGACTCCATTGCTTCCTCACACGTTTAAGCCTTCGTCTGCAAACTGACCTCGAATCCTAGAGACCTTTCCACCGCCCTAAAAGTCTATCACTCAAAAGGAATCCCCACATCTCTCGTCACAGCCTATCCCTTACTTCCCACCACTCTTGACCCTTTCTCTCATTCTGTTGGCTCCCTTCTTTACTCCACCCTCTGGAGCTTTTAGCATCACACTTCCGCCCATTTCCCCTTTTAGAAGTGCTTTAACCCAACTCTCATCTCGCTAACCATTGCCGCCAACGGTCACGGGAAAACTCTCCCTCCCTCACTCACTCACCTTGGTTTCCACTCCAAGGTTGATTTAAGAGATGTGGTTAGACGATTGATGGGAAAATTTGAATGAAAAAGCCAAGTAAAATACTCATTTTGCTTCAGTTATCCCGCAATGATGGTATGTAACGAGTATTTGGAAAATACTAGGTAGACTTACTAAAAGTTTAAGTGTTTACTAAGTTTGAAATGTGATTATTTGTTCTCGTCAAACTATGATTATTTGTGACTATATTCGTGAAAAAACCACATCGAAAGAAAGGTGGTATAACTTAGGTTGGTTCGTTATGTGGATACCGACAAGTGAGGTAATTCGCACCAATGAGAACTGGTTGGTTGGAAGGTAATCGATGGATGAACTCGGGAATTTTGGAAAGCTTGAGAAAAACCCAGCTTTGGCATGAATATGTTTTTAACTAAACACACCAAAGGGAATATTTTAACGTCCCATCCGACGGAAGGAGTACTACCCTTGAAGTACCCACCACTTAATCAGGGTCCGGAATTTCTATGAAAAATCACCACCAGTGCCAGGATTCGAACCTTAGCCCTAGTTATGGGAAGCCAGTACTCTATCTACCACATCAACCCGATCCCTTGCTTTGGAAGAAGTGGAATTTTCAAGATTTTGCTAAATGAATAAAAGTTTAAATTCCACTTTTTTACCATCATCCCTGACCAATTTCAATATTAAGTGGATTTTAATGTAAATTTCTTACATTCTGACAATGATGGAAGGCTTTGTTTCGTGAAAATTATTAAATATGCCTTATTCCAATGTTGTAACAGTGAAATTTTCAAAAGACGTTTTACTAAAATGCCGCTCACCTCTGTATGACTTGTACACAGCTGCATGAAATACAGCATATGCGCTTACTTAAATGGTGTCACGTACCTGTCCCATCTCCAAGAATAATTCATTGCCATTTTTTTCATCTTCTCCCACTTAAATATTTCCTTATTTACACCGCGTTTATCCCTCGCTTCAACCACCATTTCCCAAAACGTTACTCTTATTTTGTTCGAGCAAATATAAATAAGAGATCGCCGTAGAAAAAATCGCAATCCCCTTGAGATTGCAATTCCTTTGATTGCCGCATATTTGACTAAACCCGTGCAAATCTATGCGCTCTATGTCTTGTTTTTTAATATGCAACAGATATACAGTTTTATCTAGCGACATCTACAATAGAAATATGAAGCTTAAAATTATTCATTAATTCATTCATTAGAGTAATCTACCGGTTGGAGTTAGGTTATGATGAAAGCCAGAGAATATCCAACGGACTCTTACATGTGCCGTGCCCTATCTTCCTCTAATATTTCTTCCTTCATCTCAGCATAAGTCCTACCTTTCTTCATCCCGTACATAAAACCTAATCTCTTTCTTTCCCTTCCCCGCCTCCCCAACATCCTTCCCTCTATCACTGCCTTCAGCAAACCATCGCCCCTCATTACCCCTTCCAGCCACCTACCCTGCCTTACCCTAATCTCACCCACAAGTTTCCTCTCCTCGCCCACTATGTCAAGCACTTCCTCATTTGTCTTCCTTTCTGTCCAACGCACCTTTTCCATCCTCCTCCACACCCACATCTCAAAAACCTTCAGCATATTTTCGTCTTCCTTTCTCAAGGTCCACGTTTCTGCCCCATACAACGCCACACTCCATAACAAGCTCTTCACCTCCTCTCTTCTTTTCCACCGTTCCTATTGTTTTCTCTGCCGCTCCTGAGATGCCTGTTTTTATAACCTCCCATCTTCTCTCTATTGTTCCCATCCGCTTTTCTTCACCTATATTCTTTTCCACCAGCTCTTGGTATTCCCTCCTTTTCAACCCTTTCAATGCTTCAAGGTTCCACCTCTTTATCTTCCTACCTTTACAAAGCCTTTTGAATCTAACTTCACACTTCATGATCACCAAGTTATGATCGGAGTCCACATTCGCCCCTGGATAGCTACGCGAATATTTTACACAGTTCCTATATCTCTGACTTACCATTATATTATCAATTTGGTATCTCCCAGTATTACCCGGCATTTTCCATGTGTACCTACGCCTGAGGTGATGTTTAAACCAAGTGTTTGTCACTACTAAATTATTTCTTCTACTAAACTACTCTGCCTTTTCACCGCGATCATTTCTTCTTCCTAGCCCAAAGCCTCCCACTTCTAATCCGTCCATCCCTTTCCCCACCACTGCATTCCAGTCACCCATCACTATCAGGTTTTTCTTTCCCGGCACTTCTCTTATTACTTCTTCTACTTGCTCGTACACCTCTTCCACCCTATGGTTCCTTGTAGACATGTATACCTGGACTAGTACGAAATTTGTCGGGCGTGCTTTTATTTCTACCACTAGTATCCTGTCGCTCACCTGATTAATGTTTACCACCCTCAGCCCCAATTTTATGTTCAGTACCATACCTACCCCACGTTGACTCTCTCCTCCCCCACTATAGATTACCCCGTAGCTATCACTCCAATAGTCCCCGCTATCCTTCCATCTCACCTCGCACAATCCCAAAGCATCTATTTTTCCTTTTTCCATTTCCTGTTTTATATTTTCAAGCTTCCCGGCCCTCATAATGGTCCTTACGTTCCAAGTTCCTATTTTTACCGCTGTTTTCCTCCTCTTCTTTCTCTTTTTCTTCTTCTTCTCCCTCCTATCCCTTGTTTCCGCCGATGATGATGCTGTGCAAGGATTTCGTGTGATGACGAACGCGGAGGCCTTGCCTCCCCCGCTGCCGGGCACGACACCCGCCCTAGTGAGCGGTGTCCCGTAGTTTCCAGGAATCAATTATCTGTGAATGACTTTCATATGCTAGGAAGTGATAGTTGAGAGGTATTCCCACGCCACTCAACGGTATTTTTAACGTGACACCATCACGGAACTACCTTTCGTCTGGCTCCTACCCTTTGACCAATCTGGCATGGGTGGCCCTACCAGGAGCAATAGTACTTGCTCCTGCCAGTCCAGCTCTATGGGTCATTGGAACGCATAAGCCTTCCACCACGTCAAGATCGTAATTCAAGGAAGAGCTTAAAATTATGAAAAAGTTAAATTTATTGTATTTTAATATAACTTGTCGCTAATAACAATTAAAACATTTATCAAAGACAAATGCCTCTGAATAGTAGATTACCTTGAAATATGAGTAAAATGAGAAATACTGTAGTATTTTGACTCGTCCAACTACAAAAACTATCCAGACAAATGGTTTTGAAATACTGCTTCATGCTACCCATTACCTTGAAATCCGTTGAATTTATTGTCATCCACTAACATATCTCGTTAAAATTTTCATATGATCATCATAACGCTAAAGACAGTTTGTTTAGCTGAAAGAATCGTTAATCGGATCGTTGTTCTAGCGCTGATACTGGCGAGTTCTTCTAGTAATAATAGCTACCCACATGAATGAACTTATCTCAGGCTACAGCTGTGCCAATTGTGCCATGTGCCATACAGTAAGACAGTATGATAACTAATAGCCTTTTAATTAAACATTTTTAATGGAGGAAGGAATAATATGAAAATTATAGATAAAATAGGCATTCAAAATAATATTGGAAATAAAAATTACACTTCGTATTGGTCCACTAAATTGATTTATTTATTACGACCCAGGTTTCATCACACATTGCCATCTTCAGGTGACACCTGAAGATGTCAATATGTGATGAAACCCAGGTCATAAGAAATAAATCAATTTAGTGGACCATTACAAAGTTTAATTTTTATTTCCGATATGGAGAGGTGCCACATAGTGAAGCCTGAAGTTATTACTAATATTACCAAAATAATATTGCATGAAAAATGATTCGAGTGACGCTCATTCTATTTTGATTAGCTTACTGATACTCTAGTAAAGACTTATGTAGGAATTAAACGGTCATCGTATAGGGCAGTGCAGTATAGAGCTGCAGCAAACCTATCTTTGGATTTATTACACCTGATGATAATGTCACTTTTGACAGGTGACACCTGAAGATGTCAATATGTGATGAAACCCAGGTCATAAGAAATAAATCAATTTAGTGGACCATTACAAAGTTTGATTTTTATTTCCGATATGGAGAGGTGCCACATAGTGAAGCCTGAAGTTATTACTAATATTACCAAAATAATATTGCATGAAAAATGATTCGAGTGACGCTCATTCTATTTTGATTAGCTTACTGATACTCTAGTAAAGACTTATGTAGGAATTAAACGGTCATCGTATAGGGCAGTGCAGTATAGAGCTGCAGCAAACCTATCTTTGGATTTATTACACCTGATGATAATGTCACTTTTGACAGGTGACACCTGAAGATGTCAATATGTGATGAAACCCAGGTCATAAGAAATAAATCAATTTAGTGGACCATTACAAAGTTTGATTTTTATTTCCGATATGGAGAGGTGCCACATAGTGAAGCCTGAAGTTATTACTAATATTACCAAAATAATATTGCATGAAAAATGATTCGAGTGACGCTCATTCTATTTTGATTAGCTTACTGATACTCTAGTAAAGACTTATGTAGGAATTAAACGGTCATCGTATAGGGCAGTGCAGTATAGAGCTGCAGCAAACCTATCTTTGGATTTATTACACCTGATGATAATGTCACTTTTGACAGGTGACACCTGAAGATGTCAATATGTGATGAAACCCAGGTCATAAGAAATAAATCAATTTAGTGGACCATTACAAAGTTTGATTTTTATTTCCGATATGGAGAGGTGCCACATAGTGAAGCCTGAAGTTATTACTAATATTACCAAAATAATATTGCATGAAAAATGATTCGAGTGACGCTCATTCTATTTTGATTAGCTTACTGATACTCTAGTAAAGACTTATGTAGGAATTAAACGGTCATCGTATAGGGCAGTGCAGTATAGAGCTGCAGCAAACCTATCTTTGGATTTATTACACCTGATGATAATGTCACTTTTGACAAAAATCTTTCCACATTTTAAATATTGTTTTCAATTTCTTACTATCAAAATTATCCATTAACTTGTTTCGTTTATAGAAGTATATCTATATATAATACTCTATGCTCTATCTACAGACTGAAGCGTTATCCCTTTCATCCAACACCCAATTTTCCCTTAGATCTTGCGCTGGCAATAATATAATCAATCAAGATTCATTCATTTCTCCTCAGCCAGTCTTGTAGCTAAATGACATCTTCCTAATTATTACCCACCAATAAATCCATACTTTTATGATTGACCTGGCCTCTTATTGCAATTCAATATTTTAAATGATACGTAATTAGAAAATAAAATAAGACCCATTTATTTTATTCTGACTGGATATTAATTACCTAAGCATGCTGATAAGTCAGAATTAATAAAACATAAAAATCGTTTTGGAAACCCATTCATGCTGACGCCTTTGATGTCTCGATGAATGATTAAAACTTTTTGATGGAATTAATTTGCTGACATTCGATGATTAACTCGAGACGATATGGGAAAAATTGACGAGAAACCCGCGGCATAATTAATTTTTCACGTCGAAATATCGGGGGCGTAGGGAAGAATTTACAGAGGAAGGCAAGGCAACCGTTAGGGCGCTGTGACGGGTAGGGTCAGTCGAAGGATATGAAAATATGAAGACGTATTGAAGAAAGAAAGTGAAGCCTGCTTTCTGAAAATTGTTTCTTATCTTTGTAAACAAATGCTCTCCTTCCTCTTAATTATTTTCGGCCAACACGTGTTTAGAGAAAATAGCAAGATTCCAAGAAAATTCTTAAACTAACATACATATTTTCGACTCATAAACATCCTAATCCTCCGGCTAAATATGGCCGAGCAGTCATTGTAGTGGCTTCAATTCTCTTATCCTCTACCCTTAATGTGCTCTTTGACAAGGATAAAATATAACTGGGAAGTAAAAGAGAACGAACGATACTAAAGGTAAAGGACTAAACAGGGAAGATACTTATATAACGGGAGAATATCCAGAATAGGATGAGAGAATAGATGGAAGAGCGGTAATGACACAGGCAACAGACCTGCGAACTTAGATTTAGAGAAGGAAAGAACAGTGGAAAAAAATAAACTCGCACCAGGGACACAAGACTAAAAAATAAGGATGGAACTACGAGATGTGAAGACAAGATAAGCTTTGGGAGTAGATTATGCCTGCGGAGCTGCTAAAGAACTGGTAAAATAATGGAAGACGAAATATTTCCGAACCTTTTCATAACATCGGTTAGGAGAAAGCGGTGAGCGGCGAGGACATAGGATTTCGTGAAAATAGTCTTTATTCTTGTCCGTGAGAAAGAAGAATGCCATATATTGAGAAGACATTTTAACTGTTATTTTCATTTCACACGAGGCAAAATTTTTATTTAGAACCAGTAATAGAAGATTAAAGCCTTGAGTAAAGAACTACTTAGGCGACGATCAGTTAAGCTGAAGGAAGAGCAAGGCAACAAAGGGGTGCAACTGCGGAGAAGAGAAAACTTATAAAAAGGAACCTAGATTATAATTAGAACGCCTTTGCTTGTTTTGTTGATTTCAAATAGGCGTTTGGCAGAATGAATTGGGAGGAAATAATGAAGATATCCATAAATATGGGAGTAAATTTGAGAGATAAAAGATCCCTCGAAACTTGTAAACGACACAAACTGCATAAGCGACGGTAGTTGACAGAGAATCAGGGTTCACCGCAATAGATCGCGGGGTAAGGCAAGATTGCTCATCACCTTTGCTTTTTTCATATTCATGCCGAGGAAATCGTAAAAGAGACATGGGAAGAGCTAGATGTGGGAACAAGAGTACAGTTGGTACAGCCAAATTTGATGATGACCAGGCGAGGCTTAGCCAGAAAAACTAGCGTAGTTCCTAACGCTGCCAACTTACAGCGCGGTTTTGAGGGAGAGAAACTAGAATGATGAAGCACGATAATGAAAAATGTCAGACAAAATGGAAGAGTGAATAACTTTTGAATAATTTTAATGAACTGTGAAGAGTTTCATTTGATTTGGATATTCCATTCCATGGACCATTCCGAACATTGCAATTAGCCTCACGGATGCAGGCATTTCAGTTTAGTTTTATATAAAAAGATTGCTTTTCATCTGTTCTCTGCAATTCCTGGAGAGGGCACAACTTCCTTCAAGCATATGACGCAAAAATAGTGAAAATGCATGAATAGATACAGAAAAACTTGGTGGCACTCACCGGTGGAGATTCAAAGGTAAAAAAAAGCAAATGTGAGAGGGCAAAGGTACCGAAGGTCTCCCGGAGAGACCTCTGGAGGCACCCTCGGCCCCTCTATTCCGCCTCTCTTGTATACTTTCCTCTCCCTTGCGTCAATCTTGTTAGAAGTTAGTGTCACCAAGTTTCGCTACCTCCATAGGTTATTCACGCCATCCCGTACGCCAGTAGTGGAAACGAGACATTACCATTCCACCGACCTATCCATGCAGACGTAAAGTGTCCTCAGCTATCGGTTGCCTTATCTCAAACGACCATCCGGAAGGCATACGGTGAAACGAGCAGTGGGGGAGATGCAGGGAAGTGAAGTATATGGAGTGGGATGGTATGGTGAAGGTGGCTTGGCTCGCATGTAGCTAGCACTAAAAGCCTTTTTCCCCCGGGGCAGCCACGCCGCAGCCGTGTAAACACAATAACGAGGTTTGTCGAGCGGCCGGGAGAGAGACCTCTCAGAAAGTGAGGCCAAGGCGTTAATTATACCGGATCGACTAGACTTGCTTGCTGTCTGGCCGGCTTGGGTCGACTGCTTGGGTTTTGGTCTCGCCTCCCACTGGGTTGGGCGTCGGCCTTTTATACGGGTCCAAATGAGATGGGAGTCAGGAATCCTAAACCACTTTCGCCTCCCCTTGTCAGCGACCGGAGGATGTGGTAGGAATGCCAAGGTGAACTTTCCTCGTTCACTAAGCAACGCCGCCAAGGCGTGTGGCTGGGGGTGTTAGGACACCAGCCATGAAGACGGGGGCGGGAGTAAAGAAAAGTAATTGGAAGAGGGAAAGGACGAATAAAGTGTCACACGAGTTATGTTCCGCTTTTCTTTAGATGCATTCATTAATGGTCCGTGTGAAAAAGGATTTAATGTGAAATAATTCCGATTTTTCAGTTTCCTTCCTCCTTACTTTCAGGAGAATTCAAAGATAAAACTACTTCAACCTGTTTCCAGTTTCTCTAGCCTGCCTGTATACGGTGCTGTATTTCCTTATTCCCACTGCCATCTACCGATATGTGCGAGCTAAGATATTAAAAACTGCTGCGCTTAGTTTAACTCATATCTTTACAGCTGTATTACTCCTGCAGTACCTTCTCCACATAGCCATAGATATTCAGTCGGTTTTCCTTTGATTTTCAGACCTCTGTTTTCTTATGCATCCCTCACCTTAGCAGTTTTCCTTCTACTTTTTCCTCACTTTAAATGAAAAAATTGAGGAATATGAATGGGTTTCAGTTACACTCGGTATTATATAGTGTATGTATTGCCATTGAGTTGCTATTAAAACATAAAAGCTTCTGGATACTCTTGTTATTAAAGAAATCTGCCAAACTTGCGTAAGATGTTTCAATATAACCACTCCGTTCACATCACTCCTTAACTTACTCTAGTCTGAGTCACATAGATGACACCACAAAAATCACCAGCTGAAGAAAAGTTCACAATGGATATTTCCGCCATAGGTAATTTCATTACAACTAATTTCGACACATCAGCATTATCAGCAGATACAAATGTGTACGATGATATTTGCACATGATGATAAAACCGATGCGTTGAAACTAGTAGTACCGGAATAAATAATGGTTTATGTATTTCATTGCCAATATTTACTGGTAATAATGAGTTTGCTCAATAATCAGCCAGGAACTATCAAATACCAAAATCACCAAGTATAGTGATGTTGCAACATGTAGTATGTACATGATTCAGGCCATCATATGACCATAGCTCCTAGCTGCCCTCTATTGAATATGCAATAAGAAGTTAGAAGGAGATATAAGAACGTCTCACGCATGAAATTGCGTTGCATATATGAATCGAAATGAAATAATTGTACTTACTTTTCTAGTTATTTTCTTATTTTAACCACTCGTGCTAGGCTTTGGCAGCGTCTTCATGTGAGGTGATGATGTGTGAAGCAGGCAACTTTTATCAAATAGGAATCCCTCATCCCTATGATGCTCTGAAAAAATGAGAATTATGGTAAAATCAAGTGACAGCCCTCTCCACTTATACATCAGTGAACTCTTTGTCCGTCTTCATTTTACATGGATAACGGTGTCTTTAATTTTTTTATATTTTGAACTATCATTCTGGTACATAAAATGACAGAATAAAAATCAAAATTAAAAACTTTTTTTCACAATAAATAACACCCAAGCATGCAAACATTACGTTAACCAACGGCTCAGACACGTATATTGTCGCATGTGTGATCATAATCGTTTTATTTCACCATTCTGTGTCCAAACTAAATTTCAAGGGTGATTCATGTTTCTTTTAACGGGTATTTATTTGTACTTGTTCAAATGTTGGTATTTGAACATAAGTTGTTTGTAAATCCATTTGATATCATTTGACATTTGATTCATTCAAAGTCATTTGATAATAATTCAAGGTCAAAAGCCAAATATTAAAAGGAATAATCCTTAAAGTTTAATCTTAAAAGTATTGTTAACTAATATTGGTCATTTCCAAGTGTCTAGTCAGATATCATTACTAACGGCTCATGCCTCTTGTGTTAAAATTTAATTAATATTACTGTTAAATTTCATTATATTTCAATTGTAAATTGAGCCAGTTAAACATTTTATTTACAAACATCAACACAGTACATCAACACAATACAAACATCAACACAGTATTTTAAATGATTTTAAGTTTGTGAACGAACTTCTTTGTAAACGTTATTTGTGCGTTCGGAAGTTTTTGCTCAAAGCATCCAGGGCAAGGCTGAAAGGTATCATCGGTAAGGAGCGGTGTGTTTTTAGAGAGACAACGCCGGTGACGTACAGATTGAAGAAGGTAAAGTAGGTGTTCCGGAGGGATCCAGTAACCGACCCTTCGTGCCACAAAGAAAAAGTACACGAGTACGTTACAATGGAGAAGGCACTGAGGCGGTAGCATACCCCCCGAGGGCCCCACAACCTCCTATTCCCTCAAGCCTACGTAGATCTACTAGAATTTTCCATCACTCGGGCCGTGGCTCTGACATCGCGTACCCTCCTGACACCCCCAGCCAGGAGAGGAGCAGGGACTTCCCGCATTCCCTGCGGATGAATCCCGGGGGGGAGGCACCGTAAAAGATCGCCCACATAAGCGCAATTCCTTCCCTCCAAATGTGCGCTTTGCAAATAGAAGGGACATAGTTTTCATGTGTCGGTCCTTCTTCATTCACGTGAAAACCCCGCAGGAGTTTACACGAGACGCTTAAACGCCTCAATATCTGGGACACAGTCGTACGTTTGTGTCCTGATGCAGTACTACAGGTTTGCATATGAAAATTTGAGAGTTTTTAGTGAAGCAGGATCAGTTAACTATGTATGTACCATGCCCTGTACTCACAGGCTACCACATCACTATTTTATCAGAAAATACATTTGATATTGCGTGAAAATAAAAACATTATGGCTGCAAGGAGAGTAAAAGTGAAATTATTGAATTTAAGGAAGCTCTTCTACTTACTTTCCCACCTCATGAGGACGTAGTACATTTCACATCACTACTAAACGAAAAATATTACTTTTATGACGTCATATGAATTTGTGAAATCCATTTTGAATTTTTTAAAACTGATTGTCACACAAATTTCGTCGTTTTCCTATATTTCCTGAATATAACATATGCATTGATCAAGTAAACTGCTGCTTTACCAACCGCGGTACTTCCCTGGAGTTGTAAATGGATTTCCCCCATCTTCATGCATGGTGATTCTCTGGAATCGTAGACGAATTTCCCCCTTCTCCATGCATGGTAATGTGCGTAACACATGTTTTTTCCACGTGACTTCCCACGTTCGCAGGAAACGCAGTGGAAATCACTTGACGTAACAAGGCTCATGTAACATTAGTGATTCAGTTACCCGTGGCCTTTTAAGCGTGATCTAATGCTTCCTGCATTATATTGCTATCGCCACTCAATTGTTCTCTCGTGAGTGGGTCGATCTGGTGGGTCGGTGAGGACAGGAAATGGAGGATGGAGAATGGCTGCTCATCTCACCATGCCCCGAGTCGGCCTGGTGCGCTTTCCTAGAGCCATCTAGCGGCTGGCGTGAGCACTGAGCCGTCCTCCCGCCATACCGGTCAGCATCCATTCAAGTAGACATTTAATCACAAAGGCTCATTACTTGAGGTGAAATATTAGCTAACTTGACTGTTTACATCTACGTAATATTTCGAATTCGAATAAAAAATATCAAAGGATGAACGTGATGCCAAGTCCTCTTTAAGATATTTTCATATTAATTAAATTTTCTCAGGACCTATGATGCACGAGGAATCCTTAGATTTTACAAAAGTTCAAAATTTTTACAGGTACTGCAACGAAGTCTACTCTCGTTTGCCATAAAACATACATGGATAAAAAATAATTCCATGAATGGACATTTAGAGTCAAGGGGTAATGATTTGATCATATTCACATAAAAATGTAGTGCTTTCAGATGAAGAATAAAAAGGAAGAAGTAATTAGAAGATCTAATTTTTTTTTTAATTTTCTAAAATAATGGCTGGAACCACACATTTTTACGCATTCAACAGGAGATTATTCAAATTTACATTACTTCCAGACAACACTGTGGCATGTTATACTTTGGATGTATCTAATGAGATGCTATTTTCAAGAATGGGCATGTAAGCTAATTATGACATTCATAATTATAATACACCCCTGTTTGAATGAAATAGTAAGACCACGATATAGAAGAAGATTAGTGAGCAACAGTTCATTGAAATGGTAGTAGACCCGGGTGGTTACCGATTTAAAGAGGTATCACCCAGTCATGTAAATTTTGAGATTACCCAATTTTTCTTACAATGAGTCAGTAAACCCCATCATTAATGTAATATATCGTTGCAAATGTTTGGTTAGAATAATCATCAAGATGGAACAGGCAGGAATGTAATTCGTTCTATTACTACAGGCAAAATTTAAACTCACGCTGCGCCGTTCCATTTGATGGGCTATGTTTCGCCGCCTATCCTGCAGGCTACTTCTGATCACTGGATCTGAGGAAATCCACATGATAGTCACGGAAACCAACATCAAACTTTAAAATTACGGTCTGATAGAAATTCCTATCTAAATTTTAAAAATAAGAAGCATGCAATAACATTTTGAAACATGCAACGAGATACCAGTCCTTTAATGAATATCATTCGTCAACAAAAAGCCATGTGATGACTTGCTACGTCCAGCTCGTTGTTCGCTCCTACGTTGCTCGTACGTGGCGGCGGGGTAAAGTCATGGCCTGCTAACTCGAAGGTCGCAAGTTCGAGTCCCGCCTGGGGAGGATTTATCACCTCCCAGGGCATGGTTGTACGTGGTCGTCCGTTGTTAATTGTTTATACCCCGATATAAAGGCCATATAAAAACTATTGTCAGTGGTTGCCGTTATATAATAATAATAATAATCTTGTCACGAGCTAGAGCTCTCTCACGCTCTTGTTTCGTATCGCATCTCCCCTTCACCACCACCACCCTGCACCCTTATGTAGCCCATCTGATCCGTGTGAAGGACCATGAGTACTCGTCAACATTCCCATAACCGGAGCCCTATCAGCAGAGAATAACAAGTGCGGTTGCTCACATCCTCTTCCCTTCATTTCGTCTTAATTCTCAGGTGTCATAATTTCCCCCAATCCCTTCCCTTAAGGTAGTCGGAGCGACTTTTGTTCATGTACATATTTGCCCGAAACATTGCACACGAGTTCTCACTTGTGATATCTACTGATTAAAGTGAAAAGAACTGTATTATAGCAATTTGGCTTTTGGAAATTGCATGCTATTTTAACATAGCATTACATCATCATACTAATATATAAAAATTGAATGGTGTCTGTCTGTCTGTCTGTCCGTCTGTCTGTTGCTCAATCACGCAAACACTACTGAAACGATTCAGCTAAAACTGTGTATGTAGTTGGAAAATGTATCGGGATGTAACATAGGCTATATTAAAAATCCGTCAGGGCCCCCAAAGGCCCCTCCTGGGGGTCCCTTGTGGTCCATGCTAAGCATTAGGTTCTGTGCAGTGGTTTTATTTTTTTGCTTTTAAAAATTACTTTCACTCAAGATAGAGGGCTGAAACTTTTTTTAACGGATGGCTGAACAAATGAAGTTTCTAATTCTTTCAATCGATTTTCTTTTATGCTTTTTAATTGTCAGAATATCATCTTTTTTGCTGAAAATTTTCACACTTTTCTCTGAAATCAACAATAGAATATTTCCTTGACAACCAGAGATTTGATTTTCAAAGGATATTCACGCCTCTGGCATTTAAGTTTTTCTGCAGGCCCATGATAGCACGTAGAAAGAAAAACTGTAAAAGAAGGGCCCAGAGTCCCAAGGGCCCCATAACATATTGCTTCGGGGAGTAATCGTTATATTCAATACATATTTACAACAAGTATACCCTTCATTGTCTATTCTCAAAGTAGCTCTCATAGGGGCACTGCATGAATATGAGAGAACATTTACGTAGTAAACGATACACATAAAGGAATTAAACGTGCAGGAATATTTAGGTGCAGCGAAAAGTAATAGTAATAATGCCTCTGTTGCTACAACAAACACGGCGTCGTTTATTATCGTGTAATACTCAGATGTATTACACGTAGTGGAACCGTCTGCCTCTCATTTCAATTGCTAATTGTTTTTTAGACCAATTTCCACATCATACGAACGAAAGAAGGAACGTCATCGAGTATTATACTACGTTAAGAACTCCTCAATTGACTTCGCTGACGGTATTCTTCAGGCTTTGTGGTTTTTCTCCTAAAATACATTCAATGTTTTTCACATACCTACGTTGAATTTGATAACGATTGCGAACAGTTTTTTAGACCAATTCCCACTTCAAAAACGTTACGAGTTATTTAAATATGTTTAAAAGTGCAGTAAACTAACATTCACTCAATCATCGCGTTGCCTATTCAAGAGTCTCACTCGCCACTGTTTCCCTTCCTTGGACTTAAAAATATATCCATCAACATGCATAAAAGAAAAAAAAGAGTAAATTTTCGAATAAATATTCTAAAGCAAAAGGAATGTGTTCTTTGCGAGAAAATGAGCCCTTGCAAGAAAAACGACAAAGATTAGACTTGGATGCTCAAAGACATACCCACCAGCGATCTCATGATCATCTCCCCGTGGTGTTTCAGGGGTTACGCTAAGAACCGCAAAATGTTTTTCCTAGCTCAACCTACGGACGGGTAACAAGCTATTAATCTGGTTGAAATCCATCTGTTTCGAAACTTCAATCTGTATTAAGATGGTGGAAATTATAATGACGTCACTACATGCTTCTTACCCAAAAGAAGTACGGAAATTCTGCGCAATGAACAACATCCGTGAATGAAAATCGGCAAGTGCACTAAGAATCACCATAGATTTTTTATTTAGCAACCGAAACCAATAATTTTGGCTACCCTTTATGCCGAAGGCGCAGTCCGGGTAATGAAGGATTTATAGGACAAATAAACATGGCTTCTGATGAAAATGCTCATTTTGACGGTGTCAACCGCTGGATTGTACCCTACTATCCAATCCTGATTAAGATACTCAACGCACATATCAACGTTGAATTTCGCAACTCAATTAAGTCATTGAATGCAAATGTATTTATGTACACAAGGGAAGCGATCAAGCTGTTAATCACTCAAAAGATCGCTCAAGAAAAACGGAGGGACGAGGTGACCATCTATCAACCTGGGTGCTATTTAAGTAGTGATAAACCTGCGTGGCCCATTTTTGGGTTTCCCGTGCATGGAAGAGGACAAACAGTCACTCAACTTTCCGTGCACATGGAAAACGGTCAGCGTTTCTACTACAACGAACACTACATACAAGATAGAATACGAACACCTCAAATGATCACGCTGACAGTATTCTTCAGGCTTTGTGGTTTTCTTAAAAATAAGTTAAATGTTTTTCAAACCCGTTGAATTTCAACGGGTACCTTCGGCTAGTAATACATATATTTCGTGATATATCGATTACGTGTTAAAAGTTTTTCTTCTATAATTTCTTCGCGAAATGATACATTTCTTATTATGGTAATGGTTGCTAACTAATATCAAGGTGTCAGGCTGAGACCTATATTCGAAAAGAGCATATTACAATATGATTTCACCCTAATTTCGGAAAAGCGCCGACAGTTCTAGTCATAACATTTTTTAATTAAGGAAAAGCATTTAAAATATATTTCATGTAAGAGTTGCATTACTGTCTCTTTGGTGAGTTCCTACGCATAGACTGATACACTTTCATGAAATAAGGTCCAATAATTTATTTTCTGCTTAAATAATTATCAAAATGTGCACTTAATGACCCACATTAACCTCTCCAGCTACCTTAAATCATAATTCAAAACTTAGGTCTTTAAACCCTCTCTTACCCGGTTCATCAGTCCAAATACTGTTTTCTTTTGCAGCTTTCCAATGCATTTCATTCGTGTCGCTTTTTTCTTTTTTCAGCAAACTACTTGGTTTAGGTTTTTTACGGACTAAATTATACTGAATTGGTCATAGAAAAATGCTGAACAACGTATTTTGATAATACGATAAAAACAAGTAACAATTATTAGTGCCATCTACGCTGTTTCTACGCTGTCAAAAGAATATGACGTAGAGGCGATTTAATTAGCTCATAACTCACACTACGAGAATGGATAACAAAAGAGTAACACATGAAGGAAAATTTATTACGAAGTTTTTCGTGCATGATTTACATGCTACCAATTTAACAGAAAACAACACTTTGTACCCACATAATTCTTTGATTTGAGTCCTCTCTTATTTTGTGAAATATGTTCCGTCCTAGTTCTTTCCTAGGTAATTTTTATTAGCCCCTTTGGAAATACCTAGCGGAATGGAATGAAAATAAAAACTATGCATATAATAGATAAAGGCATTTATCCCCCATGTTTTTACTTTTGTCTTCAATAACGAATTATTTTCTCCATCTGCCACCATTATTAGATCTCGTACATCAGACTTATTCTTCCTACATTGGTTCTTTGAGAGAGCTAGAGAAGAATTGATTGTAAACGGAGTAGAAAATGTTTTCCCTTTCAATTTATATTAGGAAACCGGTATTTGAAAAAATGCTCCTATTTATTACATCCAGACTAAGTAAACTTTCATCTTCGTCTTTTACTTTAAAATGGTTGGACAAGAAATAACTTTCCGATAGCATTTCTAATTCATTTTTTGATAACCTTGCAACCGACTTAACTTTTTTCTCCTTCATTTTGAATAATCATCATCAGCAGTCAACCATTATAATAATCGTTTGCTGCAGCCCTCCACTCTATTCTCATTTCAGCCCACAGCTTGTTCCAAGAAAACTCTTGCTCTAAAATTAACCATAACTTGGTATATATGTTTCATACTTCGTCTTTCTCAATTGATTTTCTCATTTTCAAACCGTTCTTATCACTCCCTTCAGGAGATTGCTGAGCATCAGAATGGGTACCATGAGCTTGCATCTCATACCTTGCAATATTCTAAGTACACGTATTTTATTTTCAGTTCTTTGAATGATTTATTAATTGATTATTATCTCTGTATTCTAGATCTTCATCATTCTTTCATGACTATGCATAAGTGCAGAATAGGTAAGTTGACTAACTGTAAGTAGAGTAGCTAAGAGCCCTTCTGATTTAATTCCCTATTTGTATGATCTACTCTGTATACTATCCTAATTGCTTTAATCGGTGGTGATCCTTTGTCTCCGGCGAAAATCTATGGAATTTACTATTCATTCATGTTGAAATGACAAAAAATTACTACATAATAAAAAAATCCAGAATTTATGTAGAATTACAAAGTCATGTTTCTCATTTCAAAACTAGTTATCCTACTAGCAGGATAATAAATGTCCCCCTTGTTCGAGTTATTTTTCTGCCCAGATTTATTTAATCCACATTTTGAAATAATTTCTCCCGGTCGATGAATCTGATGCGTGCATCTACGAGGCACCCTGCAAGCCACCTCAAGAGTGTGCGGCAGGATGCTACTACACACCAGGCATACACCGATGTCAAACACACAATCATACTGTAATTATAACTGATAGTTTCAGGCGTTACTTGGTGGAACTTATTCATTGTATAAATGAAAAAATTTAACTTTGTGGTTCCACAATTATACTTTTCTTAGCACGACCCGGGTTTCGACGTACTATAACGTACGACGACGTACTATCTTCAGGTTAACCTCACCTGAAGATGACGTTATAGTACGTCGAAACCCGGGTCGTGCTAATAAAAGAATCATTGTGGAACCACACAGTTAAAGTTTTTCATTTAAACTGTAATTAGCATATTTACTATACATCTTGTAAGCTCATTAATGTACGTGGAAGTAGATTTCACATGAAATACGAATTTAAACTACCATTCTACGTAATATTTCAACTGTTAACGGCTCAACTTGGTGGAACAACATATCGTGGGAGAATTTATAACACTTAGTAGTATTCCACAATAATGTATTAACCCAACCGGTTTCAACGCTACAGCGTCATTATCAAGGGTACAATTCTCAAAGTTTTGGGAAGTGCGCCAAATATATACCCAATTCTCAAAAAGGGGGGGGGAGGGGGTTTAAGTAGAAAGGGGGAGAAAACTGGGGGTGGAGGGTAGGGAGGGAGGGTGAGGGTATTGCGAGGAGACAAACGTCAAGGTGAGGGAAGGGACTTTGGGTATAACACCGAGGTGGACGGAGAAAATTTAAAAATAGAACAGTCATTTAAAAGGGTAACATCATGGACACCTTGTCTAATACATATTTCGAAATTCTCTAAAAAATCCAGCTTAGAGCCTTTGTCGTTAACATGTAAAACCTTACTATATATACTTATAATATATATACTTATAATATTACTTATAATATATATGGTGCACTTCCCAAAACTTTGAGAATTGTACCCTTGATAATGACGCTGTAGCGTTGAAACCGGTTGGGTTAATAAATTATTGTGGAATACTACTAAGTGTTTTAAATTCTCCCTACCATTCTACGGTTGCAATTTAGAAAATGGACTTATACATCACTGGGACAATTGGTTTAATTCATTCTCGCTAACATACAAAATGAGTAAAAAGTTATAGATACATCATCTATAAATCATTTTATTAGTATCCATGCAAAAATGAAAAAAGAGTTTAAAGAAAAAAAGTTCCATATCACTATCATTTATATTATTAGCGGCTGCTATCACCACTATCGGGGTCCCTAATTGTACGTAAGCAAAAATTATATTTTAAACCCGTCAATCCTGCAATATATCTATCTAATTTTATGCATGTGATCTAGCACACCATAGTAGCACAAAGTTATCAATATGCAATCTGTAATAACTTCGTAATTTTACAGTAGATTCCTCCACCCTCCAGCTTCCACCATTTCCCTCGCCCCAAATCCTCCAGGCTATAAAATTATAAATTCTGCACTTGACATAATGTAAATGATGGTGTCACCTTTGCGATGAACCTGGTCGACAACAAATAAATATACTGTGAAAATAACTAAGCTATAATAGTGATTTAGTCATCATGAATTTTCATCAAGTAAAGAAATGCTCGGGATGACATTAGGAAAATGTGGTAGGAGGAGGTAAAGATGAGCGAAGGGTTGCTTAAGACTGTGATAGAGGGAAGAATATTGAGTAGATGTGGAAGACGGAGAAAGAGAAAAGGGAAAATGGATAAAATAAAGAAGTGCAGAACGTATGCTTGGATGAAGAAAGAAATTATATTGTTAGATAGGACCATGAACTTGTGAAAATCGAAATGTTATCTAAAAATTGAAAATTAGGATTTTTACTCACTTCCGTTTACACCAGCCTTAACTGGCAGATCATCTAATAAATTAATTCGCCAGAGAATGTTTAGTTTTTAAATCCGTTTATGTGACAAAGATTGACTCTATCTTTCTTTCCCCCTGAAACCAAAATCCGACGCCAGCACAACGCGTATTTTCCCCGCTTCTTCTCCGTGCATAACATCCACTCAAATCCAATATCTGCCCATCTTCACCAAACTACAACTTATCGTCCCACTACGCTGCAAACACTCCTCGCACACGTTTCCTGTCTCACCTCGGCTCCTCCCGTCCTCTTTGTCTCTTCTCCTTTCCATTGTATCCTTCCTTCCTCTGTAATATCCGCGGAAAATATACAGTTTCCAGTACCTGTTTCCATCCGGAGACCTTATCCAGCTTCCGTAATCTAACCTTTTGTTCCGTTGCCCTTCGTAAGAAATCCACGTTCACAGCCTTACAACCGTTCTGCATTTATCTGTTTCGCTTGTCTTGGGGAACTTGAGGAGTCGAGGTTTGGTCTACAAAGAAATAAGCCAAAGTTCTTAAACGGACCTCTTTACGGTTCATTATAAATGTATCATAAATTTTTCAAAGATTTCCTGATGTTAATAGTGTAAGAATATTGGATGCGTAAGAACAAGTGTAATAATTGAAGTAAACGTGCTTCGTTGGTTACAATATGGCATGCCACTGTCAGCTTCCTTCATGATGAGAGATTTACAAATCTCTTTGCTAAACTCATGCGCATGCGCGGTGAAGTTTCTCGAGTGCCCACTTCGTGGTTCTTATCTGCATCCATAATTAAGTGAAATTTGCACAGATTTGATTTGAAAGATCTTCTCCATTTCATTTCATTGAAAAGGGCTACCAATGAATACTGGCTATAAAATAAATATCAAGAGAACTTTTGAGATGTATGCTCTTCAACTACGAATATATAGCTTGCATCAACAATTCATTCTTCAGTCAGTCGGAGAAGCTAAAAACCGTTTGCCTTTAACCACATTAAGTAATTATGACCGTTCAAGATAGAACCAGAACTTGTAAGTTTTCTTTTAATTTTCAGATAAAACGCAGTTAGGTATGTGCTCCAATTAGAACTACGCAAGTCCTAGCTACAGGAGCCTCTTTGTCCAATTCTGTAAAAATGAGTTGATACGATTCTCAAATGCATATCTAATCACCCTGAGCGCACCTCATCCATGCCTTCACACGTTCCTTCACACCCTGCAAGGCACAATAATAAATGCACAAAAACACCCTGTGACCTGGACGAAACCCACCCAGTGGGAAATCGAACCCTAGGGTTAGCATGTGCGGACTTGTCTACGCCACCACGGGGACCTACGATCAAGGCATCTTTGAGCGGAATAGAACTCAAAAGGTGTATTCCGGGTATATTATATAATATACCCTTTGTCCCACATTTGCCCCATCCCATGAGAAATTCCTCATCCCTCGACCCCTTCCGGCCCGTCCTCGCTCAGCCCCTGCCATGCACCTTTCCCCCCCCCTTCCCACTCGCTCTACCCTCACATAATTCTTCGTCAGTGCGGCCCTATCACCCGCCTGCACAGCACATATCCCTGAACGAACGTCATAAAACCCTATAGGTACCGAAAAACAAAAGTCCCCCCCGAATCCTCCCCTTGAAGATCATATTATCATCCCCTTTGGTTCCATCATTAAGGAGCCCCTCCCCCTCAAACCCCCTTATATTTCCCTTTCATAATCGTCATCCTTCCAGCCATTTTACGACCTAACTTCCTTTTGAAGCGAGAAATGAAAGGTTTTTCATTAAGTCTCAAAAGTTCATTTTAAAACATATTGAAGATCTCCTTTTTTCGAGTGAAATGTTTTAATTATATTCAAGACGTGTCATTAAATTTGACAATAAAGCGTTCGCAGATATTAACTGTGAAGTCGGGAAATTTAAGCTTGCCGATTCGCTCGTAAAGTGGTTAGACACTAATAATGGAGAAAAAGTGCTTTTTATGTATTTTTTAAGCAGAACTATACCAAATAAATCAAGAACTTAGTGCCTTTCATGCGTGTCAATTTTCATTTATAAACCAGAAATGTCCGATCGATATGTCAATTCTCATTTATAAACCAGTGTTTTCAGATCAATATGTGAAAAATCTACCTGACCTGTGTTCGAGCTCTTTTATCGACTTATTACCATGATATTTTGTGTTCTCTTACTAAACTTATGAATAGGTTTACCGCGATCACCTTCCCAAAATTAGGAGCAAAACATTTCCAAGGAAATGAGAGAAGGTACAAGAGGGCATAGAAAGTTATCCTATTACACAATGTACCATAAAATATTTAGTCAAAAATTGAATCGCAACATTCAATAAATAAATGAAATAGAAAGTCAACTTTTGATTTTTGAAGTAATAGAAAGCATGCATATGCCCTCCAAAAATAAAACCTAAAATATACGTTCTATGTTCCATTGAAATTGTACTTTCAGATCCGCTACTGAATCCTCCAAAACGATTGGCTTCCCAAACCAATGGGTAACTGTGTTCTTCAAATTTCATCCATTACATTTAGTCGTTGAAATCACTGCATCTCACTGGAAAATGTTTAATTAAGGCTAACACTACGATAAAACTTAGTGAAATAACCGTAGGGTATCTCTTTCACCAAAATGAAGAAAATAAAGGTATTGCATTCACATAATGGGAGTCAGACAATTTGATCTGCACCTGAGCAGTTTTTCTGCGAAATCTAGGTATCCCCATTGATGCATTGAGTATGATAGTCATCTTTCGGAGAATATAAAAACGCTGGAATATAAGTCTATACGCCAACCTACACAGTATTACTCCTGATTATTCACGGTATAATCTACCGAAAAACAATTAACAGATTGGATCACGAAACTGCTTATGCTATTACAACTACGCTTTATTTAGGTTAAAATGCTTCATAAAGTCTGGTTTTAAAAAACATTTCAATAAATTATGTTAAATATATGAACAAATATAATAAACGAAGCAATATTTATAAGACATATAATGTAAAATCTATCCACGAACAATAGGCATAGTAAGGAACCAAACAATGTTCCCGGCTATGTCACCATATTGGCGACAACTGTCGAAAATCCAATTCGACTGACCTAGAAACCTATTCCGACCGTCTCAATTGCCGTCATCCTTGCATATATCCCCTATACTTGTCTCCGCCTTGCCGTCCCTGCTCCCCTATGCATTCACAAGGGGACATAACAGAAGTGACTGAGTCAGCCAGCCTTTACGCACAGGCAATATGGAGCGGAAGAGACTGCCCGGCGCTGCCAGGAATCTAGCTAGGCAGCAAACCGTCGCGTCTCCCTTCCTCAGCACACGACGATGATGATGCTTCTGGCATTGTTCGCGAGGGGAGAAGCCTTTCTACGTCTGTTTTAGGGACTTCATTTGGATCGGAGCGTTGATTAACTCGCCCCTCAATTATTCACCGGATCATACTCCTGCAACGCCTCGCGGTAGGCCCTGTAATACCGTTTGTCATGAGATATTCATCGCATTCGAGGCGCCAATTTGCCATTTATGGGCTTAGGGCAGCGAGCGCTGGCCTCGGCGTCGCGTCGCAGAGACTATGGTGCTGTGTTTCCGAGATGACAAATTTTAGTTGGTTTGTTAGTCCCACGGTGTAGACTTCCTGAAATGAATCAATTCACATATCTTTATACAGGAATACTGGCAATGATGTTGAAGATGTTTTGAATAAAACGCATTTGGGAATGAAAAGCTTCATGAATTCATAAGTATCCGACACAACAGCAAGTCGGTATATGTATAAAAGGAGGAAATGTCTTAAAATAGAAAGAATACTTTTTCTATGAAGAATGTGACTCATGTGAACGTTTGGCATCCCGACACGATATATTCCTGCACGATCTTTAGCCGCAAAACTACGACACATTCTTTGGTGGATATTAATGGTCTACATGATTGCGATCTTCTGAACACATGTGTTGAGCAGAATACCATTACTATTACTTTAATCCGAGGCCTCTGAGCTTGGTGTCGCTATTAGTTATCTTTACAGCATAGGCATGAATATCTAACAACAGGGAAAGCAATGATAAGGACAAAACAAACCTAAGGGTGGTATGATAATCTGAATGTCTGTCAATTGCCTTAGAGTGGAATTTTCCATGAGACTTATGGTATGAAATGGCTAAAAATCAAAGGTAAATAGTAACAAATGAGTTGATATGCTTGCAAAATTAAAGTGAAATATCAAAATGCGCCAAAACCCATACCGCATGAGCGAGGCTTGTTTTAAACCTTATTATTATATTCACAATACAACTTATGAAGAATATTTACTTTTAACATTTTGCTTACATACATATATCATACAAATCTGAATTATAAACCTTTCAGTGATTTGGAGAAAACGCATTAATCTGTTCTAGAATTACTTCTCACAATTTTCTTAATGTATCGAAACATACGTAGATATAATCTTGGGTAGAGGCAAATTGTATGGAAAAAGGTAAATTATTTAAAATTAAAATGCGATAAAGTTTAGCAGAGAGTTTCTATTTCATTCAATTTCAATTACTTTATGAGGTAAAGTACCTCTACAATGTAGTAAGTGGCCAAAGAAGTCCTTATCGTCGTTTATTCAACTGGTGGTGAATTTTTCGTAAAACAATTATTTAGCACTTGAAGTTTTCCATTTAAAAAGCAGTGATACGGTATTCAAAACTCTAAATAAGTGTTTTTCCATAGAAGAGAACAGTATTTTGCTCACACATAATTACGTTTTTAAATTGTCTTAAAAGAAAATGCGATCTTTACCATATGGTTTAAATTTCCCTTATTTCCCTTCCCATGAATACTGATATGTATATAACAATCTATTGCTATGCATATTCGTTTGCAAATAATGAAAATTCGATCTTTAAGAATACGCATGATTTTAGACGTGTTAATACATTAATGATTCCAACACATTTAGAACTGAGGAATACGAGAAAAATATTTGTCTAAGCATATCCATTTAGTGAACGCGTATCCTACTGTTTTCAGTCATTGATATTAACCAAGTACTGCTTGTTCATTTTACGATGACTAAGTCTCTTCCACGTTATCTCAATTTAATTTAAAAATTGATGCAATGAAAACATTGAGGCAGAAAATATATTTTTTTTTAAAGCTGGAGCTTAATTAAACAGCAATGAATTTCCCGTGAAAATATGACCGAAAATTGAGTATACATTTTAATTAGTCGCCCAGTGAACCCAACTCTTCCTTAATCCAGCCGCTTCCTTGATTCAATTACTCTTCGCTAGATGACTTTCAGGTTTCCTCGTAAATTTCAAGGTAACAGCCTAATAAGATCAACTCAAAAAACATCAAATGACACATCTCTTAATCATGGGCAAAAAAGAAATGAACAGAGAGTGGCATAAGTTCATTTGCAGAATAAAGGGAGATTGTGCAGTGGGAATTTGAGGAACTCTATTCTGTGCAGACTCTCTAGAATTTCGGCCGAAATAAATTAGTGGAATGCACATAAAGCCGGAATTTTATTGAGCGTGCATAGCTTTAAAATTAAGGAAAAAATTCCACCGTTCCCAAGGCATGTGTGGAGAGGAAAAAAGGAAGGACAGTTGCGTAGAAACCTTAAACTCTAAGAGTGCTATGTGGCAAGACATGGACCGAGGCGAGGTCAGTGGGAAATAGGACGGAATAAGAAATCGGAGAGCAGAGGAATTCTTGGACCTCTTTGGGGAATACAACGTAGAGACCTTGAGACAAGGAAAGCTTAATTTAGGGGAGCGAAACTGTTGGACAAAGAAATGCAACACTACAACATTATAAGTAATTAAGTGAAATTCCTTTCCTCGAAATCTTTAGGAGACAATCACCGCTAAGGGGATGGAAATAAATCCACAAGAAGGTAGATAGTGTTGGTATCTACAATCCAACTATCCAACAATAAACTAAAAGGTCAAGACTAGAGTCGTAACAGTAAATACCTGTGGCACATTTCAATACTGATGGCGCAAAAATTAAGTAGACCCGAGTTTGGATCCCGGAAAAAAATAACTAATAAACATACATAAAAGATAATTACCAAAAACTTTACCTTATTTCATTTTGCATTTTACAATAGTAACTAATTTTTAAAAACACGCGTTCAATTTTTTAACTAGATGAGAAAAAAAAGTGCCAGTTATTTTTGTCGCATACCAGCGGTAAGTTCTATTTAATATTTCACAAAAAATTACTTGACGTCAGATTTTGAATACATTTTTCTCCCGTTCTGAATAAATATTTTAAAATGTGATTATAAAAAATCCAGATCTCTCTAATTATTCATGAAAAAGTTCTTATCAGCTTTTTGAAACATGGATTCATAGGGTTCATCTTAGAATTGAATAGTGCCGAAAACACGATATTTTCCCTCTTTAAAGGTTCTTTGCAGCAGAATTATTCACTCACGTTGCGAAATATATTTTTACCAAGTTCACATGCAATGAAGTATCTTTGTCTGCTTAGCCTTGTACTGAGATCACCGACTTCACCTGGAGGGCGGAGAAAGTCGGCACGGCCACTTGCCACTTGAGGATTAGGTAAGTGAGTCATTTGGGGGCTCCTTATTTATATTAAATAATAAAATGGTAAATCAGGTTGGTTTGGTGGCTATAGTATTTCCCCTCATTCCGAGGGCTCTGGTTTGAATCCAAGCTAATGCGTAATTTTACATTGGGATTCCAATTTTTACTTGACTCCATATTGAGAGTACTTCATGAGAAGTTCTCCGTCCGTCAAATCGGACGTTAAACTGCGTTTCCGATGGCACCTTTCGTTAAAGGTAGGCCAATGTCGACGCCGGGTTCCTTTCTATTCTTCCTCCATTCCCCAATTAATCCATCCAGTATCGGCCCTCCCGCCTATTCTTCAAAGCCTATATGAAGTATGTCGTCTCCTCTTTAAGTGATCAACCAAAGGAGAGGCGAACGAATAACTACTGGGGTTATTCGCACCATTAAGGAAGCTTAACTGCAACTATGTGAGCCAAGGGAAATACTGACTTCCACCTTTATAATGAAATAAAAATATTTCTTTCACTGATAACAGTCCTTAGCTATTGGGAAACTTTTTTTTAAATTTCTAAAGGTACGTATTATTCCACGATTAAACTTTTAATTAGAACTTGTTCCCACCATATGAGCAGACTGTAATGAAAATCATTCTCCTTGACCAGGCCTCGAACCCGGATCCCTCGATATCGCGCCGAATGTTTTAACCAGTTAAGCTACGTTTCATCTCCTCTTATTTACCAACACACATGCGCAGAAAGAGATCAAGATGCAACACAGTTTGACTTAAGCATACATTTAAAGGTGATACTCATGACAATTAAATATAATTATTTTAAAGATCACTTTCATTAAGGAAATTTCATGTTCAACTCAATATTCATGATTGGTACTCGGCGTAGGCGTTCTTCTCCCCGGTGGATTTTTGAGGGATTTAACACTAGAAGGACCAGACCCGTCATTTTGACGGGTAATCTCTACTTACTTAATCATATTGCCTACAATTTTTTTTCTGTCGTCTTAATTTTTTCTGACTTAAATTTATTTTGTATGGTATGTATTCTGAAAAAATATAATTTAATTTTTTCACATAGAAATGGAGTTATACCACCTTTCTACCTTAAAAGACCAACACCCGTCAAAATGACTGGTTAGGCGTTTCTATTTTATTTGTAACGGTTACGCGTGTTTTATCCAGGAAATCACTACACTATATTACGTCTGGCCTTTTTGATGTTTTAGTTAAAGAAAGTTAGTTTAGTTTTTGATGTTTTAGTTAGGGAAAGAAAAGGCAGGGAAGGGTTATATCGTGCGTGGGTGGCCTTACAGCGCATGTATGAGTGTGGCGTCAGTAGCTTTCGCAAGGCTTACGGGAGCAGTGCTTCTTCCTCGAAATTATTTGTAAAAAATTACTCATTTGTATTGATAAATAAAGAAAAAGGTTATATTTAATGAAGTTATCAATTAATTAAAACATAAACTAAGAAATATTTAAAATAATTACTACCCGTCGAAATGACGGGTAATGGTCCTTCTAGGTAGCCATACAACCACGGTCCTTCTAGTGTTAAAGGAACAAGTTGTTCAGGACTGCCGGACGTATAGTGTTACAGAAGCAGTCCAAACAGTGCGCTTAGGGCCACCTTCCAGGAGGCTAAAGCCAAACATGGAAAATATGAGGTGTTTGCTCTTTAGGCGAATTTTGAGGATACCGAGACTAGCCACGAAGCCAACTTTACCGAGTAATCCGAAAGTTCACATTAGTGCAAATTCCTTTTAAGCAGTTTCTTTTGCGAATATGGCATTCATGTTAGATAGAGATTATTTCCACCCAAGTTTCACCCATTCTCGCATTTAACTCCACGTTATTTCAAGAAAAGTTTTCGAAAAAGGGTGCGTGAAAAGATAAGATTTTGTTCCCCATATCAAAGGAAACGTTTTCCTGTAAGTGGTCTTGGTATGAATTGACTAGAATAGAAGTCATTTTACGGTAGACCCACATTAAGGACTGTTTGGTGGGACAACATGGGAAATAATGCAAGAGAAACCCGGTGAGGCACCGGAATTACCCCATTCTTAACGAGTGGAGTCAAGAGATCCACGGCTTGACGCCCAATCGACCGATAGAGTATTCTACACCTTCAAGCGATTTCCGTATAGCTCTACAGGAGAGAATGGGATTCCACTGAAAAGTTACGTCAACGGCAAGGGTTTAAGCACAAACCCTTGGAAAGGGAACTAGGGTATCTGCGCAGCATATTAGCTTGATTCTCATCATAAACAAACATATGAGTTCTGACTCACAACTCCGTTTTCTAAATTCCTCGTCGTGAATCTTCATGATCGGTATGGTGAAATATGAACGCATTTATAACAATTGGTGATCGCTTTTCAAGAAGCCTTAGATTTATATTAGTTCTGTGGGGTAGCATGGAAAAGAAAATGGAAGACAACCTCTCGGAAAACCAATTCGGATTTAGGAAGAACAGAGGAACCAGGGAGGCTTTAATCTGCCTGAGACTAGTGGTAGAGAGAATGATACATGTGTACAAGTCACTGTATGTAGTATTTGTAGGATTGGAGAAAGGCTCTAACAAAAATGGATGGAACAAGATGTCCGGGCTGTTGTAAAAACTAGGAATGGATTACGACAGGAGAATGATCTACCAACCAAAGAGGCAAATTCTCACAATGCGAATGAGAGATGAACTCTATGCAACGGAAGCATGGACCATTGGACAAGAAGACCAGAAGAGATAACAATCGTTCGAAACATGGTGTTGGAGGAAGATTCTGAGGATCAAATGGACGGGTAAAACAATAAATAAAGCAGCATACAGAAGAGTAGAATAAGAAAAGACCATATGGACCACTGTTCAGAAAAGTAAGGAAACAGCGGGAAAAGTTCCCACAGGAAGGCTAAGAGAAAATTGCATAGAACAAATAAAGAGGAAAGTATATTAGAAGAACTCCCAGGGAGTAAGGGAACTATCATTAGATAGGGAAGAATGGAGAGCTGCTCTCAATCAATCTGATGTTTGAGCGACCAATGATGATGAAGCAGTATATGGCATCATTGTTGGTCGTCCAATCTTATGATTGGTTGACTTCAGCCCTCCATCCAACCAAATCTACGTACATAATGCTGCTTCCCTTACTATCTGGAAGTTCTTCTCGTGTACTTTCCTATATATTTGGTCTATGTATTTCTCCCTTGGCCTTCCTCTTGCGACTTTTCCTCCATTTCTCCTTCAATAACATTCTTCGTAAACCCATTATGCCTCTGAGTGTGGCCTATCCATCTTGTTCCTCTTTTATGTATAGTGTTTCATATGGTCTTTTCATTTTCTACTCATCAGTATACTTCTGTATTTTTAATTTTATCCACCCATTCGATCTCCAACATACGCCTCTAGCACAAGGTTACGAAAACCCCTTATCTTTCCTGGTCTGCTTTTTTCCATTGGTCCATGTTTCGAAACCATAAAACGCCACATTCCACACCAATTTTCGATTCCAAAAATTCACAATTCAAAACAATTCCTGTTCGTAGTCGTATTTCATTCGAAAACATCAGTTGACATTTCATTATGAACACTTTCTTCACTTGGGCTCCTCCATGCTTGATGTCCGTTGCATATCTTCAATTCCTTCCGCTTACAACATGGTGGTGGAGAAAATGCTTTGTTTTTATGACGATTTTGAAAGAGGCTCCAAAGCGACTGAGTGAATCGATACTACTTAATGCTGAATTTCACCTGTCTAAAATATTCTACTTTCATTTCGGGCATTCCGTTCGAGTGTGATATTAGGCGCCATTTAAGTAATGTTTAAAACGATTTGGTGGAGGATTAATCGTTTTCCCCAATATTTATTTAATAGCAATCTGCAAACAGTGCGTACTCGCCTCTGTCTGCGCACTCTCGGTCGTCAAATATTTTCTTGTCATCAGGCGGCTAATGCTCGTTCGTCCGTCGCAAGGCTCAAACACAGCCTTCAATACCTCGCGCTCCATATTTCCACGGGTTTCCGAAGTCGCAAAAGATATAGTTCAATGAATGGTGGATTTTTGCGCATGTTTTGTAAAAATATATGATAACTCACGTAAGATTCGGAGGGGAGGGGGGAAATAATGAAATCATAAATTGTCTTATATCATGAGCATGGAGGTTAAAAAGTGAACAAAATTGCCCAACGTAATACTTTAAGGGCTCCATAGCCTCTAATTTTAATTAAATAAACCGTGGTATTCAAACCGTGTACCTCGGAAATCTGGGGTTACACACAACCTACCCAAGAGTTTCACGAATTATTGTTTGTATTAATTTGCATTGGTCACAATTTACATGTTTCCCTAGGGTATTGAAATGAAAATATGTTTCTCACATGCAGGTAAGACTTCTTCTGAATCATCAGAAGTAGCCTTCGGATTCTGCTGCGTCTTTGTTTCATGACCTCGAGCCGCCGTGTATATACGACCGTGCCTCGAGCTTTTACTACCAATATTGCAGACTGCATCTTCAGGAATAATGTACCCATACCTGAAGATGCTTGCCTGTAATGGTAGTGAAAGTTCGAGATCAAAAAAAGACGCAGCAGAACACGAAAGCTATTTTGCGAATACGTATTTTTTTACGAGCATAAAATATTTTAACACATAAGGTTCCGCGAACAGAAAAAGTTTTTAGAAGCCTACTGTTTTAAAACGGTCGGTGCTGAAATTAAAAAATGAATCTCCACGGCCAATTTCACGGCGGGCGGCGAGAAGATAGGCGGTGGCCGCTTCAATCGTCCGCACACGTGGGGCGCCCCCCTCGGACTTCCCGTGTGGACAATGACTTCGTTCCCCACGAGCCGAAGAGAACTCGGCCAACACATCTTCATTACCCTTCCGAGACCACATGCAGTTCCAAAATTCCTTCCCCCGAACAATCCCTCCCCCACTCGCACATCCCCACCCTCCCTCTAAACATCACCCGGCCCCTTATCACTCTTCCCCATTTATTTATTTTTTTTCCAGTTGTAATTAATCCCGCCAAAATTTAAAATAACGGACGAGCTCTCCCCTCGCGCGCAACGAGTTTCCGGTGGCTTTGAAAATTTATGGCGCTAATCGAGAGTTTTATTTTTAATTTTCATCACTCCCGCATTCTCATAAATTAATTTATGCTCTTTCCGGCCAAGTTTATAATTATTGTACTCCAACGGACTTAAAAGCTTCTGTACTGCAATGTGTAATGGTGATAATGTTACGTAAGTATGAAACACATCTCCCTTCCGTTCACTGACCTCCTGTATCCCTTTTCAATTCCATCCAGTCATGACTTACAGAAACGTCCTGTGCGTGCGCTAATGGTATATGGCACCGAGTGACTTTTTGACTTGGACGAATTGAAAACAGATTTACAATTGAGCGCCAGGTACGGTTGCAAACTTCTGAGAAGTTGTTTCAAGAAGAAGCACCTTCTAAGAGTAATTCCGGCAGTTTAAGCCATTAGTTTTTAGGAGGTTTTTTTGGTGGATTAATTTAGTAGGACCATATTATCTTTATCAGGTGCGAAGAGAGAGTGGTCCTATATCTGTATTTTGTTTTGTACATCAGTAATGCAAGTCTAGTTTCAGTGCTTTTCCACTAAAAAGCAGCACTCAGGGTTTGATTGCTTAAACTATTTTACTTAAAGCCTCATTTAACAAAAGATTACATTTTTGATTAACAACAATCTTGCTCTCATAGGGAAACTTATTGCCAATATGGCAATATTTTTAGCTTAGTTTAGTTTTAGTTTATACAAACATTGCAATTGGCACTATCACACTACATATAGATTTAAATATATTGGCATTTATTATGTGGGTCATTCCATGTCAACTCGACCATTTTGACCAAATTAGGCATATCGTCCTCATTTGATAGTATATTGAAAAACCCGAAGCCATTTTGTAATACATGCAACCGTTGACGAGATATTGCAACGTCGCAAAATTTTAATTTTAATCTACACATTTCACGGTATATCTCCGAGAATATTGAAGCTTCAAATGTAAAAAAAGATCTTAATTCAAAAAGGTCATAAAATAGGAAATCATAATAACGGATTATATTTCAAAATGTAAACAATTTAATAAAGTATATAACAATTTTAAAATTTCAAATCTATTTTTGACGATGTACCTATGCCTTCGATACTGCTCATTTTTTATATATTGTAGATGCAATCCTCCTTTTTAAATTAAAAAGTTTGGTAGGGGTAATATTTCATTTAAGAAAGAAAAAAAAAATTCAGTGTAGGCGTAACGCTGCGCTGCGCTGGCCGCTCGCCACGGCGCGGCGTCCGGCTCACCGACCGGCTGGTGCGCCGACCGCCGCATAGATCAAGTAAATATCAGGTTAAAAAATTGAAAACAGCTACCACTGCTTTTGCGATTATCTCTCCAGAAGGTGAATGGTGAAGAGGTAAAATTCAAGAAAGTATTCCAGCATCTGAAGAACAGGAAGTTACCTTTTGACAGGCGGGTAGAGAAATGATTATGCAATTGAAGGATAAATTCGCCAACTCAACAAAAATAGCGAACATTTTTTCATTTTTTCTGTCAAACCTAAATCTTGGAGTATTTCAAAGATACAGCAGGAGTTTCAAACCTGGACATATTTGGTGAAAAATATGACGTAATATGTATCTGATCAAAGAATTCACTGCTCTACTAACGCAAAACGAGCAAAATCCCTCTCGAAGGAAACCGACCTGAAAGTCATTGAGTTCTACTATGAACCAGATATTAGCAGAGAAATGGCCGGAAAAAAGAGTGGAAGAGCGTAAAAGAGGAAAATATGCGAGTTGCAAAGCAAAAACGGTTAATCCTGTGCAATCTGAAGGAAGCCTATGAAGCTTTCAAAATGAAAAATCCTGAAATCAGAATTGGTTTCTCCAAATTTGCAGATTTGAGGCCTCCCGAGTGTGTTTTGGCTGGTGCACCTGGCAAACACACCATATACGTTAGTATGATCCACAATAATTTCAAGCTGTAGTACCTCGGTGCCGGATTAGAACAAATAAAGTCGGAGAACAGAAAACCTGAGTTCAACACTTATCGGGACTGCCCGGAATTCTCACTCTGCAGCCTTCCGTCAGAAATGTGCTTCCTGGGGGAGTGCTCTGAAATACTGCCTGGGGGAGATGACGAAAACGGCGATAACGTCGTTGGAAAATATGGGGGTATAGATTATTTCATCGTACGTTAGGGAAAATTGTGCCGATGAGGTACGTTTCAAACAATAGACTCAGGAAAATCGCTGTACCTTAACAACACAAATTAAGGATGTAGATAGTTTCTGCGAGGCCTTCGCTGAGAATATTATTGTAGTACGGAGGCATGACGACATTGCTCGTATGCAAAATGTATATTACTTGGAATTCAGAAACAATCTGAAATCATGTAATGTTGTGGTTGTGGCCGATCAGAATGACGGACTTCTGTAGTGAGCTGAAAGTCATTCTGCCTATGCCTAACAAGCCGGAATGCAATTGATACTATCCATCCGCGAGCCCTTAACTCCTCTGAGCACACCTACTAGTTTAAAAAAGTGTCCAGTGTACAAATAGCTGCCTAATTTTAAACAGCAGGTCTTGATATTTGGTCTGTCTTCCACCTCATTTGCGCCGTTCGTTTCATGTTCGTTTCAGCCGGAGCCGAAAACTCAATAACGAATATGTCGCATGAGAGATGGTCGAGTAGAACATCAGGCGTGGTGACTTCAAACTTCCAGATGGAGGAAAAGGAATAGTTCCACCAGATGCGCACCTATCGTTCTTTACAATGGACTAGATATCTCCAGGGGCATAGAGCACCATAATAATTTCGTCCAGAGCTATCAGTGACTAAATCAATCGATCCACGACAGCCCTCTAAACCGCTGAACCCGAATACCTGTTACCCTAGGCGCCCTGCCTAGTGCTGCCTAGTGCCATCACATAATGCTATCATCAGAGGCTATATGAAAGCAGTGATTTTAATCGCTTTTTCAATTAGGCTTGGAATGGGCTATATTGGAGCAGAGAACATACTATTCGTTGTGAGTAACCTCTATGTTACCCCCAATCTCTAGACCCTTCGTACTTCCGCGTTAATTCATCTTCTACATTCTCAAAACATCACATGTAAGAATCGAAAATTGGGAGGGCAACTTGACACAGAGAAAGGGTTAATAATAGAGGGTCAACGGTCAAAATTCAGACAGAAAACCACAAGAGAAGTAAGCGATGGCGATTAGACTTTAAGAAATGCACTCGCGTGGTAATTATTTCCCTAGAATTTAAACTCGTGTGATGAACTGTACATGCAATTAAATCAATTTATCTTCTTTCCGGATACATTTTGCCAAAATTTCTCTTTTAGCTTTTGTTTTATTAACGGCTTCATACATGTATATGAAGTTGGACTGGATTCCATTTGTAATGCATGGAATTTTATTTATAGAAATGAATAGTTGAAGCTGAGGCTTATCAGCTGAACGTAATGCCTTTTTGGTAATGAAATAAATGAATCCTAAGCTTGCCATTAAGACTGCTGCATGATTTGGAATATTTAGCAAAAATTAAGAAAACACTCAACTGAAAAAAGGCAAGTCAATAGATCACCTTGGTGTATCAGACAAAATGTAATGAATATGGTAGCAGGGAGTAAATATTGCATTTGCTAATACAAATTATTAGGTATTTCTTCGTTATTGGATTGTAGTTTAATTCTATTCCTTTTTGAGCCCAGAGAACTATTTACAGTTGGATCTCCGACGTGGATTACATGACTAATACTAATGATGATTGATAATACCTACATTTAAAGGATTAAAATGCCTTTGGAGTTAACGGTAGCTAAGGATTCACCTAAAGGGATCGTATTCACGAAAATATTTCGCAAAATTCCAGAAAAACATTGATAATGAAAATTGAACAGAACTGTTGAAATCTAGGTCGGAGAAAATTGAATATCTGCGACCTTCTAAATAAAGATTTCTTGAAGGTTTTCTCGGTGAATGCGTATTATACTTTTATTTTTGTCTGAACCAGTTGAAATTCGGAGACGGTTCGAAAAGAAACAAAATCCATATTTCGTATGAAAACGGCAGGAAATGAACACTTGCATATTTACTCCAAAAGACATAATCGGTAAATATCATCAAAGAGTAAGTTTCGGGGATCCGACCATTGCTTTCAGCAAGTGCATCAGCAACTAGAAACTGCGCACTTAATGACACCTAATGCTGTTTTACGGATATTCTTTAACGAGAATCCAATAATTAGTCACACCGATGGACGAAAACCGCGTTTGCGACAGTGAATCGATAAATTCGTAACTACACCTTTTCTACAAACGATTTCCATATAGCGCCACATAACAAGAAAGTCTATGCTGCGCAGTGATAAACGTTTGTTGTGCAAATGGCATCAGTATTAATTCATAAATGTTTGCACTTGAACGGCGCAGTAAATGTAGAATTATAATTTTCACAGTGAATTTCAGGAAGAATATTGACTTTGAAGTCAGTTAGTTGCTCCAGTTCAAGAAAAAACGAGCACATATTTTGTAAATGGCACAAAAGCCGCGGATTTACTGAATTAGCCAGTGACTCATTTCTCGAGTTCCCTTCCTTTATATTCCCTCACAAGGATTCCATCCGTCGCTCGTCTTGGCAACGGCGCCGACGTTGAAGCGGCACTGATGTGGCAATAATATAAGCTATTCCGCTTCGGCTGGTGCCAGGTGCAGTCCATTTGCAAAAGAAATATCCTTTGCAGGGAGAAAACACATCCACTCGATCATAACAGTTACATGCACGCTCGAATGCCTGAGAAGGCGATTAACTTTTGGATTCAATCTCTCCTGCCAAAGGAAGAATTTCTGCTCAAATTATTTTTCTCTTTTCCTCCTTGTGCCATAACAAGATATCGCAGAGCAGCAAAATGTCACGCAAAATAATATTAAAGCTCCTCTGAGCCATCAAAACCGCCGTTTCATACGGCACTGACAGCGCCAAAATCGCAGATATTCAACCATTTTTTTCGGAAATTTCGAAAGAAGGCTTCAAAAAATTGTAAGGAAAACTTCCGTCTGAGCGCAAGTGGTGCCAGGCTAAGTTCTCCAAATTGCTGAAAATTCTAGGATTTGAGGACAAAAATGCTGACTCTGTAGGCGCACTCCTGCAAGAGGATTTAAATAACTTTTTTATATGATCACATGATAAAAGAATAATATTGAATATTAAGAACAGTGTTCCAATACAGACACACTTTCCGTATACCTCGAATCAACGTGTGGTCAGTTATCTTTGTCATATATGTGAATGCTTACATAATGTTATGTCATGCTCTTGTTCTTCTTTAAGCAACGCGATGGAATTTGTTTCCCGAGGAATTTAAGTTGGAAACAATTTTTATGGGATTCCATGATTAAAACTCTCCGTAGAAAGGTAATGAAGGCTTCAAAATAAATAACACATAACACCATACGGTATAAGAAGAGCTCTACTATTCTCCATTTGTATCCCAATGCTACCTGATGAAAATTGATGACGTCCAAAAGAATGTACTAAAATCATTAAACATGAAAATTACAGACCTGATGCACTTATATTATATAAAAACCATAATTATGCACTTAACGTAAATACTTTATGTAATGCATAGTGAAAATATCCTGATGCCCAAAATGTTGGAAAAATTAAAGGCCACGGACAAAATCTGAGTATTAAATTACTTTATGCCATAAGCAAATATGAAATATGGTGAAAGGGTTAGGAGGTCTATTCTCCAAAAACTGTGTATTAAATTTAGTGAGGACATAGAAATATTATGGTAAGATAAATTATACTGTTACAAAAATATTGCAAACCGAGTTCCCCACATAAATAATACTGTCAAGAAAACTTTGTAAAACCATGTCACTATTGGTGCATGCTTATAGTAATTAGAGAGGCTACATGATTTCAACTATAATATCGAAGTTATATGAAAAATCTTTATATATATAAAAGTCAATGTATGTATGTATGTATGTATGTTCCACATCTCCTCCTAAACCACAGGGCTGATTTGGATGACATTTGGAACACATGTTTGTTACTGGTAGACAACAAACACTGTAGGGTTCAATTAACCGAAACCCTATTTTTTCAGGGTTAAGGGTGTGATCCTTACTAATATGTATAAAAATGTAATGGTCCCTGTCTGTCTGTTGCTCCATCACGCAAAAACTACTGGACCGATTGAGCTAAAATTTGGCATGCAGATTGAAGACATATCTGGTTGTAACATATGCTATATCAAAAAGCCCTCAGGGCCCCCAAAGACCCCCTGAAGGTCCCCCCTGGTGGTCAATGGCAAGCATTGGGTTCGGTGCAGTGGTTTAATGTTTTACTTTTTAAAAGTACTTTCACTCAAGATATAGGGCTGGAATTTTTTTATCGGATGGCTGAATAAATATAATTTCTAATTTTATCAATCGATTTTCTTCTACGCTCCGTATTTTTCTGCTATTCATGTTTTCAGTTGAAAAATATCACATTTTTATCTGAAATCAACAATAACATATTTCCTTGACAACCATAGATTTGATTTTCAAAGGATATACACGCCTCTTAACTATTAAATATCATGTTTTCCTACAGGCCCATGATAGCATGTAGAAAGCAAATCTGAATAAAGAGGGCCCAGAGTCCCAAGGACCCCATGATAGATTGATTCGGGAGGTAATCGATACGATTCAATACGTATTTACAACAAGTATACTCTTCAACGTCTGTTCTCAAAGTGGCTCTCATAGGAGACCTGCATGTATATGAGAGAGCACTTATGTAGTAAACGTTACACAAAGGAATTAATAGGATACACACTTAATTAAATGTGCAAGAATATTTACGTGCAGCGAATATCAATGGTAATAATGCCTCTGTTGCTACAACAAACACGGCGTTGTTTATTATCGTTTAATACTCAGATGTATTAAACGTAGTGAAACAGTCTGCCTCCCATTACGATTTCGAACAGTTTTTAGACCAATTCCCACATCATTAACGTCACGAGTAATTTATATGTTTAAAAGTGTTAAAGTGCAGTTAACTTAGGTACATTCCCTCAATCATCGAGTTGCCTATTCTAGACTCTCACTTGCCGCTGTGTTTCCGTTCCTTGGACTTAAAAATATATCCATCAACATGCCTAATAGAAAAGAGTAACCTCTCGAAAAAATCTTCTAATGCAAAATGAATGTCTTATTTGCGAGAAAATGAGCCCTTGAAATAAAAACGACAAAGGTTAGACTTGGATGGTCAAAGGCATGCCCACCAGCGATCTCATGAGAATCTCCCCGTGGTGTTTCTCGGGTTACGCTAATATCCGCACAAATTTCATCCTCACCCAACGTACGGACGGGTAACCAGCTATAAACCTGGTTCAAATACAGACCCATCTGTTTCGAACCTTCAATCTGTTTTAAGATGGCGGGAATTATAATATAATTAATAAATCTCAAGTAAATTAATAACTCAACGCACATATCAACGTTGAATAGTGCAACTGAAATAATTCATTGAATGCAAATATATGTATTGTACACAAGGGAATCGATTAAGCTGTTAATCACTCAGAAGACTGCTCAAGAGAACTGTAGGGACGAGGTGACCATCTATCAACCTTTGCTATTTAAGTAGTAATGAGTCTGAATGGCCGATTTTTGGGTTTCCTTTGCATGAAAGTGGACCAATAGTCACACATCTCTCCGTGCACCTGGAAAACGGTCAGCGTGTCTACTACAACGAACACAACATACAAGATAGGTTACGAACTCCTCGAATGTCCACGCATACAGTTTTTCTTCAGGGTTTGCAGTTTTCTTATAAAATAAGTTTAACGTTTTTCACACCCGTTGAATTTCAACGGGTACCTTCCGCTCGTTAGCTATAAAAATGTGACATCGACAGAGATTGCCAAATGGAATTAGAATGCACAATTTTCCATCACAAATATTATCATCAGGAGTCACAAACATGAAGTTTGTTTTGCTACAGATCTCCACTACACTCTCCTATGACCTGACCATTTCATTCAAATTATGCCTTCACTATGATGCCCTGAATAGCTTGTCTGATCCAATCCACTATTGGTTCTCCTCATTCATGATAAATAATTAAAATTAAAATGAAATGAAAAACATCAAAATCAGGAGTAATAAAAGAGCATATAGGCTAGCTGAAATGGGGTGGAGAAATTAAATCTTTCGATTTGTAGACCTTTGGCCATAACGACAATAACATTTACAAGAAATACTTCTTAATATTCATAATAGCAAAAGTAGCTTGGACTTGAACACCCCATATGACTCGTACTTGCGATGACTCGTGGAGAACAGGAAATTCATATATTTGAAATTAAAATCCTGTTTGTTTGGATTCTATAGACTTTCAAACCCCTACTCGGATTCGCACAAAATTTGACACACGTGCTTAGGACTTAGACGGATTAATGGGTTGTACTAGAGAGGGCCAATTGCTCCAGGGAACCCTATGTGCACCCTTTTTTAACCCTTTTTAACCAACATTTACTTTCATAAGGGTGGGTTTACACCAGCAAATTACTTCCGCAAGTTTCTTCTGTAAGAGTTTTCGGAGAATTGAAAGCGAACGAAAAACTTTTCATGAGTTATTGCAGAGCCAGATTAGTTGCTGTTCACACTGGCAATAATACGCTACTGCAAGTAACTTGCCGAACCTTTTAAAAGTTCTCCAAACGGACTTGCCGAGACGTTAACACCTGACATTTACTTAGGAAGTCGCATGATGCGAGTAACTTGCGCAATAAACTGGCCAGGGTAAACCCAGCTTTAAAAAAAATACATTGGGTTCGGTGCTGAGCCTTTTGTTTTTCACTTATGAGCCTTTTTTGGAATATCTATTATCGGATGACTGAAAGGATAAAGTTTTTAATTGCTGCATTAAATTTTCACATACGCTTTTGTTTTCCTAAAATTTGAGTTTTTGGCACTAAAATAGGAAACATTTTTTAACTAATTCATCAAAAGAGTTATTCATTTACTTGGAAACTACAGCATTGGATTTGAATAGGAACATATTCCCGGGGCATTTACGCCTCATGTGAAATACAAAATCAACAACAAAATTACAATGAAATTTTAGCTGGGATAACCCGCCTCCACTCCATGTGTGGTTAATTACTGTCCCATAGTGAATGCATTTCGCACGTTATTTTGGAAGGATTCTATTAATCATATGAAAGATTCTTATTTGTTCTTATTCCCGTTGAAATTCAATGGGAACCATCTTCCATTATATGTATGGGTAAGACTTTTTGTGCCGAGCCTTTTTCCCAAGTGAGGGTTGGCTTATCTCGCCAGTCTTCTCAATCTAACCAAAACTTGCACATCCTATTTCTTCACTACGCTCTCCTTAAATTTCTCGAGAAACAATCTTCCTGACTTATCTTGGGTCCACCTCTACTTCTTTGAACAGTCAGTATCATGCTCAATGGTCTCCTACCCACATGTCTCGTTACGCCTTCACACGTGTCCAAACCAATGCATCCCACTCAGTTTAATTTTGTACCGTATTGGTGAAATATTCAAGCTTCCTCTTTTATTTTAATTTCTTTTTCTTTCCTGATAAGTAACAACACACATCCATCTGAGCAATATATCACTTCGTTTTCATACATGCTTCGGACTTTTTTTTCATTAGTGGCTCAACATTTGGATCCTTATAATACTCATAGAACTGCTCTTGAATGTATGAATAGGACTACAGAAGGGACAATCAGCATGGAATTACCAGTAGGAAGAGCGTTCGAGGATATAAACAAAGTACAAAATTATTTCTGCCAAGCACCAGTATTTCATCCGTTTTAAAGAAATTCTTCTTCTTTTTCCTTTATAGTAGGCACCTGTGGCCTGTTTCTTCTTCAGTTACATTCTTCTCCAGTTAAGGTTGTCCCATAACCTTTTTCTTAGAACTCCGCCGATTATTCCACCCGTGTATAGTTTGAAATAAGCATTTTTAGAGGTGGGTTTACATTGGGAAGTTGGTTTCACAAGTTGCTCGCATAAAGCGACTTTCGACGTATGTTTCTGGTGTAAACGGCTCTACAAGTCCGCTTGCAGAACTTAAACGTTTCGGCGAGTCGCTTGTAGAAGCGTATTGTTGTCATTGTGAGCATCAACCAATCTGGCTCCGCAATAAGTTGTTAAAAATCTTTTATCAGCTTTAAATTCTCCGCAAGCTCTTGCAGAAGAAACTTGATGAGTAACTTGCCAGGGTAAACCCACCTTAAGAATTGACTCCGTTGTTGCACGGTCTGTACGTTCAACAAAAATAATGATCTTGGAGCGTCGATTGAAATGACGGAGAAAAAAAATTTGCATATCGCAACAAGTGTAAATATCAAATACTAAGTATTCCTTATCAATTTGAGGACACCGGCGGACAACTAAAGAAGTTGAAGACATGATGAATATATCCCTCCGCTCGACATCACTGCATTTCGGTTAACTTAAGGTGGTTCCCCCGAACAGAACGATACAAATGTCATTTAATTCATTTTCTGGCTTCCTATACAGAAAAGAATGCCCTCTGGTTGATACAAACCAAAAAAATACCTTTCCACTAGAAATTACATGGTTTTAATATGAGAATGGGTAAAAAATGGGGAAAATATCACTTTTACACATACCTAATAGGGGATTTCCATTATGACAAGTTTATCTACATGGAGGTAGCGCACTTTAGCACACACGAACGACGGTGAATGGAAAGATGTGCTCTTGCAAAATATTATGTAACCTGCCGTTAGGCAGTATTCTGCACAGTGAATAACTGTCACGACCGAATGTTTTGTGTAAAGTAGTTGAATTCATTCCAAATAAGTACCTATTTAAAAACGTAAGGTTATTATCACAGAATAATTAAAAAAATTACAGCATACTTGATCGAAGCCTTCATTAAAAATAAAAAAAACTTGGCAGCAATCACAGATGCCATTACCAACGTTTTTTTTTGCATAGCGCACATCAACTCTACTCCCGATCTGTTTTGAAGTGCGCTGCCTAGTGCGCAGGGTCTGTAACGAATGGAAGGTAAGTACACTGTTGTGTTTTGCGTAGTAGTTAGCGCACTAGACCGAATGGAAAGCTTCAAATATAAATGCATTATTCGGGGAAAACTTTTTGGGAAAGAAAAAACCCGGTTTGAATAATTGACTAAAAATTACATACATATGTAGGAATTTTACCACTTATTTTTTAGTTGTTGGCTAATAACTGCTATACTGCATTTATTGGCTTCTTTGTCTGGAAAAAAGTGTTTATTAAAAAAAATATACTCATGGAATAATCTGCGTACTTTGTACCTAAATTTTGGTTTTCAATCAGTAACGAATTTCACCAGAAAAAGGATATCATTTAAGCAAAGCAAACAAAAATGTGGTATTAATTTTTTTTTGCTTAAACAGTCACAGTGGTACTGCCTTAAGAGAGGGATTACGATCGAAGTTTTCTGATGTGACAGACATTGAGGAATGCGTTCGTGAATCTTGGCGATTAAGACGTTGTGGAACTTGATGCAATGGCCGGACGTAAAGGGCGCCGTCCACGGACGATACGCGAACCTTGTCGTGCCCCGTTTGAATTACTAGCTATCTACGCTAGTAACTCAACTTATTTTAAGAGGTTAATAATAGATTCAGGTATTTGTTATAGTTAGCACTGGAAGTCAATTATTTAAAAAGGCTAGATTTGAAAATCAACTATTTTAAAAGGTCAATATTGATATGACCTATTGACCATTGTGTGTTTAAAACCAGCGAAACTCCTTTGCAATAGTTGAGAAAATTATCAAATGGGAAAATTACAGATTAAATCAATGTTTAATTATTCCAGTTGGAAAATGTACATATGAAAGCAATATATTTATTTAATGTAAAATTTACCGTGTGTAAATAAATTTCTGTACCGCAAGGCAGCCAGGCAAGCTAACCAGTATTGTGAGGTCAGATAGTGGTGGTGAACGAGAAGTTTCCGGGGTCGTGATTAGTAAGATCGAGTGTCGCATATTTCTAGCGCGTTTTAGCGACCGTCAAGTGTTGCGCGTAACCTCTTCGTAATGAATCAGTTCCTCCATTGAAGTTAAAGAGGGGAAGTAGTTTACACCTAGTATACTTGTTTACCACGCTAGAGTTACCAGAGTTGTCGCTGTTTACCGGTATTTGAAATGCATGTGAACGGAAGTTAGTTGAAATGGTGGTTGAAATACGATTGAAGAAAATGGAGGGTCAAGCAGAAAGACAGAAACACTACAATGAGAGGGAAATTGAAGTTCTCCTGGACTATTACAGTCAGCATGTCCATTTAAAGGACGATGCAAGGCTTTTCTCTATGTCTGATCATTTGAGCAAGCAAAAAAAACAAAGGGTCGTTGGAAACCCCGGTACTGCTCAATACTGCTGCAGGCACGTAGGTTGCTCCAATTATCATTTTTTAAAGTAATTTCTTACTCCTCACCAGCGGTTCTACTGCGGTAAACTGGAAATCGCGTAAACGCAAGTAAGTTAGAGCCACCATGTTTATCTATCACTCAACCCTAGTATTATTTACAGGTAATCAGCGTCTAAACATTTCCGTCACGCTGTCTATGGCAACCAATCAAAGGAGAGCTTTTTATTCCCCTATATTTATTATAATTCATTATCAGATGGTCCATCTTAATTTTCAACTTTACAATGAAATATAGTTAGCCTTATTGAATGATATCTGTCATTTTTTTGCGAATTGTTTACATTTTCATCATAAAATATGCAAATAAAGGACAACTTGACAAACGTTTAGAACTCCTCCTGCAAAAGCGGTCAACAATTGGTGCTGATACTCAAGTCTATCTTAATGCACTCCTCCTTGACGGGAAGACGGCGGAAAACCGAACACCACCGTCCGTTTCTATCACGTCAAGGAACGTCCATTTTATTCTCGCCCTAATGGATTCTAACTACCTAACACGTGAAGTCAACGTGTCCGATACCAACACCGCAGACGCAAGGTCAAGAGAATACGATATTCCACCAGAAGTTAATTGTCGGGGTGTTGGAAACGTTACAGATCTTGGGATTTCTTTTTAACACGGGATCTCAGAAGGGATATTCAATGAATTAGGGGAAACACATCGGTCTACTTAGAAATGACAACATAATACGCCAAATAATGGTGGGTTTTCGGGGAAGGAGGAAGTTCCCGAGAATAAGGGGTCGAAGGAGTGGAAAAACTGGGAAAGTGGGGAGTTGGTTTGGGTGTATTCGGGTTAAAGAGATGGGAGGTTAGGTGGGGGCAGGAGGGGAAGCAATGGGTGTGGAGGGGAACCGCATGAGTGGGGGTGGGGCATTACATGGGGAGGAGGGGAATTATTGCCCAGAATAATCGCCCGAATAAAGGCAAGAACCGAGCCTTATTCTTTCAAAAAGTAATAACATAACGTCAGTGAGTTGGAAAGTTGGAAAATGAGATTAAGGCAAAGGAATTGTGTGCGGGTGGGGAGAATAGAAAGGAGGGGGAAAAAAACCTTGGAAGAAGAAGAAGGGTAATGGAGATTTACACGGAGGGAAAATATTACTAAGCAAATTTTCCTCCACTATCTTCAGGCTCGCCTCGAACATGGAAACTTGAGGAAAAAGGCGGAAATACGGGAGCACGTAAGAAATAAAAAATAAGGAGAGACAGGAGAAAAATTTAAAGAGGAATGATTGACGGAGAGGAAAAACGATTGAAAATTCAGAGAAAGAGTTGTTGTAAGCATTGTGATTTTACAATTACCTTTGTTACCCTAGTCCTTGAGACAGTTGATCTCCAAGATGTTTTACTGATAAACTGGTGATTGCTGTACCAGCTTTTATATTTGATATGTTGAAATAAAAGTAAACTGATAATAATCTAAGCATTATTTCTAGTTTATTACATGTTGGAGAGATGTTATGGTGGAGAAAAACAGTGATACGAGAGGGGTTTATGGTAAACAAGCGAGTAAAAAGGTAACTGACACGTAATCGGTCAACCAATGAGGTTTAAAATAAATGCCAACGAAACATTTGGTCTCCTGATATTATCGCAAATAAAACACAATGAACCAGAATCTTATTACATTTTAGAAAAGAAAAGAACTGTATTCGTAAGAAGTACTATACACATAAGTGCTATCAAGTGTAAAGGTGTAGAAACAGATCCCAATACGCCATGAATACAAACTTTTTTCAAATTTAAAAAAGAAAATGAATAACAAAAGGGGAAAACGTATTAAATATTATAATATTGGCATTTAAGGCAATTATTTTAGCACTGGTGGTAGTTCACTCTCAAAGATTTATTGTTCCGAAGGAGGCCAATTTCATGCAGGTTGAAATAAAGGTAAACTGAGAATAACTTAAGCAGAGCTAGTTTATAACAGAGTGGCACTGGGAAGCTGTATTATATTCATTCCTTATATCCGATTAGTACGTTTACATGACAGGAAAATTTCCGTCAAACTAAAATATATAATCCATATTTATAAGTCAGTCGCAGTTTCTAATAACTCTCTTTGAAATGTCCACGAAAAAGTTAAAAAGTCAAGCGTAATTCAAAGCGGCATCTCAAAGGTTTCGGCGTCACCGCACGGTATAGCGTCTCTGCTCTGCATTTTCCGATTTTCGAGAGAATTTCCGATTAAATAGCTTGTAAGGTCGCATTTCCATTCAGCTCGCACTATACATCGCCAATCAAATCCCTTCCTACTATTCGTCACTTCCCCCCTCCCACTTCTCCTCACATCTCCGATTCCTCTAACCGCGTCTACTTTCAAAATCATTGCCAACATATGAAAATTTCTAACGCGAATTTCACGTGCTTCGAGCTCGGTCCGAGGTGTAGCGCGGCGGAGCTTCCCACATTTACTTTTGCTGTTGGCTATACTTTAGCATGAAGAATCAGTTATCACTAGTATGATTATCAAGGCATTACATACAATCTGATATAAAATTACAAAAACAAGATTCCAAAAGAAAAATAATTCGTGAGCAAATAAGAAATTCAAAAATATTCATAACCAAGCTTAAAGGAAAAATTGTTGTATCTATTCTTATATACTGTAGAATATTATGTGAGAATGGGTCGTGATTGTTTACTGAGCACCACTGCATTATCCTAAGGCTCAGGTGGACAAGATTGTAAAACAATCATAAATTGTAGATAACCTCTATTTACATTCCTTGTAATTCCATTGAATTTCAAAACAATCTGTAATCCTTTTGTGTAATAATAATTATGAAAGATGAACCTATTTATAAAAATGCGTAGTCACATCTGTATTCCCATTTATTACATTATTTAAATTATATGCAAATGCAAAGGATACTAATATATAATTCGTAAAAAATGGGATTAAAACGATACCTCTTAATTGCTTGCTAAAAAAATGTTTACTTCAATTAAAAATGAACCAGCTGGATTGTATATCGAAATACGTTGAGTTACGGGCAGTGTAATCGCTTTAAGAGACTATCCATCGGTGTTGATTTCATTGATGTGATTTCAATTCATAGATTTTAATAAGAAGTATTTTTTATAAAAGAGCGTTGATTATTGACAGTATTTTTGTTCTGTATGCAGGACATGAACGTTAAATAATACAAGGAGGTTATTTGTGCTGCAATGCTTGAAAATCCTGCTGCAACAGGCTAATGTATTGGCAAAATAGCCAAAAAAGATTGAATAAAGTGAACGTACAATTTACCCCATGAAATTAGGAAATAAAAAACAAATATATAGTAATATAATAAATTAATATGCACATAATGTAGTTTTTCCCTGGATTTACAGTTTGAAATAACATAACTGCTTCTGACGTTTTAAATGCCCGCTACATACTTTTGGTTGATATTTTTCCTTTGTTTGAAAGATAGTTTCCATAGTGTGTGCATATTCTCCAATGATCTCCCTAGCCCTGCAATCAAAAGGTGAAAAGAGATAAAATGTGCGCCTATAGATTGTTATAGTACACTGGATGGATAAGGAGAAAGAGAGAAAGTGCTACACGAAAATGTTGGAGAAATAGTAAACTTTGGAGGCGATGAAATGAGTAACGAATTAAGGAGAAATGAATTCATGGAGGGAAAGAAATGTGAGCAAAAAAGGGAAATAGTTGGAGAAATTAAAGCAAAAGATAAGAATAATTTATGAAGGGAGAAAGATAAATGGAAAAGTTGGATAAATATAGAAAATTTCGAGGTAACGTTAAATGAGAAACAAGGCTCGGAGGAAAGACTACATGAAAGGAAATATAGAAAGGTGGCAATAGAAGAGAGAGGTGGCAATATAAATCAATAGGGAAACAGAGATATGGAAGCAAGTGATAAGGGTAAAGCACGACGGAAAGAAATAAAGATGGTATAAATAAGATACATACATCCATACATCCACCCATCACGCCGTTCCCTTACGGGGTAGGCACCATCAAATATTTTAATTTTCATTGATAGGCATGTAAGGTTGACTCTGGCATTGATAAGTTCCTCCATACTGCCCTATTCCTGCGTACCTCTTTTTCTTCAGTTACACTCATGCAGTCAGTTACATCATGCACGCCATCCTGTTTCCAAGACCCTTAATGTTAAGAGTAAAGAGCTTAGTTCTCGCGTTAAGAGAGCGTTAAAGTGCGTTAGACTTAGAAAACTCCTCGTTTTAATGTTTTCCTCCATACTGTCCTCTCATCACATACCTACTATGCTTCAAATACATTCATAGACTGCTTTATACAAGCTCTCTTGTTCCTATGGATCTAAATATTCCATCACTTTAGACCTTCTTAAGATCTTTCATCACGTTCACCTATGAATTTCTCGGATACCCCTTCCGAAGAAGATGGAATAGTTGGAAAAATAGTGGAATTTTGAGGTGGCGTTAAAACGGATAACGAAATAGAGAGAAAGGAATGTAGATAGGCAAAGGAAAGTAAGAGAAGAAACGCAGACATGATTGGAGAGATGGAAGCGGAAGATAAGGAGGGGAAAGAAATGGGAGTGAAAGGCGGAAAAGTTGAAAAGAGAAAGATTAAAAATTTCGAAGAGGCGTACAAATGAGATACAAAGCCAGAAGGAAAGGAAGGTGGCCGTGGAGAAGAGGACGCTCAAAAATGTTTCGGGTGAATAATACAAGAGGTGGCGTTTCATTTCGAAAAAAGTAGGACAGGAATCCTAATTTGCAATCTCCCATGAGGCAAGAAATTATGCACATGCTAAATTGAAGAGAAGATCACAGGGGCGGATAAAGGGGGGACTTGCGTGAACGCCGGCGAATAAGCTGGCACTTTTTGGGCGAAGACTCTACCAAAAATGTCTGAGAGCTGTCATTCATTATATGTGTCGGAGCGAATACAGAGCTGAATTTCAGCTCAGGAAAATTTTGATAAATTCCCACATTTACTTATCTAAAAATATTATTTTCTCTAAAATTACGTTTTTATAATATGAGCACTTATTACAATAGGTGAGTCCAATGATGTAAACTTCCACCGGTAGTAATGATTAGCTAGTAATAGGTGGTTCCATCGTAAAATCACATAAATGCTATTTAATTAATATTCGTCGCTTTATTGATTTAAATTTAAATAAAAATCGTCTCTTATATTTATTGGGAATAAGAAAGTTATAGCATTCCACGCTACATTTACTTGCTAATTTAACTTATGTTTACGCAATTTTAAAGGCAAAACTGGGCGAAACATGGCGAAAAATAGTATTTTTCTACCTAATGTAAATGCCATTTTAGCGAAAAAGTGTTGAAAAGAAGTGAAACTTCCACGAAATCAGATAAAAAGACAATGTAAGCACCTAAGCATCTCGTTTGAGCTATTTCTAAATGGAACTCTATAATTGAAGTCAAGGTTCGGTAATTAAATAGAAAAGCCGCCGCAGTTGGCTTCTATGGCTGGTAAAAGTGTTCATTAAAAATGTATTCGCAAAAAAATCTGCATTTTTAAAATCTTAACAGTGTTTTAAAGTAACTAAGGCGTGATCAGAGAAAGTATTATTTTATTAAACAAGTCAAATAAAATGTGGCTATTAGTAATAGTTTTGACTCACATGGTCGCAGTGGAATCTTCGTATATGGTCATATTATCCTTGGCACTTCAAAGAGAGAAGGGTGATTATTTTCCTTGGAAGGGAAATAGTGCGCGTTATATTATTTAGCCTACGCCAGGTGGCGTATGTATAGTGGGATCAGCAGTTTTATAATCGTATATGCTATGTTTTCCAGCTAATCCTTGAAGAAAGCTAATTTCAGCTAATTTCAGAAGAAAGTCATATTTCTTCACGCCTCAGCACATTCTGCATGCCATGGTGAATTTTTTACCAACAAAATATTACTTAATTTTGTTTACCGTGGATTTCCACGCCCTAAAATAATGGACAGGGGATTAATATTCCTCATTTTTGTTACCACGACGCCATGTAAATAGAAATAGGCCTCAGAAATGTTGGCACAACCAACATCCAGAAGGAGTTCTAAGCTTCGTCAGCAATTCATTTCTGATGCTGCTGAAATAAGAAAACCAATTTTATAAAATAAATTCTGTACTTATAACAATGCCATGTGTCCTTGGGGCCTCGCAAAGTTCTGCTTTCCATGATGAATTTGTTACCAACAAAACGTCACTAGATTTGGATTTCCAGATATTTTTACACCTTTAAATTCCGGTGAAGTAGAGTATTTCACATTTTCGTTATCCCAACGCCATGGAAACGGAAATAAATATCGGAAACTTTGGCACAACCAGCAGCCAGGAGGAGTTCTAAGCAATGAGGGAGAGAAAGAGAATGTTGCGACGGAAGATTGAGCTCAAATACCATTTTCGGTGCAGCGAACTTAGAGAGCAGACGACGCTGGGTGCGAGAGAGGAATTGGACGGAGTAATGGGATAGAGTTTTGAGTCATCGAAAAAATAAAAAAAGAATGAGGCAGGAAGGGAATACCGGAAGGACAAAAGGCAAAATTACAGTCATGTTGATAGAGAACTAATGCCAGTGGGGTGTGAAAAACTCGAGGGAACGTCAAAGGGAAAAATACAGGCGATGAGATTTTGTTCGCTTCGCAGTCAAGGCGGCGAGGAGGAATTCGACTGCTTCCTCCCACCTCTCTCTAACTCCCTGAGACTAGTTCTCTCCACCCCTCCCTCACAACCGTTTACCGAACCCCCTATCCTCCTTCTCAACCAGAGACTTCTAACTCCACCCCCCCCACAACATCTCCCTCTCCCTCGTACTTCCATCTCTTCCTTCGCTCTCCCTCTAATAGGACCTTGATATTTTTGCATCAACGCACAACTCCACCCGCCCCCACAAGGCTCCTTGCTCCCTTTCCGTGGGGGTGGGTAGGGGAGGTACAGGGTCTGAAAAATCTTTTTCCTACGTTCTTTCCCAAGAACACGCTCCGGAAAAGCGAGAAAGAATTGATGAAAAAACATAGAAAAGCACAAGCTAGACACAAAAAAGGCAGTAAACCCATATTAGATAGTCAGCTATTTATTTTAGGAGTCGACCTAAAACTCTGGTCATTTGTGCCATTGAAGACAGGAAGGTAGGGATTATATAAGAATGGGAGAAAGGTAAACCAAAGTAAAGGAATTCTAAGGGGATAAACCACACAAGTTGAAAATTATTTTAATCAATGAATGTAGAGAACCAATTCCATCCTTTAACCTTCTTGAGATTACGTTATGATGCTGCAATAAAGTAGAAATACACTAGAAAATTGCCACCTCCCACAACATCAGCGATAAAATACATTGAAGTTTAAAAAAATAAATTAATAAAAGACACCTAAACAAAATTTAATAAGACAATAGAAATTCTTCGTAGAATATACGGCAGCAAGAGTTGGACAGTTACAAAAGCTAACGAACAAAGTTTAAAAACACCTTCAATGAAATATTAAAGAAGAGCTTCTGGCTATACATGAACAGACAGAAAAAGAAATACAGCAAGCAAAGACATAAAGAAAGAATTCGGCGTAAATGGGTATCAATGAATCGATAAGAGACTTCTGAAATAGTCAGAGAGCATACGTAGAATGGATGTAGGAAGCATACCCAAACAAAGATGGTAATATAGAGTGAGAGACTGAATATCACTGTGAAGTCTACGGAAGAGATGGAAAGATAAAGGCTGAGGAAGGTCTTAAATGCCTAATACTAAATTTCTAATGTTTCCAGAAAGGAAAGAAAGATGGACAGTTGGAGTGAACCCCAGTGTGAGTATTAGCATACCCAAAATGAAAAGCACCATATGGCCAACAGTTTAACGTCCCACCCAACGATCCGAGCACTAATTTTGAAGTGCTCTTCATACGGAACTAATGTAAATTATGTAGTGATTCCACTGAATAATCTCCACCATCGCTGGGATTCAAATCCATAAATTCTGGATGGGAAACCAGTAGAACTGCCACCACACCAAAAAAATCCCCCGTGAACCCAAATTTCTGATCAGAAGATGACCCAACGAGTCGTAACCCAGGTCGTAGGCTAGAAAAAATGGGCGTGGAAAACCTAGTTTAAATAATTGCTATGAATCGACTTCACTGTAAACGTTACACCTGAAATATTCGTGATGGAATCGGTTTCGTCTGGTGGTTGAGGTAATATCTTCCCAACCCGACTGCTAAGGTTCCTAGGCAAAGACAAAGATTTATCCCTTGAATCCTTTTCTCTCCATTGCTATAGCAATGTAAGCACCGCCCGTCAACCGGATGAGACGCGAGGCTGTTGATCCCTTGTCTTTCGTTTAAAACTGACGACGCCTACATATTCCTATCCTCAAAAATATAAATAAAGTCTTCAGTCATAGAATAGTAAGATAAAGACAAAATGTAGTTCCCATGCAACCTTTCTTCCATCCAGTTTATCTGTTCTCAATATCTCATATTCATCTTCATTTACCTCTTCCGTTGGCTTTCATCGATGCTCAACTTTTTCTTATATAAATCTAAAAATTAACTTAAAGTTGGCACTCGATTGTAGCTTTGAATGAATTTATTTAAATATTTCCACTCTGATGCAACGTCAATAATTATGTGAAAAAAACACAAATATTATTTTATAGAAGAAATCCAAAAGGCAACAGACTACAGCAAGTGAAAGAATTTTTTCAAGAAGAAAACTACAGCAAGTGGAAGAATTTTGCCACCTGGAAAGTATAATAACCAATGATGGAAAAAGCGATATAAAAAATGAGTAGCGCAACCCAAGAGGGTATTTTAATAGAGGGAGAGTGTAGTAACAGCATGCAAAACAATCTGGTAAACAAGGACGCACTCATAAACATAAACATGGAGCACGTTCATCTATGGAAACGCAGCCTGGACAATATCAGCTGCGGAATCCTGTTATTATAGAAGAACAAAGCAGATGATATGGATGGAGAAAATCACCATTGTAGTAGTTCTACGAATAGTGGAGGAGAAAAGAAGTCCAGTGAAAACTCGGCTCATTACAAAGCAAAAGTAGAAAATTTATTGCACGCATTCTGCATCAAAACCACTTCTGAAAACCACAGGAGAAGGATAACTGGGAAGAATTATCGAGGAAGACCAAAGATAGAATGCATTAAGCAAATTGTGAGGGACGTAAAAATGAATAATTATGCTAGCATGAAACAGTTAGCTGATATACTAAATAAATTTTAAGTATATAAATACCTGTTGACACCAAAATAATCCACGGAAGAAAAAAGATAATGCAGGTGTATAAGGAGCTTTAAGAAACCTCGAAGGATGTGAGAACTCCATGATAGAGTCAAATATATTTACCCAGAAATTAAAAAATAACAATCAAAATATACCACCAAATTGATTAAATACACACACATAAAGTATATTCTGTAATCCACACAAGTAAACAAAAAATATTCAAGAAAGATGTCAGGATTAATGCCTTTTTACAGACAGAGGGAAAAATATTAAATACATTTGGCCCAACTTACAAGAAACTCCCCCTGAACAGTTTATTAGACTAGGGCTTAAGTGCCGATTACCTTCGTAGGCTGCTATGTAAAGGTAGTTTGCTAAGTGGATTTTGTTACCACTCCGGAAACAGAAACGTCTCAGCACTTTATTGACATACTAGTACCACAGTGAATAAAGAAAGGAAGGTTTTTAACGATTCTTTTAACATTTACTCCGATTCTCCGTTTAAGTGTTTAGTAGAGTGGAGAGTTGCAGTAAACCAATCTTCGGATATATGGTAATTGATGATGATTTTCCATAGATCCATATGTATATAGCTATAGTACTATTGAATTCACCCTCAGTGCTAATTGAAATTATATTAGTCGTTATTTACATATATTAGGTAGGTGTACACTGAAATAAGAGTTCAGTACAAACCAAAGGGTAAAATTATTACTTAAATATTTTTAAATGTTAACAAAATGTATTTAAACGATATTTAAATTCTACATTTCATAAATTATTTGTTAAATACTTTTGACGCTTATGGTCCCACTGTTGTTGTTCCACGGGGCAATGTTAAAGGGCCTAAACAACTATTTGGTCCATATCATGCCTATACTTATCTAATAGAATAAAGTAATTAACATTATAGTAAAAATTATGCTCTATATTTTATAGCACATTTGTGTTTTTTCACTGATGACAAGTGGTAAGCCTATTCACGGAGAAGAAATTGTATTGAAATGTAACGTACGGAACCAAATGTATTTTAAAATTATTTGTGACGTAATGTTGCAAGAAAAAATATATTTTAAAAATTTTAAAATCTTCATATTAATTGTGTCTAATTTGTTTTAATAATTTATGAATTATTTAAATAAAACATTTTACTAGTACGTACTAGTTATTTAAACAAATTTTTTTTGTGATAAATTTCATGGAAATACCCAACGACATAGTCCGTGTTTTGGGGCCATTCTGCCCTTCACCAATAGTGATGTGCGTACAGTATCTGGAAGAGTTTTTGCGGCCCCCTTTGGCCGCCGAAAAAACGTTCCAGGAAAGACAGAATGAGGGAATGGTGGAGCAAATAAGAGGGTGGAAGGGGAAGAAGCTAGGCACCAACCAAAAAGGCAGCGTCCCCTTAATTCCTCGGCTGCTGCACGCTCAACTTGGCACCGCCATACACGCCGAGCGCTTATTCATCTCGTAGAGCAAGACGAGGAGGGCGTCGGTGGAATGAATGGGAAAGAGAGATGCGGGGGAGAACCACTGAATGAAAAGGGAAGATGAAGAAGGAGAAGCAGGAGAGCATTTTAAAGGTGAGGGAAAGGAAGAGGAAGACGATGATTATAGTTCAGGAGAAAAAGAGAGAGGAAAAATGGTTGGAAAGGATGCGAGATGAGAGAATTCGTCGCTTGAGCAAGTTGAAGAATCATGGGGAGAGTCGTGGAAGGGAATTTGGAGAAGCCTAAGAATAAAAAAATCTTTCAATCAAAGAGAACTTATTTCTTACTTTTGATTTATTTTTCTATTACTTTCACCCAGTGCCGGCCCAAGCTATTTTGCAATTGTGAGTAAAATTTTATTTTCCGCCACTAACAAATAATTTACCTACTGACTGATTTCTTAAACCTCGCGTTAATGCAAGGGATACTCTGGGGTTTCATAACAATTTTCTACACTGAGCAGTTTCTTTTCCAACCAGTGACTCAACTTTTGATCTTTAAGTTGTCTCCAAGCTTTAAGTTTTACGAGGCTAAGCGTTTATATAGATTTTTGGGGATAGAAGTAATTTCAACCGAAGGTTGCAGTGCAATTTCAACCACAGCTCATTTCAATGCGTTGGTGACAGTAATAAGTTGATTAAATATATGAGTGACTGTCACTTTAACGATATACTAAATAGGGTCATTTTGGATGGAATAACATGTTGTAAGTCATAAAACAAAGAGCGTGAAATTTTCCATGAAAAAGGCATTTGACTTGACAGGGATTCAAACACGGATCTCCGCACTGCCAGTCAGATATGTTACACCATCAAGCCATCATCGTTCAAGGGGAACTTCAGCGGGATACGAACGAACACATTGTACTGGATTGGCTGTGCATTTCTCTCCTGATTTTTTTAGCTCGCGCCTGGTGGCCAGGGTAACGTGCGAGGCGGACCTTGAGCTAGGACTAGTGCTGTATGTCTGATGAGGAATCACCCCGTCCCAGACCCTAGACGTTACTTGAACGGTTATCACAGCCATAGATGAAAAGCTTGTACGTAGCACACTTACTTGGAGACGCTGCAATTCCGGATTTTTTAAAAGCACTCCTGCATTTTCATGTATTTCATCATATGAAACTTAATTTCAGAAAGTATAGGCATCCCTCCATGTAGGGAAAACTGCAAGAAAATTAATGTGAAAATTTCAACAATTTCGGTACGAAAACGTATTAAACTTCTGTTTTCATACTTGACCAGAGATCATAAAATCGGGCCTGGGTGAAACCCTAACGTAACTGTTTCCTACCAGCCCTATTCTAAAGCCTATTTCACACGATAATTAGATCAGTGGAACTGGAACACTGTAAACAGCGCCGAAAATTCGGAAGCGAATCTGGAACTTACATTCAATGCCTCGGAGCCTGTATTTTCACGATGCCAATTTCATTGTGCAGTGGCGCTGTCCGGGCATTAGCTGAACTACGCAGCCGAAACAAACTGCGCCATTTTGTTTTGGCTTACATGCTATATTGTTTACAGAACATTCTAAACCAGCTACAGTAATGGAGTTATGTCAAACTGTTATAATTAAAGCAGTGAAGAGCCGAATGATTTAAGATAATGGGTGCCAGCTCCACCACCGATTTCTGTCAATACACTCGACTCACCTGCTTCCCAGAGGTCGACTCCTTGAGTCGGATAGAAGATAAGAACCGTACTTATATCTGTTTACAGCACTGATAATAGAATTTGATTCTTTCATCGGATACGATTAACTAACTTAAAACTTTATTATGTAGGGAATACAGTAGTAGTAGACTAGTAAAACCAGTTATATCAATATAATATGTGGGACTGATACCTGTTAGCAGTTTTTAACTCTTTATACTTTAAAAAATTGGGATTGATTTTTTCTCTACTAACAGCCGATGCACCAAAGCTTCATAACTAAGTCTAGTGAAACACCAAGTGAAAACCACAAAAGAAGCAATCAATGAATGAGTGAAGTGATCTCTAAGCACAGTTTCATTACTGCTCGTCACAACAATTATTAAAAATCAGAAAAAAACCAATGAATTGATTTACTAGTAATTCTGATATCATTCAGCCAATAAATAATACGATCATTAATTTAATCCTCATTCGGATGAAACAATGAATATTTGAATATCCTTTCGACCCATAAACCCATGTCTCTCCTTATTATCCACCTTTGAATGTCTCTCAGTCAAATCGTTTGAAATTTATTTTACATTTATTTTATTACTTATTTCAGATTATACCATATTTCATAGCTTTTTTGAGTAAAATCATTCTTTTTGATTCCTATAAAATGTAAAAATAGCTAACGTGGAATATTAGTCATCATTTCTTATCGTCTAAAAAAATTAATTTCAAATGGATTTGAATAGGAGGAAAAATAGGTAATTTTTTCATGGAAGGCCAAAAACATACATACCTAACACTGTTTCTCTACCAGGAAAATTATTTATCAATTAACAATTTCCATTTACAAAAAATTAAGTTAGCACCCCGGAAATTGTCGACATATTTCATACGATTTTACCCACAGAAATTCTATCCTTCAATTTTGCTTAACTTCAAAGGAAAGATCTTGCATAAGAACCAATCACGCCAAATTAACTTAAGATATTTCTCTCTCTTCCCACTCAATCAGGAGTGGGGACCATGTTCACGGGTCACCATTGAATCTACCAAGGACATATCAACCAGAAAAATAAAAAAAAACAGAAAAATTATTATTTGCCGTATGCTGCTAACCAAATTTAATAACGAGTCAGAGAGATCAAAGCCCCATTATGCCTCACAATGAGGATAATCCAATGATCAAATGTTTGATTATTTAATTCTGTCAGACTTTTGTTTTACAGTGATAGTTTATTTATCAGAGGAAGAAATAGGTTATCAGTTTGTTTTAGAAATACCATACCCTTGCTTTGCAGTCGTTGTGTTGATTTAGCAGTACGTGAATACCTAGGTAGTAGCTAAGAGATGGCGCTTAGGAAAAACTGTAGGTTCGAGGTTTAACAGATTACGGATGAGTAATGAGTAATTAAATAAATACCAAACCAAATAGGTGTGTTCAAAGGGTTTCTGTTGCTAAACCTGCTATCCTGGAGGCTTGTGAACTTTGAGACTAAAGTGAAAGTCACTGTCTCTGTTCTCGCCACTATATTTAATGAAGATGCGTGTTGTAAATTCCTGTGAGAGTATTTTAATGCTTCCACGAGAGGAACACACTTAATACGACCTTAAAATTTAATTACCAAGGCATAATTACTGGCACCAAATGAACTAAATCCATCGCGCTGGTTCTCCATCACGTGTGTGTTCATGTCATTTCATTGCGGATTTCCGAGAAGCATGTCAAGTAACGACGATGTCAAACCTTTTGACGCTTTCAAGCCTTTCCTCTCAAGCTCCTTATGATCCCCTTATACAATATGCTGCGCCTCCATTCACCACTCTCGCTCCCCTTCATCATCTCCTCGCAATCGCCAACGGGCAACTTTAAGAGAGGGCACACTCGGCAGTACGCAGCCAATAGAAGCGTGAAACGAGCCTACGCCACGTCGTCTACGCAGCGGATGCATTAAAATGCGCGTGGAGAGGCACGTGGAGGGAAGAATACAGTGTGTAGGGCTCGTCAGCCGTGAGACATTGGGGCAGAGAGAGGAGGGGAGAGGTTTTTTTGGAAAATAACTGGGGGGAGTGAAGGGGAAGGGAGTCAAATAATCCAGGATGAAATGGATGAATAACTTCGGCTAATGAGAAGGTCGGAGTAAATATATAATTAGATAGAGAGGAAGAGGTGTATTCTGGGATGGTACGGAGGATGTACTGAAGGGGAAGATTTGAAGGGAAACGGTGGAGAATAAGGGAAGCTGGGAAGTTTGGGATGAGGTCGGAAAATATAAGGATTAGGAAGCAGGGAGTAAGGGTGGAGAGGAAAAGTTGAAAGCGAGGGGGAGAGGGTAGTTTGGGTACGGTGGAAAAACTGAGGGAGGAATGGTGAGGGAATGGAAAAATACAGAGGGAAGTCTTGCAAAAGGAAACGCTCAAACGAAAAGTGCAAACAATGAAGGAAGTAAAATCACGCATCTACTGTATGAACAGAATTAAATCAATTTAATGACAAAAATGGAAGAAAAACGTCGAAGGAAATTTTCTCAATGAAATCAAGAGTCATGAACAAAGTATGCTAATCAATTTTCTAAATCAAAGTATGCTAATCAGGAAGAATGTATTTCATAGCAGTATATAAAATTTCATTTCAAGTTAAATCATACTAATGCAGCCGTATTTATTTACATTCCAGTTCGAGCTTTGAGGAAACATTTTTGATTTCCTCAAATGATACCGTTGAAATGAAACAAATTTTCTTTCAAACAGTTAAAAAAAAATGAGTTTTAGCAGCAAATATGACTGCAATTATTTTATGAAAATGTTCGCATGGTAACATCCATTTATCGCAGTTATCCCTGAGGCCTGAAAATAAGGATTCCATCATCATTTTCAATTATAACCTAGTTATAATTAAGTGGGAAGTGTAAATGAAGTAAAGCTAGTAATAATGAGTTCAGAAAGAAAAACAAAACGACCACGCATGTCATTCGTTAACAGGGATCACATTTGTGTAATTGTATTCAATACATTTATTCATCGTGCAATATTGCCATAATGCCATGGTAAGAGATGGGTGGCTGTGGTCGGCCCCTAATAGAGAGGTTTTGAAAAATTCATTGGAAATAAAAGTAAATGTATTTTTCATTAACCGCAGTCAGAAAATCATTCTCCTTCAGTCGGTGGCCCTAACAAAGTTACAACGCTTTGAATCTATGAAAAAGATACTTAAAACTTATCATAAATCTACCTTGATAGGATGAAGTTATGACCCAGCATTGAAAGAAAATAAACATAAAAATGTGTAGGTTTTCTGAAAGGTGTTCAGTGGAAGTAATGGTGTTTAGTTTGTACGACTGTTTTTGATCTCGTACAAACTTTCCACTCTCATATACATTTATATAATAACTTAATTCCCTGGGAAAGGAATTTGCATTACACGCATGCATTGCTGTCTCCAAGCTGAGCGATTTTCTGGGATTTAAATACCGTGGGAGACCGCAGTTGGCTCGGTAAAAGGATCTTGTCTTTCAAACCTGAAAATGTGAATATTAATAAAGAAAAGGCTTAGTATCAAGTAAGCTCAACCCTCTCCTTTTTGATCAAACCATAGGTTGGATGACGGAGGGAGTGATACAATTTAAATTTCATAAGATTTGTTTTCTGCCCCTACACACGGTGAACAACTCCATGTTTCGTTTGAGGGGTAAAGTATAAACACCCTTAAGCCTAAAGGCGTATAAGGTTTTTGCTTACAGGTTTGTTGGAACAATTGCTCCCTCTCAGCCAGTATGATTTCCCACGAGGTTTTGACAATTAGTTAATTACAACACTTATATTTGGTGGGAGGGTCTCCTTTTGATGACTCACGTGATCCGGTGACCATATTTCTTTCTTCTTCTTCCTTCTCTAGATTTTGGCCGCCTAAGGACAACGCAAAATAAGCCAACGCATTCATCCCCGTTCTTTAATTTCCGCTTCTTTTCTAGCTTTTCAATATTTCTTCAATATTTTGCTTTGTTTCTCCTCCCCTCTTCCGTCCAGATGATACTTCTTTCCTTCTCTTCCTTTTCTCGGAAGCCTATGAAGTTTTGCATCAATTTTTAATTATTCTGTGTTATGTTTCCCGATATTACCATTCCTTCCAGTGTTACTTAATCTCTTGGAACCACTGGTCGCCATTTTTACCCTTATTCACATGATTAAAAATTCGTTTTGTGAGTCTACTGTTGTTGATCCTCATTATGAGGCCGGAGGACCTGACTCTTAATCGCATCTGATAGTTTTTCGTTTTCTTCAATCTTGTAGATGTCTTCATCCTTCCGTTGGCTAAATTCTCCCTTCTCCGTTATCAGTTATGCAATGATTTTTCGTTTCTTCTCCTTCTCTTCAATTTCTGCTGAATTCATTGAGAACATGATTCGGTGGCGTAGAGACTTCCTATAATAGTTTAATATATTTAACCGAATTGATGGAACCATGTAGAAACTTAAACTATTTTACGGAGAAAATTTTAGGAGTTTATAAAATTAGGAAATACGGAGTTTTCGTATCCCTGCATCCATTTAAAAACTTATCGTATTCATTCTCACTGGAGAGGCGCAACATAATCGGGTCGGTAGATCGAGATTGGAGGAACAAGATGGTTTTTTCGTACCATTTGGGACATCGTTTGTAAGATAGAAAGCCAGAATTGGTGGAAATTTATTTGAATACATCTGTGTATCCTCCATGCAACTGCAAAACTTCTGCAAGAATATGCTTTATGAAATTTAAACCTGCCACACAATAATAAATTGCGCAATGAGCAGAAGTTTACTGCGACTAAATGGGTGGGCTTTATAGCAAGACAAGTTTATATTTATCAATTGACTTCGAAACCTCACTTGCCTCGCCCCTCCCTTGTTCTGTCACTATCCCCACAAGCACCCTCCATTACCAATACGACCCGATTGCCCCCATTGACCCCCTTCTCCTTGTCGTGACCTCAACCAGCGGGGTTGTCTTACTCCACCCCCTAAATGTCTCCTTCCGACCTCACAACGTCCTCCTTCCGAGTTGCACCCTACTCGGCTATTCTTCTCAACTGCCTCCCTTTCTTGTTCCCAATGTATGTCCGCTCCTTTAAACAGCAGAGTACTCATAAATGCCTTGGTTTCTCCGGTTTCGAACCCGGCTTAGCCGTTAAAATCCCCTTTCTCTCCCGCGTGAGTAAGGGGATGGAAAAACCAAGCAAGAAGTATAGAGGGAAAAATTCCAAGAGGAATGGGGAAATGTAGGGACGGGGCTGTAGAGAAGAAGACCGCAGATACTTATGGAAATCTATAAAGACTGAAAACAGATCGACTAAATATTTACCAATTAGGAAATACTAGGCGTTAAAATTTTTTATTGTTCATTGCACCTCTTACAATTAAAATAATTCGTACCGCTGCCCAACTCATTCAGTTAAACGATAAATTATTATCAAACTACTTCTATCGAGTTGCTGTGTGCACTAGAAACGCAATCCAATTGGGAGATTCTATATTTTTACCGCATTACTAATCATGATTTTCCATTATTGACCCTTTCAAATTTGCGGTAAAGGGTCTACTGGAATGATTACAAACCATACATGCAGGCGGAAATTTTCTGCTACATAACTGCAGATTCAGTTCTGAATTAAAACGGGAAGTGAAACATTTGAACGCGGTGCTATAGAATTAGAAAGATCAAATATCAAACGACGGAATATAGCAAGTGGAGATTCAACATTCCCCAACACAAAGATGGATAGACAATGAAACATTCGGAGAGCTGGCATTCCCCTGGTGAAGGGCAAATGACCAAGGCCCGCTCACGGAGTAGTGATCAAGTCTCTGGTGAACAAGCTTCGATATCGTGGATTCATGACTTATCCACTCCCGGCAGAACTCAGCCGCCTCGGCCGTACCCCGAGAGTCGCGTGAGCATTTTGCTGACATATCAGGTTACGCGGGAGACTTATGGCCATCCAAAAAGTTATTCACAATTTCCTATGTGCGTTGGCACTCTGTATTACTCTGCGCTAATAGGCAGCGGCCATTATAAACAAGGGATTAGTGTGTCCAAGCACACCAATGTAATGGCTAGGGTAGTGGCCTTCTAATTCTAAGGTCCAGGAGTAATTTCTAGCTGTAGAGGAAGAAATTCATTAGCTAGAAGAAATATTCATTAGAATCCTCGTTCTATACTTTAATACTCTAGGAAAAACGTAAACGTAAATGTGCCAGGCTGTACCTTGTGGTAGTTCTCGATACTCATGATGAATAAAACAGAACTCTTCACTAAACACATCACATCTAGATCTATACATCTAGATTTATTGAATAACACGACGCGTTTCACCACTCTGTGGCATACCTATACGCAGGGTTCTTCGGTTTAGTTCGTACATATATAGTCCTAGACGTAAGGGGGAGCGTAAGGGGGAGGGGGGAGGGGGAGTGCACCCAACCCTGCCACCATCACGGAAGTACGAATTCTACGGGGACTGCGAGATTTCGTCGAATCGGAGGAACTTGTCATCCAGAAATCCGACAAAGGCAACAGTGTTCTGATCATGAAAAAATCTGATTACGTTAGTAAGTGTAACACTTTCATTTCTAGTGCCAACATAGTGCTCCTCTCGGCGGACACAACCCGAGCCTTCCTAAAATTAGAAGATATTACTTCGAAAACGCCGGATTTACTTGGTCCAACTGGGGTGTCCACGCGCCAGCTCTTCACTGATTGGTCCATGCCCAGGGATCCGATCTGCATAACGCGGAAAGGGGCGATGGTTCTATTGGGGCCAAGGAAAACGCGTTTCCATGTATTGGAAAGGGTGTGGCTGTCATCCCTATTCATGTTCTTTGGCCTTTTGATTATTATCACATCTTCTCTGATGAGTCTTGGGAAATGTCGTTTTTCTTTGGCCAGAATTTCTGGTTCTTCTAAACTGACCCTATGGCTTGGCTCCGCCAAGACATATTTAGCAATGGCCGACTTTTCTTCTTGCATGTTATTTAGTGCCCATGCGTGTTCCTTAAACCTGTATTCTAACTCTCTTAGCTTGTCCAATGTAGAACTTCCCACAGCTGCATATGACTTCGTACACACCCTCGTGGATCAAAACCCGAAACCCGAATACCGATCGAAACCCAAAAACTTGCCAAGCTGTGAACCTGAACGCCGCGAAAACCTACGAGGAAAAGCAAAAACATGATGGAACAAAGCCAATGAGTAATTCAACAGAAATATCTTTAAGTGCATTATGAACCAATTAAATATCGTGATAACAATAGTTCGCGCACAATGAACCTCCTCTGAGTTCATCCGCCAGCGAAATATTTCTTGATTGAACAGATTGACTAAAGCACAATGAATTCACTTCGGTCATGAAGGAGAAATATAGGAATCGAGGAGGGACGTTTCACAATTGGGACCAAACGTTTCTTGATGATGAGAATAGGTGCAGGTGCTTCTGATGAGACGGAAGTCAGAGTGATCTCCGGCGTCGTCTCCCGGTGCTAGATTTATCGCCGCTTCCTAATGCTCAGGGTCCTGATGTCAAAAAGTCAGCCTGACTGGTGATTTCAGCAGGAATCTTCTCCCCAACCTTCGGATCCGTTTTTTTTAGCTTCGTCCCCTCGGCCCGCAAGCTCGCCAAGTTCGTCCTCTCACTCTCGCCTCTCTCACACGTCCTTTATCTCTTTTGCCCTCTCTCTATATCCCCATTTCACCTCCCGATACATCAAATATACGAAATTTCGCACACGTACACTTCTACGTCAAATTTGCGAAACTATTTTGCCAAGGCTCTCCATACAAACAAAGAAATCATCGTCATCTCACAAACCAATCCCATGATACATGCAAGGAAAGAACTTTGATACCATACAGAACTGCTACATTACCCTTTCACTTTCCTGAAATGGGGAAATTATCTTTTTGTTAATAGTAATGAAACGGAGGAATAAATAAATAAATCCGTGGAACTCATGCTTTTTTTCTTCCTTAATTAGTTATTAACTTCACAGCAACAATCTTAATTTGGTAATACCAATGGTAGTTAGGGAAATGTGGGTTGATTGGCGCATTGCCGTCAGAAGTCCTAAGCGCCGCCCAACGATTAAGTTTTCAATTATTTACATGACTATATAATATGCTCTACATGTAAATAAATTAATCTCATTATAGAGAAAAATTAAGCGGTGCTTTTCTGTGTGAATGATAATGTCCATCATGTCATGTCACGACGAAGAAATAAATACAAATTGGAACGAGACAATATCCTCCCTTGTTGCGTAAATATCCACCAAAATATTACGAGAATCCAGGATCCAGAGTAGAATAGCGGTGTACGAATTGACCCAGCAAGCCAGATGCCCGTGTTTCGATTCTCGGTCCGTGCAGATATTTTCTCGTGGCCATCTTCGCGTTCTTCTATACTTGTCCGCTGAAACCATCGGTTTCATAGTACGCATCATCATTTAATTCGCCCATAATAGATAGCTGCAAACTGGGTATAACATACTTGGCATTCTCGAAAATACTCTGACAGACAGTTTCAGAACTTTTTAGGATGTTCGAGCTTCTTTTAAAGAAGCTGGACTAGTATATTTTATTCAACCACACATTCATATTTCAATATAGAAACATTTTCTCGTTAATAAGATAATTTTATACGTATAACATACATAATTGTGTAGCCAATGAAACACTTTATCATAGGGCTGATGATTTCTGACATCGATAAACTCTTGAACCAAAAATAAGTACAGAAGAAGTATGGAGGAAATCCAGCGGAAAGACGAAACGGAGAGAAAAGGGAGATGAGAGAGAGGAGTGGCGGAGAGTAGGAAGTGGAGGAAGGCGAAAAAGGCGCGTATCTTGGACACACTCATCCGGAATGTTCGTGGACTCACGAGAGCGATGGAGAGAAAAAGATTACGGGCAAATGAGGAGGAATGGAAGAAGAAAATTCGGGGACGAGGCTAGGGAGGAGGCTGTGGAGGTCGGCGGGAATCGCGGGAGGTTAAAAGGGGGGAAAATTAGCCACGGGGGTGGGGGAAGGCTGTGGGGCGTGGGGTGGTATTTTTTTCGAGCATAAGAGAAGACCCTTAGGGTTTTGGAATGAGGCGATATCCAGAGTGTCTCTCAGAGAGTGGAATCAGTGAGACAGAGGATACTCCGGAAAACTAATGGCTGGGTTTGCTCTTCAGACCAATTCGAAGGGGTTTAATTTATTGGCGTCAAGAACAGGCTTGGAAAATTTGGTATTTTAAACAAAAGACGTGTATTTAAAAATTTCACTTGTTATAATATAATTTTATATTACATATTCAATTACTAAAACAGAGCCAGTTTTCAAGACCTATCTGCAATAAGCTAGGTTCTTTGACTTTGCTTTACTCGAAAGGGAATGGGTGGGTATATATGTAAAAATATAAAAAGAGCATGAATGACTTTAAAATATAAAAGCAGTCACAAGCATTTGCTGGTAGAAGAGAAGGAAACAAGATTTGTTGAAAGAGACGGAAGAGGACAAGTGTTAAAAATGAAGACCCCAAAATGTAGTGAATTGCAATCGTAGAATTTAGATGGGGCACAAGACAGATTCGGCGACCCTTAAAAAGGGACTTAAATTAAGTTATGGGCGGCCATTAAGCGGGAAATTTGCGTCAATCTATATACAGTAAAGGGAAAGTGGACAGGTTGAGAAGGCGAGCAGTTCGATAAACAACAGGGAAGACTGAGCGAGATTTGACCGCAGGGGAGTGAGAATGAGATATGGCTCTAATTTGAACGCGTAGTGACGCCCCTCACCATTAAGAAAAATATAAAACAAGGCCGCCGTATCATTACCCTTAAAATGTGCGGCCATTAGTCCCGGCACGGCCAACGAGAGCAGGGATTTTATTTCGCCAACGTATCGTCGAGGTCCAGTCGCGCCACCTAGGGATATGTCCGGGCGAATATCTTCATATCCCGAGCGTACAGGGAGGAAAGATACTATGAAATGCTCAAATAAAAACAATAATGGACATAATTTTCACTGAGGGAGGTATGAGAAGAGGGGATACCTCGAAGTAAGGCGTGAAACATACTTGAAAGCAGTGAAAATTTGAATGGATCTGACAAGAACGGCTAAAAAAGTAATGATGAAATGATGTCGTCTGGAGTTGCTTATTTGGTAGGTCACTTTAATTCGAATGAACTAAAAGATTACTACACCCCCTGGTTTAATAAAATCATGCTTAAAACATACTACAACTCTATGAATTCATTGCTATGCTATAAAATAAAATTAACCCTATGAAAATCATCGTATATTATGCAATGAAGTGCCTGCACTAGTAACTGAAGTTCGGGAAAACTTTCTTCTTTCAAGCACTGGGCATGAAAACTATCACATGCGTAACATACGGAGGAGTACGATCTAGGAGTAGCTACACGGAGGAGTACGATCGTCTCCTGCATCACGCACGAAGTCAAGAGGCTTGAGTCAAGTTCTCATGGCCATTACGTGATAAGAACACGTCTTTTTTAGTGTTAAGAGTGTTAATATTTTGAACTGAAGAAGACCGTAACAAGATTTATGCCAAATACTTGAAGAAAGAAGAAGTAAGCGTCAATAGAGTCCCAGCTTTAAAACGTGCGAGTGAAAATGTTTAGGAGGAGAGTATTGACAGAGGGACTTTGAAATGAGACGAAGGCGAAGACAGGGTTTTGAAGGACTAAGGACAAGGGAAGGGTGGACACCTCTCTCCACTTGTGATAGGAGTGGTAAAAACATTTTTTTTTTTTCATTTTATTTCTCTCGAGAAAATGAAAGAATCTTTTTTGCCAAAGGACTGTTATCTCTTTTTTTCTGAGTTTCCTTCCCTGTTTTCAGTAATACGCAACCCAAGGCCTCGCATTCCCACCCAAAAAATATCATCTCTAAAATTTGCTCGAATCTTTTAAGTGGCAGTGCTTAATTCTATGAATTTTCCACAGTAAAAAATACATAACACTAGTACAAATCTGCAGTAAGTATTTCCAAATCACTGCGAAATTCACGACTTATATAGTTTGCAGTCATGCGCACGGATGCAAGGCCCTACAACGAAATTGTCAAAAGTTATTCCTTTTAACGCGGTAATGTTGGGTTTATCCTCCGTGACAGTGGCTTAGCAAGCACGAAAATGTCACCAGTCCTCTGTGAACTGAAGATGAGAACATCTTGTTCCTATAAACCCCCACTGAAATGTGATTTTAACAAATATGGCTTTACGAGCTAAAAAGCTAACACACCTGACAGGTGATTGGAATATTTGAATTAAAATCACGGCAAAATTAATTTATAATTTCCTAAGGACTTTCATTCTATTTGCAGAACTTATTGTGCTGAATCATTTCTCGCTCTTCTAAGGATACGAAATTTACAAAAATTTTAATGTAATTTTTTCATTAACATAAGATGAAATCTTTTATGGCATTCATTAAAAAAAAACATTTTCAACATTCGCTCACTCCAAACCCACCATCACTACTCGCCACCTCCTTAAAAACGCCAAGAAACCCCGTCTTCTTCCAAACGATCGACGCCCTAATGAAAAATGACGAGATTTCCCTTCTCTTTAAAGAAAGAGCTGGGCACGAATTGAGGGGAGATGTGGGAGGGTGGTTGTGGAAAATTGAGGCGAGTGAAAGGGGTTAACCCTGAGGAACGTCAGCGAAGGTTAGAGGGGTACGAGATAGATCGAGGAATGGTGGCAAAGGAAGAGAAAATGAATGAAAGAGTGCTGGAAGGGGGTGGAGGAGAGAGAAGAGAGGAGGGGAAGGGCGAAGGAGAGCATTTGAGGGAAGACGGCATATGATAATCTTTGTCTAGAGATGGAATTGGATGGTGGGGTGAGGAGGTCACGTGATGGAGTTGGATGGAAGAGAGGATGTGAAAGTGGTATGGGGAGGAGTGGTAAAGAGAGTGAGCGACGGACGAAGACCAAAACTGCGCGATATAAATTGAAAGTCTCGACAGAGTCGATTTATCGACTTTAAAACGCATAAATGGGCAGAATTGAGCTTCACCTCGCACGCAGACGTTCCTCGCATCGTTGCTTTATTTTCCTGATGTATATATGTAATTTCATGGCTACTGTCATGTAAAACTCTGCTAAAATAAAAAAATAACTATGGGTAAATTGGCTTGCTCTCACTTAAAATTCACATAAAAGAATGATATTTTCACATAATCTCGGTCGAAATCAACAAAATGTACAATGAAAAAAAATAATTCAATTAGATAAAATCTCGAGGTCGAATCCTTCGACTCAGCACATATTGATCAAACACACTGAGCCAACGAGAGGCGCGATCATGGATCTTTTTTTCCTGAGTGTCGCCGCAAACCGTATCAAGATAGCAAACGTTTTATGCCGCGAACTTTTCGCTGTCACAGTTCTTGCGACTTGCTCTACAAATGCGTGAACCGTGATTTACAAAAACAGGCGCATATTGAAGAATATTCAAAACATTTTTGTTATTCATTTAATCAGTTACTAAATTACAATAACGCTAACTCACACTCTATAATGATTCATAATCATGCCCCAGGCATCTTCTGCTAATGTGAATAATAGAGACTCTTAAGAAACAACGATTTTTAACGAGTATCTGACCAAATGTTCCAAAGGAGGAGGAGGTCAATATTGCTATGGTTACTAATGTGACTGTGCCACTGCCCGCAGTACTTTGAATTCATTCCAGGCAAACATCTGCGGGCTTATTAGTGACTTATACTACGCGGAATGCGGATATAAGCACACAACAATACGATTATTTCGTAGTATCGCTTCATTGAGATTTTTCATTTTGAACTTTGTATATTTTTCTATCTCCTCCGTTGGTGACTTCTGCTGACGCAACTGTTACGACTATTTTCCCATTTATTAGATAGAATTATGGCACGGTTCTGGTATTGGCCTTTCTTCAATTCTTCTGGCTTTACCGCAAGACCGTAAGGATCGGTTTACATCGAAGTGAAGAAACAAAAAACGAACCTTTCATAAAAATGCAATAAGTCATGCAGATGCAACACTGAAGTGGACCTACTGTTCCATCATAGTTTCCTCTGACTAACTGTGCGTGAATATTAACTGCATAATCCGACTCTTAACGATATCGATACTTAGTACCTAGTAGCTCCGCCTACAAAAATTTCAGAACATGATCCAGAATTAACAAAATATTAGTGGTAACACTCAATGCAAATTGTTCACAAATATAACCGACTAATAAAAGTTCATGGTATAGCGGACTATCGAGGGAATTTCTCGTATCAATTTTTTATCAGACGCAGGTAGCAAAGAAAAGTTAAGACTAATGAAAATATTTAGTTAATTTAACACTAAGAAAATGTTTTTGATAAATATTTCATACACAGAAAATTATATACAACTCATACGCATAAAAATGGTTTCATAAATATTTATCGAAAAAATAAAAAAAAAGTTTGAGGAGAATCCCAAGTCCGCACTACTGTGAAAGGGAAAAATTGCTTTTCTCTCATCATACGCTTGAAATTGTATTCACTACAAGAACCTGCAGCGAAGGTTTCAGAAGAACCCTTAAGTTTTTGTGAATACATTTTACTTTATTGTGTTAATTTACGCCACAGTTTAACCTGAACTGAACTTTTATCAACTGAATTTGAGTGGTATATCAATTATCCAAGGTGCGATATAATCAGGAGAAGCCCCTGAATAAAAAATTAACCGGAAGCCCGGAGTAATCATGATGGTGATTGAAAACAGTGCATTCGATCTGGTTACTACTCTAGTTGTGGATATCTCACGTACTTGGGTAGCTTATTAGAACCCACATCATACTCAGGACTGTTCGATGATATATGGTGGCAATAGGACATGTGACTTATAGCATTAGAGGAATGTAAAGGGCATAAGTCACATACAGCATAAGCCACACAGCCCGACACACAGCACTCAACACTACATAAGCCCGAACAGAGGGATAATGTAGAAAGTAGGAATTCAGGATTGAAAAACAACACACCACTGCTGACTACAGTCGATGGATCGTAATTTACTACCTTGCTTCACGTAGAACCGTGATAGAAATAAATTTTTATTCTCGAGTAAAGCAGGAGAGTTAAGAAAATAAAGGAGCAATATGTCGATCGGAGAAGAAGGGGAGGAAGGAACGACAACGGAATTCCCTCACGAAAACGGCAGGTTGGAAAAATTTAGATTATGTTTCCGGGAGAGAAAAAGAAAAAAAAGGACATTGAACGCAACTGGAGATGATTAAAGTACAAAAAAGAAGCGATATTTTTGTTCTTCTCTTTGCACCATCAGCGACTGCCTCGTACACACTAGCAAACCCATGGGGTCGAAAAGAAAGAATAAATGAAAAGGGGAGGAAATCCGTCGAAGAAACAAGTCAGTAAGAATTCCATCGGAACGATTGAGTTCAATTTTTATCGGACGGAACAGGGAAGACAAAAAAGATACGTCTCCATTTCAGAGAAAAAACATAAAAATTATGTTTCTAGTAATTTACTAGTAACGTCAATTCGCGTGATTATTTATTTCAATAGGATTATAAGAAACGAGAAGTAAGTTTGGAGAAGAATGATTTACGACACAGCTGCAGGTCATATTAGATTCAGATCCTTCAAAGAACGAGTGCCTGGAAGACATACGCTTTTCTCAGGAATGCTTAGCAGGTTGATATAATTGACTCTATAAAATTGCTCTGTCCTTTCACTGCCGAATATTTCAACACTAAATTAGAATCATTAAGAGTCGAGACAAATTGAAAAAGAGATCATTAAATAGTTGTTCTCTTGCTATGTTCTATGATAGTGACTATAGAACCTTCCTCGTATTTGAATCCTGTGGACGTTTGATGACAGAATACCTAATTATTTTCCTAAATTTTTAAGATCTTTCTAAATTGAGACATAGGTCAATCGCGCTTTTGGTTCCCAAAAAGATAGTCTAGCTTTATGTTAATTATTATTCGGATCAAAACAATTTCAGTAGTCTCTTTTTCAAGATAAAAAATACTTCGATAAAAAATATTTTCCACTGAAGAGCGTAAGACAGTTTCAATGAGTTTCAACATGTAAAACATGGTGTTATAATCATCTGAGTTTCAACGATAACCTAGGAGAATATACATGCATTGATGTTCACTGATTATTTAAAAAATAATAGTTCTTTTTTAGATATTCTGTCCAGAAATAGGGATCACATATTTTTACATACAGCGGTATCAATAAAAAAATATTTTATGCTTGCATTGAGGAAATATTTAAATCCAAATATAAGTCACCAGGTATTTTCAATAACATTTATCATCCGTAATACTCTACCTGTTTTACGATCACGTTTATTCAATTCATGGAAAAAAACAAGTCGTATTTAAAAAAGCCAGACAGCTTATACAATTTAGTGGAAAAAATATTAAGTAATTTTTCTCATAAAAATTCACAAATTGACAATAAATGGAAAGATTACCTCAAATAGTGTAACTTTAGAGCAGAAATTCTTTTAAAAAACCAATACTTGCTCTCCTTAGAGGGAATTACAAAAGCATTGCCAACCTTCCACAAAAACATAAATAAATATTACAAAGCAAAAATTCATGTATACTCAAAATGAATAGTTGCTCTTTTTTTGAAGAATGCACGAAAAATCACCAAATTCTGAGGCAGTCTCAAGACGTGATCATTTACTCGTCTTCATTTTCACGCGAAAACAGTGCGACCCCCAGCACAGCCTCGGGAGAAAGTGAAAAGAGGGAAATGAGTTTTAAAAAACGGGGAGGATAGAGTGAGTGATGGCTCCTCACTTCATGAGCATGAGAGAGGGGTGAGGGAGTGTGGCAAAGGGGTGATCGTGTTCCCGGTTGGTTGGACAGGGCATCAGGGCGTGTGGCAGCCCAAGGGGATAACGCGGGTATCGTCGCCGGACGGGCGACGGCGCCCGTGTGCACACACAGACGACTGCGAACGAAAGTCGCAAGAAGCGGCGCGGCGGCGGGCAAGAGCGAACCATCGACTGGCTCGGAGTAACTCGACTCGAAGAGGGTTTTTGGTTGAATAATAAATTATCGGGTAGAAAGGAGTAGAAGCTTTTGAGGATCGGTCGGGGTACGGTGGAAGTGTGTGGGTGTGTGTGTTTCTTGAAGGGAATTTTTAAGCTCAACGGGTTGCAATGAAGTGAGGCAGCGATGAAGGGTACGGTGAAAAAAAGGGGAAAAGGGTACGGTGTGGGGAGGAAGGGTATTTCTGTGATGGAGGGGAGGCGAAGGGGGAGGGAGAAAGGGTATTTGGGAGGAAAAAGAGACGACCGTGCCCTTCAAACGAAAATAAAATAAAAAAAATAAGTGGGAAAAATAAATTGGAGGGATTCCGTGAAAGGAGAACGGAGTAGGGTTAGGGGTTTTTCCAGGGCGTGGGGTAAAAAGGAAGGGTAAGGGGTGTTATATAGGGTGAGGGGTAGGGGAAGGTTGTGTAGAGAGAACGACTACTAAAGTGAGGGATAGTTGGGGGAGGAAGGAAGGAGGTAAAGAAATAGGGATGCGACCAATAGGACTGTGGGAAGAGTAAGAGGGAAAGGGAGAATTAGAAGGGAAGGGAGTGTTCCGGGAAGAGGAATTTCTTAGGGATGAGGCCTTTAATGAAAAGGGCAAAGAAGTGAGAGAGAGAGAAAAAAAAGGGGCTATCGGCTTCGGTTTTAAGGACCGTCCCTTCAAAAGCCATTGGTTATGCTAAAAGGAGCGAAATTGAATTCCGCTTCTGAGTGTTTAATCTTCAATTACATCTTTTCTTGGTGAAAATAAAAAAAAATCAGAGATAGAAGAAAAAAGCTGAAGTTGAAAAAAAGAAAGATTGGAATTAATTTTCACTCAGAGATTAGGTTTGAATGATAAGTTTCCGACAGAAAAAAAACATATTCCCCTACAAAACTACTTGCAACTTCTGCTCCGGCAAACTTGGGGAAATGAAGTGGGGAGAGACGGGTGGAAAAGATTGAATACTTCGTTACCCTTGAGTAAACATGATTTGCGTCCTAGTTGGGCGTAAATATTTTTCACACCGTCGAAGTCAAATGAATTTTTACGATTTTAGCATGTGTTTCGTGAACCTTTCCCTTCTTTTGAGCCAATTAAAGCGGATAAAGAGAGTTAAGAGCATTTACATTTCTAAACACTGTCACTTGGACTTGGTGATATGGGTATGCCTTTTTAATTCAAAGACACTATAAATTTAATAAGCACGTTTTGTTGAGATATGAAGGCTAAACTTAGATTTCTAAAATACTGATTGGTTCGTTATACATGTTTTATACCGTTTTCATGAACAAGATGATCACTTATTTTTTTTGCTACATTGGGCACAAGGTTTGATACCTTTAGGTGGCGTTCGTTTTCGATACCCATCGTTAGCATTACGAAATTTGGTTACTCATCATTACCAAGAAATAACGCTTAAGTTAATCGCAACTACCCTATATAACCCTGAATTAATGATGGCTGAACAACTGTACATCCCATAATTTTGAATTGATAGCAAGAAAATCAGGTTTCTATGGTATGTTACTAAAAATCAGTAATGTCTAAGCGCCAATTTGTAGCGGAGTATAATAGACCTATTAATTATTTGCAAATTTTGGAAGTACGCATAGACCCTTGACAAAGGGAATTAGTGAGCAGGTCTTTAAAGCTTCCCGTCCCTACCGGCTGAGCATCCTAATGACACAAGCAGAAATAGTCATTACCTCCTGATCTCTGTATTTTCGGGTTTTTCGTCAGCGTATATCACTCTGTTAATGGCTTATTAGCGTGAAGATGCTAGCAGAACAGCTGGCAAAACTTTTATCTGCACTCAAAGAAAATACGCGGACGAAGAACCCTAAAATGCAGAGAACATATGAGTAACGCTGCGGAAACCTACGAGCGAATATTATATTCTTAAACTAATAGTGGTAATTTTGATGCTGAAGTTTGGTCGGAACTCCAATGAGTAAAACAAAAGAAAAAATTATGAAACTGTGTCGCCAGGTCGAACGCATGTCAAAGAAACAGTCGGTAAGAACGAAATAAAGCAGGGGAATAGGTGCGGGGAAGGACGTATAGGAGGTAGTACTTAATAAAATTTTTTAAATGAATGATACTCCTCAAGATCCTCATTTCACTCGTTAAAATATCTCAGTATTTCGAACAGCATAAAAACTCTTCTCATTGTACGACATTAGAAAAAATTATAATTCTAAGGGTTAGGTAGTAACGCGCTATTGTAGAACCTAATTTTTTCAGTAGCTGCAACCGTGTCGCGCGACTTGTTTTTCAGAATTATCGGTCAAAGCAGTAGCTTCGGGGTTTCCTTAGGTGTTTTCAATAGCTACTTTTCCAAATCACGCGGTAAACTACGGGCTCCAATATCACCACAGTGGTGCTGCCTCCCGGAAGAATATTCGTCACATCTTCAATTTATTGTAGCCTCTCCTCCAGTGTTGCGTCCAAATTCTTTGGCATCGCTCTTCCCCTTCGCATTCTCCTTTCCCTAAGGGGCTTTACAGCCTTCCTAGAGTTCTGCGTATAGCACCATTATGAGGGATATTTATGTAATTTGGCCGCTTAATCCTTGATTTAATAAAATAAAAATTGCTATCAACTCGGTTTGTGACTACGTAAAGTTTTCGCCAACTAATCCGAGGGTCGCGGGTTCGAGACCCGCCATTCAGGACATGGGAATACGTGTTGACCTTTAGTTTCTTATAAGTCCGATATAAAAGGTCAATGGTTTTTAAGGAATGTGGAAATAAATAAAATTTTTAACAATAATTTACACCACTACAATTCTGTAGTTAAAAAAATATACCAAAAAGTCGACTATTTTTTAATAAATTGAGTTTACACAAGAGCAGCTGACAGCTAGTTTTTGTGAGAAGGTACGTTGCAGCTGTTACTTTTTGCAATTTGTAAATAAGAGAGTGACTACTGTTTAGTATTCACAATTGAAATGAAATACTTTGTACTTTTCTACAGTGATTTGCTCTTAATTGCTCTACGTGTTTCACCAACTTACCCGGCTTCATCAAGGACAAAATTCACTGAATTTTCCGTAGTAATCATTCGTTTATGGAATATTAACCGTCAAAAGATACTGCTCTGAGACATGGGAATTATATTCAATTCTCTTCACTCTTAATTTTGTACCTGACGAATCCATAAGTCGTCGAAGAACGTAGTGCAACTAAGAGAAAAACTGTAAAATGTTCAAAGTATTTAGTTTCACTTATGAATACTAACTGCGAAAACTTCTTTGAGGAAAATTGAAAAACATAGAAGTTTATCTATGATACATATTTTAGAATGAAGCTAAAACCTAGCAGCAATTGTTTTCGTAACTTACCCAGCATAGATAATAATGATAAAATGAGCTGAATGGAAATGTATCCGTTTTTAGGTTTGTCGGTCACCCAACAAATATGCCTGATTGCGGAGGATCGGTTGCGGTAATAGAGCTCCGATAGAAAGAGGTAGGTAGATGGCAGGTGGCCACCACATTGCGCTCTCCGTCGGCGCGAATGTGTGCTCACAGGAGAAACGCAAACCAGATGTGTTTACCCCCGCGGGGGTAAACACTTGCCCGTCAAACCATAGTGGGGGGCGAGAGGTGACGGTATTTGGCAGGGCATGGTCCCCATGCTCCATTCACTCAGCGGCTTTTGTCTCGCCTTGTGTGGTCTGAAAGGTGTTGTGCATCCGATTGATGAAGTGAACTCGTGAGGCAATCACGCCGGGGAAATGACGTTGAATCATTTGATGGTGGCGCTCGGCTTTTGATGGAATTCATGTCGGACCCACTTGATCGCCGGACCAGTAAACAAATTATAAATTTTTTCCAACCTACGAAAGAGAAGATTGCCGGTAAAAAATAAATACCGGAATTAATTTTTCACCCATATTTCCGTTCCATTTGATTGAAACCTTACACTCTCCTGTCCCCACAATAGTAGCTGGAGTCATTGCTATGGTCAGTTTACGACAATTTATATTCGTAGATGGAAGCCCTTGCACTTACCAACAGACTAATAACTGAGGCAATATGCACACGATTGGCTATTATGAAATCTGCATGGTGAAAGTAAAATGAAAGAATATGAACGGAGTAAAATTGCCGTGATATAAATCGAGCTTCAGAGTACGTCAGGAAGAACAGTATCATGTGATCCACTTAATTCGTTTGGTTTCATGAAATGCTATACAATACGCAATTGAAAGCGTTATTTTTTTTTAATTTGAAAGAAATTATGAGAATGACCTCTCGGTAATTATGTACTTTCCCATGCTACTTACTCGGTTTACAGATGAACGCAAGTTATACCCCATACACTGAAACAAGAATTAGAACAAGAACATAATCACATTCAACAATATTAAAAAAACGAAGATTTCAATAAGCAATCCAGCCAATTACTTCACTGATGACTATGTACGGTCGGATTCAAAAGTATTACAAGAAATTGAGCGGCGCCACTTACGCTCTTCAAGAAAATTAAGTTTCATTTACTGCGTTTGAAGTCCTTGGTTACGCGCCGTAAGTTATTCAGTTGTTTGTAAACACGCATTCAAAGGTAGGAGTTGAGAAGTTATTTAATTCTAGGACTAAACTTTGTCATTCTGTGTTCGATTTCATTTGGTTTATATGATTTGTGCGTGTGTATTTATTATTTATTAGCCCCTTTTTCAATGCTGGTTTGTATTTTACGTAGAATTTGCCTTTTATTACAAGGAAAAATTCGTGTTTAATAATAAAGATTGGTGTTTTAATTTATCAATATAAAGATACGTGCCATTGTTATAAGAGTTTATCATTATTTTTCTGAGGAAATTTCTGCATCAATTCATTGCCTGGATTAGAAAACTGAGGTTAGTGTGCAATTACTGTGTACAATTGAAAATTACGTTTTATTATCGTTGAAGACACGTTTTCTATTGTTCAATGCCTATGCTTAATCTTTTTGTTTAAGTTGAGATTTATTTGGATGATGGTAGTGATTTCACGATCAAAACTGTGCCGAGCAAAGCACCCAGGTGCATATTACACATTTCGGTGTTGGTAATCGTATTGCCTTCGGATTCATTCATGCTTTTGTTTAGATCGATTACAGTTCTGAGCTAGCTTTATCCAACGAGATTTGATCCACTTTTTCGCGGATTTTGTTGATTGCTTTGTAATACCTATTTAAACTGTGTGCCCATGCTCTAAGAATGATACAATTTTTGATAATTTCCTATTTCCTTAATGGGCGAATCATAATACTGCGTGCTAACTGCGTAATTTGTTCACGTTGCAGTAGTTGTGCTAATTTTCGTCTTATGTGATACTGTGTGTAAGATATGACACGTAGGCATTAGCTGTAGGTGTTCCTTTTCAAAAATAAATCGTTCCTTCATTGTAAAAGTACTCTATTTGTTCCATAGTGCCTTAAGTGTGATTGGATGTTAGTTAAGTTTTATTTATCGCTATAAGGCAATGAAGATGCTAGAATCATAATTATTAGAATCATTGACGTCAGTGAGGGAGGGTTTGCGAAAAATTGAGAAGAAGTGCTTATCATCCGAGATGGAAATTGTCAAATCTAAAAAGTGTATACTCTTACCGCCCCTTTCCACCGAAAAGGAAATTGAAGGATGGAGAGAATTTAACATTGCCAGAAATAGATCCAGTTGTCTATCAGTCCCTGTCCAGAGGAAAATGACATCATCTACATATCTAAAATAATAGGAGACATAGTTCAGTAGGGTATTTGAAGAAAATAGTTTTTTTTTTAATTGTCCATAAAAATATCGGTCAGAATAGGCGGGGAACCCATCGATAAGCCATGTGTTTGAGATTAGACGCCCACTGTTCTGTAAATACAGTTATATCTCTGACGATGATTTAGTAAACATCGAAACCAGTCAGTTGACTAAATAAACGTGTGGAAATTACCAAGTGATTATTCATTCCATTTATGAGTTGGGGTTAGCGACAAGTGCCTACTTCGGGCAGATGGTAAATTGAGAAGGAACCGCAGGTTCAAAAATTTGTGGACGTTTATATGCTTGTTGAACAATTATTTACGATCATTCGTTAGATAAACATGTGACAAAAACAATATGAAAGTAAAAATTTTGTGTCGTTTGTGGAATTATGAGTATGGATTACAAAAAAATATTACATAAATAAATCATTCGAGACATTTCGATATAATAACAAGGTTTTATCAACTTAATATACAAACCCCTGATATAACTCTACCATTCCGGTTGTACAGTGGTTACTTCCAAACTATATCCGACGGCAAAAAATGCTTCTCGCACACCATCTGACCAGGTTTTATGGCAAAATCTTAGCTAGGGATTGATTTTTTTCTATTTTTTCAGCGACACCAGATCACTGTAAACTCAAAAATAATGCACGTTCTCCTTGTTCTTAGTAATAGTCGCTGTACAGCCCAGGGTGATGCAACGATCTCCTGGCATAATCAGTTCGATCACAAAAATGTATGCGATATTTTAAGATGCATAGACCGATAAATTTACAGGATTAACGTAATTGTTCACGGTTATATCAATTCCTCTCATCCTCAGACCGCAGACTCATCGTATATTATCACAGGCTACAAAGGGCGAGTGATAGTGCTACCGCATGTAGGAACAATGTGCTTCCGGTGACACTAGCGGCGACAGGATATACGGGAAGTGCCCAGTCCTTCTAAGCGCTAATTCCGTGCTTGAAATTCACCGTATGCAGAATCATTCCGTATGAATGCAGTTTAGTAATGACACGGCTATTTCATACGGCATTAGACCGTTTTTTTTTTTCATAAAAATGAGTTTGGTAATTTTTCATATTCAGCCAGTTTTAATAGTTTTTTGTGCAAGACAGTCATATATATTTTACCTTTGGAAAGAAATACATAATTAAATCCCGTAATACGCATTATTGATGGCTATACTCCAGAGAAAATATATTTTTTTTACAATTTATAGCATTTAATTGGTTCCGGCGAAGAATATTACACGCGCCTCAAGGCCAATGGAAAATATGAGGGTAACCATTTATATTCCCATACATATGACACGAATCGGCTGCAATTATTCCACAAATGGATTCTTCATCAGGTAGCTATGTTAGCCACTACAAACAGTAAATCCTGCAAGTCTGATGCATTTCTCTGTTCTGAAATTCAGCGGAGGTGAAGAGAAATTACATATGCAAGCCCCATGTTTCTGAGCAGCAACTTTTGCCGGTGTGGACTCCATTAACAGACAATAACTCAGGAAAATGGCCATAACATAAAACCTTTTAATGCAGTGTGAGCACATCTGGTGACAATGCTGCTGTACGCTGCAACCCCCTTCTGTACGACCGTGAGATGTCTTGCAAGATGCTATGCAGGCATAAACGGGTCATTTATGCCATTATAGAGGTTCCACGAGAATGTTAGCCAAAACAAATACTGGATCCACCTTTGCTCTTATATTGTTTTAAAAAATGCCTCATAAGATGAATCCCTTAGCTTTTACAAAATGAAATTAACATACGAAATATGCAGATTATTCGGCAAATATATTTTTTGATGAACACTTTTCACACATAGCAGCTGATTGCAGCGCCATTGCTAATGCACTAATGGATTTTTATTTTGTAGTTACATAGTTATGTGCAATAAACTTTTTAAAAATAAAGTTGATTGATAACCTAATTTTGGAACCATTCAATTCTCTGGGAAAAAATTGCCTCTGATCAATAGCTTTTTTTAACGACATTCATATTGGATACAAAACTACTACATCCTCCCATTTCTCACCCATTCCCGCATTTAACACCGTGTTATTCCATGTTCAAATTGCGAAAACAGTGGCGTGGAAAGCTACGATTTGGTTGTTCATATCGAGTAGAGTACATGTTTTATTTTGATTACCCAGAATAGGAATAAAATTAAATGTAGACGTGTTACGGTGATTCCACAAGAAGAACACGTCCGACCACACAAGTTTCTCCGTGACTTCCTCTGCACAATATTTCGCTCACGATTTCTCGAACGTAAAATCTTGCCGTGTTCCCATGGTACAAGAAACTTATGGACGACCAACTTCTTAAGGCACAACGTTGCTTCCTTACTTCTCATAAATAATTTAACTGCTGCAGATGCAAACGCAAAATATGGCTGCTGGGCATTGTACACAGGGAGCGAAACCACTAAGGAGCTGGGTCGCAAGGAGTATTGTTACAATGGATGAAAAGAGCGATTATTATTACTTTCTAGCGCAAACAATTTTCAGAAGGTCAGGGCAATATGACGTGGAATTCGAACAAGTTGAAGGGATAAAGCACTAGCACTTTTCCAACATATTATTATAGCGTTGAAAAAAGTGTGTTGTAAATTAAAGCATAGCCACCGAGGATTGGAAGCGTGTGGAGAGTGACCATTTTCCTCAATGATAGTGATGAAATGTTTAGCGCAGTGTGGATAATTTCCTGAAGTAATTAAGAAAGAAGATTTGCTTTTGATTAATTAGTACATATCTCAAATGAGCTGCTTAGTGCAAAAACAGCCTAACCCACTCAGGGTTAGTTCTGAGATATTAAGGGTATTGTTGCTATGTATATGATGAGATAATTATAAATGCAAAAAATAAATATTCGTTATTCCTTGGTTAATTATGGAATTTTGGTTAGGTCTTTGTTGCACCATAAAACATAACGTTTGAGATAATAAAAAAAATAAAAAATACTAGAAATTCTTGAAATTGTGGGTTAGGCTGTTGTTGCAATATACAGCACAAATAGAGTGAAGCGCTCGGAATCATAGCATTTTTATTTGGTCAGTTCGGAGAGAAGAATTATGTTATTTAATTGTCATTTTTTTAACAATTCATGCAATGCGTACACTTTGATTTGACTAGCATTTCAGCACATTCGTCACGATTGCGCTCAACGAGCTTTATAACGAAGGTAACCGAGCTAGGGATGGGCAAAAGCGTGTATTGCAGTAAACTTGTACACGCTTGTTATAGTCCAGCCGCGTTGAAATGGTCCTTCTCGGTGAACGGTGGGTGGAGCTACGACTACCTACCCCACCTCCCGGCCTTACCTTTCCTTCTTTACTCTCTCACTCATACACTGGAGGAGAGGCAAAGAGTGTTGCCAGTTTTCCTCACACCCGTGGAGGAACCTCCCGGCATCCCAGAAGCGTGCAAAACCGAGAGAGAACCGACACGACAAGAACTGGCAACTACGATGAAGTGACGCTGGTAATGGAGGCACGTTAGGGGAAGGAAGGAGCCCGGAGTGGGGGTAGCCAAGGACAGAGAGGGGGTGCACATAAATTCTTGGGCAGGACAATTTCAACGCGGCAGGACTCTATTCAGGCGTGTACACGTCTTACCTGTCCCGACGCATACAATAGTTAGTCTCTGGCCCAACATTCCGTTCTGCAGTGGGCCTACAGGTATCTACGCCTAGAGTGTTGGAGTACCGCACTGATTCTTGCAGAACGGCAGCCTGCTAAGGTCAAACTGTGTCACAGGGAGTAAGATGTGACTGCAGGTGGTGACAGTAGTCACCGACTGCGATCCATATATCAGGAAGTATCGTACACACTGATAACAATTCACTTTGACTCAAGTCATATTAAGTGACTGGGGGAGGGGAAAGGGGTGTGGCGGCAATTGGTGATCAAAGGCGGATGATGCTAACGTGTATTATTTTGAAAGAAAAAGAAAACGTGTACATCCCTAAACCTAGCCTCACGCGGCAGATTAAAAAAAAAAATTCATTCTCATCCCCGAAGATTCGAGTTGACTTCATGTGATTATTAATCGGGGCACTGATTCCTAAAGTAGCCGTCCATTGCGAGGATACAAATAGACTGTCTCGCAAGTATGGTTGGTTTTTGCGTGGGTGGGGACCGTGTGAGGGTGGGAAGGGGGTTTGTACTAGATAATAATGCTTTGATAAACACCTAGGTTTCCATGTTGTCACATGACCATTAAAATCAATGTCATATGGTCAATGTAGTCACAGCACCTAATGATAATGTATCTACATTTACCCCTAGTTCGTAATAAAAGTTTATTTATTTGTGGAAAATTAAACACAGTTCATCCCTTCATCGTAAATAATTTTGTTATTTTTAGTAAAAGAAAAAGACCCAATTGTGTCGCGGGGGTTTCCTCTTTGTTTCTGTTTGGCCAGTTGGAACTGGTTTCATTGGAATTCAGAGAAAAAATGGAAGCGACTCAAAAATATCTGATCAAGGTAGTTTGAGTCCTGTTGTTCTCAAGCCATAACAGAGACCATATTTTATTTTAATATGAAAGGAGTCCTAAGAAGTATGAAGTAAGCATAGTAATACCAATGACGCAAAACGTTATCATTTATAACTGAAGTTGCCAGCAATTTACTAATTACACATATTTGACGCTTCAACTAATTTCATCTACATCTACAAAATACTTGCAAGCCACATCAAGGGTGTGTGGCAGGGGGAAAATTTCCTGCGCACTATACGCTAAAACACCTTCACAAACGAAGACCATTTGTTATTTTATAAAAGTATTAGGGTGAGTTACAACTTTACTTTATCAATATCGAGAAAGAGTTTGAACTACACTTTGCTAATATTTTTGAGAAAGTGAAATACTTTGTTCCTTTGTACAATATTTTATTAGGTTCGACGCGTTTCGCCGTTTTATGGTTTCTTCATGTACAGAGAAGTACGCAAACATTAACCTAGGACTTACGAAATGAAGCCCAACACAGTCAAGTATACAATACGTAACATTCCTGATGTGATCTGCTCGTTAGAACTACCTCATTTTTTTAAAATAATGCCTCTTTCTAGCGCACAGACGTACGACGTCCCATTGAAATTGTCATATATTTTTCTGTGAGTACCCTGAAAAGTAGAATCAAAAGTGGCTGATACTTTGACATCATTTGAAAAGCGATATTTTTTTTTCTCTGCGAGGCCAAATTCAATGAATATAAAGTAACAAATTAGGGCTGAAACGGTGGAAATGTTCCATGATGGAGCTAAAACATACGTTAAACAAACGTGAAATAAACATGTTACTTGTGGAAAACTGTTACATCTGCGTTTTACCCCCATCAAATTCTTTGAACTTTATGTGTACTAAGGCATTAAAATACCGCTTAAAATACCTCAAGGCCGTCGTGTGAGAGGAAATCCCAAGGGAAATCTTGGTGCGTTGGCTTGGGATAAATGACGGTAACGCTAACGTGAGCGTTATGATAATCCGCGGCAATGCCCATGAAATTCGGGAGATGACCAGCCGTCCACTGTGGTCCCGTCTGTCCCTGATTCCCCGGAAATGTTCACGTGAAAGCATCATGATGGATCAAATTATTATATACATATATATATATATATATATATATATATATATATATATATATATATATATATATATATATATATATATATATATATATATATATATAAAATAAAACTTACAGGAGGTAGGAGAAAGAGATAAAGAATTTGTTCTTACGGAACCTTTCGGACCGGTTGGTCCTTCGTCAGCTTTAGAAGTCAAGTCAAGTCCGTAAGAACAAATTCTTTCTCTCTTTCTCCTACCTCCTGTAAGTTTTATTTTGTATATTTGTGACCAATTGGCGAAAATTTCAAAAGAATATATATATATATACACGAAACGAAAATTTCGCCAATAGGCCACAATATAATAAAAACACTTGACAGGGGGTGGGGAAAGAAAAGTAAAAAGGGAGAGAGGACTTACTGGGACGTTTCGGGCATGAAGGCCCTTCTTCAGCTGTAGAAAATTGAAGCTAGAAATATTTTCTACAGCTGAAGAAGGGCCTACATGCCCGAAACGTCCCAGTAAGTCCTCTCTCTCTCTTTACTTTTCTTTCCCCACCCCCTATCAAGTGTTTTTACTATATATATATATATATATATATATATATAACTTCTTGGAGAATCACTCGGGTGATAAATATATAATATGCCAAGAGGGTGGCCGATAAAAATATAGAAACAGAAAAAAAGGACACTCACAAATTGAAAATTCCGATATTTCGGTGAAGACTAGCTCCACCTTTCTCTAGGTTAAGAGTAGGAATTAGGAAAAGAATACGCTATCCTTTTCCTCATTCCTACTCAAAACCTAGAGAAAAGTGGAGCTAGTCTTCACCGAAATATCGGAATTTTCAGTTTGTGGGTGTCCTTTTTTTCTGTTTCTATTTTTTTATCGGCCACCCTCTTGGCATATTTATATATATATATATATATATATAATATATATATATATGCGATCCTTTCTACGGGTAGGTTCTTAAGGTTTAAAAATTTCCCCACTTCCCTCATATGACCCCAACATCTCTCGCTAGTCCAATTCGACGCGTGACGAATGACATTAATTGTGGAGACGCAGGCGTGAGAAGTATGGCAAGGGGTGCATACCATGGGTGTGGAGGGGACAAGAAACATTTACAATTCCCTTGAACAGAGAGAGAGAGAGAGTCGGGAATCGATCCGCGGACCGTGGGAACGAGGATGTCAACCGGGAGACGGGGGTGCGGGGTTTGAAAAGTGATTACGCCACTAGGTGGGGGGGGTAGCGCTGTGGGGAGGAGGAAGTAGTTATAGGCGGAGGAGGCAAGGGTGTAGCTAGAAGTAGGAAGAACACGAGCGCTACCGGGGAGGCTAAGAGCGGAGGATACGGGGGGGAGGGGAGGGGGCAGAGGGTCGGAAGCGAATCACTGCCGGCTGGCTGACAGGGAAACCGCGTTTTGATCGTTCAGGTGAGAAGCCCATTTGAAAATCACTCACGGGGGGTGAGGAGGTGGATTGATGTGAGCGGATGAGGCGGGGAGAGGGGGAGAGAGGATTAGCGAACGAAGGGGGAGGAGAAGGGCTTCAGGGTGTGCCCAGTCTGTCGGAAGGCCGGAGATATGCAGCATTGGGGGTAGTGGGGGAGGAGAGTTGGTCGGAATCGGTTGCCAGGGGGGGATAGGATGGGGAATAGGGGAACAGAATGGGGGCGTCGAGTGAAAGGGACGGTGGCGCCCCGCTTGGTGTTGTTGGCGGTGGTGACACACGACGATGATGGGGGCTGAGGTATGGCCGTGATCTACAAATGTCGGTGTCGGTGAAATTTGAGTAAATAAAGCCTTGTGGACGATCTGGATCGTATGCTTTTGCTGAGATGTATCGTATGTACTCGAGTGTAAGTAGAGAAATGCCTTCTTTTTTTCAGCCAATGATAACCAGTCTTCGGCTTACAGTCGAGTAGATAGATAGATTGAATGGGTGGGCGAGGGCCTTCTCGAGCCTTCCTGGCACTTAGACCCCTTTGGGTCCATTGAGCGAACCCATATTTTTACCTGCCCGCCACTTGCAAACAGGGAACAAAAGCACCGCGGTAGAGGCATGGAAGAGGGTCACCCACAGAACCCCTGTCCGGGCCCAACATTGCTTAACTACGTTGATCTGACGGGAACCGGTGTTTTAATGTGGCTACGACCTTGCCCTACAGTCGAGTGACTAAATAAGGTGACTTTTTCTGGGCCAACATTTCTGCGTTTCGTAGGCATAAAACCACATGTATCTATTTTACTGATTAGCCACGGAGAACATTCGCTGAGAAATGCGTTAGATTTACTGAATAAGTTTCGTATAACGTTCTACCACTGAAAAAAACAGTTGGTTTGTACGCAATGCATTATTCATGCATTCCCCAAGTAGCGAGTAGCGAGTTTGGAATTAATAGCCATTAGTAACGAGTTTGGAGCGGTACGATAAGTAACGTTATAAAATCTAACTCTACCGGGGTATATGAAATATCTCAGAAAATTTTAAGAATATCCTTAAGTGTTACAATGCCGGTGATCCTTGATTTATTTATTTTGTCACCACAATCCTCCAACTTTCTCACCCTCTGGAAGTCCTCTCTTATAACACCTATCAAAAAGATTAGGAATCCAGTGAATCCGTCTGATTACAGATCGATGTCCATTTTATGCGACGTTTCTAAAGCGCTTGAACGGGCTGGACTTATATCTAACTGGACTGCAGTCCCTTGTGGAGTGCCTCAAGGTTCCGTGCTTGGGCCCTTGCTCTTCTCCATTTTCATTATTAACCTCCTGAACGATCTTAATTATTCAAAGTACATGCTTTACGCTGACGACCTTCAAAAATATCGTCACTGTTTCCCCAGCGAAGTTGATGATGCGGTCAGTAAAATCAACGAGGATATAAAAGCTGTCACTGATCAAGCCCGGCGGAATAAATTGGTTCTAAACGCAAATAAAACCAAATAAATGATTGTTGGAAGCACCATTATAACAAATCGCATCCACTTAGCTAATACACCGCAAATCTTAGTTGACGGAACCTCCATGCCTTACTCAAATCCCGTTCGAAATGTTGGTATTATTATTAACTCAAGCCGGCCATGGAACAACCACTTGAATAACAGTTCTAGCAAAATCAATTCCATTCTACACCAAATGAAATTACTTAATAAACTTGTTTCTCAACATAAAAGGAAATTGCTTATTTTAAATTTAGATTTTCCTACGTTCGATTACTGCTGCCTGGTGAACAATAACCTAAACCAATAAGATAACACTAAGCTTCACCAAGACATAAATTCATGCATCAGATTTATTTTTAACCTTCGTTGGGATGACCATTTGACTCTCTATTATAAAAAACTTCGATGGCTCAACGTTAAGACTCGACGAAAATACTTCATAGGTTGTTTTTTGTATTCTTTGTTCAACGAAAAATCCCCAGAAGATCAGTTTGACTCATTTGTTACCTAGCCATCCACAAGTAAAATGCGTACCAGGTGTGACTAGTATTTTTATATTTTCCTTATCACAAGTCAACTAAATTCTAAAATTCATTTTTATCGTAATAGCGTGTCATCTTTGGAATAATCTACCAAAACATGTAAAAAATATTCACTTTTTCTCAACATTCAAAATTAAATATGATAATGTATTACTTTCTGATTCTTAATGTTGCAGTTGCATCTTTATATCATGAACGTGTTTGTTGAAATTCTAACTTCATTATGTGTAATACTTCGCACTTTTCCTTGCATACTTGTACTCTGTTTTTATTTGCATTATATAATTTCTTTTGTGCTATCTCTGGAATAATATACCAAAACATATTAAAAAAGTCCCTATCTCTAAAAATTCAAAATGATTTATTATAATGTATTACCTTCCGATTCCTAATGTTGTATTTGTATCATTATACCATGAACTTGTTAGCTGAATTCCTAACTTCATTGTATGTAATATTTCGCACTTTACCTTGCATACTTGTAAACTGTTTATTATTTGCATAGTACAATTTCTATATATAAATGTAATGTTTCATACAACCTAGCGCCATTCATCTTTGCCATTTATGGTTTTTATTTTTGTTCACCTACTCGCATTACTATGTACATTATTTTGTTATTGTTAACCTTTTAAGGACAAAGGGATATATTTGTCCCATGTTTTTGAAACGCTCACATATTTTATGAAGGCAGTCTAGGGTTCTAAATTTTATACGCACGGAATCAGTATGTTAGTGGCTTTAAGTTTACATACCTATTTTGAATATACGTTTATTATTGTTGTAGCTGGATTGACAAGGTCTTTCACTTGAAATGCCTTCTAAGAACCGGAAAATTGATTTTCTATAAAAATTTAATGATTGAATCAAACACAAAATTGTCATCGGTTTGGTCTTTGTATATATCTGGTATATGGTTCCAGAACAATTGACACTGCATTTGTGCTTTTGTTTTTGCAAAATATTTGTTTTTATGCCATGGGACACATTTGTCCCTACAGCTCGTAACGGAATGAAACTAGACATTGGTTTACACAAATTGATTCACACCAACTGAATTACAATCATTATGAGTGCCGTCTGGGCGTTACCTGGGGATAAAGACGATGTTCCACTTGATGTAGAAAATCCATGCTTACTGGGTGAAAATGCTTACAATGGAGGAGGGGAAATCATTACTGTGAGCTCTGTTCCATAGTACACATACCCATTTGTAGTATTCCAATTGCCGCCACTATGGTCGCCGCCTTGGCGAGTTAAATTGCATCCTGTGGGATGCAATTTAACTCGCCAATGGTGGTATTGTTACAAAATTAGTGGTCTTAGATGCATTAGTGTATTGAGAATTTGCAACGAAAATAATACAACTTGCTCTCGACATCTTGATCGCAAGTAGGAGGCAAAATACTGTCCATACGTTTTTCACTTGCGCGTCGCTTGGTGAAAACAGAGCTATAAAGAAAAAGGATATTTGTGGTTTACCCAATGGATAATGGGTCTTCCGGTTGACTTCCTGCTAAAGCGCAGGTAAAAACATTTTGTTTGTTTCCTCCTCGCAGCACTTGGAGTGAGAGATTATATTAGTCTAATTTTCCAGGAAGGGAAACTGCTTAACGGCATTAGCAATGCTGTATATTTATTATTCCAGCAAGTTCAACGACTCACTTAAAAATATTTGCTGTTTCTGGATATAATATTGGTAACGTTTGGAATTATCTTTCTTGCCAATGAAAAACTGTTTTGCCAAAGCTCTCAAGGACATAAGAAAAACTTTGATGAGATAGTCCGTTTGATTCTTGAATTCGATTGCGTAGTTACAGTATGCACAGTTTATACCTTACTCAGGCTTCCGTTTCCGGTGGTTGGGTTTGATTTCGTCACTTCTATGCCAATATCCACTGGTAATGCAATGACCTGCTACTAGTAGGCCACGCCAAGCCTGCTCGACTAAAAATCCCTCGCAACCACCATTGAAATTGCTTCACATTTGCCCATGAGCGTTGATGGCAATACCATCTCATTTTGATTGCAACCTCCTTTTATCTTCGTCCTCCTCCTCCCGGAAAACCGAAATATTTGATCGACTGCACCTACCAATTACGCAAATTTGCTACTCTTCGGAGCCCTACACCGCCAGCGAAAATGTCTCACTCACCTTGTCCTTCGGGGTTCCGTCTTCGTTCTCCACTGCGGCCGGCGAATACCACGGCCCTTCATTCGCACCACACAATCGATTACGTCGGGGGAAATCTTCGACGCACCTGTAAACTGAAAAAAAATATATAAAAACGTGTGAGGAATTCCGCATTGGTGAAGTTCCCTCACATGAAAATACTGTGAATTGTAACTATACTACTTAGTAATTGAACTAAAAGAACATTTTCGTGCGAGCCATATCTTGCACGGTACAATTATGAATGACTGGAACATTTTCAGATTGAATTTTTCCCACACAGTATATGCCGATCGAGTTTTTAAACTAATTGCCCCTCCCCCCTGACAAGCTCATAGAATTGCGCCTATTTGTCCTCACATGAAATGTTTCAGCCAGAGAGAACTGATTCTCTTCGCAGGTTATCTGCGTTTCGCAATTAGACACTCCTGCTGTAGTTAATCCCCCTGGATGAGGCTTTTTACTGTAAAATTTAGAACCTTTAACAGAAATCTATACTCCTTACTCCTCTTATCATAAATGTGATTCGTTATTCAACTTTAAAAATAGCGAAACCGTGAATATGCTCAATAACATGCAGAAGATTAAAACAAAAATAAATACCCATCACGCCATTCCCTTTTGGGTAATGTGAAGTCAGAAGAGCTTAATTCTCGGTGTGAGGTTTGTGTACCTTCCCCAGTTTTAATAATTAATTCCATGCTACCCTATCTTTATTGGGCAAATTAGCTAAACCAGTGAAGCACTACTTGCATGAATGTCCAATACTGGAGCCTCCAACCCAAATTTATTCATCATCCAGTGATTCTTAACCCTAACCATCCCACTTTTGCCGCAAACACTTTTCAGGTACACCATTCCCATTGCATTTACCCTGTCCTTATCCTTATCGTTAAACACCCAGGTCTCGCTGCTATACAAGGAAGTCGGGAGTAGGACACTTATGAACACGGCAATTTTCACTTCCCTATACAAACGTCCGCTCGTAATATGCTCCAAATACTGCTAACGTCTCGAGCGCCTCTTAATATCTTCATCAATACTTCCATCTTACGCAAAAATCCAGCCTACGTACACTAAACCGTCCACTTCATCAATTATTTCATCATTCATAATAACCATTTTATCATATATTTTTCCGATTCCCCCAGTCATAAGAAACTACTTTGGTCTTTGAAACATATACATCCTTCCTAATACATTCTCCCAATTGCTTCACAGAAGTCATGCAGGAGCTCTTAAAACTCTTGTGGACTCTCAGACAGCTACACAACATCACCTGCGTACAGTAGAACTAGCAAATTTAGATCTCCAACCATTAAACCGACCTCACAGTATGAATCTCTCACACATTAATCCATAAAAAAACATTGAACAGCTATGAAGGCATTGCGCATCCTTGCTTTACTCCCTGCTTTATTTCAAGCCAATCGCCTAAGGCCCAACTCACTCTCGCACTTGCCTCACTACAGTCGAACATCGTCTTCATATAGTCCAAAACCTGCTCATTCACTTCTTATTCACCCAAAACCTTTTTCACAAAAAAATATTCTTCAGTATATCCAGACATTTTACTAGCACTACCTGAAGTGCAAGCAGCTTATCAGTATATCCCTCCCGGGGATGAATGGATCAGATGCTGGATAATGAAGAGTAAAATAAGAAAATAAATTATACCTTCGAGCATGCCTTTTTGCTGCGTTCACTTTTTTCCAATGGCTTCTCTTTCGTCTCTTAGTCAACTGTGCTCAAAAATTTTAAAGGAAATAAGAGTCTCAAAAATTAGTTTTTAACATTCGAAGAACAGCTAATGAGTTGTTACTTGGTGGAATAGATTATCGTTACTAAAGTCGTAATAAGGGAAACATTAACAATATCAAATGTTTTTCACATGCATATCTCTGTAGCCTCAAAGAACAGTCGAATCATCGTAAATGAAAAAGAAAACTTTGTTATATTCCACCAATTTATGTTCAGGTACTACTAGTTTCGACGTAGCGGCATCATCTTCAGGTACCTGAAGATGACGCCGCTGCGTCGAAACTAGTAGTACCTGAACATAAATTGGTGGAATATAACAAAATTTTCCTTTTCATTTACGATAAAATGAACTTCCACAAGGTTGAGCCTGAGACGATGGAGATAAACAGTCGAATCATAATCAGAACGAAAAGTTTTAAAAGCAGCATAGACAATTTGATTTAGTTTATTAAGTAGATACTAGGTATCTAAACCACTTCATACCATGCTAGGATTTAAGACCGTAAATTGATATATGGTATATAATCTATCGGTTAAGTGTACTTTAAAAATGCCTTAAACATTTTGTAAGTCAGAAAAGAAAGAGGATAAATTACCAAATATTCCAAAAAAAACAGATTTCCATGTTTGGTGGAGTCAATAAGCAGTACGTACTGTTTTCAAGTGTTTGTCTACATCATTAAAACGGATTTACAGGGACCCGTACCTCAATGCAAAAGATAAAAATCTCCCAAGACTTTTGGCAATGGCTCCAAGAAAAGTTACCTATGGATTGAAAAAGGCCGACGCTAATAATATGTCAAAATTCGATGATAAATTACTTGGTGAAATCTTGAACCATGCCGAGATTGGAGGAGTGAATCCAATTTTAAGTAATAAAACACTCCATTTTTAGCCAATGAAAGGCATTCTAGGTTCATGTTTACAAGGCTTGGCACACCAAAAATGCTCTTTTCGCTGATATTCTCACACAAAATCAATGTGATGCATGACTTCCAATGTTTACTGCAAATTGACGTCTACGTCAAAGCTAACATGGCCGCGTGCATTCTTCATTGAGGTGTCAAAATATGTCCTTCAATAGCATTTTCTGATCAAATTTCCGTGTCCTTGATTGAGACTTGATGTCCAATTATTTCAAGAGCACTTCTTCCATATTTATTCACATTTATTTGTCACGTCTGTATTATTGGCCAAACTATGTTTTCTCTAATTAAAATAAACATAAAACAAAAAATGTCAAGAATAATCTCTAACGACAACATCATAAAATAAGCAAAAGGAGGAAAAGCAAATGGTCATTGGCTGGCACTAATCCTTATTTCCAATATTTTAAAGATAGCTTTACGTTAAATATTATCGCTAGTCATCATCAGCATAATATTACTCAACATGAGCTTTCCATTACAAAAAATGTTTTAAAATCAGCTCACAACGCATTTCTGCGGGTATTAAGTGTATTCTACGAGGCAGTATTTTAATTCAAATAATAATGGATGATTATGGCTAATCACCCCTAGCTGTTTGTTAATATATGTTATTAGAATGAAGTAGACTTCTCAACTCTCTTGCTAATTGGGTATTTTCCAAAATTTTAAATTTAAGTTTACGAATCTTTATAAGTTACTTAAACTCGAACAAGCTTGCGGAGTGAAAGTAGTTTTAAAATTGATTCAATATTAATTGAGGTATTTAAGATTAAAATAGTCGAAATTTCAGATTTTTTTACGCCGCTGCGAAACGAAATCTGATTGGCTTGACGTCATTTTCGCTGAGTGAAGTCCAAAAAATGTAAGCCTAAAGTTTGCTTTTAAAATCGTCATTACTGTTTTATATCATTTTTGATACATATAATTATGTATTTGGTGTATGAACTTTATTAACTGTTTTTCCAATACACTCATAATCAATATGATACTCTTTCTTTATCGAAGTCCATATCAGTCCATGCAGCAGTAAACAAACAGTATCTTAGTAACATATCAACGTAACACAGTACTTGCCAAATGTTTGTGCTGCCAATACTCGACACACCTAAAACGTTTATATTTTATTTGCTAATTAGTGATTGTTTGTAGAGGAGGTTTCTAGAAGTGGCTTATCTGCTATAGAAATGTCTAAAAATAGATTATCATCTCCTAAATGTCTATTCAAAGTTTAATTTAAGTGTTGTTATATTATAAAGCTTCTCGTGAGAGTTATGGTGATAGGATACGTCCAAGTAATTAGAGATGGACCACTGTGCACCGTCATTGCAAGAGTATGTCCAGAACACAAAGTGCGGAGTAAAGCATACATTTTTACGGGTGGACATTGAGGAATCCAAGGAAGAAATTTTAATCATTCAATGTCGTGATTGCGTGAATAAATTTCTTGTTCGGTGTTTCAACCGATGTATTTGTACAATGTGACACAAAACACCATCTATATCCCTTACTTAGATGCCATTTAAAGGCATATCTAGAGACGTGAAAACGTCAGAAACTAATTTCGCCGCATTTGTTTCCACCGTAAGCATAAGGAAACGCCTGGGTCTAAATGTAAACAGGGAAAATGACGTCACAGGCCATTCGGTTGTTTTCGGAGTGTGCTCGGGAGCATTCGTAACCTTCTACTTTCTTTAGCTTTTAAAACCGAAATTCATACAATTTGATAAGAAAATTTTTAGCCAATGCAATAAGTTCAAGTAACTGAATCAGAATATCGATAGTTTGAAATACGTGGAAAATACCCAATTGTCAAAATATACATTGCCAACTATTTTAAGCTAAAGCCATGGATATTCGGCACAAAACTCTTCATAAACCCTAAGCCACCGTCTTACCCTTTCATTTCAGCCAAGCAATCATGGCCAGGTCGAAGGAAACTTCCAAAATAAACATGGTAGCAACAGGAATGGTCATACTTTGGTCATCGACAGACAACAGAGACCGAAAGAACACCCAGCTAAGGAAATGTCATGAACTTTACGCCGCAGATACCTGAGAATGCATTCACCCTCTGCCAGTGCAATTACTACTGGGGATTCAGCAGCTTAAAAAAGGTAATTAGCATGCTTATTTCAATATTATCCGAACCCAGTTAAGGCACGTTTATTACCTTAATTGAAAGTAGTCAGCCAGTGATAGCAGTCATCAACATAAGTTAATTGAAAAGAGTACTTTTTTCAATGAGTGAACTATTTGGGCTTATATTCCTAAAAGTTTGATCGGTACTATTGTTTTATACCCCCCTCAGTCTGTTTTTGTTCAATCTTAAGAACATAGGTTCGGTTTTTTATCCAATTAAAATGGACAAATAAGTTTTACTTATAATTTTTTAATTGTTAAGCAAAAACCTAGCCATAAAGAATATTAAATATTTAACTAATTTAGAAGTCTCGATGCATTGCGGTTGCACAAATTATGTGGTACCCAGTCACGCGCACGATGAAGAGATTTACACCAAAAAGGGTTAAATTCACCATGTAAAATTCATTTGACTAGTCCGGCTCCTTTAACTAAACCTAAAAACCTAAACCCTTTAGGCTCAATACCGGTGAAATCAAATGATATTTTCAAGGCAATTTTCACCTTCTTTGATGTATATTTTTAGAAGCACTGAAATTAAAATATTTAGCATTAAATATTGAACAATTGTGGAGCAATAAACATTTATGGAATGATAATCTTCCCCCGTGGAACCACGTGCCTACACTTGAATACGATATCGGTCCTAAATCATCTACTTTTGCATCTACAACAAGGATGTGATGACAAGTACAATATCATTTCATGTATAACATGTATGTAATTTTATTCATTCATAATAAAATTCTTCAATCCAACAAATCAAATTCAATTCGGAATACAAACTCGATAAGCATTTGTACAGCAACAACATAGCAACTTTGATGACTCACGCTACCAGGATGATTTTAACAGACTGAGTTGGCGGAGGGGAGGATGTTATACAATTTGTAGGTTTTTTTCTCGGGGAATTGGGTTTAAATATATGCATGGTGACTAGCATCCTGTACTGAGGGTACAGGTTTGAGTACTATAAGTGGCGGATGTAATTCAGTGAACGCAGATGCACATTTTACAGCAGAGCATTTTCTTTAAAGAAATTATATTTCTTTCTTTAATCAACTGTAACAGCATCTCAACGGATATAACAAAAAATCCAGAAAGCCAATTTTACTTCTGACTAACTTTTTATAACACCGAATACCACCGGTATACATTATAAAATTTGAAAATGACGATGGTAAGAAAAGCCGCCGCTCTTTCGATATTTCCGAAGAGTGGTGATTTCATTCAAGATTAAATTAAGGCAATATAATCAAATATTATTAGGATAACTACTGTATTTTTCCTTACGGTTAGACGCGGCCTCAACGAGTGAGAAAGAGGGGCTTGTTTGTTAGTAGATTACTCAATATAATTAATATCAAAAGAGTATTAAATATTCCAAAAAGGAAAGTTCATTCCGCGAATACGTTTTCATAGTTAAGGTCAACGTGGAGTTTGTATGCGTACCGATATTCAGGAGAGTTAAGAGGGATTCTTGTATTGCAATTTACCTTGGCAGATAACACACACACAAATGACGATTATAGGAACTTCCCGGTCATGATATATGCCTCCATCACATAACATTAACTCAGTATAAGCTTCCAAAATCAACTTATGTTCTGAACTCTTAACCCTATCGCCATTCCTTTGACGCTTGATAAACTGAAAAAAATTGATTCTTACGAAAAAGGTAAGCAACATTCGAGCTTTTATCACGTTCGTTGCCCCGTTGTGATTTTATTCTTTGCTACATAGGATTTAAATTTTCAATTAAATTTGTTAAGCTTTCAATCCACATACTTTTTCCTATTCATACTAGAATGTTATTTTAAAACGGTAATTCCGAGGGATAAGTTTGAAGATTTTGATTAATCATTTCATACGTGATTATTTATCATTCCGATATATGAACGCCATTTAGAGAGTTATCCGATTAAGTAAGGCTTACAAAATTATGCTAATCAATTCTTTTCTTATCCAAAATCAATTCTCGCTCCCATGGACGCTAAACATGCGATATCTGGATTGTGTCATTAGCATTTTATTGGTTCCAATCACGAAGACCGAAAATAATAACGTATTTCAAATTGATCCCTTGACGCATTTGATAAGCATAAGGCGAATTACATCCAAATACACCGTCCGCTAAAATAAATCACAAAAAGCTTTATTGCATTAATTTGATATTTCCATTCCTAGCTGAAATAGGAGAGCATGCGAATATGTTTCCATCAAAATTCTAAAATGCTGATAGGTACTTTCTTCTTGTAATTTTTAACGTGGAGTAGAGAAAACAGCTGAAACTAGGTGAGGATGCATGCATTTTATTAAGCTAGCATACAGCTAATTTCATAAAAGTGTCAGCCATGGGAAGAAGTAATTATTACCGGCCTCAAAGGACGTGGATTACTTTTATTTGGTATTCGTTGCACTAAATTTTACTCGCATTGCGAATTCATCGTCAGTTTTCCTTCTTTTCTAAAGTATGAGAATACGTGTTCCCTCAGTTTCTTTGCATTTATGTCCCGACAATTTCCTCGTAAAAACTATTTTACTTTGATAGATAAATGTAGCTTGGATGTGGCTCTGAGGGTAGTGAGTCGAGCTGAAAGAGAATTTGTCCCGAGGAGTCATCAATCCAAAGATTGGTTTTCAGAGCTCCTCACTCTGGTCTCGTTAGAGCTAAGCGCTTAATTCATACAAAAATCTTCGAAAAATAAAAGAGAAATCAGTTCGTGAGCTGCTTTCCCTAGGTACATTAATTTGGTTTTCTTGTGTTTTCCATCTCGCAGTGCTACAACCGTTTGGGTAAATATCTTATGACGCCTGTAGAGCAATGAGTATTGCTGTCCCGTCTCAGATAAGAACCCCTTCAGGAACAAAACGTCTTCCCTCATTTGAATAAGAGCTGCTGCCCCCTCCTCCAGGTTACTGGTCGCCTATTGTTTACGGCAGCTTTTCAGCAATAAACAGCATCTTTATGGAGTATCGCAGCATATTTATTCCATCTTACCGGTAGAAACCCTCGACATATCGCCACTTTTTTCCACGACTGCTAAATCGTCGAGTAGAATTGCTTGTTTCTCAACTAATCTCAATACTTATGGTCGACTCATCATCCCCAAACCTGTACTCGGTAGCTGTAAGCTAGCATCAAGATAAGAGAATTATTTTCTAATATAAAATATGAACATTAATATGTGAGCTTAATGCATATCACATGCGCACTTAGAAAGAAAATTTAATGTCCTAAGCGTAACCTAAATAGTTTTTATTTACCCAGTCACCTGATTTATTTGTAGATACCTCACGCACTTTCCTCACGTAATTACTTTCCCAGATATTTTTGGCAAACATGTACACTGTACTATTCCAATCTTTCCAATCGATGACGCAAAAAAGTAAGATGCAATCATTCCTAATTAAGGGAAGTGGAAATTATTAGGTGGTAGAATAATTGAATTTAGGAATATAGACCACTAGTATGATAACTTAAGTTCAACAACTGTTTTTTGGAGGGAGGGGAATGCAAACGCCCCACCTGTGCCGAACAGATACATAAAAAATATTCAAAGAAATTTTCCGGCCTCAGCGGTGACAGCGTAGTCATTTCCTGCTTTTAAAGTGCCGCGGGGCCGTATCCCACCAGGAATATTCCTGATTTTCCATGCTCCCAGATATTCCACGTTTTTTTTGCTGATTTTCCCTCCCAGGGCATAATTGTGCGTGCTAATTCGTTGGTAACAGCTATAATGCATGCTGTAAAAGACCCTTGAGGCTGTTTTCAGGGTTAAGCAAAATAAATATGTATTTGGTCTGTATTTGGTCTGTATTTCCCCTTTTTCGTCAGTTTATACACCGATAAGACTGAGTTTACCCTGGCAAGTTCCTTCCGCAAATTTCTTTTGCAAGAGCTTGCAAGGAATTTAAGAATAGTATTTCACAAGTAAGCGCAGTTCCTGATTGGTTGCTGCTTACATCGGCAACAATAGACTTCTGCAAGCGACTTACCGATACTTTTTTAATTCTGCAATCGGACTTTCACACCCGTTTACTCGTGAAATTTAGGTCAAAATTCTCTTGTTGAAAGTAACCTGCACAACAGACTTGCCAGTATAAACCCGCCTTAAGTATTGAATTTCGTTTAGAGTTTTTTTTAAGTTACTTAAGCAGAATAAGAACTAAGACAATGCAATTTTCCACAGATAAAGATTTTTAATCGACCCGGATTTCGATGCACTGCATCATTATCGCCTGATGATGATGCAGTGCATCGAAACCCGGGTCGATTAAAAATCTTTCTCTGTGGAAAATTGCATCGTCTTAGTTCTTATTACGTTCATATTCCACAACATCTCGCCTGATTCCTCCCTTTTTGTACATATGCAGAAGATATTGGTTTCAAATTTGCGACATAATTTACTCATTCCTCCATTATTTTAAATATGTTCAGTTTATACATACTAAAAATTCCATTTTTGTCTCTGAAATATTAGATACTTTCATATATGCACTTGCGAATGATATGCATCATCGACATGACTGTCAATAGAAACTACAGTCTATAACCTCTAAATCTTATGCCTGTTGCTCACGGTAAAATTTTCGGTAAAACGTTTTATAAAACCGACTAATTTTATAAAAATGAGCTTGCTAACGATAATACCGTTTTATAAAACCGAGTTTTATAAAACGTTTTACGGAATAGGACAGGTTCTATTTCCATAAAACCGTTTTATGCAACAACCAATGAGATGTTCCGCTCATCGCGAGGGTGAGCTTTCGTCTCGCACATTTCTTCGCGATTTTCACCCACTTTAAACAGAGATATCGGAACCAAATTCACCTCCCTTATTATGCCAACTTTGCAAATTTGTTTAACACTTTCAACACAACAATGCATCAACTACTTTAGAAATGGGAAACTTTCAAACCTGAGAAGTGCGATTTTTCCTCTCCGCCATCTTGTGAAAAAATGCCGTTTCCTCTTATCCACTGTACGTAGCGCAGCGATCGAGCAGTTGCTTCTCTAGCATATACACACCTCTCCTACACAGTTTCTTCCCTCCTTCCACTGAAACTCGCCCCGCAACGAGTGTTAGAGAATGGAGAAAGGTTTAACCTCAAGGTATACCCGATGCTAGCGCCATTTACGGCATAGCGGTTCATATTAGTACTGCTTCGATTTTCCTCTTTAAAGGTTCTTGAGTTTTACCGTGAGCAAGCTAGTACGTTTTACGTACGATTCATAAAACTTTCAATAAAAATTTTTATAAAACTGTTTTATGGAAAATTTTACCGTGAGCAACAGGCATGTATAATAACTATGTTAAGTTTTAGAAGAATACTTAATATCATAAGTCCGTAAAACAGCTAACACATTAATTATGAAATAAGCATGAAAGAGGGGTTAAAGTGTCTAACATAGTTTCAATGTAAACCATACAGTACTGTGATTATTTACGCATGTTAAACACGCTCAATATTTTTAGTCTAGATGCTAAGACTCTAAGACTTCAAAGAGATAAAGAAGGCCAGATAAATGTAATGCATAAGCAATAGTTTTGTATATCGCAAAGTGTGCTTTTATTTTACAAAATATTTCGCCGGAAACACAACAGTGATGATAACGCTCTGTTTTGTAAGCACCACCTCTACCTAGCGTAAGGCTTACTTAGAATCGCTTATCATTAAACGTGGAATGTGGAATTTATGAAATCTGCTAGGTGTATACAGTGATTAAAAGGTTGTAACATTTATTTCGGCTTAAATATAACCACAGAATTTGAGAAGCTTGTTGCTGTTATGGTAAATAGTCAATTTGTTTGTCCTAATTTCGCTTCTCTCACGCAATCATTATCTTATTCCACGTCATTTCCGATGCCAAGTTGTATATAATATTAATTGTTTGGTTAAAATTTCTGCTTATGTTTGACACGTGTAGCGTAGGTTATTCAAAACTCTAAATCATATAAATAGAGCGCTAAAGTGTAAGGGACAACAGTCTAAAGGTGTGCCGCCGCCGGAGTTACAGCAGCCGCAGTGAACTTCGTCTAAAGAACAGCAAGCACCTAGTCTCATGGTGGTAGGTAAGCTTAAAACCAGTAGCTCAAAATTTATTTACAGTATCATTTCATTTATATTTATACTGTAAGAGTATATCCCCGTAAATCCGAACTAATTTGAGCCGAAGCCTGTTTAGGCTGAAAGTCTACGAGTGAAGCAATGAATGTACGGAGCGAACAATTATTGACGCTTGCTAAATATCAAGCATGGTACCAATTAAATACATTGTTTAACATTCGAGGTGCGAGATATGGCGAGAACGTGATGGTGGTGGTCGAAGCGCATGCGCGCACACAAGCCAATTAGCGACCAAGTTTCATGAATAATTAACACAGTTTTCGTATTTACAGAAATTTACCGAATATTGACATGCGCAGTGTAACTCTGAGAATATTCATGAATAAATTTACGAAAACATTTACCTTGGGATACCATCTTTAGAAATAATTTCTCATTCTCCCAACCGTGTTGTTCTTCTTCATCGTCCTTTTCACTGTCTTTAACTTCAGCGAAACAGAATAATTGTGACGGTGTGCTCTCTGCAAATACATTTTGAAAATATTTCACTCAGTGTTCTGCTTTTCCCATTCTTTCTCATTAACAAAGCGCAGATCTTCCTGGCCCCATTTCTATGTGTCTTCCCGGTGTAATACACTGAGTCATGCTGTTCCTCATTGTCACTGTCACTCTCTTCGGCAGATTCTTCGCGTATCATATTCGCTGTCGGCAAAACACGATTAGAGTCAATGTGGCGTCAATCAATAGGGAAATTGGCGATGTACAAAAACAATTATAACACCTTCCGATTTTGCGGGAAAGATGAATGCACTTTTACGACATGGTTCCATAAATTAGCATTTTTTAAGATACCAGAGAAATTAACACCTTGGATTTCATACATTGAGTTACCACGTAGAACATATATAAAATCCTTTAAAGTAGTTATGGTTGTAAATGAAAAGGACAATGTATACAATAATTAGCATAGTTGAAAGCTTACTGGCTTCCACCACTTGTACATTCCTTCGGAGAATTAATAAATTAATCAAATAATGTTATTTAAATATTTAGTACATGTAAAAATAATAAATACGAAAATTTATGATATAAAACACACTTCAAAAGACTGCAAAATGGTTCCTCTCAATCACGAAATGAGACTGACTGCATAGGCATATCACCAGAGTAACTATTATCGTCCAAGCACAGACATCGAGATGGGCCAGACAAGGGCCGTGGGCTCGCAGAAATGCAGATTCTACAAAGTAAACACATAACTCTTACAATGTGGTTTCACTGGGGAAAATGAGCTGATATTTTCTAGCTCAGTTTTTATTGTTTATTCATGAAAACTAAGACTTATGTAAAGAATTAGTGCATAGAGTGCAGTTACGCATTTATTTATCTATTTTCATAGCCCATAGAATTTGTGTGTGGAAAGTAAAATATTGTCAAATTTTGATCTGCTAAATTAACCCCTTGACGATGTAGTATTTAAGATAGCCCGTTACATTTTTGACGGTTGTAATAAAATGCTCTGAGATTTTCCAGTTATTCACTTTCTTCCTCTCGTATACGAATAAACGTTAACACGCCGCGACGCCTCCGCCGATCAAACGCTCGGCGTTTGCGCCGTCACGCCGCCGCCGCCGACCAAAATCAAGACGGCGTCCATCTCTACTCTTATGACGTTATCTATCCCATGCATTGGCATAGGGCGTATCAAGCGCAACTTTGCCAGATATGCGATATTTTTAAATTGTAACTACATGATTGAGATTTCTTCATCATATAGAGAAAACGTATTTCCATTTGTTAGGTAACTTTAAAAAATTGTAAAAATTTTCAACGGTGACATTTTTATTATCATCAATGGTGCTTCTGTCCTCAGACAGGTTTCAACGTTAGCGTTGTCTCCACAGCATTCTGTCCTGGGCCTCTCTCTCCATTTCTGCATAAATCCTTCCTTCTTTTATATCCCTCATCATTCCGTGCCTCCTTCCTTTTCCTCTCTTCCCTTCTATTTTCCCTTTTATTATTAATTTCTGTAGGCTGTTATTCCTTACAATATGTCCAATCCATTTTGCCTTTATCTTTTCAATTTTTCCCAGTATACTTCTCTCTTCTCCAATCCTCCTTAGCACTTCTTCGTTTGTGATCGTATCTTTCCATCTAATCTTCTCCGTTCGTCGCCATAGCCACATTTCAAATCTTTCTAAGTACTTTTATTCTCTTTTCTTCAACGTCCACGTTTCACATCCATACAACTCAATGCTCCATATAAAGCATTTTACAAATATTTTCCTTATATCCATCTTGATGTTCCTTGCTGTTACCAGTTCCTTAATCTTGCTAAATGCTACTTTTTCTTGCCCAATTCTACTTTTAATTTCTTCAGTACAGTTGCCATTCTGTGTAACTATATTTTCCAAGTACTGGAAAGAGCTTACTTGTTTTAATTTTTCTTCCTCCAGCCATATATTTAATGACCCTTCTGTCTTCGATATTCTCATTACCTTAGTTTTATTTCTGTTTATTCTCATTTCGTAGTCTTCACTCTTCTTCCTAATCCTTTCCATCATTTTCTGAAGTTCTTCATTCTCTGCTATTATAACCTGGTCATCAGCATATTTGATGGATTTTATTCTCTCACCTCCCGCTTTTATCCCCCCGACGTCTTCTAAAGCTTCTTCCAGCATTTTATCAGCATACAAGTTAAAGAGGCATGGTGACAGACATACAGTGACCCTGCCTAACTCCCATATCTATTGTGGTTTCCTTTGTTTCCTCGTCCCCAATTCTTACCGCAACTTTCAATTGGATGTGCATCTGCTTTATTAATCTTCTTCTATTCTTCCAGTCCTATCTATCATTTTTATATATTCATAAAATTTCTCGAGACGGAAATGCTCCCGAAAATTATCATTCAAACTACAATAAGTGAACACATGGGCAGATTTCCAATTATTTTACATCAACTGTAATTTAATCTACTCTACTAATGTATCATTTCCATGCATTAATTAAGGTTCAATTTTGATTTTTAAGCTCACAAAAGAAGCTAGATATTTTGCGTCGAACTGATGTACCGTAAACGTACAGACGCCATGTTGTGACGTCATGGCTCTGTTGATGTTCGCAACTGTGTAGGTGTTGCATGTATAAACCTGAACCGACAAGATTTCCGTGGAAGATTTAAGTAAGGCTCACCAACCAAAGAATTATAAATTCCTCGTTGCAAGAATACATCGGCGAATGCGCCACATACGGTTTTCGTTTATGTACCGAGGAACAAAAATAGAAGGAAAGCATAGATAGAGCTATCCGCCGAGATGAACTCAAAGGAAAAATCAGTGCAAAAAGTTTTTTTGTCTATGAAGACCAATTCAAGATATATATCTCTGGAAAACATAATCAAAACCTGAATTTGACTCATTAAGGCTAACTTAAAACCTACTCTAGCGTGCGGCTTGCACATAATGACTGAGTTTGTTCTCACCGCTGTTTGAAATAAATGTGCGCCGCTCACACGAGAAAAACCTCTACTGAAAACATTATTTGGAGATTCTGAAAGTCATCAAATGCCATGATGTGTGACTTACGCTGATAGTACAGCTTTTAAAATATATTCAGAATACAATAATGATGTTTTTTTGTCAGAATTAGTATTTTATGAACATTAGCATAAAATTAAGAAAATAATACATGTAGTATAGTGAGAAATAGGCCAAAAAACCTGCCATATCATAGTTATTTGTAAAACTAATATGTATCGGCATCATTGCATTATCTTTAGTCAGTGACTAATTTCATAACTAGATGGTATTAAATGTTTCCGTGATTCAAGTACGTAGTATTTTAAAATGCTCTTTGCATTATTACTTTCCAAAAGTGGCCAAATTTTGAATAGGTTTACCATGCGTACAGGGTGACTGTATCAATAGCCACCAAGCATGAATTTGCTGGATGGTTTAATTCAAGAGTGCTAGTAAAACACCAAGTGTCAGTCAGTAAGATAAGACATAGATTCAGATAGTGACTTGGAATCCTTTGTAAGCTGAATAAATGTGAACAGAAAGCCTCATACACGGCGTATTAAAATGTAGTTACAAATCCTCACAGACAGCTAAAATAAATTATTTTAGCCAATGTTCCAGGAAGGTACTCTTCAATGTGCATATTTAGATATCTACCACATTTTTAAAAATCCTTAAGTTATTAAGCCATGCATCTAAAAGCAATGCAAATGTTGACTTTTTAGTGTAATTTGAAAATCGAGGGAAATATTCAATAACTTATAAATTCCCTTTTTTTGCATTATGAAATCCTTCGACAGTTTCAGAATCGATCTGTCTATTAATTTATCATACTTGTAAACAAATAATTTAAACGAAACATCAGGCAATTTTGCTGATATTGATGAATGATGTAAAGCATCATCTTCTTTTCCCGATAAGATGAAACAAATAAGGCAAAATATATCACATTTTGCCGCAGTGCAGTCCTTGCAAGCAGCTCTTTTAACGGCATTATTCTCCTCAATTATCTCAATTTCAACATTGTAGTACTTTTGAGGATGTATGTCTCCCGGGTTTCTTTCCGCGTAGGTCGATTGTGCTGGGACTACAGTTTCACCGGCGTTGCAGTCGGCTTCTTCAGGTCAGTGAAATGAAGTGGATATCACTTCACTTCACTGACCTGAAGAAGCCGACTGCAACGCCAGCGAAAATGTAGTCCTAGCATAATGGACCTACGCGGAACGTAACCCGGAAGACATACATCTTCAAATTCATTAAGCCGCGGAAGTCTTCACATTGATTGTAGCATTTTGCCTAACTTTGTGCTCCGGTGTCACTCGAGCCCGTAATAGGCAGTATCCAGCGTCTCTTTTGACCTGCACGTACGGTAATCCAATGGTTGCGTTGCCGTAGGATGACCGGCCGGAACATAAGTTACATTTGAAGGTATCAAATCTAATTTTGAGGATACCGGGACTAGCCACGGTAGTTACCTTTACGGAGTCACCCGCAAGTGCACATAAGTGCGATATTCCACAGAGGAAAAATCATTCGCCTTGACCGGAATTCGAACCCGGATCCCTCGATCTCGCGAAATCGAGGGATTCGGGTTCGAATCCCGGTCAAGGCGAATGATTTTTCCTCTGTGGAATATCGCACGTATCAAATCTAACTTAGGTTTCCATTTTTCTTGCCTGCATCTCAGCGCTGACGTAGTATTCGATTTTCGAGAAACATTCTACCACGACCATGGTATCAACAATGGGAAGATATCCCGTGGCTGCTCTTACAAATACACTATCCATCTCACTGTTATTTTACCCTCCGGGACTTGCTCGCAGGCTAACTGAACAACTAACAAAGATGATGCATATGAGCCTGCTATTTCGTCACTCCACTCACTCTCGCCACAGAGTCGTGACGTCACAATCAAGTCGACCAATCAGGGAACGTTTTCATTTCTGAGAGGAGATCAAAATTTTTGCAAACATGGACTTAATATACCTCTCAGTTTGTTCTGCCTACGCTAGAAATAAGGGTTTTTTCATGTCTTCAATGACATGCAGTCGTTAAAATTGCAATCGGGGTTTGAGTAAATTGGCCATTATTGCTTATTTGCATATTTGTTACTGTTTTTAAGTTTCTCTCTACTTTAAAAAGGTAAAATACATTTGTCCCTTTGATAATTAATAAATGAGAAAACCACATAAACGTTTTAAAATGAGTGCTTCGTAAATCCTCGTGAAAGGAAAAATCAGCCAGTGAGAAACATTTTTCCTGATAGAGATACCATGCCACATGAAGACTGAGATGTTTGGTAAGCATTTAATTTATTTTTAGCGAAAAACCCCTTCCCATTAGATAAGAAGTGAGAGAGATAGGGCTTTCCAAACTTAAGTGGCAGTGAAGACTAGCGGCCGGCACTGCAAGTGGTTGTCGGTGTGGTCGCTCTAAGGGTTTCCCCCCGAATAAGGCGTTTAGCTAAATTGCGAATTATAATGAGTCAATATCTCAGGGAAGGGCGAGTAGTGGCAGCGCAAGAGCCTTTGACTTAAGGAGAGGTAGTGGGGAAAGAGAGAGTGACGTACTGCCGGAAACACATTGTCCATCAGCGCTGTGGCAAAGTGAATATTTGGAACGCACAATAGTTTATATACCCCCAAGATAGAGATATAAAAAACGTTTCCGCCTTTAAATTGTGGTTAAATTTATAACCGTTCAGAGTCTTCTGAAATACTTTATATCTACATATATATGCTTTGAATAGAAAATTGGAACGATTTTTGTATGCTGCACTTCATGTTTAATGTTTTCTCCCCCGTTTAATTTCCACGGATTCCCTTCACCTCAGTCTTCACCCCTCTTCTTTTCCCTATTCCCTCCCCTTACATGGCTGGTTTCCTATCATCCCAGCCACACTGCAGTGGCTCACAGGGTTGTATGATGATGTAGATATATCTACATTTGGTTCGTATTTGCATTCATTTTCCTGGATACCACTCAATAAGCCCTGTGTGTTTCCTCCCTCTCTTTAAACTCCTATATGCCCCAATTACTCTCATCATTTCGTTCGCTTTCCTTTGTTTCTATCCTCCTTAAAATTTACATCAAAAACGCTTTTAATCTAGTCTCATCTTCTCTCATTAATTTCCAGGTAACAATGCCGTAATAAGCAGCATCCCACAGCCTATTGAACAACATAAAGATTTCAAGACTTCATAACTTCGGACATCGACCATTGAACCATGGATATAGACTGCAAGTCCGACAGGATACACCCTAAAGATTCAACAGGAGGCGAAAGCCAAGCCCCCGAGGCCAATATCCAGCACATAGGAACCTCTGCCGTACCTACTGAGAATGCTGAACCCATGGAAGTTGAAGAGACGCCTAGTGACTTAGCTGGTTCACAAGCAGCGCTGGTGGAACGTTTTGGTGAGACCAGCAACAGATTTGACGGAAATTCTTCTGAAATTGACCAGCTAACACAAGCTTCCGTGGAAATGAGCGTGTTTCAACCTGACCCAGATGTTTCGAAAGCAGAGCGGGCGGATGCTTTTGGCGAGACTCATAGAAAACTCAGATCCTCTTCTAAATTCGCCCAGTTAGTTCAAGATTGCATGGCACTAACAGACTCTCCACCCGACACATCAGGTTCACATTCAGCACGAGAGAAAACTTTTGGTGGTTCCGGTGATTTTTTCGGCGAACTCTTTAATAAATCTGGTCAGTGCACTCTTCATTCCAGGTCAATGAGCAAGTTTCCGAAAATACCAACTGTTTCTCGTGCAGCACGGGTGGAAACAGTGACAGAAGTGGACAACCAACTCCCTAGAACTTCTTCCATATCCTGCCCGAATGCCCTTGATTCCATTGCAGCAGAAGAGTCTCCTCTTAACCCAGTTGGTTCGCGGGAAGCACCAGGAAAATCAGCACCACTCCACGTCTCTTCAACAGAATCTGATCAGCAGACTCTTCATTCTTCCGCAATGAAAGATTCTCCAACTGACAAAGCCGGCAGTAATGCAAAACTCGTGGATTTAGATGGGTTCCACTTACGATTCCATGGCTATCTCATTAAAGCACAGGAGGATTTTGATGAAGCCAAAAAAAAACAGCAAGGAACTTCCTCTAAATCCGGCGATTATGGTCTCGGAACCTCAAAAACCAAAAAGCCTTCAAATAACGAAGCTGGTTTGCTTGCAGCGTGGACAGAAACTGTTCTTGGAACAGGAACACAACTCTACGGGTCCTCTTCTAATTCTCAACATGCTATTAATTCTGGGGAAATGAGAGAGTCAGTATCTGACCCAGATGGTTTGCTTTTGTTGGAATCTTGTGGCTGTACCAGCCAAGGACTTCAACGATATTTTTCCGAATCTGATCTGCATTCTCTTGGTTTTTGTACTATGACGGAATCTCCATCTGATCCACCACTTTTGCGTGCAGCAAGGACGAAAGGTTTTCACGTGAACCATGAGCAACTCTTCAGAAACTCTCCCGCATCTAGGCACCAAACTCCAGATCTTGGGGCATACAAAGATTCTCGATCTTACTTAGCTGGTTCACGCGAGAGAAAAATAAGTAAGGAGTCATCGTCATTTAGAAATGTCAATTCGGATCTTTGTTATCCTGCCAGCTTTCCCACGACGAGCCAACAGTGCTGGAGGCACAGTTTTTGTTGTATACGTTTTAGAGGGAAAGCCGGGGGACATGGAGATGAAGGAAGATGCAAAAAGCATTTCCAAAACAAGTACAACCTGAATGTCTTGACTCCGCCTCCCCCGGAGTTCGAGAAGCATTTCAAAGAACTTTTCTCGAGACGCCCACCGCGTTTCCAGCTGAGAGAAAGACATGATATATCCAGGACTCTATTTATCCAGGCCGCTGTAAACCGTTTCGTGAAGAATAAACGGGAGCACCCGGATCGTCCCACGGTATAGACACAGAAGTTAATGTACAGCGAGATTGCAGACCGTCTTCCTTAAAGACGGAAGAAGAACTGTTAACAAAACCTGAAAAATCGTATCCAATGCATGGAGTTTTTTCACACTTTTAGAACAGTATCCAATACACCTGATTTGAGCTGGTGTGATAAGCATTTTAAAGAAGTCACAGTTCATTCCTTAATATATGCTAATGCGCATTGTTCAAAGAGGATTTATTTTCCACTTGTTTTTGTGGGAGATTTTGCCTCCACATAATGTTATTAAGTGAGTTCCAATGTTTCCTTTGATCGAAAATAATTCCTCCACGAGAAAATTTGGAAAAAATACGAAAGTTGGAGCTTTGTTAGGATGAAATTTATAACTTCTATTGCACATGTAAACCGACTAAGCGTGAATATGAACGGTCATATTGAGACGCATTCATATGAACAGTCGTCTTTTTTCCGTAAGTAGGATTTTTTATGCTTGAATATTTGTCGCAAAAATGAATTTATGGGGTAGGGTTCAAATAAAGAGACAGTGCATTGGGCATTTTGTTAAGGCAAAGTTGCGATCATTGCTTTCTTCTTGTTCTCCATCTTATAAAGAAATAAAACGAAATAGAAATGTTAGTAATAGACACAACCACCTCACACTATACTGCTAATGTATGCCCTAAAATTGATATAAACTTGACATGAATATGGGTCTGTTTCTAAAAACTACAAGTCCACAAGTTACAAGTGGGAATCTTACAAGTGTGACTTATATAAGTGTTTCTAAGTAACGAGAACGGATTATTTGTTAATTCTCCACAAGTAAACAAATATTTTACAAGTGAAAATGGCGGACGCCATTAATTCCTTATTTAGCTATTACTTGAACCCTGCAAGATATTTTGAGTGTTTCTCATGCCATCTTTCCTAGAGTCCATGAAAAGTTGCTTAGTGTTTATAAATGCGGGATAATCTGAATTTTTAGTGAACAGTTCACATTAAAATATCCCAAGCGAGGACGAGTCATCCGTAAAACTTACACATCGCAAGAAAAAGTCGTTTATTCCGTCACATGAATTGAAACTTTCACTCGAAATGAACGTTATGCACAGTTGGTGTATGCCAAAATATCATGTTGTGCTGTGTTTATCATTCATAGAAGAGTACGTGCGATACTTCATACTTTATGGTAATGAGAGAGTACGTACGTTTACTAGCCTTTTTGAATGCCGTATTCTTAGTGTGTTGCAGGAGATCAATTAATAAGCTTACGTATTTTTCCTGAATATGACCTAGTTTTGTTGTAATTAATTAATTTTTTATCCGTAATGTGTACCTACTACACTACTGCCTATTACTGTAGTGGGGATGTGGGCATAATAAATAATGAAAGTGGGGATGTTGGTATAAATATGATGATGATTCTGTCCAAATAACGCCTTTTCATTGTTAATGAGAAACGCATCATTTACTTTTGTGATAGGAAGTGTTCGAGAGTTCTCGTGTCGCAAAGCCTTAATGATACTGCTCTTTATGAAAGAGTTTAATGGTTTCGCAATAAATAATTATCAGAAAGTTCTTCTTGAAAATTATGCGATTGTGATCGAAACCAACCAATAGCAATTTAAAAAATGAGTGTAAACGTACTACATTCATAATTATTATGTGCCCTCGTTCTACTATGAAACGCCATCTAGCAATTGGTATATATACGGATGTATAAGATATGATTTCACCTGATGATGGTGTTGTACACCGAAACCGGTAATTTTTAAAATATATTCTTGTGGAAAATTGCCAGTCATTTTCATTTATGAAACGCCATTATTCCCTAGATTGATACTATATAAAGGAAAGGGGCTAAGGATATAATAATACATTCATGAATAATTCGTTTCCATGCTATCTCCATAAAAGTGCTGTTAGAGCTCGGTAGCACCTAAAGTAAGTGGAAAAAGTTTGAAATATGGGATTTTGAATAAAAGTTTACTGTACTTTTTCTTAGACTTTAGATTAGTTTATATTACGAATTTCATAAAAGGTTTCATACTAATTTTCCATAAGATAAGGACGTTTCTAGGGTATGAAGAAGACGAATTTACCGGAGTAGAATAAATGTAGAATTTAAATCAGACGACGAATTCATTGAGAGATTCAGAATGATTGCAAACAAAATGGAACAACTTATAACTCAGATAGGTAACGATTTTCAGTGATCACCAAATAGGGGAAAGGCACTTTCTCCAAAGTTAGCTCTATTTATTGCTTGGCACTGACAAGGAAGTGGTGCACAATATCATGCGGTCGGTGATATGAATGGTGTTTGTAAGGCAACAGTCTGTTGGTGTGTCAGAAGGATTGTGAACGCTGTGAACAACATGTTTATTTTTGAAACTGATGATCTCAGACCTGACCTCGTGGAAATTATGGATATCCATGATGAGAAAACCACCTTTGTTATTTCCGCAAACTTTATTACGCTGGCACAAGAAAGCGATTCATATCACCGACCGCATGATATTGTGCACCACTTTCTAACCAGTGCCAAGCAATGAAAAGAGCTAACTTTGGAGAAAGTGCCTTTCCTCTATTTGGTGATCACTGAAAATCGTTATCTATCTGAGTTATAAGTTGTTCCATTTTGTTTGCAATCATTCTGAATCTCTCAATGAATTCGTCGTCTGATTTAAATTCTACATTTATTCTACTCCGGTAAATTTGTCTTCTTCACACCCTAGAATTTTCCTCCTCGAAAACTATATTCACACATTACATAATGTCCATTTTCCCTGGTTTTTCGTAGTGATCTTAGTGACGTGGTGACGCTGTTACGTTGCAAGTCGCTGTTTATTTGTTTTCACAGTTATTCTTTCCAAATTACTCACCTCGGAGGACTAGTAGAAATCTTTTTACAAATTGACCTTGTAGCTTACAAGTCCATTTGAGAACCAGAATGTGTTTTAACCATGAACACACTTGTGAATAAACACTTGTTACTTGTGAAAAGGACTTGTAACTTGTGGACTTGTACTTAGCAGACTTTTACATTTGAGAAAAAGGATTTCACTAGTTACATGTAAATAGACTTTTAACTTGTGGACCTGTAGCTTTGAGAAACAGGCCCCAGGTAATAAAATGTTTCTATGTTAATATGCATATCCTCCTTATCTGTTGATTGTATCAATGTTAATAATTTTCCAGAAATATGAAGAGTAATTAAAGTTTACGCGAGCAAATGTATCGTTTTTATTTTGTGAAATAAATATTACTCCTTTAATTTAATTTCATAATTAGGTATGAATCACCGGAATTAAAAGAGGATTCGCTGGAAACACTGACTTCTAAGCAAATTATGTTTCTTTTGATGAAATAAAAATATAAAAGGATATAAAATAGTAAAAAAGGTAATCCATTAGCTTAGCTTCGATGTAATTGTAATATTTTTTGGGTAAAGTAATTTTTTCCTAAGGCTTAGCATCCCTCATTGGTTTAAAAAATGTTCGCTGCCTAACGTTGCTGAACTGGGAAAAAATGTAATGCGCTCTAGTTTTTTGATCTATCCATTATTTTCTGAGATAAAAGAGAGCATGTAACTCTCTTACGTTAACGTTTATTCAGCCTAAATACAGATAACTGTTGTAATAGATACATTTCATTTCATTTTATCTCTAACCCTAGTCACTTGCGGAATTAGGGTAATGTAAGTTGGCATGGCAAGATTTTCCGTAATAAGAGACACGAAGATGTGAATATTTTGAGTGAGTTTATGACCACAACTATACAACTATCTACCTGCCACCAACACAGATATCTAAGCCCTGAATGGAGAAAAGCCACCCAGGCAGGAGTCAAACGCGAAATCCCAGAATTAACGGAGAGTATGAAATATAGAATGACACCCCTCTTTTGTAAAAGCCTTATCTTAGCAACATATGTAAATGGGCCAATTTTTGTGACTGCCAGCCGAAGGGTTGAGTAGAGCTCTTGAAATATTATTCATCAAAAAGCACCCGCAAGAAGGGATCAGGAATCCGCTAAAATATATGCCAAACGCTTGGTTTTTGAACTCACATTTTCTAGATAGAGAGCCAGTAATATCCCCGTAACAGCAACCTAGTGCTCTATATGCTGGAACTGTTATGTACAAAATGCTTGATGGAAAAAGTGGAAGTTCACATGTTGAGATGTCAAGCAATCGATGTCTGCGGGACAGGCGTAATAGTTTAAAAGAGGCCTTTACTCTTTGATCCATGTAAAAACTGAAACATGGAGTATCTTCGGGAAAATAGGTGCGTATTTTAGTAGCATTATACGTTTTCGAACAATTAACCTCCATGGTAGACGAGATGTAGTGCGCACTTCGTGATAGAATAAATACGGACGTGAGACGGCTCAAATATGATTTCCCCATAGCAGCACAAATATCTAAGAGATCAAAAGTGGGTAATATCTCTTAGCTCTCAAATCTTACATTTCGCTCAGATTTCAGAGACATTGAAGGAAATATTTTAGAGAAGACACGATACTTAATAAACGACCGAAATCTCAGTTGCAAGAGAAGGAGAATTTCACGGAATGATTTAACTCATAATTTAAGACGGCAGGAGAAGTTCCATCGATAAGACGAGGGGATAACAGGATAAGCGGTGCTCTTAAGGGCTTGTTGCGTGCAGAGACATTTAAAAAATCCTAAGCGAATGTAGGTCAAGGATTTCCGTAGACATGTGCCCACCGTACATACGGGTTGTGAGAGGCTGGTAGTCTTGGAGACGGGAAATGAGAAGAATGAAAAGCAACTAGAGAAGAGCAGGAGGGCTTCTCGGGTTCATCCACAGTGGATATTAATGGATTTATTCATTATTCTTTCCTTTATAATCTCATCAACCCTTTTTCCTATTTCTTTTTTCCAACCCTTCCAACATCCCCTTGTGCCATTCTTCTCTTTAAAAATACCTGCTTTGTCTCGGGAAATATCCCGAGTAAATCTGTCGTTATCACTCCAATTTTCATTCTCATCCGTGATTCGTCCAATCAGAGCTCGTTTCCCAAACCCTCGGTCTTCAAAAGTCCGATTCTTTCGAAAAGAAGAACTGGGAGGCGTGTCATTAAATTAGTATGAACGCTAACTGAAAAAAAATCTAGTTCCACAGGGGTTCTAGTTCTTGAATGGTGGGGTGGATCAGCTGAGAGGTAAGAGGGGATAAAAGAAGAAAAATCAAGAGCATCTCCCTTCCAGACGCAAACAAATTCTGGTCTAAGTATTTTCTTGAACTCACAGGATCAGAAACAGATACGCCGTCTCATTTCGCACTCCATCACTCCCAAGAAAGCCTAAAAAAATAATGGTTTGCCCGAGCATATGAGTGACTCTACGTACCCTCGTTGAGCAAAAAGGATAATAATCCCCAAATATTTTTTTAAGGAGTGGACTACTTGTGCTACAGAATAAGATAAAAATCACAAGTAGGTTCATAATCGATCTAGATGTTTGAAAGTCTTTGTTCAGGTGACACCATATGGACGTCTGAGAAATCAATGATAATGGAAAATCCCAACGCTAGTGGAGTATTTTCTTAAGTGATCTCCAGAAACGATTCGTAATAAATTAATTTGCAATTCGAAGAGTAATCCATTATTCTATCAAGAAAAAATCTATGTTTAAACTTTTTTCTTATTCTCTTGTGACCCTCCACAACTTCATTTAATGTAGTTGGCAATGCTTTTAGCATCTGACCTCATCGTAACTGCTTGCTTTTAACTTCAAGAAATGTGTATTGAAGCGCCATCATATTAAAATGTACATAGATAATGTGAGGTTACCCAAGCTTTTACCACACTTATTTAGATGAGCTACTCGTAGTAAGTAGCTTGCGGGAGCCTCGTTTAAGTAATTATTTATAGCTAATTCATGTTGCATACGTTAGTGACGGAAAGATAGAATATTAGGTTTAGGTATTGCCCAGGTAAGGGAGGGATTTTGGTTATGAAAAGTATCGGTTCGGTTTGTTTAAAATGAGTTTTTGCGTCTTAAATAAATATGGATATGAATTTTTCCGTGCTCACGAAGAGTAACTTTGCGCTTATATTGATGCAATCAGAATTTAATTGGTTGATTTTGTAGGATATTCGTGTTAACTTTAAAAGCTTGAAAGTATAAGCAATTAATTCAACTGATAGAAAAACAAGCAAACATTTTCGATGATACTATTCAACCTTTCTCGGAAGCAGAAAGACAGTTTTTAATTTTTATCTGAAGAAGGATGCGTTATGGCTCCGAATATCAATAAGTACCTACGTCAGAAATTTGTTCTTTTTGCATTATATTACTTTTCCATCAAGTATTATCCGGAATAATGTGGTATAAAATGGTCTTACATCGCATGATTGAAGGTTGAATCAAAAAACGTCGCTAGATTTTGAGAACCGTATGCCCTATTACATCGTATATTACATATCGCAATCATTACATTTCATGAAATCGAAGATCGCGCTATGTCATATATTTCATTACATCATATCATACCACTAATCATAAGATCATCAGCAATGATCAATCCAAAGATTGTCTTTGTGCAGCTCTTCACTCTACTCCCCTACCAGCCTATTGTTTGACTTCGACGTAAGTCTTCACTTAAAAGCACTTCAAAATTTGTCTGATGTATTCCATTCGTCGCCTTCCCCTTTTCTATAAATTCTTCAAATTAATTTCTCCTTTCATCATTTCTTTCCATTGACTACAGTGTAACAAAATATTTCCTTTAAATTTGTCTCTTCTTCTTATCATTGTTTTCATTATATTTATTTCATCCCCAACTCTTCGTTGGACGACGTTGATAGTGATTCTCTCCGTCCATTTGATCTCCATAATTCTATCATTCTCCAATAACACCCCATCTCCATTGCTTTGTAATGCATTCCATGCTTGGTGTTCCTCGGTAATTCTTCCTATTCATTTCTCGCTATTTTATTGTTTCGAAGAGAATGTTGAATCACGTGAACTGACGAAATATCGCGAGACATCGCCGATCCCCGGTATTTAATATCGCAATGATGCATCTCCGGCATACCGCATATTACAGCCGCCACTTAAACCCTTCCCCCTTCGCCCCTGCAAGCCACCGTCGAACGCACTCTCGGCCTGGTCTGAGGCCCTACGACGACTGTCCCCGGTCACCAATCGACGTGATAAGCAACAGAATGCCATAGGTATATGGATGCCGTGCCCATTATAATGTGAGTTCGCAAGAATAAAACATTCATGGAGAGATTATACAAAATGTAATAGAAGCCAAATGCGTGATAGAACCAAAAGGGAGAAAAAAATTTCGTTATGCACAAAAAAACAAGAGACCCACGTCTTGTATCAAAATATATAGGTGACCCAAGACGATCTCTGGTCAAGAGAAAGTCATAAAAAATGTGGGTCTACTACCACTGAAATATCGGGCACCATTACAGGACCTTTTTTTATTTATAGTTGTGGCAGTTACACCTAAGGCATTCGCTTTTTATATATTTGCATATTTGTTTAATTAGTTCTCAGAAGAATAACATATCGCAATTATTTAAAATACATATGCCCCAATGGGTGTAGAGCGGTAAAAAAAGGGCACCAAAGACAGTAGGGGTTTCTTCTAGAATCATAGGCAAGTGTTTCAACTGCTATTCAGTCATTATGTACGCAATCATCATGTTACTATGTGTATTTTAGGTGCACTCTTCTTGAGAAAAGATTTTTTATTTAGCGGCTGAGCTTCCTTTTTTAGCAATTTTATTTACAGAAAAGTCCTTTCCTTCATATAATATTATGTAAGAGTGGATGGAATAAGGAAGACATAAAAGAATGGGGCAGGTCAGGGCTCAGAATTGCAAACCAATCTGCAGCAAATCATTATTTTAAATTGATGACTATTGATGATCGTAGAGACCTGTTTAACCACCATCGCCATCATATCCGATTTCGGTGCAACTACTCCCACTTTTTGCCTTTTTTGACTCTTCCTACTTCCCCACTCCCTCCCCACAACAACAACCTGCCCTTCACTCATTTTGTTTACTCGCCGACCGTGCATTTCCTCTCCAGTTGAGCTCAAAATCCCGGATCAGTTGCCCGGATAAACTTCGAGCGCTCCTTTTTAATTCCCCCTCAAACTGATCGCATGAAATCCTCCATCGAGTTGATTCCTCCTCGAGTTTCGGGGCGATTTGCTTTGATTCCGTTCGCTCTGGCGCTGTGGACGGATTCGTCCGTGATTTTTTTTCCGTGATCGGGCAACAGGGCCAAGGTTTTTTTTATTCGTCGGAACCGATAAACCAAAAATCCTTACGCGAATGGCATGCATCCCCACCTGTTTCCGAAGTGCTTTTCGTGCCGCAGGTCGATGGGTCGCCGGCAAGCAAACACGGTGTATTCCTTCCTTTATCAAGTTCGAACGTGATGATTGATGTGCTAAATCCCGACGGATAATGGTCTCCGACCAGACTACGGAACGGAATAAAATTTTAAATTTTATCGATGAAAAAACTGGCTCGATCACCCCGACGATTAGGTTGCTCCCAATGGACCTTTCCATAAATGATGAGTACTCTCGGCCCCAACTGAAGTGTGACATTACGCTCATTCTCTTTAATCCTCACCTTTCGTCTACAGGTGAAGAAATGGCCAGCTTCCGATCAAAGCTCTAATTGAGGTCTCCCACTTAGATGCGGCGCAACAAGGTTTTATCTGAGAGGCGCCTTATTTTCTATGATTATTTGACTTTCTGAAAACGATGGCGTCTTCAAAAATTGCAATGGCAATGGATGATGCTAATATAAAATAAAATTGGTGACTAGAGTAATTTAGCAGAACGTTGCCTGAATTTTTTTCATTATTTAAATTCGTCAAGTTGATACCATTCTAAATTATAGAATGTATTATTAACATAAGGGCTAAAATTACTATGGTTTCATTTTTAATGTAGTTTGCAACTATAAAATTAAACTGGAGCTGATAATTCAGCAATGCGTCATCAAAGGATCTTGTGCCATATCTCCTTCACCAAAACATCTTCCCAAGTATGGATGCTACTGCCAAAACAAGATTAAGATTTTCTAAATGAAAATAATTTACTCTGGATATCTAAAAGAGAGCTTGCAAATTATGTAAGCAGTGAAAAAATATGGCGTTGTAATACTCCTTGCCGACACCGCTAAATTACGATTAATTGAGAAAACCAACTAATTCAGATTTTTTCGTCTACACCAATCAAATAAGACTAAATAAAACATTTGGTAGCCAAATATCAATGAAATATTTTTTCGAAGAAAAAAAACCTTTGGTATCAAACCCATTAATTGGTCTCATAAAATGTAAATGAAATAGAATCTAGCAATGAAGAAAGAGGCAATAAAATAATATCAACGGGAGAATTTCGCGAATGGGTGCTTCTAATGGTTGCTCAGATAATTCAACGAATATATCATTCAGTTGAGAATTAACTAATAAGTCTCCGCCACGAAATGTTTAGTCACTTAATTTGCTAAAACATCAAATTCAAATTTCAACTCTGTACCTAATTGTGTGGCGGGGCTTATTCCCCTAGTGTACGAGTAATTTCAAGAGAAATTTAATCCTTAAAGCATTACAGAAATTGCCGACTATCACACCATTTCGGTTGGCTGGACGCCTAACGTAAAGACCAACGTTCAATAGTCTATCTCAGAGGCAAATCGTGATAAGTTATTACTATATCATAACGTTAACCTGAGCTCACGACTTAATGGCTACGTTATATGATTATTCGTGAAATTGACCAAAGATTCATCAAAGGGGGTCCTGCGTCCTTATCGAGTTAAGGCCGCAAGTTGGACTATATGCAAATCGACTGACTCACCAACGAACCTTGCCGTAGTGACTTAATTTCTCGTTTGATGGCCAATTTCTCCCATGAACTACACCTCATCGCTTCTTGCCTCCGCAAATTTTGTCCAGATTGACCATTACCTACTCTTCTGAGCTCCATCGAAAAAATAATAACCCTTTGATAATGAAAAAATAAACGTTCCCTAATTCGCAACGTGAGGGAAAGGGGGACGGTAGAAGGCGAGGGTTGGAGAAAGTGAGATAAAAATAAAGTTATTTAAAGCGTGAATTTCGTGTCAAAGAGTTTGATGTATTTTTTATCAGGCCACCGTGCTAACGTCCCTAAATATTTTTTTTCATTTCCCTTGCTTCATAATTGATGCAAATAACCTAGTTCGAGAGCGCCGCACACGTCACAATGTTCGTGCGAATAATTCGCCATTACCCGGACATTAATTCTAAATTCAATCCGCGTAGTACACATTGGTTTGCATTTTTATTTCGACAGACGTTCATTGAAAAAAATGAAAGCGAGTTGAATCATTCACCAACGGGGTTCACATGCAGGGCATCTCCGGCAATGCGTGAGCGTAGCAAGCCACTTTCAAAATATAATGGTTCACATTTACGCTGCTATGTCGCGCAATACGAATCGGCATACGTGACAACAATCAAAGTGGCATATTATAACTTAAAATAATTAAACTTAATAATAACTTATGAATTAATCCTATTCTATAAAGCGAGCACTAATAATTGTATACACCTACGTAAGTGCTATTAGATTATTTTATCGGAAACTGGCTATCTGATCAGCCCGAATGTTGGCATTCACTAGTTTTGCACTATGAGGAATCGATTGTTATAGGTCCCATATCCGCGAGTAAACTCTGTCTTATGCAGAAGTAAAATGGCCAAAATTGCCGTATGATATGCATAACGGCTATTTCGATTACTTTACTTCAGCTCCGCAGGCACGCTTCACTTATTAGTTCATTTATTTTATTGCTAAAGATGCCCCGTTGAAGACATCCGAGACGCGACTATTATTTTAACAATATCATCAAGGCCAAAGTTATCACAGGAGAAAATTCAGTTCATATCCCAGGAATCACCTTAGAATCTAGCAAACATCAGCTTGGATGTACTAAGCAAATACACCCGCAAGAGCAGGTTTTGCCATGATGATTCACAAGGCTCAAGGCCAAACGTTTGAATTTGTGAGTATATATTTACTATTAGCAGTTTAATTGCACGGAATTCTATATCTAGCTTTATCCCGAGTCAAAAGACGAATCAATTCAACCTTGCTTATAACACCAGAAAACCCTCGTCATAGTCGAAATGTTATGTGGAAATAAGTGTTGAATAATTTGGATTTCCGCAGCCAGTGGCGAATATTTTTCATTGGAATCCCAATCCCAAATTGGATGACATGTGGAGAGCAATTCATGTGTAGAATTCAGCACGTCGGATGGGACGTTAATCTGTTCTCCCACGACGTCTTTCGAAGAATAGGCTAATGCCGATACTGGGTTTCTCTCCACTCTTCCTGCATTCCCTAAACGATCGTTCTCTTGCCTACCTCTTTTCAATAGTCACGTTGCTTGTCACTTTCTATCGTAATCATTGCTTAGCTAGGTAGCCGCAGGAGCAGTATGATCACAATCATGTTGGGAATCGGGTTTGTGTTATGGCGTATGTGACGTTCCATCGCGAGGGTCAAGGTTCGATTGCCGTCGGTGGCTTAGATATTCCACTGTGATATCGGTTTCTGATTGGCAGCCATGCGGACACTAATTTTAATGCAGTACTCTGTCCTTCGAATGGGACCTACCCACCTATCCTCGATGGCAGAAATGGCTTCAGCGGTCGGTCCCCCTTCCAAAATTGCCAACCAATCATAAAATTAGGAAGCATTGTATAAAGTAGAGAGAGGACCACCGCTTCTTAGACAAAGGTAAAATACGTTGTGTCTTAGAATAACGAGCACATTACTCATATATTTAAATTAAAGATTAAATCAAATTGTTAATAAAAGCAAATGAATTTAGACTCCTATGCATGCATTTCGGTCATCCAGATGACCATCTACAGGAAGAAATTAAATCTCGTATACACGTGCGTGTAGTCTGAGGCTCAAAAGTCCAAGTACTCGGAAAGTAGGTTTACCTTTGTTGGTGCGGTGATGTCATTATGCACAGTATTGCTATGCTCAACTGGAAGTGGCCATGACTTATCTATTGGCCTCGGTGCAAAGAAATTCTCGACTACTTCTCAAGTCTCCGGTCGCGCCTTCGGGACATCGAGAGCTCGCACTTAGCTACAGTAGCAACAGGTTCACTTCAAACACAACTCTTAAAAGAAGAACCAGATAAATATATCACAACCTGAAGCGTATCACAACCACAATACAATACGATTGTGAAAGGAATGCAGAGAAGAAAAAATAGAAAGTAAGATATAAGTACAGGTACATGGTCCAAATCAGGAGGAAAGTACGTAGGAAACAACATCAGGGTGTAAAATAGTAAGCATTTGATGTGAGGGAATGGTGGGCTGCAGTGAACCAATGTATAAAAAACAGATTACAATGAAACAAAAGGATTATTATGTTTTTGCGTTCTGCGTGGTAATTGTATCCAAAATCTTGAAAGTGCGCGTTCATAATTTTTCCTAACTTTCTCAATAATGTACCCGTTATTTGAGTAAAACCATAGAGTAAGTAATATGCTTACTCTATGGTAAAACGTTCGAGACCATAACAAAGGAAGCTTATTTTAGGGTAAACGCGTCTAGTTATCAGTTGTCCAACGTGTTTTCTCTCTCTACTGAAGACTACGTTTGAGAGTGATGATAATCTTTCTTCACCTTTCTAATCCTCTTCTGTAACTATACCACCTACCTATTATTGCTAAGATGTACTTCCGTAGTTCATATTTTTCTCTGTCCTTAGCTTCCGTTTTTTTCATTAAATCTCCATTCACATCATTCACTGCTTCCGTGTTGCATAACCAATAATTCCATGGGTGGGAGGCTGAGATATCGCCAACTTCGCCCACTTGCAGCCAGGTGAGCGAGGCGCAACATTTCCCGGCACCTGATACACCACCCGCTACACTTCACACGCGTTAAATCCCTGCACGTGAGCCCAGGCTGACTCAATCACCACCTACGAGTGTGCACCCTTTTCACATCCCCACGGTTTCTCCTCATGAACTTGCAAAGTTAAGCTCTCATTGCACGAAACCTACATGATCCCGCACGAGACTGAGTGCGTTCATTACCTACTACGGAACCTTGTGGGATAGGATCTGACCAGGCGGTGACAAAATAATGAACATGAAATGGGAGAGATATATATGTCAGGATCGACACGTTTAAATTACATTTTTTTGCACACGATAAGGGAGCACAATAGCAATGATCGAAGCCTCCAATAATATTTACCTATTTGATTTATAAGTGGTAAGAAAAAAGTGCTGTTTTCATGATCTTTTAGCCAGTGCTCAACGTCCAATTAGGATGCTAATTGATTTTAATTTTTGCGTCAGTAATTTTATCATTTGTAATTTTTTTGCATTTCAGCATGACCGTCAAGGTATGAAGACGAGACGGACTATCAATTGATAGACTAGACTTTGTTTTTGTGTTTAATAATTTATCATCATTACTAGAACCTCATCCCGCTTGAAATGCCCCACATGGTTTTTTTGTGCATGAATTATTAACACACAGTATCCATGAATTAATGCAAGTATTAGAAAAAATAATCGATAGTAATATCTCTATTCTTATGATTCTTAGTTTCTGGTTTGGCCGTGCATTATTCTACTTGCTTTTGTTCACCGCATATGGGACAGGGGAGCGAGTTGCAAATTAGCAAGTTAAACCCACGATGGGAAAATGAACTTTGCTAATGACGTATGTTGCAAACTACCATGTTAAAATTGGTATGAGCCACTAAACTTAACTTATAAAACGATGAATTGGTGGTAGACTGATGTGGGCACAAAACAGATGCTTATCAGTTGGCTGTAGTATCGCAATTAATATTTCCTCGTTGAGACGCTTGGATTGAGAGCTTCACTGAGCCCAATGAGATAATTATACATACAGTTCAAACCATGAAATACACGGTTACCGCCTATTTCCAGAATTTGTACTTGAAAGTGGATTAGTATCGTTGGATGATGTCATGTATTGTCACGTACCTGGCACATTCGTTTTTATAAAAGTCTACTGGAGGACGAGCCGAATTATAGGATGGCCGTGTCCTTTGGAGATCAGAGTAGTATGGAATTCTATGAGTGACATCAAGCGGAGGGATACTTACACGATCGCCATTGAACTTTATTTTTATTTTTGATGTTGTTGTATCTAGGAAGGACGAGATGATGCGTCGTCCTTAAAAATTGCCGAAAAAGATAATTTACCATTAGATTCGCTTTAAATCGGAGTTAATTCCTCTCCTAACCTTTTAAGCACTGCTTTATATTATATCTTGCCATACAATTTCCGCAATTTTTTCTACTATACCAATTCTTAGCATATATTATTCGCCAAAAATCACTGACCACATGTTGAGGATTTCAAGTTTTGTGCCCAAGGACTTGGACCATAATATGATGGATGCGCGGAGTCATCATTAAATAAAATAACATCAGGAGCGATCAATTTGAGATCTCTGTATGCACCCTGAGTCGAGGATCCTGTCTTATCATCTTCCTCACTACTTCCTCTTTAGTCTTCATCTCTTTGCCTATACCGCCTTTGTACATGTACATATATATTTACTTTTCGGGTGATATTGAAGCTATAGAATCTCCTCTGCCTCCTAAACTCTAGTCACCATTGCATAAAAGTTCAAATCCAAAGAGTTGCACATATTAACAAAAAATATAAATTCAACGCACAATATAATGTAGGTATAGACGTATTTTTGGGTAACAATCAAAGAAAAAATGATACAATAGAGCAATAGAAATGAATTTATTGGTTCGTATATATAGATGTCTAATGTTTGTACATGCATACAATAATTTGAGTTGCTGTCGGAGTGATTGGTCATTTAAATTATTAGATTAAGCAAATTAGCGATATAATAGTAAGGAATCGTGTTTAAAATAAAATTTATTAAAGGGCTTAGTATTTTCTTTGGAAAAAGGATGACAAGGATTAGCGTTAACATTTAATTACTTCTTTTATCACAGTATTTCCAATGAAAGAGGAGGGTTGGCATTACTATCCAGCTATTATTTCCCACTCATCAAAAAACGTAAATAAGATTTTGTCACGATATTTTCTACGCGCGCTGAGAATGTTCGAGTTTTACCGGCTTAACTTTCATGAAACCTCCCCCCTCTTCCGCATCCAATTCATCCCCACCCTATACATCTCGTAATCCCCACCTTTACCTCTCCAACCCCTCCGCCCGAACCCTGCCCTCAACCCCTAATTCCCTCCTCTTTCCCCTTCAGTCGCGCAAAGACCCCTTCTCATCTCAACGCTCCCTTTCATCTATCCCCATCCCCCTTTTGCCTCACTTTTGTTTTTTTTCATAATCTCTCCCCTTTTTCTCACTTTATTTTCTCACTCACTTTCTTCACTCATCCGCTCCAACCCCTGCTCACCCCACACCGACCCTACCTTCCCCGTGTGCCCCGTTTCCACTGCTGTCGTACGCATTCCAGCGTTACCAAGCTAAATGTATTTCCATGACTTATATTAGCACATTTTATTAGCAAATAGCTATTCTCAGGGCAAAAAGAGTTAATACAACTGGCAAAGAATCACCTTATTCTACATCAATTACTTAATGCACAGATATCATAGGATGGCTACACTTAGAAATAACATCACATTTGAAAACATTTTAACATATTCCTTCTTCCCGCTTTCTTACCTTATAATAAAATATTATTTAACCACCTTTATTCATTGAGCAGATATTACGTCATTTCTGAAAGAATTATGGAAATTTATACCTCAATAAACAGAAATTTGGTGAAATCAACACATTTACGGGGCTTCCATCGTAAATCTGAGATGCCCCCAAAAGGGCTCGCAACGAGAAAGTGAATATTAACAAGCTAATAAGCTAACTTAAAGTGCAGTTAAAATTTCCTCAACCATGTGGCGTTATGCAATTTTGAGAATGGTTTTAAAAGCTGAATGTCTCTGCTCATTCACTAGATAAACAGCCTTACCTAACATTAACACCTAAATTGATAATTTTTCCATCATGTATGCCTCTACGATACCAGCGTTTGCTATGGTAAGTTCTCAAAACGGACAAACGTCAGCGGCCGTCACCCTCTGGGAGAGCGGTTGGCAATCTGTGGTACACACCCCCTAAGAAGTTCGTGATAGGTGTTTTAAAGGGTACGCAAAAAACATTTATGTGAATAAGATGAACGCTAATCAAACCGAATACAAAACGAGAAACTCAGGCCTGGGAAAGATACACACGAGTGAGTGAAATGCACACACATAAGCATATACCCATTACGCCGTTCCCTTTCGGGGTAGGCACAGTCAAAACAGTTTAAACCCTCGGCGTCAGGCCAACGGAACTGGCTAGATTTAAAAAAATTATTTTCCCCAAACTTTCCATCCCTTGCAAACCATCGCTTCTGCCACAACTCTGCTTATTAGTAGTGAGGGGGTTGTTGATAATAAATGAGGTTATTGATAGATTTGAAAAACAAAAGTATCGACGGGACTGCTCCACAGCAACTGAGTTTTAAGACAAATAAATTGATACTAATTGGATAGTATTTATTTATTAGAAGTTGAATGACATCATAGCACATTCGTCGGCAGTCGGCATAAGTCGGTTGTTTTCGGAACTAGTGATTGCGACCGTACAAAGGCGCATTTAACTAAAGTTTGGTACGTAAAGTGGTCGGTACACGTACCGTAGAACTTGCTGGTGCTGGCATGGGTAAACCGCTACGTCATAGGTTTTCTCCCCAACAATACACAATTGAATCATCTTATCGGACTTTTTTCCTTTTTCAATTCCCACCCTAATTCCTAAAACAACTAAGTCACACTGTTAACTCAATTGTAATATCTTTTTACAAATCTGTTCACTCTTCGCTCTTCTCGATCGATTTCCAAGATGAATCCTATTTCGGAAGGGACCCATATGCTAGCGGCACACTGCGAGGTCTCACGAGAGAAAAATAACATATTTCTTTAAATTTTCCTAGTATTGTTTTAATAAATCCCAATTTACGATAAACTGGGCCACATATTGATTTCCCGTGCGTGTTCCTAAGATTGGTCCTAAGTAAGAGTCACAGCTAAATATTTCACTGACTCAACATTTTTTCGTTTTCTTTACTGTTTAACTTTCATTGACTGTGTTATACTTTTTCCAAAACTGCATAGCTATGCATTTTTTTAAATCATAACTTCCAAGTGTTACGCCACCCGTTTATAGCTTCTAGGTTATTTATAACGCAATCCTGTCGGACTCCTTGTAACATTCCTGTACAATACTGCGTCGTCTGCGAAGAAGTGAATTTCACTCGTTACTAAGGAAGTGATTTTAATATACTAAAGGAATAATAAGGGGCCTATTACCCATTCCATGGGGTACACCTGATGTTACTTTAACTATATCTGAACTAACGGAATCTGAAACTACGCTCTATCCGCGGCAGCCTAAGGACTCTTTAATCCAACATATTATGTCAGGGTGTATTCCATATGCTTCCAACTTAACGAGTAATTTTGAATGAGGAACATTAACATAATTTTTTTTAAATTAAGAAACATAGCGTCTATATCAACGGCACGTTCTCCCAATGCGAGAATACGGTGAAGAAAGAATCTGGGTTTCGCAAGCCCAACCTTCCCGGAATCCATGCTGATTGTGTGTTAGCAAGCCTTAACTATCCATATACCCCATGATCGAATTCCAATCATATGTTCCGATATTTTGCACAAAATGGAAGTAAGGGATAAAAACTCTATAGATGTAGATCCCCTCGTCATCGTCTGACTTTGATTTTTAATGATCTTTCTCTCTCCCCTATTTCTTTGTCTCTCTCTATTTCTCACTCTCTTTGTACTTCTTCTTTCCCTCCTCTTTCGCTCTAAAACCGCTTCTCACTCCAACTCTACCCTAGCGGACGATGATGGCGTTACCCCTTCCTCGGGTGAGCTTCCGCCCCTTTCCGCCGGGGCGCACCCCAATCGCATCACTTCCGCCGTCCGGATTGGGGGCTAAAATCACCCACCCAACGCTCACGCCGACTAAACAAGCACAAACCAGGGGTTAGGTACACGAGGTTGGGTGTATGTGTGGGTGCGGGAGAAGGGGTACAGGTTAAGGGAGTATTGGGGGGGACAGGCATTCGCACGTGTGGCTGAACCTTTTGCGGCTCACGGAACCAAGTTCACCCGCAGAATGAGACTCGCGGGATGAATACTTACATATGTATGAAGTGTTGATGAAAGAATATTTTTTTTTTCAAGTATATAACTAAGGGGAAATCTCTTTATCCGCGATGCGTTTTGCGAGGGTATGTCCCACGTTAAGCCTTCTTATCGCACAGAGGCAAGCGTCTTGTACCCGAGCCAGCGCGCTGTATTTAGATTTTTTCGTTTCCCGAATGCTCAAAAGCAATTGGATCATGATGGCATCTGGGAAATTCTCATCTGTGCGACAAATGGTCGCCAGGTGGTCCGGACTGAGTCATGATTCACTGAGTGGTGTTTCAGAAGCAGCGGTGGATTGGTAGAAGAGTACCTCGTGGTCTCATGCAAGAAAAATAAAACTATATACTTTTTCTCCTCATATATACTACTCAGGTAGTTTGAACGAGATATCACTACAAAAAATAAACTCAGTGGGTATAGCCACAATGTTTAGGAAAATTTTTCATCTTTCTAATGTTCCCAAAGTTTCATCCACGTATATGGCACTGCTATCAAATAGTACACTCGTACTGAAAACAAGTGATTTTTGAAACATTAATTCCGACAGATATTTGTTCAAAAAATGTGAGAAGTATAAACCTTTAACCAAGGATGACAATTTTCATAATTATTTAGCATGTTTGCTGAGCTTTTGGGATTTGATATCGAATAATGCAGGCTTTAATTTTGTTCCCGTTATTGACACTTCGAAATATGCCCTTATTTCAATTCAGCATCAAAGAATTTTCGTTCCTGCCGTTAATCCCTAGCAATCAATTTTCTCCACCAACTGGGATTACGTTACTGACACAAACGATGAAATTGAGTAGAGACTTAACGCATTATGTCAATTATATCACTTAACTCTTGCGCATTTGAATGTTTTATCAGTTACCGCACTAATTCCATCAATTTACATTTAGGTCTTTCTTTAAAGGATAAATGCTGACCCCCCAATAAACTGAGAATAGATGCAAGTGTACATGTATCTATCCTAACATGACTGCTCCATACAATAGTAACCTAAGAACAAAACTTCATTCAATTCGCAGTTTCACTCTACTATTTGTAACTCAAGTCAACGCTTCATTGAAAATACTTTTGATAATATAGATAATTTGACGAATCTCTCGATTGTAAGTATGTAATCAAATTAATGTAAAATATAGTCCATTCAGTAATAAAATAGAAGTAGTAATGAAAGTGACTAAATTTTAAAATTCAAAGTGGAAGGAATTGAAAATAATTCGTGGATGGAGGCTTTTAGCGGTGAAACAATGGGAGTAGTTATCTTGCTGCGTAGCTAATTAAAATAATTCATGGTTGTTTGCTAGGACGTCTATCCCAAGGTGAGAAAGTAGTGAAATAATATTGCTTTCACCACAAATAACTTTTTGAGATGTTTTGCATTGAAATTGTAACGTTTTATAGTTCATACAAATATTTGCCCTCATCACGCCGTTCCCTTTCGGAGTAAGCGAGGTCAAAAAGTGCCTCCACACTGCCCTATCCTAGAACGCGCCTTTGTTTCAGTTATCCTCATCGATTGATTTATACATGTCCTCGCATTCTTAATGACTTTTAATATGTCTTCACTTCAGATCTGAAAAGAAAACCAAGAAGAAATATGTGTAAGAAATCAAGAAGAACTGTCAAACTTGGACAAAAAAACCAGCGCAAGTGAAAGGAGTTTGCTATTTTGGGAGGAGAATCACCAGAGATGAAAGAAGAAAGACATAGAAAGGCCCAAGCAAAGAAGACATTCTAACAGAGGAGAAATCAGCTGAGAGCGAATAACCACAGCCTGGAAGTAAGGAAGCACTTTATTAAATCATATATTTGGAGCATGGTCTTTAGGGTGGTTAAAAAAAATATTTTATTTCGGAATGCTATAGCACACAAAAGTTGCCATTGGTATAGACAAGAAAAAATAATGCATACAATTTTTTTTTATTTATGTATCTTCCGGTCGCACTTTGCCATTAAAGGTCGATAAAAATCGTTAAATACCATAAACTTCAATATTTTTTGTAGGTATGTAAGGGTGGTATGACTACGGTCCTATATCGCGTAAACGATTTTACAAGTATTTAAAAATGATATAAATTATATTTATATCATATATTTTGGTCGCGCATCGCAATGGAATGTTATGAATTTGCGATTTTAGTAAAATTTCAAAGTTTTACTTTTTTTTAAGGATTTTATAACAAATATACTTGTGATGCTATTCCTGTATCCAGAGGTGCTTAGAAAAAATGAACATTAAAATAATCCTCATATTTTAATACTAACCGGTCGCGCAGCCACATTAAATAGTGATTAATGCTGCGTTGGCCTTAGTTATTGTCGTGTTCTTTCGCCTGAACTTTCTATGTGATTTGAAAATTAGATAAAAGTGTTATATTTGAATACGAGCATAAGCCTGCTTCAGTAACACTATTATTTTAATTATTTTTGGCCGCGCAGCTGAATGAAATAAAGTTTCAATCATAAGTTTGGCTGTACTTTTCAAATTAAATTGTGTGAGCAGTTCTTCGCTCAGTTTGCTTTACAAAACTACCCAGAACTCATCACGGGGAGGTGGCTGAATTTCGAGTTCCACCCACGCCCTTACCAACCTACCATCCAATGACTAGGGTGTGTTATTTACAATATTTACAAGTTTAAAACATATTCAAATTTACATATTTTTTCTCTGTACTTTTTCTCCATTGTTTATAACGTAACTCATTTTTGTCCATCACTACGAATTTATATTCAGATCTGTGCGAAAAGGTAGGCATGGCTGATCTTGACAATAATCTAACTCAGATGAAACCATCTCTATCACTGTGCCCGCAGACTTCACCGGAAGCTTCTGTCACAAGCTTAACGCACCTTTCGACAGCTTGCGTATGATATGGAAATTTTTCTAAATCCATAACAGACTTAAAGTCTCTGTTTACATATTGTTTTACTTCGTCATTAGTCAGTGCTCGTAACAAAGGAGGTTTGATCAGATATTACAAGTGCCCCATTGTATAATTTCGGTGTAGCCATTAGCTTTAAAGTTTAGGTTTGGTGGCATAAAAGGTGTAATGTGATCATCTTCAGAAGTAGCTTGCCTTGCCATCAAGATTCGTCTGTACCCAAGCTCTCGAATGTGGTTTCTATTATCAATGACCATCGCATAAAGTAAAGTTTCGGGATGGGCAAAGTAAAAATTCATTTGTATAACAGAGTCTATAACTCGAAACAGCTCTTGTGGAAGATACCGTGTTGTTTGAATGGTCTGCTAAATATGTTGGTGCGTCAGTGAAATTCTTGTTTACCGTATCTACATCTACATACTACCCCGCAAGCCGCTTCAATAGGCGTGTGGCGGGGGGTGTTAGGACACCAGCCGTTTACATATAAAAAGGAAACGCTCTAATGAAATTACCCCTAGCATTTATTGAAGTCCCTTATTGTTCGGGGGGAAAACGAATTCCCATACCTATCCGTTCGGCAAAATATCTCTCTTAATTTATCGTTTCTGTCGGGCCTGGAAATATAGTGGGGTTCTAATATGATGTTCTCCGTGTCGCTCTTAAAGATATCTATTCTTAATTGCTCAAGTAATCTAAGCCTAGCGCGCAGCCTCCGAGTCTCTAGCGGCTCCCAACCTAATTCGTTTAACATCTGTGTAACGCTGTATGTACGCCCGTAGCAGTTTTTGACGAATCGCGCAGCTTTCCTTTGTATTTTATTAAGTTCCCGGATTAAGTCTTTTTGCACCGGATCCCATATGCTCGCTGCATGGTGATCCGTAATGGTAAACCACATAAGCATATACGACTTTAAAATAAAAGTGACTATTTGCCTCATATTTTCAGGACTCTTTACACTGATATATAGGTGCAAAACCCCGTTAGCGGAAGTGAGACATCTTGAGTGTGACATAGTGTGTGAGTGTGACACGGATTTAAGAATCTTCAGAACACTGCCCAGACTGGATGACTTTTGATATGTCTAGTCTAGTAAATACAATTGGTCTTTGCTGATTATCAGCCTATCTACTTCAGGAATCACACAATCGATAGGTTCAAATTCAATTACCAATATCTTTTCACACCCAGGTAAATCTTTTCCAATAACCCTTGAATTACCTGTTGGGTCTGTTGTCATACCATCTAAGTGCTTGAAAATGTGGTGGAATGGGCGTTCGTTGAAATGAAGAAGAAATGTACTCCATTCCAAAGGTCTTCTCACATACAACTCATAACAATGTCATCACATCCGATCACTTCTAATTTGTTGAGTGATAATTCATTTTCAGATTGGAAGTCGTAAATATGTACATAGCTCGTATATACATGATAGATATTGATATACATAAATCGTAGCTCCAGGGCAGGGATTTATTTTTCTTTTTCACACATGAAGTTAATACTTATTGGACACACACAGGCATCTGGATTTCTCTTGCAAGAACAGTCGTTAACAACAATCTGGCATTTGCATGCAGCAATGTCAAAAAGATAGGAACCCTTCTCTTTGAATTCGTTAAGTCTCAGTGTAAATGTTGCTTTGTTTATGTCATGATTATATGATTTTCTAAGCTTACAATATGATTCATTGTAAGCGTTAATAAGCTGGACCACTCTGTATTTCGCCACAGTTATGATAGAAGCCTTTCCATACAAACACTTAATTTTCTATGCAATTGTCGTGGTTACTTTTTAAAAGGAGGCACTCTTGTTGTTTGTTTCAACAGCCAAGTTAAATCTCTCTTGAAAGCAGCAACGGAGAACATCCTTATGTGTTGGTAGCTTGTCATTTAACAAGTCCCGCCGGTGGCCAAATGTAGGGCATTCAAAATCCTTTCTAGTTATTACACCTACTCCTACGTTCTGTGGCGCATCCATCATAGCGGTTAATACACTACTTCTAACACGCGTCTCGTCATACCGGGATTAGTCACTTTTGATGCGGCAGTGCGACCAGTTAGTATTAAAATATGACAATTATTATAATGTAATTTTTTTCTAAGCACCTCTAGGTACACGAATATAACTATAGTATCTCAACTAGATTTGTTATAAAATCGTTATAATATGTAGAAATTTGAAATTTTACTAAAATCGCAAATTTATCATGTATTCCGTAGCAATGCGCGACCAAAATATATGATATAAATATAATTTTAAGGCATTTTTAAATACTTGTAAAATAGTTTACTCGATATAGGCCTGTAGTCATACCACCTTTATATTTTTACAAAAAATATTGATAGTTTATGGTTTTCAATGATTTTTATCGACCTTTAACGGCAATTCGCCACCGGAATATATATAAATAAAATTTTTTTATTTATTTTTTCTTGTCTATATCAATGGAAATCTTGCGCGCTATAGCTTTCCGAAATAAAATAATTTTTTTTAACCACCCTAATGGTCTTATACGGCATTGACGCATGGGAAATAACAGCAGCAAAGAAAACTATGTATTGGAATCAATACATATGTGGAGTTTTCAATGAATGACCAAAGATCAAATGGACGGAGAGAATCACAAACAAATAAATTCAACAAAGAGATGGAGAGAAAAAAAGTAAATTGAAAACTTTGCAAAGGAGAGTGAAACTTATTGGACACATTTTGCAACACAAATGCCTGATGAAAAACAATATTTGAAGGAGATAATAATGGTAACAATTACAGAGGAAGACCAAAAATGGAATATATCAGATATCACATGAAAGACGTTAAAGTGAATAATTAAGCTGGAATGAAGCCGTTGGCTGAGAGAAGAGCAGAGTGGAGAGCTGCTGAAAACAAAACTTCTGATTGATGACTACTGATTATGATGGCTGAGAGTTCTGAAGAGAGCTGACTAAGACTGCCTAGTGTTCTAGCATAGACCGAAAATATAAATATCGAACTACCGATCTCAGTAGTCTGAATGATTTGGATTTTTCTCGCTCCCTTCACCCGCCATTATTGCACACTTCTCTCTCTACCCTTTTCAAAGCAAAGCACACATTGAATTATATTGTTGATATTTTGTTATCTGTCTTATACCAAAAGAAGAACCAAGAGCACCACATCTACATGTCTTTGGATCAATCTGAAATCTCTGACTAGCTGGGATAGCAGGCAAACTCGGCTCGCTTTTCAGAAATCGATTTGGCCTGCCCGATCCGTGTAACATATTGAGCTGAGTAGATCAGATTGATCGCAGATCGTTCGGTGAAATGTGTGCATAACTAACACCACTTAGCCTTAAAATGGCGTGGTAAATGCCGGTCAAACGAAGCACTAGACAAACTTCCTTTGAACTGCCTAAAAACGAATCAAACAAAGTTGGTGGTACAACCGCAGATACTTCCCATATGCTTAGTCTGGATAGGTCACTAAAATCACTTAAGTACCTGCCTTTTTCTGCATTCCCATGATTTCTATTTTTAATGATCTATTACTTTGTAGGCTGATTTCCTATGTAACAGCATGGATCATGTTGAGCGTTTTTAAAAACGCAAATTTTAGAAGTAATTCTATTCAGAGATTACCTTGATCACATGACTTCGAAAACAGAAATAGTTTCTGTAGCTGCGTTTTTAATACAGGTAATCATTACCCTGAAATCACATTTAGAGAACTTCTGGCAATGGCAATAAAAGGAAAAGTAGGAATTGTGAAGACGGAGGTACATTTCAATCGGTAAGTAAATTAATGTAGAAAGCTGGACAGTCTTTCAAACATACTGCTACCATGGAATCATTATTTTAGTTACCCTAATTTACCCGAATAAGTGCAAAAGTATACAGGGGATTCGAGAAACGAAACAAATATTGCCCCTTCCCCATGGCTTTATATCCCCTTAAGAAAATCAATCACTCACGTGTCAAGAGTTAAGTCAGCTACGTTAGAAAAGGATGTCTCACCTTTTTTCTTCCAATACATCTTAAAGATACGCCCCAGATATCCCAAATACGTCGATTAGCTGTTATATTCCTCAACCCAGAAAAAGATAAAAACCTCGCTTGGCTATTGATTGAACAGCTAGCAGAAACGGGAAAACAGCCGTCATTCTTTGGCACATCGCTTCTTGGCGTTCTCAGGAGGCAAAACGGTCGTGAAAACATCCTCAAAGAGCTCTATCTGTTCAAGGAGATATAAAAGAATACGCTGACTAAATCCGTATTTCGAGACCTCACAAAAGAAATTAAACAGTCGTTCAAGTTAAAGTGCTTAGAGAGAATGAAAATGACGGAAGGTCTCTATGGTGCACTGAAGCGTTATACAGAAATGGGAACTAAATTAAATCACAGACACCAATTGCTACAGGAAACATCTCCAAATGGTAAATCAACGACCAAGCTAACTTACTAGCGTCCAATGCGCTGTGCAATTTGGTAATGGAAAAAGCACGGCTATTTGATTACCTGGAAATAGGTTAATGTAAAAATCAATATTTGGTTGATTTCACATCCATAAGTATGACTGTGGTTCCAAGATTTACAGGCTGTAACACTACCACTCCCAATTTAATTTACTAGTCCATAAAAGCGTGGTAAATTCGCTTGTTATCTTTTTATGGCATGTTTTGAAAAAGATAGGCAATTATTTCTAATAGCATGCCAAATTTTAGAGGCTACTTCACCTTATTTAAAATATATATAAACTTAGCGTTATTTAAGCGGAAATGTTTCAATTCTATTCGGAAAAACATTCGGTGGTGTCCATCAAGTTTGTGATCTAAAAACACCACTACTCCAAATCGGAAGGAATAAAAAAACGATTCGAAAAATTAATTAAAGACGTAACTCTTTGTAACTCTGACTTATCATTGTCATGAGATATACGAGTTCAAGAGTAGGTACAAGCTCTTTGTTTCAAACATTAGGTGCTAATTACCACCTTTTTGTCAACGAGCTGTACCTTTATATCCCCTCCACAGTAATAACGACCACCACTTTTAAGTTACGCAAAGCGCTCTTTATTGGAGGGGTAAGCAATCCAGATAAATCGCCAAAAAATATTTTAACCTGGAATATTCGTCCTTGCATTTCGTGTCATTTTACTGTTGTAACAGCGCTTATCAGTGGTTTAATAATTTCTGCAACTATCGGTTACGATTCATTATCCTATTAAAAGAAAATTTACCGTAATAACAAATTATTGCCTGCCATAATAACCTAGTATTGATTTTTCCCTTAGCTTTGTAAGTGTATGTAAACGTTTAAGCCAACTATTTACGAACGTATGACGAACGATTGATCAAAATTCGGGTGTATACTTGTATGTATATCTCTGAGGCTACGGCATGACCCAGCGTGCCAACGAAGAAGCATTAGCCGTTTGTCATTATCTTTCAAAAATATTTAAACTGCAAATATTTCATACTTTACTCGCAAGTAGGTTTAATGATTTACACTATCATTTGGCATAGTAATGGTCAAAAATTGTGCAAGATAAAAAATCTGAAGTTATATGCACCAGTGTATCAAAAGTTCTCATCACTGTACCACCAAACAGAATTATGTTTACCATAAATATTTCCAGCGCCATACTCTGACGATGGTTATTTTTTTCTATTTTATTACGATCAGCGTGCGACATATGGATTTTAGCAAGGATTCCATATAAGGGTTTTCATTAGCCTCGTAATCTACCCCTTTTGTTTTATCCATAATTATTAACGCTTCGAGTGTCTTTCCTTCGTGTTGTTCAGAATTTATTGGTTAGAAGTTTACGTCATGAAAGTTGTCTAAAATATTACGTTCTTTGAGCAAATCGTCCACACGTATTCCCATACCTAATGGATAATAATTTATGAAATTCCAAAATATTTCAGTGAATTATATCTTTTTACTTGAATTCACGAAAACAGAGAACTTCTTTTCATTATATTATCATTAATTCCGAAAGAAATTGCGGATGATGCATTTTCATAATGGGGACTTGATCGTGAATGTTGGTCACGTAAATAAAACGGCATGCATCTCTTAATTGCTTACTCAGATTCTGGGAAATCGTGAACTAGTACAAGAAATTGCTTCAATATACATACATTCAGAAGCAAATCTGGTTAAAAAAAATAAATTCCAATTATCTTAATATAATCGTGCAAAAGAGGGGTGATACAGCTACTGGCCTCCAATTACTGCGATTTTTTCATGGTTTTGGCCTGATATTCCTTAAAATAGAAGACACTCTTTTCCAGGCCTTCTCACTATGCTTAAAAATTATTAAATTTACATTATAAAAATCCAATACAGGGGAAGAACTCCTTAAATATTCGTGAAAATACCACTGTTTTTAACACTAGGTTATTCTTTAGGTTTATAGTAGATCACGCAATTCGTGATACTGACAAAGTTTATCGCCTGCCTGAAGGATTTGATATTCCTGTCACTATGGTCACTCTTACTACATATCAGTCGATAATGTAAGTAACTATCGTGGTGCTCTTGGCATTATTCTAGGCCTGAATTACTTATTCCTTGTCTTTCCTCCCCACCGATAGGAAATACTTTGTGGGTTATTATCAATCAATAGACTCAGCCTATTCCTCCCTGAGCTTTATATAGTGGTGCTTAAAAGTTTTTTTAAAGTTAGGTTACTTCTTCCTCGCCTTCTCGTGTTTTAAATTCGATCTATCGGCGGTAGATCAGATGCGATGAAGCACCTTTCTTACTCTGGCATTGCTATAGTGATATTTGTGGCATTTTTTTAAGTCTACTCAGTCTCCTGGAGGACTTTATATCCAAAAACAAATTCAATGCTTAGTAAAAATTTTATGTATTACCTAGGTAAGCATATGATTGTAAAATAAAGTTTGCTCAATTTTGTACTCATACTAGTAATTAAATATAACTCAATACATCTTTTAGAAAAGTAACAGTTTCCATTTTAGTTTTATTGGTGAGCAATAGTTTTAATTACGGTAGGAATATTCCTATTCTTACTTTTCACTTCACAAAACCTCAAAAAGTGACAGCAGCACGTATTAACGTGATGCTCGACAAAGTTACTTTATGAAACTCTGACTAAGAATTAACTACTTGGTAAAATTCAACCATGAAGTGTTGAATATTACCAACGTTTTAGTTCTTGAACGTGTAGCAGCAGGACTGCAGATTTGTTTATGGTTCTATTTCTTTCTTGCAAGTTTACTAGCCACCTGATGCATAGGATATGAAAAAAATACACGTCGATCTATTTCAGCATTGCATAGGGCCCCTAATGATAAGGTTTCCAGATGATTAATTACGCTACCATCCCTCTGAAATGGTTAATAACTTATTAGCCTTTCTTTTATGCATGAAACAATGCTCTTCATAACTTCTAGTTTCTCGTTATCTATATGCACCTGAGCTCTTTCAATTGAATTCAACTTCAATAAACACCGCACACACGGTCACAATGACTGTGCAACATCGTAACTGCTCAATGCACCACAAACGTATCTACACTGCACTTCGCCATCCAGCCTTCGATTAAAAAAGAATGCATATTATGTTTAATTTCGGAATACGTATTCAATAATGCTACTTAAAACTTCTAGAGTACCTATTAATTACATGATAGCGTACAATTGGAATTTAAGCATTTTGTGATCCCACTCACAATTATATGCATTTTAGATGCTAATGTACCCGTTATATTCTATAATTAACTCTTATCAAGGATTATGCCTCACCAACAGAGTCCTTTAGTCCTCATCGGAAATTAACTAAGCTAAAATAAAGAAAACTGAAGTATGATACCAAACGTACAAACACAGAACACAACAATACAAAATGCTGAGGAGATAGTAGAGTGGTTCTCATATAATCATATTTAAAGTTAAATTATACTTTGGCAAATAATTAATAAGCAAAATTAAATGACTTTAATATTATTTTCTCCTTTCAGGGTAATGAGAAGCATGGCGGAAGCTCCTTCGATATTTATTAGGGCTTATGCCATTTTATTTTTAAAATAATTACTACAAACCACTGTAGAAGTTAATGTGAGTCATAATATTTATTTCCGTATTTGTGTTGTGAAATACCATTCTGCACCTATCCTAAGTTTTACATGACTACATCACCTTATCAAATAGCTTCCGAGTTCGAATACCAAATTTGTTAGAATGACAAGCCCATTGCCCACGACCGGGCACTGGAGGAGGGGGGAAAGAGTGCTAAAGGCATCGGAGCATATGGGAAGAATCAAAGGCGGGTTAGTGGTGGAGGTCGCTTAGTCGGGGGAGTAGGTGAGGGCTATTAAATATGGGTGGTTGAACGAGCAATCATTACATAGCTTTTTATTGTTGAGCTTTACGTATTTAACAATTTCCATGATCTCCAGAGAGTTATTTTTATTCCCTATTCCCACCCTCAGTGGGACAAAATCACTGGTGTGGCCGCTCTCCAGCAGATGCTTAGCAAAACTGGAGGATAGTTCCTCCAATCGGAAGCATCATTCATGCTCCCTGGCTCTTGTTGTAAGCGCTCGATCACTGTGGCCGATGTACACCATATTGCATCCCGGCGTATTGCACTCCAGCATCAATACGCCAGACTTTTCGAACACTTCCTTCTTGTCCTTCCCGTTTCCAAGGAGCTTGCGCCGATTCTAACGAGTGTAGTGGACTATCCTATGTTGGATTATGTTGGGCAGGGTACGTTTGATTCATTTGAAACACTGAGCATTTTTACTGGCGTCTAAACAGGTCAAAAATCTACCACAGCTTTTTGAAACCGAAGAAAGATTCTGTGACGAGTTCGTTTTTGCGACTCATTCCTGTTCATTGTGGAGGAACTGCAGGAAAATGTATTTTTGTGAGTGGAGGCCAATGGGCTGCATTATTCTTCTTTTTTTGAGAAACGAAGACAGCGATGGGCGGAAAGGTGGATATATATAGTCCACGTTCTTGAAGTCATACTAATGACGATGATTATTCTAAATGTGTTCAATCATTTTCTACGCCATTTGAACCTTTTTTTTAAGTCCCACTACCACCAAAATCAATGGCTGACGACAATCCTAAAACGACCCATAATTATTCGGATGGGCAACGGCCTGCCACGATGGAAACACCGGTTCCCGATCAGTCACCAAAGTTAAGCATCGTTGGGCTCGGCTCGAGTTTGGAGGGGTGATCCTCCAATTCGTCCGAGTGCTGTTGCCCCTGTCTGCGCGTGGCAGACAGTAAGTGTGAAATGACCTTGGCCGTCGAAGCACGTTAAACAAAAATACTACTACTAATTATTCGGGAGCGTAATAAGGGAACAAATGGCAGGCAGAAAGCGTCGGTTCTCCCTCCTTGCTACAGCTATGAAAAAGCAGGCTACCTCTGAAGTTCTCAAGCCTCAAGTTGAAAGATCTGATGACTACGTAGCCTGCATAGTGAATTTTGCTTATTATTGACTCTACAGTGTGTGGAAATGCAATGCAAACCGATGCATTTAAAAAAAATGCAAAAACTGATGCAGCCTGACGACGTAAATGACAATATTTGTTGGTCATCCTGTCAACGAACCATCAAATCGAAGTCGCCGGTCACCTCCAATCAGTTGAAACACTTTCTGTGGCCCAAAACTATTATAATTCAATCAATCATCAGCGGCAGCGAAGTAAAAAGAGGCCCGTTTATTTTTTCGGTGTATCAACCCTTTCAGGGTTTTTTTCGGGAAAGAAACCACTCGCTGTGAATACAAATCATGGTCGGAAAAAAAGAAGGGGCCGCCGAGCAAATTTGCTGAGGAAAAACAAAGGGGAGGAATTGACCGAGTCCTACGTATGGACGGTTTTTGGCGTTGGCGTGGGAAGCCTTAAGGTAATATTCTTTTTATTTCTAAAAGCAAGATTTTTCCCTGGCAAATATATTCTTTCTTTTATTCCACACAGAAGTGTTTACATGATTTGACTTAGATTAGGTGCATTAATAAATTTGTGGAATACAGGTATCCCAGAAGAAATCCTCTATTATGGTTATCATAAGAATTAATTTTACGAAGGCAAATACTTGTTTTTGATTACATTCTAAAAAAATTTCATATCCAAAAGAAAAAAATCAACTTCTGAAAATGTTACTGTGACCGATAAAGATCTATTGTTTAGTTAAAATGACTATTAAATAGTTGTATCCATTACCATATAAAATCAGATCACAGAGGACTTTTCTAAGCCATTTAAACAAATATACAGACAAATATCTTTTGACATTTTTACAGAATATGTTTAAGTAAAAACTTAACTCCATCATGACATGAAAGTCATTATTTCACTGCTTTAAAAACAAAATAAATAATAAAACTGCTTAAACAAAAAATAATGGAGGCATTATTCGAATTTTACTGAAAATACTTATACGGAGCTGTTAGAAACATAAAGTAAAATATGATACCTCCATTTTAAATAAAACAAAGTTGGTAAATTTCCACACAGTATATTATCAACCACAAAATACAACACCGACCAAGGTTTCGGCACGTAATGCCATTCTCAAGGCACGCAATGCCATTCGTAAGACCTTGAGAATGGCATTACGTGCCGAAACCTTGGTCGGTGTTGTATTTTGTGGTTGGTAATATACTGTGTGGAAATTTACCAACTTTGTTTTATTTAAAATGGACATAAAGTATTTCCACAATGTTAAGCCTGATACGCTTTTATATGAAAATATGATAAGATAAACGTCACAAAAATTTGTTTTAAATGACTGAAGATCTCATTAATTACCCTAATATGGGATTAATTACATGTTTCAGGCATTATTCAGTCGGCTTACTTGTTAGAAGGAAAGGCCTTAACAACCTGAATTTTATTTTACCATGTCATGATACGTATTACGATGAGTATAAAAGTTATCTTTTTAAATTACTGATAAAACATGAGAACAACGCATTGTTACTATTCTTTTGTAATCTGTGCGTCAGAAATTACTCTTTAAATAATGTCTATCTGGAGCGCGCACCCGTCTATCATATGGAAAATGGCTTGTATTTTTTCACGAAATTATGTACTTAACTCCGGAAAACAGTTATATTTGTCCAAACATTAACTTGTCACGAAAAATAAAGTTTTACACATAAATTGTGTCGGATATACAGTATTTTAAATTTGATGGTATCGATTAGTAACGATATCGGTATCGAGTAATGCCGGTATCGGCCCATCCGTGAAAAAAAGACATAGTAGAGGCATAAAGGAGAGTGAAATAGCCGGACAGAAGCAGAGAAGAAGATATGGAATGCGAATGCGAAGCGAGTGGGAAAATTGAAGGGAAAAGGATAGGAAAACCCTCACAGGCTCGGCACAAAAGTACGCACACATTGAATGTGGACGTCGAATGGCCGGGGAGGGGCAGATGGCGATGGCGGGGATTTCCTCCTGGACCACCCGACGAGGAGGAGAAGTTTAACTCCCTCTCGCATTGTCCGCCCCCCCCCCCTCCCCCATTCGCCTCCACGACAATAGCCCATACCATAAGGAGGGTGGACGGAAGAAAGAAGCGGGGGAGCACACAGAAGGAGAAGGATGTAAGGGAGTCTATGGAGGAAGGAAGGGCATTAAGAGGGGTCAGAAGGAAAGATTTTTAAGGCAAGGGATGGCGCACTGGTAAGGAGTTGGGGGGCTTTTGTGATATTCGAATTTCCGCATCATATTGCGACATTTACTTCGCTTACCTTGAATGGCTTAGGAGTTTACTTTGTGAAATTTTCTTGACATCCTTAAATAAACAAACTTTTTACATTCTTCTGTTAAGGGTGCAAAGCTGAATTTTCAGGAAAACTAGGAAGTTATGTGTTGCCCCAATATTGTAGGAAAGTTATGGCAGAATATTGTAAGAAAATTCAGAATGGAAATTCCAATGTTGGTTTTTATAATCAGGTAACTATTGGGCGGTCAATTTTTAATTCTAAAGACAGTTTTAACACTGGAGACAAAATTGGAGTGCACGTGCTAAGGTGCGATTCACAGGACTGCAATTGTTTTTATGTGGGACAGACAGGGAGAGGTTTTATTACAAGAACATGAATTATTTTAAATATTTTTTTTTGTTGTGACAAAAAAAATCAGTGCTTGCGGTTAATTCAAATCATACGTATTTTCAACCACATGTCTGATTATAATGTTGAGGTTTTACCTGTCACTGACAAAGGTACAGATCTCGACTTTCTATAAAAATTGTAAATTATGCCTTATGCGAAGGTTGTAGGAACCTAATTGTTTAATGACTACATGCCAACAATTCACTCACCTCTATGTAACTTACCGGTCCCACCTCACAGACAAATGTTTAGCTAATTTTGTCTTACATTCTTTTTATCCTCTTCCACTTAAACATTCCCTTTTCTTCAACAACTTTGTCGTTAACCCCGACCACTATTTCCCTAGCTTTCCCTATCTCTAACTACTATTTCTCTGTTGAGGTAGTTGTAATATTTTCCACGAGGTGGAATCACTCTTCACCTCACTCAGCTGTTGTGACAGCTTATCATGTGTCAGTGTTCACTCAGACCTCGCCGAATAAACACGTTGGAATGAAAGTTGTTGAGACTAATTGACTTTAACCGCCGAACCCACTTACCAAACGACTGGTTCGACCTACTACATAAGAGCTCGCTACGGGGAAAAATTAAATTTCCTAGAGAATAATCCTGTCGGCGTGTTGAATCCGGTCGGCATTTCGAATAAAATGAGTGGAATATACAAAAGTTAATGTATTCAAAAATTTAATTTATGTAGACAAATACTCGATATGTCACCTAACGCATGATAAAACGTTGCAACGATATCACTTATGATATCATTAACAATACAATCACTCTGGAACAAACTTGAAGTAATAGTTTCCAGAAAAATGCGGTCAAGCAGTGACGTCGCCAGGATTTCATTTCGGGGGACCTTTCGGGTGACATTCCCTTTCGGCATTGGCCTATAGGCGCAGGGAGATTTCGAAGTTCATATTTTTTATAAATACTAGCGAACAACGCAAATAGCTGAATGGCACTCGGATGAAGTATGCGCGCAAGTTTCAGCGTAATCAACTTGATTTTGGCCGATATGTATTGCCGCGCGCCACCTGGGTGGTAAAATTGTTTGATTCTGTAACATGATGCATTGGATGCAAATAAGCACTATAGTACATGCATGAGCTTTAGATGGTGGCTGAAATCAGCCAATGAGTACATGTCTTTTGAAATCATGATGTCAGGACGCTCTCTGCCGCTGACTAGCGCTGAATCGCCGCTAAATATTCACCCCGACTGAAAGTTCCAGGAGCAGCCGCTTCCTTTCAAAACTGAAACCTTCCTCAGTGACTAGCGAGACGTTATTTGTTCGTGTAGGCTCCATTTTATCGACACTTATTATTTCTACGATATATTTTAGATGTTTGGAATTTTATTTGTACTGAAACATAAGTTTATTAGCCTGCAATGCGTATTGCAAGGCTGGGCAACAATGAAATAAAAGCGTAGCAACGAAAATGACAAAAGCTCTAAAATTGCATAATATTTACAAGAAAAGGTCAAACTTCTCAGTGTATCGGTCGATTGAGACAAATTGGTTAAATAAATTATAAACTATGACGATTTTGCTTCATTTTAGTTCAAAGAGCAAACTCGTAGATGAATTATTTCATATTTTAATGAGATAAAGAAAATTGATCTACTCGGAAAGTTTTCGTATTTAAGGCAGTGCTAAAAGACTATAGTGCAAGAGTTAAATATTTTTTAAGATACCTACCTATTTTAAAATACAAATAGGTAACATTGACGCCCCTTGCAATAACGGTTGGACGTACAAAAAATATTTGAAACAAAAGTTGTAGGTATTGTATTGACAATTTCAGATAACTTTAAACGAATTTTTTAGAGTCAATAATAAGGGAGTTATGATTTTTCTTCTCCTTCAACCCCTAAAATACAAAGAGGTAATATTGCCACCCCTTGTAATAACGGCTGGTTGTACAAAAAATGTTTGAAACAAAAGTTGTATATATTGTATTGACAATTTCAGATAACTTCAAACGGATTTTTTAATGTAAATAATAAGGGAGTTATGATTTTTTTTTCTCCTTCAACCCCTATTTTTTTCAACCCCTTGAGCTAATTGTTGGTGTAATCAAAAAATGTTTGAAACAAAAATCATTTGCAATATTCTTAGGAATTATAATACACCTAATAAAATTCATTATGTTTTAAAATAAAGGAGATATGGGTTTTTTCTGATTCTAAAAATAGCCTCCACATTTCTACCCCTTTGGTTCGATTTTGCTCAATAACATACTTGACCGAGATTTTGCACTTCTAGATTTTATGTATAAGTTTGGAAGTCATTACTGCAAAATTACGGAAGATAGCGTGTTTACAAAAAAGCGTGTTTACCATGGCCCTTGGTAACGACTACAATAGGTACTCTTTCTTCGAAATCTACTTAATACTATGGAAACACGATTAGGAAGTTAAGAGCGCTGTTATTTTTCACTAGTTTGCTCCCACCTAGAATAAAGGTCTATTAAAAAGGGTTCTCATTATATAGGCTTGGTACTGGAGTTAGATCAAGTGCAGGTATCGAAAGTTCAAATAGAAGTAACATTGCCCAGGCGTAGATAGAGGAAGAGGGGAGAGTAGAGGAGTTTATCCGAGTGTGGTGGGAGTGAGTTTCATGCCCAGATGGAATGGGAGGGCAGAGGGAGAAGGTTTGAGGGCTGATGGCTCTAGCGTTAGTGGGAGGAGGAAGAGGAGGAGAGGGCGTGTAAGTGGGACCCCACCGAGTCAAGTTCCCAAAGTGGCGTCTCAGCCCCAACAATCTTTCCTCCCCACCGCCACCCATGACCACCACAGACTTTTCTATCTTTTCTGTCACTAAGTTTTCTATCCTCTATATTTTGTAACAGCGAGCCATAAGCCATCTTCTTATGCAAACGATTAAGAAAATTTCGTATCAAGTTAGTTGCATTGATAGGGTTGAGTAAGTAGAGTAACCAATTTATATCTACGAGAGAGTTGATTTCCTCCCAATCGGAAAAGGAATAGGAAGCCTTCATTGGCGAGGAAAGTTATATCGACGTTTTGGTTTTTTAAAAGTAGGTATGTTTTAATTACAATTTTTTCTTATGATTGGATAAAGATTTGTAATTTTGCTCAAATCAATATCTGGCTTAAATTACTACCTAGGTTTCGAAGATAAACCTACATCTCCGGGTGCCTTTTTTATTGCCAAGTTATTTATTTGTGGAAAATTGCACATCCTTATCCATTCATATTCATGAAATTCAACTCTTGATCACCAAAATCAATTGAATTTGTTCATATTTTCCTAATTATATTAGCCTTTTATAAACTGAATAATTTAACAATAAATTTGCCAACTTAAGTTATCAGTATCAGCATTTGGTCAAACTGTCTATCCAGTTTCTCAGCCATGTTAGCTTCGTAAAAGGAAATGAATAATTTAAACTACTTATCTAAGATTATCTAAGGGAGGTATCAGAAATTCAATGGTTTTTGTTCAATTCCTGGCATAGATAGCAATTGTTACTTTCAGCCATAGGCAATTATGAAAGGCGATTAAAAGGCGATTTCAGTGTAATGTCGTACCCCTCTCCCGATAAATTGTTTTTATAAATGTTATTGTAATAAATCATTTTGTATGCATTCCCATTATTCTCCCGATATGACTATAACTACGACCACCTCTCTTGTAATTGTAATGATGTATTCGCGTGTAATGTATTGATACATGTGTCTAAATTTTTCCACTGCGTACAACACAATCAAGGAGGATATGAGAAGATGGCTGAACGCGGCGCAAACTGGATTCTGGAGGAGATACTGTGGCGTAACACTTATGGATCATGTTTCAAGTTTACCCATGTTTACAAGGTAAAAAATGGGAACGCAAAATAAATTGACAGGAAAGAAAGAGCAAAAACAATTCTTATGGTATATACGAATTATGAGAATGCCGGAATAAAGACGTCCAAAATTATGTTTAATTGTTCTGGGCAAAGACAACTGGCAGAAAAGAGAAACATGGAGAAAGGAAACGGCATCTTCGACTGAAAACGATATCACTGCATTAATTCGTGGACAATTCTTTGAAAGTACAAAAGACACACAATGCTTTAATGGTATACTTAAGAGCTCAAAACCTTAACAAAAAGTGTCCGGCGAAAACCATAATATCAAATGCGACGAAACATACATTTCACTTTACATTGCGTTGCATATGGTGTAATGCGCTTTATTTTTACACCTTACATTGCGTTGCAGTTACACTTTATATTGTCCCCCTCTACCATGCACCTAAAGGATGTGTGGTAGAGGAGAACACTAAGCACAATAGTATGGCACCACATGCAACACAAATGTTAGGAACCAATAGCGTTACTGGAATACGTTTATGTATGAATTCATGTAGATATTATAATTTATAAAATATAGCTTGAGAGTATAAAATTAAAGAGGTGCTGTAACTGCCTGTAATTATATTAGAGAAAGAAATTATATCAGTACCAAATAACTAACTCCGCTACCTAACCAAAAATGAGTAATTTTATAAAGCCTTTATGGCAGGAGTCACGGTATCTATAAGTTCGCTAAGACAAATACGTTCTGAACCCGTTTGCCAGTCTAGCTCCCTTTATATTTTCTCACGATCTCACTGACAATATTATGTCGAGATTCACCAAATGTTTTTGGACGTCGTTGGATAATATACTTATATCAGTGCTGAACTTGCTAAAATCTTCTATTATCAATTTCGACCGCCGCGCCGGTGTGATAGGGATTCCGATCCTAGTTGATTCATTCGAATGGTGACGAAAATAAAATTATAAAGACCTCATATCCCATCCCATTGCCCTTTCCCATCTTTGTTGCATACGCTCTGAATTGGTGTTTAAGACTAGGAAGATATAAACCAAACTCATTATGACCCGAAATACTGGTAGCGTAGGTATTCCAAATGACTTATAAAAAGGAGAAGAGAGAAGTAGCAAAGTCCCCTAATGACAGAAGCAAAAGTACTTGCAGTTTTCCACAAATAACAAATTAAATGAGACTAGTTTCAATTTTACCGCATCACAATCAAGTGAGTAGTAACATCAAAACTAATCTCATTAAATCTTTTATTAGTGAAAAACTGCTAGCATTTTGCTTCTGTCATTGTGGAACGGTTACACCACATCACGCGTGATTCTGTATTTTATAAAGTTACTATCTTCCAAACTTAATCTTCCCACCTAATACCCTTTGAAACAATCCTGATTTACGGTATCCTCAATCAGTTATTGACCAAATATGTTTCAATACTAGACTTGCAGGAGCCCTTTCAATTTTGAACGTACTTCTGCACCATTCCATCTTTATTTTCTGTTTATACGTCTTCCTCGCCATTTCCAACCGCGTCTCACTTCCCCCAACATCCCCATTCTTATCTTGCGCACTCCCTCGCCCTCCATCCACGATCTTCCGACCACAAGCAAGCCAGAAGGAGCGAAGAGTTGCCGTTCCGCTGAGATTCGGCGGAAGCACTCACCGCGGGAGTCCGGTGCTTTTGTTGGCCCTCGCTCGGCCGGGAGGAGGGTCGAGGGCAGACGGGGGGAAGGGGTGGGTGGTGGAGGGATTGGGAGGAAGAGGAGGCAGGAAGAGGGTGGATGGGAAGAGAGTGGAGTCGCAGAGAAAGGGGAGGGAAGAGGAGGGAGCGAGGGGAAGTATAGGGAGAAGATTAAGGTGTTGTGTCCAGAGGGAGCAAAAAGGAATGAAATCTGAAGTGGTCAGTGAATTACTTTCTCCGCAAGTGTTTCTATCATACTACTTAAAGTAGTTCGAGTGAGATTTTTCTATAGTCATAAGAGTGACCATACCCGAATTTTATTTTAACGCTTAAACAGTTAAATAAAGCATTGTGTCAATATAGTAATATTAAATACGCACAAACTATATTTACATAACTAAACCTCTCCGTAATTAACAAAGTATACACGACGAAGGCTTTAACTAGACTTAATTGTTTCACACACAACACGTAAAACGACTTAGGGTTTTTATTAATTTTTGTAATATTTATTTAGGTGAGTAATTAAATTATTATTTTAAATAATAGAAAAAACGTTCGAACTAGTCACAGTTACATTTCACAGATGAATTTGCTATTTTTGCAACAGGCTTTTGACATTATGTAACCATTGACACTTAAACGATTTGAGGACATAATATCTTTAACACATTAAATGGCAACCATTTGAGGCAAACAGAGTAGAATAAAATGAAGATTTTGTCTAAAATAAACTATTTTATCTTAATAAAGAGTTTCTTTCAGTTGATACTTAATCACATCTACCACATATTTTGCCTAAAATAAACTATTTCATCTTAATAAAGAGTTTGTTTCTGTTGATACTATTTTACGTCTACCATGTTAAGTTATGCGTAGAAAATTTCCATACACCCTTTTTTCCAGGACAAAGATTGTCAATAGCCTAAGTCGCACGAGGAAAAACGTGAGTCTCATACGAATCCTGGAAAGTGGCTTGAGTAGGAAAAGAAGAAAGTTTGAAGTGGTAAGAGCATTACTTTCCTCATTAAAATTTATATTCATATATTATTTGAAATTTCTTTTTTATGAGAGTAAGAATCTTCCTATGACTTTTTTAAATGGCCGGACTTTCAAAGGTGTAAGAATTTACCAATTTATTTTCCGCAACAGCGTTTTTATTACAGGGTCTTATTTACGAAAATACGTTCAATTACTATAAGTTTTTCAATTGTTTTACCACATAATTGGAAATAAGCCTGAGCGAGTAACAATGCTTATTGTGCATAAACTTCGACGTAAGAATATGTTTATCTTTTCCAAGATCAATATAACTTACTTCAAACGTTCATACATGAGGCCCGAAGTATTCTTCGGTTTCTCAGATAATATCACAAGAACTCAGAGCAAAACAAAATTTTTATCCAAAGTAGAAATCTGCTTATTTACCCATTAAGACACGGACTGTTTTTTTGTCAATGTTAGCTTTAACATTTACATTAGACTGATAAAGTTAAAAAATATATAATTTATGTCAAGCTTAGTTATATTTCCGTGACTCAATAGGCCTCAGTTTATTTATTTATCTGATGCATAAATTAACTCTGATTGTTGAGGCAATTCAACCTGATATAGACAGCACCTAAATAGGATATCAAATTAATAGAATACCTTGTGCATCGTAAAAAGCTAATATGTTTTTCTCCGAGTTTAAATAAATAATTTTTTTATTTTATTATCTTCAATTTTTACGGCAAAATCAATAACATATTATTGAGACCGTACATAAAAATGAAAAAATAGGAAAGGAAATATGGAATGGAAGCTTTCTCTGGCCCTGTGGCTGAGTGAGGTGGCAAGGGAGGGGAGAAAGTTTTTATTCCAGAGAAAGGTGAACGTCGTGGAAGCGCAAAACCCTTCCGTGAGTGCCCGCGTGATATTATGACGCGTGAGGCGTGTAAACCCTGTGGTGGGGGGTGGAGATAGGGAGCCTCATCTGAGGACGGGCAAGGGGAATTGGAGTGTTGTGAGAGGAGGCGGGGGCTCAACGCTGACCCCTCACACATGAAGTGGCCATCCGTCCAACGAAGGACTGAAAAAAACTCCAGACGTGCCGCTAAAGCCAGGAGTGAAAGTTCAGACGGACAGAGTGAACCGGTGAGTTACCTGGGCAGCAAAAAAATGATGCAATCAAGCATAATTCCAGCTCCCCCCCACCCCCTCATCCCTTTAAAATTTTCAGTTTTCCTTTTCACCCCACTCCCTCTCCCTCGCACCGAATTCCCCACGGAAAATAATTATGTTCTCCCGCTAAGTCCACTTTCACCGCGTTAATATTTCATGGCGCGTTGCGGCACCCAAAAGGAGGAGTTGTCGGGGATTTTTTTCCTGCCTCGCCCGTATCCCATGGGAAAGGTGTTTACTCAAAACTGAAAAAGGAGATCAATAAAATCCTCATGAAAATGTTTCGCTGTTTTTAATTCCGACGCGTAAATTGTTTTTGAAATCCGTTGCTTATGCTAGCAGCTGAACGCGCGCTAGATCCTCTTCTCTTGAGAAAAACTTGGAATATTTTACATGCTTGGCCACATCGTAATTATACGGAACATTTTATATGTGACGGAATTCGATAATTTTTCACGGCGAAGATCACACATCTAGATGGACCTGTAATGTTCACAGCTGTGCAGTTAAAACAAGAATCTCTTAAAATTGATTAAACCAGCTTCAGCTATATGGAAAAAATTTCTTGAAGATTGATTTTCACAAATGTATAATTATCACATGTTATTATTTGGTTTCAACGGACTGGAATCATCCTTTAGCTTTTTGGTGTATCAGAATCATTTATGTAAATATTACATCATGGTATAAACCATAATTTCAAAATGTCTCCACATTCAATTGTTAGGCATGATGCAGCTTTTAGTTTTGCAAATACTACCCATTCACTAGTTTTTGCACTTTTCGCAGCAAGGTAATTCGTCTCTCGCAACTCGATAAGCCAATTTATTCAGCGTTTTTTGTACTGAGTGCAGCCGCTAATAGCATATCCTCCTCCATGTCTCTCTGTTCTGCTAGCCATCTTCATCCAAATCTCTCTCTCACTTCCATTGCCCTCTTCTTGCCCTCTTCCTATCTAGTTCGTGGCCCTAATACATTCATTCATCGGGTATTCTATTGAAACACACTTCTGGAAGTCTATACTTCGGCATTATTGTCATATTTTTATACCATAACAATTAATTTAGTTCTAGTCTAGTTTCTGTCTATGTTTTTCGTACTCCCATTCTTTCCCTCAGTTTACTATTTGAAGCATGATTCATAAGTGAGACGCCACAGCCTCTCCTCCAGAATCCACATTCCACCGCGTTCAGCCTTTTTTTCACATACCTACTCTGTAATCGTTGACACGTCTAAACCATAGTTGACAACTTTCCACTGCAGATGAGAGCATTTTTTTTCATACATTAGTTATTTCTTTGCTCCAAACTGATTCGTTCTTATCAAATTTGCAGTTAAGCATTTTCATGATAAAATATGACAATCCCATAGAAACAGCAACCTGCAATGCTGATATTAAGCCACAGATTCAAAGCAGAGTTCAATTGAGTGACTGAATAACAATCAATGTGATATAAAAACGGAGAAAAGGAAAAAAATCGTTATTTTCTCTAAAGGTACTGAATGAGCCATTGGGCTACGGGACACGTTCATGAAATTCACTCTCTAACGCTCAGAATAATTTTCGGCCTAATATTCATTATTCTTATTTTCTCCATGTTCATCGGTAATACCCGGCCCAAAGATATTTAGGTAGGGCATTTGCTCAATCAACTGCGCTAATGGTTACGCACTGATGGCTTTCAAACTTGAACTTTTACAGTCGTTATTTTTCTCAACCCTTTTCCCTTATTATTAAAGTTTCCGATGTGATATCCTACCATTTTATGTCCCACCTGATCACTACCACTTAAGTTATCTTACCCAGAGGGTAAAAAAGCTCTGATTATTTGTCCTGATATGCATTCATAGATTAAAATAATTTCCTTTTCATATATTTATTAGAATAATTTTTCACTCCATCACACCACGCAAAAAATGTGAGTTGGGTACTTATTTTTCCGGGATCTAACAATGTCATGAGGTACTCCATCTTTAATGAGCCAAGTCGTTATACCCCCCTTTGTCCTCTCACCTCCTTTTATTTGTTCTGATAAAAGGAAGTGAGATTTCATATGATAGGTAGGTCAGTTGGTAAGGGAAGGATTATTTGGGAAATGGAGCGACGTCAGCATTATTATACTCTCAACGAAAGGTGCCAAAGGGCCCACAGTTCTGTGTACCATGAAACGGACGGAATGAATAAACTTAAAGATGTCTCCTAAATAGTCCTAGATATGGTTTGGGATTCCTCTATATATTTCCGCCACTAAATTTCCTTGTTTAAACCCTAACCTCCGGCATTGGAAGTCAGTATACTAGTAGCAAAATTTGGTGGCAGCCGCCTGCGCGACGCGTGATGCCACCGTGGGGAAGTCTCGTCAAGAAAAGGTCGGCAAAGAGCGGTGGGGAGAGGGTAACAAGACCAACACAGCAGAATTTATCTGGAGAGGACGCGTTTCACGGCAATGATTACCATAAAAAAACAAAGATGGATCAAATATGGATATTGCTCGCAACACATCGGTGAACCCCAAATTAACAATAGGATAAAGAGCTATAGAATTCTAGAAAGTTTATGCGAATGACATTTTGAATATTTTATTGCTAGAAGCGAAATTTAGCGACCTGGTAGTCAAACACGGTAAGTACCTAATGTGAACTCTTCTTGGGTTACACACCTGGTCAAATCTTCCATCTCATCCAACATCCAGTGTACCTCCAACTAAGCACCACGTGGAAGCCCATTCTGCGTGTAGCAAAAAACTGCGGGAAAATCATCAACAATTAGAGGGCAACAATTAGACAATCAGCCGTCACCTGAGCTCCTTGGAAGTCATATAAGTCAGTCAATTTTTGACACTGGATGGATAAAAGACGGTCAATTTCCACTGAGAATTATCATGGCCACCATGATAATGAGCGAGACACCCATCGACATGTTGTACGAAATTGAAGAATTGATCCGGTGTGTAACCCGAGAACAGTTCACATTCACTATTCTCCGGGAAAGAATAAGTTCTTATATTACGGTTAGTACCTAACTCCCTCATGTGAAGCCAGTTCGTAGGTTTTATACTCATCTACTGATAATAGCCTTCTTCGCAACTGCCACCATGTTTCGCTATCGCTATAATCAAGCCACAGCACCAAATCTCAACCTAGGCATTGATAGCCGATTTCTAGGTCTTTAAAGAACCGATAACTTGACACAAAATAGCCGTTTCTTTCACATCAGATGATCCCGCACATACATGCCCCACTCCAAGTCTCCCCAGCAACGACTGCGTCATTCAAATCGAAGGAAAAACTAACATCCATCGACGGAATGATTGGGCACTCCATAATAGCGGCGTGTAACCGAAAGAATGGCGGAATTTCGGAGGCAGAAAGAAAAAACCGAAAGGGAGGAGGAGGCAATATGCCCGAAAACAAGACACGATGGAGGCCTGTCACTACCAAATGATAATACCGGAATAACGATTATGTGCGTGGTTAAAGCATCATCTCGAACGTCGGCGGTTGCGTTGTCGAAGGAGGGAAACTTTTCAAGGAATATATATTAAACTTCCCCTCGAGGGAGCACGCCACTTTAAAAGGGCACAATGTCTCGACGATGTAAGGCAATGATGTGATTGATGGTCGGAACCATCAGCGAATTGATTGATTTGCCCAGACTCCTTATTTATTATTAGGAGCGCGTCCCGAGAGGCCCATGGCGGTGGAAGAGAGCTCACGCTGAGTTGAGCCAGGATTGAAGGAGAAAGGTGGTGTAGGCGGACGGAGAACGCAGGAGGAAATTGAAAACAGGATAAAGCAAAGAGTAAAAAGAGATGGAAGGAGGAAACTAGAAAGAAAGGACAGAAGAATAAAAAGATGAAGACGAACAAATGGAATGAATGATAAGCATTCATTCCATTCGTTGCAAACCATTCGAAAACCCAAGCGGTTCCGCAAATATTTTCTCACCATCCACAGTAACTTTTCCATTATTTCAGCTAACAGTTTCTAAATCACTGCGAATTGCACAAATGAAATGTTACGCAGTAACACACAAGTCTTCTAAGATAAATTCCAAAGGGATCAAATTTTCCATAAAAATCATTTGATTTGAGTACGATTCGAACCCGGATCTCCCTATTGCCAGTCGGGGGTGCATTTACAGTTCTTCATAACGAGTGCGCTCTCGTTATCGTTATTTTCAATTGCGCTCATGGGAGCATAAACGTGATTGTCGTTCTTTAAATTTTGCCACGCGCTTAAATTTTGACGACAACGCGAAAGTTGGAATCGTGATCCCACCTCAGGTGTGTTATCCAGATACAATAGCAAGCCTGAAGTGTTGTAACTGGCTAACACACCAGACCAGCAATCGGTAAATCAGGGAACGAATCCCGGAAAGTCAAATGTTTTTTTTAATAGCAAATTCCATCACATTGGTCTACTTTGATAACAATCATATACATTACCATTTGATTCAATATTAAATAAGAGGCTCTGATGGCAGTAAGTATGAATAAATAATGAATACGTACACCCTGATGAGAAAATAAACTACGTACCTACTAATTTTGCTCTTCTTCAACTACTCAAACTCATTACTAACATTTCAACAAAGAAGCAAAATATTTACTCTTCAATATTGATGGAGACTGGATGAAAGGATAAGGGAAATTGAAAAGAGGAAAGACGAAGAATGTGAAGGGTAAAAATGAAAAGAGAGAGAAAGAAGCGTTCAAAAGAAAGAAGAAGGTAAACAAACGGTAAATAAAGTATTTTTCGGAATATATAAGGGGAAGAGACAATGAAAGCGCGTTTTTAATTATTTTTGACACGTTTTAATTACGTTTTAACTCTTTTGATTTATTGTATACACCTGAATCAAATTTATCAATAACAGTCTCTGATGTAAGTAAATATGAATATGTAATAGAAATATATATATCTACCTGTGCAGAATATAATTATGTATAAGTATCTTCTTATTGAAAACCCTAAATTATTTACAAAACCTTTTAATTCATGATTAAAAATCATTTTGTTTCAATCGACACTTTTATATTTAAACTAACCGATCCAGGTTTCAGCAGTTATGTGCCATTATCAAGGAAAGGAAAAAAAGCAGTATTATCCATTTTTTTAAAGCAATCAATTTTTTAAACTTATTTTGGAGACTGCAATTTCTCGTCCATTTATCGAAGCTATTGTTGAAAGTTACGCGTCACATATTACCCTGTCAAAACCAACTAGCCGAGCTCTTCGACATTTTTTTTGCAATTCGTGTATTAAGTACCGTTCAGCCGCAAGGGAAAAATGTGAAAGGATGGAATATATATTGGCGTTGCCTTCTTTTTGTGGGGAGGAAGGAAGTGGTCTGAGGGAAAAGGACCGATGGAAAAGGTTTCGCTCTCGGAGAAAAGTATGAGTGAGTCTAAGAGAAAAAATATAAAGGGCACAAGGAGTCTTAAAGTTGAAAGTGTTCCCCCGAGTGAAAGGCAGTGTATGGGGGGAAGGAGGTGGTTTTCTTTCTCCTGTTATTTATATAAAAAAGAGGCAAGGTTATCAAAACTGAATGCATAGGTAGGTATATACCTACCTATATCTACGCGAGAGCCTGTGGGATAAGGTTGAAGAGATTCGAGACGTCCAGCATCGAGAAGGAAAGGATTCGGTGATTTGGAGAGGCATGTGTGGTCGGTGCGGAGAGGAAAGTAGGTAGGTCGGTCTCAGAATTCAGTTTTTACATCCTTCTCTTTTCCTTCTACACTCACAAACTCTGCCTACCCTAAGACTCCCACACACGCTCACAAAAAAACATCGATGGATGAAAATGGTACGCGGGGTGCAGCAGTGAAACTGATGCGAGACGAGGCGTGCTCTGCAGCGGGTCTGAGTGGATGTTCACCCGAAACCAAGTCTTAAAAAAAACTCGGCACAAACCACTCCACGCGGGTGGCAGGAGAGGAAAATGGAGCCCTAGGTATATGCATACCCCGGGATTGAAAGGGCGTTAAGAGTTTTCCTTATTTTATGCGGTGCGGCGGGAGTGGTGGCAGACACGGAGTCGCTTGATAGGTTTAAAGAAAGAAGAAAAGAGTGTTATGAATCCGTCTCGGTTTTCTCCCTACACTACCCCCACGTCTTGCTGTATGTGTGTGAGCCTATATCCTAGATAACACCGTTATTCACTCGCAGCGATGATCTATAAATTGACCGCAATGCAGAAAAATTGAACTTTTTCTTCCTCTTCCTTCAATCAGACGGAGTTTTTAAAGTGAGGAGAAAAGTACGGGGGCGGTTGAGAGCCGAATTCTGATGGGAGGAACATGAAAGAGCTATCCCAACCTCGGAGTCCATCCGACGGATTTCATGCAATTCCAGCGCTTGGACTGCGATAAGACAAAAAGTTTATTCGTAGAGAAATATTTTTCGAAGAGATCAATCGAAATTTACCCGGTAATTCAAAATAAAAGATTTATTGAGAACATTCATAGAAAATTTATCACCGTTCCGAGTTTTAATCATGGCCATTTTCAAAATGGTATTTGAAAAATGCTTGCATAACCCAATTCTAGATCCTTAAAAAATGTTTACATGATAATTGAACAAAGTAAGGTCGTTCACACATTCCACTACTTTATGCGCTAGGCACGGAGTAGCAGCTTAAATTAAGGTAGTTTAAGTGTTAAGGAAGGGCATTAATTAGTATATGTGAGATGAATTCATCCCAGTTTTTTCACGGTCTCTTACCATTTACACGGCTTGGTGCTTGAGTGAGAATCTAAAATATCACCGTCCTTTACCCTCACCCGCAGCAGTCGAAAGTGGAGTCCGCCATGCAGTGAAACTCAAGACTTTTCTTTCTATCCACCAATCAGAACATGCAGACTAGACAGACTAGGACATGAATAGTTTGAATTGTGAGTTTAGTTTGGGAATGGTGCCGAGTTCAGACGGAAGGGAAATAAAAAAATACAGGGAGTCTTCTTGATACTCCCGTCGGATCTTTATTTCGTGAATGCGAAATTATATACGTTACTCTTGTTATTCGGAGATTCTTTTGTTTTGTTTTTCAGAAAGAAAGTTGAAATAAAATAAATAAAATTACGCTATACATAACATTTGTTCATCAAAATCATTAGTACCATGGCTAACCTATGAACAATTGGTCGATGGTAACTAATATTTTCTGCTTTCCAATGTTAATTTTATATTTCTTGTGTTATTAACGTCTAACTCACGTTCTCAGCTCTACGTATACACCACGATCACTAAAATTGACCTACTCGTTCCGGAAATACAACTGAACTGAACGCACACCGAGCCCACACAAGCCCAAATTTAGACCCCCTACACGCATCGCTGTGACGTCACCTCGCAGCCCCCCCTCCGCTAACAATAAACTATTTCCAGTAATCGACAAAACGGGCTATAAAGTCATAGTTTTGAATATTCTGTAATCCTTGTAGTTTTTGCACACGAGGCCCTCGAAAGTACACAAATATTGGTCGTGGAAAAACCTTACATGACACCGAAAACGAACCATAAGATGTTCATTTGCATTCACATCAACAAAATAAACTACTCCCGAGTTAAAAAGTCTGGACGATGCAGTATACGCATGGCCAGCACTAAGTTCTATAGTAGCCCTCTAACAGGTCAAAGAGGAAGTATGGATAGAATCTTTTGAGTAACTTTGAAGCAGACTACTTTCCGGAGGACCAACATATTTTGCTGAAGTCAACTTTTGACTGTAGAATCGATAACAAGCATTAGATAAAGGGTATAGATCACTTTGCAGAACATAAAGTTCCAGAATATAATTTTTCCGCGGGCAGTAAGGGACCATAACATTTGCGATAGATGCTCTCTATGAAACTTCCACTCTCGTGAGCGAGACTTAGTACTTGTGCTTAATAAATTATCATTATTAATTACACGTCCACCCCCTTGAAATGTCCCGCATTTTTTTGTTTGCAAGTATCACTATCTCGTAGTATCTCTGAATTAATGGAACTATTAATACTATGCAGTGGCTCTATGTAAATCCATGTAGTACGTGTTGGCATGCTCGTCAACGCAGCAATCTCCTAGTTTCTGGTTTAGCCGTCTAATGTTCTCCTGACTCGTGTTTGGTCCATGGCCAGCGGCCAGGGAAAAATGTGTTGTTCGACCTTGAATTAAGACAATTATTGTATGCCTATATATAAATATTGTATAGAGTAGAAATACTCTGTGTCAACACTCTGGAGTTAGCATGTGAGGTAGACGTAGACGTAGGCGTAGACGTAGATGGAGGGCTAAAATAAATTGTGTACCCGAGGGGTAAAACTTTTTAAGAAGTAATAGTTTCCTGAAGTAACTTAAGAGAATTTACCATAGTTATAAATGGAAAAGTGATGATATCAAATAATGACGAAGATGAAATGAATGGAGGGAGTCACTAACTGTATTCCATTCTTGGTCTTCGTCTGTAAGTCTCGCCATTCATTTGTTTTTCCATCATCATTTCTCTTTCACGCAGAAAAATGGTACGTAGGCGTCAACCACCACTTGTTTCAATGTGTAGCTCACCAGCGTCAACAAAGAAAAACCTACTCATTTCGACCCAATTCAAGGTTTAAAATGTTCCATAATCAATTTGTGTAGTTAGCCCTAATGAGTGATTGTAGAGTAGGAACAAATAGATCCGTACCAAAGATCTGTTTCAAATTACCTGATTTTTTAAAATTAACAGTGGAAAAATATCATTGCCAAATTATACGTTATAATTATTCTTAGCTGAACGATTTTTCTAAAATATTTTCAAAGAAGTTTCAAAGGGGTGTAGAAATATTAAAATTCAAAATTGGTTCCACACTGATACATGGTAAAAATGATAAATATGACAAAATAGTATTTTGACTTGCTATTACGCTAAATGTATTCAATTTTTACTGTATTACTAATGATAAAACCAAAACTGAGTTTTGAAAATACCCTTGAATTATGCTCGTAAATCACTTTTATCCGACACGGTTATGATTATTTTTTATTTAGCAAAAATATGCTTTAATCAAGCATTAATTTAGGAATTATTACTTTTTTCACGCTTTCGCTATGCCCTTTATGGTCTGTTGAGGCAAAAGGTCAAAACAGAAGTAGTATTCACTGAATAAAAGACAGATAAATTACCCGTGACAAACAAAGACTCGGTTGGGATACAAAAGATGAACACGGAGCTTTAATCTCGTGCCCTGAAGTCATTAGGGAAAATAAGAATGCCATGAAAAAATACTATTATTATTTCCTTTCAAATGAACAACACTGACTGACTGACAACACTGAAAATTTTGACTGATAAAAAGATCATTTTTACCCAGCAGCAGAACCAACTGTTCCACTGTATTCATTTCCAACAACAGAGGCAGTATGGGTAAAAAGTAATTGCACGATAAAAGATGTTACAAGCATCTATAATAGCTTTTCATAGGGACTGAATATTTTAATAAAACACAGAGATCAAAAAAGCTAACAACATTAATAAGCTCTTTTTTATTGATCCTACTCGTCTTTTTCCATCAACAAATGTCCTACATTCTCGTCATGCTCACGTTGAAATCAATGTAACTGCATGAGGAGTTAAAAAAATATATTTTAAATATTACTCCTCTAGCATTCAGTGTGCTATAAAGCTGTGTCTGATGCTGTTGCTATTTTTTCTCACATATGCAAAGCGTAAGCCAGTTTAAAAAAGTGCTTCAAAATAATACCATAAGAGGTAAGGAACTGTTGCAGCAATTCACGCAAACTTGATCCAAAAACTATTTTCCGAGTTTCATGCAAGACTGGAAGGCATTCTGCTTGGCGTACCCGGAATGCTATTATCGGGATGATATTAAATAGATCATAAAGAAAATACATTCTGCGGTGATGTAGACCAAACTCCTTGGGATTAAATTTCAGGTATCAGAAGAGCAAAATGCTTTAATTGGCTGAGTAAAGCTTTGGAATGTCATAAAAAGTAGTATGAACTATAGGCAAATTGTGGTTTTTATCATTCCAGTACTAGTTAAAAAATCAAAAGCAAACGATTCCGTAATAAAGGAACTGTTTGACACATGCTTTAGTATCATATTATTTATTCGGCCGGGGGAGCGTGCGAGATTCTGATTTGAACTGGGAGGAGCACTGCATGCCTCGGATAAGATTTGAATCACGCTTCCATGAAAACTACCGCAGCCATGTTGTGCCACCATTTAGAGTTGGTGATTACAATTATTTCCGCAGAAACTAATATAAATCCTAAGTCCTGCGGTGTCCCAGTGAGTAGTTAGTACATTCCTAACTTATGATTATAACATATGAACTATTATGACGCACATCCCAGGAGGATTAGCAGTAGCTGTGAGGTGAGGTGACTGAAATCTGAAGTTCAATTGCGCTTTTTATGACAGGTGGTTAGGTAAAGCGTAGGGAATAATGAATAACTCTGTGAGTTAATTGGTTCAATTTTCTGGTCGTCAAAACTTCATTGAAAAACAATGGCGATAAACCCTCGTTAAGCCGGCTTCTCAGGCGAAAAAGGCGAGTACCGATAATTCATCATTCAAATTATACATACAGCTTAAAAACAATTCTAGACAAGACTACAACCTACTTCTTGTTTTTTCTGCGATGAATAATACAACAATAAAATTAAGATGTACAAATGAATAAGCTGTGCAAGTAAACCGCATTGTGATATTTAAAATAATCACTACTCTGCAAAGTCGTAAAAATGGGGATTTTGGGATGCTAGCCGACACTTTTCTAAATGCACAAAAAATGGAAACGTGTAGTGGCAAAGGAACCCTAGAGATTGGAAGAAAAAATCCCGCTGTTTCTTCTAAATTAGATTTTAAAAATCCATTCTCCCCGAATTCCATCAATTCCTTTCGCATCATCTGTCGTTGAACTCTCATAAATATTCATAAAAAGAAAAATTATTAAAATTCACAATAATTTTGTCATTATTTCCCAATATTATTTCGTATTTTGCCTCAAATTAGCTCATCCACTCGTAAATGGAATTGGATGCGCATCGATTGCGCGGTAGGGTCCGTCCAAATTGATCTGTACACTTAATAGATAATTCGACTTTGATGAGTCGACTGCACGTAAAAAAATGAGTGCGTACGGCTGTCGTCAATGCTGATAGACGGCACCCACTAAGTTACTTGAATATGCGGTTGAATTTATTTGAGCTATTTCAAAATGTGGTGCAAGAACCTCGGAACTTATCAGTGTGTTATGACATAGAGGTAGTGAAACTTGGTGGATAACACCTACGAGTAGCGTGACGTCAAGGAGGGGAATACTCGTATGGAAGGGGTTGTCTAAGAAGCGGAGGAGGAGGAAAGCACAGGATAGGCAACGCTGTCAAAATAACTGCATTTACCTTGAGATGTCGAGAAAGTTTCGTCAACACCTTTCTCGACAATGCTCACGTTCCAATTAAGGCTGGATCATAATACGCTGATATTCTTCACAAACCAACAGAGAAACCCATAAATATTTAGATTAAGAGGTATAAGTAGACAAAGAGTTAATTTGGATAACAGATAGAGCATTTTGAAGCTGGTGATGAAGGTTTTCGAGCGAGAGAACTTTGGTGGCCAAACGCCGAGACTAGCTTAGCTCACACGTGCGAAGCCGGTTCGTAGGTAATGGAATATCCCACTGAAAATGGCTTTCTGTGCAACTAACACCATGCTACAATACCACTATAAGTAATTTACAACGTTGTAAGCATCCTGATTACCCTGTTTTGGCATTTATAAAATATTATTTCCAAGCAATGAATATAGAGTTTATGTGAGATTTTATTGGTCATCAAATTCAATGAATTGGTTCTATTCCAAAAGAAAAAGATCTTATCTTTCTAATCGTACTAAATATCAGCCAATTATCTCTCTACTTTTGGAAATAATAACTTTTCCCAAAAAAATTAGAAGCAATTTTACAGGAGATCGGTTACATGAGCTCCAGAAAAGTATTTTTAAATGAAGAATTTCGGATGCACAGATCGCGTCAGAAGTCTAACGGCCGCGGTGTGTAGAACGCATTTTTTCTCTAATTATTATCACTATAAATTTATTTCCACCAATATACTGTTCGAAAATAGCAAAATAAAACCTTCGGTTACGCAGGCATCTTTTGCGTAAGGAGTGAAGCAAATAAGTCATTCTAAAGTCTCAAATACGCTCATTTAGTTAGTTATTGATAAATTCTACCATAATTATAAAGTTTTGACGTTATTGATATTATTATATATTTTCTGCAATGCTTCTTTAAAGTACCTAAGCTTTCAAAATAAAATCGAATTTGGTCTTCATTATTACTAGATAAAAATCTTGCTAAATATATGTCCATTGAATAGCAACACACATTTCCCACTTCAACCGCGGGCGTTTGCGCAAACAAGCGAAGTCCATGATGAGAAAACCACCTTTGTTATTTCCACAAAACTTTATTACGCTGGCAAGACGCTCGTTTCACCACACTGTGGCAAACACGCGTAATAATGTTTTGTGGAAATTACAAACGTGGTTTTCTCATCATGGATATCCATAATTTCCAATGGGTCAGGCCTGAGATCATCAGTTTTATTGAGTGAAGTCCGGTCAACAAGGCGTCAAGCCTAGGCGAAAATAAAATATGCGGAGCGAAATAAGCGGTGGTCGTAAGGCACAGCAGAGACTAACGGCCCTGGAAACCTGAGTTGGTCAGGAACTGTCCTCAGACCTGTAGGTACACACACTAGGAGAGAGCACTGTGGTTGGAAGCGAGTGGGTGGAGCTGAACCTCGGGGATGGCCTTCGGCTTCGCCTTACAAAGGCAAGAACCACCCAGGCATACACAAATGCGAATACCAAACCCCCCCAAAGCCATATGTGCCGTCGCACTCCTCCCGGACACCTCCCCTCCTCTCGGCTAAGTGCGTGGGGAGCAGGGAGGTGTATAGAGAGCCGGGAAGGAGCACCCACCCCTCTATAGAGGAGAGAATCGGGTAGGAAGACGCATAATGTAGAACTGAGGGGAACGGTAGAATGTGTAATAATCCTCCCCAAACAACCAGCCGACCGATCCTTTCTTCCTTAGCAAGGTGGAGGAAAGGCGATCAAATTTCTTATCTCCCCAATAAGAATGCAATGCACTGGGGGAGGTATCAATAAGATTTTCGTGTTATCATAAGAGCACCAATATGTTCAGCCTTAGTCGCATCGAAATTGGCTTCCTATACAAAAGTAATATTATGGAATAATAACATAAGCCTATCATGATCTTCCGTCATCGATCCTAAAATTGGTTTGCGGCAGCTCTCCACTTCACTATTCTATCAGCCAACCGCTTCATTCCTACATAATTGTTCACCAAGACGTCCTTCATAATTTGTGTGATGTATTACAATCTTTGTTTTCCTTTGATTTTCTTCACATTTTTCTTTCCATCACTCTTTTCAATAAGCTACTGTGTCGCAAAATATGTACAGTAAGTTTGTCTCCTCTTCTTCTTCACCGAGTTTTCGTCATACCTCTTGTCTCTCAACTCATAGTAGGACATCTTTGTTGGATATCAGCAAAAGAGCCCAATAGAATAAGTCATCGGTACGTGAAAATATTCATGAAGAGTGTTGCACTATATGGCTCAGGACGTGAACCATTAAACCAGAAAACGATATAGGCTTGAGAAACATGGTGCTAGAGGTGGATGTTGAAGATTAAATGGACGGATAGGTTGATAAACGAGGAAATGGACAGAATAACAGAGCAGGAGAAAACTATTTGGGGCCCTATCAAGAAGACATGGTCCAGATGAACAGACCACACATAGAGGCACAACTTATTTGTGAGGAACATAACAGAAGGGAAAATACAGGGTATATCCCCACGAAGGAAGACCGATGGACAAATAAATAGCCCAGCTAAACACAGGATATAAAATGCAAGAGCTATAAGCAAATAAAGGTGTTAGCAGGGGAAATGGTAGAATGGACGGCCACAATAAACGAATTTTCGGATTACGTTGGAGTTATTTTGATGATAACCGTGAAATCAAATTCAAATGAGAATTTCGCAAATAAATGTCCAACCTATGCTATCGTTTTCTCGTTACACTTGGAATCGGTTTTCTAACCTCCGGTTGAATTTATTTCATGGAAACAAAGGGAAACCAAACCATACATTATCTTATCGATAACGGTGAAGTTGACTAACCGACTGTATCGTGTACTATACAAAACTGAAACTCTCAGTTAACATGAAGTTAACAAAAATCTACATCAACTTGCAGTTACCGATAATTAGAAATCATAAAACCTGGCCCAATATACTTGTGGCGACCGTAAATGGTGCCATCATGTTTTATATAATTGCCAAGGTGGCCTCGCTGATTTGTTTATGTTTATGTAACTAAGTCATAGACGGAGAGTGTAAGGGGCATTGCAAAAAAGCTCTAATAAATTGATTCAATAAACGTGGAGATCTTCTCACTTACCCATCTCCACATTCTCATCAGAGCACCGTGGAAAGCAAAAACTGAATTTGGATTGCTTTCAACATACTACCCATGTAGAGATCCACAGAATGGGATATCAGGAGAATAGTAGCAAAACATTATGGCACTAGAATAGGAAGAGCGAGAAGTCAAGGGTATACGAGTGTACATGAGTAGTAGGACAAAGGATCCTTGGGTCCCTCCAGAATTCCTATCGGTACTTTTGGTTTCTCTAACCACCTAGGTCACATTTTTTTCGTAAGGACATTTTTAATGCTAGAGAATTATAGAATTTTTTGTAATTCATATAGATCGCAAGATATGTCTATACGAGTTATTAACGATATTATAATTATGTTTAGCAATCGATTTCACCCGAGCCCTAGACTCAATAGGTGGTACTCATTTTACAAGTACGCATGATTCTCACATCAAATACAGCATAGCCGAATAGATACAGCCTAGTTATGAATATGGATACTTTTTAAAATATATTAATTATTCTTTTCCATTTGTTATATCCTAAACTTTTATTTTGCTTATGAGAGGCTTTTTTTGTTCTTTTAAATAAGATGGTACCTATTGAAAGTCGTTGGAACTACGATGCTCAACATTGGTTCCCCATATGTAACAAAACCGCACGCTATGTTAAAAAACGAACACATCTGACTGAAGGACAAGGTTGGGACCCGATAGACTCGGAGGCTTCACGTTAGGCGTACATTAGTAGACAAATTCATATCAAGCGAATTTCAGTACGACAGAGAGGATACTATTTTGACCCCGCACAATTCCTCAAGAACTAATATATGCAATCGACAAAATAAGAGATATACACCGCCGAACTGATTGGTACAACCATTCCCTCTTTTCTCGCACCATTAGTAGTTTCATTAATAACAGAGGGTGACACTAAGGCACTCCGTTAACATGCAATCAGTCATTGACATCTCTTCCCTTCTTTTTCCAATCACCTCCCCTTTACTTGGATAGTTTTCTATTTCCCCCTGCAACACGCCTTTGGAACGGTAAGCAGGGTAGCATGTTGATGTGGATGCTCGTGAGAGGGTTTTTTGACCAAATATATCATATGGTAACCTATTGAAAATATTTGGAACGACAATGCTCAACCATATTTCATACCCAATCAGTCCTATATTTAGGCACCACATAATAATTTTTATCATTGTAAAAACAATTTGAAAAATCATCGCCCGCTTCACCCTCTCCGTTTGCGAATGTCACCAAGTTTTGCGATGCCTGCACTCTAGCCGATCCTCCGTCACAACCCTCCACTAACTATCAGCCAGCCAATCTTTCCTTCCTCGAAAGGGTGGCAGGAACGGGACAAGGCCCTCCCTACACAAACGCATACCCGCCGTTGTACCCCGGCAGTTCCTCGGAAGTGACCCCACTCCCCCACCATACCGATACCCTATTCCGATTCCGCACACCACCCACGCCCTTGAGATACCCTCGTTCCCTTCCCCCCATTCGCCCATCCGCAATTGCGAGCAATGAGATGCGAGAAGCGACTGCAAACGGGAAGCCAAATGGGGGAAGAGAGAGGGGTGGTTAGTCCATATCCCTTCCCCCTTACGCCCTTTCCCAGAGTGAATTGTTCCGAATGGGTGAGGGACATCGAAACTGCCAGGGTAAGGAGGGGAGGGTGGATAAGGAGAGGGTGTGTACGAAGGGGGTGCGGCAGGGGATGAAGGAGGAAGAGAGGTGGAAATGGATGCAAGAAGGGAGGGTGGTTTGTGCCGGATGGAGGTGGTCAAGGATGGCTGGAAGGGGCTGGAAGAGCTAATGTGGAAGGATAGGGGAAGCGACAAGTTTACTCCTCTGAATACAACCAAAAAGAGTACCTTTCACCACAAGTTTTATATACCAAACCATGGTTTTGACAGTCCGCTCTCATTTTTACAAAACAATCCTGATGAAAATGAGTTAGTGACATGTCCAAATCATGATAGATTTCATGTTAAATAAAATACTCGATAATTAAACTTGCACAAAATTCTGTATGAATACTGAGTGTTTAATTCATCATGGATATCGACAACTTACATAATGAGAGTGAAAACGATTGGAGAAAGATATAATTCATGAAAATTTTACAAAAATAGCAGCACTTTTTGTTGCAAACTCTTAAGACGAAGAAGAAAAAGCCACGCTGCTAAAGATATGGGAGGAATGACCGAAGTTACCTAAGGCTTAAATATTACGCGAAGCAAAAATTTATTTCGTGATTAGAATAAAATAAAAAATAAGAGCAGCGCAATACTTTGATCATTGATCGCTGATACGTTGACAAAATATTGATCCAACGAAACGATTTCAAAGAACTGCGGAACTGGGCGCGCAGTGACTTTAACGGAGTCACCCGCTAGTGGTCACACAACGAAACGAACCAAAAATGTTAATTATGTCAGAACAACATTTTCTTATCATGTCCCTTTTTTAGCAGCTGGCGTCCTAAAACCTCCTGCCTCTCTCCCTTGTAGCAGCTGCTGGGAATTATGTATATGAAGATGAAGTAGAGGGATTCGACTGCTATTTGAGTCAGAGATAGACAGAATAAAATAGAAGGTTACTAGCTAGGCTAAATATAATAACTTGAAAAAGAAAAGGTTGACTATTCAATTATGTAAATATACCACAAAGTTCAATCTCCATCTTACGATTAAGATAATAAATTAAACTCAAATCCTATGAGACCAAGGCAAAAACGGTGGTTATTATCCTGGCTCCATAAAGCATGTACCGGTCAGATAAAGTGAACAAATAGGAGAGAGACCCTCGAAGAGAATTGTCTGTTCCCACACCTCATTTACGAGCAGAAAACCAGCGGAACACTTTTATATGCAAACACAAATAGTTATGGAGAACCATGTTGCCAAACGTACGCTCCTTGTGATCAACTCTAAACCAAGTAAGCAGCCATTTACAACACTGCGATTTATTTAAGTTAGACACTTTAGAGAATAATATTTGCACGGTGGAAGACTCCTTGATGTGAAGTTAGTATTTGGTATAGAACAACATGTTACATATCCTACTGCTATTGGCAACAATGCATCGCTGGACTTGCAGAGGTTTACTTAGGAAACGAATCTCCATAAGATCCCAAACTACCAAATATACCCTTTTTTTGGAGTTTCTAATGTTTTTTTTATCTTGCGACCGGGCATTTTCCTCGATTTATTCGTTTTCGGTCGCATATTTTTGAGCCAGTGTCAGATTTTGAAGTCTCCAACGTGAATTTAATCCCCTCGGAGAAAACATTTCGGCATTTGCCCCGTCATTACTGCTATCGAATACTTAATTCGCATATGCTTTTTGATAGATAATGCAACTTGGCCACTTTTCTGATAGGTATTTCAATTTTACAAATGCCCATGGCCGTTAAAAAACAAAATCTCCTTTCTGTTTGCGTTTATATTTACCCTGACTTAAAAATAAACATTCAATTCAAGTATTGAAAACTTCAAAGTTAGGCAGATCGGGCTCCTTGCCTAATATTTTAAGATTGATTACGCAGAGCTACAGTGTTTTACCCTTTCATCATAAAAGAAATTATCTGCATTAGTTGTACATTCCATTGTTGGTTAGTTAGCTGTCACTTGAGGAGACATCCGACAACTGAGATTATTTGCGCCACTGAGGAGAGCGGAGGTTATCGGTAAGGGGAGGATTATTCTGAACTTAGAAGAACTCTATTTATGGAACTGGAGGAGGTTGAAGAAAAATCAACGTTGCTCGACTTAAAATGGAATTAAGGCAATAGGGTTAGCAGCTTCACGTCTCATCTGGAGGACGGAGAACTGTACTTGAAATATTCTACACATGGAGAGAACAGGTATTCACTGATGCATATTTGCAACATCCAGGACTCGAACTCGGGAAATCAGGGCCGGAAGCAATTATGTCAGCAAAACTGATTCCATCTGGATGATGGAATTGATTGTGTTGAGACTATTATATGAACTGAAATGGAATTACTATCACGTCGTAGGTTAAATAATAGGCTTAATATTATCAGAAAACGAGAATTAATTACTTCTCATAAGACGTAAATATCATATTCAAACTCCGTGTTACTATAGTAGATTAGATCACATGCAGCAAATCAGTAAATCCAACCTAGAGGTGAGGCCAGAGAGGTTTGAAATGTGGCAACAATGGAGCTCATATCACCCGATGTCTACTAATCAATAAGACCCGTAATATACACACTGGTGGGAGGTCATGTTTAATAAAATCACTATGATGGAATTGCAAATGATTATTTTTCATTGTTACATAACTAAGCAATCCCATAAGGTAAAGTTAGAGCGAGCGTTTTCCAGTGAAACCTTGTTTGTGAAATTTCACTCATAGGACAAGGGAAAGACGCGAACTGGAACTTAAGTAACCGAAAAATGCACAATACGCACGGGAAGGACATCGGAGCAAAAACAGACGAGTCATCTCCTCACCGTCCATCTTGCTCTTCCGAGGCACCCCATGGCTAGCAAGGTTTGCTCTGCATTTTTTTAAGCTGATACCGGAATAAATTTCAGCATCTGCATGCGTTTCAAATTAATCGCTAAGGATACCTCTAATGGTAAATACGATTATATTTCATGCGCCCATACGCCATTATTTTAAGCAGAACTGAAATTGCAATTTAATCCGACAAATTTGAAATAATCAATAACCATGGTTACGAGTACGTTACTCGAAAGTTTACGAATCTTTAGGACAAGTTGCGCAATACTTTCCCCAAATATGGGGAAAATTGAGCTAAGTACAAATATTTGGATGCCATTTGAAGTTAGGAGTCTCATTGCCGATGTTTAGGCCAAACTTAATCCAAACATAAATTTGGCGCAGACGTCAAAACTTTTACGCGGGCAATTGAACATTAGAAGAAGAGAGCGGAGCGGATCTTACCACCACGTCTCAAATAAAGCAAATGACTATATAAGGATGATTTCTTTCAAATAAAAGCCGAGGCATTTGAAGAGATGTTGTTTTCCATTCCTGATCTGAATTATCATTTCATATTACAGGAAATCAGCGGTGTGAGTAAAATGGAAAATATAACTTCCTACTTTTATCGAAGAAAATTTGAGAAAAATACGACAGTGAAACACTCATTTTGGGCAAATATTCACCATAATTTAGTAATTAAATCAACGGTAACTTAAAACATTGAATAGTCTAATTGAGCCCATTGCCGTAGCTGAATTCAATTTAATAGAATATATAAACTCTTAAAATAAGGTTAAAAATATTATTAATGACGACACCTACATTTTTTTTACATGTCCAGTGTCTTTTACACTGATAGCAATTACATTGTGGTGAAGTAAGGAACCCAGTAAACCCCGCACTAGTCGTCGTCCTCTGGATGTTCCATTCCCTCGAATCCCCATTCCCTCATGCTCCGTCACGGCAGCATATGACCTTTAAAAAATGACCTGATTATTCAACACTTGGTTAAATGTTAGTTATGATTCAAGGTGAAAAAATTGATAGCAAAGGAACTTTTATTAACAGAAGGTTGAGTAAAATTTTATCATACTTTCAACAAGTTGATAATTAGGGCGCTTTTTTAGCGTAGGTGTTCTCAAGTCCTACAGAATCACCCCCATGGGTGAATTGAGGGGGGATTTTGGACATATTTTGAGCGAAATGTGATGGTGTAGTTATGTACTGCACTATAGAGTGTGTAAACTCTGCAAAATTGTGGTTAGCTTAATTTATTTTGTGGTGTTTCAATAACGTATATTGGATGCAACAAATAAAAGTCGAATTTTAAATATGCACATTATTTTCATTTGCGGAATTGACTTATTTTTTAATAATTCATTTTAGTAAGGCGATATATATTCTTAACTATGATGAAAGAGAAACAAGCAAGAAAGGTTGTGAACCTCTGATCTAGAGGAACTTAAAATCAGCGTTGCAGATTTCTTATGCATTCACCAGACCCTTCTAAAATGTAAAGTACTTTTTCCATGATAATTTGACTCCTAGAATTAGGAACAGCTGCAGTTGTGCAAGTTCCCATCATACATTAATGCCAAATTTTCAAAGTAATGGAAAAGGAAGGAAAAAACTTCAGTAGAATCCGTGCTCGCTGCTGCAGAATGATTGATTCGGAAAACCTCGTATCAGAAAAAGATCCATGCTCATCCATAAGGTCTGCTGCATGGAAAATTACTCAAAAACGGTTGAGTGGAATCGACTGATGCAAAAGCTTTTCGAAATGAATTTTATGACCCGAGCTTAATAATGTTTCCCCGGAATGACTCTTTATGTTCATAGAGGAGAGAAACGTTCATCACATTACGTCCTACGAATAAAAACGTGAATTTCCACCCGGGCAGCCAAGTGCTTCCACCAGGATATCTGAGAATTCAGATTTTTCCTTGGATTGAGGATAAGCACCATAAAGAGGCCAAATAAGAAATAACAGACGACGAGTCCCAATCCTTTCATCTTTTTCAAAACTTCCGGTGCCATTATCTTGATTCTATATATCCACACTCTTCCTCCTTTCACTCCACCTAGCCCTACCCCGGAAAAATGTTTTGCAAGCTTTAGGAATGAAGCTTGGAGGACGAATAGAGGAAGGTGGATGACAGAGTAACAGAAAAAAGGAGTGGTCGGTACATGCGAAGAAAAACGAAGTCTTTCAACATTTTCGAATTACAGTGAGATGAAACGGAAAGGAAAGCAACGTAATAAGATTGGAATAAAAAAATAAAAATGATTTTTTTTCTTCCTCTTCGGTAGCTAGATACCCGTGAAAGGTTTATTAAATTTCCTCCAGAGAGCGTATGGTGTGTGTTCTCTCACGCTCCTGGGAGCGGACGGTTTGACGGCTGCTTCTTTTCCCTCTTGGCGCGATCGCTTGGACTCCCGCCCGAGCCGCTTCCTCCCTCTAGCGTCTTGTGTCCAAAATTGAGAAACTGGGGGTGAGTAGGAGATAAAAAAAGGACACTGGGGAATCATATGGAAGAAAGTACGGGAAGGGAATATTGGGGGAGAAGCTCCTTGGAGCGTGAGAACAGCCCCAGGGAGTTTTGGAACAAGGCCGGTGGTACGGTACGAAATTGCTGTCCGGTTGGATGCAATATACGATGAAAATATTATTGGTGCCTCGGCGTTTATGGTACACTTGGAAGAACGACTTCTGCCCTCCTCCACAAGTAATTACGATTTTTTTATTTCTCAGTGTTTCTCGTCCATTAGGTGTAAATACAACCTCCGTTGTATCTAAGAAGTAACTTGAGGCGTTACTTTGTGAAAATGTCTAACGTTCACAATACATTATTATTAACCATGTACCTACTATATTCACACATATTTAACAACCAAGGTTTCATCTCATTAGTGTCATTGACAAAATAATACATTTGTAATAGCAAGAACACTTACGTGCCTAAAAAGAGGAAGAGGAAAGTTTCCGAAGATGTCGTGGAGGGCGAATATGAGGTTAAGTTGGAATAGTTCAAAATTATAAGTCTTCTCCTGCACCCCCTCCTTTAATTGACCCATTGACAAAACGATATAATTATTTCGTAATATTATTTCTTACTATCTACGAGCAATTTCATTTTAACCAATCGGATTCGCTCCCAACTCCGAACCGTGGGAAAGATGGTTTAGGTTCTCTTCATGAAAGTTGATTTTCTTCAAACAATTCCTCAACCCTTCTAGTGGGTAGAACTCTAAAATAGTAGAAATGAGTACCTATTCAAATTATAGTTTTAGTCAACTGTAAATATAGGGAAACATTTTTCAACATGCTCAGTCCCCTTTTAAATGAGGGGGCATTAAAAGAAATGTGAAAGCCTTAGATGTTGGGTGAGTAACAGACTAAGATATTTCCACCAATGAAATAGGTACAGTACTGTGGTGAAGATGGGATGCACCAAATATAGATAATCACCTAAGGGAGATACACTAAAGGGATGAAGTTTGCCACGCAAAATTCATTTGATTTGAATGGGATTCGAATGCGAATTTCTCGATTGCCGTTCATATATTTGTGCCTGTTACACCACGAAGCCATTTTATCTCAAGCTGAATTTCACTGGGGTTTAAATGAACTATATGATGCGGTGCATTCTATACCATACCATATCATACTCAGTACCATATCATGTGTATATTTCCCAGAAATTTTGAACGTAGGCAGCTTCGTGTGAGTTGCAGCGCGACCACAGTCGTCGTCACACCATAAGAATCATCCGCCTCCGCATCAGACTTGCTCATCCGCTGAACTCCGAATATGAAGCAAGTGTTTGGGACTCATCGGAGAAAAAGTGGTTTATCGAACTAGATTAAGTTTAAAAAGGATTTTCCAAATTTTAAAAGCCTTTTATGGGATACAGCAAAGAGTAAATAGTCATTGGATTAATCCTCCCTCGAACGCCTAGTGATGCCATATGACAACAGCACGCACTTAAGCACTAATATGGAAGTGATTTATACCATTCATTCAACGAATCCAATGTCTTTAAGAGTGCTTCCTCACAGCGCTTCGAATTCTTGGAGAAAATACAGTCAGTTTCTCAGACCATTAAGATCCAGGTTATTGCAGCTAAACTGAAAAATATGACAAAATTAATTCCGATCTTCACTAGTGTCAGGCGTGCAAAATTCAGCACAAGCCTCTGACATCAACTCAGCTCATTAACCAACTCTTAATGCCGAACTCGGTCAGATAAGAAAGTTATAAACAAATTTTTAAAAGTACTTTTAACAGTTTGAATGTATTTTTCTGTAACCACCAATATATCCTTTTCATAGAGAAAAAATCATTTTTTAATAAAAAGGTGTGCACTAGAAAGTGCTAACTAAGTCCATGCAAATATGCGAATTGACATTTAATTGGTAGTTTCAGGCGTATCTTGGTGAAAAATTTCTTTCGACAAAAAGGCATGCTAGATTAAAAATTTAAGAAGGGTGTAGTGGACCCTAGTTTCGTTTGAACACATATGTGGTTATTAGAATCTCTCAAGGAATTCGATTCAATCATGTAGATAATATATGAGAGATAGACTCTATCAGCTGCGTTTATTATTTTATTAGGCAGGCTGATAAATATTTGAAACTAGTATTCACATCGTCGTTTCAGCGCTGCATGGTAGTAGTTTCGGCAACTTACGTCTTTGGTGATAAGTAAAACGAATGCCATACTGTTTTAACGTTTTACCATTTAGCTGGTAATGAAAAATGCCAAGTATTAGTCCTACATTCTCAATTGGACTAGTACTAAGTAAAAATCTTCTAAAACTGTGTTTAACCAGACATCTATGAATACGGCTGCCGGAATAGTAGGATGTAATAGTATTCATATTTCCCAGTCTCAATACCTGAGCGAAACAAACCACGGTGTAGCATCTATAAGTTTGAATACAGCCTAATACTATAACCTAGAACGATTTTTCATTCTCAATACCTAACGCACAGAAATGGATTGTTGTCCTCAAATCTCATGCCAATGCCACACATCCTTGTGTCGCCTCACATGATATCACGAAGATAACAACAGAAACAGATTGTTAGAACGACTCGATAATTCTCGACGATACGAAATAAGAAGACAAAATATCGTTCAGTGCTGCCACCCTCGAGGATAGAGCCGCAGGGAACCGAGGATGGGGGAGGGAGGGGGGCAAGACGTCTAAGGAGGGAGAAGTGAAAAAGGTTATGGGGAGCTGGATATTTGGGAAGGAGAAGGGAAAGGTAAAGAAAGGATAGGGATAGGAGGGTGAGAGAAGGGGGAAGGAAATGAGGGGAATGAGACCTTGAGGGGGAGTGAGTTGGCAATAGTCTGGAAGCATAAGGGAAGGGATGCGAATGGAATTGATGCGGAACGTAAACAGACGGAAGATGGTGCTCAGATTGCCTCCTTTCCCGTATCCCAATCCCTTACCCTTTCCACCGAACACAACCACCCACCAAAACTACCTCTCCCCCGACCCCCTCCCCCCCAACAGTGGATTCCTTTTTATGAGAAAGCGGACATGAATCAGAAGAGCAGGGGGAGTAAGGGAACCGATGAAGGAACCGGGAAACATACACACTGGGGAACTGGATGGCGGCGAGGAGGGGGTGGGGAAGGGTACGAAAAGAGGGTTTCTAGGGGGTGGAAATATTGGCTGAGGGTGGTGGAGGAAGTAAGGGTTAAGTGTGCGAGAGGGGGTGAGGTTAGGGTGGACTGTTTCGGAGGAGGGGAAGCGGGGATAAAGTTTTGGGAAGATATGTGCTTCGAGGGGGGGGGGGGTACTGGTCAGACTCCGTGCAGTGTAGGGGTGGCGACGCACTAATAATATCGTTTACGAAACGAGCCAGAAATCTTCTTATGGAGTTATTGAGTCTTTATCTTCTCTCACTCGTTTTTTTTACGCTGAGGTGAGAGACGTCGGGAGCATTCGCATTGGGTATAAATTCACCAAAATTCTCATGATTCTCCGCGGCTATATTTTCATTCTATGGTACCTACTTACGTTTTTAGATGGGGGGGTTTATAGTTTTTTAGTATGGGTAGATGAGGGGGAAATATGAGACCCAAGAGTTATGCTCCAGTCCAGCGAGCAATTTTGAATTGAACATGCAGCATAAAATGCCCCATGGAAACGGGAGACGGATTTGAGATGGAGGAAGCCAAAAAATAACATGGAAGAAAGTTGCGCTTCCCGAGAGTTATGGTGAAATCAAACAAAATTTCAGTGGTCTCAAAAATGCTTGGCAATTTCTACTTCATGGTGACAATTGTTGATCTCGATAGGAAGCAAGGATTGCCTTTTTGCAAGTCCAGCCAATGACACGAGTAAATACGCAAATAGTCCTTTTAGGCCTGTCTAATTCACCTAAGGAAAAACACAAGCTTTGTGCAGACCAAATGCTAAGCACAATCAACACGCAGCAAGCAAGATAGCAATTCTTCCAAGCGACCTGGAGAGAATAATTTAAAATATTTTGGACGAACAAGTACCGATGCACAGTGGGCTAGAATCGAAAAAAGCTGGCCAAAATTCATACATCCTATGTTTTTGAAACTAGAGCAATGAAATTTTCACAATATCATGCTGGTTACGTCTCAAACTTAAATCCAATGATTCGAGCCCGTAGACTAGTCAGGGACCACTTTAAGAAAAAGTGGCGGAAACCATGAAATCCACTTCGCTAACAATCATACGGAGGGTCAATTAAAATTTCTTTTCCCTGGAGGAGACTATTTTTAACATCTACAAATAACTATCATTCACTAGCGGATATCGATATTTGACGCACACTGTATCTATACAGTATCTATGTAGATATCGATAAAAATATCGATACAAAAAACTACTGAACGTTCTTACAAAATTAGCATAAGAATTTCTTTAAAATGTGAGAGATGGGTTTAATTTTGATTCAACTCGGAATAATTAGAAAGAAAGCGCTTTTAAGAATACGTTTTACACAGTTTATCAGTATTTACCTCGTAAAATCTCTTCATCTGAGTCCGAGTCCACATTATCACTGTCCTCTGAATTTCTTGACCCCTCTTTCAGAAGAAGATTTCGTACCTCCTTGGAAATTCTCCGTTTGTTTTCCGGTGTTTCTCTTGTTTAAATTAGTGGATCAGAACTTAGGAGCAATCTCCGGATAATGTCCTCGAATTCATTCTTCTTTCCTAGACATCTTCCTCGAGTTTTTCCTAGACACCTCCCTGAACCTCTTGATGTCCTTGTTCCTGGCTTCCAGAGCTTCCTCCGAGAGTTGCCCAATTGGAAGTACTGCTGCCTTCTTAATGTATGCTCCATGAAGTAGCACCTTGTGACGTGCTGGTGGCATGGAATACCAGGGGTACAAATTTACATAACGGGTAGCAGTGGGGAGCCGTTTTATTGAGAAGGGCTTGAAGGTTCACCTCACATTTTGTTTCCGCAATTGATATTCCCTCTGGATAGGCTGCATTCTTTTCAAGTCTTACTCTCTCGTAGCTAGGGTATAACATATGCCCGCTCCTTTTGACAAATTGACGTAGTGTTTTGTACTGTTGTTTTGTTAGGTAACATTTTTTTTAATTACAGAGCCTCCGCTGGCGTCCTCTCCGTCTGAGGGACATCTTTTTATCTCCACTTTGACAGCATCCGCTTCCCTCTCGTTGTCGTAACCTCTGTAATAATCTTGACTGCTGTATCATTTCCTTAAGATTGAAGCTTCATACTTGTGACAAACAATAGCATCGCTGCCGATGTAATCTTCCTCAATTCTGTTGTTTTCCTTCCCTAAGATCTGGATTCCTAAAAAGGGTTTTCCGGTCTTCACTCACCAGAACATGCGATTGAGACGGGAATTGAATTGCAATAATTTTAAGACTTGAAGAATTCAGAAAAATAACATTTTAACTCTTTAACATCAATTCGGTTCTTACCTGAGTCAGAATTGCCAGGGAAATTTTACATATATCAATAGGAACAATTATAATATAAGAGATACAATTGCACTTTTCCACAAATTACTTTAATGCGTACGCGTTCCGGCTCACAGAGCCATCATCAGGTGCAAGAAGGTAAAGCCTATTGTACAAATTCGTTAATTGATCCGAGTTCACTCGGCTTTTTTCTTTATCTTTGAAGTTGTCAGTGTTTTCTTTCGGTGAACTCCTGATTGGTTTTTCCTATTGTTTTGAAGACAGTATACAAACTTTTGCTAAAGAGGTGCTCACAAGTTCGCATAAAGTTTGCGCGTAGTGCAACATTTTGCTTGATATAATATTAGTGATTTCAATCAATGAAATAACAGCTTGCTCCGATCTCATTCAGTAAAATGCCATGAAAAAGTTTGTCCCTTACTTCTAATCTCATAACTACAGTACTTTGCTTCAAAACCATAAATGATTATACTATACGTCAGAATTACCAGTAATTATGCTTTAGTCATCTATTTGGGGTCATTATGTATATTATGCTCTTCACAATGAAATTATGCCTCTGTACATATCCAACCCGCCTGATTATTAAAGCTATTGGGTACAACTATGTATCAACTATTCCAATACGTCTTCGTTAAAAAAATATACTCACTTTTTGTGTAATCCCTCCAGAAGGAAGATCATAAAATTTTTGTCAGTTTTGTCTAAATATTTTGCAAAAACTTAAACAGAGGTTATAAAAACTTGCGATAATGTTTCGAACAGTTCAATTACGAGCTGCCTAGCTGAGGAATAATGGAGTTTCACCTCAGACGGTTTGATCTCCCAGGAAATCCTTCGATCGAGAATATTTCATGAACACATCCCTGATCATCATCTCCAGAGGTTTTCGTCAGCTTTGCGAACAAACCAAAACGAACTCGTAGTAGAGAGAGAAAAAAATATTCGTGCTTCACGAAGACCCTCATCGGAGCAACTTGAGAATTCCCACGCCGGGCAGATAAAAAAACTGCAATTTGAAAACTTCCGCATTGCGATAACAGAGAAATTATCCACCGAAACTTATAAAACGTTGCTGCTTCGGAGACGAAACTCCGGAAGCTTTCCAGAAGAAGAGAGATGAAAAAAACGAGCGACTATGTAAACACGTTCACCAGAGCGAAACGTCTGATACGTCACTCCATTGTTGCTCTCTCTTATCTTTTTCTCCACTGTCTGCTCTTTGATTGGCTCCAGTAATTAGGACAGAGCTCTCCAAAGGAGAGGGAAATTGAGATGCAAGGAAGATGCTATGGAACGACTCCTTGAGGATCCTTTGAGTGAGCTCCTCATTGCATCCTTTCTTTGTCTTTATCTCTTTCCTTATCTCGTGAGACTTAGCAAAAATACGAGTACTGCACGAGGAACATTTGTTAATCATCTATAACGCCCTGGGCGAAAATAATGCGTCCTAGCAATTGCAGCGAAAATGGATTATAATTCCGCGGACGGATGAAAAATTTATAAAGCGCAGCGACAATAATTTCTCAGACTTCATACTCCCATCATCGGAAAATGTGAATTGAATGTTAAACCAATGACGGTATACTTCATAAACTTTGGAGTCGCCATTTCAATTCTATCAATTGAAATGCCATGGTATATTGTCAACATACCTTTAAATGACCTCGCACCCATCATACTCTTTCATTCATGAGATAAAATTTACAATAAAAATCCTAACTTCATAGAATAAAATATTTAAAGTTCATTCGCGAACACTCTAGTGGGTTATGTTGATCGAGTGATATGGTACAAGTGTATTACCTTGTCAAGGTAGCTTCATTACATTAGACAGAATTGGAACATTACTCAAAAAATTGCATCCATTTTAAAGATACATATGTTTGAATTCTCGTATATTCGTTAAGGCAATTTTCACAAAAAAATATTTACCCAATCAAAAGAACCCATTAGTCCTTTTGCTTAGAAGTGAAAAATTAGTAGAAATGTGAGACGATACAACAAAGAACAAATAGAGATAGATCTTCTTCGTTCAAAAATATATTAAGGACGATTCATTTACTACCACCTACACTAGTATTTGCATGCATCATTGATTAGTACGATACGAGGATGATACTATGCATGTAAGCACTCGAATTTAACAATTAAACTATACTCGCATTATTCTCAGCGAAAGAAGGCATTGCACGATCAGCACCTTTCTCATTTCCCGACGAAAAAACAGCATTAGAAGCGATACTTTTACCACACGACTTCTAGCGCTTCGCCTATTTTTGGTGTTTTTTCTGCCGGTACATACAAATGCCTTGATAATGTGTTTTCACGTGAAAATGAATTTTGATCCAAGTCAGATCTCGATTCTAACCAATTTTTACCGGCAAACTTAGCTGTGAGTACTTTTTCTTCTTGCTTCAAAGTTCCAGGAACAATTTGCGAATATATTCTCGTCTTCATTTTTTTTCAATCCAACCAAGGGGACAGCCAAACGTTCCTCTCCTTTGCAATAGTTTTTAATGTATAATAATGTTATACATTGGCATTCTTCATAATTATCCTCAAAGTTTTCTTTATGAAAAACAGACAATTACCCTAAATTAAATTATGCTCTTTTTATCTATCGCAGATTTTTATTCTTTGCCTATTTAAGAACTAATACTATTAAAAACTAATTATTACATAAATATATGATCCAAAAACGTATTTTTACCATAATTTAACGTTTAATTCATGTCCCATATAGCCCTTTCGCTGCTTATGAGGTATAGTTTCGCTGCTTATGAGATACAGGGCCCATTGGCGTACGCAGGAATGACTTTTGGGGGGGGGGAGGGTTTGACTTATGGGGGGCGGGTTTCATTAATATTTATGTACCTCATCATAAAATGGTATTTAGATTATTATTCACAAAAACAATAATTAAATTAACATTCTCTTTTCGTGAAGACAATTCAACTACATATTTCAGCCCAATAAGCAAAATTCTAAACTCTGGTTCAGGTAAACGAACGAAAAGGAATTCAGGTAAACATGTTTTGGGGGGGGGTTTAAACCCTAAACCCTCCCTCCCCCCCGTCAGTACGCCACTGGTTACGCCTGAAGGAATCCGTGTCCTCCTTGAGAACGTCACGTGCAGGCGTCCAGCGCTGCATGTAAAATACATGGTGAAAAATTTCCATATAAAATTTAAAAAAAATAATTTACAAAATGTCAAATATTTAATACAAAAAATATTTCAAATGACGCCATTCGATACCCAACTTGGTCGAACGAAAAGCGTTCTCGATAAAATATCGCGACAGAACTAAGCCAGTGTGTCCCTGTGATCAAGCACGCCACGGAAAAAAGGTGTTTACTAAACTTTTATAAGATGCTGTTGAGAAGCTCTAGGCATCTCAACAGCAAAATATCTCCAGAGAAGGCATCCTCCAACTCATTGTTGGACTCGGATAATGGAAACTTGACTGTACCTTCGTAAAGCAGTTGATAAACGGGGTAAGCATTAAAATATCACGAAAAATGGCTGTACCTTCGTAAAGCAGTTGATAAACGTGGTTAGCATTAAAATACCACGAAAAATGGCCGTTGATTCATTGGAGTTGGTAGATGATAGAGGTTGCTAGCATGTATCAAAGAGCTACAGTATAGCACAATTGACGCGGGAAAAAACTTTGGGAACTTGAGCCTAGAGCCGCAGCGAGAAAACGCAATTCGGAGGCATGACTACGTTGGTTGTGGAAAAAAGGGACCAGCTGGGAGGAAGGGCAGAGGGTCTTCGGGCTCCCTCATCCAGGGAGGGGAGTCGTAAAAGCGAGGTAGGGAAGGATTGGGGCGGGGGGGGGGGGGGGAAGGAAAGGATCGAATTACCCTTCGACTGCACAGGAAAACAATTCGTCTCGACAAATAGCTCTTTGGATGCTGCAGTGGAGGAGGAGGGTTGGGATATGGGGAGGTTTGGACTGCGACTATACCTACTGGAGGGATGGTGGAAATATGCCATAGAAGGGGGAGCGAAGGGGATGGGATGGGTTGGAGAAATCCGTACGGGGAGGATGGGTGAGCATAAGTGGATGGAGAGAGGAAAATGGAGGTGATTTCTACACTTTGGGGGGGAAGTCGGAGGGGAATTCTTAAAGCACACAAACGTGAGATGGAAGGAGTGAGGAGACGAAGACGCTCTTGAGACGCTGAGATGGTATGCGGATTATCGGGAGCACTTGAAGTGTGATTCCCTTCCCCCCTCTTCCAACTCCTGTTTTCCTTCAATCCACGTCTTAATCAATGCCGATGAACCTCGTGTTTGTCGCCGTTTTAGAGGCGAGAGGGACGGAGAAGGCCGGGAGGGCTGAGCTCCGAGATTTTGCGATGCATAGCCCTGGGATGTGCCTTTCACCTGAGGTATCGTGCGTCTGTGACCACGCGGTTCCCTGAAAGCCACTTCAACGGTGTGTGGCGGTGGGTGATTCCACACCCGGCATGCACTTTCCGTTATTCATCCAGTCATACTAATGAACACTAGCCAAATATAAATCCGAGTCACCTGCTCGGATATTGAGGTGTAGTTTGTTTAAAAAAGTGAACTTAAATTTTCGATTGAACAAATAAAATTTTTCCTGTTATGTGGATTTATATATTTGTAATTGGCTGTTCAACATGAAAGCGGACTACAGTGCCATTTCCAATTAATTAGCGCATTTTGTCTTCAATCACTTCAGTTAATAGCTGAATACTAAAAAAATCATGATAAGGAGTCTATATTTTATTGCCATTTGATTTTAAGAGAGAATTTGTTTCCCATAAATAGATTTTCAGGAAAATGGTATCCGTATTAAATATAAAAATACGATTTTTCCACACGCTTCATCCATTGTTACCATTCTGCTACCTATCCATTTAGCACCACGTAGGCTCCAGCTCAGTTTGCGAAAAAAAATAGGGTGGAAAGGTAGTGTTTTGTTTTTGCACGAAACAGAAAAAATAATTTTTATGAGTAGCTAGGATATGAATTAAATGACATTTAAATCTTTTTCCGGTGAAATCACCATAACTAGACTGGAGTGGAGGAGTTGAGGAAAGAGGGGTGTCGGTATGTGTAGACAGGGGTTGGAAGCGTCTCCCTCGCGAGCAATAGAAATTCCCTTTCTGTGTGAACACGGGACAAATGAATGCCAACACTGAGAGGAAGCTTTCCTCCTAAAAGGGTTTCAGGAAAGGATTTTCCGTTTAAAGATGCGTTCTAGAAGATAATGCGCCCGAGGTGAAACAACGCCTGGTTGTCTGCGGGAGTATAGCGAAAGTTCGGGACAAGGGTTTGAAAATAATGAAAAGGCCTCGTCATTGAACCGTACTGGATGAGACTTGGTTGAACATGAAGGAATTAAGGATTAGCAAGGGGAACTGGATTGGCATTTCCCTGAATTGTTCCGTAAAATCAAATAGTGGTAGCGGAAGATTAGAGAGTGATCGAATTAGATTAAGATTCACCGGTCATGTATAGTTTCTTCAACATGATCTTTGAATACGAACAAAAAGAGCACTTGACCCTCAATAAATTCAAGAGGCATTGCATACCGAAGACTCTTTGTTAACTTTTTACAGAACTTTTTCAATGTCAAAAACAATATTTGTTTTCTAGTAGTTGCTTCGAGCAAGTTGAAAAAAAGCGTAAACAAACATTCTCTATCAATAAAAAGCACCCATACATCGCCGTATGCTTAATTTGTGATGTCCTAAAGACGTATCAAACTATGTAAATGGGGTTTTAGAATGACCTTTGAAGCTTTTATAGACAAGTAGTTTCAATATATTTCGTTAATATATATAAATTTATTGAAGTAATTTATTTATTTTAATATGATCAATGTAAAATACCTAGCGGCTGTATTAGTAGTAAACTTAAAGAAATAAATGCATTTAAAGGTTGATGTAGCTTCATAAGTCCCTACTATTCCAAAGCTACTAGTATTACCAGCGATTTATCATTGCGATAGGGTATCCAGATAATCACACAGCTAAGGTCTAGCTGGTCGCTCCCAAAGTAGATTTAACGCGCCACTTATCCAATTGAATAATGGGGCCGTGAATTTTCATGTTCATAGTTATCATTCGTTGTCATTCAATCCTGACTGCTTAAATGCAGCCTTCCATTCCATCTTCTCCATTACTAACTCCTTTATATCCTCGTAACTCTTCTGTTTCATGTCCCGTTTTAGCTGACCAATGTATTGTCCCAATGTTTTCCTCGAGGAGCTTACCCTACTATTATGTTCTTTACAAATTTGTTATGTCAGCCCATTCGTTAATTGTAGCCTATTCATCTGGACCATGTCTAACTGATAACGCTCCGCGTGGTTTTTTTTCCGATTCTAATGTATGCTTCCTCGTTTCTGATTCTATCCGTCCACTTCATCTCCGGCATCCACCTCCAGCACTAAGTTTTGAAAGTCTGAATTTTTTTCGATTCCAGCTGAGTCATATTAGTCACACATCCTGGAGGTGGCTTGCACGGTATTTTGTAAATGTAGATGAAAACTCAACACGAATGTTTTCAGGTACTACTTCCTTATCGGTAATCCTATTATGTTGTGACACAACAGCTGTTATTCCATCATGAAATATTAAAAGATCAACTGAGAGTATAGTTGCGAACGACCGAATCCAAGCCCTCTAGCACTCAGTAGCGAGCAAAAAACGGAATTTATGATTTATTCACACGCACGTGGGTTATAAGATTTGCTCGCCGACTCTCTCAAGGAAATTCTATCGCTAAAATCGTTTTTCCTCCAGAATCTGAATTTAAACGAAGAAAAAACGTGACCTAAAAATCTCTTTGCCCAATCTTGACTTGGCTATAAGAAGTCGGAGTAATTGAACCAAAGTGGGAAAGCATAAGGAATCAAAAAGTTAATTAAGAAGGTAAAAAGCGTAGAGATATTTGATGGGAAATCGGACGGCAGAACCTTTTAAGATAGCAAAAATAAAGAATAATCGCAGTTGACTCACACGAAAAAGACCATGTACTCACTCTTGATTCATGATTTGAGCCAAATTGAGAAGCGGCGTTAAAAGAGGGTTTAAAAAAATTCTTCGGGCAGATGAGCGAGGCACTGGAGAATTTTGAAGACTAAAAGGTGAAAGGCCTTGTAAACTTAGATAAATTTATAGGAACTAGATTTCTCAGCCTATACTAAGAAAAAAACTAAATTTCGCAGCCTACTTCCTAGTTTAGCAATTTCCAATTGCTACTTTGAAATGTCTGTAATTCCCTAGTAAAATTTATCAACTTGATTTTCCTTGATTTAATATCAAAGAAATGCTAATTCTCAGGCTCACTCAGCATGAGAATGAAATCCATCATATCTATGTGTATAATATCCTTAGTGTAACTATTATTGTAATAATTAGAAATTTGATGCGGAAACTAATTTTTACCTTCACGAGAGGTCCTGTCCATCAATTCCATACCATCCATTAAAAATTTCCAGAAGAGAATTCTTGTAAAAGTTGGCTTACAGCTGTAAATAATAATGTGATGCATGCCTCCAATAAAAAATGGAGTATCAGGTAGCCATAAGATTATGCAATTCAATATTACAAAGTTTGCAAAAAAAACTTGATCGTACTTCATGTATTGCTTTTACAGACAACTTTTAAAATTAAAAGTTATTTATAATTAAATTTTAAACACGAAACGATGTAGCCATTATTCATGATTATTTACCTCACCTAATAACAACTAAATAATTAAAAAAAAATATTTTGAAATGCTCAAGCACACATTTTTCGACTAACAACGAATAATTTTTACTAAGATGAGTACTCCATACTCCAGGACTCAACGATAATTTAAACTACACAAGTATTAGCAAACAGTGTATAATTTATCAGAAGCTTTGTCAAATTCAAATTATAATGAACGGAAACGTGTTTACTGAAAAACAATAAGGTTTTAAGTCGAAATGACGACATTTTTCTTCAGTAGCCTATGGAAATTTTATGTTGCCAAAACTACCTTTAGAACCATGCCCTTTTAGGAGCATTTGAAATTTATAGTTTTCATAGACCATTTAACTTTATTGCACCCATTACCTCAAAGATAAAATTAAGAAAAGAAGGAGAAGTGAGTCACTGCTATTACTCTTCTCTCACTACTTCTATTCCAAACGGTGATTTGGTAGTTTCCTGTAGTCTCAAACGCGGCAAAACTTCAGCGCAAATGTTGCTGCACTAACTGTACCAACGGCTTCGGCCTCCATCTCCACGAGTATGATAGCCCGCCCAGGTGATTGACGACCTATTCTTCAGCGGAAGTCTTGTCTAGCTAGAGAATAAACTTACAAGGAAGGCAATGAACAACAGCCAATAACGTACAGAAGCAACCGTTTTCAGCCATTATTTCTATCTTGCACCGAGTACTTAATATCGGTTGGTGGAAGACATGATAGATGGCATCTGGGCGCACAATTACCACACCATATTTTGCGTCAAATAATCCATAATGATCAGCGTGGTAATAGAAAATGCGTTTTAAAGCATTTAAAATTTTGCGAAGTATACTATGATCAAGTGCGTTTTTTTAGGTGTGAATACACTTACACCCAACCTTGCAACGCCATGTCAAATTTAACCATAAGCTGACGGGATTTGCAAGTCGACTAGATGTATATATTTTCATGTTTCACAAAACCAATCTAACAGTTGATAAGTTGTAGTTGCGTAGAGCGCTCAAAAACGATGAAAAAATGCATTAAAATCATATCTTAGAGAAACACTTTACCCGAACATTTAGATTCAGTCATCAGTGAAAGCAGTATATTTAAACAATAAAAAGGAAAATATGGAATCACAATGTGTACCAAGGGTTTCTGGCACCACCCCTGGCAAAACGGAAGGGATGGCACCCACCATCCTCCCCCATGTTTATCTCACTCTTTATTTTTCTTCTTTTAGTTCTTACTATGTATTCTCTACATCATGGTTTTCCAAAATATGTTCCGCGGAACACTTGTGTTCCGCGGAAGGCTAATGAGTGTTCCGGGAAAACCTGGAATGGTTTTATAAGCTGCTACCTAAACGCAAAATTTTAATGTTTGAAAAGTAAAAAAGGTGTTCCGTTAAAATTTCAAGATTTACGAAGTGTTTCATCGTACGAAAAGTTAGTGAAACCCTGCTCTACATTATTATATTTGGTCATGCTGATGTGATTGTTTCCTTCAGCACTATCCTATTGGTGGGGGAGCGGGGAATCGCCGCCTCCGCCGCCTCTCCGTGAAGGCGCCCGTGGCAGGGGCAAGCACAGCCACCCGTTAGGTTCACCCACGAATATAGAATGCTGTACCGAATTGTATCTTCGTGGGTACACTACTGGGTGGAATTAAGCAGATCTAAGCGAGATATCACTTCAGTAAAAAATCAATGAATTTGGCCTCATGATAAAGAAAGAACTCTCTCATCTTTCCAATGAGAAAAAATATATCATAGCCTAATATCAATAGCTTATCAATATAACAAAATGATAAGAACTTAGTAATTTTCCACACTTATTTATTTGTCACTAAACCAGTTTCAACGTACTGATCACGTCATTTTCAAGAGACTCCGCTCTTGAAAATGACGTGATCAGTACGTTGAAACCGGTTGAGTGATCAATAAAAAATTTTTTTAAATTACTAAGTTCTCTTTATTTTTATTAAGATGACTTCTAGTAAGTTAACTCGTCTACCATTGATCTAAAGCTTATCAGTAGCTTAACATTATACTTTTCAAGATATTTTACCAGAAATACCAGCCATTTTCCAAGGTAAATGGCACGGCTATGCACTCCCTAGATACTGTATTTTTAAAATGAGAAATTTCTTACATAACCATCTCGTCGGGAAGTAAACATTGAGTAGTTTGTATACTTTCTCAAATATTTTGAAAAATAGATCAACTGCTCTCCGCAGTCATTTTTATAAAATTGCAAAAAATCTTCGGTTGTTAAGGTGTTTTTAGCATACAACGTGAGACAAATGGACCAATTTATCACTTTATTAATGAATTGTTAGTTAATTACTGAGAATTTTACTAATTAAAAAAAATGTTTTGCGTCATAAACGTTACAATATATATTTTATATTTCCTAGAGTATCTTATATTTAAAAATAAACTTTGAATATGGCCCCTCTCATGACTCGTTCAAAAAACCACAAGTATTTGTTTTGCCTGACACAGTGGCAGTGAAACCGCATTATAGAAGTTACCATGGTAAAGCTAAAATCATTGACGACGTATCGAGGTTTTACGGGAACAAACGGCACGCAATGACAAGCCAATATGGCTTTTGGCCCGTTCGTAATGGCTTAGCTCCTCTCATCTTCTATCGTGTCACAATAATCGTTCCATATACTCCCTCATTCAATCTAAGTCGAAATATGTTGTCATTGTTGCCACTCCAACTTTTTCCCCTTTCTGTATCACTCTCCCTAGTAAAATTGAGAGCTTGCAATAACTCATTCCCTCAATTCATAGGTTTTTCTTCCTTCTCGTACAACCCCTGCTGTCTCCCCCCCCCCCCCCCTTCACCACCACAATCCCTCAGCCCCGACATCCTACTCCTTCCCACCCCCCTCGGTTATCTCCGCCCTTTGTATACAAGGACTCACCCCCTCCTAAACCCTGAACAAAAGGCAAACGGGAATTTCTTCCATGGCCCCGGCCACGACCCCCTAGATATCTAGGGGGTCGTTCCCGGCGCGGGCGTCCATATTTTTGTCTGGCGTTAAATACAAGGGATTGCCTCCAAAAATGTCTCCCTATGCCAATACGCGTCGTGCAAACTCTGGTGCATCTAACCAAGGAATAAAAAAGTGGACGCAGCCAACAGTGAAGAGATGTAAAATAAAAGAATGGAAAGCTTTGTCTGGTGAAGATGACTATAGCACATTTAGCGCGTGGCTACCAAGATGATCTTGGACGATAATGTCTTGACGTGGAAAAACATCATACCTAGTTAGGAGTGGCGTTAACTTTACAAAAAAACGCTCCATTTGGAAAGAATATTGCGTAAGAAAAGGGTGTGGATTTAAAATTTTGCATGAATTTGAGAACGGGTTAAAGTAACTCGCACGATAATACGAGTGGAAACTTTTAATAATGATTCCCTACATTCACTTAAATATGCATAAAATAGCCTACGTAATCCCTGGAAAAAAATAATTATATGTTTCTTTTCATTCAGTTATTTAAGCTAGACCTCCTCGAAAAGTTCTAAGGATTTTTTGTTTTAATATTATAACACTCAGTTTCATTATTATACTAGAATTGCGCGAACTTTTATCAGATTTACATAAAGAAAAGAAATAACATTGGTATTTGGGTGCAAAACCCGTGTAAATATTATCCCAGTAGTCGTACATTTATCACATTCATTAAATAGCATTTCCGAAGGCCACATTATCAAGTGTTTTCTTCATCAAGCCAAAGAGGGACCAAAGCGGAGGAAACTGCAATTCCAATTTAGTTATTCTGAGAAATGCGCAAATTTTATTTTGCTGCTTAAAAATTGATAAGTAAAAGCACATTTTAATAATGCTTTGCTCTGAGTTAGTGGGATATCCCGTGTAAATGTCACAATCAACCAAAGAATGATGGTCATTCTGCAAAACTATGACTTTTTATAAGAAGCATTTTTCGTATTTTAGCTTTTTCGAATGTTTAATTCGTGTGTTTTCCTATTCTGTACTTATTTATTGTGTCTTAAAATATAATTCTGCAATTATTGATGAAAATATCAGCTATCATCCATTTCATAATTTGATTTCATTAACATATATAGATAGCAGTCACATTTTGCCGACACTGAGCATAAATTAGTTCCTTCTCTCGAATATCATGTACGTCATTTCGATTTCGTGTAAACTGCAGATGCCAGCGCGTAATAAGAGGGAACGAAAAATATCCCAGTAGATCCTGCAATACGTTCTATTACAATATTCTCTGAATTTTGAGGGAGTTTTAACAGCGGGAGTTAAGACCTACGCTTCATAAATTCTATCCAAAAGCATTCTATTTCCAATCGCCAGCATTCAACGATATTTCAGTAGTCCAATCAAGAATCGTGAAAAAAATAATCCAAACCAGGCAGGAGATCTTCGAAACATGGCATCCGTTTTAGACATGTCTCAACTGTAATATGACGGATCAAAAAGCGATAGGTTAAGGACATTTTATTGGGTATAAAATTGCGAAATTAGACTACACATGTCAATGTTTCCCCCACTGAAACGAAATAATAGGATACGAGGAGGTAAAACATGTATCCTAACAATGAGGAAATATATCTCCACGGAAAAGGCCATCAATCGTGAGGTTGGTTGGACAATGATCTCCCCTTAGCTCGACGTTTAACTAATCTCTTTGTGTGTTCATATTTCAAGGGTCCCTTAGCTGCCTTAAACATCACAACCGGGGTTTTTTCTCTCTATATTTGCCCATTTGCTTCTCCCTTTCCACCCCTGTCTTCGACAAGGTATCATATCGCATGCTTCCCCCAAGTCTTATCAATTTACCATTTCCATTCTATCATTGGATTAGGATCAGGAGAAATCAGGTTTTATATCCCCAAACACCACACTATTAAACTCCAATGTCGGTTTTATTAGATCAGTTAGAGTAGAGGTAAAAAAAATGCAAAGCCCAACGGCATGTTGTATTCACTTTTTAGGTGTAGTTATTTTCCTGCGCTGGCTGAGGTTCCCTGATTGATACATCTGGTACCCGAAAATACTTGGATCGGATAAAATCGAAGGGTTTCGGCTAATCTTTGCCGAACTAATACACATCACTCAATAAATTGCTACTTCTTTTAATCCTTACTCTCTGTATAGCAGTATCATCGTCATAAAGATACGATGCAATTCGATTTCTGTATTCACATGAAATAAGAGGGATGGGATGAAATTGGAGGGGCGGGAAGGTTTTTTTAAGCCAATTTTTATCAACACGATAAAAATAATTACTCTGGAGAGTTGAGCTATTTTTGATATCTGTTATCCAAAAGCTTAAAAATGAGTTCATAATAACTTAACATAATCTTAGTGTAGGCGCGACGACGCCGTAAATGTAGAGAACTAACTTCTTCCTTAAGCACTGACTGCTTGTCGTCGCGTGAAAGAATATTCAAAGTTACTACTTCCTGTCTGTAAGTCTGTCCATGTCTCATAGCAAGGTGATCGCATCTGTCGATGGATTGAGTGATTTGAATTGACCCCTTCCATTAAAAGTAGAATAACCATAATGTGATGGCCCAAAACTGAGACGTACCAAAATTTGAAGAGACTAAAACCGGGATGTTGTTGATAAATGTTAAGCTATAGGTGTACAGTTATTATACATTTCTTTGATGGGAATTGCACGAAGTAAAGTTATTACTTACGGATGCGGTGGCTTGTCTTAGTACAAAGCTTACTACCTCAGGCTTAGTACCGTGTTCGAATCTCATGACGGCTGAACCATTCTTGGTCTCATTGTCAGTCGAGAAATACTACTCGGGGCGCCCCGGGAATAGTTGGAAAAATAACGTTGCTCAGTTCGACTTCTATCACAAGGGTTCTTCCCTTGAACTAAGAAATTAACTTTCAAGACAAGATTCTTGGAGGATGCTAAATACAATTTCATACAATTCTATCGATTTACACATTTCTCGCCATACTTTTGCCACCGCGCGTTCCTCCGAGCAGGGGACGGCGGGCCTAACCGAGGTTATTTCAGTGCCAGCCGGGACAAATTTGCGAACCGGCGCGGCGTGACACCTGGACAGAGATTTTATGCCTGAAGTGTCGCTTCTAGGCGGAAAATCTTCAAGTTATTTTTTTTCTGCAACTTGTACTGAATTCGTAAAGTAATCGTAGCAAGTCATATTCTTTCCCGTCAGTTAGAACTGCGACGTCTGCGTACATGTATGTGCCATATTGCCATTTCCCATCTAACATCCCTAGTTTTTCTTTAAATCTTTTATCGATTTGCTCATCATTACATTAAACTACAAGATACTTAGCGCGTCACCTTGTCTTGATGCTTAGGATTAAGATAAAGCAGAAGGTGTTATTCCGTTGATATCAACTGCAGAAAACTGGAATTGATATTTGCTTCTTTAAATATTCTAATGGCATCTATGACCCTAATGATGTCGTGCCTCGAACTCCAGGGATTTTTCCACAATCTACCTCATAATAATATCTAATTATTAATTTTAATTTCGAAGATCTTTAATTTTTCTAAGGCCCTAGGCTCTGTACTAAAGTGTCACATGGTTAAGACAGCACATTATAAGACCTCTCCAGCTACCTATTACCCCTTCATTGGGGCAGCGACCCCTTCACCAGGCTATAGTCGACTACTCTTCCCATTTCATCCGCCGTCGGAACAACGGCTCCACGAGTAAACACAATCCAAGTTTTCGCGAAATTTCGCCGAACATACTTAAAATCCCGCGTTGAAATTGCGCGAATGACGGTTTCGGTGTTTGATTTGCTCGCCGGGAAAGTTCGTGGATTGCTTGAAGCTCCCTCGATCGAGAGAGCTTTTTTCCGAGCGAGTTTGACTCGCAAACAAAGCACCGAAGAAAACCGGAATCGAATCAGCGTCGTTGGCAAACACGAAAAGATACGGATTTCTTCGCATTGGCTGCGTAAGAACGACAGCTAGTTTACATTGCTGCTCAATATACATTTTTTCAAACGCGTCAATTTACTGCTCCGACGCTTTTTCCACTAGAACAGTCGAAAGGAGCTGTACACAAAATCGAACCACTGGAAAATTTAGAACATGCGCATTATATGCATTAATTATTAATCAGAGTTAACATCAGCTCCCTTCGATGAATCAAGTTTCTACACGCATTTATCGGAGGATAAAAATTAATACCGTGAAACGCCTGTCCTTTCCAACTCTATTCGATATTTATTATGCGTCACTAAATGAAAATGACTATTGAATAAATGAGCCTGAAAATAATTATCCTCACATCATTTTTCGCGGAAATTACTGCTTAGCATAGTCATATACTCAAAATATCTACATAAATACGTATCTAGGAGGCAAGTTTAATCAATTCACTATTTTCTATTTTTTTCGGCAATCTGAAACAGAGGTACACACAAAATATTTCAGCTAACATAACAGACTGGCTGATAAGACTGCAATATTTTTGAATTTTTGTAATATCAAATACGACGAATCTTCTATGTATCGCTGTTGCAGCCGTCATGATTTTAGAAAGGCTCCGCAAAATGAAGTCTCATGAAAAATATTATATTACAATCCGGGAGACGTATGACAAATAACGACTGCAAAACTATGTGGCATACACAATACACATTATGATTAACGAGAGGGCTGGCAATATGGATCGTTATTACATCGTGAATTTAACTGTAGAGGTGCAGTTAAGACACATGATCGGATAGCAAAGTTTTTGCATCATCAATTTTATGCTGATGTACACCGTTTCATAAACCTTGTCATGATATCCTAGTGCATCAATCCTTTATTGTAAAACGTGTAATAGAAATCATTCTGGATTAAAAAGTTGAGTTAATTATCGTTTGAACATATTACGAATTGATTTTAAAGCACAATTCATAAAAAATATTAAAAACATTCGAAGAAATCTTTAAAATTGAAAATCACGTCGGCAGCAACCCATCCCAGAAACCTTCGTGACCACAACACGTCTGCCTAGCCAAAAGGCCGAGGCAAGGCGTTACCTTATTGGTCGTAGGTTTGAATGCTCTAATACTCTATTATATTTGAAGCACTTAATGTGAAATAATTCAAATCAAATTACTAAAAAAGAAGAAAAACTAAGCAAGAGGGAGAACAATGAATCTAGTACACCAATGGACTAAGGATACCCACAGTAAAAAGAATCTTTCCACAAAAACCAAAATCAGGCACTAAAATTCAGTAATTAAGTCAAAAAGTCTCTTGCGAATGTATGTCTTCAATGAAATGAGGAGAAAAAGAATTGATAGAGAAGAAGGAAAGACAGATTCTAAGAAAATTCCTGGGACCACTGAAAACAGAGAAAGGCGAGTAAAGAGACGAGAAATATGAAGACCTCTACACGAATGAAGAAAGCAAAATAATACCAGATACGAATAGAAAAAGGAGAGCCAGATTCCTTGGCCAAATAAAGCGGATGGGCTACATAGGACTCCATAATCGACTTTATATTGATGAGAATGACAGCCAGTGGATCCAAGGGATAAAGAAAGACATTGAAAAGATGGAGGTAACGGAAGGCATAATACAATATAAAGTTACAATTTTAAGATTTAAAAAAAAACGTCGTTTCCGGAAGAAGGAAAAAAGAAAAGAAATAACACCTGGACGGAAAAGATGAGTAATCAAAGCAAAAGAATGAAAATCAAATAGAGAGCAAGAAAATAAGTGAAAAAAATAAAACGAAAATAAATGCATTGGGTTACTTTACGTGGTTCTTAGACGGCCAAAACCGAGAGAAGGAAAACAATCGAGAATAAGCGCGCGAGGCAGTTGACGAGTCAGTCAGGGACTTGGATGGGTCAGTCAGGGACAGGGACGAGTCAGTCAGTCAGACTGGAAACGGCAAACTCAGAATGTGAGACGTTCAACTAAGCACCCTCATGTCAGACGCGCACCGTAGTCTTTACTAGTAAAATCCCCAGAAACTTTTTTCTCGTGTTTTGTGATATTTTAATGTGATTTTGGGGAGCGGAAGAGGTTGATATAAAACGTCGACGTAAATTATCATAAGTAAGTAAGTAAGTAAAGTAAGTAAAGTTTAGTAAGCATATGTCTGTTCCATTCTGCACTTGATACCATTTACAGCATTGTGCCGGACGACCATTTTAGAGCCGAGGTACTAGGAATCAGCACGGGTGGCTGAATGAGACGGGGTTTTACATACATTCGCGTGTATTACGCGCACCTTTATGTTCATGCCAATTTTCAGGGAAAAAACGTGCCCGTTGTATTAAAATGCGTAAATACTGTATTATTAGAAGAATTGCGTACATAGAAGATGAGTGAGATGAAAGATCTTGCCAGGACAGGAAAGACAAGGACCTTGGATGGAAACGATAGTAATTGACTAAAAAATGTTGGCTATAGATGGCGGTTCATTTATCTCAAAGAACCATGGTCCTTGCCGAGGAAAATAAGATTACAAGGGAAGATATGTGGGATTGAGGAAGGACAAAACAATACCGAGGTGCAGAAAGGAAAACACAGACGAAGTGCTAAGTCACTAACGGGAGAAAAGTAAGTTTCTGGAGGAACTTAGGAGAAAGAATAGGCAACTGGTGGAGGTAATTGCACACAATGGACTTTTGAAGACCGAGATAGCTAGGTGAGCGAGAAATAGTAGTACATAGGCGGTAACCTACAGACGCTACAGGGATAGGCACTTGCCCACCGTACCCTGGTTTGTGAATGTTCCTTGCCCTAGGGCTTAATGCTTGGTAAAATGTATAGGTATGTTAAAGCTAATGAGGACGGATATTACGAGATCTCATCCAAAGTACTGGTAAAGATTACGGAATAGTTTCCCCGCAGAGATTATTAAATGTTAAAGAATATTCATTAAAACGTGCTTTATACCTGTGAGGAAAATTAATCAGATATCAGCAGTGAGGGATTAACACACTTGGGGGCCGGTAGGCAATACAAGCAACCATGTTAATAAACAAGTCGAAGAAATGAAAAACAAATCCTCAGGGACCCTCCGGGGCTCTCAAAGCCTGCCTACTTTGCCTTATTGGTAATCCGGTACTGAATATAAGATTAATCAGATAATCATAATAATTTTTCCATTATATCATGTAAATTAATAAATTCCAAAAATAAAATATAATAACTTCCATAAATAAATAAAGAAAATTGGTAAAAAAATAAAATTTCCATTACATCATGTAATTAGTAACTATTCCACAAATTCCATCCTCATTGAGTTAAAAGAACTCTATTCAAAGGACTGAGAATTGTTTTTAAGACAAAGCGGTGTTTGTGGCTGTGACGACGCACTCATAAATATGTCTATGCCTATCCAAGCGTATTTTCCCCAGTGGTATCTCCCGAGCCAGAGTAAAACCTTGTTTGAAATCTGTAAGAGACGCTAAGTGACCTTTTTTTGCTCCAAAAATAGCATCGCCGTAACTGCTTTTAAGTATTCCCATCACGAGGGTCTCGAAGACCTAATGGGAATAATTGACCCCACAATTTTACACTTTTATTATCCTCCGCAGTTTTTCTCCACATCATTGAGCCTTTTCCACTCTCTTATCTAACTTTTGATGGAAGAAGGTCCTGTATTCAAATCCAGACGGGCACGCCCAGCTAATCCTAAGTAGCGTGAATATCTGCTTTCCAAATATTTCTGGAAAAAAAATTCCAAACCAACCCACCTACTTCCATCCCCCCTGTATTTCCCTATGCCAATGTGAAGGAACCTCGCTAGAAACCCATCATCACTCTCCCTTGAAGAAGCCTCCGGCATTAGAGAGGAAGCGTTGGATTTTTACTAATCCTTGACGCTGAACATATCCCGTAAGTGTTATAGTAATCATACAACTTACTTGAACTCCCTAGTCCAAATCCAACTTGCAACAAATGCAAACTGCTTGAGGTAATGTCTTCACGTGAAAAACGTCTCTGGGACCTTAAGGGACTTGGCCTCACAATCTTCCGCTTGTATTGTTCTTCGCTGAATTTTTCTTCACTCTGAATCACATGGATTCACCTTCCCTCTCCCCCACTCTCTTGTCTAACTTCATTCCTCAAACTTAATTAACGCTTATTTCTTTCTACTCACAGGCCAACCCCCGTTTCAACCCCTTCTCATTTATTTTTCTCCCCGCAGAGAACATTTCCCCAACTTTTTACACCGCTTCTCCAACCTCTTCCCCTCTCCCCACACCCACGCCTGTTCTTCACTTTTTTTAATGGACACTAATTAAAAACCTTGGAATGCCGCCTGCTTCCCTTCTCTCATTTTGCTTTTGATGCTTCCACCATCTTCTTCTCCGACAACTTCCCCCCTTCCATTCCACTTAACCCTCAGGTGCAAGGTGGTGGACGGAACGTAACAAGCGGATTTTCTTCAAAGGGTTAAAAGGAAGTTAGGAAAAGTTGCTTCTTACCCGAATAACACGGGGCCGGATGCTGGTGTTACGGAGAATGGCATCATGGGGCAGGGCAGGTGGGGGATGGGGAAGGGAGGGTAGAGGTGGCGGAAAAGTTTAAATAAGGGCTGGCAAAGGGAAGATTTGTGGGACTCGAGGAAAGGGGGAGAGATGTGAAGCTGAGTGGTGAGGACATGCAAGATTGCAGCGGTGCAGTAAGTCGAGATAGAGGGGGAATTGAGGAAGGGGTGCCAAATGTTGCATACCGTCACGGTTACAATAGAAAGTTTTATTTAATCGGTATATAACGATATAAACGAAGTATTTCGATTCCCAATCTCCATCGTTTTCGGTCGTTCCAACGCTCTTCGTTTTCATTGACCTCGATCTCCCACATATCGGTCATAATTCTTTCAATCCAGCCCTTCCTGGGCCTCCTTCTTTTCCTTTACCCGATGGGAGTCCACGACAGGACTTGTTTCGGTAATTTCTCATTCCCCATTCGTTGGACTTGGCCGTATCATTCAAATTTCTTTCCTCTTGTATCTTCAATAATGTCCTGTCATCCCAAAAAATAAAAAGAACTCTGTTTTATATTAACCAGATGTTTTCATGCGATACGTTATAAAAGTTTGTATTGATTATGTAGGAGTCTCAGTCGTATTTTTCTCAAGATTTATTTAACATAATAATAATAATTGTTCTACGCCAAGCCACCTAAGAACAAATACAGAGTATATCGTGTATTTAGTCAAATCGCAGTTGAGCAGCAGGGCAGAACAAAAAACTAAATATAAGGATTGTAAATATTACGGTGGATTTTATTAAGGTTGGCAATATTTATAACACTTTCCGTTATTAATATTTAATAATATTAATGTTTGCTAGATGTTTCAGCAATTTCACATAATATTTTAAATCAACATTAATAATGTAATTTGTAACGCGTTAAGACGCTATCACGTCATCAACAGGTCTCGAGTCTACTGTCTAATATTTTGTTAAGCCAAGTTTTCCGTCTATGGACGTCGTAGAGACTCACCCCTGAACATTGCTTATTTTTGTAGACGATTAGCCATTGAAGCTCTTTTGAGGGGCGTAGGCCATTTCTCAACACTGATATCGCATTGAAGTTGCATTGTATACGATGAAACCGGTTAATAACTGATATATCTATTGTGAAAATTACACAGCCATTATACTGACTCAGTCATCAAGAAGTTATGCCAGGTGAATTCCGAGAATATTGAGAGCTAAAAGCTCCAGAACAGGAAGTACAAATCTTCAGAACAACAGGAAAATTGAAAAAGGTATTGTGACCCAGACCCGTCTCTCATTAAATATTGGTGTAGATGGAAATATAGATATTCAATAACATATTTTCTCCGCAGATACACGATTTCTCATAGTTTAGTTCTTCAGCTAAGTACAATTCCTACCTCCCTTCATTGCGTCCAAAATTCCAAATCAAAAATATATTTTCTCTTTTTCCCCCGCTTTCTTCAAGAGCCAAAACTAACTCTTCCATGAACTTTTCTTTGCATTTTGTCTTCAATTTCCGGGCCATAGGCCACCAATTGTTAGTTGACAGCTTATCGACCATTTTTTTTAAATGTATCGTATGCTAAACCACCACTTGACATATGGGTCATTTTCAAAATAATGCATTAATTTGAGTCCCCATCAAATAATACAACTTCTCGGCTATAATTAGGCGATTTTAATTCGTGAAATACTTTTATGCATATATTATACTCATAGTTGACTACAGACTTTTAAGTATGTAGATCTTAATGTAAACAAAAATATATAAAAGTTGCAAAAACAACGCCGTGGGCCGTCGCATTACAAATTTGAAATTTTCCTGCCCTAAATTAAATGCAATATTTAGTAGATTGCAATGCACGATTAACCATTACGCAGAATATCCGTTCTTCTTTCGGGTAAGAAGCATGTAGTGACGTCATTATAATTTCCGCCATCATAAAACAGATTAAAGTTTCGAAACAGATGGTTATATATTTGAACCAGATTTATAGCTGGTTACCCGTCAGTAAGTTTGGTTAGGATGAAATTTGTGCGGATCTTAGCGGAATCAGAAAAAAACACCACGGGGAGATGCTCATGAGCTCGCTAGTGGGGGGTGTCTTTAAGCATCCGTCTAAAATCCGTATTTATGAAAGGACTCATGGATATATGTATAACTCCAAGGAGGGGATACAGCGGCGAGTGAGGGCACTAAATGGGATTGGAGGGGCCGAAAAAGGAATGACAAATACTCTGGTTGCATAGGGGACTATGATTTTCCTGATTTTGAAACGGTTTTAGTGACGCTTCAAGAAAACTGTGCAAGTATCTATGTAATTCCCATCTCGGAATCAAGAATAATTTAATAATAAAAATTAAACCTGATGCATCTACCTTTAACGAAACGTCCAAAATACACGAAATAACATTTGCGAAAGGCTAAATATTCCTTCAAGCAAGAATTTTGAGTTTTTTGGCATGCTCATTCAGTGATGACTGCAGCCGTTATGGTCCCGGAATAATTAGACTTCAGCATATTGAATGTATTCTTTTTAAGCTTCTTTCATTGTCTTTAAATTTTTAACTCTCTAATTGCACTTTGTAGTATGACTACCTACAAAATTAAGGATTGTTTATTATTTTATAATTATGAACATATAATAATTACAGTAAAAGGTTTTTCGAGCCAGTATTCCAGTATTAATACAGCAAACTCAAGTTGCATGACAGATTTATACTGACAGCGAAGTAGGCTCAAATCAATAAAATATTAACTTAAAAAATGATATAATACGATTATGTCACTGTGAAATGTATGGGTAAAAATTATATCCGCCACATTGTGACTATAATTGAATCCGATTGTGATAGTCGGAGCGAAGATATTCAAGTTATTTTTCTCAAACAAACTGGACGATAAAAATTTAGTCTTGACGATGACAGATATCAGTATGATACTTATATCTATGATATATGTGCAAAACTTGCACAGCCTAGTTCATATCATCGTAATTAGTACCTGTCACTTACGATTTTGACATTTTCCAATTTAATGAATAGGATTAAGAGTTTTTTTATTTTTTATTTTGGAATAGTTTTTAGAAATACTGAAGTTGCATTTTTGTAGTAGGTGTCAGTCTTAAAAATCTATAAATAATAAAAATGTTCTGAGGTAAACTTTTTTAAGTTATCAGAAACCTTCCATCATTAAATGATGCATAATATTTGACTCCGTGGACAACCCTCGCCTCCGTGGACATAGCTACTAAAAAAGTCATTTTTTTCTTTAAAAAAATAGGCAAACGATCTTGACAAATATCCAAATATGATTCAGGAAAATTTAGTAATAACTATATGGGCTATGAGTATTGATTCTAAAATGAAAAACAAAACTATACCACCATTAAAAGGATGAATTATTTTGAAAATGGCCCATATCTAATGCAACAATTATTACCTACAAAACGGATGTTACTTTCACATACGACAATTATCATGGCGTTCGAAATTTGACCAACTGACTCCTGCAGTGAAAAGCCAATTAAGATAAACGAACAAAAGGACTTCATTTTGGAAAACTTCAGAACTCACCAATAATTAATAAAGCATTTTTTCGGAGCTACTAGAAAGTATAGATCAAAGCCATCGTTCAAAAAAGGGAAAAAGAAAAAATTGCCTAAAAAAGGCTCGTGCCTAAGATAAAATTAAAAATATATTACGTTTGAAACTCTTTGATAGCTCTTGTCTTCACATTTAATTCGAAATTGAGGTAGAATGCCTAAAGATGATGGAAACTTAAACGCGATGTGATTCTAACAGATACATAAGCATTGACATTTTATCCACGATACTGGTTTTGACCCAATTCAACGCTAAAATAAATTAGAGCAGAATAAAACAGGAAAGAAATCATAAAACACAGCTGGTTATGAATCTTTCAAGATTTAGCCGCTCCAAACGTAAGACGTTAGACTTATTAAAGTGTATTTGTAGGAAATAAATATTACTCGTTAACTACTCCACACTCCCTTAGCCGAAAACATCGAAATCAAATCGAATGGTGCCTACAATTCACTTAGCAACCACTCTATTAAATATAAGTTTTTCAAAGCTTTTAGAACACCTAAGTACACAACCAGTAGCACAAAAACTTGACAAAAACTTCTTTAGCCCTAATACAGCCTCAATTTATATCAGACTTTCAAAAGTATATTTAAAAAAACATATATTGCGACTTAACTGCAGACAAAATCAATAAAAATTGTGGTGTGACTGATTCTTTTTCTCCTAGCGAGCGCCACATGCCATTACCAATATTTTTTTATTAAAAAAGATACAAGTGGATAACATTAACGCCCCTTGGGTTTTTAGAAGATCGAATGAGCATTTAATTAGCCAATATGCGGCACTTAGGGAAAAAAGTGTTGACATCCCCTTAAAAAAATCAGTTTTCCCTAATTGCCTTTTGGCGAGCATTTGGCCGAGGGATAAAACGCAACACGCTAATGACGCACACAAGGGATTGACGTCAAAACGTGTGAGTCCAAATCTTGAATTGATAATTGGTTGGAGGTGATATTTAACCTAAAATGGCGTGCTTTATTCCTCATTTAAATTTCATTTTTGCGGCAGGATAGCAAATTACAAGGTCTAAGATAGCCATAAGATACATAATTTTGAGGATATCGGGACTAGCCACGGTAGTAACCTTTACGGAGTCACCCGCAAGTGCACGTAAGTGCGATATTCCACAGAGGAAAAATCATTCGCCTTGACCGGGATTCGAACCCGGATCCCTCGATTTCGCGCCCAGTAATGATCCACAGGGGAGAAGGACGCCTCGGTAGCTTAACTGGTTAAAGCACTCGGCGCTAAATCGATGGATCCGGGTTCGAATCCCGGTCAAGGCGAATGATTTTTCCTCTGTGGAATATCACACTCATAAGTTACATATTTCGAATATAAATGCACGATTAGGTGACATATAAACTCAGCAACAGCAAACTTACGCCCTTAGCATTGAACTACTCAGACAAAGGCAAAACAAATGCTTATCAAACTACCTGACTTCATAAAATTAAGACTAATATTCTTCCAGGAGCCAATAACTTACAAAAAGGCACACAATTTACTTGAAAAATGTGCAATTAGATAACGTTTGAGTTTCAAAATGTTTGCTTAAATTGAAATGGGGCTGAAAATTATTTTTCCTTTCAAGTAATTAAAATAAAATTTTAATTGACCAATTTGTGAAGATAATGAGCGGCAAGTATAGTTTCTCATTTCGCTCAATTATATCACTAAAGCAGGACTTTTAATTTCAAGTACCTCTCACACAACTCCCTAGCCTCGATTAGTAAACAGACTTTGTACCAATTATACTTCTATTATTGCACTGCCATTATGATAATAGAGTCAATACTATATTTTTCAAAAAGGTAAGGACTCAGACAATGTACATATGTGAGGAATTTGCATCGTTTTGAGTACTGAGCCGTTTAAATTTTTTAAACATTTCTTCAAAAACATGACTACAACGATGAATACGCCTGCTTATAAGTCCAAACGGAGACCTCTCTACAAATAATTTGAGGTTACCAAGTAATAGTGCTCACGGTTAGTACATATATGATCATATAACCTCAATATAAATTTTGTCAATTAATAAAACTCTTATTGTATGAATGAAAGTAGACAGACTGACTATCCGAAGATAATTCTATAGTAAAAAATCACTTCATGCAGAGTACTCCATGAAATTTACATCATTCATTAACCCTTAATTGATTGAACTTTTAGCTCACGTGGCCTTGAAGCTGGCTTTATTAGTCGAAACCTTGTTTGGCAGATTAAGTTAAACTTTATATTGGACAATGAAAAATTTGCATAATTTTATACGAAAATATGGCTATGGAGGCATTGAAGTTATTGCACAGGGAAATCCACGAGCCAGCAGCGATAAACCACCTATGTTTTAGACGGTAAGTCTCAGCTAAAGGTACTATATCAAAGATACCAAATAGGGCCTAAGGTACCAACGTGCCTGATGCATCCACGTCCCAGGATAATTAGTTGCCCTAAACCAAAAAATTCACTTCATCAAATTAAAAAAAAAAATCTAGAAGAATAACCCATGAGAAGCCCTTAAGAATAAAACTTAAGAAAGCTGTTTTGCGCAACAAAAGCCCACGTCTTCAATGTAGAGGGTGTAAGAACAACCAACATCTTTATTGTTCTACCGCGTATCACAAGCATTATAAGAGTTTTTCATTCTTAGTCTTTGCCTATTTTTATTTTTTCTTTACATTTCTATTATTTTCAATTTAAAATGTTTGAAAACATTTTATATCGATGATTTAACAAAGTGTAAATTGATATCAATAGGAATGTGTTGGGAAACTCATAATTTTTCTTTTTAACATCCTGTTTCGGGATATGTATAAAAAATTTCTAAATTTCCATCCCTAAAATTTTGTCAGCAGTTCTTCAGATCAGTAAAAAAAACATTTTTATGAAAAAAACCGTTCAAATTAAATGAGAAATAAATTTGGTATGTAGAGGGTTAGGAATATGACCGTCTGCTTTTTTGGCAGTGGATATTTTTTCTGACTGTCAAACGTCGTAGATTCACTAAAGGAGTGAGTAGTTTCCGAAAATGCAAATGAAAATTCGCCGAAATGCAAAAGGATATTCGCAGGGGAGCTACGAAAACGGTAGAGGCGAAGGTATTCGGGCGGACGGTAGGGTCCTGGCGGGAAAGCGGCTCTACCCGCACGGATACGTGCCGAAGGAGGCGAATGACATCCTCCTCGGTTATCACGCATACAAAAATTCTATGAAACCTACATTTTTGAGAAATAACTAAATTCAAAGGTTAAAGGATGATTGCATGACACTTACGTTGGCTAGTTTTCGTGTCACCCCCAATTTTCCGTAAAATGCTCAGTTGAAAATTGTCTAATTTTTAAGATAAGCTTGCGATTTTTTTCTCTCCGATACAATTAATTCGAACGTTTGCGCCATTGCTACATATTTTGAGCTCCGAGAGAGGACAACGATATTTTTATCTGCCAGATGCAAGCGTGACGATGTTAACCATAGCAGACTGAAAACGCTAGCTCTAAGGTTGTATTCATCCCCAACAAAACAAAATCGAATATACAAAGCGTTTCAAGAATATTTGAGAACACAAGGGTAAACACATTGATTGTGTAAACACGCGTATCATCGTCATCGAGCACACGAATATGTACGTACCCGGTCATGAGAAGGAACGTGTTCTCACGCATTATCCCGCACGGGTGCATGCATAGTGCAAACAGGCCTTGTGACCCTAATTCTTAGAGTATATGCTTCGTATCCCAAGGGTTTAGGTTCGAAATTATCCACCCTTCTTCCATTTTCACATAACCCTTCCCTTCGGACCGGTAATGGGAATGTATGAAAGTAGCGTGCGTTGGTTCGGCCACGTCGAGACAATGGATGAGAGTTAATAAAATAACCAAGCAGATTAACGATAGAGGAGTGAATGTGGTGAGAGGAGGGGGTAGTCCGAGAAAGTCGAAGGTGAATGCGGTGGAAGATACACTTACGAGAAGGAATATTCGGAGTCTAATTCATTTTTCCTAAACAATTCCTTGGACCGAGGGATTATCCCAGAAGGCTGGAGTTCTGTGAACAGCTGAATGCTCATCTCCATTCGAACCGATGTTACAAACAGTGTTCTGCTCTGTTCATACGAAACGTTGTGTAGGGATAGCTAAACTTGGTGGCCGTCCGTCGCTTGTGAAGAGTGGGACGTCATAGAGAGTAAAGTGTCGAAAGATATCTTTCAAAAAAACAAGGTAAGTGGATTGGATAGTTCATTTTTTGTAATAAACGATAGCTAAAAAACGCAAAACCTGAATACAATAATTATAGCAGAATCGATCGATAACTGACTGAAAAAAAATATTAATCATCTGTATGATTTTTTTGGATTTCATTGTTGTGTACATAAATAAATAAATAAGAAATAATAATACATAATAAGTAATTGGGAGGATTTTGAAAAACGCTTTTACACATTTGACTAGCTAGTAATGTTTTTATTGACAGTGTTTACACCTGGCCGACTTCGACTGTGGACTGTAGTCGTCGAACGACTAGCTGCTTACAGGTAAGTTTCCCGCCTTCGCCGGGCAAGCGAAGGTAATTCGTGGACCGAACGTAAGAACGCACTCAGATTTCGTTCAGTTGTCGAGTCTTTGGATAAGAGCCCAACCTCGCATTACTAACGCCACCAATAATAATACCTAAATTATTTTCTTCAATATTAGGTAGGACATTATCCAAAATCTAGTTCGAGGATTACTAAAAATAAAGACAATATATTTTTAATACTTTAACTATACAAGTATTATTGGAAAATTAGAAATCCTTAAATCATATTTTTTCCTACGCCCAAATTTTGAAAAAAAATATATTTTATGATTTGCGACGTTAAGATGTGGTTTCGCTGGGGCGTCCCGCGGCCGCGTCCAGCAGTCGGAAGTACTGCCGTACTCATTCAATGTTGGGCAATGTACCTATATCAAATGGGCACGGTTTCGCTGACAATGAGACGTCTCGACCGTCGCGTTCGACTGTTGACGCCCGACGTTTGCTTCGAAAGCAGTCGAGACTCGGAAGCCTAGTCGGGCAGTCCCAATTTTCGGTGATTTTTCTGCTCTCTTCACTCCGCGTTTAAAAAAATACACATTTTCCCACATCGCCCAGCCGCGGAAACGGGACGTATACGCCTGAATGAAACCATCCGGCCTCGTCGTCCAGCCGCGACGTCCAGAAGCGGAGGTTGGACGTGGCCGCTGGACCCCCCAATGAAACCAGACGCCTGGTTTCATTAAGGCGTTTATGTCTGCTCTCGAAGCAGTCGAGACGCAGACGTCGGGCGTCAGCAGTCGAACGCGACGGCCGAGACGTCTCAGCAAAACCGTGCCCATTTGATATAGGTACATTGGATGAGTACGGCAGTACCGTGAGGATGGCGTCTTGACGGTATATTTATTCGTTAACACAGTGTATTTATTTCGAAATATACTTAATTATATATTCTAAAAGTAAATATATTTAGGATTTATTACGTCGATGATAACCTACTTATAAATTATAAATACTTTTTTTAGAGTACCAGTACCACCCAAAAATAGAAACATGCCTCAGGGAATTCACACTTCTAAAAGAAAAAGTGGCTTTCAAATGAGAAAAGCCAAACAGGCTAAAATTGATGTAGTTCAAAGAATGTCTGGATCTATCTTTAAATAAGTTACAAAAACTGATGATAGCCAAAGTTCATATAAAGAAACTGATTTTCACTCTGATGCTAGGAATGATTCTGATAATATTAGCTCATCTTCAGGAAGTAACAGCGAAAATACAGAATTAATGATGATAGCGCATGAAGAAAACGAATCAGAAAAAAATACAGAGAGTAAGTGTGATAATACTGATAATGCTTTTACTATCGAAGGCTATTTTCATGGATGAAACACTTCAGGGCTTGAGAGATATCTAACATTAGAGTATACCCGCTACAGATAATTTTCGCATTGAGATCATAAAAAAAGGGAGGGATCATTTCCAAAACAGAGAAGGGTCGTTTGCCACTGTACCTAGCCCGCCATTGGTCGTGCAATGAGATTTTCTCTCACACCAAATTTAAAATTGTGCTCAATTTATAATCATGAGTTAGACTAAGTTTCCTGTCCTTCTAGCTGACTTTTTATCTCTTCCTATTGACCGACCGTCTCAAAGAGTGTAAAGGAAGCGTCCGCAACTGTGTAATGATATATATGTCTGATACCGTCGGCTACAAAGTGTGAGACTTTTTCTCATCGCTCGACCGCTAACGTTATTGTTTTTGCATCATTCAGTTGCATCATTCAGTCGTCACACTCTCGCAGCATGCGATCAAAGTTGATTCATTTCGTGGAGAGCAGATATTTAATGCAAATTTATGAGTCATAAGAATTTACGTCCTCATAAATAAATATTTCTTCATGAGAATGGTTATTTTCTTCATTTATACCCAATGATATCATCGCCAGTAAAATTAGCAATGATTACGTAATTGTATTAGTAATTGTGTATCTTTGGCCATCGCTGTTTCAAATGAACATTTAGAGAAATAAATTATATCTAAATGTAGTGTTATATATTGTTTATAAACGCTCTATGATAGATAAACATTGATACATTTGAGTGTGAGAAAAAGTCTCACACGCGACCGCTCGCGTGATAGGTAGCTTAGCGACCACTCCCGGGCTAGGCACAGTGATGTTCGCCATCTTTCAAAAGAATGGTTCTATAAAGTGATGTCTAGCGGTGAAAAAATTCTGAGATCATGGATGGTTTATTCTCCTATAACTAATAACCTGTACTGTTTTTGCTGTCGTTCATTTGCTGTCACTAATAGTACTTATACAAGAGCTACATTTACGACTGGATTTCAGAAGTGGTGGAAACTAAATCCCAAAGTGACCGACCATGAAACTTCAACTGAACATTTGTAAAGTTTTGAAAAGTGGAAAACTTTAAAAATGAGGATACAATTGCATAAAACAATAGATGACTCAGCCTTTCAATTAATGGATACTGAAAAACAGAAGTGGAAGCATCTTTTATCTAGATTATTGGATATCACTTTGTTTCCGGCTAAACAAAACCTGGCATTTCGTGGACATGAGGAGGGCCAAGACTCTTCAAATAAACGCAATTTCTTAGAACTAGTCAAACTACAGGCAAAGTATGATGTAGTGTTGAAAGAACGCATCTTGCATTTGGAGCATGGTAAATCACCAAAAGTATCATATTTGTCTCCAGATATACAAAATTAATTCATAAAGGCTTTAGCGAGCCACGTTAAATTTAAGCTTGTGAACGAAATTAAATCAGATAAAAATTTTGGAATTATGTTTGATAGCACACCTGACATTTCACATGTTGATCAAATGTCTGAAGTGATTCGTTAGGTGAAAATTGATAATAGAAAATTAGAAGTCAAAGAAGTATTCCTTCGATTTTTTCCTGTACATGGAAAAAAAGCCGCCGATTTAAGCGAAGAAATTCTTAAGAAGCTGGAAAATGACGGTTTAGATATTATGATGTGTAGTTCCCAAGGCTATGATAATGCAGCTGTTATGCGCGGCATTCATGGAGGAGTGCAAGCTATTATTAAAGCAAAAAACAACAAAGCAATTTTTGTTGGATGTATTGACCATTCTATTAATTTATGTGGCCAAAACTCGTTTGCACAAGATGTATCTTGTGTAACATTTTTCGGAACCGTGGAGACAATTTTTACATTTTTTCTGCTTCCACTAGCCGCTGGGAAGTGCTTCTTAAACACAGCAAAGGGTCTGTTAAAAGTCTCTCAACAACCCGTTGGAGTGCTCATTATGCTGCAGTAAAAGTATTGGCAGAAACTTTTGATGGGATTGCGGCTGCAATTGAGGAATTATGTGATCAACAATAAAATTTAGACACCAGAGGTGCTACACAAAATCTTATGCCTGCTGTGTGACTTCACATTTCTTTGCTATCTTTTCTTTTTGAATGATGTACTAAGAGAATTAAATTGTGCTCAGATTGCATTACAAAGTAAAGGCTTGAGTGTTGATCAATTAGCTATAAAAATAGAGGCTCTTAGTCTTTACATTGATGAAAAACGAAATGATATTGTTGAAAAGGCAACCCAGGTAGTAATTTTCTGCTCTGTAACTGGGATGGAACTGGGGTGTAACTGGTCGGTATTAAGACCTCTGTAACTGGGATGGAACTGGGAATAAATTGAAACAAGCTCCACCCGAGTTACACCCCAGTTGCAGAGCAGTTGGGATGGAACTGGGGTACTCTCCTTCATTAAAAAAAATATTTTACTGAAAAAGAAAATATTTGTTACGGGAGTACCGGTAATGAAAACGCAACTTCTAAAGAAAAAAAACGTAAAAAACTATTAAAAACTAGCGGGAGGTACCCGTTGAAATCCAGCGGGTGCGAAAAACATTGAACGTATTTTATAAGAAAACTACAATGCCTGAAGAATACTGTCAGCGTGGTCATTTGAGGAGTTTATAACCTATCTTGTGTGTTGTGTTCGTTGTAGTAGACACGCTGACCGTTTTCCTGGTGCACGTTGAGATGAGTGACTGTTGGTCCTCTTACATGCATGGGAAACCCAAAAAAGGGCCATACAGACTCACTACTACTTAAATAGCACCCAGATTGATTGATGGTCACCTCGTCCCTCCGGTTCCCTTGAGCCGTCTTCTGAGTAATTAACAGCTTGTTCGCTTCCCTTGTATGCATAAATATATTTACATTCAATTACTCAATTAAGTTGCACAATTCAACATCGATATATGCGTTGAATATCTTAATCAGGATCGGAGAGTAGGGTACAATCCAGCGCTAGACATCGTCAAAAGGAGCATTTTTCAGTAGCAGCCATGTTTATTTGACCTATGAATCCTCCATCACCCGGATGCCTTCGGCATAATGGGTAGCCATAATAATTGGTTTCGGTTGCTAAATAAAAAATCTATGGTGATTCTTAGTGCAATTGCCGATTTTCATGCAGGAATGTCGTTTATTGCGCAGAATTTCCGTTCTTCTTTCGGGTAAGAGACATGTAGTGACGTCATTATAATTTCCGGCATCTTAAAACAGGTTGAAGTTTCGGAACAGATGGGTAAACCAGATTTATAGCTGGTTACCCGTCCGTAGGTATGGTAAGGACGAAATTTGTGCGGTTCTTAGCGTAACCCGAGAAACACCACGGAGAGATGCTCATCAGATCGCTGGTGGGCGTATTTGAGCATCCACGTATAACCTTTGTCGTTTTTCTTGCAAGGCTCATTTTCTCGCAAAGAACACATTCCTCTTGCTTTTGAAGATTTTTTCTAAAGGTTACTCTTTTTTCTATTAGGTATGCTAATGGATATATTTTTAAGTCCAAGGAGGGGAAACACAGCGGCGAGTGAGAGTCTTGAATAGGCAACTCAATGATTGAGTGAATGTAAGTTAACTGTATTTCACACTTGTAAACATATATAAATAACTCGTTGCGTTTATGATGTGGAAACTGGTCTAAAAAAGTGTTCGCAATCTTAATGAAATTCAACGGGTGTGAAAAAAATTGAACGTATTTTATAAGAAAACCACAAAGCCTGAAGAATACTGTGAGTGCGTAGTCATTTGAAGAGTTCGTAACCTATCTTGTATGATGTAAGTCCATAAATGCACCCCAGTTATGATGAGAGGGAGTGAAAGGGTCACCCCATCACAGGTGGAACTGGAGTGGACAGGGGTGGAACTGGGGGGGACAGGGGTGGAGGAAGGCAATTACAGCCATTACAGAAGAGTTACAACCCTGATGCACCCCAGTTCCACCCTTCTATACCTCCATGTTTACAAGTCCACCCCTTTGCAGCCCAGTTAAAGACCACATACAGAATAGATTTTGCCCTTACAGACCAGATTAACCCCAATTCCACCTCAGATATAGAACAGATTTTTTTCATGGGAATAGATATTGCTGTGAAAAAATCAGAGGACTACGATATTCCGATACAAAGACGAATTCATCGTAAAAAACGAATAGCCGGTGAGTTGGCCAGCAATGCAGGACTCACACTGTAAGAGCTGAACTGCAAAAGGATGTATTGGAATATCTAGACCAATTCAATATTGAACTTCGAACTAGATCGAAGTCCGTTCAAGTTGTAGCTTCATTGTTTGAGGTTGTGCAGAAAAATACTTTGCTTTTGGCGAATAATGAAGAATTGAAATTTGCTGTTTCAAAACTTACTGATTTTTAAGATGAGATATCAGAAACAGAACTCCTTTTAGAGATACCAAGGTTGAGAAGACATTTAAAAGCGGCCAATGTTACAGTTTCTAATTGGATGTCTCTAGATTTTTGAAATTTATCGTGGAATGGGATTTTACAGAATCTCTTCCAAATCTCATGGTCGCACTAAAGTTATTTATGACGATTTGCGTATCAGTTGCTTTGTGCGAGAGGAGTTTTAGCAAACTAAAATTAATTAAAAATTACTTGTGGGCAACAATGACCCAAACGAGACTTAACAATCTTGGAATATTAACAATTGAGCATGAGGCAACACAAGCTATAAATTTTGAGGATGTAATTTCCAAGTTTGCAGCTGTCAAAGGTAGAAAGAAAATATTTTAAGTGTTTAAGTACATAAATTTTGTTTATGAGTGTATTATAAATTTTACTCTCATTCTTCTTTTGCCATATCTAACTTTCAATTTCATACATCAATGCAAAAGAATGTATGATAAAACAAAACTATTATTTTCAAAATATTGTAACATACATCAATGTGAAAGAATGTATGATAAAACAATACTATTACTATCATAATATTGTAGATGGTAGATTTTATGGGTGGGGGAGGGCCTTCTGGAGCCTTCCTGGCCTTCAGATCTTTTGGTCCATTGTGCCATCCCATGTTTTACCTGCCTACCCCTTGCAGACAGGAGACAAGAGCACCATGGTAGAGGTATGAAGGATGGGCCATCCCCAACCTCCACGGTACAGGTATGGAGGGAGTCCTCCCTCCCACTGTCCCGGTCTGGGTATATCACCCTCCAGCCTCACGGTATCAGTCTGGAGGGAGTGTCACCCCTCCATCCACCCCGGTAGGTATGGAGAAGGGCCACCCATCCAACCGCCGTCCGGGCCCAAGGTTGCTTAACTTCGGTGATCTGTCGGGAACCAGTGTGGCTAGGAGCCTTAAAGAGCTGGAGGGACAAAAAACCGACCCAGGTCGGGCGACACAGCTGAAACCAGTGTGGCTAGGCCCTTGCCCCATCATAATATTGTAACTTGAGACTCATTTTACTGCTTATTACATTTTATCATATTTTATGATTTTCGGATTTTAATTAATTTTAACAGTTTTCATTCTTGGGGTCCCTGGTCAAAATCCATGTGGCTATCCATAAGGAAACTCCATGTGGCTAATGTGGACCATGGCTGTTTGGAACTTATGTGGATGGCCACAAGGCATTTGACACAGTCCATAAGGACGATGTGGAACGAAAGTCCCATGTGGACGTCCACATGAAACCAATGTGGAACATAACTGACACGTGGACTTGGCTGATACCGATATCTTTCAGCACTGATATTTTCTAATACATACTACCACATCACTATTTACAAAACAAAGATAAAGTACATCAGCAAAAATTGTTACCATCACAAATAAACTTTAGGTGTGGAACGTATTGACCAGGGGTGACACCACGTTATCCACCCCGGGTGCCACCCATGCTAGCTACGCCACTGAGTGGAGACATTATAAAAATTTGCAGTTTTGGTGATTATTTAAGGGAGAAATGTGTGAATTCACTGACCTTCCTTTGGCGTTCATGAATGCTTGATTTATTTGAGGTCCTCCTTTTTTATTTCAGGCTCATCATCACGTTCAGATAAATATATTTTGTGTTCATTTAGCAACTTTGGAAGATTTGATAACATGATGCATTTCTCCATTAAGTCTTCAAAAGCATCACCAATTTGTGCTTCTAAAACCTCCCCCAAACTTGTTCTTTTCACTTCTTTGAGGACCTGGGAATAAATACTCATTACCATTAATTAATGATAATACATAAAAGTTAATGTGGAGAAATGGAGTACATAGTTTTGGGACTCTGTTGGTCCTAATTTATTTCAAAGCCTATATATAAGGTGCAAACAAGTGCCAGTGAATTCATTCTTTGGAATTCATTATGCACGGAAGACTGATTTCCATCAATAGAAAAGGTAATAAAATTACTGGAGCCAGATTATTTTCAACTAGAAGGACTTCACAAAACCTACAGAAGCCATCTTATATTACAAAACTCTTCTAGCTTAATTATTTTCTCAACCAATATAAAACCATATTCTGAAATTTCTTCAAGATTTTCTGTTATTAAAAAACATCTTGGCAAAACCTCAACTTCAAAAAACACATTTCTTTACCATAATATTGTAAAAAATGTAAATTAACAATTTTGAAAAATTCTAAGTGCATCTGCCTTGTGTATTTCGACCTGGGTGCAATCCTCGCAATTAGTTAACAGTTCTTTTAAAAACTCTTCCTACTTCCTTCTACAGTTTTCATATCATTTCTATCAATCATCTGCTTTTATTTTCACTTACCACACCATTTTTCATTTACTTTACCTTCCCTTCACTTTAAATTCCAACACCACTTCATTTTCATTTGTCGCCACTTTTTATTTTCTTTCATATTCACTTTTTGAGTTATTTTTTCATTGTATAGTACTATGAATCAAACGCCATCTAAACTATGGATCTGAAGATTTTAGTTGAGGAAAAGTTTAGAGCAATAGGCAGAGAAGAGTGGGAAGCTGTTTGCTAAAAAGTTAAACATATGAGGGAGGAATATATTGCATCAGAAACGAACATGGAAATTTTAGGAGAAAGAGTTGAGATAAACTTAGAAAGTGATTCAGAAAGTGAGGAGGGTGAGGAGTGGGGCAGTGATTGACCCTCGTAAGCTTGTGGTTGTATATTCTTTTTTTGGAATAAAAAGTTATTTTAATTATCTTATCACCATGACTGCAACTCCTGTACAGATTACCATTTTCAGCTACTAATGTCAAAGGGCTACTTAATGTCTAGTGAGTATCTAAGAGTCCTCGTTCATTTATGTGTTGTGAAAGCTGAGTTGAGAGATGAATTGTCCTGTCTGTTCCTTATAATCAGTGATGTAGCCAGGATTTTGTTTCGGGTGTCGGGGGAGAAAACTTTTGTAAAACAGTAACAAAATTGTGTCTTTAGGCATTTAAGAGTGCAATTTCAATTGAAGTGCAAAGGCCATTTTCAAAAGATTTTTGCTGTGCAAATTTCTGAAAGAATACAATACCCACAGTATTTTATATTTGAAAATTTCAAGTCAAGAAAGGCATAATAATTGAAAAGGTCTTCAGAATAGACAAAATCAACATTCTGTGTTTTAGTAAAGCAAGTACCTATTACTTTTTTATTTAGTGCCCTTTATTTAAATAAATTCTAAATTTCGGGTCCATGGGGTCCAAACCCTATGGGCCTTCCCCTGTCACTGTTTTAATGCTTTCTTTCTTACTAATGACGTTATTTCCCACTTTACTATAACCAATTCTGAAAAAAGCAACCTTTCAACGTTATACCAACACGATGCGAAATCTATCAGCATACTTTGCTGCTGCTTACTTTGGATTGCAAATCATTGTGTAACTTACCGCGAACACTTTCCTGCATTCTAAAGTATAGAGCAGTCATGTTGGCAGCATTTCCCACCATATGCTTTCCCCTCCCCTCCTTTGCCAACGACTTCCAGGCACGCCTTCCCCTCCCCATCATCAAGCTTCGCGCATGACTGCTGTCAGGTTTTGCTATGCCAATATTTAGAATAGTCCTCTGGACATGTAATGATTATGCATATGCTTAGTTCATACCACACATGCTGTGTTAGTAGTCAGTTTTCATGTGACTTGTCCTACATTTTACTAAGTTAAATCCTTGGTGCAATAAATAGATACTATTATAATCATATCACCAGCAATTTTGTTTTGCAAAAATAAATTAACAATGGTCCTACAAAATCCCAGAGTGAGCTATTAGAAAGGAAGTTCAATGCATATTCCAATTTATTAGAAGAAATTTATTCTTTAATTATTAATTTAAGAAGTTACTACGGTAAAATAGGTGATTTTACTCTCCTATTCACCAAAGTTCTTCACCTTATATTTTAATTCTTGCATTTCTTTACGCATATTTAGAAATGATCCTCTTCAACAAAATTTTGAGATTTTCCTTTGCATGATGGTCCTTATTGCTAGTCCATTTTTCAACTGCATGAAATAAATTTATATCATTTGCTTTTTTTAGGTTCTTATCCTTAGACTACCTCTTTTTCTTGTGAGCTCATCATTTCAATATTTAATACATACACTTCCATCATATATCTTAAGTCACTAATTTTTTCCTTCCAATTGCCCTTTCATTATTTCTTTATTTAGCAGGCAAATGAATCAATTGTTTCACTTAAATTGCTTAGTTCTTCACTTTAAGACCTTATAATTTTCCCAGGATGGCATTAACTCTAGTATTAGATGGAAATAGAGGATTAAAAAAATAAATACCACAACATTTCTGAAAGGCATTACCAATAGTTTCTAATAAAAGTTTGCATTTTAAGGTATAAAAACTGTTAAATCATGGTAAATTAAAAGAACATTTTCATTAAATCAAGCCGACAAATTTTACTCCAAAGATTTTTAGCTACCTACCTAATTTAATCTTCTCAGACATAGTCTGTCCCATAAGAAATGAGGGAATTACAGTAGATTCCGGTTAATCGGGACACCGGTTATTTGGGACAGCCGCTTATTCGGGACAAATCATCAATAACAGAACCCAATTGAAGAAAGTCCCTGAGTTTTCTCCGGTTAATTGGGACAGGAAGCCGCTTAATCGGGACATGCATCGGCTGTATTTGCCTCCTTTTCCCTTGAAGAAATACAAATTTTTAAGCTCTTGTAAATCATTTGGTACATTTTCCCTATGCATTTGAACCAATCTCCAATGAGGGAATCTATTGCAACCTTTACTGTCTCATTTACCGTCGCTAAACGAAGTCAGTCATGAAAGCGCTTTCAATTAAAGCTCCACTGTTTGTAAACTCACCTACGTTCTCAGGTAGTCCAGCTAGAAGTGGATTTAGATTTTGTGGTCACGGAGGTGCATACTGTGTAGGTAGACAACTTGGCTTCATTAGCGTATTATACCATAAAGGTGAAGGTTAGGCTGTAGGCGATCTGTCATAAGATAAAATGTTTTGAGGAAAGAAGGGTGGAGGTGATTCCTCCTAATTTCCCGAAATTTCTCCCGAAAAAGTTCCTTATTCAGGTTAACACGCAGCGTAAGGATTTTTCACTGGCTGCAAAAATTACAATACTGGACCAAATTAAGGACTATCTACCTCAAACCAGTCTTCGTTGTTTGGCGGAGATAACAAGAGTGCCAAAATCAACGATAGCCCGATTAATACAGCAGCAGGATAAACTTAGAGAAGATTGGAGCAGTAAAAGGAAACAAGGTGCTACCCAAAAACCCCAACGCCAAGGTAAGGATCCTGATGTCGAGGACTCTTTTAATCAATGGTTTTCCATTGTTAGTGGACGAGGAGTTAGTTTCAGTGGACCTATGTAAAAAATAAGTCGGAGGAAATAGCTTTGAAGCTTGGCCATACTGATTTCAAGTCAAGAGATGGTTGGCTATCTAGACGGAAGAGTAGAAACGAAATAAAATTAAAAAATGCCACGGAGAAAAACATACGGCTGATTTTGTAAGTGCAGAGGAATGGAGATGTAACACCCTACTTCAGGAATTCTGTGCAGATGATGTGTACAACGCCGATGAAACCGGCCTGTAATACCGAGCCACCTAATGGCTTTCTTTGCTACAGTTATGTGGAACTGAGTGGGGTAAAGGTGAGCTTTCGTCTCGCCAGCGTTAACACGATTTTCATCCACTTTCAACAGACATATCAGAACCAAAATCTCACCTTTACCCTAAGTGGGCCTAAAGAAGCGATAGAACGGATTACTGTTTGGTGCTGCTCAAACATGTCGGGAAGTGATAAAAGGAAACTGTTGGTGATTGGAAAAAGTACTAACCCTCGCTGTTTTAAGAGGTTTTGAATGAACAGCTTACCGGTGGAATATTACGCCAATAAAAACGCGTGGATGATTGCAGGCCTCTTCAGTCATTAGTTAAGCAGTTGGGATAAGGAACTAGCGCGGAAATCGAGGAAAGTGATTCTTATTCTGGATAATTGCACGGCACACCCTAATTGCTCCAACGACTTAAAAAACATGGAATTTTTCTGTCTGGAATTTATACCAGCCAACACAACATCTCTTATCCAACCAATAGACATGGGATCATAAAAAATTTGAAAACAATATACCGTGCAAAATTCATTGATCAATCAATTCTAGCATCAATGGAAGATAATCTTCTGACATCGTCTTCAACTGCCAAGGAAGTGAGCTCAAAGGTGAACGTCCTCCAAGCAGTAACGTTTTTGGCAGATAGCAGGCGAGAAGTCACCAGTAAAACGATTAGAAATTGTTTCATTCATTGAGGTTTTAAGCACTCAAGTGCAGAAATATCGGAAGAACTTGAATGTGAAAGTAAAAATGAATCTGCTTCCGAGCTGCGTCAAGTAAAGAACTTTAAGGAGTTTGAAAGGATCGACTCCAATATGGACTGTTATGACAACAATGATAGCAGCAAAGATGATATAGTGGAAACTATACTAGCGAGACAACAAGGTTTGGTTGAAGACGAGGAGACTGATGGAGATGAAGACGTATCTCAGTGTAGCCAAGTGACTTCTGCAGTTGCCAGGAAATTTATTGATGGGTTGTGACGCTACTTCATGCAAGAGGGCAACGAAGGAAGTCCGATATCGTCCTCAGATGCCTGTGCCGACCTTGTATGCGCGACGAGAGTGAAGAGAATGAAGAAGAACACCCTGGACTAATTCCTTCAACTAGGAGCTACACATTAAATAAATACTCCCTGGTTTCTATGCAAATGAAGCTTTAGATCATCAACTATTCTTTTATAATATTCCTTCGTTAATTCTATATCTAATCACAAATCCTTCTTTTGCAGGATTTCGTAAAGGGAATTTATCCAAAGTAGATCTATGCCAAGAGATTTTTTATGACACAAGGTTTCCAAAAATGTTTATAATGAAAGTTTTCTTATTAATTTATTGTTTAAATAGTATGCAATTAAACATTTTGCGTTTCAATTGTCATTTAGCTTTATGAATTTCATTTCAACGCTTATTTAAACATATTTACGGGATACTTCGGATAAACGGGACAGCCGCTTAATTGGGACAAAGTACACCGGTCCCGATGTGTCCCAATTAACCGGAATCTACTGTAGTTAAAAAATTCAATAAAGAATATCATTACCGAATGTAATCACCGACCGCAGCTCAAATTTTTCTCTACTCATTGTAGCTGAACTCTTTATGTAAGGTTATAGAGAACACTCAAAGCTTTTTGAATGTTCTCAATATTCTAATAAGGAGTCCCTTTGCGGTTGGATTTGATTTTATGGAACAAAAATAAATCATGAGAGGCCAGGCTGGGGCTGAATGGAATGTATGCAAGTGCTGCAATGAATTTTTGGGCCATAAATTTGCGGGAAGATGAGGTGGCATGTCAGGGAGCATTGTCGTGAAGGAGGAACTACACATGGGCAATCTAGGTGAACTTTCAAAACTTTTCTCAAATGCTCAAGGACTTCATATTTTCAGTAAGAATTCAATAGACTACAAATTTTGGTAACCCCACTTCATCAGCAATCAGTCTGGCATTAACCCTTAGACTGCGGGAAACGTACATGTACGTGTGTACCAGCAACTGCAGAAAAAACGTTCTTGTACGTTTGACCCTCTCTGTTTACCTGCTCCCTCAGCTTTCATATTTTTATGACCCAAACTCTTTCTTTCCAGCAGTGGACATTTGGGAATCTACCCTTTTTACCCAAACCACTCCCTTCCCACGCTCTTAGGGATCGCATACCACTGCAATGAGGTATGACCCTTTCTTCCGATTGCTCGCTCAATGGGTTATGGTTGTCTCAAAAGTTAGTCGTCTTATATTCGTGCCCAGCTCAATTATCATAGGATTTCTTTGGTGTTTGGTATAAAACTAAACAGAAAATTGCTAGAAAAAATACTGTCATATTTGTTTTTAACAATTACACCTATAAACAAATTTTCACACTGTGTTCAAAGTCCCACTGATCCCTCAACAAGTTCCGGTGCCCACCCCCTGAGATCCCGAGAAAAGGGTCGGGAGGGGGTTACATGGGTCATATAACTGCCCGGCCTCAGTGCGTGGGAAGGAGGGACAGGCTCCATCCGAATAGATATTTCCCATACAGGGTGGACGACATGTGCTCTAGCTGCAGCAGCTTAAGGGTTAAAATGCCTGTCAGTGTCCAGAGTGGCTTATGTATGAAGAGTGCTCTGTTACAAAGAAGGAGGTGTGTTCCTCAATATCTCTGTGCAGGGGAATATAGGCCAGCCTGCATTTCATCATTGTACACATTAAACTCTCATGATATTCAAGCAAATGTTTGCTTTTAGAGTGCAGAAGTACGCCTTTGTGCTTGGAGTTGAGCAAATGAATACAGATGTTGGCAGACATGAACTTTTATTGTGACATACAACTGGAAGTTAATGGTGGTCTTCAGAAATAAAATATGTATGTATGTAATAATATTCATTTTTAAACAACCCTTGTGGCATTTAGATAAAAGCTTTTGCAAATACAAACCTCCACTTTGGGCACATTAAATTTGTTACAGTGGCATATTTTGAATGTACTGCATCGTACTCTTCACCCAAAAACTATTATTTAAGGGTAAGCTTTAGGGATGTACTGCCACAGAGAAAGGGTACTACATATTTGATCACCTACCATCTTCCACCCAGTTACATTCATCATAATGCGGTCATAATGATATTCACTCCTATTGGCCAACCAATTAATTCCTGCATGATTCTCCACTTTGATGTCCTTCATATTGTCTGTCTAGTCTTGATATTCTTCTGTAGTTCTTACCATTCCTTGTAAGAGTATAATCCTTCCATTACTTGCTGAGAATGGGAAGTCAGCAGAAGGTGAAGCCAGCAGAGGGTGAAGTCATTGGAAGAGAGGGTTAAGTGGAAGTATGTCCATTTGCCCAAAGGAAGGAGGTATTGAGGAAAGGAGAGTGATTTACAAATAGTTGGCCGATTAAAAGTACATTCACGTCTAGATGCACAATTTACAATAATTCTAAAATGTCATCATGTACCCATATTCTCCAGGGGGAGAATCTCTGGCACGAATTCACAGGAATGTGACATTTGCAGTAGGTGCTTGACCAGAAGTGATGTTTCATCATTGATTTTCCAGCATCTCTCATGTTCTTTCACTCTTGTGTTGAAATATCTCCTTGTCTGGCTGATTATACCTCTCAAGTGGGGATTTAATATTTGAGCATGAGATATTTAAATTGATGTATAAGGCAAGTGGACGTACCCCTTTGCATCGAAATGCTGCTTGGAGAGAAAATAGGGTCTGTATACGTGTATGTCGAAACAGCTTGAGAGGTTAATACTTTTCACAAGAATCACACACGTTATAGATGTTAGATTGAAGGAGGAGGTCGAATTTGTATTTGTCTGGGCTGGTTCGCATAATAGTTTACCAACAAACAATAATCTACACCACTCCTTCCTTCTGTTTCCTCAATACACTACTCCTTTTTTTAGATATGAATGTGGAGTTTTCCTATTTACAAACTGTCTTTTACCTAATGATGACTGAGCGAGTTGAAATGTGTTGTGCATTGAGTATTAAATTTTGTGGAAAAGTGTGATTCGGTTTGACGTCATAGACACAATTGGCGTGTCTGCCTCCTAGTGCAGAGATGATAAGGGGCTGAGATTTCAAGTCTCATCAACAGAGTGGATGCAGCATTCATCTTCAAAACCACCTCAGTTTTTCTAAGTCATGATGAAGCACCAGCTCCAAGAGAAACCTTGCCAAATCTGCCTTGTTCTCTGCTATAGTAAGAAAGATATAAATATCTTTGTCTAAGGGCACATCAGAGCTACTGATAAACCAACAGGCAGCTACTTATCCTTTGGCTCCCTTCTATCTTTCCTCCACTTCCGCAGATAGAACACACCATCAATCAAATAAAATGAGGATTTATCAGTATTTGGTGGCAATTCATTTAATCTTTATATGAATAAGCATCATAGTCACTGAAAGTTCGGTCAAAATCTGACTTTACTACCAGCTTCACAAAATTCACATCATCAACAACAGTGATGGCTAACCTATGACACGTGTGTCAGAGGTGACATGCCAAGACATTTTAGGTGACAGGCACACAAATTCTTCCCAATGATTAAATAAATAATTTTAGTTTTTGTTGATTGTTGAGATTTAAATATCTTGAATAGGCAAAACATATTTTCTAGTCAACACTAGATGACAGTTGAGATAATGTTTATTAGGTCTGTTCCAAACAACCATTAGGATGATTCGCAATCACGTATTGCATATGCGTTAGCAAATTTCTACGAATTCAGTGCCTTGTCTAGTCAGTTTTTTGGTGAACATGCACTTGAAATGAACAAAATACCAACCATCAATTGAAGATTTAACAAATTCAATTCAGCAAACAAAAAAGTCACTAATATAAATAATTATGTATTTGTTTTTTTTTAATAATTAATAAATAATTCAAAACAGCAGTTCTTTTTATAATTACTAGCATGCAAATACCACCATATTATTGATATTTCTTGATATGACATGACACCCGACCTAAGCTAGATTTTTTCAGAATTTTGACGCACCGAGCTAAAAAGGTTCGCCATCACTGATCAACAATGAGCTTAACAAACAAGGTCCCTCGACATACAAACAAACAAATGCCCCTCGACAACTCTTGAGCTCTGAGGATGGTGAAGTACCCGAAGTATAATCTGGATTTTTCTCGGGAAGCAACTGATGCATGTCAGCTTGGTTCATGGTTGGTAGTCACTATGGTCATAGAGAGCAGTGTAAGGGGGCATTTTGCTAAGGGTGCTGAATTGACTTTCACAGTGATCACAAGTGAACATTGATCCGAGAAAACACCATTTTTGCATTTGTCCACCCATACACAAACTGTTTTATCTCCTTCACAACAATCCTCCAATACAGCGGAACCTCGTTAGGAGGTTCGTTAATAGCAAGTTTTCCTCATTTGGACGTTCATTTCCTCAGGTCCGCGTCACAGTGCATGTAAATAACTATGGTTAGCACGTTTTGGTTACCTATTTCGCAAGTTTGGAGGAGGACCAAGCCAAATTTGTCCTAGGGAAATAAAAGACTTGTAGGTTAATCAGATGATGGATATATCTCAAGAGGTTTACTTCTTGCATTAAAAAAGATCATTACCGCTTACAATACTATTTTGATAGTCATATTATGGTTTAAAAAAAAGTTCATGAAGTAAGAAAAAAGCAATCTCAAACAGAATCACATATTCAACGCTTGACAAGGTCCCCACAAGCAGCGTATTTTATTGCAATATTCGTTTTGCCTATGAAATCATAACTGCGTGATCATCACCTATATCATCATCAAAAACTACAGCCTGAATAACATTTTTAATGCTGATGAGACAGGTTCAGTTCTTAATTTGCTTCCTGATAAAACACTGGCATTAAGAGGAGATAAGTGCCATGGGGGTAAAAAGAGTAAGGAGAGGCTGACTGCTATAAAATTGGAACGGAAAAACTGATTCCATAAGTAATCGGGAAATATAAATGTCCCAGATGCTTCAAAAATGTTCAAACATTACCTTGGACGTATGATTGCAACTCTAATGCCTGCATGACCACCACAATTTTCGAAAAGTTCTTGCGAGCACTGGATGCAAAGATGGGTGGATAAAATTGTAAAATTTTGTTGCTTATTGATAATTGCACAGCACACCCAAGACACTGCATTTTTAAGAAATGTTAAAGTGGTATTTTTTCCTCCAAATTGCACGAGTGGTCTTCAGCCCCTCGATCAAGGCATCATATGATGTATGAAGCATAATTACAGGAAACTACTTGTCAATGAGAGGTTGGCCAGCCTTCCTGAGTCAGGAAGAAAGGTAAATATCCTGAAAGTGATGCATTTTGTGAAGAATGCCTGCGACTCCGTCAAAGCCAAGAGCATTAGAAATTGCTTTCGGACATCTGGATTTCATCGCAGCACAAACGAGGATGATTCCGTGTCACTGAGTGATGAGACAGCACTTGAGCACACCCTTGAGGGCTGGGATTAGCTGTTCGGAGAAGGGGAGGGTATGACCTTGGACAAGTGCGTCGCTTGTGATGCCAATATCGAAGTCTGCAGGTTGGTTGTTGGAACTTGTGACTACTAAAAATGAAGCTTTATTCATGGAGATAATTACATATGTATCAAATGAATAATAACTATTCCAAACATAATATTTCATCTTCCTAAATGTAATTGAAAAAGTCGGTGTATCTCATTATCGCATATTTTTATCAGTAGATTGATGACGATAGATGAAGTCTATGAACAGAAAGGAAGAAGAAGACACAGGGAAAGATGAAGCAGAGCCTTAATATCCTCCAACATTCGCAAAAACAGTGGAAGCGATGGCGACAGTTCATCAGCAGTCACGAAGTCGATGAAAGTGTGATGAATACTTTAGGAAAAATGGACTGTATCATCCATGAATAAGGCTGAAAATTAAAAAAACAAAACACCTTGGACAGATTCTTCCAGCCCCCATAAGTTTATATGTATTTCCATTGAATTATGTATTTTTGTTTTCAATATTTGTGGAGAACACTCGGGAAGTTCCATTTTTGTTTTGTTACAAGTAGAGTTGGGAAAATTACCATAATTTTCATCTGAAGTAAATTACCACGGTAAATTAATTGTATTAAATGTAATTACAGGTAATTTTCGAAAATTACCGTAATTTTCCAGTATTTTTTAGTTTTAAGCATTTAACAGCAAATGTATGGTTAAATAAGAAAGCCAATAGCAAAAGGAAGGGAATAACGATGTTTAAACCACACCTAATGCAGCATTAATCTATTCGAATTTTTTTAAATTGTAAAAAGAACTACGGCAGCAACATGCAATCAGGCTTTCTTTCGTCAAAGTATGAGAAATTTTCAAGAAGAATATTCTAATACATTACACATATAATGTTATAATTTAAGTAAAATATTCCAAAAATGAGTTTTACATGCCTCAATTTATTATTAAACACATAGGAAATGTGAACTTCGCTTAAAAGAAAATGTTGGGAATTTGTCTGCATGAAAAATTATACTAAACATAGGTGAATTATCTGGAAAATTACGTTAATTTTCAAGGGACGTGGTAAATTACGAAAAATACCATGGTAATTTTCGTAAATTACCGAGGTAATTTTCAGAGTGGCCTATCTCTAGTTACAAGCAATCAAGTTTACGCCATTACGCACTGGAAAGACGATGTTTTTGGGCCGGGAGCTCAATTTGTTCATGTTTTCAAAGAGTTCTGACAATCTTTATAATACTATAGCATTTTTTCATGAAAATGTTCATCATCGTAAATACAAATTTTCCATTTTTGGTGCTATCATTGTAATTTACTACAAGATATATTAACATAAAGCGACATTTTGTGAACAGAGGGCATTCACGCCAGGGAATCATCTGTCCTCCGACCTAATTATTTCATTGGAAGTGCAAAGAGAAAAATATCGCTAGGTGGCTTCACTAACTTTGCCACTGAACTTAGTGAAAGCAGCATCTATAAACTAACATCCCCTTGAGGCGATCCCTTTTCGAAGACACTTTATGTGCCGGGTGGGGAGGATTGCGTGTGGTTATGAAGTCAAGAGCTATGAAAGTAGTAGTTTAACTACTGGTAGGGCCTCCCTTGCCAGACAGGTCTTGACTGAACCTCAAGACAAAGTGTGCCTCACAGCAATAGGGCAGAGGGGGCTCTTATGCGCTGAGAAGCAAACCTCTCTAGGGGAGTAAACCCTGAACACAAATCCCGGTCCTCCAAGATGGGGGTAAGGCGTGGGGCTAACAACTCTACACTGTAAAAACTATATATGCTATGAAACCTAATTATGCCTCAGATGAATCATAATGGATCATTAAGATGTCGACCTGGCAAACGGACACAGACAATGAGCAAACGGACACAGACAATGAGTATACGGAAACTAGTGACTTGGAATGTAAGAACCATGCTAAAACCAGGAAAGATGAATAAAACTTCCCATGAAATGTTTAAATACGATTTGAATATAATAGCTCTCCAAGAAGTGAGATGGGTAGGATCTGGCAGAATTGACAAGAAAGATTTTACAGTGGTGTATAGTGGTCCCAGCCATTGAACTGGGTTATATTGAACTGGCTTCATGATCAACTCTAGTACATATAAGGAATAGTGTGATAAAAATTGATCCATTAGGGGAGAGATTATGCAAGCTAACATTAAAAGGAAAATTTCGATAATTATATTAACATCATATCAGCACTTGCCCCAACAGAGGACAGTTCAGAACAAGAGAAGTAAGCATTCTATGATAACTTGGAATAGAAATGTGAGAAAATATCAAAATATCATGCCCTTCTCATTCTTGGAGACTTCAATGCAAAAATTGGCAAGGAAGATTTTTTACACAATATAGCTGGAAAGTACTCCCAGCGTGATGAAACAAGTGAAAACGGAAGACTACTCTGCCAGTTAGCTTTGTCACGCAACCTAATAATTAAAAGCACATGTTTTGAACATAAACATATGTATAAAGGTACCTGGAAAATGCCAGGAACTGGAATTGCGAACCAAATAGATCATGTGCTTGTTTCTAGGAGACATTCAACCTCCATATTAGATGTAATATCGGCACGAGGACCAAACTGTGACTCTGATCACTACTTAGTGAAAGTAAATTTTAGAGAACGACTGGCAGCCTTGGAGAAAGCCAATGGCCCTAGAAGACAGAAATGGAACTTCAAAATTTTAAGAGATCCTGCGCAAGCCACTAAATACAAAGAAGATTTGAGTAGAAAGTTAGCTGGGAATGTGGAGGGAGAGAGAGAGGAATATCCTGTTGAAAAGCAATGGATAAGAATTAAAAAAGCTCTCTTATCAACATCAAATGATTCAATTGGCAAAGTTAAACTAGAAAGGAATGCAGAATGGTTCGATAGTGAATGTAAAGCTACAATAAACAATAAAAATAAGAACAGATACATTATGCTTCAAAGGGAGACTAGATTAATGAGAAAAAATATCGACAGAGCAGGAAAAAAGCTGATAAAATACTGAAAAGAAAGAAAAAGGAGCATTTGAAAAATATGGTAGAAACTGTAGAGCAGCTCAGCAATGAAAATGAAAGCAAGAAGTTCTATCAAGCAGTAAAACACATGAGCAAAGGATATCACCCAAAACTAAACTCACGTAAGAACAAAAATGGCGAAGTCATAGGGGAGGAGTATCACACAATAGAAATATGGGCAGAATAATTCAATGAACTGCTTAATAAGGAAGTATCCACTAATTCATAGTGTAGAGGAGGATCTACCCATCCCATCTATAGAGGAGGTAACTGAAAGTGTGAAAAGGCAAAGAAATGATAGGGCACCAGGTGCCAGGGCACATATATACATTCTGGTGCCAGGACACCAGATGGTATATCAGCAGAATTGATAAAAATGGAGGCCCAGAATTAATGGGAGCACTACACCAACTGGTCTGTAGTATTTGGAAATCAGAGGAGCTTCCAGAAGAGTGGAGAACTGGATTGATTTTCCCAATATTTAAGAAAGGTGATAAGGTAAATTGCAATAACTATAGAGGCATTATGTTGCTGAATGTAGCATATAAAATCTTCACTAGTATTCTCATGAAACGAATAAGTACGCATGCCGAAGACATTCTAGAAGAATATCAGTGTGGCTTTAGATGTGGAAAAAGCACCATTGCTCAGATATTCGCAGTGAGACAAACAATGGAGAAGTGCTACGATTACAAAGTTGATTTGCAAAAACTCTTCATTGACTTTCGTCAAGCTTTTGACAGTGTGAATAGGAGAGAAATGATCCATGCTCTGAAAGGTTATGGTATTCCACAAAAGCTGGTTAATTTGGTTGAGTTAACACTGAAGGAATCCCAATGTAAAGCCTTTGTTTGGGGTAGAACAAGCAGCGCTTTTGAAGTGACCTCAGGGGTAAGGCAAGGAGATGCTCTCTCAGCTGTGCTATTTAACATGGTTTTGCACAAGGCAATGAAAGAATTGAAATTAAGGGGAACTATTGTTTATAAATCCAAACAAGGTTTTGAATATGCTGATGACATAGCTCTGTTAGCAAGAAGTGTGAAGGATCTTAAAGAAATGTTTGCTATCATTGAAGATATTGGGAAAAGAATGGGCCTCATTGTAAATGAAGGTTTGACCAAATACTTGAAAATGTCTTCTAAACAGGACAAATGAGAGCTACAAAACCTAATTATTGGGAATTACGATTTTGAGGGCATCAGAAAATTTGCCTACTGTAATTTTAAATAATGAAAATAATATCTCTGAGGAGATAAATCAAAGGGTATTGCAAGGTAAAAAGGCCTATTTTGTAAATTTAACCCTCCTCAAATCATCTCTTCTGTCCAGGAAAACTAAATTGAAAATTTATAAAACATTGATAAGACCAGTAATTACATATGGAGCTGAGACATGGGTCCTATCCAAACAAGATGAAGAAACATTAAGAAGATTTGAAAGGAAAATAATAAGGAGAATCTATGGCCCAGTAAAAGAAGGAGAAACGTGGAGAATAAGAATGAACTATGAAATAAATGAAATATTGGAAGAGAAGGATATAGTTAGGTTCTCAAAGTCATTGCGACTGTCATGGTTTGGCCATGGGTGTAGTCCAGTACACACTCCCAACGCTCCAGAGCGTTTGGAGCAAGTTCTTGAGTGATCCACTTGAAGCTCCAAATGCTCCCGCAGCCTTTAACATCGTCACGGATGACGTCACTACATTTGCCTCTCTTCGCTCCAAACGCTCCAGCGAAAAACGTGGGTGAGTTGTAGCGAGCCACTTTTCAGCGCGAATTTGAACGGGAAGGAAGTACAAGGAAGTCTGAAGTTATGGAATCAGTAACTCTTATAGATTATGCTGAGAATAAGGCGTACAATGTGGAGGTGACGGAAGAAGTGGCTCAGAGAGCCAGGAATGGTAAGTATTTAAAAAATTATTTATTTATTGGATTTTAGAATTACTCGGGGGAAATTATAGTGAGGCTAATGTCTGTAACTCAATGGTTTTACATTTCAGATCCAATGTTCCTGCTCGAGGAGGAGATTGAGTGGCAAGCACGAGGTATATTTTTACATTTGTTGTTGTAATGATTTATATTAATTATTTAAGCTTGAATTTGCGAGAAATGGAGATAGAGTATGACTAGAAGTTAAGGGTGGTGGGTTAACTTTTCGGTCGTTAAGCGTTCCGTTTGTGGCATAGTGTCGTGGCCTTGCTCCGGTTTGGTTTTGTAAATTGTCTAGTTTAACAATCCAATAATTAATGGTTATCTAGTGAACAGCTTCGGTGCAAGTTTAGAAGAGAAGTGAATGAATATGTATCAGCATCTTCATAATACCCAGCAAGCCGCCATAAAGGTGTGCAAGGATGCAATATAATGCTTATAGTAGGGTTAGGTTAAGGTCCTTCTACCAACATGCAACTTATGCTTGTCTAGTCTGTGTTGATACAAATGTTTTGTCTGTGGTTTTGTTTTGTCAATAAATGTTCTGATTTGAGAGCAATGTATTCTTTAATCTTTCCAACCTTTCTCTATGAAGATCGTATGTTAAATGATGTGGGATATATATGGCCAGGTATATATACCGGTACTCCCTCTAATCTTCAAGTTGACATTTGGTTTTATTTTAGTCATTTGCTTAAGGGCAGGCTGGCACAGATTGCAACTATGCTTAAGGCTTGCTGTTAATACGATGGGTTCAAATATAGTGCTGCATTTGAGAAGTATCATACATATTCATGCGTGTGCAATTGAGTCGTAGCAAAGAAACACCAGTTGGAGCAGTTAAGTGTCGTGGATTAAGCTGATTCCAGTGTCATTGAAATTTCTTTTATAAGATATTTAAGAAGTGTTATTGACAAGGATTTTTATCTATTCTTATGTGTATATAGTTAAAGGAGATGGTATCATGTCAGCACTGAATTGGGTAGGTATTGCAATTTTAACTATTACGCTAACTAACATCATCATAAATAGGCATCAAGTCATTATTAATTAAATAATAATTAGTGAATTAATTATATCTGCAATGGTCGCATCAGGGAAACATCCTTGCAGTGACCAATTTAGGAAGCAGCATACAGTTGACACAAAATAGAATGGATAATGGTCAGGTATAACTGCAGGCTGAACTAAGCTTATGTCATAATTAGATACAACGTCATCCAATAAGGATAATGACTTGTTTGCAACACAACTTGGTCATTAATGAATGCGCAAGAATTAATTGGGCAGAGTAAATTAGAAAAGGACTTCTGATCATTAAAATAAATAGCAGGTTAACATAAATGTAAACAAAAACAAATGACCAACGAAATGCTACGATCGCTCCAGCCGTGGTCCAGTAGGCGGAGCACCAGTAGCGTTGGGAGCGCAAGTGGAACACAAATTTGTAGCATTTGGAGCAGGAGCGCTCCGGAGCGTTGGGAGCGTGTACTGGACTACACCCCATGTTGAAAGGATGGAAGATTATAGAATGCCTAAATTGTTAATAAATAGCAAGATGGAAGGGAGTAGGAGGAGAGGAAGACCACGCAAAAGATGGCTGCAAAATGTTGAAGAAGACCTTAAGACAATGGGGATTGGAAGATGGAGTAGAGAAAGCAAGAAGGAGAGCCGAATGGGGGCATATAACTGAGGAAGCCAAGGCCCACACTGGGCTGTAGAGCTAATGAAGAAGAATCTGTAAACTAAACGTGCTGTTTGGTCATTGTCGTCATCATTAATAAGTGAGTACACATCAGCGTTAGGAATCGTATGTATTTTCTTGGGAGGTGGAATAGGTGGAAAATATACTATATTTACAGTAAATGATCACCAGTAACCTACGGCATGAGCTAAAATGAGCAGCAGGATAACGTTCCCCTGAAAGTTATGCAACCAATGAGTATGTAGTTAACTTTCCATGGAATGCCTACCCTGTTTTGCACATTTTCCTGGTTACCATGCTCAGAATCCCGGGTCCCTTCAAGAACGTGCTAATGAGAGTCCGCTGTAGTCACTGTTCATCATAAACTAAAATGGCTAAAGCACTGAATTTCTTGATATAATCAATATGTCTAGGGATATAAAATATTTGTACATTCTTAACAAGGGCCTCAAGGGTGCTAAGAGCATAAAGCATTACCATGATTGAAATGTACATCTTAATGAAAATCTTATTAGTCATAAGAAATAAACATATAATGATTCCCGAACAAAAAGCAACTAACACAACCAATGAAGGTTGGAATTTAATAAAAAATTAAGCAAATTTGAAGAAAAGAAGGCAGTTTCCTCAAGAAGAGAATGATTCAAACAATTAACATCCAACTCAATTGGCCAACACACATAATAAATTGTTCCCTTAATTTTCAGTTCCAGTTGCCCCAGTGAATCAACCTCAACCACTACAAAAGACAATGTTAAACGAACTTTTTTACAGCATCTTCTAGATGTCTTCAAAAATTACAGTCTTATTGTTGACTCAGACTTCCAGCCTGCACAAAATGTGAAATTTCTTAGGGTATTTCTTGACTCAAATCTAAAATTGTCTTGTCATATTGATGTAGTGGGGGTTTCTTGGAAACCTGGATCTAAATGGACATAATCATCCTCGAGGATGACTATATCCACGCAGATAAGACAATGCCCACTGCCAAATTCCCCCCTTGGCTACTAGTCATCCCCCTGAAGGAGCAACGACCGTGCTATCTCCTGTGTGTGTCAGCGCCTACCTTTGACCCTCCACGATACCTTATAATGCGAGGCGATCGCGGAGCACTCCTCCCCAACCTTGCCTCTGTTACCGGCTCCCCTGAGCAGTGGGTCACGCTTCCGACCACACTCAGACTCCCTCCTTGGCCACGGGTCGCTCCTCCAACTTCAGCCAGATCCCTTGCCTGCCATCAGAGACGCCCAGCCTTGTCCCGCGCCCCTTCCGTCAGCCCGAGCCGCCCCGTGTATCCGCCACCACACGCAGACTTCTCCGCCCGCATTGCCGTTTCCCATCGACCGAGTTCCGAGCCGAGGGTCGAAAGCCGTCCCGACCTCCTTGGAGTCGCCGTAAGTGATTGTTCGCCCCTACTCCCCAGTGCCTGACCCCCTCTTTGTATAAATGGAAAAAGGGCTAAATAAAGATGTGTGCCAAACCATCTCTCTTTTATTTAATTAAATCCAGGATACGCTCCCACCAATGGTGCCGTGTCTAGCAACCTCGCGACATTGATAACTTGTGTAAAAAGATAAACCCTGCTTGTTATATGTTGTCTAGAGCTATCATCACATACTCACTGTTACTCTCTCACTTAATGTACTCAAAAGTGTTTCTCATACATTTTTTATTCCCATGTGTTGTATGGCATTGTTTTTTGGGTTTCAGCTCCCCTATGAACTTGACAATGTTTTTAAAATAAAAAAAATATTACATCAATGTGCAATGCCCAGACAGGAGTCAATGTCAACCACTTCTAAAAAAATTAGGTTTTCTCACTGTGCACTCCAATTATATTTACATTACCTTAGTTTTTGTTAGAGAAAATATGATCTTCCTCACTAAAAATTACTCTTACCATGACTATTAAACTATAAAAACCAAATATTTACATGTGAATCAGAAAAACTTTAAGGTCTCTTCTTTAGGTTCTAGAGTTGTATGACATTTTATGATGCTCTTCCTGAGCACTTAAAAAACACCCCAACAATTTCATCATTTAAAAGTCAGTTAAGGAAATTCCTCCTTATGAAGGGTTATAATAGTGTGGAAGAATAGTTTATGTAAGATGCCTTTTATCTACCATTACATGTTCTATATTTTTATGTTGTGCTGGTGAAACTGTACACATACGTCGACGAGTCCCATACATTCCTTGTAATGGTTCTGGGACTGAATAAACATTATTACAAATACAAAATTGATGATATCAGGCCTGACATTGTGGAAATGATGGATGTTGAGAAAAACCAACTTTGTAATTTCAACAAGCTTTATTTAAAGTTTGTGGAATTTACAAAGTTGGTTTTTCTCAACATGGAAACATTATTAAATTATTATTTATCTACACTTACACTTAGAGATAGATACCTCAACTTATCAAACTATTGTCACTAAATCCCAAAAATCTAATACATATGTACTACATACTCTTTAGAACAAAACCTGCTATTGACTTTCACCTCCAAGAGCAAAGCCTAAATATACAACAAAGATTATACAAGCCATAAAACTTTGAACATGGTTTTGACTCACATGTTGTGATCAGTTTTAGAGAAGAGCTCTATCAGCAAGATTCAAACAATTATAAATGAATAGGGTAGGGCTACTTACTAACCATTTCGTGCCGAATGCTGGCTACATATAGCCAAAAAGGTTTTTCCTAAGCCAAAGAATGAATGACAGCCATAGCCAACATGGATTTTCCTACGCAAAAGAACAAATGCTGGCTATAGCCAACAAGGGGGAAGGGAAGTGACCGCCATCGAATCAATAAACACATGTTAACCTCCAGAGGCCCAGCTTAGCGAGAGCTTAGGCCCTTTTCTCGGCAACTGGAATCCCCTCTTCATCGCCGTGTGAGCCCCACTCACAGCATGTGTCCACGGTAAAATTGCTTGTTTACGCAAAGGAATATCGAAAGTAAAAATTTCTATGTACTCTGGAAATTAAGACTTATAAGTACATTCCTTATGTTTAGGTGTACATTTATAAATTTAAAACAGAGCTCTACCATTATTATTTTTTAACGTAGTTCGTGTGTACTGGAAACTCCAAACAAATTTATGAGACTTTATGATAGAGAACTTAATATTAATGGTATAATTATGTTTAAAAACTCTGAAGTCACTGTAAAATTTAAGGACTTGAATTCTGATTTAACATATCTTGAGCGTGCAGACACTACAGTAGATTCCGGTTAATCGGGACACCGGTTATTTGGGACAGCCGCTTATTCGGGACAAATCATCAAGAACAGAACCCAATTGAAGAAAGTCCCTGAGTTTTCTCCAGTTAATTGGGACAGGAAGCCGCTTAATCGGGCCATGCATCGGCTGTATTTGCCTCCTTTTCCCTTGAAGAAATACAAATTTTTAAGCTCTTGTAAATCATTTGGTACATTCTCCCTATGCATTTGAACCAATCTCCAATGAGGGAATCTATTGCAACCTTTACTGTCTCATTTACCGTTGCTTAACGAAGTCAGTTATGAAAGCGCTTTCAATTAATGCTTCACTGTTTGTACACCTGCCTTCGTTCTCAGGTAGTCCAGCTAGAAGTGGATTTAGATTTTGTGGTCACGGAGGTGCATACTGTGTAGGTAGACAACTTGGCTTCATTAGCGTATTATACCATTAAGGTGAAGGTTAGGCTGTAGGCGATCTGTCATAAGATAAAATGTTTTGAGGAAAGAAGGGTGGAGGTGATTCCTCCTTATTTCCCGAAATTTCTCCCGAAAAAGTTCCTTATACAGGTTAACACGCAGCGTAAGGGTTTTTCACTGGCTGCAAAAATTACAATACTGGACCGAATTAAGGACCATCTACCTCAAACCAGTCTTCGTTGTTTGGCGGAGATAACAAGAGTGCCAAAATCAACGATAGCCCGATTAATACAACAGAAGGATAAACTTAGAGAAGATTGGAGCAGTAAAAGGAAACAAGGTGATACCCAAAAACGCCAATGCCAAGGTAAGGATCCTGATGTCGAGGACGCTTTTAATCAATCGTTTTCCATTGTTAGTGGACGAGGAGTTAGTTTCAGTGGACCAATGGAAAAATTAGTCGGAGGAATTGGCTTTGAAGCTTGGCCATACTGATTTCAAGTCAAGAGATGGTTGGCTATCTAGACGGAAGAGTAGAAACGAAATAAAATTCAAAAATGCTCACGGAGTAAAACATACGGCTGATTTTGTAAGTGCAGAGGAATAGAGATGTAAGAGGCTACACACCCTACTTCAGGAATTCTGTGCAGATGATGTGTACAACGCCGATGAAACCGGCCTGTATTACCGAGCCACCTTATGGCTTTCTTTGCTACAGTTATGTGGAACTGAGTGGGGTAAAGGTGAGCTTTCGTCTCGCCAGCGTTAACACGATTTTCACCCACTTTCAACAGACATATCGGAACCAAAATCTCACCTTTACCCTAACTGGGCCTCAAGATCCGATGGAACGGATTACTGTTTGGTGCTGCTCAAGCATGTCGGGAAGTGATAAAAGGAAACTTTTGGTGATTGGAAAAAGTACTAACCCTCGCTGCTTTAAGAGGTTTTGAATGAACAGCTTACCGGTGGAATATTACGCCAATAAAAATGCGCCAACAAAAAACTAGGAGCTACACATTAAATAAATACTCCCTGGTTTCTATGCAAATGAAGCTTTAGATCATCTAATCAAATTCTTTTCTAATATTCCATCGTTAATTCTATATCTAATCACAAATCCTCCTTTTGCAGGATTTCGTAAAGGGAATTTATCCGAAGTGGATCGATGCCAAGAGATTTTTTAATGACACAAGGTTTCCAAAAATGTTTATAATGTATGTTTTCTTATTAATTTATTGTTTAAATAGTATGCAATTAAACATTTTGCGTTTCAATAGTCATTTAGCTTTCTGACTTTCATTTCAACGCTTATTTAAACATATTTACGGGATACTTCGGATAAACGGGACAGCCGCTTAATTGGGACAAAGTACACCGGTCCCGATGTGTCCCAATTAACCGGAATCTACTGTATTTTTATAGCAAAACCATTGCATAAACTAATGGTCAGCCGTGGCCTCATGTCGTCATGCAGAAAGGGGCAAAGATTATCTCTGCCCAGTGGCCGAGGAATAAGATTCAGCACCAAGCTAAGTGCAGTCCCAAGTTGAGTAAAAACACTCCTGAGCTATTCCTTTTCGATCGAGAGCTTCGTACAGGGATGGCAAAGAAATTTTAGTGACATTCGTGGGGGGAGAAGCTTTTTCCAATGTGAGACACCGGCTCAAAAGGATCAAGATTATAATTGGACGGTGGCATGAACATAAAAATATCTATCAAGGAAGAAATGGAGCACTGAAGAGAGTTTGACATGGGGCAATTGGGTGGTCCAAAAAAATCAGAAGTAAACCGTTGTAGGCTTGAATTTGTGGAAGCTATCCATTACAGAATAATTAAAATACCTTTGTTAATTCCATTTGTAAGATTTATTGTCACCAACTGGGCTTCGACAATAAATCTTACAAGAGGAGTTAACTAAGATATTTAAATTCTTCCGTAAAATCATAAATCTTCAAATTTTTCACACCACCCTGCAATTAAATACCAATGAATGGCTAGAAAACTCTTTGAGCAAAATATTAGCTCCATGTGTCCCCCAGGGATCATGTCCCTCGCAGTTTATAATTTTCTTTATTTATCTCTTTAAAGCCTGCATGCTAGGCAAAGCAAACACGGGCATTTAACCCTTCAACGATGAGTGACGTAGTTACTCCGCTGGGTACAAACTTCACATGCCCTTGAGTCACATAGTGACTACGTTGCGGCGATTCCATTTAAATCAGTGGAAAACCAGCGATTTCATTTAAATTGCCACCGACCTACGAGATGGGATTCATTTAAATCTCCTCTGGGCTTGAAGGGTAATATTTTACAGCCTTGAAGGTTCCAGGTGTGGGTTGGAAGTTGGCAGTGTACATTATTGCTAAAACAAATTATTTATATTTATTACTTGCCTGAGATATGAACATAGTATCAATTATGGATGTTTACTTGTTTAGCGCATAATATTTATGCATTCATAGTCCTCCACAATTACTAAAAGGCGAGTGCATTGGACAGCTATGACTGCTTTGGGGCAAAGAAGCAATATTTCATGTTGTATTGCAATTATACATCCCATACTGGGATGGGGGTGAGGAGGAAACTTTTTTTTTTTAACAGGGATAAAAATCTTTTGGGACTCAATCAAAATAAAACAGGAGAACAGCTAATAAACACAAATTGAATTTGAGATGAAGAAACTTTGACAAAAATAAAAAAGTAAGCATCCATCATTGATGTGTTCAGTACTCACACTAGTAAGAAATGCAATATATCTTTGCAACTATCTCACTGAATACCAATCCTCACAAGGAGCCTTGGAGGAAGCAAAATAGCAAATGCTCTTGTCCATGTATCCTACCCTATCTTCCTTTCATACACTTTCACGCCAAAAAATTAAATGGCATGACCCCTGGTCGACATTTAGAGCTAATATTGTGCACAAAGGATTTTCTTGTCACTTGGCATCGAATTGGGATGCACTGTAAGAAATGTAAAGACTTTATATTTTGGACCATCCTAATGGGCCATGCTTTCAATTAAAAATCAAAGGATCAATCTAGCGCTGGAGAAGACAACAGTGTCAGAGAAAGAGGATGGGGCTACCTGAATGCAACTACAGCACCTGGGCAATACAAGCACCTATGTTACCAGGGAATTAACTGTGGAGTTGAAAAGAGGGCTAAATGCAGGGGCAGCTCCAGACCAGAGGTACGGGGGGGGGGGCACCAGCGGCTCTTGGGGTATGGAATACCCCCATGAAAAAGGGGGTTCGTGGGTCTCGTCCTGGAAATTCGTAACAAACAATTACAAAATGGTTTTGGGGTGGGGGGGCAATTGCTCCTACTCCCCCCGCCCCCCTTGGGGCCGCCAATGGCTAAATGTACAGCAATGCGTCAGCTCAGTTTCATTTAACACTCCAGCAGCAAGGCAGGGGTTTAAGGGAGTATGCAAGAGAATGTGATAGTGGATTATAAAATAACCAGCCTAAATATACACCTCGAAAAAAGGCAGTGCAAGGTTGTTGAGAGGCAGTTTCAAGACAATTTGGATCAATTCAGCAGAGCTCCACCTCATAAACAGCTTTGTTTCATAGGTGATTAAATATGTTCACATTTGAGCACAATCAAACTATTTTTTTCTCAATTTACCCCAATCAATTTTCCTAATTGACGTCACGTTTGGGCCATTGCAGAAGACTCGCTCATCTTTTTTACCTCCAGTTTGTAACTGCACAAAGAGAAGATTCTGACGACTGGTACTCCGCTGAAGGTCGGACGTGTCCACTATAACACCATATCCAAATCAAGGTTAGGCAAAATGCACCATCCGTCTTTTCCCGGAATTTCCATTAGATTTTACAGGCAATGCAATGTTTGACAAAGGCCTGCAAAGGAAGAGAACAATGAAGAAACGCAGTTCCATTCAACCAGTATTACAAGTTAAAAGAGAAACTCATTAACATTTGTTACTTCACTTCTATATCTACTGTTTAAGACACTGTTTTAAGTTTAAAGACGAAAAGATTATGTGAATGCATGCGCATTAGGTACCTAAGGAAAACAGAACTAATAGGGATCGACCTCGCTCCCTTTAAGTTTCATGAAAACGCGGCAAAATATTAATATTAATTTCACGCGAATACTCTCATCATCAACTATAAAGGCAATATAAACGAAGAAATAAATAGAAAACTATAATGCAGAGATAACAAGACGCATCGACGCAAGCTTTTTGTCCGTTGGTGCCATAACCAACATAACCCTGACCTAAGCCACATTTACAAGGCAACATGAGGCACCGCCAAGAATTGGAATTGCCAATGAATTTCCTCCTCAAGACAATATTACCGGATAATAAGTTCCAGCCGATATTTTGATAAAATAGTCATCAATGGTAATTGGAAATTAATTACTTCTGCCTAATAGTTCATAAATCTAATGATTTATCCTCTTCTCATGGAGATCTACGCTGAAGACAAGTCAAATCAGCCCCTTTTCTGAGATCAATTGTTTTGATGTGCGCGGCCCAACGGTAGAAATCTCAACCAAAGAAAGTGGCGATTTGAAAGATCGCCGCGCAAGTATACAAGTGATTCAAGCATCACGTTTAATTTGAACCACGTGAACTATATAAACGGTTTGTTTACTTTTTGACGTATGAGTTTGCGCATGTGCTACTCAAGCAATTATTCTTCTACTTCTCATCCTTCATTATAAAAGAGTAATTAAGCCCTTTCACTCGCACACTGGTAAATGTGAGGTTTATATAGACGTGTACTTTTTGCTACGGAGGCGTTAGTTTGGACGTTTTACCTATGTTTTTTGAAACTTGGCATCCAATAAGCACACACATTTTCGAGGACATCAACATTCCAAGATATTCACGTCTATTACTTAGGAATTGTTTTGATACAGATCAAATCACTCTAATCGAAGTTCAAATTTAGCGACAAGAGGTAGTGAAAGGCGGTTTCTAACACAGTGGAGTTCTACCAAAGGAATGTTCAGGAAAGAAAGGAATCTTTTTGTGAAAAAAAGGTGAGTGGTTCAAAATTTGTAGATAATTGAGTCAAAATTTGAGATTTGATGCGATTATTTGTGAATACTTTATATAAGAACTTTGTATGTTTCTCAGCATGAGGAAGTGAACATGATGACAAGAAATAATTTCATATCGTTGAATTATGAGACTCTCTGTTTCAAATTGTATTTCTTTCAAAATATTCATAAAAGCCTCATGAAATTTAATTCATGTATAAAACATTTCAACAATTTTTTCAAGGTTCAACTTTTCTCAAAAATTCAATTATGTAATTTACAATTAAGTACCATTCACGATTACTATGATTGATAAATTGCCATAAAGTAATGTTGTATTGAACTTCAAGATCTTAACATTTATTTTCAGATAATATGGCATCCAGTTAGGGAGGTTAGATGAGAGCTCTCATAAGTGCTGGACATGCTGCAGCAGTATCTTCACAGCACCTGAATTGCTGTCATATAGCACTGCAGATGCAAATTGGCTGCATTACCTATGTGTTTACAGTGAGTAAGTGTACATATATGGTACTATATTCCCCAAGCACCTTGAGCTGGTGCAAGGATATGCATGAAAAAATTGCTACAAAATTATTGCACACTCTTATAAATTATGAATTACAATTTTTGACGTTCATCACCTCCTGCCACTGGTAGCCATCGTCAGGATTCCCAGGTATCTTGATATTGGCCAACGGATGTTGGAAATTTTCATACATCTTGTTAAGAAATTATTGGAGGTGATGTACTACTTATGTATTACATTTTGGTTGTTTTTTCTGTAAAAGGTACTGATGGTGCAAAAGGATAATTTTACTTAACAATAATAGTTTATGAACCCTTTCCTTTAAAACACAACGTATTAACACATTACAGATTTTTCATTCCTAACAAACATGCAGGTTTATTCAGGGACCCCACCCGGCTGGAGGTGGGACTCTTTCTTTCATCTTCAGATGGAGGTTATCTTGACCCTTTCTCCCAGTAACAGCCCCACTCATGGCATGTGTCTACAATTAACTATTTGTTTAAGCTGCGGATGTATTAAAAATTATTTTTTGCATATTTGGAAAATATAGGCTCAAAAGTGTATTCTTTATGTTCCAATGACCATTTTCAAATTTTAAACAGAACTCATACTCTATCTTTAACCAAGTTGTTGGGAGAATCCTTTAGGAAAAGACTTTGCTAATAATTACAATTTTTTGTTTAAAATTAGTAAATGGAGAGGGAAACAAAGAATACACATCTTAATCTATATTTTCCAAGTATGGAAGAAATATTTTTATGTCAATGCACAGAGTAAATGAATGTCCATATGTACACATGCTGCAGGTGGGGCTGGCACTGCAGTGAAGGGTTAATATTTCCTGCGGCCACTGGACAAGGAAAATCCATGGTAATGAGCCTTATATGTTATTTCGTAGTACTAAGTTTTCCGAGGCAAAGTTCTGTACCTACTTCTTTCTCCATTCATGGAATTCCATAAGTTTAAAAGGAAATTGTCAAAATTAATTTTTCAGGTAGCAAAGCTACGTAACGGCAACGTAGATGTTACATATACCATCTAAGGCATTGAAGAGTTTCATATTTCCTCTTCAAATTCATTCTCTGACTTTCCGATGCATTCCTTTCTCTCAGTTTCACTCATTTAATTCAAATTCAAGGTTAAAAATACGGATTAAGTTTTTCCAATGCATTGATGTTACGTAGCATCCAGGCATATGCTACCCGCATACATGCTACGTGATATAAATGGTCCCTACTGCTACCTATGCTACCTAAAGACTGCATAACGCTACGTAGCTGTTCTGTTGGGGCAGCTTCCTGAGAACTTGGGTCCTGAAACAGATGAAAAGCATACTGGTGCAATTCCTTTCCATGAGAGAGTTCTGTACAGAGACGGTGAATGAAATGCTCATGTCACTCATGACAGAGGAAGCATTTCCAATTATAATTATGATCCATCGATGGATAGGGGACAGAATTCAGTGGGATCAAGCATTTTTCTTCTTGGTCTTGACTCCTCAAAAAGTGTTTTGTCAATGAGGATAGGGTGACCAGACGTCCAGATTTCGCCAGACATGTCCTGCTTTTTTATATGTGAGCGTTCAGCCGGCTTTTATTTGATAAAGCCAAATTGTTTGGCTTTCTGCCTTTCAAAAACATTGTGTACCAAATCCTGAAATACAGCATATAAGATAGTATCCGAAGGCAACAGTATTATTTTGTTTCTGTCTTTATATGAAAAATATGTATTTTAAAGGGAATTTTGCTGTTTATAAAATGACGAGTTTCGGTCCTTCTTCCAGTTACCAGCCACAACAATCGAAACAGAGTCTGGCTGGTCTGGCGTTAAGATCAATTTTCACTTCCTACTCTAGTTTTATGTATCATTGTTTTAACCCCCGATAGCATGCCCTTTTTTGTTATGCGAGAACATGCAGGGAAGGGAAAAGACCGAAGGGAGGACTGCAATTAGACAGGCATTACTAAATAATTCAAAGAATCGTTACTAGACACTTTTGACAGAGAAATTGTTTGACTTACAAAATGTGTTGAATTTGAATTAACAAAGTTGCAAAATGTTTCATGGTGGACATAAAAAATGCAACATTTTCTAATTTTCAGTGCAATACATGTTTTGTTTACTCATTGTCTCTATTGAAATTTTGGCAACTTGATATGCAAGTGAAAAGCAAACAAAAAGGAATTTTATGTGTTGTTAGGCTTTTTTCAAAATGTCCTGCTTTATACCTTCAAATGTCCTGCTTTTTAAAATTTTGATCTGGTCACCCTATATGGGCATCTACTCTTGAGTTCACCAAGCTATGACAAGATTATGACATACTTGGAGGGGCATGCAACATTTACTTCACGATTGCTTAAGCTTGTTATAAATTAACAATGCGTGAAAGATGAAATTACTTTTCTGAAATTGGCTGCTACAAGGAATTAAACATCAGGAATTATGTATATACAGTGCTGTTTTACACTTTATTTGCAGAACTTCGTGGTTTCATTTTTCCTTACCATGGAAAAATTTTTATTTGTTTAGGTTCAATGACCTGCTCCAATACTGGTGAAGGTAGCAGAGTGCATCAAAGCATCAATAATTGCGTGTCTATTGTTTGCACTGAAAGAATTAATAATGGTGTCTAAGTTGTAATTTGGGTACATTTTAAAGGTATTTTAGCATTTACAGCAGCGTATGAGCCATACAGATGATATACTATTATTTAAACTCTGTATATTAACTGAAGCAGTGATCCTGAGGAAGGTGTGGGGGCCCATCTCACATTTCTTTTGCCCTAAGACAGGAGGTATTTGGTTCTCCTTCCCTTAAAACAGTGTCATGCCAATATCTTCAAAGGCATATGAAATCCATGTTCAGTAAAACTCTACAACCTCTCTTAACCCTTTCACTATGGACGCCGGAAACATATTGCAGTAGCTTTTCTGACCAGGAAGACGAACGCCGAAAATTTTCGTTGGAGATTTTCCTATGCAAGCGAGCGTACGCCGCATATTTTCGTCGCTATGGTTTCCCCCTTTCTGGCGCTCGCAGGTACACAACTTCTATGTTTCGGGGTCAGGCCTTTCCCTCAGAATCCGGGAGCAGGTACCTGGACCCTTCGTCGTATTAGCACCCTCTTTGCGTCAAGGGTCCGTGGTCATATGATTGTTTATTCAGTGATTTTGTAAGAAAATAGTTGTTCCTTTCTCAAGAAATATAAAATCAGAATTGAACTCCTTGTCTTTTGGTGAGCGTTTACAATTTTTAAGCGAAATGATACCATCAATATTAACTGATATCTTGAATTCGAGATATCAGTCAAGATATTTTTTCATTGGAATTGGTTTGTGCATTAAATCCTTTAATATTGATGGTAGAGTTTCGTCAAAAAATTGTAAATGCGCAGTAAAAAACGAGGAATGCATTTCAGCGTCTACAAGTTGAGAGAAATCAACAAATATGCATGCAGTAAAATCAATAAATAAACAATTACATAGGTAGTTGACCACGAACCCATGCCACTGGGAAGGTTGTAAACCTACGAAGGGTTGAGCTTAACTGCCCCCGGAGACCGAGATAATGGCGAGGTCCCCGCTAAGAGTGGTCGAAAAAGGTAAGACAAATTGTATACAGTTTGTATATAATTTTTCATAGGGGATATTACCGTTCCAGACCTCAACGTTACGCGTTAATTACATGTAATATAATAAGCCCTGGAAAAATTGGACATTTTCCTTTCGGTTTTGTACGCAGGAACGCGCACGGGTGCAAAAATATAAACACCAAATAAAATATAAAAACATCAAAGTATGAAACCGTGAAATTCCGACTCCCCCGCCGGGATTCACCACCGGCCGATCTCCGGCCAGCTGACCTAGCCACCCTGCGGAAAAAACCGAGGGAAAACGAGTTGGATCAACTCGCATGTCTTCACCTGTTTCTACTCGTAACTCGGTTAAACTCGTTCTTTCAACTCGTTTCAAGTCGGCTATGGCCGCTTTTTGCTTGCTTTAACTCGTACATTAACCTCGTATTACCTCGAGTGATGTCGTATCAACCAGTGGCTGTCGTTTCTGAGCAGCTTGATTCTTCTTGAATCACCTTGTCTTACCTAGAGAGGAATAGGTTGCTTCATCTCGTATTGCATGGTTTCAGCTAGTAACACGCTACCTCGTTTCACATCGTAGATGTTAACTCGTTCCAAATGTGCAAGAATCAACTAGTCTTACTTAGCATTAGCCCGTTTTATCTTGAAAAGGCTACCTCAGGCCGCCCCTGGACAAACCACAAAAGTAGACTGCTTTCTCTGTTTGGGACACTTATTGCCCACCGCATTCTCTCTGTCAGATCACCTTGTATTTTTCTCGAGTAAATCCCTCCACTATCGCATATAGCTATTCTATGACGATTATTTTTTTCTACGACAATTACCTACCTAAACATGGTCCATTTTTAAGCAGATCTGTAATAGCAAAAAAAGGCAAACTCGCATCAAACCTCAATAGCAGTAAAACTGTTATCATGCCAATGACTAAAATGCATTAATTAGATTATTCAATACCAATAGGTCAAGTACAAAACATAAGGCTTGAGAGACAAAAAATAGGGCGTGAGTTAAAGTTTATCTATATCTACATACTACACCGCAAGCCGCCTCAATAGGCGTGTGGCGGGGGGTGTTAGGACACCAGCCGTTTACATATAAAAAGGAAACGCAAGACCTCCGCAAGAAATGTACCGCCGTGCATTTGCTCAGATTAAGTTTGAGTCCCCACTCTTGGCTCCACACATGAACGTTGTTTAAATCCGATGATAGAGTTTCAAAGTCAGAGTGATCACTAATTTCACGATAGATGACAGCGTCGTCGGCAAATAAACGTATTTTACTGCTAATTCGAGAGCATAGATCATTTATGTATATAATGAACAAAAGGGGGCCGATTACGCTTCCTTGTGGGACACCTGATGTCACTTTAACTACATCAGAGCTAATTCCGTGAAGAACTACTTTTTGCTTACGATATCTCAGAAAGTCGCGTATCCAGTTTACTACTGTTTCATTTAGCCCGCATGACTGTAATTTGTGTAAAAAAATTTTGTGAGGTACCGTTTCGAAAGCTTTCTTAAAATCTAGAAATAATGCGTCCACTTGTCTTTTCGATTCACCAGATTTGAGAACGTCATGAAGAAAGAGCGCGAGTTGTGTTTCACATGATCTACCTTTCCGGAAGCTGTGTTGAGAGCCATGGAGTTATGCATTTTGATTACTGGCCAACGAACTCTTTTTCCTATAGTGAACTTTTCAACGCTTTAAATTTACTTTAACCATGCGAGTCCTTTCCATTGATAACAAAAATATTTATAAATTCGTCAGTAAATACAAAATTTACATTTAATTAATTCTATTCTCTGACGACGTGGATAATATTTTACGAAATCCGACATGCTACGGTAGATCAGATCATGATAATAAAATTAGGGAACTAGACTGCAGAACGGACAAATTTAAAATGTAATTTTTCCCGCGAACGCCCCAGCATAGAACGACCATAACAGCTGCCAATGAGACTTTTATCTCGGTTTGTCGATAGGTAGTGTAGCTCTTAGTAATAGTAGTACTCCCTAATACTTGAGTCCTTATCTGTTACCTAGTACTAGCAGCGCGCCGTGCATGTTGTCTAAATTAGTCTTGAGTCTCTCTCCATTTGTGTAGTTGCAAAATATATAAATACCAACGGTCCCTCTAACATTGGTAGTATATCTGTGGCGTAGTGCATGCTTGAGAGGCTTCGCCTCGTGACAAGCATTAGCGATTTATCCTAATGCATAATTAGTCGTAGTTACACTAACTTAAGGGTATAGTGTAATGCATACTGGTGACTACTCACCCCCTGCCACACACCCCTGAGGTGGCTTGCCGGGTATTTTGTAGATATAGATAGATATAGATAGTTAAATCATGCTTACATACCGTGATATATTTTCTGAGATTCGAGGCAGTGCTCCATGCAGACTTCAATATTTTGTTGCCAAAACATATCTTGAACTTAATAGATATATTGTCTTTGCCTTGAATTCCCGATAACTCGAAATAATTCTGCAGGCATGGGAAGGGAAAAGGCCTTTCTTCCTCAACGGTGTCCGTAGCTCTCTTGATTAGATTCTTCTCTTCGTACGGATTACTAGTGAGGCTTCTCTCTCTTCACTACATCCGCCGATGATATGTGAAAAGATTCACTTAAAAGCTGGAGTAGCGTAAACTTATATTGTATAGCCCACGTCTCTTAGCTACGTTGCACCGTTTACATTTTACCCGTTTTCACGTATCGTCTGATCCTTCTCAAGTTCTCGGAAGCAACTCCACTCCTAGAAGGGTAGTCGCCCCTCCGTGAAAGAGAGAACCGAGACTCGGCTCAGGATGCACAATGTAGCTAAAACTACCTATCGATGCGTTCAATGTACGAGGTATTCAAATTTTCACTTACGGTTACTCAAACATGCTTTGAATTTTACTTTTTGAAAAATGTATCATTACAAGAAAAAATTAGCAAAAATGTAATCGTTACAAGTAGGTAATTCGATTACTTTTACATCGTTACATCACATCACCATATATAATTATATTATAAATCATTCAGGTATAGGAACGAGTACGGTGAGTCTCGTTGTTGACAAAGGCAGAGTTGACTGAGTAGCTAACGAGGCTGTGGGTGTGATGACAACAGTGAGTTACCATTTGCCAGAATATTTTTCCCTTTCCCCACAACAACATCCATTTGCTTTTGCAAACCTCTTCATTTTTCATTCCCCCCTTCCGTCAACCATTTACATCACTTCTTGTTACACTCCATCCCACCTTTCTCTTACGCTGCGGCGAAACATGACAATGGTGGATGACTATGATGACGGTGCAAACTGCAGGTTTCTCAAAGTGGGAAAGTACAGTGTGCTCAAGGATCCAGAATAAAATTTCTCCGCTTCCCGTCATTCTATGTTTTGTCCCCTTTCCCGACCGCCCTCAGCCGCTACCCAGGTTTTTCCCCTATTATGTGTGACGGGTCCGGATTTTCCACTCCCTTGTGTTTCAACAAATTATACATTTTGCTTCTCACAGGGAAATCGACGATCGTTCGCTTCCCATGCCCCGCAAGCCGTTTATGCCACTTTAGAATTACGACATAAATAAACACTGTTGATTCGCCGTAATCCGTGAACCGATACCGCTCAATACAAAGTATGTGTTTGTATATTTTAACTACCTCTGAAAACAGCAGTAAAATCCTTTAACATAAGTTATTTTAAGACGTACAACGAAATACGCGCACGAACACTCATGCCATGGGTGGTGAAAATTCCACCCAGGCAGGACTCGAACCCCGCGACCTTAAGGCTAACGAGCGAGGACTTCACCTCACCACCACCGAGGCCGACAAAGTGCTTACCTCAGGGCTTAGTTTCAGCAGGAGTGATCCGGATTGCAGCTCCGGTACTTCATGAAAGCCGGAGCAGAGCTCCGGAACCTTCTCTCAGCTTGTGTGAAATACAATGAAAAAAATCATTCACCTGGACTGAGATTCAAACCCAAGCCCCTCAATGGGTGCTCTGGGTAGTTAAGCTACCCAAGCGTCGTCTTCCTCAGCGAATTTCCATTGAGGCTCTGAGGTGGCTGGAGCGATTCTTGTTTATATACGTTTTTGCGTGAAACTTTCCATAATTGTTCTCATTAGTCATATCTGTAGATAAATGTGAAACAAACTGCATCATACCGATTTGATTTTTTGTCAATTCAATGCTATTTTAACACGTAGCCTTAGGGCACGTGACATATATTTCATAATAATTCGAATACATGTGTTCAGATTTTCTTATAAACTTGAATAAATAATTTTTTATTGCTACAATTGTTGATAACAAATATCAAGGTGTCACGCTGAGTTCAACATTCGAAAAAAAACATATTTCAATATAATTTCGTCCAAATATAGAATACCGCGCCGAAAACTCAAGTGTACAGTGTATGCTTAAGTGAAGGAAAAAAATGTACAATAAATATTATACTTGTATTATTTCCATTACTGCCTGTATGGTGAGTTCCAACGCTAAGGTTAAGTATGGTCCAAGAATTTTTTTGACAAACGTTAAAAATTATTCAAACGTGTAGGTACTCAATGACCCACGATTACAGCTTCAGCCACCTCAAGAAGCAAGTAACGGCATCTCAAGAAGCTCTTCAGGTGCCGTGCATACGATATCGTACCCACGTTGCGTGTGCAAAGCGCCACTGTCCACGTGATAAAGCCCCACTTTAAACACAAAGGGGTTTGCGTCGGTCACTTCAGACAAATCCAAAGAACTGCGGAACTGACCTCGCAGTAACTTCAACGGTGTCGCCCGCTGATGCGAAATTCACAGTGAAAAAATCAATTTCCTCTGATATTCTCAGCTTTTTCAACCAAGCTGGAGGGTATTCCGTACCCTGTATCCCCCCCCCCCCCCTCCGAGCTCCGGTGGTTCAGAGCTCCCATACCTCTGAACTTAGAAATTAAGTCCTGACTTACCTTCTCTCATGAGACGAGCATTACTTATCTTTGTATCCATTCTTTCAATCATTTCGCATAGGGGACGTTCAAGTGTTACGTAAGCACCTCTAGGGGTGGGGGTTACGAGTGTGCTTACTTTTGCTGACAAGTGGGAGGGGGGGTCATAGCATTGCTTACGTAAGACTGTAAGGCCTTACTCTTAAATACTACTAAAGTAAAATTCAAGCCGTTCTGGCGTAACTTCGTGGAAGTCCATTTTCAAATAATGACAAGGCCAACTATGTTCAAACGCCGTAGCGTTGAAACTAGTTGTACCAATAAAATACTCTGTGGATTTAAACATATTTGGCCTTGTCATTATTTACTATTAAAGTACTTAAATAGTACGCTTTTTATAGTACTCATGTGGCATTGATAAAGAAACACTTCAAATACAGTATAAAATATTTGGTTTTCTTTAAGTAAAGCTAATATAAAAAATCGAAAAATCTTACGCAAGCAAGTGGGGGGGGGAGGGGTTCGGAAAATGCTTATTTTTGTTCACAAGAGGGGGGGAGGGGTCAAAAATGGCCAAAAATGTGCTTACGTAATACTTGAACGCTCCCATATTTAAATGTTGGATGGTAATGGAAATTGATCTATTGATGTGATTTGGTAACTTATATTTTTGTAATTTTAATCAGGTGTTTTAGAGGAACTTGACGTAGATGTTCATAGGATGAGGTGATACTCCGTAAAAATTGGTATTTTCATTTTTTCTAAATTATAATGACTGATTCTCGTAAATTTTTTGAAACTAATTTCCAAGCTCTCTAAAATAACGCTAATACGTATTTTGCAACTATGCACATTTTTAACATACGTTACAGGGATCACTCAGCAGTATGAGTTTTTAAAATTTTATTTGAAATTTAGGACCTTAGGAGACATCCCAAGGTCGTAAAATCATAAAGCTGTGAACGGGCCATGGCCACATCATGAAATAACAAGGCGTTGCAAAATATGGAGTGTCACTTAAATCCTAAATTAAAGATAATTTGGAGTTACATAACCACGGAAGGCATGGATAAAACATAAACGTATTCCGTTTTATTTTCCTCCGGTCCTTTTGGGGGGTTTGGGGTGGTTATAACCTCTGATATTTTGCCAATACTATGCCACAATTTCACCATATCACCCAAATCAATGGTTTGATCGAGGAAAGTGAAATAAAAAATCTCGTCGAATATCGAGTCTTCCCTTGCTCTGTAAGTGAATTATTGCCCTTGAAAATGTATATATAGATATGCCAATTTGAAGAAGAATTCTTAAAATGATATTTCGTCAAATGTTGAATTCTTACGGATGGAGACCTTCATCCGGATAAACTACATGGACTGGATATGGTACGTTCGAACCCTAATTCGCGAAGCATGACTTTTGAGATGAATTTGAGCGAACGATATGAAATAACATCAAGCATTATACATAGGTATTTGCATGAATTTTAATTATCCCAAACATACCGTATATTTAGTGAGAATCGGAATCAGCAAAACAAAATGAATTCAACAGGAATATTTCGCCTCTCTTGTAGGTACTGACATTTTACCGGATCGAACATTTGCTTCGTGGAGTTGCTGATTATATATCCTGAGGATCCAAATTCGAAAACAGAAGGAAGTGAATTTTTTAATGACGTCAAATTGTCATTTATGCTGAACTTAAAATTTTATCCCCGTTGTATACAGGTTTACCATGCGTCCTGAGAAAGTGGGACTATGCTGAATTTTGGCGTATAAAAAAGCATTCTGGCTGAATAAAAAAATATCGGCAAATGCCCTGATTAAAAAAAAATTTTGTTCTAAATCTGTTACATAAAATAATTTAAAACATATAAATCACATCCGATAAATGTGATTGGTTTTAGAACTGTGAACATATCCATCACATGTGTAAGTAACTACTACTATTTATACTACAAATAACTCATATTTTTGATTAATTGGTGGTGAATATTTTTCAGAATATAATTTCGTTAAAATGTTTTATTATAAAGAATAAAAAGTTTTCTTTGTCCATTTTATTTTGTATTTGAACATAAAAATTATCAATAGTATCTAAAAACGGATGTTTATGTCATTAGTATGAAAGTGCCACGCACTGATGTCCTGAATTTTCGCCTCCCCCTTATGGCAACCCTAGTTTCATAGCAATGCCCGTTGAATGGGGGTTTCAACCATGGACCTATTGACGCCCCTACCCAGACCGATTTACACGAGGCATTAACTAGTACGAGTGGATACATTAGCGTATGTACAAACAAATGCTAGAATTTTCAATAGGGCTATTTTTATTTATGCACATGTTCCAAGGCAGGTTCAGTATATAGCAGTTTTTTCAACAAGGGTTCATATAAATTTCTTCTTGTTTTCTGATTTTACTCCGTCTTCTCATTTTCATCATCTATATGCAGCACTTAGTCTTCAATGCATTTGTTTTCCTTTCTCACCCACTTTTTCAATGGCTCATAGCGCTACATTCATAACAGTTCTTATTGCAAAGGATACTTCATTATGTTTGAATCAAAGATAGAAAAATGTTTCCATTTCAATATAATCTGCTTATTTCCTTGTTCTTTTATATTGGTGTAAGTCGAGCTTCTCCAATCCAGTGCAAGTGAAAGGATCCCTTCCCAGGCAGGTGAAAGGATCGAATGCTCTAATTACCCTCTACGTTGCACAATGTATGACCTTAGCTTTTCCTTTCCGCGAATTAAGATAACCCGCATTGCAGGATTTTTAACAACATGTCTTCACGCTATAATCCAGAAGAAGGTACTTGAAAAATTTTCTTAGGTTGTTCTGGCATGTTTTCAATTTTTCGCAATTTATATTTTAGCTGAGGAAAATATCATGCTGATGTCCCACCAATCTCTTCGCCCTTTCTATTCTTTAATTTTTCTATTTTTTTACATTTCATATCTATTTATTTACATAATGTGTGATTTAGTCCTGGCTTTCCTAAAAGATTGAGATCCTTGAATGGATATATTATTTTGTTTGCATTTTCCAATAGGAAACTAAATAACGCTGCTGATACCCGTCAATTTACAATCAAAATTAATTAATAAATAATAGAATCTCAATCACTCAAAATATCTCAGAATGAAATATTCACCTCAAGAATTTTCAAAGCTGAGTGCCGATATATCAGCTATATTCGAGGTACTCAAATATCGTAAAAATTTGACACTTAAGGCAACTCTATTGCGTTTTTGTACGCCGCTTTAAAATAATAGGTTAAATCTTTTGTGAAAAGCCTGTAGTTATACCTTATCTCTACTCTCCCCATCTGTCTGTGATATTTTAGCTCTTAAGTATCGTATCGTTGTAGTCCACACTTCCTTTTGGCGGTCTATGTTGAGGAATGGAAGAACAAGTAGGTGAGTATGAATGACCTTTTTATTGGTTGCGGAATATCTTGGCACAAATTGGCGAGCAATCTGTGGACGCTTTTGCTAGACGGTAAACGCTGAGATAGACTGAATTCATAACAGTCGTATCTGATAAATATATAGTTGCAAAAAGGTTACTCTATGGGTTTCTAAATGTCGAAAGCTTAGATCAGATACCTAACTGACGTTTTAGAAAACAAGATGAACACTTAAATCTAGTATAGCTTTGAAATAATTTTCGATGAACGACTGTTACTCATGTCCAAGGGAGCTTCCATTTTTCATACGCTTGAAAGGAATATCACGTGTGCATAAGTGTGTAACTCAGTAACTTCAAACATTTAAGTGAAATATGCAAGTACATCAGTAGGATAACTCACAGGAGGAGTCGGCGATAGACTATATAATAGATTTTAAAGGATTGAGCACAAGTGTAACTACAGATATGAAATTATCTGCTAAAATTTGCAGTGAGCAAATGTAACTGCAAACATAAAATCACTGCCACAATAGAAGCCGCAAGTTACATCTCTATTTTCTTAACGTTTGCTACTCTTTTAAAGAGTCAACAAGTGACATATTATATCATGCTTTGAATTCTTAGGGTGACATTATACGGCTCTCTCAGAATGTCATAGAGGTATCTATTTTTCTATATTTATTCGTATATTTTAAGATCTTTTAAAAGATGAATAATACACAGGGTCTACCGCAACATCTTGCTTATAGAATGGACGTTAAGCAAGAAGGCACTCAATAGTGTGAAATGTGAGATCTACCGAGTTTCCTTATCCAACCCTAAATCAATTTTGTTCTTGTGCTTAATTTTTTAAATTTTGTTGTGCTTATTTGCCAAAGAAATCCTACTTGACCCTCGGTTTTTCACAATATCTTGAATTTTCTCCTATAATTTTTCTGAGTAGCTTTGCTAGAATTCATCTATCATTTATAGCTATATATAATGAATGAGTGGCTCATGCAGTGCAAGAGACGACTGCCTCCGAAGCCGTTTCGGTAAAATAATCATATATCATGAAGAAAATAATAAATGAATGGTTAAAAGTGATATAGAAACACTATGGGATTCTCAAACTCGATTCGATCATTCGTTTAAAGATAATGATATCATCATGATTCTCTCAAGAGAATTGAGATGATTTATTAATATAAAATCCTAGACCTAGAAACGGAGCACCCCTAAACATTGGCGCTGAGCCTGTAGTACATTTGCTTTCCCTCAAGGTTCACGAATTTGCGATACTCCCTACAGAGTGAAGGGTCATTCCATATCAAGTGGTCTATAAAAAAAAGTGCCCCGCGCAACCATCTCACTGCCTGAAATTTTGTGTGGAGGACTCCCTATGTCCCATTCGAACTTAGGTAAAATTTTAGGTTTGGCGGTGGAATATTCACGGAGCTACAGCCCTTAGCTTAGCAATACTTGAACCGGTGACAGTAAGCCTGTGAGATTTTGCAACTTTGAATCGCAATATATGAGATTATGAGATATATATCTCATTCACAAGGTTTTTAAAACACATTTTATTGGCTCTATTCATTGAAATGAATTAAAAATTTAATAAATTGCATACACAAAGTGTAAACTGCTTCAAAGTTGGCCAAAATCTTATTGTTCTGAAACAATGTAAAGTTAAGTTTTCTACAGCTTTCGCTGTATGCTACATCCGGGATCTGTGGCACACAGTGTCTCTGTGTAACTCTGTTTTAGAATGTGTGGTTTTGACTTCCTGACAATTCTTATTAGCTTACAAATTTAGTGTAAAGTTTGTGACTTGTGTAAAACAGCCAAAAATAGGGTATTTTAATAAAAGTAACTGAGGCAGGCGAGATATAGTGGAATGACATCCTGATTCAATGAAAAGAGAGATGGCACTTTTCCACAAATTTATTGAAGTACAACGCGTTTCGACCGTTAGGTCAGTGTACTTGAAAATGACCTAACGGTCGAAACGCGTTGTACTTCAATAAATTTGTGGAAAAGTGCCATCTCTCTTTTCATTAAATCAGGGTATTTTAACATGATTTTGCAAAAAAGAGTCATCCAGAAACTTTTTGGAACATATTTCATAAGAAAGAGCATGTTTTAAACCCCCTAAAACGTGGAATAAATGTTTCAATGCGGACAGGTAAGGCCCTAAAATTATGGTCAAAGGAGGGCGTCATTGCTACGGTGACGCTGTATGCTATAAATAGAAATCCATATAGAAATTGCTTTAAGAATATTATTTTAACTAGCATTGCACCGGGATACTCAAGGACTCTAGATAGTACCTTTTCGGGTGGATGCGATGCAAGCAAATTTTCAAACAAATGTTATTTTTTAAATAAAATGTTTTAACAAATGAACTCCGTATCCATAGTATGTACCGGGAATATATTGTGAAATAGATTGTGAATTTATCACTTCTCATATCACCTCCCGTCATGGGCTGATTTCACTCCATTATTATTTGAGGCAAACAAAATGTACTTCCTTTTCAATTCAATGTTTTGACCTTTTTTTGTCTTCCATACATGTTTCAAGATGGCGAAAAGAAAAAGCAATGGAACTAGAAATAAATAAAAAGATAATTTTATACAGTGCAATTTTTTTAGAAGAAACGATTATTTGGAAATACACATGTGCTTCAGAAAATCAGGTGTATCGAAACGCTTCAATCGTTGAATTCATTCTGAGCGGTGGAAATAATTCGTCGGACCCCGCCGATAACGGACAGTTAGAGATTTTTTTTTCAGAATACCCACGCCGGACGAGACAATGGCATTGCGATCACTCGTGGCTACTTTCGCGCTCAATGAGGGGTCTCTCGCATGGAGCGATCTACTTTCCCCATTCTTTTTCCCGAGCGGCTGAAAAGATTAAGGTTTTCTTTCGGCGCATGTTTCTTCACCGAAAAGGCACCAAAAACACTAATCCGTGTCCGGGAAAAACGAACCCCGGACTAATGAGCCGAATTATTGCACTTACGAAACGATAATTTTCCTCGGCACGCAGCCATTGTGTCAGCAGGGAGCTAAGCTGGGAGGGAAAGCTGCCGAAGTCCCCTTCTCCCCCTTAGTCCGGCCACCGTCGTTTCCGATGGCGCGGACGTTAAGCGCCCTGGAACCCAACCACGCCTCGGCGGCTTATAACGCGCCCCCCATACCTTAATGAACCGTGTGTGCGCACACAGAATGATTTAGTTCAATCACGGGTTACAAATATTACACCTCGTTTCTAAACGAGCATTACGACAACTGTGCTAAAACACAATGAAGACGCAAATGCTATCGTAATATCCTCATCTTATTTGGTGCCAAACTGAAGAGTCTCCTCGGTCAATACCCTTATCATGTCACCTACTAAGTTGTGTGACGTCACATGGAATTATCAGTAAGGTCTCAGTAAGCGGTTAATACAGAATAACTTGAAGGAGCTTAGTAACTCAGGCGATTTCTTTGCAAATTTAAATGGCTTCAACATTCCACTGAGCTGTCGCACAGTATAGTTCCATTGCATATTTCTGAAACTTATGTGAATACCCGTATCATGTGATCATAAGGAAATAAATAAGGTTTACTCTGTGAAGTTGAGACCTAATCAAGCGCTGAACGGTTTGAGAGAGTCCTGATAGTAAGAAGTCAGCTGTAACTCCACCAGCGAAGCCGAAAATGAGACATGCTCAGACTCATGACCTCGCATTCCCAATTTGTTACTGCATGTGATCAACAGTACCTTCGAGTATGTTATCTCGATAAGTAATTGTACGTGCAATCCGTTATAACCTGTTCAATACCAATCGGAATCAGCAGAAGAAATCCTCATTGCTGTAATTTTATTGAAAAACTGGCTGTCCCCGGCATGCGTTGCAATCAATGCCTCTCTTTCTTTCTAGGTAGGCACATATATAAAGCAGACACATTTACATATCCAAATAAAATAAAAGTCAATGATTGTTTAAGTATTAAATTAAAGTTGAAAATATTTATTCATGTGCTTTGGGATATACAATATTTTTGGTCTTACCGCCCTCTGCAAAAACAAATGTTTCGGCTGTCCCACTCGTGAGCATGAGAAAAGCATGGGTTTTCCAGATTTAATCCACACATTTGAAGCGATTAACCTTGTGCCTTGCTGATGGTCATTGAGAAGGGAAGGAGAGCGGGGAACTGTAGTTGTTTGACTACAAATATCAAATTAGTCACTGAACCTGACCTTTAAATGCTGTAGGAGTGAATAGCCATTCATGAAATTGCTATAAAATGGATGTTCACGTCTGGTTGCCAAGGAAATTTCTATTGTTGAAAAGGAAGAAAAATTGATGAATTTAGTGATAAAAACTCAATGCTTGAACAAAAACGAAACGTATGAGAAAATTGAATGAAATAATTAAATACTGCATTCTTTTATGCGTTCTAAGATAAAAATTTCCATCCCAATATCTTGAATGCTATTAAATTAAAAAAGAAAACAAAGAAACAACTGCACCGAATTCAATGAGTTTCTTATGGTTGTAAATGTTAACAATATTGCTGTAAAAACAACCCCAAATTGGGCGATTTTAATAATTCTGAAACCTTAGTGATTGCGCACAACAACTCACCAGTTTTATCGCAGTCGGATGAATGGTATAGGAACGCATAAGGGACAAACAAAAAAATATCATTTTTATACATAAGAAGATATACGTCTATATAAATATTAGTGACTCCCGCGGACACTTTTCTCTTGCATAACAACAATTCCTTTTTGGAGAGTGCATATAATTACCGTAATTTGAGTCAAGTGAATATAAAATGTTAAACCTCTAAGATTGCATAATTTCAAAATAACTTTCAAAATTTTGACTCCCTTAGTAAATTACTACGAATGAAATCGTATCCAAAATTCGTTCGCTAAAAAATGATTGCAGCTGAAAAGTTCAGGCAAGGAACATTAAAACGGTAACTTTAATGTTAAACCAGCTTCACTTTCATGCGTTTATCGCTACCAGGCATCCAACTTTTGCATTCAATCGAGTATATGATAATATAAAGACAGCCTGGTCAGTTCTTAATCAGTATTAAAAACAGTCTTGTCAGTCTATATCAGGTTTGGGGCATGGATATGGGTCCTTAAAGTGTGCGCGTTTGCGTTATCGCAGTTTTTGAAGTGGTAGGTACTTCATTACTGTCGTTATGCGTTTTACGCCCACTACAGCGTCAGCTGTAAACAAGTTCGCTTGATAAGGAGTAAAACCATCTCATTAACGAGCCGCGATTCGACACGAAAAAACGTCAAAACGTTTGGAACAAATTCCTGGGAATTTGTAATCAAGCTGGAGGGCTGAAACTTTCAGGGAATGTTCTTAATCACCCAGTAAGTAGGTAAAAATCGATAACTCTGAGAAAGTCTCCATATTTAGAGTAAGAAAGAGTTTTCGTTTTTCAATGGGATTAAATAGGAGAAACGAAAAATTTCCTTACATAGGTAATATAATTTGACATAAAAGATTAATTTGTTTGAGGAAAAGATATCAGAAAGATTTTAAGAGATTGATTAAGATTGTTTCATAGTTTATTTTAAGCGATAATATTTCTTTTACGCCGTAGATTCTGGCCCGATTCAGTGTTTTTTTAAATGAATAAATATTTGTTTGTTTTTTTATTTCTGTGGCTGCTATAAACAACTAAATGAAAAATAAAGTGTAAAAATGGTATGTAAGTGAATCATAATGAGAGACAGTTTGAGTTCAAACTTTGCATTAAACTATACATAAATATGCATTTGGTAGAATTTTACTGGATTTATCTTCAAATTATCGTGATAAACAATTGTATAGGTTTATAGTTAACACTTGTTATTTACCTTTACAATTAAATGCTATTACATAATACGATAATAAATTAAATTCATTACTACTATCACACCCAGAGGTCACAAACGATAGAGCGAATGCTTGGATTTACAGCTTGATCATGAAGGAACGGATCTACAACGAGCGCTTTATATAACGTAGTAAAGAAGCTCTACAGAAGCTCCAATTCTGTTGTGCGTCAACGAACTGTTATACCCAGTTTTTTTTCATTTTAATAAATAAGAATAATGAGATAAATGTTAAATGGCATATGATCGAAGTTTGTCGAAAGGGCGAACACCTCTTCGTGTTCCTAGTTTGCCTCTAATCTCGTGGACGGTGGCGCTAAGCCCACGCTTTGGACTGCTTCTGTCACATCATGTGCCCGGCCGTCTTGAACGTCTTGTTCCTTCAAAGTCCAGAAAAATCTATAGGGGAAAAGTGGTAGATTAACTAGCTAAATCACTCAGTGAGATATCGAGGGATCCGGGTTCGAGTCCCGGTCAAGGTGAATTATTTTTCCCTCGGTAGGATTTTTACGCTCATATTGTTCTCACTCCATCGGAGTAGCCCATGCAAAACGAGATTAAGAGCCTTAGAGAGATATGACGTTGATGCGAATAACATATAGAGCATTTTAAAGTTGGCAATATAAGTTTGCGACCTTGGGAACCCAGGTAGCCTTTCGTGGATACTACATTGTTTCCCCGTGCGGAGAAATTTCTTTGACAAATTAACTCCTCTGCTGAGAAGGGAATTCTGGCACCATTTCTCGCTAGCTCTAGATAACTTGTGTCGAAAATCAATCCCATGAAAAAATCACATATTTTAGTAGCTGCTAATGGGTTGTGGTTGCCACAATCAGAGCTGTGATTAAAACCCCCTGTTACATCCCAATCCTAGTTTAGTTTCACTTTAGGTACTATCACTTTCAAAAGTCGGTCCACGCGGTGAGCGCGGCCAACTTCGCATTTCGCTGAATTCGAACTTCGGGTATTGCCTATTCATTCAGCGACTACTAAGGGCCAACTTGACTCATTTCCACTCAACTATGGAGACCCTCGTATGACCTTCTCCCACTATCGCTGACCAGCCAACTCCCCCGACTCCAAGTGGTAGGCAACGTTAGGCGGAGAAAGCAAAAGTGAAAGACGTTAGGTGTTTTTCACTCTTACGAGTAGCGGGCTTAGTTGTTATCTTGATAAATCGAGGAAATAGATCGACGAACCGACCACCACAAAACAATTTTTTTAGGATAATTCTCGACTTTGCGTTTTACCCTGGACAGCTAACTCCCCGGACCTTTCTCCTATTGAGAATGCGTAGGGTAACATTGTGAATGAGTGGCATTACGACGGAGAAAGAACCGAGTAAAACTTTAGAAGTCTACATACGGGATGTTTGGAATTCTTTAAGCCAACGTCCCCGTGTAATAGAAAATTTGGTTGGGTCTATGCAGTCACGATTACGATCTGCAACTGAAAATAATGGCGACATTACAAAATATTAAAGTTGTTATCTGATGAATGAACATTTTGTTTTAGATTTCTGTTACCATAGGTAATATACTGAAAATGACTATCCCAAATTATCCAGTACACTTTTCTTCCTAACCTTATCAAATCTTGACTCATTCCCATTAATTTTCGCTGCAAAATGAACGCCAAATTTAAGTTTAAACCACAACTTCAATTTCGTTCGAATCTATTCTAAATAACGAGAACACTTTTCATGTTGCTTTTTGAAAATCTTATCTTTTACATATGAGCAGTTTTTCATAGTAGGTATTTTTAAATGGAGTGCATGTCTTCTCTGAGAGCGAGAAATCAATTAAGTTATATCTCCACTGAAGGAAAACTCGTTCAAAAATGACCGGATTCATTTCTGATAAATTACAGTCCACTTTTTGTAGCTTCATTTGCCATAGTTTTGCATTTATTTTATCCTAATTAGGGTTTTATCCTTTTTTAGGTTATATCGTAAAGTATGATTTTCAGTAATGATATGTGTTGGATGAAATAGGTATGACTTCGCTTTGCGTATTTAGAAATCAGCTTCGAGCGGCGCTACACCGAAGGCATTATTCAATGTTAATTTTGCTCTATAGTCTGTAATTCGTCTTACATTGTTTTATTGGTCTGTTTAATGCACTGCGACTGTGTTTAGGAAGTTAATACAAAACAAAAAGATTCATTCACTGCAAGGATACCCATCACTCAGCTCTCCGTTCCTGAACGAACCTCTAATTTCTAGAAGCTATGTTGACTATGGTGGCAACATATTCTGGAGATGTCGTAAAACTACACTGTCCTCTCTGACTATGGAATCTATCAGTCACGCAATGAGGGATGCTAGCTAAAGAAATTTTTGTGAAATCGAAGGTATCAAACGCACGACATAATTTTAATTAGGTAGCTATTTTTATGCTCATTTGAACGAGATTGTTTCACTGCACAGCGCACAACCTACACTTTCACGAGCACTGACGAAAAATGAACTACTGAGGAGACATCAGGGACTCTAGACTGTTTAAATCTGTCAATCCTTTAGCATAAATAGATTGGTTTGATAAATCAATATATTCAATCGCAAGGCAATCAATTAATAAATTCAGTTTGAATACATTCTCGTAAAAGCAATGCCATACTGTGAAAAACATTGTGTGCCTCATTGTGAGGGTACTTAAAAGCTCTATGACAAATTCAGTGCACTTGACTTCGGTCACAAAAATGTTGCGATATTTTCGTGGCATAAATAATAGGCTTAGAGTTAACGTTTCCAGGCTTGGATTGTTTCCTTTCATTATGCCCAGATTATTTTCAAAAATTAATTAAGTTGTGACCGATCAATAGTCATTACCTTGAGTGAAATTCGGAGTGAATATTGAATAAATCTCAACTCCCGATTGCAAGAGAATGATCGGACTCCCATCAGTTACTCATCCCAGGTGAATACTCGGCGTTAATTTTTCCCTTATTGGTGTTTATGAAATTCTCAACGGTCTGTGTATCCAAGCAATATATTTTGCTACAGTTCAAAAATGGAAAATCGTTGCATCAGTAATTAATGTGTGAGCTGGAGACTTTCCAAAACCTCCAAATTTTCGTTCCGATACACAAATTAATGATATAAGTTTGAAGGCTATATCAGTTGTTTTGTTCTTAAACTTTACTCAAAGGTGTCGTTTTAATTTACTGTGCAATATCGTTTTAATTTTACTTTGCAATTATGGAGATAGAGTTGCACATATTTCATCATCACATGAGTTCCACTAATATAGATCTCTGCCGTAATATCCCCTTTCCCGTCGTTGAGTCATATCCCATCTATAGCACCTTAGGCAACACCACGTTTTATTTGTGCTGTCTCTCGTATATCTCCTATCGACTTTTCGTTTATTTTTCTCTCCATCCTACTTGAAAACAGCGAAGTTCCTATTCAAACACAATTCTTTAAATCCTTTGTAACACCAATCTCCATACATTAATTTATCCTTTACTGAATGGCGTAGTTATACTTCCTGGAAAGGTAACCCGTTTCCCCAACTCAGAATTTTCCTCATTTTCCTTCATTTTGGACTAGGTATTACTACTTTATAAACTTCATTACCTACGCTTTATATGATTAATTCACATTCAACATATCACTTACCTTTTCACCTGCGAAATAGACATCGAGTCCCGTGGCTGACTGGCTAAATAAATCTTGACCATCTGCAAATCTACCAAAATTAACAGTTACTAACTACTTTCCTTCGCAATTTTATCCCTTTCCATACATTTATTACAAAATTGTCAGAGAACAATCGCAAATCAATGGTAATAAGAAATGGCCCGGCCTGGATCCTCTTCCAACATATACCCATTCATATTCGACATTCATTACCCATATACCGCTTCATCCCCGTGAGGTTTTATAATTATGCGCCTAAACTTCCAGTGTACTCCTTATTTCTGCAGTAATATTTATTATTCTCGTCGAATGTACTCTGTCCAAAGTCTTCCAGCATTCTAAGAAGCAGATAGAGGCATAGTGGCTATTGCCTTTAAATAAATGTTAGAATACTCATCACCAGAAATGCGTTTAGCGTCCCGCTCTCTTTCCTTGACCCATACTGGTCTTCACCGAGGAAGTCTTCCGCCCTCTCCCCGATTTCATTTCAACAGCTATCTCAGCTATTTTTATTACGTTTGAAATAAAAATTCTGATCTCTTAACATTATTTTTCTTTTCTCATTGTCGGGAAAGGTTTCCGAGCTGATTTTTCAACAGTGGATTTTGGCAACGTATTTACTATAACTTTATAAATTACTAGTTTTCCTGCATGCAAACGAGGATACTATCTGTCCCCTTTGCGCAGGACTAATGATTCTTGCCATGACGATCCATGTCATAAGGAGAGTACGGGAAATTATCGCCTTCTTTCTCCGACAAGAAATACCGGTCGAAGTCCTCCCACAAGAAAGTCCCAGCCGAAAACACTTCACGGGTTCTTCGGCTGGCGAATTCTTATGGGGGTGGGGGTTGGGATTGTTTTGGCTATTCGTTGTCGGAGGGAGAAGGGCACGCGAGGTCTCTTAGCGAGTAAAAAAAAAACTCAAGTTGTGCCTGTCGTAGCAGTAAAATTGGCCCCCAGAAGTCATGGAACGCGTATGCAATACGTGAAGCTCGATTTCTACAGAACACGGAGATGGTCGCGCTCACCGTGTGGACCGACTTCTGAAAGTGATAGTACGTAGTTATGCGGGAAAATATGAGATAATCGGTCATTTCTTTCGCAGAGAAAATGGCCACACCAGACCTCCCTTCTTCTTTCTATATTACCTTGTTCTCCTATCCTGATAACTTTTTTCCCGGCCCGGGGAGCCGAATCGTGCGGAACTGGCGTAAATTACATGATGTGTGCGTGAGTATGGGGGTTACGGTTTTAAGGGAATGAAACAACTTCCATGATGGATTTGTGAATCACGATATTTTTTTCAAAGGAATTGCCAGTTTCACTATTCCTTTCGGGCACTTTTGTCAAGGTCTCATTCTTAAACCTCCTGAAATATACATGTAATGGAGACGAATTTTAAAATGGTATGCGCAATGCACGTGTTGGACTTAGGGTGTTATCGAAGCGTTGAGTAAAAAGAAGATAGAACTCAACCATGTGGGGAAACTTGTGTAAAAACACGTTCCATGTGCCAATGCCGGACAACTTATACTGCAGCGATATCACAATAAATGGGCGCGTTCCGAAATTCACTGCCTGTGCTGCCGTAAAACGGAACGTGAAGGTCCTGCCGCTGCTGGAGTAGCATGTAATTTCGAAACGGTCGGCAGAAGCTTGCTGGCCGCATTAAATTCAATATGGCCTAATTGCGTGGTATTTAATTATAATAATGGATTTTCAGAACGTTTATTCTTAATGATACTTCAAATGACATTGATAAAGAATATTCTAACTAAATACTAATTTTCATTGCCTTACTTTAATGTTACCAAATTCTATTCGTTTCTTTCTCTAATGAGAATAAAATAAATTCGTGCTAGCTGCGTGAATATGGAGAAAAAACTCAGTTATAGTAAACAAATCTCCGTTATAAATAATATTATCGAATTTAAAATAAGAATTTCTAATCTTAGGCTTGTAAAAAAGTCTTCGAATATATTTGTCCCAGATTTTCTTCATGGCCAGTTGTACAAAGAATTTCCAAGAGTGATATCAAAAATGGGTAAAAGACACGGGTTGTTGAGGGTCACATCGTAGAATATTTTCAATAACAATTACGTTTATGCAGCAAATTGAGTTTCCCGACAATTATTATATGATACATGCCGGTATTCTGATTAACCGCTCTAGTAAGTACCTGTATAGTTACATGTACCAAATTAATAATGGCCCTGATTTAATATTTCGTTATTTCACAAGTAGCTTTCATTCTCGAATATAATTGCTTCTCTATTTGTATGACTTGTAATGTTCTTCTCTCCCCCATCATTTCATCAATGCTTTTATTCAAGTGAAATATTCACAGTGTGATTAGCTAGAACTTCATTAACTGTAAATAATTACAAAACTAAAAATAATTTGAGTTAAAATGCGCTTTATATTATATGCTAATAAGCTGCTGTTAGCTAATTAATCGCATAGAGAATTTTCGCTCTTGCCGATATAATAAGTGCGAGAAAAATTTGCTCACAACTCTTCAAATTATATTTAAATGCCTTGTATGCCATTTGCTTGCATGTTTGCCATGGAAACGGCACGTAATTAATCGCATAGAGAATTTTCGCTCTCGCCGATATAATAAGTGCGAGAAAAATTTGCTCACAACTCTTCAAATTATATTTAAATGCCTTGTATGCCATTTGCTTGCATGTTTGCCATGGAAACGGCCTTACTGCCGCTACTGCAGTCCGAGAGCAGCAGTAGAGGCAGTAAAGTTCACAGTAGGAAACTTCATCAATATTGACTGGCGTCATTGGTCACTGCGGAGTACTGCCGGTTGATTACGGAACGCTTTGGCACCACTGGCAGTGAATTTCGGAACGCGCCCATACATGAACAGGCATCACATGGTCCTTCACAATTAGACATCCCAGGTGGACGAGCATAGCAATTGACGATTCGATAGGTACCCCTCCGCTCGACGCCACACGTTGAACTCCATTCAACTTGAAGAACTCCATCTAACACGTGCGGTAATTAACGATAATAGGCTTCCCCCGATGACGAGGACAGTGCTTCTATGAATATGAGCACCTGAAATATTTTTGCTAGCCCAAAATACTGTCTCACATTATCACAGTCCACATTTATAGCTTTGACACGTAACCGTAGGTATTCCATAAACATCTAAATATTTCGTGCTTTAAGATTACCTTGAAACTTATAACTCAATCTCATATTGCATGAAAAGTATTAAGGGAGACAAATTTATGATTTGACTCCGATATACTTAGTGCATTTATTTACAAAAAAGGATAAATTTGCGAGTGTCAGTCTGGGCGAATGACATGCTGGGAGCCTCGTGAGTTGCTCATCCCAATATTCGATTTGAAAAGAAAGAGGAGATTTTACAGCAGGAAAGTTTCCTTCGTTCCTAATACTAATAGCTAGATAGTTCCTTATATTAACAGTTCATGATAGCTCCAAGATTCTTTGTTGTTCCAACGGTTATTGAGATGGGCTGGCAAAGGGAGTGATTGAGATCAGGGCGTCAATTACGGATTTTATTCTAGAAGCGTATAAATTGTATGTTGCACTTTACTGTACTTGTCTAACACTGAGGAAATACGAAAATCACTTTATTGTCTATGAAAGTTAAGATGTACTTAGGTGATTTAATATAAGTCCACAATATTTATCAATTACACCCATGCATCATCATTAACATTGATTCCATCGAGATGGTGATCTCAATTACCTACCGTGACTTCAATTGTAAAGTTTCATATGAAGACTCATTCTCGGCAGCAATAAAAGAATTAGAAAGGCAGACATGAGATGCAGTTGCTGCATCGCACTCTGCTGCAGTATTTGGCTATTTTGGAAAGAATCTAAGTTACAATTAATACATTTATAAAAGTAACTGAGGCAGGCGAGATGTAGTGGAATGACATCCTGATTTAATGAAAAGAGAGATGGCACTTTTCCACAAATTTATTGAAGTACAACGCGTTTCGACCGTTAGGTCAGTGTACTTGAAAATGACCTAACGGTCGAAACGCGCTGTACTTCAATAAATTTGTGGAAAAGTGCCATCTCTCTTTTCATTAAATCATAAATAATAAATTTATATCTAGATGCTTCCTTTTCAATAAGAAATTTCCTTTTTAATAAATATCAATGCATTTACAGTGACTATCTCTGCAACACGAATCGGAATTACGTATTCCTTTGATTTATTTCTTTATTATGTCATTGATGTCATATTAGCAAGTCTGAGCTGCTACGTTAAGTATATAAATAATTTTACTTACCTTTAGACACTTAGTTTAACTCACTGTTTATGCACATGAGTTAACTCACTACGATTAATCTAAACGGATTGTATTGAAATCAAAACCTATCTCACCTTTCTACTCGTAATTCTCCCTATTTTCCACGGTAGGTAAAACAAGAAATCGATTGTAATTTCGATAAAATTGTTGAGTTTTATGAGCATAGGAACCTCATTTCTTAAGTTTATTTATTTTATTTATCGCGTATAGGTAACAAATATTTTATCTTTCCCTCTACTTGAAGAAATAAATTATTAAGATAATTTCATCTTCAAGACGAAGTCGATTTCGCCGCTTCATCATTTTCGCTCTTTTGTCGCAGTGCCGCCGTAGCTCTTGCGTCTCCGAAGTGTCTTTGCTTTCAATACACGTCATTGATAAACGATATATTCCTGAATTTAGCCAAACTATACTACGCTATCATGACGAGAACCGCTATAGCATTTCCGACAACAGCTACCATTTCGTTCGATAGTGGTATCGTACGATATATCCTATCGGCAAAGTTTCCGTATTTAACACCCAGGCTGGAGAAGGATAATTTAAACCGTGACGCAGGTTTTCATCTCAGCAACTTTTGGAATTCCATTATAAATGTTATTAGGAATATTGGAACAAATTCTCTCCCTTTCCGTTTTCGTAGTTTACAAATTTCACCCACCAACCAATCAGGAGTAACCTAATTGTTGGACCCTGATAGGAATCTTGCCGTACATTAATTCAACTACATTTACCTTGAAGACGACGGACCAGTCGTCCGTCAAAACGTCGCGTCGGTACTTTTTGCCCATTTAACCCCGAGTAAATCCCGTGATGAATTTACGCTATGCATTCGCTATGCGCTGAAAATCAAACTCAACTCAAAATCCGTACTATCGTGCCGTGTAAAGCGGCGATTACACACAGAAGTAGACTCCTATCTGATCGATTTATATCGAGTCGACTCCACTTGGAACCACAACTAGGATGGCGGCTACTCCGTCCAAGTATCGAATTCCGCCACTATCGATGGCGAGATCCAATATGAGTAGGTATGATACACGTCCAAGTTTCACCTTCCAAATGGACTCGTATAGGAGTCAACTCCTGTGTGTAATCACCGCTTTAAGGGTGTGATCGCATCCAACTACGGAATCAAATTCGATTATCAGTACTGAATAGAGAAATAAGTACGATACTTATTTTCTATTCGATTCTTGGATCCAACGACCAATCACAGGCAAGAAGGCGAGTCCAGCGTTTCGAGAGAGTACCGGTGGAATATACAAAAATAACAAGGCCAAAATAATTTCTCGAGGAATCATTCAGAATTATTGAAATCTGTACAATCATTTCGCGATGCCATGATTTCGCTTAAATATGCCAACAATATATGGCGCAGTTAATTTACATCGCGTAGTTCAGCGAATGCCCGGACAGCGTCACTGCTCAGTCATAGCATCGAGTAAACACAGGCTCTGAGGCATTGAATTCGATTTGTCCCAAATTTGGTTCCCAGTGTTCGGAGCTGATTTCAGTAGTGACCTCAGATCTGACATAAGTATCGTGAAAAACGGCCTTAACGCCAACGTCAACTGGTAAACCAAGGTAGTTTCCATCGATTCCTCAAGCTTATTTCCAATCGTAGCTGTTACCATCTATTTTTCCCATGAGAATGAAGCAGAGCACACTTCCAAATATTCTCTTCCGCTGCTGTAGGCAACATAAGAGCGCATGAGAACCCCCCCAAGCACCTGAAGCTTAGCAAATCAAAAATAAGGAAAAGATTCCATGTTCTTTTTCATAATGACTTACATGTTTTTCCCACGCTTCGAGCTCCACCTTCAAAATGAGCCCAATTTATTGTTCTCAGAGGCTCATATTTTGCATCCAGATTATGGCTTCGAAAAATGTTGCTGATTTATTTTGTATTCCAAAGCATAAAATTGTAGTGGCAGCATTCCAACGTTTCAGTGACGGAAATTTGTCCCTTGGTGCCAGGAAAATATTTATGCCTTCTGATGGAATCTTTCCGGCTTTTTCGTTTTATACGGCTACACAACAAATTATGTACATACACTTATGAAATTGAATTGGGTTGGTATGGTGACCAAAGCGATGCTTCAAATGTCAATGGCCCAAGTTCGCCTATAGGAAAGGTCCAAATTCGCGTACTTTCCATTTGGTATACCGATCAGTTCTCGGGTGCTATGTGTGGAGCACTTTAAGTACACCACTCAGTGTTAGTGATGGGTCGTTAACCTCTAGATCCGTTGGGATCTTTTGTTAAGAGTGTGCTAATGCTGACTGAGGGTTTCTCTCCACGCTTCATTCCCCGAATGATCTCTCCAACTCACCCACGACTGAGGGAGTTTGAGAGATATTTTCTTCAAGTCATAATAGATACCATATTTGACTTTTATTAAAAACTGTAAGTAGTTTTAAGGAGCATAAAGTTAATTTTTTAACAATAATGACGCAAAAAATTGTTTTTTAATGACTGTACATCTCAGTAATTACCTCAATACACAAATTTTGGGCCTTCGAATTGACTTAATTATACTGAAAAGCTGAAAACGCCTACGTAAAGGAAATTTAGCGTTGTTTTTCTGAAAACTTATTACGGTGAGTAGTAAATTTATTAAAAAAATAATTGAGAACAGACAAAAGCTACACACCGTAACATTTCTGACGGGAGTTGTGGGTCAGGACTTTCTCTATCTTTTTGTTATGTCTCTCTTCAGCTCACAGCCGTACTCATAAGTAAATTTTCTACGATTTATCGCTGGATCATGTTGGTGTAGCGGCCAGAGTAGTGGCTTCCCATCCCAAGGGTCCGGGCCCAAATCAAGTGGCGAAGGTAATATTTCCGTCGAATCCCGATCCCGGCTTGGGTGCCATGTGAAGGGCAATACAAGCACCGACCGTCGTTAAACCTTGGTCGCCTTTCTTTAATAGCAGACTGATGCCGACAGTGGGTTTCTCGCCACCCTTATCCCATTCCTGATATAATCCTTCCCTAAAAAACCTACTCACCTATCTTTAATGGAGATATTGACCTTAGTTTTCTTTCGCCTCCCCAAATAACCAACCTTCTATTTTTCGGCTATTATCTCGAAAAGTGGGGCAGTTATGGTATCATAGGAAATCCTTATTTTACATCCAGGCCAATTTAATTGAATTTTACCTTCATTATTAACTCCATCAAAAGCCTTGATGGCGCAAATGATATAGATTGCCGCTCGCCTCCCGAAGTAACCAAGCACAAACGTTCATGAATAGACAAGCAAATTAAAAGGGGTATTTTTTATAAAATAAGCAAAAAATGAACTGCAGATCGAGGACAATTTTTAACCGAAAGATGAGCTGCGTGTAAAAAACACCTATTCATTAGGCACCTATATCCCGCATGATAAATAGTCAATTCCTTTTTTGCTCAGAATGACAAACGCGGCGAAGAAGCGTTCCATCCGCCCATTTTGATGCCTCGCATTGCTCAACTTCGCTTTCTAGTTGCCGCAAATTACGCTAGTAGCCAACAAAAAGGCCAAGAGATGGGAACCATGGTTGATTGTGTAATTCGTAATCAGCGGGTGCCAAGAGGAGGGCGGATCAAGCAAAAGATTGTGAAATCATTCCTTTTCAAGCAGGTCGAGAGTGATTTCTCATGCTCGAGTTACTTGGGATATTATTATTTTGCGCATCTCCCCTGCTCTTCCCGTAATCGTTTAATCGAAATATTATATCCATAACGTATTCATCGGGAATTTACCGATGGTCGAAAACAAATACTTCCCTATATTTTTAGGAAGGCTTTTAATACGCAATAGCAAAAAATATGTTAACGCATTTCCATTTTTACATTTATTCATGGATTTTGACAAAGTATTTTATTGATCCATCTAATGTTCTTGCGTTGAGGTTCAATAATTTGAGGATGCTACATTAAAAATAATGACAAAAATTAAGTTAAGCAATAGATGAAGAGCAAGTCACTCCTCGAACATCTGTTTCGGGATGTGGGGGAAAAGGAAAACCATTGATGTAGAAATCAGATGATTTTTCTCTTATCCACATAAGGAACCATATATGCATAAATGTTGTTTTATCACACAAATGGTTCAATCATGTCCTCAGATGTTGCAAACATAATTTAACTCATCTCCCGACGGCATACAATGATGAAATTTGGCATATGTACATGCATTAGTATTTAATTATTTTAAACAGTATAATATAAATACAATAGTGATTCTAAAATAATAACAATTTTTTTAACCAATTTCATTTAATTATGACTAAAAAAGTAGAAAAAATATATAAATATTTTTATCAACATGCTTTTCTTAAAATAATTGATAAAAGCAAACAAATTTTATAGTACTCTAAGGTAAAAAATATTTTTTTTTCAAGAAAATTACGAATCAATTTTTTTATGTACGGATGACAGCGATGAAAATCGTGGGGTGCGCTCGTATATTTAAATTTTATGCATATTATATACCATAAATAAAAATATAATTATGATAAAATTGCGTCAGATTTGAAGAATTTATTAAGTGATTGCATTTAATAAAATTTATGTAGAAAAGGGCGCACCCCACACTTTTCTTTATAGACATCCATAAAAGAAATAGGTATTTAAAAAAATAAATTTTCTTGGAAACAAATCTATCATATTTCATGGTACGAATGGTTTTATTTCTTTTATTTTTATTAAATATTTTTTGAAAATAATACTTTAAAAAATATTTATTTAATTTTTATTTATATCAGGTTTTATTACACTATGCCAGATTTGTTTTTTGATCGGTACAAATGTAAAGAGTACTTCTTGCAGATAGGGCATGTACTATTATACATTTGCAAGATACAAGCTATTAGATGTCCCTTGCAATATCCTTGATTAGCACTTAGAACACTCTTATGCCCCTGAAACTCACAATTTTATATGAGTATTTTCTTGAATAATCTTTCCTTTTCCTTTGTAATCAATTATTCAGTGCTCGGAACGATAAGTGAGCAAAAACACGCCAGCATCAAAGGCCGGAAGCTATCTCAGGCATATCACGAATATCGTTCATATTTTGTGTCAAAGCCATCTAGATTGCCCAAATTTAGTTTTGGTGCTCCTTCTGTGTGAAAGGGCCCTCACTTTTCCATGAAAATTCGAAAGCATTGAAGTGACTTAATGACAGAGATTTGAAAATCAGTTAAATTAGGCTGAACGAGGGATTGCGTACTCATTGGGGATGTTAAGGTGTGCGTATTTTCGGTTCACTAGAAGGCAAACCCGCTTAATAATGAGCATAACTCGTGAGGGTAGTGTTATGATTTTATTAAATCAGAAAGAATCTTAAGCTTCGCTGACAATCTTAGCTAAACTTTTATGATTTGAAATAGGTAAATCCTCAAACTGGAATATTATGCATGCCTCGTACGTAACGCAGAAGTTTTCTTTCATTTAAATTCACGAAACTTTAAGTACCCCTTCCTTACAAATCGCGTGATGTTTCTGAATAGCTACAATGCTGCAATTAAAATTAACGAGGATCTATAATGCTGGACATTTTGTCCCTAAAGTAAAGTTTTAAAGAGTTAATTTTGTGCGTGGACTATGTGAATTTAGGAGTGATATATAAATATATTGTCCACTTGTGTAACTGAACGAAAATATGTGTACATTTTAGAGAAAATTATTGGTTATTATTTTTTCCGGACAGTATAATGAAAAGAGAAATCTTTTTGGATGGTGTAACGAAGATATTTAACCATCAAGTGTGGATGATATATTGACTGAAGGATGATTGACTTAATGGTGAAATTATTTGTCATTGATGCTTGTGGCATTAGAAAGGCGTTTTTATTTATTCGTAGCGGTCTTTTTCGGTATTTAATGAGGCCATTAAGTAATGTTTTCTTTGAATCAAGCTATTATCCCAATTTTATTTTATCTATAATTAGTATTATTTGCACATTTGGAAGGCGAGGGAATATAGGTGTAAGTTCTTATTCGAATTATGCTTAAAAAAAATACTCCATCATCCTCAGACATTCTTTCCCTCGGTTCTTTCTGTTCCTTAATTATTTTTTCTTTCACTTTTACACCACACTACTTTAGATTTGTCATTTACGTCATAACCGACTAAGGAGCGGGGTTTCTCTAGATATTACCGCTGTTCATGAAGTGGATGAATAACTGAACCTTTCGACAAATAGCTATTGGAAGGTTTTATAATTATGTATATGCATACAAAATATGACCTGTTACATTAAACTATACGTGTGTAAACGGTTTAAGCCTAAAATGGAAGCATAATTGAAATGTAATATATGACCGTTATTCTCACTGAGGAGATTTATCGAAACTAAATAAACGTTGTTTTTAGGCGCGGTGTTATAATCTCTGTTTGCACATTTTCTTGGCATGTAATAAGTCATTAATACGTAAAAATATCGTTTTTTTATCACATTCATTTGACATTTCTGCGATAAGCTGACGTAATAAACAAATGATTTTGTAGAATTAAAAGATAATGAAATTGAGACAACATTCCATTAGATTTATTCTTCAATTACTGCTATTATTGAAGTCAAAATTATTTGGTTCAATACAAATGGCGTTGCAGCTGACCTCTCGGGTTTGGAATGCATTAATTACAAAAATACTCGTTGACTAAGCGGCGAATTTTGAATCTTACTTTTGTCTTCCTTTAGCTAAGGCACTAATACTTCCGTGAAAACACTATTTTGTTAGAGTGTATGAATGAAAATGTGTGAACGTAATTTATTTTTACCCTTTCAATTATCACAGCTCTTTAGCAGAGAAGGCGATTGCTTCATTAAGTTATGCTGTAACTATCTGTAGTAAAATCCATCAATTTGTAGTAAATGGTAGAATTACTTTGGCGTAAGTATAATTAATTCGCAGTATTACCATACTATAAGTACAAGGTCATGCTCATCGCGTTACTCAGTCATATCAAAAGTCAGCACTTGGAAATATGATCGCATTAAGCTACCATCTCTTTTTCTGGAGCCAGTATTACGAAATACCTCATCCAACGCAAGACCTTGGATACTAGCAGATCCTTGGCATTGAGTAAAAAATCTAGCATGGTTTTAGCTGTCGTACAAGGACACGATCATTGAACTTGCATGGTCGAGAAAGCGTTATTTTCATTCTTATCGTCAGGTAGGTTCACTATAATTTAAAATCTAAAAAGCTATGACTGCAAACTACCAAATCTATTTTTCCGAGACCGGGCCGGTACATTTTCACTCATAGTATCTATAATGACCAGAAAATGATGATAGCTTCAAGGAGGCAGAGGAGACACTGATTTAAAAAAATTGAAGATCGCACAGCGACTGTAAAATGTTACGTGATTGGTTGACAGAAACTAGATCCTACTGGGAACGAGTAGGGATGTGATACTGCATCAATTATGGAATCACATAGCTCAGTGAGTGTGATAGCGATCATGCTTGCTAGCCAGCATGCTGATTCAGTTTCAAACGATACAGGAAAGCTATCAAGTAGAGTGATGTATCTAAAGATACGTCAGAAAATTGCATTTCTCTAGGTCCGGGTTATATGAAGAAAGTGGATTCAAATTGGGTGAAATTATAGAGGGTTTATTAAGGATAGGGAACAATGCGCAGTACTCCATGCGTCCAATGAAACGCTTTATTTTGGACCCCTTGGCGCATTTCGTTAGGAAGAGGATTATGCCGACACCGGGTTTCTCTCCGCTATTTCTCCATTCCACTAATAATCGAGAATTTATTATGTCTATGGTCTACAGCTTATTTGTAGTCCAAAATTGTGTAAAATTGATAATTCGATAAAATAGTAGTAACAGTTTAACTAAATGCATACTTTTAGCACACTATTTTAAACATTTATTGCTACTACCGAAATTTTTATGATTTCAATGTAAACCTTTTTTAACAAAATAGCAGTTAGCTTCCAAAAAATGTTTACATATCTTGAGGAAATGCTTCGAAAACATTTTCATTTTTTTAAGGGACGCGGCAGCCATTTTTTCAGTTTGAGTAATTTCGTGGGATTCCTTCGCAAGCATGTAAATCGGTATAGGTAGGGTAATAATATTTTTTGTTTCTATAAGCAATACAACAATTCAGATACTTATATTTATAATCAGGGCAACAATAAAATATTGTATTTATTTCAACAGCATGAATATACAATACGCTCTATTTAAGAGAAAGGAATTTCCTGTGGACCGCATATAACATATAGATTTCGGCTGTAGACTGCTTAGGAATAATACTTCCCTTGTGAATTCTTCCAGAGCTTTCCACCGGGTTAATGTCTTCATGATGGATGACGGACAGTGGGTCCAAATGCCCTTATTCTTGGCAAAAACTGAAATTTGTTGAGCAATGTAATGGCCAAATGGAAATATAGGTTGATTTTATCAGTGGGATATTCTATGAGCACACTGAAAGAAGCGCGGCATTATTGACAGGACGTGTTAATAGTTGTCAGTCTGTGCGACCTCTCGACCCCCCTTCGAAAAAGTGTGGCGGCCAATGATCTTGCTTTGCGTGGCCAGTGCTCAGGAATATTTAGCTCATCCTCAAGAATTTAGTCCATAGCATCCGATGAGAACATTTTTTATCATTGTATATGCTCTCTAATACCACCAGGATATTATATTGTGTGATATGTCAAGGTGTCTCCAATTTGAATTTAAGTTGAGAGCTGAATAATTAGATTGAAGAAATATTTTTAGATCAGGTCATATAACGTCTTAAATTTTTTGTCACAGTTTCAGTGTACCTTGGTATTTCAGAACATTAAATTAAAATCTGCACCTTTTCGTACTCTTTAAATTACAGCAATATAAGTTAATGTGTATTCAGCATGCTGAGTGTTAAAAGACTGTCTCTCATATGTCAACTTAGGTACAACATTTCTTTTGAGAAAAATACCGTTCCGACCTGTCTCTTATATTTAGGTTCCTTAATATAGTACAGTTCGATGAATATTACATCGAATGAGGTATTGATGAGACTCTATATAAAATATGAGAGTGTACGTCCGAGTGAGGTGAGGAGTCTACGTTCTTTGGCAGGGCCGAGTTGGTCGAGAACACAGATCGTTTGATTATTATTGTAGATTTCCAAACCAAAGCCATGTACTAAAAGCATGTGTTTTCATTATGATTAAAATTTATCTCTCTTCATAGAGCTCCGCATGCATGGCGTTTAAAAGGAAAAAAATACTTTCCACTTAATGTACAATCATGGCTGTAAATATATCATATACAGGCTTAAGGGTAGTAGGAAAGACTCATAATATAGAAACGCCGGAAATCATGAAGAATTCACCGGAACCATTCACCGGGAAAGACTGAAGTCTTTCATCAATCCTTCCGTTACCGTCCCATCCACCTTTAAGGCGCATATGTGTTCAGTTGCCGGGGTCCTTCCACAAACAACCATCTAACGGACGTTAATGTAAGCATTTTCTATGAGATATCCCTGAATACCTGGTGGTCTGAACACCCTAAAGATGTCCAGTGTCGTCTAAAGATGAAGTTTTTACATCTGGTACCTACTCACAAAAACATCCATTGGCGGGGAGAAAAGGAAACATTCGCCTTTCTCATTCGACTCGCATCGGAGGGCATGATCGATGCATTCAATGGATGTGCCCGCACGAATACAAAGCTGGCATATCCTAATGCTACGCGCGTAGCAAAGTTTGGCAGTAACAGCATCTCACTGTGGAGTTGCTCTGCGAAACAAAGAGAGTCGATAGGCAAAGAAAAAGATGTACTGGAGACAGGGTTGTCGCACCTTTTCAAGGCTTTCCAGGAATATACTTCGTCATTCCATTTAAGTTGACTGAGCGTGATTATTTCAGATGCAGCTCCTCCAAACCCATTGCAGATCTTTCCTTGAAATCACTGGTGCTTATGGGAACCTGGCTCTCTTCCTTATTAAGTGCAATGATCCTTTCCTAAGGATTACAACAATTATTGTAATAGTTTAATTTGGTAAATCATTAATTACAAAGTAAAAAAATTCGTTTCGTTGACGTAGTTCAGTACTACTAAAATTTAATGTTCATATTCTTCAATATTAAATAGCCTTTATCCTTAACGTGTGGAATAAATGGTTCACGCTTGGCGCTCGAAAGTCAGCGTATTTGTGTCCTAATCAACGAAAGGAAGAAACTCTTCGTTTGCGGCAGCCTCTTTTCTCATCGCAATTGATCGAAAAAATAACACTTATGGGCGGGCACGAGCCTATACCTCTTTCCTGAGTTTATTCGATGTCTTATCTCACTCGATGAGTGGCTCTATCGTGCTTAACATAACATATGTAGGTGCGAAGGCTTGTAAATCACTTACGTTTCTGGTGAACTACATATGCTATTTTGGAGCTCATTCTTCCGGAGCAGCTGCGTGCGTCAATGTGCATTTGATGACAGTTTCTCCTCCGTTACAAGTCTCCCTGTCTTTTCAACCTGAAGACACCTCCTGTATCGGGGGAGTAACTGTCGTCAAATTAACATTGACGCTTGCAGCTGCTCCGGAGGAATGAGCTCTAACATAGCATATGTAGTTCATCGGCAATGTAAGTGATATGCTACTGAAATTCGCATAAAAATGCTAAAATTAAGATCCAAATATATCGGTTTTGTGTTGTGCGTACGCGCCAAGATGATTAAAATGATTTTAACCTTGGCACCGATTTCAATAAATCAAAAGTTAAAATCTAAATTTAATATTGTATGTTTTGAAATACCTGTGAAATTAAACTTCAAGAAAATATTTATAGAATTTTCGAGTTAAAACTGGAAACAGGAATAGAAGCATGCCATTTTATTTATATAAAGGTGTATTTCAGGAAAACTAAGTACTTTTTACATATTATAGTCACCTGATGCGCCGAATGCGAGTTCAGTACCAATATTCTTCTTTTCCCATTCATGCATGGAAATAGCTCAAAATTGGTTGAGGAATAATCAGGAAAAACGGAACAGTGCCCAGGAAACAAAAGAAACAGAAAATTGGAAAATTTATTTTTGTAACTAAGTGGCCACCTTACAATGAACTTTCGGCTATAGTTACATAGATTTAAGTTTTTATCAGCTTCTATACGGTCTTCATCGCGTGTGTTGCCTGGAGTGACAACAGTTGCGCTAATGTTCCAACCAGCGTCTTCAGGTCTAAGGTGCCTGGGTACGGTTTTGGCCGCCTTTATAAAGGGCATAAACGTATTTGATGCTAAGCCATTCCATTGGTCCCGGGTGTGACTGAAGAGCGTTTAATTTTTCTTATCAAATAATTCAACTAAAATATACTGGAGTACACCATTATTTAGCCATAAAAAAATAATTTACAACTTCATTTGCAATTAAAAAAAATTACAAGAACTGTTGTAATTGGAATAACACTGGGGTTCCGGGTGTGACTCTCACAAATGACACTTAATAGCATAGACTACTTTAACCTGTAAACTCTGTTAATAACTTAAACATTAAATATTGATATTAATATCAGTAAGATAAGAGTAATTATTCTTTAGTTTAAACTAATGGAGAAATATACAAAAGCATTACTTTTCTAGCTATAAAATATTGAATAAGTTCCGGGTGTGACATGGTAAAGTTCCGGGTGTTGACTAATTACTCTTTCTGTTCTCCTTTACGAGTAAAATTCAATTTTTCTTTCAAATTTTGATATTGGCTCAGTATATTTGATTAATTAAGCTCTATTAAATCTGGCTTGAAAAAAGCTGAAAATTTAAATTGTAGAGCAAAAACACTTTTATTTTTACCATATTTGGGTTCACTTTAAATGGAATGGCTGTGCTCTCTGAGTGGACCTTTCCCGGAGAACCTTCTTCCAAGAGCTGTGGAGAGGGTATGTCTTATGGGTTGATGTTATGGGGAGATTTGTTTATTTCAGTTGACTAAATAGGTATCTGTTTTGTTGGAGAAGGTATGGCTGGAAGAGCGCAGTTGCTATGTAATGCAGTAAATAGTGCATCAGTAGTAATTAAATTCGCTCTTGCTTATCGGCAGATGGCATCATGAAAAAATAAATACAGCAAAATCTATAAAACTGTGATAAGACCTCAGTTGAAATAAGGCTCGGAAACCTGGCCCATGGAAAAGTCCCAAGAAAGGAAAATAAAACTGGTGGAGGTGAGGATGGTAAGGTGGATGCACAGCAAAACAAGAAAGGAATATGATAAGGAATAAAAAATTAAAAGAGAGAGAGCTAGAAAAAAGCCGATTACAATGGTATGAACTCGTAATTGAGAAAACTTAACGATTATGTGGGTAAAATTATATTGAATATAAATGTATAAGGAGAAGAGAAGCCGAGGGAGATCTAAGAGAAGGTGGAATATTTATTTATTTAAGGACTTGAGTAGCAAAGGTCAAACGGGGGACGAGTACGTGGATGGAGAGGATTGGAGGAGACGAATCAAAAACAGCGAACACATATGACAATGGGAAAAGCTGAAGAATAAGAAAAAAAATATCGCAAATGTTGTCATTATTCTACGTAAACTCAAAATAATAAAAAAGAAAACCTGCAGTGAAGAAGAAAAATCTGCCGTGAATGACCATGAGTGTAACTGCACCGGGTGGATTCAGGCACAACACGATAACATTGAATCGCTGTGGTTCATGAACAACGGTCTTACACCCAGCGTAAAAGCTCCCGTAATATTTGGTGTGTAAAAAATGCCATTAATTTTATTTTTATATTAATATCTTGTCACCGATGACATGAGAATGAACACTATATGCTGCTCAATGGCACCTAAGAGGGGTACTTCCATTCATCATCTGCCATCATCAATTGGAAGATTTTTCAGCTGCACCTCTCCACTCAATTCTATTTTCAGCTACAAAGGCACAATCTAAAATACTAGGTTGATAAATTATGTAGAATTTTAACATTTATCAGTTCATTCTACTTCTTTCGCTCAGTATGTATAGTTGCGTAACAGGAATAATCTTTCGACCATTGGCTATTTCGGCTATATCCGATGGAGTATCCCGCAATAAATAAAAAGAGTTATCTAGCTATTTACAATGTACGAATACCGTAGAGTGATTCGAAAGCCATAATGGAGTTGAATCTCATAGATGCGAAAGCTTCTGTTCATTAATGACCAATGAGATGATCCAAATATCACTAACGCAGTTTATATGGCTGGAATAAAATCATGGGTCGAGAACACATGCGATGCCATAACTATTTATTTTAATATATTAAAATATACAATTACTTAAAAAAGGAGCATTAAAAATCTTATTGAATCTCTAACGAACGATACACATGTTGTATTGATAGTATATCATATAATGTGAGTGTCATCATCGGGTGCTTATACGTAACCTATTCTCTTTTTTGTTTCGTTTCTGAACAGTGGCTCCTTAAAACACCCTCAGGGAGAATGCCACTTCAATGGCCGTCCTTTGCCTAAATAAAGCGATAAAAAACATCCTGTCCATGTCTACGCATAAAAATCTATAGCCGAGCTTCAAAGTCTATGTAATTATCGAGTATTTACCACGAGTAAAGATTACGTATACTATCTTGGTTTGGTGTGAAATACTTTAAATAAAAGTAGGAAAAAATGAGAAAACTTTCGGAAAATTACGGTACAAATTAAGATGCGCGGTGACTCTAAGATGCATGACATATCAGAAATTATATCCTGACTTTGAAGGTCTCTCGAGTTACCTATAAAACTATATCATTTGAAGTTCTCTCGAGTTACCTAAAAAAATGGAGAACAAATGAAGAGGAGTGCGGGCAAAAAAGTGCAAAAGTGGAGCGAGAACAGGCGTAAAGCCCTTTCATCATACTAAAAATATTAAAATAGCTACTATCAATAAAGTGGACTTTTTAGACCGGTAATCGAGCGGGATCGCCGGTATTTTACGGCACAATATCATCCTGTTTAGCACCTCTTGAACTCACCGCCGCCGTTGGAAAGGTGGGCGATCTAGTATTTGACTGAGTGAGTCAAGGCGGGGACATTCCAAAATTCCGGATCCCGGCCCAAGCGAGTCGCGCGTCCGAATGAGTTACGACATCGCCTCGCCGCTTGCCGAGCCCTTGAGGAACCAGTCATTAAGTGCATCGGAGACCAAGGAATGCCTTTGCGTCCTCGTTTTACTCCTTCACTCCTTCATTTTTCCTTATCTCGAGTACGTAGAAAAGAAAGACACTACAGAGAACATTGAACAAAATTTTGTGGGTGAGTGGTTCCAAGTTTTCACCATTCCATCAGTGGCGGATCCAGGGGGGGGGGGCAATTGCCCCCCCCTCCCGAGACATAAAAAAACATAGTTCTTGCACATACAAAAACAGATAATATTTCCATTGGGAGATATTCGATACCCCGTAATGCCCCCCCCCCCCCCCCCCGATGGGCATATTAGAAGATGAGATTATGATCGTGGATCCGCAACTGCATTTCATGGCACAGATTTTTGGAAGGAAGGTACATAGGAAAGTAAGGAATTTAAAATTCATTTACGACTATTAGTAAAACATAAAACTTTTAGGTGAGAGCTAAAGCAATGCATCGAATTGCGTTGAAAAATATAGTTTAGTCGTTTTGCTTAAAAGTTATAGAAAAAATGTATTGCACAACTTGAAATGAGACACTTTTCAATGACTCTTCATGAAATAAAGGAACTTCGAACAAAAATATAATTAGGTAACTGACTCATTCGAACTGTCATTCAAGATCGCGAAAGCAAGACAAAACTCCAAACACTTTTGCTTAATGAGGATTACATATTCAACTTCGGGCAAACTTAATAATATGAGTTGTGACGAATGTCTGCCGCATTGCACATGAAATATGCGAGGTGGAAAGCACTTATCTATGCAACAGATTCCGTATTTACCATTTGAAGATTTTCTGTAGACAATATATCAGAACAAAAGAGTTTTTATTGCTGTAAAACAAGAGACGAAAAAACTTTGATTCGTGAGAAAGCAGCAAAATAAAAGTGATTTAAAGATTAAAATGAAACAAAATGATGATCAGTGAGAATATAAAGAAGGTGAAGTCACCACGAGACTTAGAAAAAAAAAACGAGAACAAATGCTGTAATTTTGCCACCTGAGAAGTGCAGTCACCAGCAGTGGGGGAAGCAAGAACGGAAAAGAGCTGAGTGGTGCAATAAAATAAACATTCTATAATAAGAAGTGTCAAGAGAGAGATAGTAATAACCTGGAAGTAAGTGAAACCTTCATCAAAGCAGGGATATGTGGTTTAATAGAAGGATGATGAATACCATATGAAAAAGGATTAAATAATTAATGAAATAGTCCTAGAAAAGAGTTGGAAAACAGACGAAACTGTTTACAGTAGAAGAAAACTTACACAGGTGAACATATTACCAAAGTTAAAACTTTAAAAGCTTTTTGAAACGAACAATAGAAGGAGCATCGAACGGGAAAAATTACCTGGGGAAACAGAACATGAAAAACATAGGGAAAATTATTAAGGATATGAGGAATAAGGAATACACAGGAACAACGAGATAAGCTGAATATAGAATGGAAAGAGAGCTGCAGGAAATCATACTTGGGATTGGTGACTACTGATTATGACTTTTTCTTGTGTACGAGCGATCTCTTCGGTTGCTCAAACACATATTCCGCCCTTATCAAATCAGGACTATTACATTTATTGTGAGCAGTAGTAGTAGAACTTAAATTTGACGTGCTTTGACGACTAAAATCATTTCGCACTTCCTGTCACTTTCAAACAAGGTCAGCAGCACTTAATTAAATTGGATGATTGCCCCTTCTCATTCGAGCCGAATGCTTAGCGTCATACAAGAGCAATGGTTTTAGAGAGAGACCGAGTTTGGAAGTTCTGATTATTTTAATTGGCTCCACCGTCAACTGAGTGAAATTTCATTGAAATTCATATTATGGCTACTTTTAGAAAAAGTGTCCTCTCCTTGTTGTGAACAAAAACATTTATTCTTCTTCGATATTTTATTCCAAAATAGAAATTTTAATGACATGGTGTTAAATGCGAGAACAGAAGAAACTTGGGTAAAAATAATATTTCTCTATCTAATATAAATGTAAATTTTATGAAATAGACATAGAAAATATGGGCATCAATGTTATTTTTTTGAGTTATTAGCTACTAACCATAGGAAATTAAGTCAAAACTCTGTCATAAGTGAAAGCAATATGTTTAAACAATAAAAGGGAAATGATAGAATTCATTATTTATTTTGACTCACATAGTTGCAGCGGAACATCCTTAATGTCCTTTTTTTTACTTCTTATGGATAAGTTTTTCGCTATCGACGGGGAGTGATTTATAACATTGATTGTATTGATTGCCCGCGTGTTCGCTCTGGTGAAAAGGAAAGGTGGATGAAATGCGTTTTTCACGCACTAAATGAGTTCAATGTGAATTATATTGACCATTTACAGAACAGATCGGATTTAAAAAAAACAACCACAGAAAATTGACCATTAGAAAACAGTGCTACCAACTGAGCCCATGAAGTCGCCACAGAGTTGGGTAAGAAGTGACAAGGGTAAATTGTTTTTACTTTTTGTGAATGAAATTTTCAGTAGCCCTTTGTCGTCTGACAACGGACTATTAGTGCATTCATCATTACGGAATATTCTACCAGTTGATTGATAAGTTTTTGGACAGCCCTTTCCCTGCTGTGACTGCAGAAGTGCCCTCAAAATTCCAAACCTACCCATGTTCCTTCCGATTCAAGGAGTGACGCGACTGATCGCTTTGTCCCTCCGGCACTTTCTATTCCCCTGGTTCGTCTCCCAATGCACGTGTCGTGGTTGTGCCCGGTTAGAGAAGAAGAACAAGCGACGACGTAAGAGTCAAAAGAGATGTCCGATGAGGAGGACTTATGGTAGGGGTGTGGGCCGGTGGCCGGAGCATAAGCGAGAGTGGGGATTGGGTCGGAGGAATGGGAAGGATTAGAAGAAAGGGAAAATTATAATCGCTTTCGCTGACCTTGAGACAAGTCCCACTTTCTCAACCGTCAGGACGTGATGAGAGAGGCGTGATGCGGAGATCAGGTGATCAGATTGAGCTCACGGTGGACAGGTTTCCATGTTGTTATTATTTAGCACAAGCGCTCAAAATGTTTAATAAGGCAATAACACCCTTCTACGAATCATTAAACTTGCTCAATATCATAAAAAATACGAAATTTAGCGATCTCCGCAGATTGAGTATAACGGGTTGAAAGTAGTGTCAACAAGCAATACACAAATCCTCACGCTTTCCAACATAATTAGAATCAATGTTCGGCGAAGAGCAGTTTCTTGTTGGATCTCCTACATTTTATGAGAGTCGCAGAACTTGTGTTGTGCGTGCAATAGGCTACGAACGGCCAATGAATCTACGGTGAGCAAAAGAGTATGAGAAATTTTCCGAACGGGCTGGTTTTCGTGCTTTTATTGAACACATAAGTTCTTACCCATCACGTCGCTCCCTTCCGAGTTAGGCGTTTTCAAAAGGGCTTAATTCTCAGCGTTAGACCTGGGGCCTGTTTCTCATAGCTACAAGTCCACAAGTTACAAGTCTGCAAGTTACAAGTCGGATCTTACATGTATGACTTACAAGTGTTTCTTAACAAAAACGGAGGACGTGAATTCTCAAAGATTTTACAAGTGAAAATGGCGGATGTGTAGTCCATATTTAGCTATTATTTAAAGCTTTCAATATATTTCGTGAGTTTCTCCAGCCATCTTCTATAACCAAGAATCTGTTCTATGTTTCTCGGTGTCTATAAATGCGTGAATACAAGATAAACGGAATTTTTAGTTCACAGTTTACCTTAAAATATCTCAAGTGAGGACGAATCGTCTGCAAAACTTGAACATCATGAGGAAAAGTCGTTTATTCCATCGCATGAAGGGAAAAATTAACTCAAAATGAAGGTTATTCACAATTTTTGCATGTCAGGACATCATCTTGTGCAGTGTTTATCTTTCATAGATACGAATAAATAGCTGAATAGCGTTTTATCGTCAGACAAGCGAAGACTTCGAGTTCAGCCATTTAGAATGTTGATTATTAATACTCAAGGGGAACACCATTTCTTCATGAAGTAACTTGGTGTAGTGGTAGCGTGCGATACTACGATCGATTTATCGACACCATAGCGATTTATCATTTTAGTACGGGAACTTTTGCTCTGCATTTTTACCTCTCAATATATAAACAATTACGTGACATGAAAAGTAGATATATATTGTTAAATTGTAATAAATAATACTAGTAAAATTGTGCGTAAAGTTCGCGTTTTCAACCATTCCCACCTCCACAAAATGATTTATTCTTTATCAAATGAGATCATTTATAAATTGCACGATTAAAAGCAGCATATATGTCTCTTGTCGGAATAAATCTTTCTTCTTCGCTGTTTATTCACAATGCCTCCGTGGGGGTGCTCTTGTCTCATAAAGTTTTAGTCTAAAAGACTTTTATTTTAATTTTAAATTCTAAAAAAACAATGTGCTTTAACGTAAACTGAGCATGTTATGTCAAAAGTCGGTAAAAAAAATACTACCTACTGATACCTTGCGATACCTTCGTCGCTATCGCCTTCGTAACAGTTGAGAAAAGGAGATCGCAAGTCGCTTTTCATTTGTTTTCCGAGTTATTCTTTCCGATTTACTGCGATTTACTCACTTAGAGGAGTAGTAGAAATTTTATTACAAGTTACAAGGTTTTGTAATATACAAGTCTGTTTGAGAAACAGAATGTGTCGTTAGCATGAAAACACTTGTGAGTAAACACTTTTAACTTGTGAAATGGACTTGTAACTTGTGAACTTGTAATTAGTAGACTTGTACGTTTGAGAAACAGAATTTCACAAGTTACAAGTGAATAGACTTGTAACTTGTAGACTTGTAGCTTTGAGAAACAGGCCCCTGGAATGCAACTGGCTGTCTTTTAATGATTCCCTTCATGCCGCGCCCTACTCTTGCAAACCTGTTTTGCTTCTGTCACTGAATCTACGATTACATTCACCCATGATTTTCGCGGTCTACCCCTTCCTCTCACACCATTCACTCTTCTATCATATATCTGTTTTGCTATTATCTCAACATGGCGAAACAAACGAAACATTCACTTTTCATGTACACCCATTCCACATTATTTCATAGTCCACTCATTTCTAACCCTATCACTCCTACTTGCAGCGCCAATATTTCTCAGATAATTCACCCCCACTCCATTTAGCCTTCTCCTATGTATATCCCGGAATACCCAAGTTTCACTGCCATGCAATAAAAGAGGGAGAAGTACACTTTGGTACGCTACCATATAGAATAAACGCTCATAATGTTTAGAGAGACAATAACACACTACTACGGACCATTACCTGTCACTAAATACAACAAAAATTGAATTTGCTCTCCTTACGGGTTGTGCCAAACAGTTTAAAAGTAGTGAGAAACAAAACGCTACGGTTCCCACTTGAAATTTTGTCAGAATCAGTGTTCACCAAGGGACAGTTTCATTTTGGATCCTCTAAGCCGCGTACTCTCTATGAAGTCTCCATATAGTGCGCAATTTGAAACGGTCAAAGAAAGAACGTTGTACGATAAAGTGAGAAATTTGCTTCACGAATAGGTTTTAATATTGTTATGATGTGGTGAAAGTGCCCCCAATATTAAATTGACACTAGTACCCTTATTCCTAACATTAAGTTGGTCGAAATATAAGAAAAACATGGACCCTACTGTCATCGCCTCTATTCTGTGAATTACAGGTTCATCCTGTATCGTCAAAATCAGTGCAGAGTCACAGAACTTATGATCTACTTGATAAAGGATGATTTACGTGGTAACCTCTTTGTGTTCGGGTAACTGTTTAGACTGTCAGTCGGAAATCTGATTATAAACACGAGACCTCCTCTCTTCCAGCACCCACACCACTTTTGATACCATCATCTCTCTTCAGGTTTTATTCGCGAGTTAATGCAAATCATTTTCCACAATACATGGAAACTGGGTATTGCCAAGGTCCATTTCGGAGAATGTTCCAGGAAGGTCGTTTGTTTCCAGGGAGGTTAAGGACATCGCATCAGGAGCACGACGATCTTTTCTTGACGCATGAAATGAACCCCGTAAGAGGAAGAATGAGAATATCAAAGAAACGTGCTCAGAGAACAATGGACTCGCCCATCGAAAGATAAGCTGGGAAGCGAAACATGAGTTTCCCAGAACCTCACCCACCCTGGATAGCTTTTTGTGCCAAAGAATCACGAATGTGAAAAAACTGGGGATCGTTTGCCTACACTATGGCCAAGACAAAGTCTTTCTTTTGCTAGATGAGGGTGGAGGTCACCTGATGTTAAGAAGGTTCCAGTTAAAAAATTTAAAGTGTCATGTTTTCATCTTCAACCCACTAATGGAAAAGCGCGTTCGTCATCTGAAAGCGTTAGCAAAATCCTCCCTTCTCAAAATTTGCAAGAGAGAGTTTCAGGCTTAACTTTGTGGAAATGTTTCATTTCCCTACTTGTTAGAGAACGTACAGTGGCAGTTTTCCACACACTGAGAAATAGAGGAAGTTTGCGAACATGTTTCTCAAACGGCTATAGTGTTCCTAAACTTTCTTTTACAAATTAAACTTGCGATAAGGATTGGAGGTAGAAGCAGCTGTTAATACAGTAAAAAAATAGTGTACTAATATAATAAGAACATGATAATGGAAGCTGGTGTAAAATTAATGGCGGAATCGTTTCTTATGGCCTTATAGCCGTTGAGGCCAGTATTGCCGCGGTAATTATGCAAATACTCCGACCACATTCAGACTGTAAAAAGTAAGGCAATGTCCCTATTAGGCCTTCTTTACTGTTTCACGGAAATAAGAGATCCCGGAGCACTCCATTCCTACTTCTCAACAATTGTTCTTCCCGCAGTACCATATTACTCCCCAATATGGTCCATATCAGCCCCGACTAATCTAAAATCCCTTGATTGCATCTCCCATTTCTTTGCCAAAATAGTCAAACACAGAGTCCCACATTTCCGCAATATGTCCTCAATGCTATTCTATCTTCTCTTTCCATTTCTAATCTCCAAAACCACAGACTTAAAACTGATTTAAAACTCCTCCACAACACCCTTAACTCGACCATTGACTGCCCTGAACTGCTTTCTCTCTTCAACTTTAGCATACCAACTCGATCCACCCGCACGCATTCACTACTCCACCTGCCTATTCCTAGGATATCACTCACCCAGCGCTCACCATTATTTCGCCTCTCCTCCCTTCTTAATTCACTCCCCCACACTGCCGATCCTTTTCATTTATCATGTAACCATTTCACCACCCAAGCTATGTCCCACCTGTCAACAAATTAAATATTTTCCCTTTCCATGTTGGGCTCAGCGTTGTTGATTTTTATGTTGTTATTGTATTGTTGTCCTCTGTCATGTTTATTGTTAAATGTTTCCTTGTAAATTGGCGCTACTGCTGTATGTGAACAATGTTTTAAATAAATAAATAAATAAATACGCTGTCCAGAGTTGTTTTATAAACTCAATTAAGGAGTTAAATATTTTCAATGCTACTAAACATAATTGGGTTACTTGTAGCAAATTCAGTAATCAAACTGAAGTCAACAAATTCCTATACATCCGAATTATTTATTTCACAGAATAAAGTTGAAATTATATGTGCGTTAAGGCAGGACTGAGCGAAGCGACGGGACAAATATAATTTTTATTCTATGTCTATTCTTAAAGTAGCTCTCATAGGGGTACTGCATGTATACGAGAAAACAATCACTTAGTGAGCGATACACATAAAGGAATTAAACGTGCATGAATATTTACGTGCAGCGAATAGCAATGGTAATAATTCCTCTGTTACTACAACAAACACAGCGTTGTTTATTATCGTTTAATACTCAGTTGCATTACACATAGTGGAACCGTCTACCTCTCATTACGATTGCGAACTGTTTTTTAGACCAATTCCCACATCATAAACGTTACAAATTATTTATATATGTTTAAAAGTGTTTAAGTGCAGTTAACTTACATTCACTCAATCATCGAGGTACCCATTCAAGACTCTCACTCGCCGCTGTGTTCCCCTCCTTGGACTTTAAAATATATCCTCCAACATACCGAATAGAAAAAAGGGTAACCTGACAAAAAAATATTCTAAAGCAAAAGCATGTCTTCTTTGCGAGAAAATGAATCCTTACAAGAAAAACTACAAAGGTTAGACTTGGATGCTCAAAAACATGCCTACCAAGGATTTCATGAGCATCTCCCCGTGGTGTTTCTCAGATTACGATAAGAAACGCACACAATTGGGTATTTTCCACGTATTTCAAACTATCGATATTCTCATTCAGTTGCTTGAACTTATTGCATTGGCTAAAAATTTTCTTATCAAATTGTATGAATTTCGGTTTTAAAAGCTAAAGAAAGTAGAAGGTTACGAAAGCTCCCGAGCACACTCCGAAAACAACCGAATGGTCTGTGACGTCATTTTCGCTGTTTACATTTAGACCCAAGCGTTTCCTTATGCTTACAGTGGAAACAAATTCGGCGAAATTAGTTTCTGACGTGTTCGCGTTTCTAGATATGCCTTTAAATGGCATCTAAGTAAGGGATATAGATGGTGTTTTGTGCCACAATGTACGAATACATCGGTTGAAACACCGAACAAGAAATTTATTCACGCAATCACGACATCCAATGATTGAAATTTCTTCCTTGGATTCCTCAATGTCCACCCGTAAAAATGTATGCTTTACTCCGCACTTTGTGTTATGGACATATTATTGCAATGACAGTTCACAGTGGTCCATCTCTCTTTACTTGGACGTATCCTATAGTATTATCACCATAACTCTCAGGAGAAGCTTTATAATATAACAACACTTAAATTAAACTTTGAATAGACATTTAGGAGATGAGAATCTATTTTTAGGCATTTCTACAGCAGATAAGCCACTTCTAGAAACCTCCTCTACAAACAATCACTAATTAGCAGATAAAAAATAAACGTTTTAGGTGTGTCGAGTATTGGCAGCACAAACATTTGGCGAGTACTGTGAAATGTTGATATGTTACTAAGATACTGTTTGTTTACTGTTGCATGGACTGATATGGACTTCGATGAAGAAAGAAGTATCATAATGATTATGAGTGTATTGGAAAAACAGTTAATAAAGTTCATACACCAAATACATAATTATATGTATCAAAAATGATATATAACAGTAATGACGATTTTAAAAGCAAACTTTAGGCTTACATTTTTTTGACTTAAGCTCAACGAATTACCGCAGCATTAAATCGCTCGTCCTTCTTCATTAAAACGCCTACCATAAACATATCCACTTTGGGTAAATTATCTTATGTGGTTTTAATAAAACCATTGCACGCCATAGTCTTTGTTTTCAATGAAAAATCTTTAAATATATGGTAGATCTTCTACAGTTACTCACTTTCTCCCTCACATCCGTCCATCACTCAGCGAAAATGACGTCAAGCCAATCAGATTTCGTTTCGCAGCGGCGTAAAAAAATTGAAATTTTGACTATTTTAATCTTAAATATCTCAATTAATATTGAATCAATTTTTAAACTACTTTCACTCCGCAAGCTTGTTCGAGTTTAAGTAACATATAAAGATCCGTAAACTTAAATTTAAAATTTTGGAAAATACCCAATTCATCATTGACATTAACATTGACACCCATAAGAAAAGCATTGAGTTCGGTGCAGGTGTTTCTTCATTTGCTATTTTAAATTACTTGCACTCAAGATATTGGATGGAGATTTGCATCATAGAACGCATAAAAGAATGTAGTATTTAAATCTATCATTCAATTTTCTGATACGCTTCGTTTTCGTCCAGGCACTGCGTTTTTATCTCGAAATGCATCAATTTTTCTTCCTTTTCAACAATAGACATTTCCTTCGCAACCGGGCTTGAATAGCCAATTAATAGCGATTTTATGAATGGCTATTCACTCCTGCAACCTTTAAAGGCCAGGTTCAGTGACTAATTTGATAGTTGTAGTCAAACGCCTACAGTTCCTCGTTCGCATTCCCTTCTCAATGACATCAATAAGGGTCGATCGCTTCAAGTGCGTGGATTAAATCTGGAAAATCCATGCTTTTTGCGTGGTCAATTATATGTTGCATGCTCACGAGTGGGAAAGATCAGTAATGCCAAATTCAACACCAGCTGATGAACACAACGCTAGCCTCAAAGCGTCGCATCTTTGGAGACATGTACAGAAACTCACGTTAACGACCAATATGCGCGTAAATCAACACAATGTGTTAACCATATTTTCAAAACAGCTGTTGGACATCGGTAATGGAAAAGTACAAGTTGATACCGACACTAAAATATTTCAATTCCATTGAACTTTTATATCATTGTTCCATCGATCGAACAATCATTTCAGAAAGTTTTTCCACAAGTTGTTACCAATTATAAAAATCACCGATGGCTTTGCGAACGCGCTATTTTGGTAGCAAAAAACACCGACGTCAATGCAATCAACTACGCCATCCACGAACGAATTTCGGGCGAGTCTGTCACCTACAAATCGATTGATAGTGTCATGCATGCGGACGAGATTTTTAACTATCCAATTGAGTTTTTAAATTCGTTGGATCTTTCTGGTGTACCACCGCACAAATTGTCACTCCAACTAAGCGCACCAATAATTCTTTTGCGCAAAATTAATGCACCGCGAATGTGCAATGGAACCAGGCTCACTGTCAAACCACTGATACCAAACGTCGTCGAAGGGACAATTCTGAATGACAATTCAAAAAGAGAAGATGTGCTTATTCCACGTATTCCCATCATTCCCACCGACATGGCATTTGATTTCAAATGACTACAGTTCCCCGTTCGCCTTGCATTCTCAATGACAATCAATGCACAAGGTAAATTGCTTCATGTGTGTGGATTAAATTTGTAAAATCCATGTTTTTCACACGGTCAATTATATGTTGCATGCTCATGAGTGGAACAGCCAATAAAGTTATGTTTTTGCAGAGGGTAGTAGGACCAAACATATTGTATATCCGAAAGCACTAAAATAAAATTTTCAACTCTATTTTATTACACAAAATATCATTTTCTTTCATTACTGTTGAACATGTAAATGTGTCTGCTTTGTATATGTGTGCCTACTTAAAAAGAAAGTAGGAATTGCATCGCATGCCGGGCCCCGCCGGCGATCGCGCCTCAAGTTTGCGCCACCTTATGGGATGGGAAGGCTTAAAACAATGCAATGCTGTTTTAGGGAAGAAAAATTATTCTGAATGTTTTTATTTTATTTTTGGGAAACATATACATTCATTTATCCACATTCCCCACTGCTTCCACTTGAGCAGTGCAAAAAAAAAGAAAGAAAAAACACCAAGTTCACTCCAAGAGCACACCAGACAGAGACTGCCTGCAAAGCAGGCAGCAGGTCTGCTATTTAATCTTTATTCTCATATCTATCGTAGAGCTCGACCCCTTGCCTTACGTTGGTGGTTTATTTTAATTCTGCAGCAGAGTTAAGTTAATAAATGAGGAAATAGTTCCATTCTATCTTGTTGTAACCAACCTATCAATGCAATGCAATGCCTTTTGGATGTCTTTTCCATATTCTTGCAAAAAAAGATTGTCGCGTTGAACGCCTGAGGGCTGGGTATAGCCTCCTAAGAAAATCAAAGGAATATATCGTAATTACCTGGCAGAAAATCCAGCTGTTTTATTCCATGCACAATGTACTGATACATTTCTCCCACAAGACACAATCTCAGGCTCTGCTTTGTGGCATTTTTTTCATAATGTAATGAAAAAAAAATGAAAAAGTGGAATTGAGATGAATTTGTTATTATTAAATTTCTCGTACACTTTTTATTCAACACTCCCATCGCTGAACATATTCGTTACTGATTATTGTCACAAAATAAATTTGCCATGAGCTTCATTTAAGGCTTTGGTGGTGAATTTATCCCATTAACTTTCATGTGAAATGATATAAATACATGCATTATGTTTTCAAGAGAACTATTAATCTTTTCATTAAATTAAGATGGAATAATTTTTTCTCCAAATAGTACAGCGAATAACCAGAGTCATCGGATAGGATTCAATTGGTGGAGTTAGTCTAGCATAAAAGTCATTTCCAGAAAAATACAAACAACTTTTTTTAACATTCACTGGGATGAAAATCGTATGACTCTAGTTTTAGTGGAGGTATATATAATAATAATTTTTAATAATTTTTTATTTGTTCTGTGGGATTTCTACAAATCATAGAACACGTCATACATACATGTAATTTAAACATATTTTACATGTGCTTCAAACTCAGTCAAGGAATAATACTTCTCCTTTACCAGAAATGTACATAATTCTTTCTTAAATTTAATAACATTATCAATTTTCAATATTTTTCTAGGAAGATTATTGTAGACTGAATTTGCAATATCAACGGAATATACTCTTATATGGAATTGAAAGTTTTATTTTAATTCAAAACTTAAGAGAGAAGGAAAGCCTATTGTGACGTGACATTAGTTTAATGATCTTTTCAGCCCGAGGAGTATTTATCTAAAGATATCGCATTATTGGTATTATTTTAGATCCAAACGAAAAATGAGTCCCTTCATCTTCTTTTATAGCATGCACCACCTTCTTAAGAAGATTTCCTTTTTCACGTGCATTTCTTACAGACCTTCATCTCAGTCAAAAAAGCCTGTTCTTTATCTCCCCCTTTCCCTTTTATGCTACTTTCTCCCTTCCACCACAACCTTCAGCATACCTTTACCCACCATTGAGTTGAAAATCTGACACGAAAAATTCATCTGGCTACACTGGAATTCAAACCAGATCCTTCCAATAGCGGGTCAGGTACGTAGGCCAGTTACACACAATTACTTATTGATGTATTGTTGCTTATGCACCTGACTGGCTATAGAGAGATTTGGGTTAGTGTCCTGGTAAATTCATAGGAAAATTTCGTGGAATGGACATGGAATGTTAACATGTAGGTGAAGAGTATATTAAAAAATTCAGCATATTAAAAATGAAACATTTGTCACTCTATTCTTTCTCGCTTAGCTTACTCTGTATCCGAGTAATTCTTTCCATAGGGTGTTCCACATTTAGTTGATTGTGTGGGCTCTTAAGGAGATTCGCTTCCTGTGAATACCTCTTTAAAACCGGATGAGTAATGCTGCCAATAGCAGCGGTAACATTGACATAGTGCTACGCATTACACTATCTACACATTTAGTTGTCTTCCAATGTGCAGATTATTTCCCTAGAGCAGCTGAGTCAAGGTACTTTGAGCGAGATATCATTTCAATTAGAATTCAATGAATTTGGCCTTATTATAAAAAAAACTACCTCAACTTTCCAAAACAAAAACATAATATCAGCCTCGTACCGCACTACTATTCTAGATAATTGATTACAAATAGAAGCCGTTTTGCATGGGAAATGGTACGCGTATTTTATCCAGAGAGACTTTATTTAATTAGTGAATAATTTTTAACGCATAGATCTCGTCAGAAATTTAACTTTGTGTAGTTTAAGAGTGAATAGTATGTTTCCTCAACAATTTTTAAAAATAAATCAATAACTCACCGCATTAATTTTTACAGAATCGCAAAATAAACCTGCTGTGGAGGCGTTTTCACCTTACGGCGTGAAAAAAATGGGACAATTTGACGACTTATTGGCATATTTATTAATTATGACTAAACATTTAGTTATGTTAAAAATATTTTGCGCTATAAACATAACAATGTTCACTTCATGCTTCTTACAGCTGCTAAAATAAAAAAATAAAATTCAAATATGGTCTTTATTATGACTAGAGAAATATCTCACTCAAACTACCCTTGTTTTAGCGTGGTTTTGGAAACCGTTGCCTACTTGGAGTACAGGTGAACACAAGGAGTGTAGATTTGGCAACAGTGCTCTCCTCAATGCCAATACTGTCAAATAAAAGTTGAACTCTCGATAGCCTCTTCCGCTCCTTATCAACCATGCTCAGCACCTCTACTTCTGTTTTCCTATATGCCCATCGCATCTTCTCCTTTTGCCTCCACCTCCACATCTTAAGCACCTTGAATCTATACTCATTTCAGGATTCAGATCCGTGCAATATACAACGCTTTACTCTATATCAGACTCTTCGCCACCTTATTCATTACACGGTTATATAAGGTCTTTTTTGTAAAGTTTCTTTTGATGGTGAAATCTTCCTTCGTTACCTCCATTCTTCCTGTGTAATCCTTCCTTTTAAACCCAATAATTATTAGGGTTCACTGAAGTAAATTTTTCATGACGTACAGACAAAAACCAACCCTATATTTAAGAGACTTTAACGCCCTTAAAAGTTCATCTGCATCTACGAAGTACCGTGCAAGCCACCACTAGGGCATGTGGCACGGGGTGATTCCACACTAGGCGTGCAGCACTCGTCCCAGCACAAATCGGGACCTTGCACGATCCCCTGGCCGCTAGGAGCAGACCAAAAAGCAGTCAGATAGAACAGTGCGCAGTCAAACCTGAAACTGGGAGAGTGCTACGTAAATGAACATGCAAACGTGCATTACTATGCTAAAGACACATGTAGTGGTTAATATTATCAATGCTATTAATTTATGAATGCTACGAGATACTACTTCATGCAGAGAACAAAATAAAATTATGCCGGACATATCATGCGATGTGAAGTGTTAGTAATGATACTATGTTATTAAACACAATTGAAAATTCTACTCCACCTAGTGAGGGTAGGAGTTTCATATGATTGATCTATCTCAACTATTATGATCCCTAATTATACACGGAAAAAATTACATTCTAAATCTATCGGTTTTGCGGTCAATTTCCTTTATCTTATTCCTGTGATCGCTTCTACCGTAGTACGTTGGCTCTAGCAATATATGTTCATCCTACTTTTAAAGTTTAACTGCAGTAAATTACAACCACATTCTCACCTAATGTGCCTATAAAGGACATTTTGGGCTTTCTTGACACACTATATTATTTAAAAGAATCTTCATGCAGTATAAGATTACCTTCGTCTTCTATTGTTTCTCAATCCAAATCGAAAAGGCCTTTTGGAATTGTACAATGCAGAAGATATCTTCCTCCTCAAACACATTTTTTAACTGAGTCTCAAATAAAATAATGTCCAAAGGGGGTAGCGTAATATAATATACTGTAGGTAAAGGTATATTTGCGCTGGTTATAATTTATCGAGAATGAAAACGCAGTTGGAGGGAGCTTTCCATGCAAGTTGTTGCAGTTAGCGCAGATCGGAACACAACAAAGCAATTCACCGCACACGGACGACGATAATAGGGCGAGGGCGAAACGTTTGATGACCCTCCGATTGCATTAAGTAGTTAGACAGTTGTCACGGTCGAATTTCTTCTACATCTACATACTACCCTGTGAGCCGCCGCTGGGGCATGTGGCAGAGGGTGCTAGTACACCAGCCATGGAAATGGGGGAAGGATAGGGAAAAGGTGGGTGGCCAGGGCAGATGTGGAGCAGGCAGGCAGAGCTAATCTGAGGGCATTAATATCGCTCCCGATCCATTTTTTGTGCAACTAAGGAAAGCCACTTACTTTCAAGGCTTCCTTGCATAAGAACGAAGACAAATCGGGTCCCTAGGAAAATGGGAATAGATAAAATTTTAGGCTCAACCAAACCCTAGCCGTGTCCGAAATGAGAGCGACATGGACACCAAGCATGTTTTAACAACGCTCAGGTAACCTTGAGCAAGCTTTCTCTTTACCGAAGACAGCCGAAGCCCATCCGAATATCGAAACCGGTAGGCTTAAGCATTCAGCCACAGCCAGAACACATAAGGTATTATGCTGACTTGATGAGCGGGCGTGGATACTTCACTTACGTCATCACCGCACCACGCTCAAGCATAGAGATTCGGCTACGACTAATTGGCCAAGCTAAGGCAAATTTTAGCGGGATTCGAACCCGCGACCATTGGGTTGACAGGCAATGACTTAACCGCATCGCCACCGGGGCTGGTGAAGATGGAAGAATATAATAGGAGAGAAAGAGACGTACGAATGCTGAATGGAAAGTCATGCACGTCAGTCATAGTCAAAGTCGGAGTCAATTCATTCCAAAACCGAGGTATTTGGAGCATATCAAGGAAAATGTTTTGTCTAAGGAAGAGAAAAATGCAGCATACAACAATCTTTCCTCCCCGCATTACTATATGGTAGTGAATCTTGGGTATACCGGTATTAGCACAAAAGTTGGCTAAATTTAGTGGCCACTGGGAGCCTGAGAAGTACTTACGCTAAAGGTTGAAGGGATAAGGTAAGAATTGACCGAGTTATGAAAGAATGAGAAATTAATTTTCGGGTAATTGACATGTATATGAAAGCAGCGTGCTTTGTTGGTTTAACCGACTTGAGATAATGGATGAGATTCGAATAACGAGACAGATTTATGATAGAAAGGTAAATGGCGTGAGAGGAAGAGGTAGACCCTCGTCCAAGAAAGACAAGGTAATTGAGGCGGAAGAGACTCATAATAGGAGGAATATTAGGAGTCTTAAGAACAAGAGAGTGACTTGAAAGCAGTGCATGAATGTGGCTGAGGCAAAAGAGGTATGCAAGAATAGATCAGTGTGGAAGAAGTAAATAAAGAGCGCCAGTTTTCTAGGTCTAACACTGATCATTAAGCTCTTTTGACTCTACCCAGAAAGGGAAAGGCGTGATAAGTATATACGAACAAGCAGCTTGTGCTTCGCTAATTGTTTTTTACCGGCCTCGTTGGTAGCGGGGTAAAGTCTTTGCCTGCTAAACCAATGGTCGCCGGTTTGAATCTCACGTGTGTAGTTTTTAGTCATCCAGGACATGGTTGTGCGTGTTCGTCAATTAATATGAAGTAGGTAGTAATTGGCAAAATCTGTCGCCTATAAATAAATTATTATTATTATTTCCAAATGATTCTCAATAAATAGTTCTAATAGTTCTAGGAAAATGAAAAATCACACGTCGAGCCCTCATACTACCATCTTTTACCGAAACTTTTAGCAGGATACTGGAATATATGCTCATAATTCACTTAAAATTTGTGGAAGAAGTGATCAAGGCCCGAGACCGAAACCGAGACACTTGACCTGAACTTGATCGACTGAAAAGGTGCTCAGCTTGCTTCGTAGGTGAGAAGACATTGGTACACATTAAATCGACATCATCATCAGTGATCATCAATTTGAGTGTGGATTTATTAGAGCTCTCCACTCTTCGGTCAGTTAACAGCTCTATTCCTTCATGAATCCATCATTTGCATTCCTTATAATTTACTCCATCAGTTCCTTCTTTGGTCCTCCGCTATAACTCTTTCCATTCGTTGTTTCTTCCATTGCTTTCAGGAGGAACTTATGTCTAATAATATGAGAAATAGGTTTTTATTTTAATTTTCAGAATTCTAGTTTGCCATCTTTTCTCCCCAGCCTTTCCAAGGACCTCTTCTTTGGTGATCTTCTCCTTTATTTGATATTCGTAATTCTTTGAAAATGCAACGTCTCATTCCTTCCAATAATCTTGGATCTGTTACTGTAATGGTTCAAGCTTCACTCTCAAAAAGAAGCTATGTTCTGTAGCTGCGTTTGAATGAAGTGCTTTCTTACTTCCAAGGTGGTGTTGCTAACTCTCCTGGACTACTCGTTGTTGTTAGCCCAAGCAATGAATGCCTACGTCGCGTCGCGTACGCGTCGGTCGGAAAAGCGAAATAAAGAGATGTACGTATCTATGCTCTAGATAGGCCTCGAGTACGCTTCAAGCATTTAAGTTCTAACACCGTAAGAATTAACATGTACTATTCTTTCCTCCTCCTCCTCATTCTTAGTCATATGTTCACTCTACATATGACTAGGAATGAAACATTGTGCATCCCGATTGAAAAGAGCTCTTAAGTGGCAAATATCTTAGAAAAGTCAGTCATAATACATATAGAAGCGTATCAGGCTTGACATTGTGGAAATATGAAATGTCCATTTTAAATAAAACAAAGATGGTAAATTTCCACACAGTATATTATCAACCACAGTATATTAACAAACACCGACCAAGGTTTCGGCACGTAATGCCATTCTCAAGGTACATATTTCTCAAATGCTCCACATTATATACCCCGGGATGGAGGCCAGGGGGTGGGGGGGGGGTGGGAGGTATTAAGTCACAGAGGGGGGGGGGAATACAAGAGGAAAAGGGAGGGGGGTGGTTTAAAACAGAAAAGCCGTTGGTGGTGAAGGTGAGGAGGCATGGTCATCATATTGTCGGACGGGAGGGAGAACAAGGTTTAACAAAGGCGATCGATCATTAAAAACAACATCATTACATAACTTAGCCGGGCTATGAGTGATTTCATATTGTTCAAAGAAATCCAGCTTAGCCCCTTTGTCAAAATGGTGTAAAACTTCCGTGTCAAAATTACTAAAATGATTAAAACCACACAAGTGTTTAGCAAGACAGGATTTATTTTCGCAATTAATAAAACAAGATCTATGCTCCTTCACTCTGTCCTTAAATCTTCTGCCTGTTTGGCCAATATAACAAATATCACAGTCATTACACTTTAATTTATAAACACCACTTCTGTCTACAGGGTCATACCGGTCTTTTGAGTTGAATAAAATTCTTCCTATTGTCACAGGGTTATAAAACGATACATTAGAACATTCATTAAGCACAGTTTTCTGCAATCTGTACGATAATTTTCCCACAAATGGAAGTTTTACCCAGCGATTTGGGAGGGAGCTATTACCAGGTAGTGATGTAAGTAACTGTATAGCTTTTCTTTGGCTACAACGGTGTAGTAACCTGTATATACATTTTTCTTCAAACCCATTCCGACATGCCAAGGCCTTTATTGTGTTCAACTCCTTACTGAATTTTTCCACGGATAGAGGTATATTAACTAATCTGTGCATCATGGATCTAAAAGCAGCAAGTTTATGAGTGTGGTGGTGAAATGAGTCAAATGATATTAAAACATCCGTAAAAGTTGATTTTCTAAAAATGTTAAAATCATGACGTCCACTAGAAATCGAAATATTTAAATCTAAAAAGTTTATGGAATCACCACCGTATTCTAAAGTAAAATTTATATTATCATGTAACGAATTTAAAAAAGTTTTAAAAAGATCCAATTGACGTGTTGTCCCAGTCCATAAACATAAAATATCATCAACATACCTAAACCAGTAAAATACGTTCCTCAGAAAAGAGTGTTTAGAATTAAAAAGGTTATACTCCAAGTTATTCATAAATATTTCGGATAAAATAGGTGAAAGGGGGGAGCCTATGGCTAATCCGGACCTCTGTTGGTAGCAGTCATTGTTAAAAATAAAATAATTTTGTGCCAGGCACAAAGTCAGTAAGTTTTTAATGTCTTTTTGAATTCCCTCGTCACAATTCGAATTTTTAAGTAGCTCGAGCGCTAATAATGAAAGTTCATTATTAAGGCAGAAGATTTAAGGACAGAGTGAAGGAGCATAGATCTTGTTTTATTAATTGCGACGATAAATCCTGTCTTGCTAAACACTTGTGTGGTTTTAATCATTTTAGTAATTTTGACACGGAAGTTTTACACCATTTTGACAAAGGGGCTAAGCTGGATTTCTTTGAACAATATGAAATCACTCATAGCCCGGCTAAGTTATGTAATGATGTTGTTTTTAATGATCGATCGCCTTTGTTAAACCTTGTTCTCCCTCCCGTCCGACAATATGATGACCATGCCTCCTGACCTTCACCACCAACGGCTTTTCTGTTTTAAACCACCCCCCTCCCTTTTCCTCTTGTATCCCCCCCCCTCTGTGACTTAATACCTCCCACCCCCCCCCACCCCCTGGCCTCCATCCCGGGGTATATAATGTGGAGCATTTGAGAAATATGTACCTTGAGAATGGCATTACGTGCCGAAACCTTGGTCGGTGTTTGTTAATATACTGTGGTTGATAATATACTGTGTGGAAATTTACCATCTTTGTTTTATTTAAAATGGTCAGTCATAATACTTTGAAACAAGACAGGAAATAACTTGAGTGGATGGATATAGAACAATTGCACATGGCGATATTGATATAGTAGGAAAGTTAGATGAATTTTCAATGGAGATTTTCCACATGTAGTAACTGAAGATGTTACTCTGTATTGAAACCATGGTCGTGAAAATAAAACTACATGTGGAAAAAGCTGTGTTGAATATTCATCTAACATTCCTACTATGAAAGACTTCCACAAAGTTATGCCCGAAACCGTTTCTGATATTGATATAGTAAATTTTCCCTTAGTAGTACGGAGAGAATTAAAAAGTAGAACATTAGTAGAATAGCTTAAAATTCTGCGATTAAATTCCTCATATTTCTAACATTTATCAGCATATTATGACATTTTCTAAGATTCGCATGACCAGCTGTCGCAAAAAAATCTTTTCTGTCACCTCAGATGACGCTATGTCGGCGAGGTGTTATATGTATTTTGCTATATTTCTCCGACGATGCCGATGGATAAATTATTCCAAAATTATACAAAATACACCTCCCTTTCTCTCAGATCCATTGCCCTTGTGTTTCTTCTTTTCCGACTTCTTCTTGGTGATCTCTGGCGGAGAAGAACTAGGCCACGGCCAACTGCTTTCGTCCCGTCTAAAAAATTTGCGCGAAAAAAATATCATCGCTTCATGGAATTTGTGACATTTTCACGTAATTTAATTAAATATCTGGTAAATTAGATAGGTTTGGAGCCTCGGAAATATCATATGAAAGCATATGATTGCATATGTAGAGTGGCTTTGATGCATATACGTAAGAAGTATATGTCAATTCTTGTTTGAACCCGTAATAACTTATTTAATGAGCAGTTTTAAAATATATTATACTTAAAGAGGTTCGATAATGTAACTTTTTTCCAGCATGGGCCGTTCATTTTGAATCCTTTGCCATGAAAAATGTAGGTAACGTCTGTTAATAAATGCATCGGAATTTGATCGAGATTTAATAATGGATTTAAAAAAAATGATCCTCAGGAATAGTACAGAATACATTACCGGATTTTATGTAATGTAACGAATCCAGATATGAGTAACATTTTCTCTTAGAGAGGCGGCTTTTGTTGGAGAAGAAATTAAGAACCATTTTGATCTTAGGGTGACATTGGCTACAATCAAAGATAACTGTATTCCCCGTAAATAACACCGTTTGGCTTTTGGCATATAAAATTCCTGATACATATTTTAATCTACTGTGGCTTCTAATTATAACTAGGGAACGTGAGCTCTACGGCCTCTTAAAGTTACAAGGTATAAAATTCTCCAATGGCCGTAATATGGCCATTGGAGAATTTTATACCTTTTAGCTTCTTATTATATTAAAATATTATTTACAAAGCCTTAAGAGAAAGCGACACTTTGCCACTAGGTGCACCATTTAATGTGACTGAATGGTTATGCAAAATATTTTATTTTCATTTCCAAATTGAAGGAATCAAATAAATATTTAGAACAATTTTACTACTCAATTAAACACAAATGGAGAATCTTGATTTCATGGTAGATCTTAACTGCGTGGTTCGTCAGACGTTGAAGTCTTTCTGGGGAGCTGCAGCAGTCACAGGGAAAGGAACCGGCCCCCCTTAACATGGATGAGTGAATTTCTATCGCTTTAAGGGCTGGTACTAAGGGAGCCAATTCATATGACCTTCAGATTGAACAATTTTTATCTTTGACTACAGAGAAATGCGCGTTCTTATAAATGATTTAGTACGATTATATGGAAATTTAGCACATAAATTTCTTTTTAATGTTACGACTCAGTATTTCTCGTTCAAGGTAACTTCATCCACCATTCTCCCTTAGGTATCCTACTCGCTATAAAACACCCCATGAAAAGGGCTCATTTGTATAAAAACCGAAATCTTCATCGGATATTAATTCTTCTAGCGGAGTATTCCATCGTAGCCAAACGAGCAACAACGAATTTCGTTTTCGAGTGGTCATTGCACCATTAATATCAGTAATCAAAATTTTAAGCGCTTCATGTAACATGAATTCCACTGAATATTCAGCCAATAACTTTAGGAATTATCTGATGCTTTCCCGGCGTATCCCCTGAAGGAAAGGTTTCTCGAGAGTTCCACAGGATCAGGGGCTCCATATCTGCCGGTATTTACATAAATGACTCATTCTTCATCCTCGGAGCTTCTGAAAGCAGAGATGTAATTTTTTCAGACGCTCTGAGGATGAAGAATTAGTCGTTATGTAAAGACCAGCAAATATGGAGCATGACCTGGCGAAACACCTTAGAGACATTCCTTTAACTTAAGGAGCTACGCACTTTTTTCTGTAGAGAAAAGATTGTGAAAAAATTCCAATCTTTTTGCATCGATTATTCGACGAAAGAATTGTATCTCACATAAAAATTCCCTTTAGTATACCATACATTTCTGATCTTATTTGCCACAACAATTACGAACTCACCCAGCTACGATTTTCAGTTGCTGCCGTATGGAAATTGCAATTTCTATTGTATGATCTTACAATTTCTTTGGCAACAGGTATTGTTGGTTGATTTTGTTTTCTAAGAACTTAAGTGTGAAATGAAAAATATTAGAGTAATGGGAGTATTCAATAAGCAGATAAAGGACAACATATTCAAACATTTCAGTCTGTATATTTTGGAGGTTTTATATTTTTAAAATAAAAATATCGTGTTAAAAATAATACCTTTTTTATTTTTATAGCATAAAAAAGCGGAATGTTAGTTTTATTATGAAACGAATGCCTTTCTCATAGTTATTGACGAAGGAGTGTACAATGTATAGTACCAGATGCTTCGGTTCTGAAGCCTAGCAGTTGACACTACTGCTGATGGGTTGGGAGCAATTTATTCTTTCTAAGGTCGCATGCTAAACGTTGAAATGTCATCAAAACAACTTGGGAAGTTCACCGGTTGGTACATATTACTAGGGATGGGCGATTATTAAAAAATAATCGATACTTTGTAAATCGCAAGCAGGCGATTAATCGCGCCCGATTAATTGCTTTTACTAATCGATACATCGATTAATCGATTCGGTAAAGGTGAGCTTTCGTCCCGCACGGTCAACATTTTTTTTTTAACCCAGGAAACTGACGATATTGAATGTGATACGTATGAGTAGAGGAAGGTTGCGCATTTGTAAAAATGTAAGAATAATACCCGTGTGACTAACAGTTTTTGAGATATAGACGTTTCAAAATGACTAATTTTTCGCTTTTTTTGGCCGTTTTCGACGCCATATTAGGAAGGTCTTCACGAACCACCGGCAGAGGGATAAGACTAATTTCATTTCTATAATATGCCTTTACCCCACCCCGCCAACAAGCTTACGGGCCTATGGAGTGAAACAGGGGTGCTAGGGTGGGACGGTACGCGGGCCCGATTTGGCCATTTTCAAAAGTGAAAAACGCATTTTCGTGAATTGGATAAGCGAAAAACACATTTTTTTGCGGGATTGATAACGTGGAAATGGGCATTTATGGGAGTGGAGGAAGTTTCAAAATGGTGATTTTTACAATAAATTTGAAAATTAAAAGACGTTTGTTTGTAATAATTCTGGGTGTTGTGTTTAAGTGGAGAGGAGTTTTCATTGAAAGATATAATACTGGATGTGCATTGTCGCAGTGAAAATGGCGTGACTTGATTATTGGTGGACATTGGTAGAAGGCTAAAATGTTATTCTGCGTATTATTTTAAGAATAGAATCCCTCACGCTCATTGGTGATTATTGGTGGGCATTGGTAGAAGGCTGAAATTTTATTCTGCGTATTTTTTTAAGAATAGAATCTCTCACGCTCATTGGTGATTATTGGTGGGCATTGGTAGAAGGCTAAAATGTTATTCTGCGTATTTTTTAAAGAATAGAATCCCTCTCGCTCATTGGTGATTATTGGTGGGCATTGGTAGAAGGCTAAAATACTATTCTGCGTATTATTTTAAGAATAGAATCCCTCACGCTTATTGGTGATTATTGGTGGGCATAGATAGAAGGCTAGAATATTATTCTGCGTATTACTTTAAGAATAGAACCCCTCAGGTGACAAGGTTAATATAAGTGGGCTTTTGTTAGAGGCTAATGAAATAGTATTGTTGACGGAGTTCTCTCTGGTAGTGTGGAAGGGAGAAATTAAATGTCAATAATTGGAAGTTAATTGTTAAGAAGTCACCCGATATTCATTCGCCAACGAGATTTGAGGGGCTTGTTGGCGCAAATCATTTATGACTTGCCTGTGTGGTGTATGGTCGCCATGAGTTGCCAATCGTGTACGCACACGCAGATTTCTGCGATCCAGACTTTCGTTTCGGCGGAGTCAGGCTTGCTATTCCTTGAAAGGAACGGGTGTTTGTTACCCAGGTATGGACACTCGTGTCCTCGCTGAAGTAGTATGCACAAGTAGGAAGCCTAAATCCTCCATTTAAAGTGAAATGTTATTAGTGCAGAGGAATGATTGCGAGTGATAAGGCAGTGTAAATCCTTCATTTGAGTGAAATGTGCAATGTTTACTGTGGTGGAATGAATGGAATTGCATTGAAGTAAATGGCTGTTGCGAGGCAAGTTTGAGTGGAAGGAGGGAATAAACTGTGTGGGAGAGGTGTGTATATGCTAGAGAACGAACTGCTCGATCGCTGCGCTACGTACAGTGGATAAGAGGAAACGGCGTTTTTTCACAAGATGGGGGAGAGGAAAAAACGCACTTCTCAGGGTTGAAAGTTTCCCATTCCTAAAGTAGTTGATGCATTGTTGTGTAGAAAGTATTTTACAAATGCGCAAGGTTTGCTTAATAAGTGATGTGAATTTGGTTCCAATATCTCTATTGTAAGTGGGTGAAATTTGTGAAAACGCTGGCGGGACGAAAGTTCACCTTTACCATCGATTCGATTATGACAACATCCAAAACATACCTTGCATGGTTATGGTCCCTCCATAAATAAAGTAAAATTGTTTCATTTACATTTTATAAGGTTAATGCTACCATAAGTACAAATTCTAAAATCTAGGTAAACTTCCAGGAGGCGTGTCAGGGAACAGAGTTGTGAAAAATTTCTTAATTCAATTTAAATTTTGGACGATTGCCAAATGTTTACGGGAGCTGAAGCTAAAACTTGCAATTTTGATAAGTAGGTACTGGTAAGGCGGCTTCTCAGATCAGATTGTATTAGACTCATCTCGGAAAAGAGTCTCTCTGACAGAGCTGATGTTGCTACTCCTGGCAGGTACTTCCTGGTTACCTGATATAAGTGAGGGAATCAAGTTTCCATTGATTCCTACACTGAAAAAGGATTCAAATAGCGGTCAACGACGGGTGGTTGAGGAATTGACGTAACCTAAATGGAGTCCCACCGGCGACATCTTCATTATACAGGGTTCTTTGTGATGCTGCTTCAATATTATCAAAGCTCCAGAGGTCATCTGATGGCATTGCATCACGGTCAGCGTGTGAAAACATCTGCAGGACGTTCACCTGATCCTCCTCGTGAAACATCTCAGCCATCACAGCGATGACGGTGCTCATGGCATTAGCTGCAGCGATCGGGCTCTTGAAGTGAAGTTTTTTAAACCCTGGGTCTAGCATCGTGGCGATTGCATAATACTTTCTGGACTCAATAGGATCGAACCGATGGTCCAGCTCCGACAGAATCCGCCTGGATAATCTGGAACTACTCCTGATGGCTCACTCTCTCCAGGTCTGTTGTTGCTACCGCTGCTTGTTTCGCTTGCCACTGCTGAAGATGCCATGCGTCTTGAGGTGGCTCCAGAAAATAGTTGTATTGCCACAGAAAGCATTTCTTGCATTTGGCCTCTTTATTGCCCAGCCTCATGAAATGCTTCCACACCGGACTAGAAAACGACATGATGATACAGTTCACTTCCTACTAAGTCCGCGAGCCGGGGAGAAGGGTAGGGCTGTGCTCGCCATGTCCAGTGTGACAAGATTGGGCGGATCGTAAAGCTCAGTACTCAGTACAACGTAACGTTTTGCGGGAAGCCGCCAACAGTGTGGAAAAAATATATCTTTGTCGCGACCTTTGTAAAAGCATTTTTATAGCATGGAGAGGATACCAATAAACACATTCTCACCGATAAAAAGAAATAAATCCACATTGTAACCAATTTTTTCATCAAAATAACAAGCGAACATAAGACAAGGCTATGCCTGGCGAAGCAACATCTGACACATGACACGTGAGTGGCCGGAAAAATGTGGTGCCGCGTAGAGTTACGTGGTTACGTCGTGCGCATTCTATTTTAATACCTCTACGGCGTCAATGCGCAGAGTTCATCCACAGTCAAATTTTCGAACTGAAGGCGAATGTGAACCGCTCTATTCATCATAGTTCACAGATTGCGTAATAATCGGTTAAATTAATCGGGTATACACAATCGATATCATCGATATCGGCTGTTGCATTAATCGATTCCAAAATTTCGATTAATTGACAAAAATAATCGATTATTCGATTAATCGGTATCGTAATCGCCCATCCCTACGTATTACCCTCGAATTACCACCTGAGAAGAGGGCGCCGCTTAATGTCCCCGCTGAACCTGAGCAGAGGGGGGGTAGCCGATTCGATAAAAAGCGAAAGTGGAAATGGTGGTTGGCTGGAACAGGTGGATTGGGGAGGGGGGAGGTAGGGGGAAAGAGGAGGGCGAGAGGAGGCCGAAAGGTTTGGCAAAGTCTCGCAGTAAGGGGGACGAGGTAGGGAGGAGAGGGGAGGGTAGGGGAGGGCGAGAGAAGGAGGTGGGGGACGAGTGGCGAACGTTGGGGACAGCGGGGTGGGGAAGGGCAGGACTCGTGGGAGGGTAAGGGCTCGCGCGGAGCCTAAAAGGAGGGCCTGGCGTTACGCACGTCCTACTTGTTGCCAACGGACACCAAACTTTTTTTTCTCTTTTTCTACTGCCTTCCACACACACGCATACACACCCTTTTGAGGTTCCCTCCTGAATTTTCACATTCGACTGTTTTCAAAACCCCTTTCAAGGTTAAGTTGGGAAAGTTGAAAAATCCGAATCAGCCTGCTACTCACTGTAGTACCTATTGACCACCTTTCACGCCAGAGGAAAATCAGAATTCAGTGGGTATTTCAGTCTTCGTGAGGACGTTTAGAGTAGATTTTTCTGGTTGAAGTCAATACGGGGGTGTTAAACTGATAATTAGTTTTATAAGAGAAGACGGTCAGGTTGAAAAATATGAATCAGCCCGGTACTCACTGTAGTATTGACCGTTCGTTCCAGATCAAAATCAGAATGCTGCGTTGCATTTCAGTATTCATGAAAGCCATAATAGAAGGTGTTAATGGTCTGCATGTCTTGTTAAACGGTATACCCTCAAGGTGATAATAAATTGTCTGAGATAATAAAGTATCAAGTGATACTTTAGTATCTAAGACAAGGCGGAAAAGTCGGAAAATTCGACTCTATTTTAGCGCCAGGAAATTCCGAATGAAGCGTGATATTGCAGTATTTATGAAGACCTTTGAACGGTAAATTTATGTGGATGATTCCAATTTGGTTAATCTTGCGCATATTTTTCATTTTATACGGATAACACGGGAAAGTTAAAAAAACCGATTCTGCTTGTACCACACTTTAAAACGTTTAGAGCAACTTTACGCCAGAGAAAAATCAGAATAAAAAGCGTTATTTTTGTCTTTATAAAGAAATTTTCAGTATTTTTATGACATTAACCAATCTATGCTGTTGTATTGGTCCTTGATTTTCTCTTCAGGCGACTAAGGGTCATTTATTTCATTTAATGAAAATATTTCTATAGCCACCTTATCAAGGGAATTGAATTAGTGCCTACCTCTAGGTTACATCATATTCGGCCATTACCCTACTCTAAGTGACAAATATCCGATATATTTTATGGAATCTCCATGATTCGCGAAAACTTTGATGTGGAAATATTCACGCTCTCGGAAATATGTCGATGTAAATTTTATATAGTCAGAGCAAATGAAAAATTCGATCATTCGCCGGCCTGTAAACAGTTTACTCCAACGTTAGAAAATAAGTGAACAAAGACCGAACATGAGCAGTAAAAAAGGAATGCTTGAAATAAGAAGGTCTGAGTATTTTACAAAGGTGCAACGAACAATAATTTGGGCATTCTCGTGATACCCTGAGGAGAGTAAATATGTATAATCCAAAGGAGGAACTGAGTTTAACCTACCATTATTGCCAAGGTTGAGGAAAGAAGTGCATCACAATTTTCTCTCAAGTAGCATGAAACTAACGGAAATAACCTTGAGCCAAATTCTCTCTCCCCAGCTTTTGTGTTTCCTTTCATATGGTATTCCGGCCTTTTCTTGTTGAGCAACATGACTGTCTTTTAAAAGCATATACGCAACTAGTAACATGTGCCAGAAATTTAAGAAATTTTGTCCCCTTATCACTAGACATTCTTGAAGCTGCTGAAAATCCTACCTCTAACTATTAATCTCTTCAATTGTGTGCTAACAATGAGTAGTTGATTGATCGTAGGTATGCCTCGTATCAAGTCTGTGACCTCAAGAGATGGTTTAATATACCACCTTCTTGAAGGCATCAGTTTTAAAATGTATATTAAAACTCTGAAACTCCATGCATATGAACTTGGTTTTACAATGTAGTTTCCAACCAAAAATTAAAACGAAAAGGGTAAAGCTGTGTGATTGCCCAATTATGATTTATTTTTCCAGTTATGTTACTCAAAGCTGAAAGAACGAGGGAAGTCGAAATAGGTGATCAAATTAACCTATTTTCACACAGGGTAAAAATAGGTTAATAGGCTGTAGTAAAGGATTTGAGAGAGACAGGGGAGCCAGGAGTTGATAAATTCTATTGGAGGTCCTCAAGTATGCAGGAGTGAGGATCCTGTGAAAGCTACACAGATTGATATGTGACATTTACCTACTCAAGTGAGCAAATTCCAACGGACTTTAAAAAGAATGTAATCATTCCTATGCCTAAGTTGAAAAGAGCCGTGAAATGCGAAGATTTTAGAACAACTAGCCTTACAGCATATGCATCGAAAATTCTGACCGGAATCATCTATAGGAAAATGGAACAGAAGATGGAATAATTCCTTGATGAAGGCCAATTCGGTTTCAGGAAAAAGTAGGAAAACGATAGAAGCTTTTTTAGTGCTCAGACTTATCATAGATGAGGGTATTCAATCGGACCAGGCCACATGTATTTGCTTCATCAGCCTTGAGAAAGCATCTGACAATGTGGATTGGAACAAAATGTTGACTGCGCATTAGAGCATGTCATTTAATTACAGAAGTGCAATATGCAGGCTGCGTGATGAACAGCTGGCATTGGTACGGAGGCTTCCGCGGTGATTAATTGGACCTGAAGACGGGAGCTGGAATGCGCCCGAAACTGTCGTCCGCCCAAATGGACCAACGCGGCCTTAACCCGGAAAATACTTTTCCAACAGCTGGCATTGATAAATTATGGCGGAAATGCAGAGGAAGCAGAAGTGAGGGTAGGAGTACGTCAAGGGTGCGCGTTTTTTTCTATGCTCCTCAAGAAGACGACGAACGAAAGAAGTGAACGCGATGGCCTCATGTGGCATCTATCCGCATAAAATCAGATGTATGCACAATTTAAATCTAAAGTTAATTTACAATATGTATTAAAATGTAAAATCAAATGTACATATTGATAAAAATGCAGATTTAAGAGGGGTAAACGAGAGTACATACCCTCAGATATAATGTATGAATAGATGACATGCAACATTTTGAATGTTTCTTGCTGCATCCATTAATTCAGTTCATTATGGATGATATTTTAAGCTTGTGAATGTACATTTTTTATGCAATAAAGCATGTTTCTATTTAAAAAAATGTACGCATTTAAAAGCCATAAATTAAATGAAGAAAAAATTAAAAATAGTAATACAAGTGCATGGAGAAATAAATTAGTTTGCAACGCTTTGCTGATAACATAGCAATTCTTGCTGACATGAAAAAAGATCGGGCGAGGATGCTGAACTCTATGGAAAAAACTCTGGAGAAATACAAATAGAAGATTAATTTTAAGAATAGCAAAGTTATGATTTGAGGAAGAAATCAAGAAGATAGAAGCACCGTTAAACTTGGGCAGCAAACCATGCGCAAGTAGAAGAGAAGAAGCTATCTGGAAAGCAGGATCAGCAGCGATGGATGAAGCAATAAATGCATTGCGAGCAGAATAGAGAACATTTCCTGAGAGCCAATGACTAAGAGTGATGAGGGATACTATCCTGAAACCAGAGTGAGTGCTTGCGCTTTATTTACTCTTGCCTTGTCATTTCATAATTTTGATTGAGAATCTTTCAAAGAAGGTATTCTACCAAAAGAGAAGTCTGCTCACAGCTGGTAGCACAATCCTGGAAGTAAGGAAGCACTTTATTTGAACATACATTTGGAACATGTTGTTATATTGCAGTGAAGCCTGGACAATAACATCAGCAGAGGAAAAAAGATTAGGAGAAATGGAGATGTGGTGTTAAAGAATAATGATAAAGATTAATTTACGTAGAGAGTCACAAACGAAGAATTCATACAAAGAGCTGGAGGGAAAAGAAGCTCAATGAAAACTCCGAAGAAGGAGAGACAGACTTATAGGACACATTTTCCTACGCAAGGGCCTCATGAAAACAGTTTTGGATGGAGAAATGAATGGGAAGAATTATAGAGGAAGACCAAGAATGGAGTAGTACATACAGAAAATTATGAAGGACCATCAATTAATAATTAACTGATGAATAGTAACCTATTATACTTATTAATTTTCTACTGTGGGAACATTGGTGCTAACTTGGAGAACATCATTTTGCCATCCATCCTGTCGTAAGGAGTGAAGCGTTGCAATTTAGTGCGGCATGTGAAGTAGGAGGAGGATGAAACGGATTTCATTAGAGTACAAGCCATATGTCATGCGATGAGATAATCGTGCGACGTGTGAGAAGAATGCGTTCCGAAGGCCTACTACGCCCGTGACAAAATAAGCGCGACCGCCGCAGCGTGCCTTAGAAAAGTTTGTCTGTGCAAGAGGAGGAAAAAAATGCGTGACCAGAAGCCGCAACGTACGCCCCACGCCTTCCCGGACCTATTTTCTGCTCCCCTGGATTTCCCCGCTTCCAAATTTATTATGCGTGCTTCGTACAAAGCTTTGCGGCGTCGTATGGTGGCTCAAGAAGTTCCTATTCTGTCAGGTAGCCATATCCACACCCGGATTTTGAGACCTGATGTAAATAATTGAAAAGCAGCTGAGTAAAATATTCATGACATTAAAAATTACCAGTATAATGCTCATGGAATGAGATTCCGTAACAATTGTTTTTTTCAGATTCAGAAGCTAAGAAACTGTGTAGGACAAAACATAATCATAGGGGGACTACAAATTTGAAATAGAACAACTTTACCTAGTTGTGCTCCAACGTCTTCTCAGGAAATGATGAGACCATATTAATACCTTTTCCAAGATGGCGGACAGTGACGAACGATGTAATAGCTGCTCCGAAGTATTAGATGGAAATAGTACTGTTATTGTTTGCGAGTTTCATTGCCTGGCTAAATTTCATTTGCAATGTTCTGGACTTAATAAAGCTGCATTAAATTCCCTTACTAGTAACCGAAACTTGGTGTTCCGTTGCAAAAACTGTGAACTTCAGTCATCCCGCCATTTGCTCAACGTTTTTAATACGTTGAATCAGTTGTTAACCAGTCAATGTGATCTCCGTGGAGTGGTTGAAACGCTTACAAAGAAGCTAGATGTGTGCAGTGAGAATGTTTCTGCTCAAAATTCTCAAATTGAGCAACTAAAAGAGGTTGTGTGCCTGCCGAAAAAATCGAGTTGTGCGGCTTCAGACACGGAAACTCTGACGAAATCGGTAACATTTGCTGAGATACCATCCCTAAATGAAGAAGTTGAAATGACGAGTACAAAGAAAACATACTCGACGATGATTAGAAAAGATTATTCTTCGAACTCTAAGAAGAATACGCATCCTGAAGTGCCGCTTCACAAGCCACCATTGGTGCAGCCAGCCTTATCTTTGGAGCATGATCCTCGTAGTGAGAAGTTGGAGCCAACGAAATCGACTACATCGGACAGAGTGAATGAACTTTCAGTGAAACCAAAAGGTATGAAGTCTAATAATGTGGCACTGTCTCAACCACTGGTTAGTAACAATGCAAATACAGACTTTGTTGATGTGCAAAATAAGAAGCAAAGACGTAGATCGCGGTTATATGGTACGGCCAACTCTGGATCTGATTGCCCTTTCAAAGCTATCCCAAGAAAGGGATATGTGCACGTTTGGAGATTGGATCCTGGGACTGATTGTCAAGAATTAAAAAAATATTTAAGTGCTAAATTGCAGTCCTCTTCTTTGGAAGTTGAACCGCTGAAAGCAAAAGGTCCGTATGCATCTTTTAAAATATCTATTGATCTTAAGCTTGTTGATCAACTATATGATTTAAGTTTATGGCCTGAAGATACAGGTATTCAAGAGTTCAAATTCGTTAAAATACAAAATATTAAAAATACTGATCCTAAAAGTAATATTGCAGTCAGTGAGAATAATTACTCCTGACTAGATAATTATCACAAAGCTAAGTATTTCGATACTCAGTGTATTCTGGAAAGTGTTGGCTTAAAAATAGGTACTAATTTTTGTAAGGATGACGAAAAAGATAATAACGTTTATTCTTCCATTGGGTCTAGGGTAGTTAAACTGCAGACACCTATAAAAAAAGACTATACCAGCTTTCACCTATTGCACTTGAATGTTCAATGCATTAGTAATAAGTTGCTTGATCTAGAGGTTTTATTTGATAAATATAAACCTGATATTGTATGCATTAACGAACATTGGCTTAAACCTAATGAATGTAACTCTATATGTCTGACGGGACTCACAGTCTGTGATGTGTATTCTCGTTCTAGATTTAAAAATGGTGGCAGTATGATTCTTGCTAAGCATGATATGTATATAAGTACTGTAAAATTCCACTATAAATCCTTAAATGAAGATAAGATTTTTGAAACATGTGCAGTAAATATAGCACTCAGCAATACTATATTTACCATTATAAATATCTATAGATCTCCACTTGGGGATTTTAACATTTTCTTAAAACGACTTACCCTGTTGCTTGAAAGAATTCATGATGTTGAAGAATGGCCTAATGTAATAATAACAGGGGATTTTAATTGTAATATGCTAGATAATACTACTGCAGGTAATGAGCTTTTGAATGTCCTTGCAACTTTTAATTTGCATATTACTAATTTCAAGCCCACTAGAGTTACATCTAATTCTCAAACACTAATTGACCTTATAATAACTAATATTGATTCTAAGTCCATTAATATCAGCGAGCTAGATGATGATATTTCAGATCACATACCTCTCCTAGCTTTGATTAAAGTGTATCCCATTTCCACGGTAAATACCTGTTATACCAGGAACTTTTCTGATGAAGCTATTAATACATTTAGGGCCCTGCTCCTGGAGGCAAACTGGGAGAGTGTATATACAGAATTCTCATTTGAAAAAGGTTTCTCTAACTTCTATGATATATATCTACATAACTTTAACATTGCCTTTCCTCTACAATTGAAAAAGAAAAGGAATAATTTTAAATCTTGGATAACAAATGATATCCGAAATATGTCTAAAATTCTTAAAACCTGGGCACGATCACTGAAGTACTCCTATGATAATGAACTGCAGACAAAGTATAGGGAATTAAAAAAGCACTATCGTAAAGTCCTAATTACTGCTAAAAGAACCTGTAATGATATGAAATTGCTTAAGGCCAATAACAAAACAAAAGCTGCATGGGATATCATTAATAGCCACAAGGGTGTAACCAAAAAAAGGTTTCTTCCAAATATTACAGATGGCAATAGTTTATGTGCTATGGCTGACCAATTTAATTCTCATTTTACAAAACAAAAATCATTCTCAGTTACTGATTTAAAATCACTTCAAACTCCCATTTACTCATCCTTCTTCTGTGATCCCTGTTCAGAGTCTGAACTTCTTTCTATAATAAATAAATTGCACGGGAACTTGGGAAGTGGGATGGACGAGGTACCGGGTAAAGTGATCTTTTCGAGTTATGTTCTGATTAAAACTCCTTTATTATTTCTCATTAATGAATCTCTGTTACAAGGTGTTTTTCCATCCCAGTTAAAAACATCTAAGATTATACCTGTATATAAAAACAAGGGCTGTTCCAATGACCTAAATAATTATAGACCTATAGCTGTACAAAATACTTTTTCTAAAATTTTTGAAAAGGTCATGTATAATAAGCTAGTTTCTTACCTGGAAAAGTACAATATTCTTTCTCAATCTCAACATGGTTTTCGAAAGGCAAGATCAACTGCCACTGCCGTTTATGAAGCAATTAACTGTATACTAAAGTCTATGGACAAAAAAAGTGAAACAGTGGGACTATTTTTTGACCTATCTAAGGCTTTTGACCATGTGAATCACCACATTCTTCTATCTAAATTAGAGAGATTGGGTATAAGAGGTGTGCCTAATGATTGGATTCGGTCCTATCTTAGAGACCTTATGCAGGTTGTGTCGCTATCAATTAATGGACTAAAATATTTATCTTCTTCCCAAGCAATGTCATTAGGAGTCCCACAAGGATCTACTCTTGGGCCTCTGTTGTTCTTGTTATTTATAAATGATCTTCCTCTGGTTTTAAAGGAAATTGATGGGACTACCCCTCTTATATATGCTGATGACACTAATGTTATTATCTCCTATCCATCTTACTCTAATGTAATCGAGAAATGTAATTACATAGCAAACTCTGTAAATAACTGGTCTGCTGATAATCATCTTAGTATAAATGTGAATAAAACTAAGATGATTCGGTTCTCATACTCTGGTATTCCTAAGGAAAGCTGTATTGTGAGGATAGAAAGAAAGTCTATCGAACAGGTCTCTATGTGTAAGTTCCTTGGCATAAGTATTTCTTTTAATATGTCCTGGGAGCAGCATATATTAGACCTACAGCATAAACTGAACTCAACTTGTTATTTAATGAGACAATTAAGACGTACCACAAGTATTGATATCATGTTGAAACTCTACTATGGTGAATTCTGTTCTAAGGTATTATACAGTATCATCTTCTGGGGGCCCTCCCACCTATCAAATGTTATATTTAAAGTTCAGAAAAGAATAATCAGAATTATAGCTTCTCAGCATTACTGTTCCCCAACTAAGCCAATATTTTATTCTTTTAAAATTCTCCCTCTTCCTTGTCTTTATATATTTTCACTATTGACTTATGTAAGAACAAATATAAATAAATACTCATATAACTCGAATTACCATTCTCACTCAACCAGATGTCACAACAAAATACACCAAACAACCATAAGAACACAAAAGATGAAACTGGGACCACAGGAAATGGGTATTCGCCTGTATAATAAATTACCAATGGAAATTGTAAATTGTACAAGTATGTATTCCTTTAAAGTTAAGTTGAAAAAAGTTTTGTATACAAAAATGTACTACTGCGTCGAAGACTTTGAAAATGATAAGTGCATTAACCTGTAATTCAAAAATTGAACTTGGCAATACTAACCTTTGTGCTATGTATTTAATACTGAATTGTTTGTATTTTAATAAGTCTAATTATTGAATGTATGTAACTTGACGTGTCCTATATATGTATTTTGTATTCAATCTGCATGTCATTGGACAAATAAATAAATAATAATAATAATAATACCTAATGGAAGAATAGATGAATCAAATCACATATTTTTCTCCCTTATGTCCACAGATTATCGAATCTCACACCGGAAAACCAAGATTCGACTGTATACAACATAAATCTGCACAGTACTGTCATACGGCAGTGAAATATGGTCAATGACGGCAAGATATTCAGTGCATCTTGACGAATTTGAAAGTACTACGTAGAATTACGGCCCTGGGTAGAAGCTGGAGGAACGGGTAGCAAAGACGGTCTCCTCTGGGCAGATGAAAGAAAAGACGTGTGGCAAAAACGAAGGGATAGATGGGAAAACAGCGTCAACAAAGATGCACGTGAACCACTCTAGGCGAATAAATGGAGAAGACTGGCATTAGACTGAGATGAATAAAGTAATAAATTTTGGTGGCCAAGGCTCGATTTGGTCTATAGCGGTATCCAATAAGAAGTATAATGCTCTTTGGTAACCCTTTGACCGATAGAAATACTCTCCCAGAGAGGCTGGTAGCTGAAAAAGTCCTAGGACAAATCTAAGGGCATTTTGTTGTATTCACAGTTGGGATGAGTAAAACAGGCCTGAATTAAATCCATCAACATAGCTAACTGGTGGCATGTGTGATTGGTAGTAACATTGTTCCAATTAGAAGGAGCACCCAGTTTACAACATCCATTTTTTATTCTTTTATATCAGCAGTGTTATCATGTAAATCTTTTCCACTAAAGAGAATAGATCGTGCAGATACATGAAATAAAGTAATAGACATGGGTTACTTGGCTATAAACTTTTTTTTGCACTAGATTTCCGTAACAACTTGTAATAAATCATCGCCATCGAAGTTAAAGTATGTAGAATTTAATGCAAATAATGTATAATCGGTGTTTTCTTCTTAATTCTCTGGGTGTCTTGAATATGCTACTTTAAATATAGATATAAATAATAAACACTTTTAAGAAATGAATTAAAATACCCTCTTCTTGATTTCTAGCTACAATAAAAAGTTTCTCAACATATTTCTTACTTTCTAACTGTTGCTCAAACATGTATGAGAATGCTCTTTTTTCGTATAATTATATAATGAATGCTTTTTTACCCTATATTTTTCTCGCGTGACAAAACAAATCTTTATTTTCCTATGGATACCTACGTGCTGTTCCATCAAAAAATTATTCGTGAAAAAACCCGATGGAAGTCATTGATGAATGATAATTCTGTATTGTCTCCCACGTTTGAAGCCATAAAACATAGTTATTTACATCATCTGTAAATAAAATGTATATATTTGCCAATACCATCGTCAAACACATTTTTTCAAAGTTCCTGTTTGGTAGATGACGATTCTTCATTTCTCGAAGCGATTTTAGGAATAATTCCTGATGTATTGAAATATCTTTGAAGTTGAATGTTTACGGAAGTGTTTATGAAATAAGTTGAGAACTAAATATTCGAAAGAAAAAACTTAAAAACCGCGGAAATCATTCCAATTGAGGTTAAGGGAGATATTTATCGGAAATTCGGTCGAGTCAAAATATTTCCCACTGCAATAATTTCCCGAAAATTTTGAAATTCAAAACGAAGGCCGACGCGCATGGTCAAACCATCGAAAAAAAATGCCGAAAGTGTTCATAAGGACTTGCAAGAAGGAATGGCTTCCCTTTTACATGAAGAAGCCTAGTTTATTTACGGATAGTTTCATTGCCCCAGTATAAAGTGACTTACTGCCTAAAGGTTGGTTTCATTCTACATTTACTGCCGCTATCAACTAAATATATCAAATTGTCAAGAAATATTTGTCCCTACCATAAAAATTAATGAATTTTTTTGAATTATTAAAAGGAAAAAAAAGTACTGGGTGGGAAACAGTGGAAAATAAGGCATATTGTCCCTCTATTGTCGCCGACGTTTGACGCCAAGGAGCGAATTTCTCCTTGAATCCATTACGACATACGACATCCATACGACATTAGAACCGCGTCAGGTGATAGCGTATGCCATTTCAACAAGTTTTGGTCTAATGGACATAATATTGGCGAATAATGGTAAACTACATCGATTGAGGAGATTTTAATATTGTCTCAAATGTGCATATGACACGTATTGTTTATTAATGTTTTCACTCATGTTTATGGTAGCTTATTGGCAAGATAACAGTAAAAAATTCGGCGAGATCATTAAAACTGCGAAATGTAATGGGCAAAATATTTAAATTCATGGCATATTTTTCTCTTTTTAGTGTTTGTTATTTTATTAAGTCAGAAATATTGAATTTAAATTCTTTTTGGGTTATTGACAAATTATCCTAGATTGAATGCATTTTTATTGTTTGGATTATTGTTATTATTTCCTCGGTAATGAAAAATATACTTGGTTGATTCCACAATTTATTTTGACTCTACCGGTTTCAACCTTTACAGGTCATCATCAGTTCTTAACTTGTCCTAACTAATAAATTTTGGAATCAACCAAGTATTATTTCATCACTATGTTTAAATCCACCAAGTAAACTTGCCGACCATCGATTTTATTATTTCCTCATTGGTAATTTTTTGAAGAATGGTTCAATGGAAGGTGATGCTTTACTTTACTTTAAGTCCTTTTATTTTGTTATAAATTTGTTTTTTTATCAATTATACTCCCAACTATTTGTCCCAACATAATTTTCATTATATTGGGTTATGATCAGTTAGGGTTTCAGTGGACCCCCGCTTTACGATGGGTTCACTTTACGTTGGATTCACTTTACTATCTACATGCTAAGAGTTTCAAAGCACGCTGATTTTGCGCTCACCATTTAAAATTCCTTATTTCGCCAATTTTTTGCGCCCGTAATTTGTTATTTATTCATTATTCTAAGCCTTATTTGTTAATGAACTGTATTTCTATCATAGCAGCATTGACATATTTAATGATACGTGTCATTGAGTTCTTCGCGCAATTAGAGCAAATCGGGGAAGTTTAGCCGCTGCCACCAATCTGCTCCATCGAGATAACGCAACATTCCTTACGTATTCAGGATCGCATCTATGATAATTAAAATTAAGGCTTTCATTAGCCATATTAGAGACATAATTGTGTTTATCAACTTGTAAAAATATGAGAACTTTCGCCGAAGAGTTTATTGCAAGAGCGCATTACCTCCCCCCTGGCGATTTTCTCAACGCTTTTGAAGGGGTTTAGAAGGCGTTTGAAGGTGCTCATAAGGCGTTTCTAGACGTTCTCATGGCGCTGGCAAGGTGCTCTGTTACGCTGTCCAGCGGACAACGCTCCCTAGCACCCCCGAAGCACCTTGTAAACACCCTTGGCCAGACATTTCCAAGGTGATCGCAAGGTGTTGATTCACACTTTCGGGCGGAGGCGCTCTCAAGACTCTCTCAAAGACAAGGCGCTCGCGTTCTCAAGACGCTTCGCTTCACATACAAGGTGTTGTGGTGCACTGTGAGCAGAGGTGTTGCGGAGCGCTATTGCAGCGCCTTTGGACTACATCTTAGGAGGTGTTGTGCTTCAGTTCAAAGGCGCTTCAGATCGCCCTCACGAAGAAAGCGATTCAAAGCGCCATCGAAGTATTTTTGGGTTACCTTAGAGGGCGTTGTCACATTGTTCGAAGGCGTTGTTACACGCTCTCTAAGACTTAGGGCACTTTAAAGCGCAACAGCGCAGAGATAGACGCTAAAGCCCCTTAAGCTCTTGTTTTACACATCCGGTGGGATAATAAGGAAAAATTTGTCTAAATCCAACAAATTTGTCGATCCAAGAGATTTATTAGCAACCAGATGTGACATGCGCTTTGGTACTACTTTTATTCAAGCAATTGGAAGTCTTTCACCATAAATAATACAAGCTGTAACTTTCTAGTCACCATCGCATCGTTGAGGTATTTCACTCACAAACATGCCTGTAGTTGTGTCCATCAAAATACACTGCCCTCGTATGACTTCAGGCTGCATAATTTCTAAGCCCTTGATATTTTCTACTTTTTGAATGTGTTGAATTATAACACCTTCAGTTGAAAGAACGGCATTATCTGAGAGCACAATATTTTCAACCAGCAATTGCACACTATAGACTGTACACAAACACATATCTAATACCAGCACTATTTTACCAAAATCAGAGTACGCAATTGAATCTTCATTTCTCTTCCCCCTTAGAATACTGAGAAGTTGTTATTCTTATGCCCTTGAATAGCATTCGGTGATAAAAAAGACACTGAAAGATGGTTGAAGGTCATTTATCTCAAGGAACTGTCTCTCATTCGGACTTAGTTCACAAATCTGACTTGCACATAGCAAAAGACAGTTATCAGAGAGCTTAAATGTAATAAGTTTTTGGTCCAAAACATCTTGGAATTGGAAAGGGAATTGGAAAAATCTTGTTTATTCTCAGTAATATTGCATTTATATTCATACTATGTGGCAATATAGGTTTCAATCAATTAATGCCAAATAACTGTTATCACGTATTTCCTCTAACTATCACGGAATAGACATTTAATAATTAGTTCTCGAAGTCACATTAACGCACGGAAGTGGCCGTATATATAAGACTTCCTAAACGCTGTGATTTCGATGTCGGGTGTGAGAATATGCGTGTAGAGCTGTGCGATGTTGTTAGGTCGAAACTAGGTAGGATATCTTAGTAAACTATGGTATGGTATCGCGTAATAGTACTTTCATAATAAGTAACTGTACATTATCATTTTTTTATTTTGAGAGAGCAGGGAACCGTGCACGATGCTCCAAGGTGTTGCGACAGCGCTGTAGGTATCCGTTCCAGGTCAGAGCGGCGCCTTCAGAAGAGCTGCGCAACGCTATGGACGGTGCTATTCAGCACTCTCAGAGCGCCTTACAACGCCTCGTAAGGCACTTCCTAAAACACCTTTAGCGTTCACAACTTCACCATCGAAGCGCCTTCACAGGCGTTACGAGGGAGTTTGCGAGACGCTCTGAAGCGCTTTACGACGGTGTTCTGAAGGCGTACCAAAGGAGTGGAAAAAAACGCCAGGGCCAATGAAGTGATATGGTTCCTTAATGGATACAACTGGCGCGACATAATAAATCACATCAACGAAACGAGCTAAATTATATCGTAACATTTCTCGGTGAATGATAGTGACAAACTGTTAATGCTTATCTAAATTTGCATCGAAATTCACGCCCCTTATACCTTCGTACCGTCCTAGCCTACCGAGAATATCTGCGTCGCACTGCCATCTAGGTCGCTGATGCGATGTTATGTGAATATCAGTTTTCCATGCGAAGTGATATTGTCGACGAAGGGCGTAGTTCACACTGTGTTCTTTTCCAACCGCATTAACCATTCGATAACAAAACTTAAACACCGAAGTAGGTGGTTTATTGTGGGCAGTTTCTGTAGCGACCATGCTCCCTAAGTTCAGCTCAAGCAGAAAATAACAAATAAAATCAATCAGGAGATAGTGAGGATACACGATGAGGGTGCTCGAGTTAGCACTGTATGTATTCAGTGTTCTTTTTGCGTATTCCACGTTCTCTTTCTCGATGTGCGGATGCCTCGTAGAAGATTGTTGGGTCCTGAAGTAAACAACCAATCCCCAATTACTCTCCCAGCCCGGAAGAGTCAGGTCAGCTGTTCCGAGAAAAAAAAGATTTGAGTGAAGGGCCTCTGCTGCTATCTCTTTTGTTATTCGGCTATTCAATCTTTAAGGGATGACCTTAACTGGGAGAACGAAATCAGTGCTGTTGGTTTGTCAAACGGAGAAGGAAGACCTTCGGAAGTGGATGACAGACATGCCACGACAGCGATGTGCACGTAAATTGTTATACGTGGAAAGATTACTGGCTGATCCATCTGTCATCTGTGCATTACTAAAAGCTACTTCTCACTCATACTTGGTCTATTTCTGTCAAACCTCATTGCCTAATTTTGTCTACATAATTTTAGCGATTGCGATATAGAGATAATGGCGTGAGACCCAAAGAAAGTTTCCTCATTGCCGACGCCGAGTAGTAAGCAGAGGTATTATGAGAGTTGAGTAATTTATAATCCATGCTTTCTTCCCATTGCTTGATAATGCGGTTCAATATTAAGTCGCTCGCAGTTAGACGGTGAGTACGGAGGCGAGGTGCATCTTGCGTATTCATGCAATGATATTCGATGTGATGACAATTTAGAACACCTTATTTAAGTGGTTAAATAACATTTTAAACCATTTCATTCCAGCATATATCGTACCCATACTGTATTGTGTATCACTGAATGTACTGGTGATGATGTAGTTAAACCGATCCGTCGTCCGGTAATATAATGATTCACTTTACGATGGAATTCACATTAAGATCGGTCCTATAGAACGGATTACCATCGTGAAGCTGAGGTCTACTGTATTTTTTTATTTTCAAGGCAGATTTCACGCGGAATAAAATGTGTGTATACTTTATTTTGAGTGAAAGAGTTTAATGTCCCATAGATCAAAAAATACCTTAGACTCATAAATAGAAATATATGCGAATGTTGGGGTTTTCTGTCTCGGAGGTAAGGTTCTATTTACCCCAAGTCATCAATGATGGTTTTTCGGTTTCCCTGGCGAGTTCATAGTAGGAAACGTAATCAGGTTTCCCAACGGGACAACTAGTTGGTTGTCACGGACTTTTCGATGGCTGAGTCTGCCATCTTCAGAGTTCCCAACAGCGTATGAAACAAGCAACAGCGTAACCTTTGAAACATTGTTGAGAACCAACAGGTAGTCTCGTTGGAAAAACCGAGAACTCATCCTACAAAGCTCTTTTGATACGATTGTTTCGACTCTTAGATGAGTTTAGAAGCGTGTAACTTAAATCCGACCAGTCATTTCAAATTTTGAAACCGTACCCAGAAGAGTTCTTCCCGCAACATTACTGTTGAGGCGCTAACTGCTTCAGTGACTATTAGTTTTCGCCTGTGCCAACACAATGGTCGTCCTCCCCACGCTTTCTCCGAGGCCGTCTCTGAATTCAACGTTGAAACCCGTCAGCTCCGTGGTTCAAGGCCGTACGAAATACTATTAACTTTGCCGAAAGACCTCAAGGAGTGATGTCGTTCTTTGTGGACTGAGGTAAGCTAATGAAGTTCCTTTTACGTGCACAAAGGGTTGCGCTTAATTCAAGTTCACTCGTTTCGACCAGGCTGGAGCCTCTTAAGAAAGTTCCTCTGTGGCTACTTTGACCGAAAAAAAGGGGGAAAATTCCCTATTTTATTTGCCAGCTTAAAACATTCTGGCCTCACCGGTAGAGTGGCAGTAAAACTTTATGGGAATAGCCTGCGAAAAGTGTGGCCTTAAGGAGAGGAAGGCTCGCGTGGAAGAGGTAGACTGAGGAGCGGAGGTTAGAGGACTGCACATGGTAGGCAACGCTACTAGCATGACTTTAAGAGAAAAATAATTATGAAATAAAAAATTATAAAAAAACACGTTTTTAAAACGGACCAAAACGTGTAAAATAATGAGCCCCACACACATTTACATCCCCATACAGATTCATAACCTCATACAGATTGTCCTGAAAATTTGTGATTGTGAATTTTAATAGCAATGATAATTAATACTTGTAAGATTAAAAACAAAAATCGTGGGGCGCGTGAATTGGATAATTAATAAATTATATCAACTGTTATGTGAGTTTTATCAACGACAGCTACTCCCGAAAATTCTTACTATTATCTACAGCATTCGCCCCACGTTTTCCATTTTCATTCTTACAAGTATTTTCATTGCTATAAAAATTTACAATCACAAATTTTCAGGACAATCTGCATTACTATTTTTTAATAAAAAGATAAAAATTTGCTCTTTCCTCATAAATATGTGTGAATAACTAAGTTTTACTTTTTTATTCAAAATATGTAGCAAATGACACAAAATTATGCCGAAAACCACCAACTTCAATCTGTATGAGGCAATGAATCTGAATGGGGCTAGGAGAAATTATTTGATACTTTTTGGTCCGTTCTAAAAAAGTGTTTTTTTAAATTACTTTTTATTTAAATAATTATTTTCTGCTTTTTAGTCTTGTGTTATTATATTTGAAATATAAAATTGTTATACCTATCTACCAATAATATATCAACTTGTTTAATTGTTATTTTCCTGAAAATTAAATCAAAGAAACAAGTAAAATTAATTTTACAAGATTTTTTTATCAATATTACAACTTATTAATTATATTAAGATTAATATTTTATTGTTTATTAATAACTATATTATATTGTATTATATTATGTATATAATGCATGTATCATTTATAATAGATATTACTAGCAGAAATGCCCGAGTTTTAGGCGAATGAAAATGCCTGCAACCTTGATGCCAAGATGCCTACATGCCTTTATAATGCAACAATTCCTTTAGTCGTCAAGGGGATAAGGCTGTATAAACTGAAAATAAAATCACCATAAATCGTCATATTTTACGGAAGTACCAGTAATTTTGATCCGAAATTAGAATTCGAATAAAATAATAAGGATATTCATTAAATTATCTTTCGGCTGGTATGCGTCTCAAGTTTGTGCAATAGGTATTTTCTATTTTAAATTTCCAAATGAAAAAATGTCTGCAAGCTGACCTTTACATGTATTTCTTATGGGGATGCTTTGACTCGACTGGGGTCGAACCGAAGTTCGGAGGAACCAAATAGGTAGTTAATCAAAAGCCGTTTAAGGTCAATCAAAAGCTCAGCAATCATTCATTTCCTAAAGTCACATGAAAATAATTATTCATCTGGAACAATTGTAATAATATGATAGAACTAGATACCGCTTTGCAGAAAAAATTGCTGGTGGGCATTTTCATTTATTTTTTATGTCTAAGCTAAGTAAATTATGTTTGATATCTTTCCATCTCCTCATTGCATCGTTGTAAGGAGTGTTCCATAAATTTTTCCAACAGTGGCACAGACCACTAGGATAAATGTGAGCTAACTAAATGCTGCACTGCTGTAAAATGTATTGCTGGTTAGAATATTCATAAACATTTACTGGCTTATAATTTTTAAATTGAGCAATCCATGTTTAATATCCTTTCATTTCCTCATAACACCGTTGTCAGGAGTGTTTCAGAGATATTTTTAATGTTAAATACATTTTTTGAGAATTTTTTAAGAAAGTGCATATAGAATTAATGCCCGCTCATAGCACAATACATACGGTGTGGTGACGTATACCTTGCCATCGTAATTGTATTTACCAAAGGCTTTCGCGAGTTGCAACAGAAAGTTCCGGATTGAACAAATGCGCGAGTGATTGCCTTCAGCCAAAGTCAAGGATATTTTCAACTACACTGGTAGCTGTTACATCTAAGTTACATGAGAGAGTTAAAAAGTTGTACTGATATTTCAGCGTCCACTGTGATATAATAGAATTCTCGTTAAGAAGTTATCCCAACGTTTCTCCAGTCTAATTAATATCTTCTCACGTCCTTACCGTCATGCACTCCCACAGAATTTCGTATTATGCAAATATTTTCTCTGAGCCATATCATCTTTCTTTTTAGGCATAACCTTCAATTCTCGTCCCTGCAATAGCCATGAAAAGTGCCTTCGTGACCGACCCCACGTCAACTGTGCTTCTTTCAATAATCACATCCTGGCGAAGCCTCTTTTTTGCGGCTGTCATATAACTGCAGCCATATGCTTCTGCCAATTCACGGTTTGTGATCAAATTCCTCAATTTTTAGCTTCATACACCAATGAGAAATAACAGCGTAAACGAAGAATGATAAAATTTGGCGATCATATATTAAACTACACTGTAATTGTCACTTCTTCGAATAGTTTAGCACCTTCATCCAACTATTAACGGAAAGTATGGAAGGGACCGTGTCATAAAATAATAGTGAATGGCGGAATATATCATATAATAATAAGGCGCGATTTCGTCGTACTTAAGGATGTAGTAAGAAATGAATATATATCACGAATACTATTAGGTAAGGTCTGGCTTTCCAATATGTTATTTTAGCAAACACTTTATTCCACATATTTTGCACTAAAATTAAACTGCCAAATAAATTTCTAAGTGCCGAGTTATTGATTGGTTGTCACGAAAAAGTGTAATTAAAGCTTTAAATGTGAATAAAAACTTTTGATAGTAATTTTTGGGACGTAAATATGTCGCCCTTCAAGTGCAAGGATCATGAAACTACAGAAGAAAAAATTCGTCATTGGACCATCTGAAAACAAGTCTGATCAAATAAACTGTGCATCATGAGCTGAAATTTTTACATCAAGTTTACTTTACGGACGATTAAAAATCAATCAGTCATAATAAGATTTATCGGAAATTCATACGACTGAGGTCATTTCATACTGTAGCACAACACAAGACAATTTCTCATGGTGACAACGCAATTACCCCCATCATCACTAAGACTTGAAAATTAGAGTCCTTCAAGCCAGGCGATGAGCGCTTTACCAACGGAAGCCGACAGGTCCGGCAGAAAGGTGTTTGTCTCCACAGATTATTTCATTCTTCAGCTTGGCATGCGCCCTACCTATCTTATTCTCATCCGTGAAACTAATGATCTTCTTTCTTTTCCTCCCGTGCTTACATTGTAGCACCTTCCCCTCTATCACGCCATACAGCATCCTCTCGCCATCATAATCTTTTCCAACTACCTACTCTGCCCCCTCATAATCTCCTCCAGTATATTCCTCCCCTAAACCACCATATAAAGCACTTCCTCGGTCACCTTCTTTTTCAATAATCGCACTTTCTTCTTTCTCCTCCACGCCTACATCTCAAAACGCCTGCAGTCTACTCTCGTCCTCTTTCCTCAAGAGTCCATGTTTCTGCACCATGCAGCCTACGATCCATTTTACACTGCGCCACTCTTTCCTTAACATCCTTACGCTAGACCAACGCCATCAATTCTAACCTATTTTTGAACGCCTCCTTCGCTAAGGATATTTTTCTTCTATTATCATAACCATTACGCGTATTTTCCTCCACCATTCTATCCAGGTAATCACAATGTTCCACATTATTTAGTCTGTGCCGTCGTTCTTTTGTGGTTAGTCAAGATTCTTCGTAAAATAAGAGAACAATTGAATTTCGCTCTTATCGATGTAATCATTTTGTAATCATCTCTAAAGATTTCAGCAGAAAATGGGATAATAATTTGCCTGTTAAAAGTATTTACTGGGAAAAATGGTTCCATTATGCCTGTATCAAGGTATGTACTACTCGTAACAATGCATCTGAACTTATTAAATCAGTAATTATTCTCTAAGTGTACTCTTCTAATGCATTCTATACCTATTGCAAATTGCCTGTTCTCGCACTTTCTTATTAATGTGACTTTGAATATGATGCATGGCCATCGTGCATCAAATCAATAATCATTCAGCAATTATAGTAATGCAAGACTATCAAATCATTCTGGAACGATTTTAGCCATCATGGCTTTCTAAGTATGTAGGTCAAGGCTACTGAAAGCGAAGTTTCTCGGGAAAGCATTATGCCCGCTTTCAAAGTTTATTCTCGCCGTTACGCGAACAAAACTTACGAAGTATACCCTATATTATACTAGCTTGATATTAATTTTATGAGGAGCATTTTGAATTTTTTACTTACGGAGAAATATCGTGTCTACTCTCAAGAGATTAATTATTAAAAAATGTGATCGATTTTATTTCTCAATTGAAAGTCTTCAGTATATGAACGTTTTCAAAGATTCTTAACCACTGGTTCTTTACTTCCACGTGCACTTTAACTATTTTTGAAGTAAATAAGTCACAGTTACCTGCACAATAAAAATGAATGTGGAACAATAATCTGCCCAAAAGAGAGGACGTAGGAACTCGTGGATGCTAAACCTTTATAGAAATCAAGGGGCAAATCGACAATTGCTTAATGGCTAGCTATAACAAGAATTTGAAATATGACTCTCTCCGACAAAAGAATTTTATTTTAGAGGGAGATAAAAACTTTCAGAAGATTTGCTATCTTTCACTATAAATTTCAACTCACCCTGATGAAAACTCCAATACGATTGAGCGGCATTTGGCCTCCATATGCTGATTTATAGCCCAAAATACTCGTGATATCCTAGAGCTCATTGCCCAAAGCTCGGTTGTTAGTACAAACTCTTCTTGTTCAGTACGTAATCTGTGATTTATATGCCAGGAGACAAGAAGTATTCACGCAAAAGAACTGCTTCTTGCTGTTTATAGCACCGTTGAAACATCATATTTATCATCAACAGGCATAAGTTCCAGTTGGCTGTTCCATGCTTATTTAAAAAAAATCAGATTGAGAGAAAAGTGTGGGGAAAGGCATCACAGCAGCGCTCATGCAGTCACGCTCTAGTTTACACGTGAATGCTTGAGATATGTACCTACATAAAAACATTCGCCTCGACTATTATCCCAATCAAAAACAATGATAATTATTCAAGAAACTCCAGCGAAGAAAACTTACGTTGCATCTCAAGATAACATTCACTGTTTATAGATACCTTTGACACTTTTTAATCGTATTCAATTTATGGATTTTAATTATTTTCTCATTCTATGGCATAGTTATCCATTGGTGATTAACACTCATAATTATTGATATTTACGCAAAACCTGACTAATGAAAGTTTAAAACCTGACTAATGAATGAATTATCTTTTATCTGAAAACTTTTCAATCAACGTTAAGGTAAATCTAACAATATTTTGTATTTTCTGTACTTTTTATTTTCCTCGCAGCAATATCAGAGAGCTGAATCCTATTTAATTAATCAATGAATTTAGCCTAACTTTACTTGGTATGAATAGAATATCACTGACTTTCATGCATAATTGTATGTAATTGTGAATATCAATAATATTGCGCCGTACTCGAGGTCTAGCTAGAAACAGATAACATCTGTCATCTGTTTTTTCGATCGACGATCTTGATAGCAAAGAAGGTATATTAAAGAAGAGGAGTCCACTAAAAGTTAGCAATAATACAAGCTGTAAGGTAAGGAAGATCTTCATTAAAAGATATCATTTGAGCATAACATTGTATGACAGTTAAACTAGGACCACAATAAAATTGGGAGGCACGAAAACAATTTAGTACCGAATTATTATATGAAGATGAAATAAACGAGGAGAATGATTAATGCATAACTTCTACTAAAAGCTGAGGAACAACTGTTATATGAAAAATCTGAGAAGGAGAAGAAAGAGAAGAGGAAAACGTATTGGAAACATCTTGCGTCATAACAGCCACTTGAGTACAATAATGGAAGGAAAAATGAATGGAAAGAATTGCTGAGGAAGAAAAAAAAATAGAATCCATCGGGAAAATTATGAAGGAAGTAAATTATTATGTAGGGATGAAACTAATATGAGAGTGGAGAGGAATGCAGCAGCAAAACAGGCCAACAATCTTCAGATTGATGGAAGCATGATGATGGGGAACTTCAATCAGTTAACCAAGGATATTCGGGCAGTACTTCACAAAATTATGTGTAATGCAGTAAGTTAATTAGAGAAAGAATCATTTTGATAGAATAATAAAATAATAGGAGAAGCCAGGAGAAGTTAAACCATGGAGGCATGAAATGCGATGATAAATAAATTTATGAAATACTTTTACTGTCCTATATGAATGGAAGAAAGAATATTGAAGTCAGATCATTTCACGTGGAGATGGATTGTATCATAAAAAACAGCGAAGAATAACAAATCAAACTAGACCGACCTAGTTGTTCAAAGGTTACTCAGGTGTGACCGTAGAGTTAATTTTCTTGAACGAGGTGGAGAAAATACCAACAGTAGATAAAAAAGAATGTATGTTCAAAACGAATGTTAAACGCGAATGAAGAATGATGAGTATGAACCGAAACATCCATTGGAGGAGAATTATTTCTAAGAGCAGGTGAAGTTTGAAGTCTATGGATGAAGTCATTTGAAAACACTCGAGAAACTTGGCAATAGTAATTGGACAAATTCAGAGGCATCGATTGTTAACTGAAGTTCATGATGAAATAAATTATTCAAGGAACAACTGGAGAAAAAGGACATGGATTAATAATGAAGAAAGGTTTTATCAACGGCATTGGCAAAGGTAATTAGTAATGGTTAGGTACATTGACTTACGGCTGGATAACTTGAAGAGCTGTTACCAGACAACATGCTTATTCGTCGCCTTTGGTATAATAGATCCCAATTAATGACGATTAATCTTTTCCACTTTTGTACAGTTGTGGCAATATTTCAATCACCAATACACCTAATTTAAAAAAAAAATCCTCATAAATCTGTTTTCCTTTGATCACAAAATTATCCAATAATGCTTCTTTATTTTTCTTTGAAAATGTCTAAAGGAAGTAACTCGGACAGCATCAATGGAAATAAAAGATGTAATCTCCATATAACTATTTCAAAGGATTAAGTTGTAAATGTTCTTAAAAAATATGTTTCCAAAGGAAACCTTGTGTCTGAGCGACCTTTACGAGAACTTCAGAATGTGGAGGGATGTATTTAAAATTCTCTGTTTCTGAAACATTTTTTAATATTATTCATAATTTCCTAAAGCAAATTCCTAAGCATTTTGCATCAAAATATATACGGCTTACCGAAAATATAGTGAACAGATTACATATGCTGCGTCAGCGTTTCCATTTTTGTCAAGTTGGGTAGTTAATTTCTTGAAGCATAATCCTAGCCATCGCCTAAAAACCACTGTCATCTAAAAGTATCATTTTGTACATTTTAAAGAGCACTATGTTGGAAAATCTCGTATTTTTTACCGGTATATTGCCGGTGTATATCACTGGCTATGACTGGCTCATTCATTTTTACTCGTGAAAATCCACGTTTGAAAACATTATCCAGAAAAGTCTCAATTTAGAGTATCAACAGTCTCATGGTTTCGAAGTTTTTACACTAGCTGAAATCATGATGCAAATTCATTTTCCATCGTTGGAGTTTGAGAAAATTGGCCAATGTTATTCATTAAAAAAGGATAGAAAAATCTAATTGAATAAAGTCAGCGTAGTAAACAATCAAATAAACTAAGAACATTTTTATATAATTCCTGGGAAATTGTGGAAACTCAACTATGGGGCTCATTCTTATTTCCTACTTAAAGACAGAAAAAATCTGCTACGATCCGCAACTCTTGGAAAATACGATCATCGTTGGGTGATGAAAGTGCTGGAACCCCAAAAGTTCGTCTCCTGCTAAGTTAGTAATTTTTCACGAGAGGTAAGTGTTGAGGAATAGCTATCCTATTCTCAACGATTATTTTTCAATGAATTCAATTTATTCTTGAAAGTACTCAAGTGGTCTTACTTTTTGGTCAGCAAAAGATTCCCATACGTATTTCTGGAGATAGCCTTTAATTAATCTCACTACTTGAAACCTACCTGCATCTGATATTTGTGTTCCCAAAATATATCCTAATAAATTAGATTTCATGAAATACGTACTTCAGACTATCTTCAATAAACACGTTCAAAATAAATTTAATTGTACAATCCCTCTTAGATTCTCTATTTCACCAGTCATATTCATAGTCCATTGCGTCATTTGAAAGGTAACAGGGTTACACAATGTTGCCTTGAAAACGGTGCAATAGATACGGAAAGGGATGTGTGAAATTAAGATCCTAAGTGGAATTGTACAAAGTGATTTCTTTTCATCATGCTGTATGTTGCAAAATTCCACTAAGTGCCGCCTGCAACCATAATTTAATATCTTTAGTAAGTTCGCATTCAGAAGTTTTGCAGGCCTTGAAATTGTTTGTGCGTCAAAAATGACCCAAGCAAAAATTACGCAGAAAGGCTCGACTTATTTCCCTACTTCACTGATAAAGCTATCGTGTCGCAGGAACGGCATCAAACAGTGGTAATTATTTGTTAAATTTTAGCATTTGAATACACCTTTTTCTAAAATAACTTTTCCATTTCAGTGAAACATTTCGCAATATGAAAATTTACTCACTGTATAAATAGCGATGTTATACCCATCGCCTTGGCTTGTTTCTCTAAAGTTTTCGAATCAGTATTTGTTTGCCTGAGACAACTCTAGACCATCCCCAGAAAGACTCCGATAGGTATTAGGTTGTAACCAAAATTATTCCAAAAGTCAAAGAGGAGAGACCGGATGTGGTGGAAACTGATGCTTTGTCAATAAATAATCTACTCATCCGCTTGCAGCTTTTCGGCAACGCAGCTTTCTCGCAGACGCTCATAATCGTTAAACAAACATTCTCCCTATGGGGACACATACTCAAATATTATAATAATTATTGCTCTGCTGTATAAGTCAGTTAAGCATGGGCCTCAAAAAATAATTTTAGTACAGCAAGTTTTGCATTTTACTGCCCTTTGTATAACACATGTTGATTTTTTTAATTGTCGTGCTTCCTATGGGGGAATGTCGTGCTTCCCCCTCATTTCAATTTGAATGCAAATGTTTCGTACTTCTCTTCTGCCTTTTAAATATTTTCCATATAATCAAGACCTCTTGAACTCCATTGCCTATTTTTATCTATTTCACCCATATTATCCATCTATCTTCTAATTTAAGTTTAAAGAGTTAAATACTTTTTGATTCTTAAGCGTTATGCGACTTTTGAACAGCTCATATTAGTGCCCAGGTTGATCTGTAATGTTGCTTCTGTAACAGGCCCCAGCGCAATCCAAATTCATATTTTTTAGTACTGCGTACACCTATGGAAGAGGAAATACCTTGTATCAAGGCTAATATCAGTTCTTCACAACTCCGGGCTGGGGTAAGCTATTCAGAAGTAAACCTGTTGTAACCACTTATTCTACAACTGATGAATAACCCCAGCAACTTTCCAGATTATTTCGACTACGCTGCTAAGTATGCAGCTTAAAATGAAACAGACATCACCACTTCAGAGGAAATCTGCAAGAAGACTTTGAGAAGCTGCGGAGGAAGAACAGCAAACTTCTCTCTTCGTTAGCATTTCTTCAGCGATGCAGGGATAACGGCACTATTCCAACATGTGTCTCCGTCAAACACCATCTGCAAACCAGAAAGACAAAGAAGATTCTTCGCCGGACCAGCCTTGCTCTCTTGCGAGAAAGAGTGGAACACATAGGATACGAGTTGGAACGGTGTTCTATCGAGCTCCACGCTCTTCATCTTGACCTTAGTTCCACCATGAAACCAGCAACGAGTCAATCAACAAAACTCCTGTCAAAGAGACTAAGCTATGTAATACGGACCAAAAACAGACTTCAGACCTGAAGACGCCAGCAGGATGGCTGGAGAAACTGTTGTCGAGCATAGACATCACGCGGAGGAACGCCCGAACGCTGCTTTGCTAATTAAACCCCGCGGAAACCTTCGTATCAACATTATGCAGCCTTAATGTTCAATTTTCTTCAATGAATACTTTCCCATCTTTCAACATTATTTTTTACCATCGCTTTTAAAATTAATTTAAAAGACCCGAGTAGCAAGATCTATTAGCAAACATATTAGGGACTTCCTTGAGGGTTTCGGGTTACCAATGGCATATTCTGCTGGACACTCCTGCGTTTATTCATGGTCATTAAATTGGCCAATGACTAATTGAATTTTAAATAGATTGGTCAGACTTCAACCACTGTCACTGGGTATAACTTTGGATTTAAGGAAATATTGCCCTCTATTCAGATTTATCTCCAATCTATACGGACGGATCAAATTCATCAGAGTCTGTGTACCTACTACTTTCGTCCATCGAGGAATCGTGAAGACTAAACCTTCAATAAACGTGTGAGCTCAGCTTTAAGTATGGTGTAAGCAGTTGAAATGTTCGGTATATAACCCGCCCTTAAGAGTATATCTCGTCGGTATTGAAAATTTCCTCATCTGAAAGATCATCCACGAACATCATTCTTCAAGAATGCACACATTTGTCACTAGAGCAACTTATAATCGAACGCTTTGCCTACTTATTGCACATTGCGTTCATGGAAATGAAACACATGCGCTAGTTCGTTATTTGGATGCAATTCTTTGACGAATACGTAAATATTTATCATGGTTTGAGGTGATAAGGGTAAAGGATAAACGCAATTCCAGGAGAAATTGCAATCACTGACGACCATGTACGATGTGCGGCATGGACACTATGATCGCAAATGATTATATTTTCTTGTGGAACGGCAGTGTTTCCATTACCCTTATAACGAAGGTAGCCTGAGACTGTCACCTTCATTGATTAAGTTCATTACGCCTTTGGACCCATGGAGATATTTTTCTTGGCTACACTAAGTTCCTGACCACCGAGCAGAGTTTAGTACGTTGAGAGTAAGTGGTCTTAGGCCCTTTGGGAGCAAAAGTATTTATTGCAGAAAAATATTTTTTTGGATTAAAGTTTCTCACATTTTAAACCATACCGAAAAAAATCCAAAAATAATATTCAGTTCGCCGCGGCGGTTCAAAAAACAATAGGAAAACCTGATTTCATGTTTTACATTTTTAATCTTTACATTTTTCGCGGATGTAACTTAAGGTAAGGAATTAAAGCAGGTAAATAAACTTCACGTTAAAAACCATTCACAAGCAACATAGGTACCTACCTATTGGCTGCCAAAATAACCGTATATTTTTTTGTGCAATTTTCAAGATCCCTGTTTATTTTTGCCGGCACGGTAGAAAGGGAAAATATTACTAGATGTTAACCAGGAAATGCTTGCAGTGAGCTGAGAATCGACTGAAATCTAATCCTACTAAAAACAATCAAGGTTAATAATTATGACACTGCTGCGGCTAAATTGCATTTTCCAATGTCTGCAATGGTTGAGTGCCTATTCATTATGAAATGTCCAATAAATATCTTCCTTTCTTGACTAAAATTGTCATTTACTTGAGGTCATCGTAGCTCGGGGAACCTTGATATAGTAAGATGGTAAAAGATTCTCTAAACACTGATTTTCTTTCGAGTCGCTAAGAAATACCATCTCTTCAATGAGATCTGCATCATCAACAGGACTGCACGAGTGCTTAGAAGGAAACAGCTAACGCTCAATGAAGATTTAAATTCTTAGAATGCATTTCAACACGAGGGTTTTTAATGTCAAGGCCATCATTCTCAATCAGTTTTGTCCGGTGTTTTAGGAGCGGAATGGATCAAATTAAGTTTGTCCATCTTGCCCTTTAGTTGTCAAGGATGTAGAAATAACTTCGGAAAATCTATCTCAATGCCATTTACGAAGGCTACGCGGGGTATTTCCTGCGTCTTAATTCCAACCATCCTATTCATTCCAAATTAGATCCTCCTCAGAAAGATGATAAAATTATCCACTTGCTTATCAACTGCTCATCTAGGGACCGTACCGGGCCTTGAAAATGCAGTGGTCATACAATCATCAAATCTTTTTATGCATTACATAATAGCCCAAAACCATGCATGCAGGATTTAGGAATTGTCTCTAACAGTCGATGATTCTATTTAAGTCAATCTGGAAATCATAATGTTAACCAAATATTGTAAAATAAAATATTTAAGCATTCTTGGCGATGGGCTAATATTTTTCAGGCCGACCCCCGAAATAAATAAGAAAAAGAAATCGAAAAATAAATACATGTTGAGGAAGACTTGGAGCAAATGTGCGTAAACTACACTTTTAAGCAATCAAATTCACTATAAATGATAGGAAATAAATTTTGTTGACACTGGAATTAGAATTAACCTCGCTAATTCTATTTTTGGGAGGTTTACGAAAAATTTGTGCTGACATTTTGTCAGTCGCCGAGTTCTACATAAATAGCAGACACATTAAATAATTGGAACAAATATACACAGTAAAGAAAAAGGGAAAAAATGGATTTCACATTTCATGGATTGCTTTTCAGGTAGAAATTTACTACAGTGTAGTGGCAGTGGACGATGCCAGGAGAGGTTCAAAACTTTTACGGTGGTTCACCCCTCAAGTCAAGCTATTTGGAAAATTCGGAAAATAGTAAGCAGTATCTTTACTGTACGTTTTATCCAGCACTAATATCAAAAGTACCTTTTCCCGTGCTATTTTTGGCATAATTCATCCTTGGGTGGAGATGAGGGGGCTTTTTAATTAAAAATGTTTATAAGAAGGGAACATTCCCGAGAAATCGAATAAAAATAAAACATGGGAAACTTAACACCTTATTTTTGTAAATATTTGCAAAATAATGCCGCAATTGTAGTCAAAATGCGTTAATTCCATACAAATGTGACTGCAATTGGCTCCAAAGGCAGCAAAAAAGTGTTAATTAAAAACTATATTCGTGGAATAATCTGCATACCTTGTACCTTCATTTTTGTTTTTTCTATGTAACGAATGTCATTAGCGAAAGCAGGATTTTTTAAACAAAGCTAACAAAAATGTGGAATTAACTGTTTGTTTGGACTGACACAGTCGCGGTGGAACCACCTTAAGTTAATGCTAAGAAATCCTATTTCAGTTTGAAAAGTCCAATTGGGTATGTACGTAAAATTCTAATTCGGTTGAACATTTCTCCAGTGCATTTTCCAAAACGGTTTATGGAAATGGTTCTTGCTAACCAAAACATAAGGTCACTTAAAACCTTCAATTTTTCTTGCAAATATATTTTTAATTTAAAACATTTTGATTTTTGACCTCATTGTTATCACAAAAGAGCTCAAATGCGGGAGTGATAACTTCGATTTCCATTATTTTCAGGTTTTGGCGATTATTTACATTAACATTAAATATATATTTGATAAAAATATTCTACTTTGCATTGTTTATTCAGGTTTAGACTGCAATTCTGCATTTTTTTCACGGGTTTAATGTATGTTTTTACCCCTCAAAGGAAGTAAGGCTATAACATCATAATGGCAATTGTTAAAGAAATTTTTTTAAAGAAAAGATAAACTTAATTTATTTTTTTTCGACTCATACAACTAGATATACATTTTTTGAGCAATGTTTCTGAAAATAAATGAATTAGTATGGCATATTAGTGGTAATTTATGTAGACTCTCGGGGTAATACAAATTTACGTTTTCATGAAAAAATATTGAATGAGTTTCAAAGAACCTTTATCTTCAATTTATCAAATAATTTACAAGTTTGTTTGTTCATCAACACAGCAGATAAATTTAGCGTTTTAATGGTGGATATCATGGTTGGTAATTACATGGCATACGGGCACGAAGTTCTGAGTACTTCTTTTAGGTAGCTATACGTTCAACCTATTTCATTCATTTGATTGACTGCCGCCATTATAACCAATCAGTGCTCAATTGATAACTTGAATGTGCCCCCCTCATCGGATTAAATGAAGTTTCCCGCTTACTCTCCATATCTTCCAGTAGGATTTAATTATAAGTGTGCATCGATGTTTGCACCACACAATGTCCAATAGTTCTCATATTGAAAATGAACCTGGTCTTTTACTAAATTCACATGTGATACTATCTTGTCTCCTTTTCATGTAGATACTAGAAGGAAAGTTTCGTATTCAAAAGGAAAGAAAAATACATAATTGCATTCATCCAAATTTAAGTTTTATTTTTCCAACCAAGGTTTCGATGAGTAGCTATTAAAAGACGAACCCTTGAAAATGAGGGCTACCCGTCGAAACTTAGGCCGGTAAAATACGTAGCACACGTGTGAATAAATACGATTGATAATAATTCCTTTCCTTTTATTGCGAAGATAAAAATATTTTACAGGGTTAAGCCTGACACTATTTGTTTTATTCGTGAAAATTTCGTGTTTACAAAAGGCGTTGAATGTCAGTACATTGAATATAAGCAATAACTCATGTAATACAACCACGCCGTCGCTAATAATAACTGCTAATACTTCAACAGCATTCGATCTCTGACGTTGGGCCGAGCACTTATTCTGTTGTCATCTGCACTTATGACAGCGGGGAGGGATTCTGTCCTTTGTGAACAGGTAAGAAGGAGTTAATGATGAATGCCCAATTCTCAATCGAGTCATTGCTACTTCCTCTCTCCTCCTACTTCTCGCCGATCTCGCATTCAAATCTCCGAACACGCAACGCATATCTGTGGAGCGTCCTTCCTTTCCATTTCTCCGCGAGGCAAGCCCCGGTCTCGGTTGATCTTCCTCTCTCCACCACCATTTCCACACGCTCCAGTGACTCGTGTCCCCTATAGGTCTCACCACCGGATGAGGGGAGCCCCTCCATCGCGTCCTTCGACCATCGCTCTTTGTTTACCACCTCCCTGACCGGGACGGCGAGGCGGAGGTCCAGCGCCTCGGAGTCCTTCCGCCTCTCTCTCTCAAGCCACGGAGGCTTCTCTCGATCGCCGCGGGGGCTGACGCATCCGGCACGGGGGAGGCGGGTTGGGGCAGAGAGCTGTCCTCTCGGGGATTCACCCCGCGGCGACAGTCACGCAAGGAGACGGAAAAGTCGTGCTTGGACTGACGTGTTAGTATCTCGGAACAGCAGATTCGAGAATACGGTGGTAGATGAGGAATGGAGGTGGGGGACAATGGAATATCACTGGCGCACGATCGATTGAAGGGAATCTAGGTGGATTCGTTATATAATTGTTTTAATTAAATGTAATGACTAAACCTAGCCCAGGAGACATATTGCTACTTAATCGATTTCAGCATATCTGCAGTCAACCGGATCCTCTCAACTTATGACTTGAAATATGAGTTACCTGCTGTCAAACCGTGTGTATAATTTTTAAACGGTGTAAACCTCCCCAATTTAGTTATAAACGCCCACCGAAACAAGTATTTTTTAGCTTTCATTATACGTGTGAATAAATATTCGTATTTAGCACACAATCCAGTAAGATAAGTTGACAAGACTGACTATTTACCAGAACTATCATTTTTAATTGCCTTTGAGCAAGTTTAGAATATGTAACAACTTCCTCGTATATTCCCAGTTTTATCTGGTAAAATTTCCGTTTCTGAGCATTCCTTGGATTGTTGTTATCCAACCGCCAGTCAGAAGATTCTAAGACCTGATTCTCATCCCTTGTCATCTATGCGTCTAATAGAAAACTTTTACAGTACCACTACGGACTTCACTATGCGAGTGTACATTGTCTGTCCACAAGCCTGGGGTTAAAAATATCAGTCAATATATATTATTAAGGCTCTCATCTCCAGTGTTGCACCAATAGCAATAATTTAGGGTAAATTAAAATTCCTATTCCATTCCGAAAAACCACGTCACATTCAAGGTTGTTACTCTAAAAGGTTCATTCAGTTAGATATTTTCGTCATTAATAAATTGTCCCCACACTGATTGGGCCCCAAATACTGAAGCATGATTGCAAAGTAATGCGGCATGGCCATATAAAATAAATATGCATTAAGATAAATTTTTACACATATATGAAAGGAGTGTGCTTGGTTTGGTTTGGGTATGTCGAGAGAATTGGAGAGTCTTATAAGGAAACAGATATAGATTGTAGATTGAATGGTGTGATAGGTAGACCGCGTAAGTAATGGGTGAATGTGGTAGAAGAGACGCGGGGATAGAGGATAAAGAAGAGGGATATTTCCAGTCTAAAGGATAGTAGCGCGTATGAGAAGCATTGAATGAGTGTAAGAGAAGCGAAAGTGGTTTGTAAGAATAGGGCACAATGGAGGAAATTAAAAAAAGGGAGTCAGTTTCCCATGGCTGTTAGCAATAACGAAATTCTTTGACATTGCAGGGACTTTGAAAGAGACTGGCATGATGGGTGTGTATAGGTACAAAAATATTTACCATGGCAATTTTAGCTATATAAGCGAGGTTCAACTAAGAATGGAAGTACCTAGTCTCTATCCAGAAAACCTCCAGCCCTTTATTTTAAGTATGGTGTAACAACAAATCAACAGATTTGTACTTCTTGGTAAAATGATATTCAATCCACTCACACCAAGGCCTTGGCTTGAAAACTATATTGCTGTAATACCTTCACTGAGAACAAAACATTAGACCTCTAAGTCTCATCGTTGCATGTTGTTTTTAAGTCGCAAATAACGCCCACGTGCAAAGTTACCTGTCATGCCGATAGATGACGCTGAACCATGAATTATATTAATGTCATCGTTTCCCGGAAGTATCATTGATTTCGCTCACTCCAAAGCACAGATTAGAATCATTCTCAAGGATGCAAATTACATAGGAAGATGAATTGCAACGGTTAAAGAGAATGTAACATAATGTGGGCGTGAAGACTGTGGCTTTCAAGGGAGAAGCAAGGTCTCTTCATGAACTTTGGACGCAGCGTCAACAGAGAGCATGAACTTCACTTCATCTTCTAGCCATAGGATGCTTAAAATGCTACGTTCTCAATCTTCTTTTACATTCTTAAAATATAGTATAAGCAATATTGGTATATTGCTCATTGATTGAAAAGTAGGAGCATAAGATAAATAATTTTGGGTACTTATATAATTAATGTTTTTAAATTCCGTCACGAAAAATGAAGTTATTGTAGCAGGACGAAAATAAATAGATTTGTGTACTGATGTTATCAGAAACATTCGAGCTACCAATTTGCTTTAGCTCTTTTGAAAATATACTACCATGGTCAATGCAACTACTTCATCCGTATTCATATGGTACTTCTATCGATTTAATTAATTTTCTAACAAAGAGAAAACTGATTAATATGAACGTGGATTACGCAATAAGTGATGATAAAAATCCAGGCGAATTTGATTTCATAGAATTGTGCCAGCAATATTTCACGTATAAAAATCCGATTAAATATCTCAAGTTGGCGATCTCCCTGATTCTCAAAAAGGCAAATGACAACAGAAACAGCTATTGAACATGAAAAGTGAGATTTGAGAGCGTCTTGCCTGCTGAAATTATCAGTAATCAAAGCCAATCTGGTAATGCTGGAACCGCACAATGCTGTATCCAGACAAGCTGACTCTGAATCACTCAAAAATTTTGAATCAATGCCACATTAGCAAAATAATCTAAGCGCACGACTTTCATTTTTTCATAAGTCAGTCGTCGTGGTTCTATCAATATCGTAGATTTTTACCTGCGAGAACACAATGGGCAAGATAGAGGATAAATATCTAACATATAATGCGGTCTTACCAAATTTTATAAGGTTATGTATCAACACAACTCAATCTTTGGCTCCACACCTTATAATGTCTGCAGATATACAAATAGTTTAAAATTAATATGAAACTAACTATAATTAACTTAATTTAAAAATTAACTACATGAAAATACAATTACGGACTAGGCAACAAGATATCATAAAATTATGGCATGATACAAGACACACATAGCATACAATTCGCATAGATAACATACATTTTCTTGATTTTCCATAGCAAATAAGTCTTTTTTTCATATTACATTAAATTTCTCACTCACTCACTCTCACAAAAATATTTATTTCACTAATATTTTTAAGGACTTTTACACTTTCAGGTAAACTATTAAGCAACAAAGATAGTTCATCATTTATCATATTTTACCCGTAATTATTATTATATCTCTGTACAAAATTTTTAGGACAATTTCTCTTACTCATTGAGTGTTTATTTTCTTCTTTTATTTTTTATTTATTTATTTATTTATCAAAACTCCAAAAACAGCATCTAAGACCTTTACATTGGGTTCAATATACAGAATAAATTAAAAAACAACAATAGTAGTAGAAACAAAACAGAAATATTCAAAATATAAGAAAGGCAAGAATGAGGCGAAGATGACATAAATGTTACGCATTATGTTTCACTTGGGAGAAAAAGACGTTGCGTGAGGAGAAAAGGTCAAGGGTGGGGTGACTATTAGTTAGGACATTGAAAGATGAAGGTAGGCGGTAGAAAGGCTTCTTACCTTATCATACCAAGGCATTATTTATTTAAGTAATTATTTACAATTATTACAAATTTATACAAGTCTGTATCATTAACTGTCACAATTTTAGCATATATTGCCCTAATATGCTGAGGTTGATGATTTTTTTATTTAAACTTTTAGCTCCAGTGTCATTGTGAAGTACATGTTCAGCTAAGATGATTTAAGAGATGTAATTTCAAGTTAGAATTTACGTATATCAGGAACTAAATTCGATTCAGATTCAGCAGTATTCGAGAAATTTCATTTAAAGGTAGAAAACCATGCTTAAAATGTCTCAAAATTCAAACAGGAATTATTAATCAAATATTTGTGTAGGTGAGTGATGCATTCAAAAGACATTCGTTTAGTTATCATGAATGAGTATGCTATTAGGGTGTAACACAACATAAATGCGTAATTGCAAAGGGTTCTAAGGATCAGATTTTTCATTTCAAACGGCCCTAGGGCATTAATGTTCCTTGCGCTACCATACGAGTTTCACGGAGGAACTACACTTGACATGCATCGATTAAACTGATACACCATGAAATGAACAAGTATGGAGGAAGGCAGGGGAGGAGAGTATCACGTTTGGGACTCCTCCCTGAAAATACTACCAGAAGTATAGGGACACATTGAGGCACAAGTATTTTAAATGCTCTTATGGTTTTATTAGTATGTAATATAATAGAGGGTAAGCTAGAAAGAGGGGACGTCGTGAAATTGAGACATAGTTCTGAATTCCAAATAAAGAGGGAAGTTTGATGGAAACATAACCAGGATTTTTGAGAGTTAGCGTTGAATAGGAATAAATATGTTGGACAGCATGGAAGAATTCTTCGGATAAATCGAGTGATGATGATTGATAATAGAAATCGTTCCACCGTGGCAGTGTTAGTCATAATAAATACTGAATCTCCCCTTTTCGGTTGTATGCAATGCATGTAAGTTTATGTATAATTTATGCAATGCATGATGTGTAATGAAAAGAAGGATAATTTTTATGTCAAACAATGGACAGGTTTGTCTGTTAGTCGCCAGAAAATAATCTAATCGACATTGAATGTATTTGAAGGTGTAACGACTTACGGTAAAGTTTTAAGAACCAGCTTGCATTAAATTAATAATTAAATTCCTATTTAAGGGAATAGAGAAAGTCTTTGTTATTTTTTATTGCTGGGTACAAACATATTTTGTCAAGAAGAAGTACCTAGCATGGGTAAACAAAGTTCTTCCGGTAGAAAACCATTACATAAGGAAATGATCAGCTTTGACGTGCGCACAAAGTCCCTAAAAACATAAACTACGCACGCTGGCCCAGAGGTTCAAATCGTCCGGGCAGCATTCCTTAGAGAGGAGCTTTTTATGATTTCAACAACAAATGCAAAATTCTTCGCCTGGGAAAACTAGTGGAGGAGAGTTTTCTCGCATACATTCTTTCTGCTAATTGCTTTCTAAGTTTCCTCCAGGGATGTGCATAACTCCCGTGTTATTCCCGCGCGAAAATACCCCAAGATTTACGTAAAATCTTGCTTTTCGCCACTTGTCCTTCAAAGAGTGGTTCAGGGCCACTGTGGGCATTCAAAAACAATAGAATGCTTGAAATGGTCCTACATTTCGAGAATTCTTGAGGCTAATGCCCAAATTAAATACGCTAAATAATTGAAACAAATTTTTGGATTAAAAATCGATGTTTTCACTGATAGTTTAAGTTGTACTCCCACGAATGTTTGCCAGTTATTCTAATAAACACTCAAAAGGCTAGAATATTTCTTAAAAGTATATTTATTTAAAGTTCTATTAATCAACTGCTCAAAAGCCATTGGATCAAGTCATCAAGCCAAATATAACTGACTCAGACTGGACATAGTAGGAGTTGTCAATATTAATAATTAATCGTAAATGAAAAGGAAAACTTTGTTATATTCCACCAATTTATTTTCAGGTAATACTAGTAGTACCTGAAAATAAATTGGTTGAATTGATAAAATGAACTTCCACAAGGTTGAGCCTGAGACGATGGAGATAATTATTAATAATTAAGTTATCAAGATATCAAGATCAAGAATAAGTTTAAAATAGATCATAACTATTAAATATCTAGCAGTTATAACTTCATAACTTTGTGTTGATGCCAAAATCGATCGGCCAGAGAAAGATTTCGAACTCGGAATTCCAATCAAAATGAGTTTTAGCAATCAATAGATCTAGCTGACGAGCTATCCACTTAATTTCCGAGGATTCCTTTTGAAGATGCAGAAATCATATTGTAATTGAAGTCTGATAACTACAAATGCGTTTATTAAAAGAAATGCACATTTTATTGTTATCACTATTGTCAATTTTACTTTCGTATTAACTAAATAATTAATTTAGTTCCATTCGATGGAAAAACGCTCTTCCAAAAGATAAAGCCAAGCTAACTAAAAACATTCTTTTCCCATAGGTATATTTGAAGTCTCTCTCAAAAAGGTAAAATAATTTTCATGATTTTCATGCACGTTGGGAATTTTATTTTTTCACAAATTTTGGCGATTTCGCAATTGATCTAGAATAGGTTAATAAAAATAGCCGTATTATTAATTGCCGGGAATCACACTCCAAAAGCCAATTAAGAACACTAGGATCATAATTAGAAGCAGAAAAAGATAAGTTGCCGTATCTAGCACTATTCAGGTTGCGAAAATGGGACATCGAGGGAATGTAAAAGAGAAAACTACCCAAGTCGTCATATAATAAGACCCATGAGGCTGTCAAATTGTGCGTAAAAAATATGTAAGCCTTTTACTTTATTGAATATTGTAAAACTATTCGTAGAATGATTTTACGCAGTGTGATCCACCATAACGATCTTTCAACTCGATTCGATTATATCATAATTCAAATTTACGCGGCCTTATGATTTAATTGAAGCCTTCAAGTTCCATAATTAGAATAAGACCGTGGAAATTAGCCGATGGTATTGTTAGTAGCATTAAAGCCAAAATGTAATTGACCATTTTCCGGATGTATGTGGCATTACGTTTCCTCAGAAAAGCCTTAAGGAGCTCATTTTGATTTGTTCGTGAAATTCTATTAAAAAGTCTCGCGAAACTGTATACATCTAATTTTAAATAAAAACCTCAATGTATGCTGCAACATGTTTCAGCAATAAGGCCTACAAGGTATCCAGAGCACCCTTCAATGAATTTACGGGTAAGTGCAAAAATCAGTCACTCAGCCTTTATTTCCAGCAATAGGTATAAAGTTTTGGTGGTGTTTTTTTGGAGTGTAACCACAGTCTATACAGTCGCGACAAGACGGACACAATTCTTGCAGCTAGCTGTTAGTAGCGCCCCAAGCGGCGAACGTGTATAACTACCGGAATGTGGGATGAGTACATACACTTGCGCGCACTGGAACTAGAACCTATTTTCTTCTTCGTGATGTAATGGTATTATTCCTTTTGTAGATAATATTTTATAATATCTCCCCTTTTAGGATTTAATTGCGTTAAAAGGAAACAGTGAGAATAAATCGCAGTTCCAGCGTATTAGAAACAACCGTTCAAACTCATCCTGTATTTCAATCTCGCGATACAATACTGTACTTAGGATGGCATACCGGCTTTTATTGAGACTGTGTGCTGTGTGCTGCGACTGCATACAGTGTTTTCACATTTAATTTGTATTAAATAATACTGCAGCAGAAATCGGAAATGGAATTCAGGAGTGTCGTTTTTTCCGATTCCCTACGTATCATTACAGGTTGGTCGGTGCTATTGATATTTTTGAAGCTCACAAAACGTGAGCGCTCTCTAATTCTTTTATTTTAACACGGTAATGTAATTTATTATGATCATTACCCGTGCATACGATGGGTCACCCATTGCCGTAGAAAAGATTGAAACGGGAAAAATGCCGCTTACTTGTGCACAAAATTAGTTGCTCTGTTCGGGGCATTTTGAAGACAGTCAGTTGATAAAAAGAGATTGATGCTAACCGCTGTCCTCATAATATTTGATATACCCAATAATCCGTCTCTAATAAGCTTTCAACGGAAGTTATCTGCCAGAAAGACAGTCTTCCCGAGAAAAAATTATAGATACCAATCTCCTCTTATATATAAAAAAAGTATCCTTCGATAGCTTTTTTTAGCGTTACTAACATGTTTCTTTTCACCCAGTTTCTGCCAATCATGGCAAACTTTGCTCTGATATACAGTTACAATAGGATCATCCAATGAGTGATTAATTTTTATTTGTATGTCTATAGTTCGAAACCAGGAAATTAAGAACTCACTAAAGAGAGTAAGAGATTAGATTTCTTGTTTGAGGAATAACATAACAGTTCTTCAAATTAAGAGTAGAATGAGATGTACTGGTGGTAGGTAAGAGATGGTCAGGGTAATTAAAGATGCAAGATATTTTGCGGAAGTGAAAGATATAGCCAAAAACTGTTTTAAACCTTTTGCCTGGAAATTAATAGGGAATATATTTCGTGGCCATGGATCTCATAAGTTCAGTGATACCAAATGTTTTTCACTGAGTCTCCTGTATCGCAGTCCTTAAGCACAGTCTAAACAAATAGTATAGACTGTGTATAACAATAAATAAAATTTTTACAATCCACAATTTTAGTCAATACAATTATGCACAAACCGGATTTCAATGCATGTGCATCATTATCAGGTGCTTATTTATTGTTATAAAATGGAATTCCACAAAGTTAAACCTGATCTTATTTATTTTATTAGTTTAGACTGTGCCTTAAGGTTACACATTTTTTCCAAACATTTTAATCTATCCTCTGTTTGTATGTAGCAACAGTAAGTTGAGGGAATAAATACCAAAAGTAGCCTGGATCTAAGAGTGTTTATGATTTTTAAAGAGAAGGCAAAGAACTTGAAATAGGACCAAAGGTTGGTTAGTTTGAGCATAGATAAAATAGCAGTTGTGAGGCATTTGTCGTACAATAATAGTGTAGATTATGTCTGTGGCTTAGAGGACTTGGGTTTCTTCAGAAGCAGTAACATAACAAGTCCAGCTCTACTGCTAATGATAAAGGGATTGTTTTATAACTTAAGAAAGCCTATAGGGTATCTATTTCTCCTGCCAGTCTGTAAAATACAAATGTTTTCAAAATTTATTCAAAACTACTCTTCAAATACTTTCTAAACCAGCGTTTACCGTGAAGACATGTGTGGCTGACCAGGGTTCAAACTTTGTTCTGATGCGTAAGTCAATAAAAATATCAACTGATTTATCTTAGATTTTTATTCAGGAAATTATACTATTTTTTAAATATTCCTCATTTTCTGAATAGTAACAGGAATGACCTATTTAAATATGATTGTTTCCATCTATTAAAAAGTGGAATTAGAGTTTTGATCTCTTTGGAGGTCGTTTGTGAATAGCTCTCCCTGGATTCTAAGAATACAGTCAGACTTGCCCATAGTTTATAAAAGCAGTAACTCCCCCTACTAACTCCCCGTCTTCTCCAAATGGAAGGCCAGTTCACCACATATACTACTTCATTCTACAGAAGTATCACCCATAAGAACTCTTATTTCTTGTGGATTAATGCCTGTTCAGTCACTGGAAACACCAAAATGTGTAAAAACGTTGATGATTTATCCAATATTTCCAACTCCCACGGCATTATTTCAGCTGCGACACTGATAGTTACTACCACAGATGAATATGAACACATTGAAGCCCTCGAGGCAATGAAAAATTGGCTGGGATCAATCAGGTTAATTGACCATTAAGGAAATGATAATAAGTACATACAAGGTAAAATTTGTTGAAGTTTGGCTTCTAAATATCAACTCTCTGCAAAATCTTTGGAAAGAGCTGAGAACCAAAGCACTTTAGAAAAATGTCAAGAAACAAGAAAAATGAAACGAGACTTTTTGGAGAATTTTTCTCTGTTGTCCGCTACAAGGCTACTCCTATGTCAATATTTGGTGTTTAAATCGTTTCTGAAGCCTAATTCTTCCTGCGGCAGTGAAGTATTCGATAGCCAGGAAGCAATCCTTGATAGCTTGAAAGAAGTGGTTGGTCAAAACATGATTTCTTGTGAATGATTTATGTTTTTGGGCTATTTTCTGAGAAAACTGCTATCCCTTCATTATTGTGAATGTAGGTACTTCCCCATGAAAATAGAAGATAATATATCCGAGGAAAAAATTTATTAACATATTTTAAAAACTTTCAAAGTAAATTTCCTCAGTCTTATATTGTGCAGTGAGGAACTGAATTCCTTTTTCGAGGAATGCTCATCAACATTGATAAGTAATACTCATTTTGTTGTTAATTAAAGCAAATAGGGCGTCTTATGGGAATGTTATTTGCGAATGAAACAAAATGCCCCTTCCAGAAAGATGCAGCTCACGTGAAACATTTGCTCAATAGAATCTTTGTAAGGACATGCATTTATTTTATATTTGAAATGAAAAAATCAGGGTCTCTCTAGCTACAAAAATCGAATGTACAAATAATACTTAAAGGTGAATAATACAGGTTACCGATTTGAATTAAATGTGTGAAAAAGTATATTTCCATAGATCCTTTTGTGTTTTTATTCCTCACAGCAAATACAAAAATGTAATAGTGACCTCAATAAATACCTGTACATGTGCTTCCTATTTTGTCTTTATGCCACTTAAAAAGTCAGAACAGACGTACGTTATGTCATAAGCCATATGTGCTAGACTGGGGTAACAAACTACTCTGTACATATTTCAAAAATTGAAGAAAGTTTTGCTCCTTTGAAATGTCTAACCATTGAACGGACCATTTATTCCGCGAACGATTGTGACACATCGGTGCTCTGAACGAGATTACGATAATTTAAAGAGGATGGAAAAGCCGTTAACATAAAGCATTACCCGCAAAAATCAAATGTTTAGAAGGCAATGCAATGTTGGCGAAAGTGAGCAAAAGTTAGCTTCATTTACACCGTAATGAAAGTAGTTATACACGTTCACCACTAGAGGCGCTTGCATCGGCGCGCTGCAAGTCTGTATAGGGAAAATTACATGGCATGACGCGACTGTATAGACTGTGGTGTAACGGAGTGTTTAAGGTCATTTAAAACACGTGCAAGACTACGTACTTCCAGTTTGAAATATGCGATGACGGATTAGTTTTCCTTCAGTGAATTGAAAACAACTCTTCAATAATATTTGCTCGCTCAGATTCGCCGAATCATTCGCCCAGTTAAAACAAAAGACAGAAATGACGAAATGGACGGCACTGCTGCGAATGAAATTCTAGAAATCATCCTTAACTATGCTGCGTACTCACTATTCCGTGTTGCGGACGATACATGTGGTCCGATAGTCAAGGGCGTGGATTGAATGTCGCATGGCCGGAAACCTCCGAAGGGCCGGATACATTACAGAGCATTCTTTTCTGGAGCTTTGCGGAAGCCACTCATGATTGTTTACCACTTTTAAATCTATATCTAAATAAATAACTAGGTGGCGACGATACACAACAACGAGGTGATGATAATCGACGATTGAATAGTATCCTTATTTTCTTCCTTTATTGTTAACATCGCAAAAGGTCCCATCAAATTGATAGCCATGATTATTATAGTTTTCCATGTAGATAAAATACATTTTACTTTCGTGGCGATACGAAGGAAACCGGTGTACTTGAAAAGACAGAGATTTTTAAAAAGATATGGAAAAAGTAGGAAAAATTAAGGAAATGAAGAAAATGGCTACTTGACACTATACAATTTTGAAATTAAACACACTGTAACTGATGTCATATTTTTTCTTTGCATTGAAATGCATTTTTTTTAGTTGTAGTAAACATTTTACTTTCGGTTTCTGCTGAAAGGTTCATTAGGACTTGGTGCGACTATGGTGATAATTTTTATTGAACATAAAATAATATGCATGAAAACATTCGTGTGGAACATGTCATTCTATGGATTGGATACATAGACCACTGGAAAAATAGATCCGAATAGGTTAGTATCATTTGAAACATGGCGCTAGGAGCAGATGCTGAAGAACAAGTGGACGGATAAAATAAGAAATGAACAAGTACACAAAAGACTAAAATAGTAAAAGATCATTTGGAACGCTATGCAGACAAGATGACTCAAATGGATTGGACACACACTGATGTACAATAGGTTTGTGTTGGAATTGGAAGATAAATGTAGGTAAATTGTCCCAACAGGAAGGCCAAGGTATACATACATATAAATAACTAATGGAGAGTTAAGTATATAAAAAGAACTACCAGGGGGTGAGGTTACTATCATTATAGAAAGGGCTGCGGTCAACCAATCGCAGGATTGAACGACCAATGGCAAAAACATTTTAATATTTTATCAACAGTGAATATAAAAGCTACTTTCTTCACATTATTTCATTCATTCATACCAATTTTCTTGCTCCATTTTCATCCGAAAGAGTGTTCTAGATGCATATGATGTTATGATTCAATGTAAATAACAATTGTGATGGTGTAACTTATACATGTGTATAAAACTTAAATTCAGTGTGTTTAGATGCTCTGCACTTCCAAACATGTTGACGGATTCAAACAAAAATGGACACACATGCTCCTTAGAACTAGAAAGTGTTAATGGCTTACATTATAAAGGCACCTAAGGATCCCAGTGGTCCATATGTGGTCTTTTTTAAATCCTGTTGAAGGTTGGCTAATAGTAAAAAATGTTTCTTAAACAGTTGACTGTTGTCATGATCATTTGCTGGTAATGTTTGTAATTCTAAGTAAATGACAACCGTATCTATTGTAAAAAATATAACTATATAATAAAGTTTCCACTGGAACTGACATAAAACACTCTGCTTAATATACAGAATAAATCAACGTTTACTTCCATTAGCATCGGTTCGGTGCAGATTTTTCTATTTTTTTATTACCTGCATACATGATATAGACTTCAATTTTTTAGTATCGGACGACAGCAAGAATAATGGTTTTAATTCTTACATTTGATTTTCTTATTCGCTTGGTTTTTGTCCTGAATTTGAGTTTTCGTCCTAATATCATCAATTTTGGCTCTATTTCCACTTTATAAATATTGATTTAATTGGTATACGCTGCATATGCTCCAAATGGGAACTTATGCCCTAAGAACTTATGGTTCAGGTTAAATAATTAATAGAATTAGCGAAAATAAAATTGTCAGTGACAAGCTTCATTTCGTAGAAGTTTTTATGTTTGTTTTCAAGATAAAGTAAATTACTTTGCACTTTTCTCCAATATTTTTATTTGTTTGACGCGTTTCACCTCCTTCCTGCCTCTACAACCCTTGATCTTCGTACCTTTCTCAACCCTGCCCCATTATTAGTATTCTCCTCCTCCCCCGTAACTACAATAACAATAATGGTTATTGTAGTTACGTGGAGTATTGTGGAAAAGTACAAAGTCCTATACATTATCATGAATACAAATACTCTTTACGGAATTACAGCAAGATTTTATTAGTTGAGCTGTTTTTCACCCTTAGCCTCTTCAGAAGTGGTAAATAACTTCTACACGGTAGGTATATGAATTTTAAATGTCACATTGGAAGGATTATTTTAAGCCAATGCAATTATTTGATTTCCTTCTTCCTCCCGTTAAATTTCGACGGTCACCAGCTTTTAATTAGTTATAAAAAACAAGCATCGCAAAGAAATTTTTCCGATGGTATGTGTAATATCCACAGGGATTATTTGGTGGCTCCTCCTATAGGGGTAACGCCTTACCGCAGGCGTCGCGTCGCCTAGGGACTTGGAAATCCATCGGTTTCCTCCGCTCTTTCCCCCCTTATCGGCAAGGCCGCTGGCGTAAGAAGTGCTCGTCCCTCGGATGGCTCGATACGTCGTGGAAGAAAGCGAAGGCGACAAAGGCACTCGTGCCGCGGAGGAACTTGCGTGGAGGAGGCAGAGGATGAGGAGGGGAAATGGATGGACAGACCACGACAAATAGAGGGATAGAAAGACGTTGGCTGGGGGAGGGGGGCGGCGAAAGAGGGAGGGATGCGTGAGTGGGAGAGAGAGTAAAAGGAAGGACGAGGTGTTGACGAGTCGCGCGTTGTGTAGTCAGTCTTCCTCTGTTGGCCGCCGAGAAACCACACTTATTCTTCTCCCCACTCGACACCTCACTCTCGACACCTCTCCAGCCGTTTCCGGTGTTGTTCCCGTCTCGATCGGCGATTAACCCCGGTCAAACTTTTCGGCGATCGACGGACGGAAGTGGTGCTAACAGGAGAGGTCGAAGGCCTTACGAAGAGGAAGGAGCTCTCGGCGAGGAAGCTTCCAAGGCGGACCAGATCCTTCGGTGAGTCATCGGAAGAGATTCTCGGCGCCAGGATAATCACACAGGATTTGGGAAAGACCAGGTGGGTGTGTTATGATGAAAACCGTAGTACTCACAGATTTTTTCATATTTTTTATTTTTTCAAAAGCAAGATTTTATGCCAAAAATTATTTATTGGCCCTGTGCAAGTGAAATCTAATTTTATAGTTTTTATCAATGGTGACTAAACATAATTTGAAACCATTTTTGCGGAGTTTCAGTAGCTCGCCGGCTGTTCATTTAACTATTGGTCCAGTTTAAGTACTTTGGTTTTCATCAATGGTGGCTTACCTGATTTTTCACAAATGCTGCGGGATTTTATCCGGCAACTCGAAGCGATAGCAGCCGTGTATATAAATCAGCCATAAAATATCTCGAAGTTCACATTAAACAATCCATGAAATGTGTTGAGGCCGAGCATCATAATCTGGAGTACGCGTTTTCAGTATTGTTTTAGAATTATGTGCAAAGCAGAATGAATATCTGGTTTCGGACCACAAAGCTGACTGATTTTTGTTCGGCTACCGGCTCTTCATCGTACATCACATGATGAAGTTTGGTTCAGGTTCCATTCTCTGGGCCTGTGTAAGACCGCGAAACCGATTTTCTCACCACATTTCAGTTTTGCATCGATCCCGGCCTATTTATTAGCTCTCAACTTGTAAGCACTCTAACGACTGAAATATTTCAATACAGGATTAGCTGCCTTCCTCAAAAGTGAGAGAAGTCGTGATCGATAATGGAAAACCTCCTCCGTTAATGCTACTTGAAAATAATGACATAAGGCATGCACCTTATCTTTTGCTTGGTACCATTAGCCTGCATATACTTACTTTACTTCAATTAAGTATGTCAGTACCTACGATGCTGTTAATCTATTGCAATACCAAAAATTTGATGATATTAGGAGAAAAATACAGGAGAGCCTCACATTTATTGGCACATGCAGCATGTGAGAACAAGACAGCATTAATAGGGTTACACTGTCCTTAGCTCTCAGGATAAACGAGAAGTCACAATTAAGAAACTGTGTACAATTACTGATGAGCTAACAATGTGAACCCAGCTCACACACTAGCAAACAGTCATTTACAGCATTTAGAACCTAATTTTCAATAACGTTTGTTAGATTCTTAATCCTCCTGACTTAAGAGGCCAACCAATAATAGAGTGGATAAGAATAGAGTAGGAACATAGTGCGTACATTTTTCGTATATTTTCAGTTTGTACACTCGGGCATACGCTTAATTGTTGGATTTACTTCTTAAATTCCATTGCGCGTTTAGCCTCGCTTAAACATACGCTCTTCCAAAAAGCAAAAAAATCGAGTCCAGAAGGGCGTGTTTTGCAATCAATGTAGCATAATTAACGAAAATGGTGGTTTCGGGCGTAACTTGGTGGGATTTGCTTAAAATTTTGAATAAAATGGTAAAGCATTGTTATTTCCACGTAAATTTAATATAGTACGACCATGCTTTCAACTTTACGTCATCTTCAGGTAGCCTGAAGATCTCCTGATGAAGAATATCTGAAGATGACGTATAGTCGAAACCACGGTCGTACTATATTACATTAATGTGAAAAAAATAAAGTTTTACCTATTTATTCATAATGATAATTATCGAAGCTGATCTTCCAGGGGCCCCTCCCTGAGCAATTTCTTAGAAAACTATAATTGAATTCCACAAAGAAAGGATTGGATTCGTTGGAGGGGTTTAGGTTTTTGCTTTTAATTAATTTACATGCACTCATGACATAGACTTAAAACTTTTAGTAACGGAAGACATTAAAATTAAATTTTAAATTCTTGTACTCCATTTATTTCATTTGCAATGTTCTCTCTTAAAGTTTTAAGTTTTGGACAAAAATTGTAAATATTGGTACTCTTTCATCCAAAGGAATTTTAAATTACTTGGCAACCACAGCATATGATTTAAATGGAAAATTTGGCCATACTTTGATTAACATGAAATAATTACAGGAAGATTTTAGTTGGGCATACGCTTAATTGTTGGATTTACTTCTTAAATTCCATTGCGCGTTTAGCCTCGCTTAAACATACGCTCTTCCAAAAAGCAAAAAAATCGAGTCCAGAAGGGCGTGTTTTGCAATCAATGTAGCATAATTAACGAAAATGTATTTTACCCCCCCCCCAAATCTCCAAGTATGGTTAATGACTATTACGTAGTAAAACCATTTCTAATGCCACACGGGGAGGATTCTTTTTATCCAATACAACAATTTTATTTTTCCTTCTTCCCGTAAAAATTCAACTTGCACTACCTACTAAATCTGTAAAATGAATCTGCATCTATAAGAACACCATTAACCGACGCTTCATGCTCATACATTCAAAATATTGGTATCATTTATAAAATAAATGTTGTGGATATTCGCCTATATTTCACTGTCACTCAGAAAATAACGCTGGGAAATGAATAAACCCCAGACGACTTATGGTTTGATATGTTCTCTAGCGTTGTTTTTGGTGATGGTATAGGCTAACAGTTACGCAAGGAATAATATACGCACAAAATGTTTTTGACACGAAATTTCCCAACACTTCCATCACACTCTTTAAGAATCATGAAACAGTATACGTCGAAATTGCCATGAGAAAAATTCGGCCTGGAATAACAAAAAGATGGAAAATTCGCGAATCGAACCACGGAACTTTGGCTTTCAGGGCCAATGCACAGACCACTATGCTACCCAGGCTTCCCACTCGTGGTCAAAGGTCTGTGGTTCGATTCCCGGTCAAGGCCGATTTTTCTCTCGTGGAAATAGCTACGTATTTCTTTGCCGTATTTGTGGCAGTTAAGAATACCTTCATATGAAATATTAAAGTTAAAATCCCATGGCAAATTAACAGAGCAAAAAGTTAATTTTAGCAATAGCTAACTAATAAATCACTCACTCAGTGATTCAACCCGAAGGTTGGTTTGGATAGTTGAGGGTAGAGCTCAACCCGGACTCAGCCACAGTCTTGTGAACTTCACATATTCAGGGTAGGGGGGCCAGTTCCGTATTTGAACCCAGGACCCTCCGATCAGTAGCCAAGCGCTCTACCCACTAGGCCACCACGCTCCCCCTAATAATAACTAATAAATAACAATAAATAATAACTAATAAATTATAAAGTTAATTTAGCCAGAAATATTTTTTATGAACTGATAGTTTGGCTGTAAGATATTTTTATGCATTTAATTCAATTAAAAAAATAATAAAATTTGCCTGAGCGTAAAGCGATGCAAATCAGCTAGATGAAGATATTCATTGAAATAGCTATGTAGATGGGAATCATATTATATATTACTTAAACACGCGAGGGTTAATTTGTGGTGCAGAGTTCGTTAAGCAAGCAAACAAAAGACAAATGTGGGCTCAGACTCAGGGTTTAGGCCACCAATACATAATTCCAATGCTTTTAGGCCCGGGTTTGTAACCCAATTTACTAAATATAGTTACCTTTATAAAAAAACCAGATGCGCATATTAAACGGTACCAGGAAGTATTCGTGTGGGGGTTGGTACTCGATGTTTCGAGCACATGGGCGATGGGAAAAGCAGATCAGAGAAGTTTAGAAGCTTTCAAAACCTGGTGCTGGATGAGGATTCTGGAAATCAATTGTACGGATAAAATAAGAAATGAAGAAGTCGGTATACAGAAGAGTAGAGGAGGAAAGGACCATGTGGAACACTATACTAAAAAGAAGAACCAGATGGATGTATCACACTCGGAGACAAAATCGGCGTGTGTGGAATATGAATGAAGGAAAAATAGAGGGAAAATCCCCAAGAGGAAGGCCAAGGGAGGAATACATAGACCCAAAAAAGAGGAAAGTACTCAAAAATAACTACCTGGGAGTAAGGGAGCTAGCATTAGATGCGGAAGGATGAAGGGCTGTAGTCAACCAATTACAGGATTGAACGATCAATGAATAAATGATGAGTTCACAGAAGTTATAGGAATTCCGATTAAAAAGTTACTTCTCACTTATCAATGAAGCGCCTTGCTAGTACCTACAAATGATCGTTCACACGCAGAAAATGATGCTCAAGTAATTATTCCGACCTCTTTAATGGATTTCTATCTGAGATCTTTTAAAAGCCGAGACTAGCACGGCTGATGGCACCTACCGAAGAAATCCTGCGCGGTTATGTAGAAAGCGTCTAATGCGTGGCTGCAGACTATTATGACAAGTCTTGCTCATCAGAGGATCTCCTACTACGGTTCTTACGCAATGAAGTCACACCCACCCCAGGAACCCGAAGAGTTTGTGCGTGATTTAATGGTTGTCAAATATTCACAGTTAGTTACTTACCAAGAACAAACTTTCTTGCTTTGTAAATTTATCTAAAATCATTTTTCCGATTTTCATTAAGTCATACTTTCTCTGCTCTTAATCATTGTTTTGATGTGAAGATCTGCTTTCTGCTTATGATCAAGTTATTGCCTTTTGCTCACATACCAGAAGGCCAAATAAATATTTGAAAATGCGTCTGCTGATGCATCTCAATCCGATGTATAACTTAAATGCTAAGCATTTTATTCTCATCATTATCACTTCCAAAATTAAATTCTATTCAATGTTTGTCTTGATCATGCAAAACATTCAACAGGAATTTTTCTCTGCAAAGCAGAAATTTACACGCATATCCAGACCTGAGTGAACAAATCCTGACTGCTGCTTTCAAAATAATACCCGAGTTTCAATGATTCTGCTTTACCTCAGATTCAGCGGTGAAATTTAATTTTTGGAATACCTAATTTGTAGCGGTATCCCCATCTTATATTTACTCTTGACTGGAACCGAGCTCTAGGAGTATGACGAAAGTAGAATCAAGTACCTGATGATGATGCAAAAGCATTTAAATCCGGATTTAGCATACATGCTTTGACCAAATATTGTGGATTGTAAAAGTTTGATTTTCGTTATATAAAATGGAATTCCACCAAGTCCAACCGTTTCTAATTTCTTTTAGAACCCTCCGTAGTTTTCTGCTGCGATAAATATTTAATGATACCGGTTTCGATGTTTTACATCATTATCGTGGATTGATGATGATGAAAAACATCGATACCGGTCGTAATAAATATTTATCAGTGGAAAACTATGGAGAGTTCTTGTTCTGTCATGTACATGTTCCACCGCAATAGTCATGAGACAAAAATAATTAATTCTAGGTACATGACTTATATAGTAATGTAACATTAAATAATGGCATTTCCCCCACATTGATAACTCCCAACATGTTAAGCAAGACATTCAAGACAAGGGATCAAGAAAGTTCTTGTAAGTGTCTCTAAGGGTCGAACACCTATTTTCCTACAGTTATTCATACCCTTTTTTGGCGGACGTAATTGAACATCACTTGAAGCTCAACGATACATAACCGCTTCTTTTAGCACTATTGCCTTTGAGTCGATTCAATGGCCAATTTCATTCTTGGAGCAACTTAAAGTCTCGTCTCCATTGTTCTGAAGTCAAGCTAGACGATCCACGTCTTCGATTTTACGCCACAAACTGACGTAGTATGTTTCCTCTGAGCGTTCGAAGTTAGAAAGCGTAACCTTGAACGTGCTAGTCGTCAAACGACTTTGCCTCGGAATTTCGGCTGCATTAGTAACATATCCTCCCAATACACCATCAACACGTGTTCCGAAGGTCCATTTCAATTTCATCATCAAATTCAGAAGAAAAACTGGCCATAAAATCACATTTTCCATGATTTCTCAACACTTATAAGCAAATTCGTGTTTCCAAAGTTATCACGCACCTCATTGAGCACCACAGGATCTAAAATCTGCATATCCTATCATTGCGATTTAAGCTAAATATTATGAACCACATAATTTTGCTGAGAACAAGAACGGTGCAAGTCAAAAATGTAATTTTTCGGGGAATGAGGATCAGTAAAATAAATTATAATAAATACTAAGTTCTGCTTTGTATTGGAAAAGTACTGAAGCTAGACTCACGACACTCATGCACAATACATAGTACAGAAAGGGGAACGCTTCAGTGCAGCGAACAAAAATACTGCTAGAAGATGACTTATACCACTTGGCTCTCAACGGCGCATATTTCTGCTACTTACTTCAGTGGAATATATGTATAGTTGGAATAGCTATTCTATGTGCACCTATAGTGATGAGGAAGCAAGTTAATGAATGACAGTGGAATATTATCCAAATAATTGCGTCCAGATAAATTGGATACAATAGTAAAGTGTGACTATTACAGTACAAATTAACGACTATATATTATGTCAAACAAGGGATACACAAAATGTAACCTGAAGAACCTGGTATAAGCATTGTAATCTCGAGTGAAGCGAACCTTTTATTTTCCACTTCATAATGCTAATCATTTCTGGGAGTGTTTAACATGTTTTCGTTCGACATTAGCAAAATTACGAAGCACCACTGGGCGTGAGGACCGTTTTGGATCCCTGTGATAACTCAGTAAATTAATACAATGAGACGCAGATTTCTCTCTTAAAATATCTGAGGAGAAATGGCTTTCACTTTTCTCTCTCTCCTCACAGAAGTTCCATTCATAAAAACCACTTCCGAGAACCACGGTCTTTTCGGGAGACAGCAACGATTACGAATGAGCAGGAAAGGTGGTGTCCATGACCCAGATTCCAGCGGCGGCCGGTGAAACTCTTATCTAATTCGTCCACTCTTTATTCGATGCGCTGCTTCATTCTCAGAGCCCGGATGGAGTGATGCAAGGAACTGGACACCAAATATCGCTCCGCTAGACACTGCTGCCGCAGAAGAAAATGCGTGCAACGGATATCCTCCTACTAATCTATCCTTCTCTTCGGTAAGGACGAGGTGACAGTAGCCAGATACAAAAGACGAGAATATTCTCCGAAATTGCATGGGCCCTTGCTCTATGAGTCCAAAAAAATAATATTGAGTGTACGTGCCTACTATCCCATATATGAGCGATTGATCCGATTCAGGTACCGTTGGCGGTGGGGTTAAGCGGTGGGGCACCTGCTAATCCGATATCGCTTCGCTAGACACTGCTGCCGCAGAAGAAAATGCGTGCAACGGATACCCTCCTACTAATCTATCCTTCTCTTCGGTAAGGACGAGGTGACAGTAGCCAGATACAAAAGACGAGAATATTCTCCGAAATTGCATGGGCCCTTGCTCTATGAGTCCCAAAAAAATAATAATGAGTGTACGTGCCTACTATCCCATATATGAGCGATTGATCCGATTCAGGTACCGTTGGTGGTGGGGTTAAGTGGTGGGGCACCTGCTAATCCGATATCGCTCCGCTAGACACTGCTGCCGCAGAAGAAAATGCGTGCAACGGATACCCTCCTACTAATCTATCCTTCTCTTCGGTAAGGACGAGGTGACAGTAGCCAGATACAAAAGACGAGAATATTCTCCGAAATTGCATGGGCCCTTGCTCTATGAGTCCCAAAAAAATAATATTGAGTGTACGTGCCTACTATCCCATATATAAGCGATTGATCCGATTCAGGTACCGTTGGCGGTGTTGTTAAGTGGTGGGGCACCTGCTAATCCGATGGGCGTGTTCGAGTCCCGCCTGGGTGGAGTCAATTGTAAGAGAGGACTGTATGGACCTAAATTCGATCGTAGTAATGACAAATTATTGTTATTAATATTATTCTTTTGTAGGTTGAAAATTAATTTGGTGTATTGGGTCTCATACTCGGGGCTAATAACATTGAAATTGTGTATAAGAAGGGCTTAGGCCCTGAATCTGAGCTCATAGTTATCTTTTCTGTGCTTTATTTACGGATTAAAAACCATGGTTTAGCTGTTCGTGCTTAAAATTTGGGCTATTCCGTTGTTGAGACAATATTTTGTTTCTTTTTATCAAGTCACTGTTATTTTTGCTGGGGAATAGCGAGTGAGTGTACCTAAGTGAAATTGCGTTGTCTCAAGTTTTGTCCTTACGCCTGATTTCTTCGAACAGCTACTTATAATTTTGATAAGAATGCGAATCTTACTTTCCGCATGTTCAACTGCATTGGCTATTAAATTTGAGAAAAGAAAAAGATGCAGTGGGACAAAAATATAGATTTTTGTAGCTTATTCTGTCCTGCCGTTATTCGTCTCCAGAAATTTTTGCATGACTTACTTTTGGGTGCAAATAATATGTTCATTTTACAACCAAAAATTTTGAAACAATTAATAATAAATGACGATAATCGATGATATTTTTTGCGATGTATTTGTGTCGCAACAGAGAGCGCAAGCAAATTCAAAATCACCTCATTTATTTAGAAATTTAAAAATAACTGTTTAAAAAGATTTCAACCCTCTGCTGTTTAACTTAACTAGGAAAAAGAAATACAGATGCGGATCCGTTTTTGAACATATTTTTCTAGCTAAATCCTCTTTCAACCTGAGGAGACTAGTGCTGCCCTATTTTCATCCTACTATTTTCGTCGGTAAATAGAGCTAGTAAGTTTCCCAGACGTCGAGGGCTAAAACGGCTCATAGCGTTTAGTTCGTTAATGTTTTTTTTAAGCACAATGAAGAATTCTGAACTTTTTCATCGTGTCTGAATGAGATTTCTTCGAAAAATAATGTATTTATAACATCTCAGTTTTTCCTCAGAAGCGATAAATATTTATTAGCTAATCTTTGACGTTTCGCAACGATGGATGTAGTAGCTGCTTCAGGGTCAAATATGTATGCAGTTTACAGAATTTACAAAATTGGGAGGTTACATTTCATGCAATATTTAATCTTAAGTTTTGACAATTAATATTTACCCTGAATATTTTTCTTTGAAAAGTGAGCGTGGGTATTTTGAGTATTTTTCTCGTTTTAAGGTAAATAAATGTTTTTAAAATTTAATTTTGTTAAAATATTATATCAAATGTAATATATCAGTTTGGTACATTCTTTGAGTTCAATGCTATAATTGCCCAGAAGACCCAAAAGTATTATTTCAAAAAGCCAGCAATGAGACTCCCGGAAAGAGCTTTGAAAACAGGTGGATGTTAGCTAACTGCAGTGGCAAATGACAATTTTCTTGCCAGTATGACCAGAAACATTGCAGTACAGTCTCAATAATGGGAAACTTAGATGTCTGGACCCTTTATTTTTCTAATATTTCAGCATTTGGAAAAATACACGCGTAAATTGTTTGCAAACCAGCATATTGATTATACGTAAAAAAATACTGCTTTTCAAACAATATGCTCATGTTCAACAAAAAGTCAGGAAAATATTTAGAACAAATGATGGTAAACATTTGCGGACTTGTACAAGTATATGTTGAGAGTGCTAAAGCAAAACGTAGGTACCACTGAGGTGAAAAAATTGGCCTTTCATTCAAAGGTCATGCCTTCCCCATGCAAGACGAGGAGTAGGTACGAAAGTTCCGAACAACTTTCGAGAGATTGATTCCTTCTCACCACATATTTTCGATTATGACGTCATAATATTTTCAGATTTCGAATGAGAACGAGAGTGCTGACGTGTTTCCGAGCTGTCGGCTTGACCTCATTTGCAACGTATTTTTTTACTGTGCGCGCGCCAAATCTACCCTGGTCCTGCTGAACCCATCCATTCAGCTTGTTGGACTGGGAAGCCCACGGAGGGAGAGGTGTGACTTCTCGAATTACAGGAAAAGGCCAAGAAAAGAGAAATACCTATCTGGTAATCACGAAGGGAATTGTTATCCTTAATATTCGAAAAGTTCTAATAAAGAAAAAAAGGTATAACTATTCAAATAGGTGATAAGAATCAACCACATAGATTCACATTCTCCTTACAGTGATCCCAACTTCAATGGAAATGTATTTTGGAAAGTAAAATTCACTTTTATTTTAAATTAATTTTATTTTGAAATCATCTGCTTTACAGCTAACTGCACGACTGACTTAATGGAATTTCTTTAATGGCATATTTGGATCTATAGAAAGATAGCTTGATTTTAGAATTGACTTCACTTGGTAGGATATCGGGTAAATTTTACGGTATTTAAAAAAAAACTAAGAAATATCGGCGATTGACTGTAATAAATTGAAGTAGATACTATAATAAAATCGCGCAAATTAGTACGTGCCAAATATCGCAGAAAAACGTACATGTACTTTTATGTTCATCAAAACGCGCAAAAATAGGCAAAGTAACATTAATATAATGCTAATCAAAAATACGAATGTACCTGCTTCACATAGACCTGATTTTTAATGTCCTCTTAATTATTATCACTAAGTTCTCATCAGTACCTAATCCTCTTAGTGACATAAGAAGATATATCAAGTCTCGCATGCAGCATTAATAATATCTTCATCACGACTTAACATTTGTTTTGTAGTTGTTTGGATATAAAACTAGGAAGTTGTAAATATTTAAGCAAAAGCAAGACGGTACAAATAAACTACAGCTGATATATTAAAAATTTACAACCTAATTTTATTTATTTTCTGAAGATTTACATTGTATTTACAAGACGCCCTTAGCATTTCTGAGGCTTTCCACTGATAATAGATGGAAATGGTTAAAAGGGCTAATAATAGAGTATGTAATGTCTGAAAGTTACTCCATTCACAAACATCAATAATATCCGAATTCAAGAGGCAGCTTATCTTCCACGCTCCCACAAATTTGTGCGCTCTGAAGCGTGTTTAATGTCTTCTTGGAGGCAATCATTCTCAAGCCGACCCTTAATGAGAACTAGTGAAGGGGTTGCAATACTTCGGGCTCAGAAGTGGCATATTTTTTCGGTAAGGCCCGCGTTCATATATATGGGGGAAAACAGAATTCAGCTTTCCATCATTCCGTAAGTTAGGTGGCTATTACCTAATTTTATTTTCTGGTCAGGTTATGACTAAAATTCCAAGGCCCGAAATGTTATTAAAATGGAGTGAATTGATTGCATTCCCTTTCGTTAATTCCGCAAATACTTCATGCTAACAAGGATGTGAAGAATGGAACTAAATAGGCAGAGTACATGTTTCTTTTGAAACGATACTTGAATTATTATTTCATTATAATGTTTTGAGATCTTAAATCAGATAGGAATATCAATCATCCTACTAATAGGTAATAGGAATGACATCTTACTGAGCAAAACATTCTCATAAATCCACCAATAAAATAAATATGTGAAGAGTTTGGGACAACCTCTTAAATAAATTTCAGCCCGCTGACTTACAAAAATGCTTTTTCCATACCAATGTTTCAAAAATAACAGATCTAAACTATCAATTGCTTGAAATGATTGATACTCTACGAAACTTAATTCAATAGCCTTTTACAATTTTTTCAATGGGTGCAATAATACAATTTAAAATTTTCAAATTAAGCAACAGTGAATAGGAGCTTAGATCTGGAGTTACACTTTTCAATGGATGGGGTTCTTCAAAGACTATGGGTGGATACAGCACGACATTGTTGCATAGCTTCGTGCAATGCCAGAGTAAAAAATTTTTCCTATATAAAACATGACGCTGTACCCTAAAAAATAAAATTATAGCTGGGCTGTTATTGATATGAATGATTCCGAATATGAAAGAATTATATTCGTATTGCCCAGGTGATCTCCAAAAGAGACTCTCCACGCATTTTATTTTTGATTAGTGCTGGGCTGGGTTGGGGGGAAGCTCCCTTGCACGACCGGTATCTTCCAATCTACACAATTTTATGATCCCACCCAACATGACAGAAATCTAGACAAAGTTAAAAAAAAACAAATCGCATAGTCGGCAAGGTCTCTCGGTTTGTTTGTCAAGAAAAAAAAAAGTTCCCCTAAAAAATATGTTCCACATGTATACTGGAAGTGGCATTTGAGCTGCGGTACGCAGCTCGGAGGGGAGGGAAACGAAGTTAGGAGGGGAGAGCATTTTGACACGGGTCGAGGGGTTGGGTTCAGCGTTTGGGAGAGATGAAACGGTGGTGTGGGGGGATTGAAATGGGGTCGTATACACTGTATCCATTGGCCAAGTCCCCCCTTCCTCCTCCCACCCTTCCCCTTTCCCCCTCGGACCGCCCGCCCGCGAACCCGTCCAACTTTTATAAAGGCCCCTCCGCTGCCTTACATGCTTCCAAACCTGAACTCCCACCCTTCTCCAATAAGGTTCCCCCACGCTGACTTTAAACCCTATGCCCTTCCCCCCTTCCTTCCCTCCTCCACCCCCTTCACCATTTTCATAACAGTTCTCCCCCACCCATCTCCTGCCCCGAATATCAGGCAAAGGGAGAGAGGGGGGCGTAATTTTTTTTCATACATTTCGGAATGGAAGTGGTGTGTTACCGAGGTTGTATCACAAAACACCTCCCGCTTAAAAAATAACCCCCTCCCCCCCCTCACCAGTACCCTCACCCTCCCCACCTTCTCTGCCAATCTTGCAGAGAACTCCGGAGAGCCGTGTGAGTCTTGCTCGCCCTCTCTACGGGACAGTGCCTTGCCGCCAGAGGAACGCAACAAAAGCATAACCGTGAACTCCTGGATCACTCTCTTTTTCATCCCAATTCTGCGAGCTGGGAACAAATTGGACGTGTATACCGCACATCTACTTCATCCCCTCTTAAACATGTACGCGTAAATCCATCCACAGACGGAATCTAACAGAAGAAATCAGAGTGTTTTTATACATTTTCTACAACCCCTCCCCAGCGGTTCTTGGGACGTGTTTATTATGTGATCTGCATTCTCCTGGGAGCGAACCAGCAGAGCTGTCAGTGTTTCACAGCGGACTCGACCAACTACAGTGGAATCCGAACGTGTCGACGACGGTGGGATTGTAGTTTTTTAAAGTTGACAGCACGGCGCAGAATCGCTCGGAGGTGTTCAACTGACTCTGGACTACTCCGTAGACATGCGCTGAAGTCTGCGGGAGGAGAGGCAGTGTTTGAAAGGTGAGAAGTGGCTTCCTTTCCCTCGTGCGAGCTCGTGCACAGCGGTTTATGCAAGCGGTGGTCTCAATTTTTCCTCTGAAGCCGAGGCGAAGATTTCATAAAAACAGTGAGCGTCGTTATTGCCCGTTCTTTCGCAAACTTAATGAAGGAAAATCCCATGACCAGAAAATTATCTTGTATGTTAGTCATTTTTAAAGGATATTCACTTATAACTAGCACCAATTATGCTTATATACCTAGCATCTGTCCTAACCTATTCTTCTACTACAGCATATGTTTCATATATGCAGAAAAGTCATAAAAAGTAAGCTTATATCTTTGAGAAGATATTCACATATAACTTCCACCAAGTAACCTATCAATATCTCTACATTTATCCTAGGCTATTTTTCTATTAAATAATTAATTTTTGGAGTGGAAAAGTGGAATAAAATGGGCCTGATATATTGTAAAATTATTTGCCAATAATCTCGTATTAAATAACTAATAATTATAGAATCTATTCTAGGTAGGGGATTATTTTTAGAATGTAATCCATTTTACATCTACGTTTTATGCAATGAAAACTTGTAACTATATTCACAAAAGGCAGGGAGATTTACAAAATCATTGCAAAATTTCTTATTTTGAAAGCCGTACATATTTTCTTCTTTAAAATGTGCCATATGTAAAGGCAAAATCACACGAGTTTATAATTGTATATAGTTCATGTGCCAACTTAGTAGCGATTCTTCTGTTTCAAGTATGCTTCAGTTTATCATTCGCATTGCGTTTACTTAAAATACGAGAAGGCCGCTACAATTTCGCTTCATTAGCAGAGATTCTATATACTAAGAGCTTTACATTAAAAAAAAATATATTCCCTGAAATACTTTCATGTGAAAATAATATTTCGTTTTCTAAACAAAAAACGAAGATAAAATACAAAAACCTACGACAATTTTTAAAATGTTCACTAATTTTTTTTATATTTAATGTATTCGTCGTTGAAAATAGAGTACACAAGGTTATTAAATGTTTTTTAGTATTTTTTCTGAAAATAGTGGCGCAATTTTCAATTATAAAACTGATCTCTACACAGATTTAAGTTTCCCGGCGATTGGGAAATTTTTTAGAGAAAGGTAAAATTTTAGCTGCCCCATTTTCTCGGCGTAAACACCCGAAAAGCCTTTTTCCTCCGCTCCACCCCGAAAATACCACTCAACCGGCACACGCTTCTATGCAGCTTGATTTGTTTCACACCATTATGATAATTTGGCAATGTTACATTCCATCGAGTTTTCTATTGCCTCTACGGCTGTGATGCGATTGTAGGTGTGGTGACGCATCAGTAATCAAAGGATCTACTTGCGCAAGAAATTCAATAAGTGATGGTGGTTGCCTCTCATGTCAGAGAAGAAAATCTTTTACGTAATCAAAGTATGGCATTGTCGCCTTAATGTAATTAGGCGCTCCCAATGTTTTTTGTTAAGATACTTTTAATTTCGAGAATTTTCGTCGCTAAGAAAGTCCAAAATGTTTAAAGTCGAAGAAATACGATATGGTTGATGAGTTAAAAGCCATTTCCCACAGATAAAAGTTTGAAAAGACTTTATTTCGACCAAGGTTTCGATGTTTTACTAATCATATTCAGGTAAAAATTGGCCTAAAGTGCGCGCTTATATACAGAACTTTATCCTGGAAAAGTCCTGAATCTTCGGAATTCATTCGAAGAAGCACGTTTATTGCAACCACCACAAGAAGTATACATGTCAGCTCAAGAAGTCTTCGTAATTTATTTCATTAAATTATTTAACGCGAAATAAAGTTATGAGAGATATGTACTGGCCTTATCGCTGTAAAACGATTAAGCTTATCCCTGGTTTGATTTTGAAGTGTACTAAAAAACTTGTCAGACAAAGAATTAATATCGAAACTTGTAAAGTAATTCGATACTATCTGTTAATGTAACCACCGCAAGAAGTTTGAAGAACCGCAGCAGTTTGGAAGTAAAATTAAACTTTTAAAATAATTTTCAAATCAATTATCACGAGTTTTATTTTATAAATAACCTTGGTCGCTTCAAGAGAAACTTCGAGAAGGTACGTAGCCAAAAGAATACCAAATATTACACGGAATATTTTGAAGCTAATCGTTATGGAAACCGCGGGAATAATTACATTTGTCAGTTCAATAAAAGTTGCGAAATTATGACTTCAAATAATTATCACGCACGAAACTAAATATGTTCACTTGGTAAATTTTAAGGAATTTCGTCAGGGAATATAACCGAATGAATATTGGAAAATATAATTTCAAAAATGATTTGAAGCGATCTGTTTATGGAAACAGCGAATGTTTTCAGGAAAACTAAAAAGTAAACTTGTCACTTCAATTAAACTCTCCAGATTATCGTTTTAATCAGTCAATTATCACGCTGGGAATAAAATTGGTATAAGACCCATGTGTAAATGAAAAAGTGTCAAATATGGGTTACCTCGTTGTCCCTTAAGGCTTGGTGCATTAACAAAAACAATCTGGCCGCTACGTATACATTATGCCATCCCTCGAGGCTGTGGAGGGAGGAAGGGGAGGGGATAGATTATGCAACGTCGAAAAAGAGTTTCAAACTGGCGGTCGCGCGCGCGCCATCGGCTGGAAGAGAAACTTTCCTTTTCATCCGGGATTCCTTGGTTCAGCAAGACTTCCCCACCCGCCCTCCCGGCCCCACCTCCTCCTCCCGGCCTTAAACCTCGCCCCCTCCTCCTCCTCTGCCTCCCTCCTCCTCCGCCTCTCCACGCCTCGTCACACTTCCCATCCCACCGAGGTCGACTGCCACTACGCTCTCCTTTCGCTCTTCTCCGCTGTCTGGAGGATACAATGCCCTCTTCCTCCACGCGCTTCAACTGATGTATTCCTCTTCTTTTTTGTGTGCGGGAGGAAAAAGGAAGTGGCTCCTATTGAGGTGTCTGTAGCGGTACAATCGTGAGTCATTCGAATGCCAATTTTGACGACTTTTCAAGTAAGTCGAAAAAAACTCGTGGACAACATTTCACTCAAATAACAATGTTTATGCCGTGTAAATCGCCACACATGTAGTGAAGTAAATGATGGGAGAAGTAAATTTTAAAAATTTTGCCAAAATAAAACATTGTTATGAACGAGCACTGTTTCGGCCCCGATATATTCAAATTAGGAATTGGGAAGTAACCAAAAACTATATCTAAATACGTTTTTATTACTCGGAATGATACCTTGATAGTTGTAAGCAACCATATTAATAAAAATGAAACGTATTATTTCGCGTTTATGGCCAAATCACTACATATGTAATCGAATTGTTTCGAAATATATGTCATGTGCCATCGGACTACATGTCAACATAGGATTGAATTGCCAAGAAACAAAATCAGCAGCATACATTTGTTTTCGCTTTTATCTATAGATATTACTAATAAGAACACGTGTGCTAAGTTTCATGCGAATCTGTACATAAACAAAAATCACTCCAACCACCTTTAAGGGATCCCAAGTCTGCGCTTCCGAACATCCCCCGCTTCTGGCCGTGCCTCCTTGTTTGCCCTTCACAATCAACTAATAATCACCTCCGTTCGCCTTTAATGACTCCGATGTCGCATATTAACTTAAAAAATTCATGTGTAACTTCGATTTCCATAGATTCAGTTAATATAGCGTTTTGCATAAGCTGTAGCATAGGCATGCGCATTCGAAAAATGCAAAACTATAAAAGCGCATGAATATACCGCAGTGTGGTGGAACGCATGTCGAGCCAGTATAATGAAAGTTAGCGGAAAGTATGAAGTTTGCATTTTTAAGTGTGGATATCCATCGTATACACCAAGTGAAGCCTGGTACCATCAGTTTCATTAAGTTTCTATGCATATAAATATATCCGGTATCCGCCGTGCTAGGTACCAAGGTGAAGCCTGACATAGCAAATTTGCTGATGTTTGCGATTATTTTTCGTGGGAGTCTACTCCTATGATTTGCAAAAACTGTCAGTTGTCATAAGTATGCCCTCAAAAATTTAAATGGAAGAGTTGATGTTTCGTAATATAAATAGATAATAGTCGATGTATGAATTCATGTTCCCTTGACTACGTGACCAGCAATAGATCATGAAACTTTAGTACATATAACCAAACTTCATGCGGCCAGTACCCGATCTATTCATTGAATCTCCACGATCCATGAAAGCTACAATAAAAGATTGATATAAAAAGTAATTGGCATCCTACATGTGCCAATTACGCGACTCTATCATTTTAAGAACTAAGTATATATTTCTCCAAACATAGGTCATTAATTGTTATAATTATTACACTTTTCTTGAATGAAATACATCCTTCACATTGTACTGTTTACTCGAATTCTCAAATTTCATCCATTAGGATCTGAAATTCAGCTTTCTTCAAGCATAGCAAAGTGCTATTAACATGCACCAATGTGTGAATTTCAACTTCGTTTGAAACGGCACTGGTAACGACAATTTGAGAATTCTGGTTATTCTTGTTTTTCGTTGGTTATAGCACTCGAAAACCCATTATTCACGGTTGGGGCAAGCATAAACAGCAAATTTTTTTAGTGATCAACTTTTCCCCAATTTATTTTGCGGAAAATGTTGCACGTTTGTAATGCATGAAATGCCATGAGTTCCAATTTACAATTTAAGTTTCTACATTTTTGTATTCGCTTTCCCTTTTGAATGCTAGAACAACTTCGATCTTCCGTTCAAACATTCACCGCTGAATTTTCAATCGAGTGGATTCATTAAAAAGACAGTAAGCTCCGAAATATCACCGCGGGCGTTAAATTCAGCTGCTAGCTGCTCGTTAACTGGGCTCTTTCCAGAACGCTGCAAAGGAGATTTCAACGATTGAATCGGGTTAAAGAAGGCGTTGGCAGATTTCCTGCGTGTGTATTTGTAACAATAACCCCGATTCTTCCTGAACTCCATATCTCACTTACTAGTGATCAGCCGTAGTAATCCGGTGGCATTGTTGGCAGATAAAAATTAGTGAAACTTAGTATTATTTGCCTGCCAAATTATTATTCTCTAATAGGTATACATATAGCGTTTTGCCTTAATATCTACAACGATTCTATTTGGGCTCAAACGCTTCTTTACATAATTTCTTGGCATGATTTAATGCAACTAAATCTGTGTCAATAGTCTGGTTCTTATCTATTTTCACAATTTCATTACGTCTTAAAGTCTTCGTCCGTTTTTTTTTTCTTCGGTTGTGCTTCGGTTGAGTATTTCGATATAATCTATGAGGCATGAAAGTTTTATGAGGAATTAAGAGAATGTTAGATAAATAAATGCAAGTCGAGCAGCTGGTTAAATGCTCAAGGATAGCTGCAGTCCTCGATGAAGTTCAATCACCAATGTCAATACCTTGTAGCAATTTTCTCCCATGGAAGTCAACGCACGAACTTGTGTCTTATTCCTGTGACAACTGGAAGGTCGCGCCACATTGAGCAGTAGCGAGCAAGTATAAACGAGGAAGGTACGGCAAACTATCATTTATGGAAGAGAGTTATTTCCTCAAATCGTGTAACCTTTCATCACGGCTATATGTATAATGGATTTTATTTCTTTTGTCTCGTCATCATAACCATTAGAAGATACACGAGAAATGATTTCGTAGGACATTAATCTTATTTATATAGCCATTCATCATCTAGGACTCTTGTCAACTTAATTCCAACTTGAACTTTATTCTCGTAAATTAATACGCCTACTGTATATCATATATACGCATCTTAGTGGAAGTGACATTTGCCATAATTTCATCAATTCAACCGAGGTTCGCAATGTTTAATATAGCAAAGTCTTTTTTTATTAATTTTTTTGTACATGGTGCAAGAAAATCTATGAATGGGATGTTATTAAAGAGCAAAAATTAACTTTTTTGAAACAACAAATGATTATCGATATTTAAGATTCAATCCAAAGCCATGAAGATGTTGTTAATTTATTATGTTTAGCAATGGTGGACACCATTTTTACTTCGCCAATTCCCACATCATACAAATAACAAAACTTCGGCATTGCAATGATTAGTTTTTAAAGAAAGCATCCGTTAAAGTCACTAAGAAAATGAATCATTTAAAGGCCATAAAAAGGGAATTTTTTGATATTTTTTTCGAAAATGATACTAAAATATGAAAAGTATTGTTAGTCCTTCAGCGGATAATTACAGGCTTAAATCACATAATGATCCCTTCTCTGTTACCTCTTCCGCCCACGAACTCTTACCACGCAATCGAAAGCTTCGTTCTGGCATGTAACTCTCTTCATTTCGGCAATCACTGGCATTAAAAATTCTTTCTGCCGCGTCCAGTGAGTCAAGACGTGATGACACGTGCGATTGGTTGGGTTCCTTTTTTCATTTGTCATGTGAAGATCATATCGATGGATAAAATAGGTGACGTAAATGAAAAATAAACATTTTGTAGTCACAATACTATTGGGTAAAGGGTTGGCCAAGGCGTGAAAGGGTTCTTAACGAAAGCCCCCTTGAGAATTACGAAGTGTAAGCCGATCGCCTTGACCAAAATGAATTCCTACTGAGAACTGTTGTAAATTTTAAAATTGACTGCAGGAAATAGTTCTCGCTGCGAAAATCTACGTTTAGTATTTCGAGTTAGCGTAACGAGACTGTTCCGTTACCTCATTTTCTATTACTTGGGAAAAAAAACATTGAGAAAATGATTTCACGGTGGTACTTGTTGTTGAATTGTTGTTAGATTAAATTAGATTACAACGGGCACTCTATAAAGTAAGCAATGATTCTGTGCGGTGTTTTGCACCTAAAATTATGATAGCAACGTAGAACCCATTAAAACACATAGATATTACCCTTAAACCTGCAGCAGGTTTCAATATCCCTGAGAGACCTATTTTTTGATAAAAAAATAAGCTTTGGGACAGATTTGCAGACAAAAAACCCTCCTTTTTTTCTCATTATTTCTATTGTTCACTTGGCAAACGCATTGGACAAGTTTGGCTAACTCGAATTAAAGGTGTACATACAACCGTGGGTAATGAATAAATAACCACCGTGTTACAAAAAGTGAAAAATATTCCCTTTCCCGTGACCATGATCCCATTAATTCATTTCGCCACCCTTAAACCTACATGCATTCGACAATTTTCTGGTTTTTCGAGCTAAGACCTGCGGGTTATTGAGGACGGGAGGTAAAGTCAATGGTTTTCGGCAAAGAAATTCTCTCAATGAACCTCTCCGTATAGTAACTTGGTAAATCTGAAGTACGTGTACCACTTGTGTTTCTCATATACAAGGCTTGTGATCCGAGCATTTCTCCCAGTCGAGATGCGAGGTACTAGTTTGCCTTCCAGGCTGGAGCGTCTATTTATTTCGTATGCTGGGAGTTGTTAGCATTGACTACACCCTCAGGTAGGCAGGATTCTTTCTCTGCCTCACTGCATTTTTCTTCGCGCACTTCGTTTTTAAGGTGTTTTCTTTAGGAACACCACGGACTGGGAATAAGGAGAGATTTATAACCTGAATGACTTACCGCCACCACCCATGCCATTCCATTATGGTCCCAAACCTTGACCTCGTGACCGCAACTTTCTCCAAAATGATTTCGACGCATTCAAAGCAGCTGATACTCAAGTTTTGTGGGTTTCATTGGTCGTAGATTCTCGCCGTAGTCAAGGTCGAGAATATCGATATAACCTATTGCGTACCAGAGTGGGATAACTACTTTGTATAAGCGTGAGTGAATATTTTGGTTGGAATTATTGATCTTCTGGAAGACGCAACTATACCGGTTTATCGTCCACTCGGCTGGCAACGCTTTCTTCATCTCCGCAGATGGCTGTCAATGGTGTCAAGCTACGACGCTCGCCCGAAGAGTCGGCGGCAAATCGTGGCCGATTTGGTCGAGCGCCGAGCGGCGAAGTCTCTGGGAGTTGGCAGGGGGAGTGGAAGTTTTGGGCGGGAGAGGGGAACTGACCGTTGCGTCACCGGACGCATAATTAGGGGAAGGAGGAGGTGGTGGGTTGGGGGGGAGGTCAACGGTGGGGGAAGCACAGGTGTGTTGAGCTGGAGGTAGTGATGCGCGATGTCTGTGATTGAGTCAGAGATACAGAACATTAACAGTCACAAGCTGTAACTTGGGAATTGAAAACACGGCGATTGTGATCACACTGCTACTGCGACTACCTAGCCAGTTTCACATAACACTTGATCCAGCACAGCTTCGAGCGCACTCGCAAGTATGTTATCTTTTCAGTATCGTGGATACAAAACGAATGTCATAGTGTGGTTAATTTAAAGTTACATGAGACATGCGCTACGATATAAATGAAAACACCGCTTCACCGCCAGCACAAGTTCAACGATCGTGTAAAGCCTTCCCGGGCGGTTCAAATTATACTAATTTCTGTCTATATCTATTACCGGCTACCACTCTAGGTCTTGAACTAGGTCAAGTATCGTGTGAAACAATCTTAAGCTACAAGGCTAGGGTTACCATACGTTCTCTTTTTCCCGGAAATGTCTTCTTTTTCAGGGCAAAAAAAATGTCCGGGAGTATTTCGTGAAAAATTCCGAAATTTCCTTTTTTTTGGCTCGTGAGAAATAAAAGTTCGTTAGAAACACTGTGCTTAGCCCTTGCGGTCCATCAATGATGGCCATACGAGAGAGCAGAGAACTTCAAAGAAATCACTTTGGCGAACAGCATTTAGTTGACATCTTGTTCCATAGTATCCTCCTTAATTGCCACGGGAAGTAGAAAGCCTGGGTAGCGTAGTGCTCTGTGCATTGTCCCGGCAAGCATAAGGTCCGTGGTTCGATTCTGATTTTTTTCTCGCGGCAATTTCTACTTATTTCGTCGCGGCATTTGCGGCAGGCACGAATAAATGCAAAATTATAGGTTATTCACTCGTTGATGTCCTTTTACAACAATAAAAAATTAAACTTAGAGAAAGGATCAAATTCAGTCGCTGAAACAGTTTCTATTTTGGAATCCACTTTAGAGACTCTTGAGGGAAGATACAAGAATGTTTATGTCCTTAAAACTGTTCGAACCATTCAAATGGATTCAAATTTCAAGAATTTCTAAATGGGAAGATGTTGAAAACTGCATCGCATATTATCTTATTGATGTAAGACTAAACGATACAAAGTGTTTAGATCAATTTTGTAGTTCCACAAATTGTTTTTGAATAACTATGAAATAAAACAAAACCAACCAGCAGATGTAGTGTGGTGTGAACATTTCAATCAGTCGTGTAATTATGTGTACCATTCTGAACTACTAAAAATTGCTGAGCTCATTGTTTCTATACCCAGTCATAATTCTAATATAGAACCTGTTTTCTCCCTTGTAAACGCACAGTTGACCAAATACAGGAAAAGTTTTCAAATAGAAAACATGAAAGGTGTAGTGTGTGTGCAGTACAATTTTAAGCACTTCGGCTGCTTTATCTTTTATGAATACTTGCTGGGAAACCGAAAAGTGCTAACATAGATTTCTTCATCCTCCAAATATTCATGGCTTAAAGGAGAAAAAGAGTGATGAGATACGTGAATGTAATGATTATGATAAAAATGGTGGGGAAAATAAAATAAGAAGTGTCCTCTTTTTTATAGGAAATGTCCTCTTTTTTATGATGGACCTATGGTTTCCCTATACAAGGCAGCAGTGACTGATAAGTTGGTTAGTTGACGGTTTGGGTGGTGACCAACAGCTAATCATTCGCGGTAAGGGGAGAATTATTTGGGGATTTGCGAAATGGTGGAGACAAACCCGATGTTGACTTAACTTTACTCTTATCAAAAGCGTCAAGGACTGATTAAGACTTTCGTTGACCATTTCACAGATACAAATAATTCTTTCGGGATAGTTTCCGCGCCGAGAGCTAGTTATAACAAAAAATCCCTCCAATGCCCGGAAATTCTAACAAGGGAATTATTATACCCTTAGAGAATTCTCCGGTATCGGAGGGGTAAAATTGACGTAACGAGGAATATATTCCGAAAGTAATGTTTTAATCAGACTCAAAGGGGTCCACAGTCCCATCCATAGGACGGAGTATACACAAGAATTAGACGATTAGAGATAACGAACACAAGGCTCTCAATTAGGGACCGGGATTACGAGTAGAATATTTCTGTCACCGACGGGAATCGAAGACGGGCCTATTTGACTTAAAACCAATGCTCAAGTCAAAGCACCAATCCGATCCCCACTGTGATTTTGATCGTACTGCTACTTCACTAACATAGCTAAGCAATGAGTGTGATACGACGTGATAAGCATGATCGGTATAAGCGACAGTTGCTTGCGCTCGCCTGCGTGTGAATGCGGTGCAGGTATGCCGATTAGAATGAGCTGACGTCTGAGAGATGTGCTGCATAATATGTATTTATTATTTTTTGGAGGATAGAAGAAGAGTGGAGAAAAACCCGGTGTCGACGATGGCCTATTACTACCAATAGGCACCAAGGGGACCACAATGGGAGAATTGCATTAAAAGTGCTTCCCAAACGGTACTCTATTTATGATTGGATTTCCTCTTAAAGCTCTCCCCTACCTCCGGGACTAAAACTCGGATCCCCGGAATGGGAATCCATCACTCAGTCACCACAACTCATACCCGATCCCCATATCCCAATAAAATATGAATATGAAATGGGCGGAGAAAATCACAAATGAAAAAGCCTTACGGAGAGTTGTAAATAAATGAAGTTGGATTCGAACTCCATAAAGAGGATGAAGTCAACTTATTGGAAATTTAATACGACATAGAAGCCTCCTGAAAACATTAGTGAGAGGGTAAATGAGAGGAAAGAACTAGGTACAGAGAAAGACGAAGGATGGAATACGTCATGCAAATGACGAAGGACGTTAAAATAAAGACTCACGAGGGAAATCAACGGTTAGCTGTGAGCAGAGAGGATGGGAAATTTGCAGCATACCATTCGTTCGATCAATGACTTCTGATGATGTAACGGAAACAACGAGTTTCAAAAAGAAGCAGTTTTATTTTACTCTAATTGACATTGTGTGCATATTAACGGGATCGGCAGCAACCCTATTTAGTACTAACATCTGGTTAAGAAATGTGATCACAACCGTGGCTAATAATCCCAGAGGAGCATGTGAAGCTACAGATATAATATCTATCTATATATATATATAAGATCTATAGGTGGGTTTTAGAGTCGGCCAAATTTTGAGAGGGAAGTGCTAAAATTGTCCCCCGCAGCAAATTAACAACTAATAAGGAGCTAAAAATACATTCTTTTCAGTAAGAAATTTTTAATTTAATAATGTAACAAATTAAAATACTGATTGTCTTTGGTAAATCAATAAAAAATCGCCATTGTGTGAATAGAATCCTTTATCAATTTTATAAATGAAATTACAATAAAAGATTTTCCGGCGAATCATTCTGGTGAATTCTTCTGCGCTTCCGAAGAGGTGGATGTTTTCACTATGACCAACGTTTCTACTGGAGACTTTCCTATCGTCTACAGGGCTAAATCTACAGCCTTAACTATGTTCGGAATCCGGTATGGAAATGTGATCGCAATCGTAGTTAATAATCACAAAGAGGTATTTACAGCAACAGAGGTACATTATGGGAAATCCCAGAGGTACATTATGGGAAATCATCGACAACCCGGAAGGTGATGGGAAAGTATCCTGTCCAAAATTCTAACATCATGAAGACATTAACCTGGTGGAAATTTCAACAATAAATAAACAATTAATAGTTTGAGGTTAACCTTGTAGAACTGATTCATGTTAATAGATATTAAAAACTCAGTATATTCGTATGACATAACCTGGTGTAGTACAATATCGTCAACATCTTATGATGCTGTAATACAAAGAAAACTAAGCCGTAAATAAAATATTTGATGTGGATATTAGTTATTCACTGTTATTAACCAAGAATAGTTCACCAGAAACTGCGATAGTATTGTTAAATTTTCAATTTTACTTTTTTGGATGCTCCAGTAATGAACATATATGAAAGGAGTGTTCATCGCTAATTTGGCCATGTTGAGACAATGGATAAGAGCCAATATCTTAACAGGCATATGATATAACTAATCAGTTAATGATACTTTAACTTTGAATGACACATTTGGACTTTTAGCCTCGGGCAACACACACCTGTTCACGAGATTAAAATCTTCTCCCAGTGGATGGTCACCTGGATGACCGAAATGCATTCATAGGAGTCTATTTCCTTTGCTTCTATTGGCAATTTGGATTTTTTTTAAATTTAAGATACATGATAGTAGAGAGCATGGAGTGAGTGAGAAAGGTGAAGGCCTCGAAACTCATGGTAGAAAATACTCTAAAGGAGTGGTAAAGTAGTAATTGAGTAAAGAGGAATATTGAGTCTTCAGAACAGGAAAGCGTGTAAGAAGCAATGCATGAGTTTCATCATCATTGGTCGTTCAATCCTAAGATTGATTGACTGCAGCCCTCCATTTTTACCAATCTAATGCTAGTTTCCTTCCTTCCTGGTAGTACTTCTTATATACTTTCCTCTTTATTTGGTCTATGAGTTTATTCGTTAGCCTTTCTCTTGGGACTTTTTCTTATTTTTGTCTTCAATTTCCTATCCTTCCTTCTTCACGAACTCACTGTGCCTTAGGATGTCCCCAATCCATCTGGCTCTCCTTTTCTTTGTAGTTTTCCATATGGTTCTTTCCTCTTCCACTCTTCTTTAAACTTACTTATAACGTTATAAAAACTTTCTATTTTATCCGTCTATTTGCGACTTACGAATCGAAAGAGATATACAAGGTTAGGGCATTATGGAGGATTTTATTCAAAGAGAGCCCTAACAGCAGTAATGACACCTGTATTGGCCTGAGCCGAAAGGACCTGAGTACGTATGTAATTTTACTTCACATTCGCATGTACGAAACGAAGGAGCCGTATGTGGCTCACGAGCCGAAGGTTGCCGGTTGGCTCATCACTTGCTAGAGGGACTTGCGGTGGGGAGTGAGGGGTTCTGAGTGTGTGAAATGAGGTATGAAGGAGGAACACAGTCACGGGAAGGCCTCGAGGGAAAGTTTTTTCGTTTGGTCCGAGTTGCGTCGATGACGAGAGATAAACCCATCGAATGTTCTGCAACCAATTCGCCGTGAGACAGAGAGAGAGATAAGGCGAAAGGAAGTGACGAAGCCCACGTGTTAGTCAATTGGATGTTGTGGACGTTTTGAAAGTGAAATCAGTGAAAGAAAGAATTTAAAACAAACATATAGTTCAGCAACATGGCGATCATTTGAGTTGACCGTTTTAAAAAATATCTTTTAAAGTGGCGTAGGCTCTTAATTCATTTAAGGTGTCTCGACTGCTTATGTACCAATATTGCACAAGAGTTAGAAACTTTCACCAAGGAGGGAAACGCATTTTTTCCCCATCACGTCATTGTTATTGTCTCTATTTAATGAGATTAAAGATACCTAAGTAATTGATATGTGCGTAAAAAAGCTAACAACCTTACTCGACGGAAAAGAAGATAACCATATAATTTATTTTAGCAACTTCTAGCCAGGCATTTTCTGAGATGAGTCATGCAAAAAAAAAATAGAGCAATACAGCATTTTCGGGTTTCCATCACGTTTCGTTATATTAAATTTATTTATTACCCTATTATATTGGGCATCAAAAGAGTGAAGTTTTCGATTTGAAGACACCCATTGGACCCTGGTGAAACTGTTGTCTTTGAACGCTATGGGAACAATAAAATGCCAACGTATTCACATCAACACCACGAAAGCCTACGGTGGAATATTGGAGCATGATTGTACCATACTTTAGCATTGAATCAGAATGACCCAAGTGACAAAAGAAGATTTAATCAATGGCAAGTCCTGTTGGACTTAAGCCCACGAATATAGATCGACAAGAGGTTGCGAATATCACTCATTTCATTGCTGTATGGAGGTGGGTCTCATTTCTCACATCTTATGGTTTCTATTAATACAAAATACCACTCAAAAATTTATGAAATACGTAATTCATCCTATCCAATTTTAGCGAATGAGTAATCGCTTTCACTTGAGTTGGCAAAATCTAGAAATGATTCGTTTCAACAGCGGTGTTAGTTGATCATCTTAGGCTTTTTTATGCAACCTTGCGTTCCGTTCTTTTGTCCGTTCTTATGGCCGTTCTTTTTTTGAGAGAGGATTATAAATTTTCCTGTAAACGCCAACCCCAAGTTTCAGTCCGGTAAGAATGAACATATTTGGAGGTCACCAAGAAACTTGAACTTAAGCAAGTTTTTTTCCTGGACAGTGATTTTTACTTGTACTGAAAACAGCCAGATTTTGGGCTTCCAACTATGAAACTGATACTGGGATGTAAACCAATGATCAAGTTTGCTGTATTCTTGGCCCTTAAGAACTGGTTCCCAAAAAAAAGCCTTGGCTGTTTTTTTCATTTATCTGATGAAAATAAAATTTAAAAAAAAACGTCAGCATTTTCCAAAATAGTAGTTTGTTTCGAAAAAAAACAATGCAGTAGCTGACACATAAATTTGAATCAGCTGCTATTTATGAGGTCGGTTACTCAACGGCTGTAATTATCTAAATTTGGATTCTGTAATCAAAGTGGTTTCTTTAATATTCAAATATTCTTAGTATGAGAGGAAAATTAGGCAGTGACCTCAATCTCAGTCATCTGGAAAGTGCAATTTATGTAAATTTTTAATGGTAAAAAAGTCACTGTCATAATCCGTCGTCTGTAAATAGTCAATATTTAGGGAAAAGAGTCAGTACCATAATTCCCACAGATAAGTATTGCTAAAAAATCATAGATGAAGAATACATGTATGTGTATATATATATGGTATTAATCGGCAGAGAGCCATAAATATTGATCAATTTTCGTTTAACCAGCGTTCTACTGCTGAAAGTTCATCCATAAACTTGATTTTATTATCAATAGAGCATTAGACGTTATACTTAACAAAATCTTAAAGGTACTGGAATAAACTGCCTCCGGGACAAACGGGAAATGCTAGCGTGTAACATTCTCTAATTCCCATTCTACTTTCCGGCATTGAGAGAAAAAGTGATCCAGTTTAACAAGATTTTAGAAAAATTTCTATGAAAGTTGAGGACTTCTACGAGAAAAATTTGTGGAAAAAGTTTTCAAGTGACAACAAAATGGAGGAGTTGGAAAATAATATTATCAACGGCACAAGAAAACAAGTGTCCCTCAGTATGTATTCGAAACATGGAAGAAATGAAAAGCGAATGCTAAGAGAATAGTCTGACTTGGATGAAACGACCAGCATACTTTATGAAAGTGGATTGTAATATAAGAAGCCGAAGAGGTTTTTTCGGATTGCCCGAGTGCTCATGACCTCATTGTTAAATCAGACAATCGATAAGACCTGTATCTGTCCGTATATGCAATGTATCAATCATATTTGGGATATAAATTGCAAATCAGTTCTAATGAAAATTTATTCCTACCATCAAAGAGAGGCAAACAGTGGAGACATACGTTTTGCAACACGGAGAGAAATTAACTCGAGTGGTATCTTTCACTTGGCTTGAAATCAGCGTAAAACGGGATGAGAGACGTATGCCAGGCATCAAGGGTAGGATGACTCAATCTGGGATTTCGTGATGAAGAGAAAACTTGTTTTCATTGAAATAAACTCTACTGGCAAGAACGTTCTGAGCAGAAATATTCATGCGGCGAGTGATTTACGAAGAAAATTACGCTCCTAATACTGCATTGGTGAAGTCCGAGTAATCATTAAAAGTCCAGTTCGTTCGTAGTTTTTCACTTAAAAATGTCTTCATTAAATAAAACGTTCGGTACAACTGCATGGAGTTGGAAAAATGAGAAAACTATTACACTTGTATCGAAATTGTTCTAGCATTTGACTAACGCAATTCTTTGTAAACAATACTTATTACATTAGACGGAAATCATTCAATTTGATCTCTTGAGATTGTGATAAACCCTAACTCCTGATAACTGCGCAGTTTCATTTAAACTGACTTAAGAGCAGCCAATTTAATCTTCCCCTGAACTCAAGGTTGCATTGGTAAACCTCTAAAAGTTGGTTCAAACGCGGTTCATTCGTTGACAAATGCCTAATGGGACCGCTTGTGGAAGAAGATCTCTGGCATATCCACTCCATAACTCTCCTGGCCTACTCTGGTGCCTGTTTCTTCCAAGAGAATCATACAGTTTATAGAATAAATCTGTTAATTAGGTGACGCTGGTATTAGGCACGAGAATGTTCAACGTGCTCGTCAACCCTCATACCTTACCGTCGATTTCTAAATTGGTACGAGTAACACCTCTTTGCTCACTATGAATGGTGAATTCAAAAGAACACACGATTAATGGGATGGATTTCTTTATGTGATTGATGAAAATACCTCTTTCAACATCACCCTACCATAGTACCTGCCTTAAAGTTGGGTAAACAGGAGCGCTTGCTGAGGCAACTGTGTCCAAGCGTGCGATATTTATATGAAGAACTTAATATTTCTCATTTGTATTACACATTCGTTTCCATTTTGGAAAACTTGCGCCCAATAACTTCGAAATACCAACTTGCAAAACAAAACATTATTTTACACAAATGTTCGCCAATTAAAGGTGATCAAAATTAGCCTTCGGATAACTTAGTAGCCGATTTTAAGGTTGTAGTCTAGAGTTTCGTCTAACTGTTGGTACAGGTTACTACCTCAAACAATATAGAATTTCTGCTCGCCGCCATGCATCATGAGGGCAAAATGGATGGAAAGGCGAATGCATTATCAATGCGACAGTTTAGATATGAAGCACTCGCATTCCAGAAAGTAACTTAACTGCTAATTTTCCCAACCTATGAGCTCCCTTAGCAAACTCGTGATGTCGAAAGCCTGTAATTTCACCTCTGAAACGAGAATGAAGGCAATGAGACTTAATTAGCGAGTCTACTACGATGAAACTTTCGCTGCGGCGATTCAACGAGCAAAAGACACCAACCATTATGCGTATATGCCTTGCCATTGCGTCACCTGCGGAGTCGTAAACCATAGATTATAGAAGATTATAAGTGACATATTGTAGCAAGAGAGAAAAATAATCCACGTAACATAGTTATCACGCAAAATTTGTTCAGTAATGTTGTATAAAAGGCTATGCTATTTGTGAACCACTTGTGGTTTCTCTGTGTGCAGAAACATCATGAAAATATCGTGACAATTCTTTCCATAATGTATCCGACTTCGGCATATCGACGCCACTAAAGACTCGGGGAGCTATGGGCTCGACTTCAGATAAATTGAAAAATTCAAATCAGGTGAGCTTTAGTATGGCATAAGGATATTGTTTTGACCCCAAAATATATTTCTGTGAAGTGACAGGAGCACCGAAATAAGAGAGATGAACTGCCGGACTGATAGTTACATACAAAAATTCCTTGTTTCCGCGCGCACCGTTAGTGACTCTGATATAGAGCGTGATACTGAAGACACTCTGTTGGCATTAAATTTACCATTGCCCTGTCTTGCTTCCTTATCTATTTTCATTGTTGGCGTCCTAACACCCCCTGCATCACGCTCCTGCGGCGACTCGCAGGGTAGTACCGTACAAGGTTCTTAGAGTATACTCTTACTCTAAGAACCTTGAGTACCGTAGATGACTGCAATCCTGGACCATTAAAGATGGTCTTTTCCGCGTTTCAGTGACTTCAATATGCCCCAGTGCATTCGAGCAATTCAGCTCCATCCACTCAGTTTGTTGCAAACCGTTGAGCGCGTGTTTACGAACGCAAGGACGCTGAACCATCGCGGCGCTGGCATCGCCGGAAGTCCACCGCCCTCCACGAACGAGGACCTCCCCAGCACGCCCCCTCTAAAGAGTATGGTTTCGGAGAAAGCAAGGTCATTCGCTCGCATGCCTGACCTCGTGACCCCGTAACTGCTTGCGTCTCTTCTACAGGTGTGGGCGCGGACGGCCAAAGGCCACAGGAATGCATACGTGCGTTGGGCGGCACGGCGCGGGCGGTCCATGTCCCATGCACTGCTCTTCCGGAAATTAAAAATGATTGCGTGTTCGCAGAGAGGATGTACACAGCCATGCAATAGATATTATACTGATTTTTTTGCTCATTGACATTGATCATTTTAGATGGTGACAAGTCTCGTTTCTTCCAATAAAAGAAGGCGGGAAACGAGCCTCGTCGCCAAACGTTCTTGCAGTCAGCACAAAGTTTACTATAAACAGTGGGCAAACATTGCTCATTCGAAAAAACATGGACTATATAATAGAAACTTAGATAAAATAATGTTAGGGTTTGTACAAAAGTAACTGATATCTAAAAAATAACTAAAAATAAATAATAAAATGTATAATTAGACTCTCCAATGGATTTTTTTAAACCTAGAAAATTCAGCAGTAATTTGATCGTCGAAAAAGGCGGGTAAAAAATAAAGAAAGACGGTAAAGACAATTCGTAAACGGCATAAATAACTCGCGTGACGCCACTCAGCTCATAAAAAAACACTTCGCTGTAATTTTCATAAGACGTTACCTGCCGAACCACACGAACACGTTTCTGCTAACTGTAGAATAATCCAATATTTCGGCTCATTAGGTTTTCATAATGATTAGTTACTGACGAAGCAATTTCGGCTGAAGAATTTCCAAGCCGTTGACAAAAAACCTTTATTTTGCCTGTTACTGCTAAGCAGACGTTTTTGATAGTTCGTGCGCCCTAATTCAAGTTTCATCATTAATCTTCTATCCTGATAATATTATTTAGCCGCCAAATCGCCCGAGTTTACTCAACGCTTATACCCGGGGGAGGACTCGAACACACTGCCATTGAAGTGGCAGATAAGTGCGTTAGCTAGATGACTAAACCGGTCGGCAGGAATGAAGAACAACTTACCATGAAGAGGGCTAGAGCTTGCCGCTGAGTATTTTCACTGGTCAACACCGATGTTTTGACTGCAGACATTTCCATCTCCTTCAGGATGAAGTCGCTTCACATAGCCCGGAGAACCTGTCCATGACAAAGCTTTTATTTGGTAAAAAAATTTGGGTAATTATTTACTAATGCTACAGAGAGAGGAACGAAAGATTCGGCAAAGTACCAGGACATTGCTGAAACTCAATCGGTATACATGCATTCACTGAAGGAGATTTCCTCAATAACTGAAATCTCATCAGACATTACTTCAGAAAAATGAGTAGCATGGAAGAGGAGGTCAAAGTAACACTAAATTAAAGGAATAAGGAATCAATAACTAAATACACCATGTAAACACTTAGCGTCAGCTGTAACGCTATGCGAGAAATCTAGACAGGAGAGCAGCTATAAGTGTATTCAGCACAGAAAAATTGTTCACTCCACGTGTAAAATCTGTCCGATTTGGGAATGCGCACTGTTTGGGAGCATTGCGCATTTACCATTTGACTTCGGTAAAGGTGGGATATTCTTAATCTCATCGAAGAAACTGACTATAATAAATCTTTCCTGCACATTTTTCACTGTATCATGGGAAGAATTCAGGGGATTGGTAAATTAACTCATTAATCTGAGGAACTGACGCCATTTTACCACAAATAAAAAAATTACCGTGGGGTTTAACAATAGCTATGTGATTCGACAAAATAACTTTTTATTGCAATACGGCGCAGGTTTTGACGTAAGTACAATGCCTGAATTCCACGTCTGTATCCGTCTAAAATTTCGTACAACAAAATGTTATACGTCGAAACGTTCCACGTTGAACGCTGGGTCATATTATAATATTTTTTATTTAGCGGAATGACAAAGATATTGTTTTCCATTTCAATAATAATCTATTTCATTTAGTTACGCCCAAAACTACCGTCTAATTTACTGTTGTGTCTAATTATACTAGGTGCTTCCAAATATGTAATTACTTTCTTGAGATAAAAATTTTTGGGACCCTATTTCAGTGCATATTCTACTTGGCACTTACACGGACCATGCATTGCGTCCACCATGACTGCGCCATTGGTCTTCATTCTATCACAGATATTCCAGTTATCTTATAACCATTTAATGCTAGTTTTTTACAATCGATCTTTCCGATTCTGAATGCTTTCCCACTCAATTATTTATTCAATGCGCTTTATAGGACTGAAGTCATAGAGGGCTTTTGATATGGTCAGCAATAATTTCTTCGCTTTGGCTCAAAGCAAAACTTGATTCTAAGCTGTCACTCCTTCGGCCTTCTCCTGGATCAGGAAACAAAGTAAGAAACCGCGAAACTGGATAGCTCGCCACTGACAGCTTGCAGTCGCGGCACGGGTACGATCTTTGTAAAGAAATTGAGGAAGGATATGCGATTTCCAACTCTTCACGCAACCTTCAATTGGCTTTGTCCTCCGCAGTACGAGCTAAATCTCGATAAACATCTAGGTAAAGGCCACCCACAATTAAAGAATTATCCAGCCAGTTAGTGTGCACTTTGGCAATCAACTCTTAAAATATATTTTGTAAATCATTAATGAGCAAACCCCATTTTGAAGACTGGGGTAATGAGCCCATTGGGGCAGGTGTTTTCACTAAGTAACAAAGTTAATGAAGGAACATAGACAGGAACAAGATTTCGGCCGATTATCTGTCTCTCGATAAGTAGGTACTACTACTAAATAAAATTGTGTGCCAATCAACTCGTTGGTTTCCCCAGAATGGATTATCTTTGTTTTATGTGGATAAAATTCGAATAAAGTAACCCGATGATTCGAATTTTACAAAACTAAGGTTGCAATTGGCATTTGGAAGTAAGGAGATGGATAATTAGAGAACAGGTTTCCGGGAAGGAGGGAAATATATGGGGTGGCTGGGAACAAATATTTTCCACTATCACACTAGATATCTATCTAGCCATCTATACCTACACTAGATTCTATAGCCATATACTGCCAACACTCACTCTGTTATTTCGGTCCAGCAGTTTAATTGAATTAATTTTAGCTAGATTTTAGATATTATTTTCCACCTGCTTGTTTCCTCTTTCCAATCGCAAAATAGATCTTTACTCCTATTACATTCGAAACATATTTAAATTCTTATAACCGTCGTGTAAGTAAAGTTACATTTAATAGTAGTATAAATACCAAAACTATGGAACTGTCTACATAGAATTTTGAGTACAATAAGGTTTATTAGTTTATTTTGTTAAATATTATTATGCAAGCTGTTTTATTCTGCTCTGCTATCATTCCTATTTGGTTAGAGAAACTAAAAATGAAAAAGAAACGGCGCGTCGTCACGACGGCGTCGCGACGGTAGGTATTTCGATAAAATATAGGTAATGTTGTTTGCGTTGCTTGTCAAGAAACGGGAAAAATAATACGGACTATTTTTATAATTTTTTTCCACGAAAAATAATCATATAATCGATTTACAGTTTTTGGTGAACGTGAATAATGAATGGTTAACAAAAGGCATTGGTGAGAAGAGAGGAAATTCCGAGAAGCCATCTTGATTTTGCTTTATAGAGAGCATGAATGATAATTTTCCTCACAGCATAGTTTTGAATGTAAATAACGAACCTTTCTCGGCCAGTAATCAATCATGAGCCGTATGATGTTCAAGAGATGAATGTAAATGAGTGTGGATAACGATGAATGGATGACTAAGCATCACAAATTTTCTCCTATTAGTTGCCTCCATACCAATGAGACATGATTATTGAAAGTTGCACACATTTGCTATAAATCACTGAGTTACTATGGATTTTGAGGTAAACTTCTAAGTCTGCTTGTTATACTAAATAATTCCTGTCGATTTTTAGCTCTCATCTGTTCAGAGTTCAACCACACACGAATTTTCACTATTTTGATTTTAATCAACATTAGAAAGATCTTTAAGGTTAAATTTAATCAGTTACAGAGTATTCAAGCTCAATTCCTAAAATCCGTGCATCGAATTAATTGGTGTAAAATTCTTCTTCAGAATGACACACTTACTCCTGGGGCCATTGAAAACCAAGTAGGTCTCTTGCCTCACCAACAAGCCGTCTCCAAGCACTTCTGTCCTCGGCCATCTCCAATTCTGCTTCCATCTTTCTCAAATCGTTCTCTACTTCTCCTTTCCAACTCAATTTTGGTCTCCCTGATGGTCTCCATCCTTGTAGTCTTCCTTCTCATGTCCTCTTTATCATAGAATCTTCATCCCTTCTCAGCACATGGCCCACCCATCTTAATCTCTTGCTTCTGACTACTGCGACAATGTCTGGCCTCATATACAGCTCTCGCTCCTATTTCTCTGTTTCTGAAACAGAAAAACAGCCAGCACAATATGGAAATTTAGGTTTCATTAAGAAAACATAACGACTGCGGTTTTAGACTATTGCCAACCAGCTGTAGAATTGCTATGAAGTGATCAATCACCGCCGACATATATATCGGTGATCAGGGCTGGTGCGGTGACTACAATACTCGCTATCCATCCCAAGGGTCTGGTTTCGAATCCCGGCAGTGGTGGAGGTTTTTCAAAGTAATCCTGATCCCTACTTGGGGGATTAATGGAGAGAGTATTTTGTGTTTTTCTCCGTCCGTCGGATGGGACGTTAAACCGCGGTCCCCGCAGTGCCTTTTGTTTAGAGCAGGCTAACGCTGACGCCAAGTTTCTCCGTACATTTCCACCACGCACAAAAAAATCCCTTCCCTACTAAATTTCCCACCTATTCTCTATTGTGCAAACGACCTCTTTTGCCGATCGTCTTCCCAAATAACCAACCGACCAACCAGGATTATTACCCAGAGAATATAGATCTCGTAGATGGAAAACATGTGAAATTCTTTTGTGACAAGGATTGCGGAGTCGGCATGTGATGACGTAAAACTTTCAGCCTATGATTCTGAACAAATCACCTTGTATCCCCATAGTTAATGTTCCAAGTGCTCAACATAATGCGCTGCGACTGCCATGATTGCTGTGTATTGATCATCAGATCTTTCCATATTTGAGACGGCAGTGTTTCCATAATATATCGCCTCACGCTTGCCCTTTCGTCTTCCACTCAATTTCCAGGCACGTTCACCCTCGCGAGGTGCGAAAATAGGGTCCTTGAGCACTACAGCCTCTCAAGGACGTAACGGTTTACTGTGGTTTATGACATAAGACTCGATCGGCCAGTCCATTGTGAGGGAAGTGCTTTTAAAAGGATGCGGTAACAGACTAAACAACTCTTCAGTTCTAATGAGAGGGCACTAACACTTTGACCAACGTGGCCTCAAGAATATATTATGCATGAAAAGACTCATGCCATCAAAAGAGCACTATGTTATTTCACAACACGTGGAAACGTGACTATGAATACGCTAAGTGGCATATTGAGGTCCTTTCCGTTATTGTCAACCAAAAGTTAATGAAATGACTGGCTTCATTTTGTGCATATATTATTGGTTTCAGCCACTGAGAATGAATAATTTGGGAGAAATATTTAGGTGCCGGTGAGAGACATTTCCCAATAGTAATGTGGACGAAAAAAGTGATGAAAGGTAGAAAATTAGTCATCACGAGTTATTCAGCGATTTTTTTGGAATCATTAACCATAGAGCAAATAAAAGCTATAATACAAGCGCACTTATATACTAAGCACATCCAAATGAACAAAATTAAGAATAGTATTTTTTGTTATATATTCAATCGTAAAAACTATTAATTTGCTAATTTACTTTTTTTATTTCTCATTTAATTTTTTTGGCGAATCGTTTGTTTCCAAGGTTGATGTACCAAGTTTTAAGTACAACATTTTTTCTTCCTTGATGCGCATTACTCCTACAAAGGCATTGGCTATCTGCAAACATTCTGCTTTGAGTGTTTATCGAGGAGGCTGCCAGTAAATAAACGGGATATTTACATTTTGACGATTTTCTTTGAGATGATCTCTTTCTTGATCAAGCAGACTTACGAATGAAAGCTGTTAACTTTTGTTTTTCTGAAAAAATGCGCCTTTGCATTAAATCATGCGTACGTACGCGTGGCATATGTTTATGATGGATGAAATAAATAATGACCTTTAAAATAACAAGGTTTTATTAAAAAATGTAGTAAATGTAGTGCCTAAAATCTCATTTTTCGATTGGTCATGGAATTTAGGTATTATCGGTACACATCCCTAATGTAAGCAGCTGCTTGGCGACAAAAAATCAAACGACATGACCACGTCCCACGGCTCGTTTCTTTGCCATGCTCCCCGCAACAATATATTGCACACAATTTCTTGCACAGTGGCTTTTTTCTTGATCTCCTAAAATACAAATTACTCAAGAACCTTTGCAAATACTAATCGAGGTCAATTTTTGAACGCCGTGATAATTATCGTATGAAAAAAAGACAAATGTTATCGCATGTTTTCTTCGAATCAGTAATGCTGAGATGTCCCATACTCTCCGCATATATTATTATTGCATGAAAAATATCAAGCGGTGGTATCGTATGTGATGCTTCAATGAAATCGTGCGATGATTTGTTATTTTCGCATGCAATAATTATCATCACATTTCCAGGACTGACCTCCTGGACGCATGCATGAAGGACCAAGCCTCGCAAATCACACGAGTAATATCTGTGAAATGGATGAAAATGGCGAAATGCTCTTGCCATTTGTACGACCACTTCCTATAGACACCGTCGAATCCCTTTCCTAATTCCCATTCGCAGCTGCGATAAAGCTTAAATGAATCCAATCCTAAAATAAGATTTGTGGAAAAATGCGTTAAAATAATTTCGCTTTTCTTATTTCTTTCTAACGTCACACAATGTTTAATTACAAGTCAACACAATGTTTAATTACAAGTCAGAAGTGCACGAGAAAATCTTAAATAAATTTGTGAATTTGGACAATATCTATTTTTGATCACCGTTAATCAATTTTCAACATTCCACTCGAGCCGGTGTTTCATTTTTTTCCAGACGCGCGAAGGCGTTTGGGACAGCACCGGTACTCACACTTCCCCTGTGCATTCATTGCACCGGCTTAAATGGGGAAAACGTTTCAAATGATGCCTAAGAATTCATTCAGCCTATTCATCTGGAACTGTCTCTAGGACAGTGGTTCCCAAACTTTATCTTTCCGCGACCCATTTTAGCCCATACGTTTTAGCCGCGACCCCCTAAAAATAACAAACAATGTGTACATTCAAATGATATTGTTTTTAAAGTAATTACAATCCTCATCTCGTGACCCCTTTCCGAACGGCCCGCGACCCCCCTGGGGGTCGCGACCCCCAGTTTGGGAACCACTGCTCTAGGAGATTACACACGTTTGTACGAGCAATACCGTCAAAAAACCTTCGGTAAGCGAGATTTGTGCCGTCAAAATTGCTGAAACATTTCGTCAAGTTTCAGCTCATTTCCTTAGCATAGTTTGGCGGAAATTTCATTTCAATTCCTGCAAATCATTTTCACCACAATGCAAGGTTGCTCAATGATTTCTTTGACTTTGGCCTTTCTCTATTTCTATCGCATTAGTAGTCCCTCTAGAGAAACTTGGAGCATTAAATGTAGTTTTGAATCAGTTACTTCATTTTCATTATTTTTAATTTTGAGCTTATAGTTACGACGCTTTTTAGTGGGTTAAGGATTACATCCAGAGTTATAAATATATAGAAATCGCATCAAACTTCATATGCCGTGCACGCATGATTTGACTTATCATGAATTATTTCATCGATGACTGATCGTCATCCTTTTCTTCGAAAAAATGTTATCGAAAATACTTTTACAAATAAACGTCTCGGGCGATACCAAAAAGGAAAATTATGAAAGCCAACAAGACACTAGCTATGTGACGAGACCCAATGCGTATGAATTTTAATATAGCATCATTGTCCACATTTGTATTGCTAATCAAGTAGGTACAAAAACCTAAAAATGAATAAGTGTTAAAAGATTTTGCCTGGTTGAGTCGAGTTAAAGTCACGAAATTACAAAGCAAAAAATGAAGTTACTAGTTTTTCAGTATCTCTTAGCATGCGTGGATATTGACTTATATTTTTATTGTTTTGCTCTGCACGAGAATATAATGAAACATACATGAACACATGAGTAATGCAAAAAAATAAAAAAGAATCGTAAACGTAGTAAAAGGGACGGAGGCTCGCGCCAGAAGAGAGGATAGGAAATGCCTGGATCTCATGCGGTCACATGCTGAGACTATGTCTCGCACTAGGTGACCCCTCAAGCAATAGAGAAAGCTCACCTCCATTGCAATAGCACTTGCCTCGCCCTTTAACATAAATCGCGACCCCCGACTCAGTTTATCGCCCACTCTATACCATTTTCTTTGCTTATTAAGTTGTTTGCATCACAGTTTCTTAACCGGCAGTGCAAGAAACGTCTCTGGGAACCAGCCTAGTCACTATCTTTGAACTGAGAAATAAGGACTGAAAATCAAAAGGATTGGAAAGAATATCCTATTTCTGATTCCCATCATGTCTCCAGAAAAGATATCATGCAGAGAAAGTAGATAAGACTCCTCAAGTAAATCAAGCACCTACATAGTATACTAGATAGGTAAAAAAAACCTGTGCAATGAGAAAAAATATCGTAGATGGATCATACTAACAGAATCCATTACGGAGGCATCTTCAACCCTGGAGGCAAAAAACGAGATAAAGTAAAAAAAAACAAAAACATTTTTATTTTTATCTAATACCAGTACCTGGTTAAGTTCGTGTACTAATTAGATTATTAGGATCTCTTTCGATAACGGTAGCTTGGAATACTTAAGGGTAATGCAAAATTCCAATTTTATTCACTCACTGATTTACTCCACTCTTTATAACTCACCAAGAAAATTGTAATTAAATACTTATTTTCATCACGTAACCCCAGGGTTTGGCAAAATTAAGACACTAACTATCAAATAAAACATAATTGTAAGAATCTTTTACTCAGGAACATTAATTCTTTCCGGGTTACGCACCGGGTCAGATCCTACATCTCTGCCGACGCTTCGAAGCGCGACTTGCTCACTGTTGATCAGAAGCTCCGATGTTGATGAGCGAGTCGCGCATCGAAACGTCGGCGGAGATACTGGTGTGTCACACGATAAGACTTTAATGTTCAAAATTCTGTGGGAAAAATTAGTTTGTAGATAACTTTGACTCATAATTTAATTGAAACACAAATTAACCCTAATTCTCTAAGGCTCATGTTAGGTATGACATGAAACAAAACGGCCTGGAAAGGCAATCGAGTTGCGCCGGTTTAGGAGTATTATTTATTGGGAAATATCAATAAAAACTTCTTATATAACAACTTTTGGGGTTTATGGGACTTGCCGCGGAATGACCTTTCACGGACTCAGCCACAACTGCACGCAAGTGCAAACATTCCTTAGTGAAAAAATCATTCACCTCGACTGGGACTCGGTCCTGGATTCCTCGTTATCACGCCGAATGTTTTAGCCAGTTAAGCTGCCAATCTATTTTATAGCATGTTGAGAACAGTTGATGGACAAGTGTAATCGCTTCAATGGACTCCGAGGAAGTAAACGTTCTCCCATGAAAGTGTCAAATAAATTAATTTATCGATAACTGACAGTTTAACTGAGAAACGGGGAAACGAAGTGCATAATTTCTTTTAAATTCTTCATTCGCGCGCAAGGTCACTCGCTTTCAACTTATGGCTAGTTTTTTAAGGCTAGTTTTTTGTCGACTGTCTTTCACGTATCTATTCCTTGGTTGAAAGTACCCGGAATGTATCACTCCACTAAGTCGGAATAATGGGGACAACAATGATGACTTGTTAAGCCAAATACATTTAGCATAAAATTAACCTTTTCCTATTTCATGGTCAATTAATACTAATTACATGATCAGGAATGAAGTTTGTTCGAATTGTCCAGCCACTCTATGCAACTGATCACATTTAATGCCAGTTTGCCCAACCCGTTATCTACATACCAATGTATCAACATCAAACACCTAAAGCTGAAGCGTTCAGGATAAAAAAAGAATAACAAAAATTATACTGTGATATCATGCCAATATTTTGAGCGAAGTCCAGTTACTTATTTTTGTACTTACTACTAAGAAGGCCTACCTTAATATTCAAATCCCTACCGAATATTAAATAATCTGCCTTTTATGTGGAAACGGCACCGTGAATGTCAGCTTCATACTGAAGAGAAATTTCACAGTACAATTATTAAATCTCTACCAAAATAACGACTTAGTAACGGGATTTATTTTATCTTAGTATTATAAATGTAGAGAAATGCTTTTAGGTAGCTAATTTAATTATTCATTAAGTTTATATTTTCAAGCTCTAATTCACTTCACGTCTCTCCTTCAACTACGTAAAACGCCTCAAGATGATGCCGAGATAAAAGCAAATATAGTTCATTCCTAGCCTAGATAAAGCAAAGTTAAACGTCATGTGTGGCGAAGAAACTACTTAGGCTTCAAAATTTAAGTTTTTGGTTGAGAAACTGATGCATCGTGTCCACGAAGAAGAAAAAATGTAATTGACCGCCTACTTTTGATAAAAGGTTTTTTACTCCTACGAAATGGAACTGCATCGAAATACACAGTAAATATGGGCTCCTTCTCGATAAATACCAGGAAAATTCTTCCCTGAAAAGTGGACGTCTGCATGAAGCAATTCGTTAATGGCACTAGAGTAATTCCGTGTTTACATTGCTAAACACGTATAAACATGGATAGAGCTTTGTATTTACGTGTAGTACACCCCTGCTGCAATTGTCTCTTTCCAGTCAATGTTCCTCACACACTTCTTTTGAAGTTTACCTTGATGATTTATTTTGTTAAGGCCGATTTCTTCAATCATAAAATGGCGAAAGTTATGATTTCCTTCCTTGTTCGTTGAACTAATGAATATGTACTGACCAAAAATAATCCATGTTTACTATTTCAAGTTTTGTCCATGTCCAATGCATTAATGCTGATTATACGATTCAAACCATCGTTTTAAATGCGAAGGATGGTTTGATGGTAGGGCAAGAAGTTCACCATGCACAGAGTTCACTCACATGAAGAAATCAGGTATCAAGTTTAGCTGGTGAATTCCTTGTCCTTTTAGGTGCTTTGCAAGTTGTTCTCGAATAAAAATACGACGCAGCTTGCACTCTACTGTTGGCGTTCAGAGAATCAAACCAGAAGTCGTTGGTCGTGATCGATCCCTTTTATTAATACGCTTTCACACAGCTATTAAACTTAGTGGTCTCTGGAAAAAATCATTATTTAATTTTCGAAGAGGCATTAGATTTTGCGGGTATCATCCGAGACTGATGAAAATCGTCGATGACAGAATGTCAGTAAAGATAGACAGAATGCCGACTGGACCGGAGACGCCGTCAGCAAGTTCAATGAAACTTAGTTTTTATAAGCTTCATGTTGGGCTAACCGAATAAACATTTATTTGTCAACTACAATTGAAAATTTTCAGAAGGATTGGAATCTTTATGAGTGGAGTGGAAAATTTGTTTAGTGAATCCAGGCTCAATGGTTTTCCTGGAAAAAGATGACAACGTGTTAAATTTAACTGTCTGAAATATTCAAAACAATTCCGTGACGTGACGCAGATCAAGGTCGAATAAATATTTCTTCCTCCAGGATCTCTGCGCGTCAGTTGATTCCATTCTAAGGAACGGTATCATCGTTTGCCCACGGTCTGTCTTCTAATGGAAGTGAATGACCAGCAACGCCCCCGGGACAGGTGGCGAAATTGTTTTTCCTCTCGACCTCTCCCAAGGTGAACGTCCTAGGGAAGGCTGTCTTCGAGGTATCTGCGCGAATAGTGGTACTTTCGAAGCCATTGTCAGCTCAGGGCAGAGTAAGTAATTCCCTACATCACATCCATCGCATGAAAATTAAGCAGCATTTTTCAATGACCTATAAGGTGGAAAACTTCTAAAATCGGAAAAAGTTACAAAGGAGGTTAAAGTTCTTCACGAGCGGTACTCTGGGAATAATTCCACGCACTAATCATGGAATCTACAAAAAGAGCCTAATCGAAAACCTATCTCCTTTTTTTAGCCAGATTTCTCAAATTATTAATAAAATAACTCATTAGCTTTAACTCAAATTATTTAACTCAAATAACTCAAATTTAACTCAAATTAATTAACTCAAATAACCGTTTGTCGTGTTTGTAATATAAATAAAGAAAATGTACTGTTTCGCAAGTGTTTACTCATCGTTCGTTGCGGAAAATATCTGTACTAGAATTCAATTTTTGCCAAGTATAACACTGAAAAAAATAAAATTACTAACTCTAGAGGCCGCTTATTTTAGGCGTGAAAATTAGTTTTTTTAAGCTAGTAACAGCAGATGCACGTAAACACTTCTAATAACAGGAACAATGTTCATCCTTACCATCAACCAGTAATCGAGCAAGTGCGAATAATTCAACTAAAAGTGCAGTATCACCACAGAAGTGTTTGTGAAAAGTCTCGCCTTTGCTCGTGAAAATGAAGTTAATGCTGACGGCTGGTTAGTTTTCTAATCACTTTGAAAGCCCCACTTTTGGAGCATTTTTAAGAGTATTCTGCAACACATCCATTATTCAGTGCCAATATTATCCGTAAGGAATAGTCTGCTTGCTCAACAACCATAAACTTGACTTGAAAATATTATCCCATTCAAAATATGTAACAAAAGGTTTATTTTATCAGGATAACATGGAACTTTGAAACAAGTTGGACTGCCTTTTATGCTGCATATAAATATAAAGGTTTTAATGATCAAATATTGCCAAAAACAGTATAATTTTTAGTTTTCTTTAAGGCGGGTTATCCAAAATTTGGGATGTGTCTTCCCATCACTGCGAATCTATCATTTTGTAAGCCCCGTTCCTGCTATAAGCGTTTTCTTTAGACGCCAGATGCTAAAGGACTAAATACTACTTTCATCTGCTGAGCCCGTTATATGGAATTGGAGTTGAAACTCACACATTTTTGTTATTTGTTAAAGCAAATAAATTGGAAAAAGGGTATTTCATCGATTACACAAGCCTGCGATGGTTGTGTTTTTTTAGTTTTTGATAATTGATTCTTATGTATATTTTAGCGCCGAATCCGTAAATGACCTTAATTTTCTTCCATCACGTCAGGAGTTTTAGCTAATCACAAATTTCGAAATTTGTAAAAAGTCAAAATATTTCGGAATTATTAGCCTGCAAAATAGAATTAAAACGTTTTTCTCTTATAATTTATTAATTTTTTCGCTTATACTATGCAATCTTATAGCTAAACAGTTGAGGTATCTGAAAAGGAGGGCTGGGGGTGGGTTGTTGTGGGGGTGAGTTGTTGTGGGGGTGAGTTGAGGGGCTGGGGACCCTTCATTTCTAGTGGAAAGTGCTATAAATGAGTTTAATTTTCTGCTTTATTGCATTTTTCATTTTTTCTATTTTGTTATTTTTATTCTTAAGAGGTACTTCGAGCCCTTGAAATACTTCTTCTTTTTTTCAGTGAATGCAAAATATTTTTGGTCAAATTTGACGAGACGGTGGGAGAGTTAGCTCTCCATTGCTCAGTGAATGCGTGGAGTTGACAGCTGACCAAAAGTATGAGTAACAGATTTGACAGATTGTGACAAGACCTAACTTGATGTAATATGTTTGTAGGCAGCTATTTACCCCACTCATGCACTGTAAAACTCTCAGTAATGTTTCAACCATCAGCTATATTGTACGTGAATCGAGTTTTTTCCCTCATCCGTGATCAAACGCGTTTTAGTCAGTGAAAAGCTTATTTTCAGGCTGTTACTTGCGGAAATAAATTAATAACAATTTCCTGGCTTAGTTTTGCTATTCAATGAGTATTTTATACAAAAAACATAGATTCATACAAAGTAACTAGTTCAAATGAAATTCGTCCTCTGAATGAGGACCGGCGGCGATCGCTCCCTGCCATCCCAAACAACGTTCAGATTTGATCGCTCCCTGCCGTCCCAAACAACGTTCAGATTTGGAGTTTCAATGGTGTGGCGAGAGCCGTAATATCACTGCAATGATTGGTACAATTGTTCGACTGGTGTCCACAATTTCAATTTGAAGAATAAAAGGAAAATCGTCTATCCTAATATGTCATCCATTCCACCAAAAACTTAACCTGAAATAGACGGTTCCGCAAGTGATTCAAATGAAGATAACACCGAGGAGTACGAACCTGAATAGCCTAACCTAGCTGTGTAGCAGAGCTTTTTTCACTGTCTGAGCTTAACTATTTTGTTCGAGGCTTAAAGAGAAGAACCTGCTAGAAGCTGGCACCTCATTTTCCTGGTTCAAGTACAGAGAAAAATATTTACTTCCATATTTTTCCGAAGAAGGAGAATCAGTCTTCTGCACTGATGTACATATGTGGACTCAATTTAACATTCCGTACAAAAACTCTGATTGGAGACTGTTAATAGATTCGTCCAAAAGAAGCCTCAAAGTTGCACTTCTTTTTAATGGGAATACGTATGTGTCAATACCCATCGGATATTCTGTCCATTTAAAAGAGTGTTTCGAAAATTTGGAACTCGTTCTCGATAAAATTAAATACGACGGTCATGATCATCAGTGGATTACGAGCGGCGATCTGAAAATAATATCGATGCTCCAAGGATGGCAAGGAGGGTACATCAAGTTTCCTTGTTTTATGTTTGAATGGGATAACAGAGAATGAGAAAATCATTGGATAAAGAAAATTGACCAAAAAGAGCTATATTAGAACCAGGAAACAAAAATGTGCTCCGGAAAGCTCTCATAGATCTGAAAAAAGTTCTCCTTCCACGTTTGAATATCAAGTTGGCTTGATGGAGAAATTTGTCAAAGCCTTACCAAAAGAAGGCGCAAGTTTTAAATACATCTGTGACAAAGTTCCCGCCTTATCAACCGCCAAACTAAAAGAGGGCGTCTTTACTGGTCCTGACATTAACAAGCTTCTCGAAGATGGTAATTTTGAGAAACAAATGGAAGTTGCAGAAAAAGAAGCCTAGGGAGCATTTCAAGACGTGGTAAACAAGTTTCTGGGCAAATTAAAAGAGTCCGAACTTCAAATCAATCGTCGAAAACATGCTGCAGAAATGCAAAGAAGCTGTTCCAAGAGCTTGAAGGTTCACTTCCTAAAGTTACATTTGGACTATTTTCCTGGAACTGTGGGTGCCATAATTGAAGAAACGGGTGAGAGTTTCATCAGGACATCAAAGAAATGGAAAGGATGTATCAAGGAAAACGGACTACTTAGATGATGGATGACTATTGCTGGATTTTACTCCGAGATGAACCCCATACAGGACATAAAAGAAAAGCGCAAAGCAGAGCGTGAGCGGTTCAAATAAACTTCGACACATGGTATAAAATTGTAAGTATTTTACATACTTCATCATGAAGGGTGGGTGGGAGAGGGGGAATGGTTTCCAGAGGCATGACGTGCCTCAAAATTAATTAAATAAGTAAAAATAAATTTAAAAAAAACACTAAAATAGAAATTTAGGCTAATGTTGTGGCAATTTTATTAGAAATTGAGGGGTCAATGAGCTACCCCCCGCCCTCCTCTTCAGACCTCTCAACTGTTTAGCTACAATAATGCATAAATAAGCCAAAAAATTAAATAATAAATAATAAGAAAAAAACGTTTTAAGAACATTTGAAGTCTCAAATTTTCGCAATTTTTCGACTTTTTGCAAACTTTAAAATTTGCGATTTGCGAACAATTCTGACGTGATGGAAAAAATAAAGGCCATTTTCGGTTTCAGCGCTAAAAGTTACGTAGGAATCAGTTATCAAAAGTTAAAAACCATGTCACAACCCAAATTTTGCAGGCTTGTGTTATTAATGCATTCTTTAAATGAGAAATTTTCCTTATTTACTTTAAAAGGTGATGATTATATTGATCCCGAGATTGCATTAAGTCATCGCCTATACTAGTGATCCCCGAAAAATATCCGGAATTTGTTCATTTTGGAGGTACATTCTAAAACGAATTCAACAACAGATATCGATAGTACTTTTGTCTGAATCATGTATTAATATAGTTGGTGGTGTTCTCTGTATCGCATTGGGGGTATCTTGGCACCTTATGTGCGAAGTAATCGTAGTACATCATCCATAGCTCCAATGACCTTCAGATAGAGCCTTAAACGAAATGTAAAAAGCTATGCCTAGCATCCTTAAACTCTTCCAAAATTGCCTTAATTTCGAGCAAGTACGGTGACAGTTAAAAATCCACCCGAGTTACTTAAAAAACCTAATGAAAATTTTGACGCAAAGACATTTGAAAGTCTTATTAGGTCTTCGGGCACCTATTGGAGTACTTTTAGAATAGTAGGTACGTTACTCATTTGCATGTACATAAAGTGTCGTATTTTCAAAATAAAACACCGGACACGGCATGTGATGAAAACGTAATTCAGTTATTCATTTCATTGAAGGTACCTTTATAGTGACAAATTTTGAAATTACCCTGACTAGCCAGAGTATCACCTTTTACGGAGTAACCCGAAAGTGCACATAAATACGAATATTCCGCAGAGGAAAAATCATTACCCTTGACTGAGACTCGAACCCGAATCCCTCGGCATCACGACGTGCGCTATAGCCAGCTATGCTACCAACGCATCCTGTTCCCCTGTGGATTTTTGTGAGCTCTGAGCGAGATATTTCCCGAGTCATTATGAAGACCATATTCGAATTTTATTTTTTTATTTCAGCCTCTGTGAGAAGAAAACATTGTAATATTAATGGCACAAAAATACAGTTACTTGTATATGCCGAAAAATCTCAGTAATTAAATAAAGTTTAGCACATAAGTAGCTAACTTGACTCATTTATTACGCCAATTATGCCGCCGCGGCACCAATTATGTTAATTATGTCAATTATGGCGCGCCGTACGATGAAAACACCTGCACAGCATATGGTTTTATTGTGGTTCTGTAATAATTACTGCGGTGAGTAATTGATTACATTTTATAAATAGTTGAGAAAACATAAAAACTACACACCGTTCGATTTTTAGAGAAATCTAGTTGTTAGAAATTCCTAATTTTTTCAATATTCTCCCTTTGGAGAGCACAGCTGCAATCTAGCTCATGCAAAACAGCTTATATTTTTAGGCAAATTGTCGAAAAGTAGTTCGGCAAGGGGTTAATATTTGGATATCATTTTTTATTGAAAATGAGGTCACATTCACTAAATTCTAGCTGAAGTGGTATCTCGTTCAAACTGCCTTAAAGGAACAAGATGCTCAAGCTTGCCGGATCTGTCGGGATGCGACAAAGCAGCCTAAAGCGTGCGCTCGGCGCCACCTACCGAATAGGTTAAAACCGTTAAAACCAAACTTTGAACGTAATGAGGTGTTCACTCTTTTTGCACAAATTTTTATGATACATTTGAAAGTGGAATTGACAGTTGCAATTAGTTGTCAAAAAATTTGGTGTCTTCATAAATACGCGGACTACACAAAGAGGTTTTTTCGTTATTTTTCCATGGCATTTTTTTAATAAAAATTAAATATGAGTAATAAATATCGTCACAAGTCAGGTAATTAGCGTAAAATGATCCAGTGTCCTTACACCTCTTGTCCGTTTCCTCTTCACTCTACTTAGCTCCTTCATAATGAGCTTTTCTGCCTCCGACCATTTCACTCACGTGATTATGAGATAAGTTTCACCGACCAACCACTGTGGGCGGACGCGCGCGCCCCTCTCTGCAAGTCCCTTCCCTTTCGGTGGCATTCCACAGGCCTTGCAAACGGTGGTTACTCGCGCTTTCACTTTTCTTGAATCGGCATCTATATCTCGAGGACATGATGATATCAGGGATCTGTCGCGAACCACTTGGGACGCTTAAGCCCCACGATGAGACACGAACTTGGGAAAACTTGAAAACATTGACGTAACTCCATGGCCTCGTCATAACGAAGGCATCAGAATAGCCTCATGGAGGTGAACTCAAGGTCTTGAAGGAAGTTCTATGGAAACACTATTGCCAAACCAACACCGTCACTTACCGCGATATTAGAGTTCGACTTAAGCTTTTACGACAAAATTGGGCCGGACTGGTCGCCATTTGTTCGCCTAAAGTAAAATTAAGACAAGTGTTTTGCGTAAGCTGTCCGTGTTATTCTGAAAATCGGTTATTTTTCTGAGGTGTTTGGGTGCGAAATACCTTCCTTTACTCTCTTTATTTGCTTCCCAAAGTACGCACAAGCCTTCGAGCAAGGATACCATAGAGACGCTCTCTCGAAGGAAAGTTGTTTGTAGAGCAACCCCCAGACATGGTAAGGCTAGCGACAATATCTTGAACGCCTATGTTTGAAAAGGCATTTTTGTTTTCCAAATAAATCTCGTCTCTGGCGTAATCTATATGAATTTGAAATTTTGAATAAATGTAATAATTTATAAATGAGAATTACATACGGAGATGGCGTCATCAGCGATCAATTACAACACATTGCCTTTCTCCGCTTTTTCTGGCATGCAAAAGCAGAAAAATGGAACAATATTACAAAATATAGCTTAAAAACCACAAAGTTTCAATTGTATGAGCGATTCTTTTAGATATTCTCGCGGTCTCCTGGATTAAGCGCATAAATACCTCAATCGGTCACCATGTCTGACGTCACATGCTCCAGCTTGCTCTGGCCCTACTAACAATACGTTGCAAGGATATTCTACTGCTTACATGCTCAAAGGCACAGGCGCTCAATAAATGACTGGGAAAAATCACTAGAAGAAAATGACTAAGACACTGCGCCATTAGTTATTTTCACGCCGATTCAGATTCCACCAAATCCTAATCTATTATTTTTCCACAACTTTGAACTGGTGTCACGCTGGTGTTTCATGAACGACGCAGGTGTCGTAAATGCACTAAAAACTCAAGCTAAGCCTGCGCTAACTTTAATTTAGCGTTTATTGTTTAATATAACAGACTTAATCAAGGAATGAATGAAAAGCAAAGTGCAATGATGAATATTTCTACGACACAAACCCTCGCTGGTCTGGAATAAGTATATATAGTGAAAGTTATTCAATAACTCACTAGCTGAATGTCATACTACACGAAAACCATTGAAATATTTTATCTCAATGGAACACCTAAGGGTAAGGTCTTAGAATAACATCAACTTTTTTAGGCTATCATCTTTAGACAAGTCATTGAAGCGGAAGGCACATTCAACTTTCATGTTAAAGAAGCATGGAAGAGTGAGAATTTTTATGATACATTCACCAAATTTCAAAGCTACGATAGGTGTTTTTGTGCTCACTTTAATGTGCTTATTTTGTTAAGATGCAGAGCTTTGTGACACAATATTTCAGTGACACACTTCATCGGTTGACAAGGTAAATAAGTAACAAAGAACACGGAAATGAATCTAGGAAACATGAGGAGCTATGAGTGTAGCTCGGTGGGCAGTGAAGGCAAGAGATGGAAGGGAATAAAAATTGCGGACGCAGGATGACTCAGGGATTTCATGAGATGTAGAATGGAGTGAGAAGCGACTAGGAGGCTGCAAGGCCCAGATAGCACGGGGCCCGTATGAGACATTTTTGTATCTGGCGACGAAAGGCGACGTATAAGAAACAAAAAATCTCACATTGGATGTTTGCGTTATGATTGTGGAGAAAATTTTCATTGTTTAACTGACTAAATGGCGTATATTGGAAGAAGAAACATGCACATCTCTAATATAACAACAATCAATGAGCAAGTGCGTCTATTTTTTTTACTAAACACTAAATTAAGACATTAGATAGAAGGTATCCATTCGTATTGAATTCTAGTATTTTGTTTTGCCCTGACTCGTACGCGGGAACTATTTTTTTGTTTTTGCAGGTGCGGAGGCTCACTTTTGAGCGGTCACAGATTCGTGGTTTGCCTATGTTAACATCGTGATGTGAGAGTTCTTTCCCAATAAATTAAGTTGGAAATCTGAAGTATTTACTTACATCTCATTTTAAAACAGTTGTTTCTCGGGAAATTTGAGCGAAAAATAGGTTTATTTTTGCTCCGGTGGCGTTAGTTTTCATGTACAACTTGTGTGTAGTTGTTTGTGTTGAAACTCGTTGTCCATTAAGCATACGCAAAGCTTTCCTAGAGGATTTACACTTAGTTAGATTGCCAGATTAATTACCAACTAAGTTTTTTCGCTGAGAGATACGGATTTCATCACTCTTATCGAAGTCATTTTTTGGCTAGAAGACTGTGATAGTGTTTTGTGAAAACATGAAGCTATGGCCACTTGTCGGTTGGTTTTCAAATTTGTCGGAGTTCTAAAAAGAAGAATCTCAGCAAAGAAAGGAATCAAATATAATCAAAGCAAAAATAGAATGTGTGAAATTTACAAAGAAAAAAGTCATTTGCCTGGATTGGGATTGGACTTCGGCGGAGTCATTGGATCGAAAGCAAACACGTGTATGATTAAAATTGGCTTCAACCTCGCGGTCTATGGAACTATGCTCACGATTACGAATATTTCAAGGCATTACGGTACCTCTTGAGAGCACTTAGTTATTTGATTGCCACAATGAAATACTCTGCGCATTTCTATATTCATGACACTGCGGTTGAGCATGCTAGGGTAGCCCCACCGGGAGAATCACTCGGCAAGTAATCGGGGGTGTGGGTCAGAGCGAATGATTTTTTCATTGTAATTTCACCCATTTTCGAGAAAAGTGTACAAGTGGTCTTAAAACTATTTTTTTATGGATTTCAACCCCTGAAACCAATCTGAAGACGATAAATTTTTCACTACGCGACACAATTTCCTATTGTTTTTTATGCTCAATTTTGCACGTGATAGCACGGTGCCACCAGAGTCCTCTGGATGGCCGTTCTCAACACTACTCCCTCAGTGTATTATCGGCAATCCAGAAGACTCTGGGTGCCACTACTTCAAGTCGACATCTACCGATAAATTAAGGTGTTATTCAATAAGGGAGGCAATCGATTGATAAAAAATTCATTTCTATTTTTTTAAATCACAATTTGGATACGAGGGAACTATCAGCAAAACATTCGTAGAAAAAATCTAGTTCAAACGGCATGAACATGAAAACATGTTTCCTACGAGACCCATCAGCGTAGCACAACAAGAATTTTTGGTTCTTCCATTTTTTCGAGAAGATTCTTTTAAAAAATCCATTTTAATGTCACCTAATTGCGCTAATGGTTAACGAGCGCATTAAAATATATTTTATGAATTGGACATAATTAGCCTTCTTAAAAATCGCGAGCGAGAGATGGCGTTAACATAACTTGTTAACCTTTCAAGAGAACAATTTTTGGGGAGGTAAGTAAGCATTCTTTTAAAGTTGCTGGAAGTAATCTATCTGATATATTGTTAATGAAACCAAATCTTGAGACCTAATTTTAAAACCTCTCATTAATGCGAATAAAGTTTATTATTCACACAAGGTAGATTTTTATTGTACCACTAGAAAATAAAATAATGTTGAAATGTATGGTCCGACAAAATGTCAGTCGAGGAAATTAAAACAGATTACACAAATTCACTACAGAATATATAAATCGTGAGTTTATCGCTAATAACATGTAAACCTCTACTGGGGAAATAATACACAAATATTTTTACGTATCTCATTGCTGTCAACCATTTACGTTCAGCTGGAGAGCGTTTTTCCCTAACACGGAGTATTCCAGTTTCCTAGTGTAATTTTCGAGGTCTACTTGCATATATGCCCTAAATTTGCATATGATACTCTTATTTTAGAATAACCATTACGAGGTTGGAAATGTAGTGGTAACATGTTAAAAATGTACTTATGTACGTTTAAAAAGGTGCTGTTCTCTAAGGTATAAACGAGACATGAAATTGGAATCAATAGCAGTAAGTGACTGCTTGAATTGGATTCATTTACATTCAATTCATCCGATTTAATAGGTGCTCACGGCTCAAAACAAGCGCGTTTGAGAGCCATGTCATCATTAAACAGCAAATATTTCCGACGAAATTTCACTCTCCCTTACGTAATTTTGCTATCCAGGCACGAAATGTAGGGAAATCCAAGAGTCATTATTATTCGTGAGACGGAAGAATGTGAGGATTTTCCATCAAGTGCTGTTTTTCTCCATTCCTGGTATGACTCTCCATTTTTCGGAACACAATACGAGACTATTGCAATCTACATACTTCCACGGGATAGTTGAGTGAATAACTATGCTTATAATTTCTTTTCTCGGGAAACAGGTCCATTTACCGGGCTTTTCCTATTGGTCATCAACCTTGATCCTGGACCGCATGAGCTAGTCGTCGACCATCGCGCACGGCTTTGAATGACCTTCATAAAAATATCATTTATAAATTAATCTGATGCTAGTTCACCATGACCCTCGGTTAATGCTTGCTGATGTACGCCATACATTAAAGATGATGGTAATGCTGACGCAAAATTTTGTGAAAGTCATAATTTACATACAAGAATTCGAGGGCTAGTGCTTAAAGGGAAATTCACGATTATGAAAAGCTGTTTGACGCAGCTGCGGCAGGTGCGCCGAGTTACTTATGGCCAGATTAATTAAAATGAGCACAATGGAGAGTAAAACGCAAAAATCTGCCATTAATAAATCAACAAATTTTCCTAGTATTTTGAGTGCACGTATGCCAGAGTATTCGAGAGGATTCGATTCGATAAGTTATGAATATTGCATTTTCATCTTCCGCAATCAACGAATGAAGTATAAATTTGAAATGTGACAAAATGTTCATCACTTTTAGAGGAGATACGTAGCTAAATAATGTCTCTCTAGAATAGTGGAAACATAAATATGCAATCGATTTATCATGGAATGGAAAGAGACTTATATGTGATAATTTAATGAGAATGAATTCATTCACTCCTTTCTAGTATGAAGAGGTCCCAACAGAGAATTAATTAAATATTTTATGTGGGGTGCTAATAGAAAAATATGTCCTCTGCATTAACAGCATAAAGCTTTTCAACGTAATTTTTTTATTAAGTGAACTTGAAATGACGTGGGCATAAAGGAATTACTGAGGTAACATAGAAAACATAGTATTTCCCTACCTTCCACGAATGCCACTTTCGCGAAAAACTATCAAGAGTAGTTTTATTCTCCGGAAGTTTAATAGTCGTAAAATTCTCGCACCAATCCATCGACTTTTGCATCTATTAGTAAATTGGTTAAGCTAGAATGCGTTAATCCAGTGCGATGTGCATAGTAATCGAATCTTCAGGCATGAAACAGTGGTAATAGAAGCAAACAATTTGTCAACTAATCTGTATAGTTAGTATGCTTATTTTGCTATTCTGCATTTAGAATATGTCACCAATGAAAATATTATTTTTAAATATAATAAAGTAAAAGGTAGCATCTTGTATTTCTACTCGCGGAGTCGCGAGGTTACATCCTATTGAAGTAGTCTACGAATTCCTTGCTCAGTTAATCGGAATTCGAGGCTCCCGTCACCCAATGGAACGATGAGATCCCAGAATTCTATTCTAATAGCCATCCACGCTGAACGTGTTAACACTCTCGTTGCTGAGTCTTAAAATCAATTACTTTTGTAGAACCTTGGGGCGTATTAAGTGTATTTCATGGTTTGTCTTGCAAGTGTATCGTGCTCAAAAAACCATACGTACCTACAGGAATAGCTATAGGAATTAAGCTCTTCATTAACTAGTTAAGCGAAAAAAGATTTTAAAAACCTTTTTTTCAAAGTAAAACAATAAAGTACGTACTTTAACTTGACATTTTTATAAAAAAATTGCTGAAAACATTGGTAAATTGAATCTTAAAATACGTTAATCAACGTCTTTCGCTGCGAGAGCGTCAATACAAACCCGTACAATCTGCGAAGGAACATTTTTTTAAGCGCTCGGGCACCAGAGTACGCTGAAAAGATCATTGCGAACACCGCGTGGCAGCAGCGAAAGGAAAGGTATCTAAATGGGTCATTCCTCCGTAAATCATCATAAAATTCACTCACCATTCAAAAATTATTTTGAAACCAGTGTCTGCCATATAGACGTGAGTAGAAACTGTGTACGTCATCGCAAAAAAGGCACCAGTACGAAAGATTAGTTTTTTGCCATGGTAGACGATACGTCCGAAAGCTATCATTAATAATCATGAAAACTATTATTATACTAAAAAGATTTACACTACGCATAATGTAGTTGAATCAATGAAATATCACTACTTATGCTAATTAAAATTCGAAGAATAACTCACAAAGCTCCTGGCGAACGGTATTGCTACTAAAAATCTATTCCCTTACATTTCTGCTCAGCTAATGCAGTAATGAAATTAGTTGGCCCGGGGATGACTAGGTGAAAAAAATTTTATCCATTCCATAAACACCAATTATGATTTTTGTCGTTTATTTGGGCACTATTTGTGTCAAACATAACAGAAACCTTTCCCTTATTGAACGTTACTTATCAAGTTTTATGAAAAAGTGAGATCGCTAAAATTAGATGATAAGTAGCACCAATCACACTTTATATTTGAAGATGACTTTAAATACAGATTCTAACTCTTTATTTATACAAATAAGTTCCCTTTTGCGTAACATTACCTAAATACTTCTCTAATCACAAGGCTAAGGTTCTATCTTGTTATGATGAGTTCTTAGAGAGTCTTAATTTTAATTAGATTATGCCAATTAAATTTGTACAAATTCTCTTGTAGTTGATATTTTCCTGTTTTCTATAATTAATCAACCATACTACCTACTTGTAGATATTACGAAATATTTTTTAAATCACATTCTTTCATTATTTCCAAAATTATTTATTACCCCTGAAGGAATGTTATTAACTCCCACAGCTTTTCTTGCCTTCATCCCCTGTAGTTCTTTCCGTACTTCCCTGCCTAGTACCTCTGGTCCGAGGTTGTCCTATAATGTATGTACTATCCTTCACATTATTTAAGTTCACAGGCTTATTTTATCTGTCATAGAATTCTTTTTACCTCTATTGGATCTCTATTCGATCATTTATTATCTTCCCTGTCATGTTATGCGCTAGTCTTATGCTATATTAGTCGTGTGTGTTTTTATTTCAAGCACCATTACCCAGTTTCTCACCTATTTTACGTTTACTATCCTCCTCCTCATGTGTACATTTAGTACCATAGCTACCCTACGCTGTCTCTCGTCTCCTCCACTTTAGCTATCACTCCAATAATCCCCGCTATCCCTCCATTTAACCTCTTAAAGCCACTAATCATTTAATTTACCTTTCTCCATTTCCTGTTAAACAATGTTTAGCTTCCCTGCTCTCATAATTGTCCTACCATTCAAATGTCCTATTTTTATTGTTTTTTTCTCTTTATTTTTCTTCTTCTTCTCTCTCGTAGTCCTCAGATGCTATCCTCAGATAGTGCTTTTACGCAAGAATTTCGTTTGATGACGACCACAGAGGCCTTACCTCTCCCGATGCCAGGAACGACACCCACCCTAGTGGGGCGTACCATAGTGGCCAGTATTCAACTCTGTGATGTATTAACATTCTAAGGGCAATTGATAGTTGGGGGTCTTCCCCATCACCGCTTCCCAACAGTATTTTTTAAAGTGACACCATCAGGTAAAATACCTTTCGAGGGCTCATACCCTTCGACCTATCTGGCATGGGTTGTCCTACCAGGAGCAGTAACAATTTCTTTTACCAGTTCAGCTCTATGGGCCATAGGAACGCAAAAAACCCTTCTGCCGCGTTACTTTTGTACCTAGTTTTATGTGGATGGAATCTTTGATAACATTTTATCTAGATACCTTTTCACATCAAATCCTTGTATTGATTAGTATTATATTCTTTTTGTATCACAATGAATTTCATGATTGTGTATGCATGCATCTTTGAGGGATCCCATTTTAACTTTTTGTCAGCCAAGTCAGGGCCAATAAATATCAATGTTATTATTTCCATTGTAGTTTAAACTAAACGGCCTAGCAAATCTTTGGATTAATCTAACATTTGCCTCCCCAATCTTTATATAAGTTTATTGATGATTTTAACCTCTGCTGAAATACATGGATATAAAAAAAGAAATAGCATGAAAAAAAGTGCAATAATTCCATAGCGGAAAAACCATCCACCATGACCAGTACTTGATCCCAGAACCGTCAATATTGCCTCGGGTTCTTCAGCCAGTAGAAAGAAGTTCACAGGAGAGAAGAACGGTAGCCTAAACTGGCTTGAGCTTTCAGCGTGAAATCGAGGGATCCGAGTTCGAGTTCCGCTCAAAGCGGATGAATATTTTTCCTCTGTGAAATTTTCGCATTTATTTTCTCTTACGGGTGACGTAATAAAGTTAATACCACGGCTAACAACTTTCCTTGAAAAAAAGGAGAATGGAATAAGGATGGATAATTATCTGGATAAAGGAGGAAGGATGGAGAGAAATTCAGCGTCGGCATTGGCCTAGCCTTAATTAAAGGCGCCGAGGGAACCTCAGTTTTACGTCCCAGACGACGGACGAAGTACTACACTTGAAGTAATATCCTCGTGGCACCCTAGTAGGTATCGAGATTCCAAAAAAAATCCCCACTATTACAGGTATTCGAACCCAGGTCATCGAAATGGAAAGACAATTCTCTAGCGTCTGCACAAACCCAATCCCCAACCCACCTCTTCTGTTTCCCAGGCCGTGTGAATTTTATTCTGGCTGTAGTTTCGATCTGCCCATAAGATATCGAAATATAGGCTAACTGATGAATCTTGAACTCGTATTGTATTTGGAGACCTCAATGTATGTCCGTCTCATCCACAGGCCTTTGGGAAACGAAGCCTTACCCGAGCCCTCAGAATGGGAATGCAATATTCTACCCACGGTACTAACCCAATCTCCAGCCCACCTTTTAATTTTCCTAGTCTGTGTGTATTTTATTCTGGCTGTAGTTTCTATCTGCCCATAAGATATCGAAATATAGGATAATTGATATAATCTTGAACTCATATTGTATTTGGAGACCTCAATGCCTGTCCGTCTCATCCACAGGCCTTTGGGAAACGAAGTCTTACCCGAGCCCTCAGAATGGGAATGCAATATTCTACCCACGGTACTAACCCAATCTCCAGCCCACCTTTTAATTTTCCTAGTCTGTGTGTATTTTATTCTGGCTGTAGTTTCTATCTGCCCATAAGATATCGAAATATAGGTTAATTGATTCAATCTTGAACTCATATTGTATTTGGAGAATTCAACGCTCGTCTGTCTTTTCCGCAGGTCTTCGGGAAACGAAGAAGAGGTCTTCGGAACGTTCCCCGGGGTGGAGTCCCCGGATGATCAGCATGGCAGGCCTTAAATATCCCGACATTCCGGCGTTCTTCGCCGGAAAGACGGTGCTAGTGACGGGAGGGACCGGTTTCATGGGGAAAGTTCTTCTCGAGAAGATGCTTCGATCTTGTCCAGAAGTCCGAAGGATCTACGTGATGATGCGACCGAAGAGGGGGAAAGAAGTAGGAGCTAGACTGCAGGATTTAGTTCATTCACAGGTAAGTGACTCATCATAGGCAATCAAGGCCGCAATGATCCTTACCCCAGGATTTGATGAAATTGTTTGGTAAAATAATCATATCAGTGACGATTTTATAAAATAAAACAGTACAAGCTCTAGATTAGAGTTAAAGTTGAATTTTATTGTAGCTGACACCATTTATCCATTTTAGTCTGGCCTCCGGCAAAACCATAAATATAATATTTTTGGTTAACTGACATAATGACCAACATATAGAAAAGGATGGTATATGTATTCATAAGAAAATTAGGGAAACATTCTTTGTTTAATACATGTTCTCATGCGAGACTTTTTCACTTATCTAGTTGTCCTCTAATAACTTTGCAACATTTTTGCTCTTTATCACAAATGTGAATTCTTTAATTTCCTTTACAAATTCTATATCAATTTCAGGCTTTGATTAAGAAGCAAGACGGTATGCAGCTTAGAGAAAAAAGCTGTTATTGACCCTTATATTTTAACTTTGTATATTTAAGTAAATCCAAACGACACTGAAACTGCAAAAATTACTTATTTGGCATGCTATTATTGTTAAGAGTGACAAAAATTATCAATCCTAAAATTTATTTCAATGCTAAGTCACATATTGTTTGTGGATTTCGCAGTAATGATAGCATCCTTTTCCCTTCAACTAATTACAACATTGCCATCATTATCCTACGGATTTCACTCGTTAATCTCCATCTCTCGAAGTAAATGTGAAGGAAGATGAAGAACCTTAACTAAATCTCTTTCCAAAGAAATTCCAAATTTCTTTCCGAAGCTCCAACCAATGGTTCAATGATAACATTAGACAGATCCGAGCCTACAGTCATAACTACCCAAGTTACAGGTAACATAGATTGCTTTTAACAATTCTCCATCTTTAAGCGATGTTGGTTCTATCTGACGACAATTACAACACTACTGGCAGCTCAGTAAAGCCATCTATTAGGGAAAGTATTACTAGCTGAACATTGTTAGTAAGTTATAATTGTTCTTAATTGTAGTGTAGATGGATACTCATCGATCGTAGTCCTATACGCCTATATAGCGTATTAAACAACTAATCAATTGTATTCTTTGTTATTTGGTGTACAAACCTTACATCAAGATTTAATTTCGATCGCTGGGAGGTTTTGGTTGATGAAAGGAATTATAAAAAAAAACTCATTCGGCTGGGAAAATACGTTTTAAACATGCAATTATCAGATTTATCTCAGTTGAAAGAGAGTGAAGTACTCTCATCTTCATAACTTATTTTATAATATAAATTTAATGGCTAAAATTCATCCTAGATTGAAGAGAATACTAATGCATTAGCATCTAAAGTTTATTTCGAGAATTGATTAGAATGACTGAAGCTGCTTGCATTTGTACAAGGGCCATAAATTCGTGCTGCACAATACTTCAAAAGCATGTCTTAGGTTTATTTATACCACCGTTTGCTTTAATCTACATATTGTAATATAAACGATTATTTACGGCCGTTCTTGTAACATACACTTAGTCTCTTAATTTTGAAGCAATCTACCTCCACACCAGTGCTATAATCCCATGTAATTTTAACAGGTACCTCACCTGCATTTTTACTAATTATGAAAATTATGTCCCGTAAATTGCTTTTGTCTATTTTCATTTAATTGGAAGGCAACAGACTTTTCAATTGGAAATAATGGGGAAAGAATTACGAGCTGTGCTTTCATTTTTTAGATAGGATTAGGCTGTGGACTCAAAGATATTTTTTGTAATGCTAAAATATAAAATAATAATACCTCTCGATGATAAAATAGCCATTATAAATACTTTCCATCAGTATATGACGGAGATACCAATTTTTCTCGGGATATTTATAATCGTGATTGACGATAGAGATATAATATGAGTGTGTTCCAGGCACGCAAATATGGTACAAACAGACCGTGCTCAGTCACGTAGTAACGTTTAGCCAAAGCGCAGGGATTACTCAAACCTATATTTCGAGTGAAAAACAGTTTAATACCATCATAAGTATTTTTATCATATGATTATTCTACTGATATTGTGATACAGTACTTAGCAGTGGCGCAAAATGACCTCGGCAGTCGCACTTTAATTAAAAAAGTAACTGCTCTTGATAATTCGCAAGAATGAAAATTAGTGAATTTATTCTACCGTTTCAGAATAACCAAGAATTAAGATTTTTTCACAACACATATTCATAGTTGCGGAATCGTTCAAGGTTCTCCGTTTTCATCGTGAAGCTATCATTAAATTTCATACGGTTTCACCAAACGACCTTGGAAGGAATTTAGGATAGCGAGCGTGATTCCTTGTCATGAAATGAAAGCTGGCGGTGAGCTCAGACGCTTTCACAATCTTGTTTCTCTGCGAAATAATATCCCAGAAATTTCCGACCAAAGGGGACATTCACAGAAATGGGTACGGGAGAATGTGTATCTAATTCTAATGCTCGGTTTGAGTGGAAATTATTTCCAGGAGTTGTTCAAAATGATCAGTTCGTACGCATTACCCATAGATAATATTTCAATATCGCGAAAAATCTTTCCCAGATTTGCCCATTTCATTTGATGAAAAAGTTGATGGAATCAGACGTTAAACGTTGTTTCCATTTGTAAAAGGAACAGATTTTGTTTTTTTAACTGCATTTATTCTTGTATTGGCAAGACGCTTATTTCAATGCATATTTTTAGCCACATTAGCTTGAAGAAGCAATTGCAACGTCGATTGCAATAATAGAATTTAACAGTAGAAATGACGTTTATCCTTCGGCTGAAGTAAAATATGCCTTTCTCTTCAACGTACAATGAATAATTATCGATTAAAATTAGAGCTGTTCTAAAGAAAATTTCACAATTAAAATGCTTTCAATTGTTTCATGATTAAAATGTTCTCTATTTCAATTTTCATTCAAATCGACTATAAATGTGTTTCTTTAGTTGGTATTCATGAAACATTATGTATATGAACATCTGTGTTAACATTTTACATATTGCAAGATAGACAATTGTTTTCTTTAAACTTTAGATTTGACACAAGACGTGAACATATTTTGCAATTTGGTTCACCATCAGTTCTTTAGCATTTACTTTCACCTAAGAAGTGAGGATAAGTGGAGCAATTTCCTCCATAATTTTCCTCCAATAGACGTTCGAGTCTTGTGGGAACAGCTGCAATGAAATTACATCCAAGCGAGGGTTACCGATGAGAGACTACTGACCCGTTGATTTGCGCTTTCGCTTCTCTCGTAACAATTGACGAATCTATGTAATGATCTGGCCAGAAATATCTCACGCAGAACAGAAAATTCAGGTTGAATACCTGTACAAACGCTTGAGGTGGTAGGAACAAAGATTCAAAAATATTTGTGGGGACAATTCACCAACACTTTTAACGAGAGTGGCATGAGTTTAATTGATTTCAGGCACAACAAAGGAGGGTGCGGCTGCAAAATCACCCACTTTAGCCAAAAGTTATATAGGTGCACCTTTCGCAACACTCATAGTCAGGTACACTGCTTCTATTTAGAAGGTTAGTTCCTCGGTGAAACCGTAGATCCGATTTCTTTAGAAAAAAAGTAATTATAATACCCAGGAACATTATTTCCAACAAAATTTATGCCTACGTTTCAACGTCCACAACATAGCAGTTATAAAAGTTTTAAGGTGCCTGTATCCCAGTACCTTACCTTGGTGGTTTTTTGTCCTCGGTGTTGAATTTTAACTTATTCAACAGAGGTGAATTCGCAAGATTTGGTCTCTTAAAAACCCATATTGGAAAGCCAAGAATTCATCTGGATCCAGAGAAATATGAGCAACCTGATGCTAGCGGATGGCAATAAAGTGTTATAACCACGTCCCGTCCCGTTTAACTACATGTTTTTCATTCCAAATCATTCATAAGTTGAGCTAATGTATCCTTGGAGTCACTCATTTCTCAATCACTCCAGGTAAATAATATTAAGATTTAGATTTAATATTCAGCTCAGCTAGTTGTTAACATGATTTTAGATCCTCCTCTGACTATGCTGATTATGCTGATTTTGTCCTTTTAAGTAGAATACTAGACATATTTTTTCAGGATCAAATTTCAAACATTTTTTGTTCGAAATGGCTTTCAAGTTGAGTTTGAATGGAATAGCAAATGATGATTATTTATGATGCCAAATATCTTTTATTTATTTAAACAGATTCTTTTTTGCCTCCTCCTTTTCCTGGGGAAATCCCGGAGGAAAATGTTGCAAAAATATTTGAGTAATGTCAGGAATTGGATAACTTCAAATATGAGCTTAGCATATGAGTAGCTAATTGTGTATGCATTTCAATTGGGCATGCATTATCAGCATCAATGTCAAAGCAAGCAACTATCAGGCAAATTAAACTATTTCCACTCCTTTAAAACTAACAATAAGTAAAACTTAAACTGAACTAATAATACAAGTAAGTAACTGCTGTTTTCTCGATCATTTTTCCGGATAATTTGACAATGTGGATAGTTCTCACCAACCATAGCTTACGTAGAGGGAGACGGTCAACCCATCGGCACCCTTCGCAGTTAGTACACTCACCTCGTCGTCCTTACTTCGCTCGCTTCAATTATACCTCTCACCAAATCAACCTCATCCTCCTAATGGCTTTTACACATTTATGAAGACCCTAAAGACTGTGATCATCGTAGGTAGCCTCCCTTACTGTTGTTTTTGCTGTTAGTAATACATTTATTGCATCCAAATAATTCTCATGCATGAAAATCTCGTTATGAAGCTTGTTATACCAATTTATTTGGCTATTTTTAGGAGCGTAAATGAAAAGGTTTTAATACAGTGTAAGAATTAAAATATATGTCTGTAATATGTTAAAATATATAATATAAATCTATATAATTATCAGCTGTCAAAAGTTTAGGTTTAATAAATCAAGCCGTGAACAGCCCCGTAAACAGTGCTAAGAAGCAACATCCCTCACGGGAAATGGGTTAAAAATAATGGTACTACCCCATGTGTCTCCTAGATGTCTCATTGTAGTCCAAAATAGCTCATGAATGCTTAGCAGAGTTGTTTCATAGTAATGACAGTACCAAGAATGAATATGCATTTAAATATTTCATAAAATACAAAATTTCTATTGTATGACAAGGAGTACGACACCATGAGCATAAATCAGAGTGATGTATGATTGTAGGCTTTCCCGGCGAATGGTGTGAATGAAGAGTTCTCAGGTTTCATCGGAGTGATGTTTTCTCCGCATGTATAAGACGTTACGGATCGTTTTTATCTCTCATGGAGACATCACGCGTAACTTCCCTGAGAAAATGATGTAATAGGAAACAGTGCATCTTTATACAGTCGATGTATAGCACAGAATGTTTCGAATAGGCAATAAGAGACATTTGCGACTTCCCTGAGACGTAACTGGCGTCATAAATGCCGTTTTACGCGAGACATATTATTGCACCTGTTCTATGCATGGATGCACACGCAGTGGAAATAAAATAGTGCAAAGCAAAGAGTTGCCGCAATAAAGACGCAAATGCACGGATGAGAGATAGGAAAATAGCCCGTTTTAATGCTGTGCTGTTCTCGCTAAAATAATTTCTGTTCATTGAACTGCGCGAAAAACTACCTCGTGTAAAACATCCTCAACGCGTGATTGACTAGCACAGAACAATTAATTTCAGACAAGAGTGGAATATTACGAGAAATAGGACGTGAATATAACGAACGAGAGGGGTTTACTGAAGTTCGAGGGAATCGAGAACATTCTTGATTGCTCAGATTGATTTGTTATTTAGGGATCAGGGGCTTGATCACGGATCTTCATAGCGTGCGCACTCACGTTTTCGTATTTTTTACCACTTTAATGAACAAGAAAATTTGATTAAAATCCTTTTAATTGCACCTACTCACTGTTCTCGCATTTTTAGAGTGAGTCGTACGAACTGTGACTGCTAACAGTTCACAACAGAGGATGTTTGCGCTTGGGATATCAATGGTGACAACGCGCTGAAAATATTCATGGTTGCGCCTCAAGTTGGTACGGTAGCTGAAGTACTGGCTTATCATGCCCGAGGGTCATGATTGAAATCTCGACGGAGGAGATTTAACGAAGGAATACTCTACTCTCTACTCCTGTGGCCATGGGAAACCTAAATGGTCTTTCGCCTCGCCTTAACGAAGGAATCCCGATTCCTAATTTGATAAGGAACGTCAAGTTCAGTTCTCCATTCGTCGGATGAGACGTTAATTTGAGGACTCCCTGGTGGGGCTTTACTTAAGAGCAGGCTCCATTTTCTTTCTCTCAGTCGCTTTAACTTATACTTATACCCATAGGTATACCCTTAATTGTAAAAAATGACCATAGTTGTCGGTCGCTTCCCCTAATAACCAACCAAATTCATTTGCTTTTTTACTTCAGGTATTGAAATTATTATATGATTATTATATATTACTCATGGTGTATTGGCGTGGGTAGTTATAGGTCGCAGGGTATGACAAGAGTGCTTGTTGTCGCCTTTGCTTTTTAATATTTATACCAAGTAAATGGTAAGGGAGGCATGGAAAAAGCTAGATGTGGAAATGAAAGTAGGATGTCAGCTGATGAAGTCGGTTAGATACGCGGACTACCAAGCGTTGGATAGTCGATCATCGAAGGCATTTCAAGCTTTGATCATCAAGTTGATTCAATAGAAACACAAAAGGGGAAATATGGAATGAAGATAAACAAGAAGAAAACGAAACTAGGGAGATTATCTAGGACAAATAAAGCGAGGTTGGTCATAAAAGTAGGAGAAAACAAACTGGAGAGTTTAGAACAATTTAATTACCTGAGAAGAAAATAAGCAGAGTATCAAAGACATTAGAAGGATAAAGTAAAGTAATTTAATTATCTGGATAGTACGCTATAAGAAAATGGGCATAGTAGCTAAGACATAAGGGGAAGAAAATCGTTTGGTAATAGAAGGGAGCTGATGACGGGGACCTTGGGTAAGGGTATAATGCAGATGAAGAACTTGATATGGATGCTGATAAGGCTTAGAGTTATGCTGCGATTGGAGCAATTTTAGCTCAAAATTTCAAAGCTTAACTCGCGCTCCAACCGCTGCATTACTTGAAAGCCTCATCAGCATCTGTCAATAGCTGCAAAAGCCTACACTCTTGCTTGATATGGAGTTTAGCATAGTTTGGGGCAGAAACGTGGTCCCAGAGAAAGGATGACGATAATGGGCTGCAGCTGTTTGAGATGTGGGTGAGACGGAGGATGGAGAAGGTGTCGTGGACGGAAATGAAAAAATTAGGAAGTGTCTGACATGGTTGGTGAGGAGAGGAAACTTCTGGATGAGATGAGTGGTACGTAGGGTAGGTGGGAGGAAGAGTAATGAGGGGGGATGGGTAGCTGAAGGGCGTGATAGAGGGAAGGATGTTGAGCAAAGGGGGATGGGGAAGAGAGAGAATTATTGACGGGATGACAAGGGTAGGACGTACGCTGATATGAAAAAAAATATCGTAGGTGGGTAAATCCCTGCACATGAAAATATTCAGAGGATATTTACTCTCTTTTATGGAAACCTAACTTAACCGGGTGAATTACCGAATTAATAATAAAAGTTATTTGCCGTAGAATCCCAAAAACAAATTAATAATGGAGAACACACCCCTTTAGCTCTCTGCCGCAACGCAGCCTGCGGTGGAAGTAGAGAGATAGGCTCATCCGACGGCTACGCAATGTCGAATGGGTGAAAACATAGCCAGGATACAGATGTACCCTTGGCCTATCAGACGCAGGCCGATTTTCGAAAACATTTTCGAGGAAAAAAGGTGCGTCTTATGGGTACACGAAATGCGGTCTATATGTTTCTCTCTTTCCGTCCCTCAGGTGTTCGATCGCGTCAAGGAAGAGCGCCCCGGGGCGATGTCCAAACTGCACGCGGTGGCAGGGGACGTGTCGTGCGAGGACCTGGGCATCACGGGCGTGACGGCTTTCGGCACGGGCTCGGAGGCGGACACAGAGACGGTGAGCGTGGAGGAGATGAGGCGACGCCTGCTGGAGGAGGTGTCCATCGTGTTCCACTGCGCGGCCAACGTGCGCTTCGACCTCCACCTCAAAATGGCCCTCAACTTCAACACTCAAGGCACGCTCCAAGTGCTCCGGCTGTGTAGCAAGATGAAGCACCTAGAGGTGAGACACGCATCGCACGGTACTAAATACGGCACGGTGACGATCCTACTTGAATTACGGACATGATGACTTAATCTCCCTTACTTAACCCTAAAGTATTCTTTACGCGGAGCAAGGGAAATTAACTTTCGAGTTAAAAACGTCGGAACCTCTTAATTTTATACCGTCTGCCACGATGAAAGGTAAATTATGCTTAGGAAATTTTTAAGTTAGAGTAAACAAGGTTTCCTGACCCGGGATATCAAACCACAGTCATATGGCTTTCTTGGCCAAGGTGCAGATAACTACCATACCCAGGATTCCGAACTTCTTTTTTTGGAATTTTTGGAGTATCTATCTTTAGGGACTAGCATTAGTAATCCCATTGTGGTCAATCAAGGATGGCACAAGGATGGCAAGGTATGAGCACTGCTTCATGGAGGCTGTATATAGGAGGCATGGAGGCTTCACTGTATATAGGACAAAATAATCTCATATATCCTTGTGGACAAATTATTACCAAAAATGAAGAAGTACCTACTTTTCTATGAAAATACTTCATTCAAACTACACAGTTTAGCTCTATCAGCCATCATCCGACTAAAGGCAAACACTCACCAGACAGGCTGTAGAAAGCCTCCTGATGATGGCTAAGTTAGCCAAAACACGTAGTGTAAATAAATTTTTGTGGGAAATTGCTATTTCGTTTTAATTATGCATATATGTAGTAGCCTTCCACTACCTCATGCCTGAACCTGTCAATTTCACTCACGGATGAATATGGTCAATTCAACAGTCATGGAAGGGTTATATAGATCCTATGAACTGTAACATTACATGACAAGCTGTCACATCTAAGATGTTATCATGTTTGATATTGTTGATTTATTGCATTGGATTTGACAAAAAAATGTGAATTTACTCCAACCATTGCACCAATTACTGATAATTTTCACAGAATAGGTGCTGAAGATTTTGATTTTATATAATAGCATCTTATTAGAATGCACATGAAAGATGAAAATGGACCAAATGACTACTTTTCAAGGTGTCACTTTATCTTAGAACTTCTGTTACCACACATTAATTCATTAGAAAGAAATTTCAGGTTTCCAATAGTTGCTCCTTTAGAGAGCATCAGCAGCCAACTTCCATTGTTCCAACTAGTTCCAACATCGGCCGCAACACAGGATGGCCATTATTTAGGGCGATTATAATGGTATCCACTCCCCGGTGTGAATTTTTTTATCTGATCCAGATCCGCTATTTCTGAATGAATTAGGATCCGATTTCAGTATCCGGAGAAACGTAACACCCACGATTATTTTGATCCAATCTGACCATCCCTACATAGTATCTTTCCCGGCGAATCAGCTTGCGCCTTAGAGGACGAACGAACAATTTAAGAGCACATTTTGGAGCCAAAAAAGTGCGTCTTATTGGCCGGGAAATACGGTAACTACAATTTTTGATGCCTGGCTAACATTCTTCAACTTACGAACAAGTTCTCGGAATGCAACTCGTTTGTATGTCAAGGACTTACTGTACATATAAACAATTATGTTTAGATGATATCCCTTAATCGGTGGTGGATTAAGGTCATTGTTTTGAGGGAGGGACTACTTTCCAGGGGTTCTGGGGGTATGGAAATACTTAATGACCACCATTTTTCCTATTGTACCAGGAAATACCTCTATTATTTGACCCCCCTAGCACCCCACCTTTTTCTGCCACTGCCCTTTATAGACCTAATTAGTTCTTTGAACTATGCTCTCTGAGATAATCCAAATTTTGTAAGATTGAAGACCATCCAAAATTTGGTAGGGTGGTCTTTTGTAACATAACTTCCCATCCATCAAACCATCAGGGTGGAGACTGATGTTGCATTTACACTCCTTGAGTACAATAATGGTTCTTTGTTATGTGTGCCCTCCCAATATCGTTATTTTTTGATTGCCCTCATGAGAGTGAATAGGTGATCACCATTCTTCAAATTATGTCTGTACTTTATATCACTAGTTTTAATTGATTCAATGAATTCTTAGGACACTTACTGTGAACAATGTCCTTCTAAAGCCGTTGGCCTTTTGGATGATGTTAGAACAACGAGAAAGAAGGAATCATTATTCTACCCTTAGATAACAATCATCAATCAGAGTGCCATCCAGCTGGTCAAAGATTATTTGATGCTTAGATTTTTTTTACAAGGAATGAGAATTGCCATGAAAGGTGGAACTATATTTTTTGGCAAGGAATTATATTTGAAATTATACTCTGCATTTTCCAGGCATTTGTTCATGTATCCACAGCTTACTGCCACTGTGAGCAGAAAATTCTAGAGGAAAGAACTTATGATCCACCACATGACCCTTACAAACTTCTTCCATCTATGCAGTGGCTTCCAGATGATGCAGTCAAACTTATTACACCCATGTGAGTACTTATACAAGTACCACCAAAGTACTTGGTTTATTTAAATTATTTAACTGATTTTTTTATTGAATTAAATTTATGATTGATAGACTATTACATTGTTAGGACAAAACTGATGTTGAGTTATGTAAAGTAAAAAATAATGTGAGACTCTTCAAATAATATACCTACATGCCAATAGACAATTTACTTGTGGTTTATCAATTATCTACAGCACAGGTAGGCACTATAGCCACCCAAGTAGTTGAGGAATACACATTGAAAAATTATTTTAAAATTATTTAAGTAATTTTTATTTTCATTAATTTTTAAAATTATTTTATGCATATGTAGGAAGTACTGAGAAAATATTTTGGGCGAAAAGTTTTTTTAAACATTTCATTGTAAATTAATGTTAATTTTATTTCAAAATTATTTAAAAATTATATTAGAATTATTTTAAAATTGTATTGAAATTTTTGTGAAATTATTTTTAAAATTTACTTTAAACGAATTAAATAATCATTTTGAAACAATTGGAAATTTATTTTGAAATCATTTTAAAACTCTCATTTAAATTTGCATAGGTACATAATTGTAGTCTTATAATATAAGTGTTAAAATATACCAGTATAAGAATTCTCGTAGCTTCAAATAGAGTGAGGCGACTGACAGCTGTAAATATTCATAAAATAACCGATCAAATTAAAATTGGTTTTATTTTCCCAGTGAATTTTATTTATCATATTGAATATTTTTAAAATACTGGGACTAGCCATGACATAACTTGGCATGGCATATTGGTGTGACAACTGATATATCGGGTGATATGCTCCAAAGCAATAAAATAATTTAGTTAATAATGATAAAGTTAGTCGGTTGCAGTTCTTAATTGGTACCTTCACCCTTCGCCTGAAATTTTGGCAAAAACGGGAAGCTTGCAAACGAATCAGAGAGACTTTAGTTCAGCCAGTAAACACTTCACTGAGAGCTTTGCGTAATTAATTTCCGTTATACATTATATTATTTCTGTGTTTATTGGTACATACATACAGCAATTTTCACCTTTCAACATTTCCGCAAGTTAGTTACGTGTTGATTGAAACATGAACAAACGTGAGGGAATTGGAAAAATTATATTTTATTCTCAGAAATTTTGCATTTATATTCATAGATTGTTGTAATAAAGTTTTCAATTAATTAGTACAAATTACTGTTGTCATGATGAAATTGTATTTCCTCAGGCTGTCATGGAATTGCCATTTAAAAATTAGTTCTTGAAGTTACTTTAATCCTCGGAAGTGGCCATATATATAATACTTTCTTAACCCACGCTTTTCCATTTCGGGTTCGAGAATATGAGCCTAGAACCGTTGGGTAGCTGATCATGCAAGATAGATACACTGTCGTTAGGTAGATAAAAGGTAGATTAATTTAATATACTACAGCACGCCAACGCATAATGGTACACTCCTAGTATTTAAATATATATTATCATTTTTTTATTTTGAGAAGGCAGGGAAGAGTCAGTGGAGAGGGCAAGGGAATTTCAGCGGAGTGGGCTACGGAGTTTCAGATTTTTACCTGAGATATATTAAAACAATTTTAAAATATTAATTCATAGCTTCTTAAAGAGTAAACATATTTTTGAAACTTTTGTTTAAATCATAAAAAGAACATTTTAAAGCCTAAAAAGAGAGAGGTAATATGTTTTCAAAATAATTATAAAATGATTTTAAAATATTCTTACAATATATTTCAAAATACTTTTTCATAAGATATTGCTACTTGGGAAAGTCCTATTTTGTTAATGAAAATTGGATTGCTTGGAGTTCACCTCTTAACGATGCTACAGGGCTAGTGTTAAATTTATTGAAAACATAATGCCAGAGGTTTTTATAATATTGAAGTATCTCACGGTGGGCTTCGATTAACTTTAAATCAAAAGTGCTTGCACTGATGAGATCTTTTCAAATATCATTTTTATGGTGTCTCACGAGTATTTTAAGACCTAAAATAAAATAATCGGTAGAGGGATTTGCAAGAAAACTCCATTTTTGTGTATTCAATACTGATTATTGCGTATAGTTTTCATTAAACGCCCTTAAATCAAATGTTTTGAACTTTCTTCTGTTTTGTTACCATGGATACACATATCAATTGTTTATTTATAACAGTCGTGAGTCAAAATGTCAACGGCAAGGATGCACGAGGAAAATCGCTCACATTTTTGCTTGTTCTGTTTTGGTCCAACTAAAACAATAATCCCCATAATGAAAGGATTGAAAAAACTTGCTCATGAATAGTTTGAATAGAATGACACATTTGATCGACTCCCCCTTGTTTTTTGCTGCTGCAAACGAGATCTGTACTGTTTAAAACATCGAAGAAAATACCATAAGATTTCCAGAATTTTCCGTGCTGAAGACTATCAAGAAATATACTAGATCAAAAAGCAACTCTGTGTGTCTGTAACTTATGTAACCTTTCCCGAAATTCTGTATTTGGAAACTTTGCAAAGGGTAATATTTTGCCGTAATGAAAGAGTGTACTAGTCGAAACGACGAATGTTTAAGTTGCAGGTAGGATAATATTTCAAATATTTAAAACATTTTTAAAATATTGAACAGAACTTTGTCAGGTCAATAAAAATTTATTTTTTCATGTCAAATCAATATTTTCATGTTTTTTTATTATCCTTCTTTCTTTAAATTATCTGATAAGTAAAATATGAAATATTTCTTTCATCATAATTCCCTGAACGATTACATGCATTCCGTCTCCTTGTACCTTGACTAAGTGTTTGACTTGATTGAAACTTGAAAAGCACCGATTCAAAAACTACAGATAAAATTGTGTCATCTCCACTAAAACTAAATGATAATGATGAATAAAATTAAATGAAAAAAAACAGCAATCTCCAACCTTATCGTTATCTCAACCACACGGTGGACGTTTGCAAATATCAATTAATTAAAGAGTTAATGAAACTCCTATTGTTAACAGTTGTTATCTGGCGATGATTATTTTAAATACAGACCAATTTACATTTGAGTCAAAGTAAGATGTTGAAAATGACTGCAGTTATACGCATAGCCACAAAAAGTGCAAAAGTTATTAAACCACATTTAAAAAAATAAACTCAGTTAAGAGTCACTGTGCGGATAAATATTTTAGCACAAAAACGTTTCATTCCACATACGTGAAAGTTGACAAAGCTTCATCTGCGCCTGAAACAGTCGCTTACGGCATAGATCTTGAATGTTTAATACAGGAACATTAAAGAAAAACGTTCTTTAACCAAGTAACATTTGAAGTTCGGAATTTATGATGGAGTTGGATTTAAAAAAATGGTATTTCCGCTAAACGCTTTAGGGATTCAGGTGTTTATAAATTTTTTTTATTATTATATAAAATAATGATAGTCAATTTGGGACCTAATTCTCAGGAAAAATATAAGAATGTATAAGTAACCTATGGTCTGCAACACCTATGGTCTGCAACAAAATGGTAATAAGTAACCTATGGTCTGCAACAAATATTACCAACTTCGTGGGAATAATCGCAACCGATCATGGCCTACATTCTGGTTGGTAGAATGTTGCATATCAGTTACTACTCGTGTACCCGGTGTTACAAAACCAAAGATAATTTAAATACTTACGATACGTAGAGAATAATAGCTAATACGTAAGTAAGTTAAATTCGATGGTCTTTGGCAGGAGCTAAGAAAACAAATTCAAAATTTTACGAAAACTGCGTCCACAGTACTCTTTTTTCTACTCCTCAAGATAAACAAATTCTCGAAATTGTTCCTCAGCCAGTATTGCATTTAATGATAGATGTCATGAGCACATTATGAAACATTTATTGAATGAATTTGAGCAAGATGCTCTTCAGTGGGTAGAAACATGCAGTTTGATTCGTGATTTATTTCAAGGGAGTTCACATTTCAACGGCAATTTGGGCAAAAAATTGTGGGTAAAACTTGATTTACTGCGATCAAGAAGTCAAAATTTGGAATGCTTGAAGATGGTAAATGTATTTGAAAATTTTATAAATGTTGTTCATGCCTACTTTAGTAAAAACTTGGATCCCGACTTCAAAAATAATATTGCCGCATTTAAAGAGAGCTATATTATGCTCACCTGAAGACCATGCAATATTTTTTCTCATTCCCGATGTTTGCGACAAAATGCAAGCAGGGCTTGGTTTCTATAGTGAATAGTCAGTGGAATCTGTCCACGCTGATTTCAAATCTATAAGGGAAAAGCATATTAAGTATGACATCTCTCATCCAGAATTCACAGAAAGACTACTTCGTGCTTTTTGTGAATATAATGGTTTGCACTAATTTCAATGGCTTTTAGTATTATTGATGTTTGAATAAATGATAAGTCTATTATTACTGAAGTGGCTTTTTATTTTTCTAAAATCATTATTTGAATATGATCTGAAACAATCATTTATTATCCAGTAAGCTCTTTTATCTCGCATAGGAATGATAGTATAGATTATGTAATAATATTATGTATGCAATGCTATAGAATGGTAGTAAAATCGCAGTTTCATGTAGTAAGTGACTCAAATCATTGCTCGCACTCTAGGTTCGAGAAAATCAAATCAAATTAGTTTCTAATTTTTTATTTCCAGTTCAATTTAATGGTATGCATGTTAGATTACTCTAATTGAAAATATTTGAACATGTTCTGAACTGGAATTTTTAATACTGATAATTGCCAATCGAAAAATGCCATATAAACTACATAAATCAATATTTTTCGCGAATCCCTGTACCAATTATTTTCTTTTGGATCTTAAAATATTTGTGAGACATTGTAGAAATGAAGTTTGAAAAGATATCATCAGTGCAAGCACTTTTGATTTAAAGTGGATTGAAGCCCACCGTGATCTATCACATCTCCTTTTGTAGACAAGATGACAATAAGTAAAATCAGAAAATATATTTTACATCTCATTAAAGTAAATGGATAACTGGTACAATGTTATTGTCATAGCCTTTTTCCAAAATGACATAAAAAAATCCTGACACTTAAGCAAAATTACTCAATTATTAAGAGAAATTTCTATTAATGGTGTAGTACTAATCTGTGTCAACATCAAGGATTAATGCTATTTCATATGTGTGCTGTGCCATTCTAATTTCCAACTATTACACACTGATTCATAATAAGGAGAACATATGCCTTTCTTACTTCATAAGAATGTATAAGATGTTCGATGAATCCTTTACAAATGGATATACATCTGTTCATTTACACAAAGAGAATGAGATCCTAATGTAATACCTGCGTAGCTGACAATTTAGCAGAGCATGGCTATTTTTCATCCTTGATAAACTTTGTCAGTTTTCAAAATATGAACTCGTTTCCTTTTTATCATACATATATGCTGATCCAAGCAGTCATGCAAAAGATCATTATAATGATATTTAGTATGACTGATCTATAGATTTTGCAAACTCAAATAGATATCTCATTATAAAAGATAAAGTTATATATCCTAAATGGAAGGAGTTATATTGAATATTTTGAATTTCTACTCTCATCATTAGTGAATGAAAGAAGAGCATGTACTTCGAAGGAAGCATTACACACTGGCTCATGAATTTATTTATTTTATTTTTTTCCAGATTAATTGGAAACTTACCAAACACCTATGCATATTCTAAAAATATTAGTGAAAAGCTGGTCACTGACTTTAGTGCCGACATGCCCATTGCCATTGCAAGACCTTCAATTGGTAAGCATAAGTATAAATTTGACATATAAGTGAGTTTAATGACAGTTCTTAACTCACTGAACCGACTGCTTCTTGAAACTGCATGTTTGAGCGACATAAGTTCATCATTAAAACTAAATATCTTATTTTACTCCTACTCATCATCGGTTATCATTCGTAATGGGAAGTATTATAAGTATTGATTATGGCTAAGTGTGATTATAAAAAGTCAGTTGAATGAGTAACACAAATCAATAACTTTGTTTTTACATAGCATTCCTATCCAATGACGGATGAGGTGGAAATCAAAGACAATTTTTGAGTTCACAAAAAATCTGTACGTATGTAATTATGTTTTTTTCTACACTAGTAACTGCTGCTTGGGAAGAACCCATTCATGGATGGGTTGAGACGTTACATGGTCCAACAGGCTTGTTGGTTGGAGCGGGAAAAGGAGTCATCCGCTCCATGCACTGCAAAGCGGAATACCTCGCAGATATTATTCCAGTAGATATTGCTATCAATGCACTTCTGGCAATTGCATGGAAAGTTGGGAATTCCAAGTAAGTAATTTTTAGGATCACAAATAGCAATCTTATGAATGTCTTTTCATGTAATATCTACATCCTATGGTATTAGTGAAATAAGTGTGTATGTAGTTGCACAAACCCACCAATGCCTTTCAATTTTCAGAATTTCATTGCATTGGTCTTTTATTCCCTTATGCAATAAAGCTTCAAAACTTTCTTCCAGTTAAAAAAATAAATATCTAGACATAAAATGGTATATAATAAAATATAATGGTATAAAATAAATGGTGTAATAAAATTGTAATCATAATACATTATAATACTAACCACGCTCTGCTGCCAGGTTAAAAAAGTGTGGTGTACCTGGTAATGGCTCTTGCTCGTAAATGGTGGATGCAGTAGAACTGTTTTCCAAGAAAGAAACCAAAAAATCCACCCAAAACTGGCCCCTCTTAGATTGGGGCACTAGTGGGTTTGGGTGTGGCGATGATGTTAAGACGGGAGCTCGTCTGGAGTGGTCAGAAGCCCTAAGGGGTGACCTCCTTGCATGCTAATCTGTCAGTGATCCCAATATCAGGGGGTATATGGCAAGGATGCACTCTTTGTGGTATGAAATACATTCTGAACACAACCACCTGTCACAGCAGAATCTGCCAGACTGTTATAAAAAGAAACTCTCCACTACCCCCTCACATTGACCGAACCTGACGCACGTCTCTGAAATAATTGACAACATTCACTTCTTCCCCCCTCCCCCGTCTCTTCTCTATATATTGATTCGCTTGATTTTTAAATGTGCCTCGATAATTATTACTGATCAGTCAAAACCTGGGTTGGCAATAAGCTACTTTTTGTATGGAATAAACTAGGATATATTTTTTCGTCATGTCTATAGCAAAATTTCCAATGCAATGACACAAGAATCAGCTTTCTAGGACAAATGGTTTTCATTTTTTGGAAGCAAACCTGTGATATTTTGCTATAAATCGCCATTTTTCTAAAGTTCAACCTCAATGAGGCATGGATTAATGTTGTCATGTGGAGCTTAACACTTGAAGGGCGGGATGGGTCATTTTGACTCATAACATGTGCTCAAAATCAAATTTTACTACTTATTTGTGATTGGATTCCTTTTCAATTTTGTGACTTTGAATTTTTACTTATATTTTACTAATATGGAAAGAAAATTTCGTAATTGTTGTTGCTTAGTTTTTTAATTATTATTATACCTATAAGGATAGCTATGGGTCATCTTGACCCATTACTTCTTCTTGTATTGGAGTTGAGTTGTATCACCATTTTCTTCTCCTATAGATCACTGATATTTATTTACATCAGCTAAAATATAGCACTGCATATTTGGATCAATACTTGAAGCCTATTTCATTTGAATGTCATTCGTCAATAGTGGAGCTCTCCTGGCTGCGGCTTACCAAAATTACGGATATTTTTTACTTTCAAATCGTATTTGAATTTGACTTGCAATTGAAACCACCAGGGAAAAAGGATTAAAAATATGTCCCTTTTATTCTGCCGTTGTATACATTATTATCGTATTAATTATAAAATATGTAGAGCAAAATATGAGAGCGAGATGATGGGAATGTGATCAGCATTGCTTCCATTCCCAGAAGGAGAGGTTACAGCGGCTAGTGGTGCGACAATGGAAAATAATTGTCCTGTCCATCACTCGCCAAATTGTTTTGACCTCTCACTAGAGATACGCACATTCACTCAGATCTTTTTTGTCACCAAAGTGTCGGCACACTGCTTCTGAAAGCGGTCTAGAGGATCACCTATTCTTGAGCTTTAGAGAAAACACTCTGTGGGATGCGAAAGAGAGGAGGAAAGAATTATGGCTCTTATGAGAGCAGAAGAGTCTATTGCTTTTGTCCCTCTGAGGATTAGTGGGTACAGTTTTTGACCCCGAAAAGCTTGCCAAACCTTTCGTAAACATGCAAACGAAGGCAGGAAATAAGAAAACTATTTGGCATGGGTCTCTTGCTCTCTCCCAAATGAAACTGTGTTCAGTGGAATCCTCCACTTTTCCCGTCACCGAAAGTGCTTCCATTGCAATTGTCGACCCAAAGGCATGACTCAGACCAGATGGCTGTGCTCAGACCCTCCAAGTCATAAATAAATCTCCAAAGTGTAATTGTTTTCTACAGAAGCCTCCACTTTGCCTGTCATCGAAATCGCTACCAATGTGATTGTCAACCAAAAGGCATGAGTAATTGTAAGACCCTCCAAGTCATAAACAAATTAGCCACTGGCCTAATCTCTCTGGGTCTGGCCGGTGGAAACTTTATTTACACCTGCAGTGCCTCTCTACACTAAAGTGGCGTTATCCCATGCATTCAAAGGTGGGGAACGCAGGTCCGGGAAGAAATCATTCATCTCAAAACCACCATGTATTCAGGACTGATAACTTATTGATTTTTTCTGTTTCCCATATAAGAATATTTTGGAGAGCCCTGTAGAAGATAGTAAAGTGATAAAAAGATATTGGTATGTAACATGCATGAATTATATGAGAATTTTCCCATGAAAAAATCCAAAAAAAACACTAAGCAAATAAGAGGGTGGTGAAAGCATCATTTAACTTGAGACCACAGTATTTATAAGAGATTTAAATCACCACTTGTGTTATAAAAGTGAATTTCAGTAGTATTAAAGAATTATTGGTTCGTAGAACATTACTAAGCTAAAATAGGTGAAAAAAAATGATGGCGAGGAGTTGTGTTCATAATGAATAAAAAATACCCTGAACTTAGCGTCGCCTATAGTAAAGACAGCACTTTTGAGGAAGTTTTCGAGAGTTGCCTATTGTGACAATGGCACTTTAAGTGTTAAATGGCAATTCCATCATAGTTTGAGGAAAAAGGTTCACATCACAATAACAGATATTTGGCATTAATAAATTGAAACCTATATTGCCACATAGTATGAATATAAATGCAATATTACTGAGAATAATCAAGATTTTTCCAATTCCATCATGTTTGTTCACATTTCAATCAATACATAACTAACTTGCGGAAATGTTGAAAGGAGAAAATTTTCTGAATGCACCAATAAACACATAGAAATAATGTAATGTATAACAGAAATTTATTGCGCAAAGCTCTCAGTGAAGTGTTTACTGGCTGAACTAAAGTCTCTCTGAATCATTTGCAAGGGTCCCATGTTTGCCAAAATTTTGGGTGAAGGATGAAACATGGGCTAAACGTACCAGGTTGATGCTTCTTAAATTCATTGGAAATTAATAATTGAGCTTGGTAATGAAGAACAAATAGAGAATTATTTCCTTTCTCTAGTTCTCAAAGCAAATAAGTTTCAATACAGAAATTATAGTTTCCACATACTAAGTATCAAAGGAAGTCAAGTGAGTTTCAACTAAGATCATACAAGTTTCAACCATGATCAAGGAAGTCCCAACACACTTAAAAACAAGGCAGTTCAAGGCAGAATTTCAAGTGAGATTAAGACACAATTCAAGCTTCATGCCTACATCAACATGCTCCTGCCTTTGGAACAAGAGAGACCAACACAGTTCAAGGCAGTTTCAAGACAGATTAAAGCCCTTAATACAAGTTTCTTTCACAGGTTCAAGAGGCTTTCAACATTTCCAACTCATGCGGAATTCTGCTCTATGCAGACTACTGCAAAACATTTAAAACAGTTGAGAATGCTGCCGACTTCCAGTCACTCTAATCTTCACTAAATTCCCTTGAGGCCTGGTGCCTGCAGTGGCAACTTAAAATGTATACTCTTAAATCAAAATACATACCTTTTTCTTTAAAACATATCATAACTCCTAGAAACTACACTATATTTAACAAAATTGTTCCAATTGCCTCCTCACATAGACCTGGGTATTACTTTTGACCCCAAACTCTCTTTCGTCCTCTACCTCAATAAAATAAAATCTGACGCCATGTATGTTGTGGGTGTGCTCTATAGATTCACCAATTTCACAAACCCCATAGCCCTGAAAACCATATTCACTGGCTGCATTCTCCCAATTCTCGAATACTGCTCCATTATCTACTCCACTGCCTGTCCCTCCAACTTGAAAATTCTTGAACAAAATATTTATTTTTGTTAATTTCTTCATTTCTGCAGTCCGCCACCATGTACCACACCTCCATAATTCTTCTCGTACTCAAATCATGTCTGCTCTTTCGTTGATTCCACTGGCCACCTGTAGAAATATTACTGACCTTTCATTTATTTACACTGTGTTAAATGGTCAGTACCAATCCACTGAAATACTCCCATACTTTTCACTTCACATCCCCACCCGTGCCTTGCACAACAATCACCTTAAACACCAACCTTAATTCCATCTTTTTCTCTCCCAAGGATCCAATTTTTGCAGGCTTCCTGCCTTGAACAACACTATTTCATATGCCTACCCTTCCCTTGATCTCTCTGCTCCCTTCGGATCATTCAAGCACCAGCTCAGAAAAGCGTTTTCCTCCTGATTCCCTTATTTTCCATGTTGTTGTAGTGTATTGATTTATGTTATTGTATCTTTGTTTTTATTTTGATACTATTTCCCAACCCATGTTTTTTTCATATTTTATTTTTGTTAATGCTGCAGATTCCAAGTTGAAAATGTTCAATGTTAAGGCCGACATCGGCTGTTTTTGAATATGTATATAAAATAAATCAAATCAAATCCTTTTATATGTGAAGCAATATCTATTGCCATGTTATGCCATACCATCATGGTATGTATCATATAAAACTTGCGAAGTTTATATACCACAATTACTAGCAAGAATTGTTTGATGCTCACTTTAGTTTTTATTTATTATATTGTAATAAAAATAAGTCATACTTAACTAGCCACAATATTTTATTAAACTTTGGGAATGTAATCCATTTACTATATACAAGGTGTATACATAAGTGTTGATACAATGTGGACATTTTATTATGTATTCAGCACCTATTCTCTACAGTGCAATTCGATAAAGTGACATGGAAAAATTTTGGGTTCCATCAATTTTACTCTAAAGAAACTTAACTGTTAAACTGAGGCAACTGGATCTCAAGATATCAGGATGTTTCAGAGTGTGTGATGTGAGGTAGGAGCGAAACATGGGGGGGAAATAGTGAGTTATTTTTTGGACAAGTGAGTAGGTGAATGTGTAAGTGCAGTGGTTCCTATCTCTGTTTATCAATGCAATCAGTTCCTTCTAATAAATTACTGTGCTCTATTAATACTTTTGCATTCTTAGGCACAAAAAGTATAAGTGAAAATTTTGGTGATACTGTATGTATTAGGATCAATTAATATTTTGAGAAAAATGAAAAATAACTACATTGCCACATGAAATTATTTTCCCTCATTTAGTCAAATTACTCCTCCATATAACATTTTAAACATGATGTAAACCTATTGCTTTAGGCTTACGGATTTCTAATTACATTTTATTTATAAGCATGCAAATATTATTTTTTGCAGTGTCAAAGGACAGCCTTATGTAGTCAATGTTACTGAGTCTGGAGTGAATCCAGTCACCTGGGGAGAAATGCTAGAATATGGACGGAGGCATTTGTATGAAAACCCTCTGGAAAATGCTATTTGGTTTCCAGATGGCAGCATCAAATCAAATAAAACTATGCACGACATATGTGTTCTTCTCTTTCATTATTTTCCTGCCTATCTTCTGGACTTCCTTATAACAATATGTGGAAAAAAACCTTTGTAAGTATGATATCACATTTACCAAGCTTTCACTGAAAAATTCTCAAAATAAAATATGCAGATGAATTATACTATGGCCAGATGATTTTGATATTCAGCTGGATACAAATTTTACAAACCCTGGTGCCAGATATTCAGCCAGGGTATTTGACTAGTTGCCAGTACATACTTTCAGAATATAATAACCCTGTAAATGGTAACTTTAGGTACTTTAATGTAATTATTATGTTCTATCTTTGACATTGACATGGACTGATTTTTGACTGATATTCTCAAAAAAGATTTAATAAGTGCAAAATAGAGATTTGCATAGTAGAATGTTTTATTCTTTGGCTGCTTGTGTTTATAATCAGATGCTGATGTGAATTTTAGCCTTCTGTAGAAAATTCATGCTTAGAAAAATCTTAATTGTGCATAATTAATGAAGTGTGGTTGGCCATTATTTGCCATTATAGAAATGGTACCTATGTATACTATAAAATATATGTACCTGAGAGACACCAACATATTGTCAAATCTGTCTTGGAGTTAAACCTTTAAGTGCTGCCTTCTGCCAGCGGTACTATATCCATAGGCAGTTTTTTTTTATTATTTATAAATTGAATTAATTAATATCGGTAATATTCTTTTACATCATCTGAAAAATAAATTTAATTATTTCAGTGTTATAAAGTTGAACAATATTTTATTTGAGAGCCGATATATTGGCCCATCGCATTTTGAGGGTCAAGATGTGCTTCTCACTAATATTTTTTAAATATTACTTTGAATTTTGCTCTTCCCCGATGAGAGTATAAAATATCACATTTTTAATGCTACTCTACTAAAATGCCTGTTTAATTTTGTCTCTCTTCATTATCATCTTCTTTACTGCCATTGTTTAAATCATCATAAGGGAAGATTTTTTTGGCACAGGTACTTTCTCATCAACTAAGACAGCTACCATCTGTGCATTCATGCAATAATACATTGTTTTTGCAGTATGGTTCGAATCCAGAATCGCATTCAAGGAGGCTTGGAAATTCTACAGTACTACACCACAAAGGAATGGGTTTTTGAAAACACCAAATTCTTAGCACTATGGAAAGAAATGACTTCCCTAGATAGAAAAATCTTTCCGATTGATATGACTGCAGTGGATTGGAACCCATACATCCGTGGCACAGTCCTTGGAACAAGGCAATTCTGCTTACATGAGGATCTTTCCACGATCCCCAAGGCTCGAAAACATTTGAGAAGGTACTCTAAAATTAATTGAGATGCATGACACATACAGATAAAACCTTAAACTTCATTGCATGGAAATTACCCACTGAGGGAAATGCCAGTCGGGTTTCATTTTGGATATTTTTTAGAAACTACATAAGCTTAAATAGCAAATCTAGCTTATATTTCTATGCACACACAACCAGTGAGCCCCTCATTCCAGCATACATTTAAGTGTATCCTAGTACTTTAAAGGTTGAACATAACATTTTGTAGTACATGTTGTAGTACATGGTGAATTTTTTTAGATGAAAAATTGGGAATGTAGTGCAAAATTTCAGAACTAAATCATATTCTGTATTTTCATTGCCATGCCATAAATATTCTTCTATGCAATGAATGAAGGGAAAGCACCTTCCGATATCCGATACCTTATCACGCTCATCACCATCAGTTATGAGCACCATCGCTATTAGGGGCAACGATGTCGATATCACCCTTATCACAGTTACATGATCGCGCCGCAGAAAAATAAGCTGAGTTCCCATTGAAACTATATGCCTTCGATATTGTTATATAAAAGAAACAGTATTGAGACCAGGAACTAAGGTTGAATCTCTAATATCATAAGAGAAAAATCACTTAGGAGTATTGAAGTAAATTGCAGGCTGGCAATGCCTAAATGTATATTTTTGAAGTTTTAAAACACAGATTTATGAAGTTTGCTTTCTAATGTTGACCCTCTAATGTATGATAAGTGTGGCATTCAATTTTGTCTCATTAAAACTAATATTTTTTGCAGGTTGTATTACCTGGACCGTGCAGTTTCAGGTTTCTTTTACCTTTTACTAATATGGATAACATTCTGCTGCACTGATGGAATGATCAGTTTGTTCAGCTGGATAATGGAAGGAGGAATGAACCTATTACAGGCTGCAACACCTGGTCTGCGTTATGTAAATGCAGAGTCAGAAATGGAGGCTATACTTCCGCCATCATAGCATGGTTACATTTCATGGGCTATAATGAGAAAAATTTCCTATGCTCACTGAAAAGTGATATGTGTGAATTTAAAAAAATTGTAGTACGATGACTATTTTATGCATATTGTCATACAATCTATTATTGAATTGGTGGAGTTTTTCACAGCATCACATACCCACATTTATATTTATGTATCCATTTCATTTGCTTTCAAATCTGAAATGGTTGTATGCAGTGAAATGGACAGTCTTTATTGTGATGAATTTGCAGTCTAAGTGGCAAATAAGTTGAGTGCAATGCTGGTCTAAATGAATAATAAAGGCAGATGGCACTTTAAAAGTTGATTCCTGAAATCACATCATGAAAATTTTCACTCAAAAGTTTTATTGAATATATACCAAAGCAGTAAAAAAAATGCCTCTTTAAACCAGGCACAGAGCCATTGAAAGTCATTAAACCATAATTGTGTTGGAAGTGACATCTAAAATTTATTTGTGGGTTAACCATCCTTCTTTGACGACCATGAAGTTGTTTTGGAGGGTACTTAAGCTGAATGTGTATGAATTCATAAAAGCATTTTAAAGAGGTTGGTGCCTTAATACTATTCAGAATTTTGGAAAATCAAGGTAATTTGATATTATATCACAGCTGAACCAAGAGAAGCTGCCAAGCCTTTAGACAGCATGAAATATAAATATATTGCACTGCACAAAATGCATGCTATTTCATTTGATGGCCTGTAATTGTAGAGGCAGTATGCCATCAACAAAGCTCATGACAAATTGTGCTAGCAATCCATTGTGTCTGCGTACATCAGACACATATTCATTTCAGCACAGTAAAGTCCATGAAACTAATGAGAATTTATAGTTCTTATGTATTCAGTTTTCATGGCATCAAGTTTTGAACCATTTATTAATCTAGTCTCATTTTACAAATAGCTTCACAGTTCATTTTTTACATCTGAGATATCTATCTCATTACAATATTTTTACATTTCCACTCTAACCATTAACTGAAGTTGATAGCTTATTTCCATAAAGCAATAGAAAATGTCAAAACACTATACAGAAAAGAACTAATGAGTGTCGTGTTTATACAGTAAGACAGTATTTATTAAATCCTTGATCAGTGAACATATTCTGTTAGGTAGCATTTTCTATGCACTAAAATTCAGATGGGCAGAGGCCTTTCTGGCTAGAAGTCTTGAACCATGTAAAAGTATCTACCTTTTGACTATAACTGTCTCTTTAATAAACCTAAATACTGCGCTATCCAAAATGTCTTTTCAAACTTTCTCATATTATTGTAAAATAATCTTTAAGTCATACATTTTTATCACAATAAGTGTAATGTAACATCAATATTGTAATACAGACTGGCATGATTAGGCTTCCACTCTAGGATTAGAAGCCTGAAACAGAAGGGAAAATAACCTGATCATCGCATTTCTGTAGTATAGGACTGACTCCATTGTTTGTAATGTTAGTACAGTCCAAAAAATAGCTATTGCATATGCGAGTCTCAATTTTATGGATATATTTACTCAATGTTATTGAAGAATTGTGAGCTTATAATAGTGGAGTAACTAAGACTGGATTTAGAACATGTTTTCATTGCTACAATATTTTTCATACCTGTTATCTGAAAATTATTATCATGAAATATTTTCATTTGTATGGATATTATGTTGCATTTGTTGAAGTCTTAATGTGTTTTGCTGTGTCACAGTTACTCATGACTGGAACCTTGAGTAATCTCATTCTATTTTTATGTTGTATAATAAATACAGAAAAAATACTTCGGAAACAAAAATAATAATAAATATCATGTTCATATATACTCTTGAGAGAAATTTGTATTTTTGTCAGCTACTGACATTGTTTTCTTTCAAATAGAAAAATATACCTCAATATTAAATCGTTGCTACAAAATGGAATATCAAATAATGTCACCCAATTTTTTTAAATGTGCTACACACTATAAAATAGAATAAATTAATGACATTTCACGAAAGAGAAAGGGTAAGAGTAAGCTCATGCCAGAGCTGGATTTTGCTACACCTTTTGTCCCATTCTTTGAACATCTCATCCAACTGACCTACATGTGAAAATGACTTCAGCTGTTGATCGCCTCCTCAAACAATTAAATATTGACTACTTATCCATCACTGGTTAAATAATTAAAATGATTTAGGTACAGCTTATAATTTCATGGTCTCAGGACTGACTTCATGAAAGTGACTGGTGCCTACTTATATGACAAAACTTAGTACATATCTGCAGTTTATTCATTTCTGTCACCAGTTTCCCCTTGAACAGACAAACCCTTGAGGCCAGAAAATGCTTTGTCAAGGTGAGGCGGTGGGGCGGTGGGGCGGCGGTGAGGCGGTGGAATTAAATTATTTGTGGAAAAAAAAAGAAGTTGCGATATTAAACAGGATACTTATAGCGTAGAAATCAATTTTTGCAAACTACTGTGATTCTTTAAGTTTTACAGAGAACTATTGGTTTCTTAACATTTTTTGTTTGGTATTTTCCTTGGGTTTAAGGGTTGGTTTTATTGGGTTAGTGGTACGCACGTAGCCAGGAATGGGCTTCAGGGGCTTCAGTCCCCCCTGAAATTTCAAATCATATTATTAGTTTAGTTTTACCATGTATTATATTGGATGAAAAATACAAGGGTTCGAGAGGGGAAAAAGGTAATAACAAAGCAGTTTTCTGAAAAGAAGTAGCCATAAATAAACTGCAATAACGAATAAAATTGTATCAAGAGAGGACCCCCCAGGCTTCAGATTAATCCCCCCCCCCCCAAACCTAAGTCCTGGCTACGTTAATGGTTAGTGGGGTGGCTGGAGTCAGCCATGGCGGATACATATGGGGGGCGAGCGCCCCCCCCCCCCTTGCGGGGCCGCCCGCATTGCCGCCCGCGCCAGTCAGCCCGCACGCTATTCGTTCGTGTCTTTCGTCAGTCGACTCTGAGTCGAGTTATCGAGTAGTTGTACTTTCTCATGTAGCTCGCGCGCGCGTCCGCGTCATCGTATTTTATACGTTTCTGTCTGGCACATAGATAGCTAACCTACGAGAAAAGTCGCGGCCATTTTAGTGATCTCGATACGTTATTCTGTCTGGCATTTGTCCAATATTCTACTGTTTGTATTTGTTCACACTCCTTAAAAGACTGGAAGCGAACATTCTGGCACCGAATGTTCTCGAAACAACCGAGATACATATTTAAGGGAAGCAGAGTCGCTGCCAGGCAGTCAGTTTGAAAGCTACAATCGTCGCGATAACTTGCGCCCCCCCCCCCCCCCCCCTTGAGTTTTTTTCTGCATCCGCCACTGGCTGGAGTACTGGCTTCCCATCCGGAGGGGTTGAAATCGAATCTCAGGCGTGGCAGAGATTTTTCAGTGCACTTCTCGGGAGCAGTGTGAAGAGCGTTTCAGGTACAACACTCCGTCCGTCGGATGGGACATATTACACCTTTCGTGCAGGAGAGAAGGCTAACGCTGACGCCGGGTTTCTCTCCAACCATCCTTCATTCCCCGGTGATCTTTCCCTGACCTACCTACCCAACTGTCCTTAACGGCGCAAAAGACTGCAGTCGTCGGTCGTTTGTCCAAATAACCAAACCAAATTGGCATTTTCCAGATGAACGGAATTCCTGTGAAAATTACGCAACCGAGTTACATTTTTTAGAGGGGAAAGTGAGTCACTTTTGCGTCATAACTTAGCGGAGCGCTCTTCGACAAGTACACCTGCCTCTTTTTCACGGGCGAGCGGGCAAAACTGGGCGCTATCCGTAGTTGGGGGAAATGAAAGGGGAGAGGGAGTTTGGAAAGGGTTGGGGTGGTTCGGAATCGGTCCCCTTTGACGAACAGCCATGAACGCGCTCGCTTTAAAGAAGCGAGAAACGCCAGAGGGCAACACCAACTTGGAGTCCCACTTTCTCGACTTTCTCTACGCGAGCGTAGGCAGTCGACGCTGTCCGCCATATTATCCCTCCCCGCTTCCACTCCCTGCTCAGATCCTCGCCATCCTTCTACTGACTCCGTCACGAAGCACGCCGCTCCCATCATCTGTCCTCCAAATATTAAAACCTCCCGAGAGATTGGGTTTAATAGGGAGTTGAAATGGAGATTGGAAGGAGGGGAAAAGATTGTATGGACTACCGTCGCCGTCAAAATATAGTAGGCATGGGGATTTTGACGTGTTTCACCGTGACACTGCTGCGTGTATTGTACTACAAACTGCACATATCCAGGAAGACCGTTTCCTTACCTTAAAAATTAAATGCTTCTTTTCGTTTTCATTCTCATACTCGATCTGAGTCAAGTCGATTCCAAACATAATGAATCTAACTCAAATTCACGGCTTGGTGCAGTTATGTAGTCTGTTTTGAGCGGCGCGGAACGAGACGGAATGATGACGTAAAATTCCAGAAATATGGATCGGTCACCAGTCTTCGAAGACTGTTTGACCAAAGCAGGGCATATTTCTTGTTTTGGGCATCGGCCTTTTTAAGCACGTTTTATAACCTCAGGTAACCTCATTTGCTTTTGCTATGCGTATAATAAATATAAGTTCCAAAATAGCAATAACATAATTTGCGCGAAGTATGATTTATTTTAATGATATTCTTACACTAATTTCTATATAAGGAATATTATCTCCCTCACTCCATTCATCTAAAGCTGTTTCAATTTTTTAGGAAATAAATTTGAAGCTCTACAATGTGCGGCTAGCATACTGGCTTCCAATACCAAGTCCCCAGGTTGGATTCCCGGCCGTGGTGGAAAAATTTCAGTCTAACCCCGATCCTTTTTTGGGTGCCATGTGGAGAGCTGTTCTCCGTCCGTTGCATGAGACGTTAGACTGCGGTGCCCTTGGCGTTTTTCGTTAAGAGTAGGCTGACGCCAGTGCCAAGTTCTCTCCATCCCTACTCCAGTCTCAAAATATTCCTTCATGAACAACCACTAACCTATGCTCAATAGCGACAAATATCTGAGATGTCGGTCACCTCCTCAAATAGCCAACCGACTGGCTTGATGACATTGGTCGTTGAATTGACAACGGTAAATATAATTTTGTGAATTATTTACGGGTCGCCCAACGGGTGAGGAGTTTAGGTACTGACGTTTCAATGATTAATTCCGCATTTAGTGGTTTCATTCAACATGAAATCCTTGCAGAATGTTTCAAGTATTTCACCGGGAATGCGCTCAATCCTTCAGTATATATCATTAATTAAAGCGGTTAGTAAGTTCCCCTTGGAGTACGTTCCTCGCAAAATCCTTAAAGGCTTGAACATTTTGTACAACATTGGTATATTAACAACTTTTAAATGAACCTTTGATATCACATCATCACCTTAATCGGTGTATGCCACCTATAGGTATACATATCGATATATCCTTTATTCGATATGTTTCGTGTTAAATTTTGTAAGTATCCGATAAAGTTATTTAGATAGTATATTGTAATGAATATAGCAAGAATATTCATATCAAAAACTTTCGGGAACATGAAGATGATTTCTTTAAAATATGGGGCAAAATATTTAGTTGCCCTTCCCATGAAGTCCCGAGCCGCGATGGAAAGGCTTGATCGCTCCAATGACCCCTAGATTTAGTATGGTGCAATTGCTCCTGTAAGGGCCTCCGTTGTTAGATACTAAGGTCGAGGGCTAGGACGCAGATGATATATAGTTCACGTGATGATGTTACGTTAAGAGTACCGCTGGGATTTACGTGACATTTTAAGGGTACATTTCATTGAGGCTTAATTTTTACCCTTAGCTCAGTCTAGTATATTACTATAATGTGCCCTTACCCGGCCAATTCCACTGCTGATAATATTCGACGTATCACATAGTACATATTATAACATCGATATATTGATAGTGAATATAAACATTATCGATTATTCCAATTTTAGATATTTCTTTCCGATATGTGCAACACTAATGCCGCAGAAACTCAGGACCCTAAAGAGGGATTTACACATGGAAGTTTACTTCTATGACAGTAGCCTTGCAAGTTGCTTGCAATTGGCACTTCGATGCTCAAGCACGGGCTTCTATGCCAGAAAGAAGGGGTCAATGTCTGTAGTAATTGATCGGGGATCGCACTTGAAAGGAAAATAGGCTGGCTTTCATTTTTCCAGCAAGTAGCGTTTTGATTTTGCGATGAAATCGCATCGTTTCCGGTGAAATCCAGGTAACATGACTCTAAGCGAGATTTAAAAATGTAAACAACAAATTCATTAGCAGGAGGAAGACTCATTGTTACTTAATGTATTTTTTTCATGTTAAAGAGAACGCATAGGTACTGACTGTTGTAGCATTAAATAATAACAACTATTAAAATTCTCATACTCGTTGAACTGAAATGATTCTCATATGCATTGAATGTAATTTATACATATTTAAAAACCCACGAATTCCTGTTGGACTCATAGGGAGTGATGATGAATAACGCAAAGATTCCATATTTTCAATATTACCGTACTCAATGTTTATTCATATAACGCATTTCTTTGGAAAAAATTGGAAGTTGTGTGTTAGCAGACTGATGCATTACACATTTAGGCATCGCTACATTCGCCACCTCCATAGAAGTCAACTTCCATGTTTAAAGCCGCCTTATCGGCCGCTCTTAGTACTTCTACCGTTGGTAATCGTAGAAACATACGAATCACGATGAAAGACCCTAGGCTTTCTCGGCGGATGGTATAGAGTTTTCCCGGGTGAGGCACCAGGTTAGGATTTCCACAGCCGACGTTTCAACAAGCATGACGCTCTTCTTCCTCGGGGCAAAACTGAGTGCAGAGTTTGGTTTTGCCCGGGTTTCTTTAATGAAAGAAGCAAAATACTTGCTGTTTCCCGCTAATAAGCAATGGAAACTGCAAGTTTTTTGCTTCAATCGTTATGGAGCGTTTCCACCGCATCATCCTGAATCTGCATTTTATATACTAACGGGTTTCTACACATTAGTTTGCCTCTTCAGGTGGCTTCTGATTGGTCGGATTTTTAAAATTAGTTTACGATAGTTAATTTCAATGTATATCGATTCGTTTTTTATTCGTTTCGGTTTCGCTCCTCCAATTTCAATTTTCTTACTCTAATTCAATAGCCTCTTTTACTAGGGGATCTCAATATCCTGTGGAGCGGCTAAGGATTTCGGCATCGTCAAAATTGATGTTGTGTGCCTGATAGAGACTATGTAAATTTTAAATTAATTGAATTAAATATGATAGGGTAAATTAAATTAATCGATTGTGACGATACTTAGTGGAAATTATTGGTAGAATTCATGATGAGAAAAAACACAGTGCAAATTCCACTGTTTTAAAAATATATTTTAAATAGTTAAATAAATAAAAATCAGTGGAATATGCACTGTGTTGTTTCTCATCGTGAATTCTAGTGAAAATTAGTTTGGAGGAGAAAAACCTAAATAGAGACACATAGGACATGCGGTCAGCAAACTTTGGTGACCGGCAATATAAAAGATAAGAAGAGCGCGAAAACGATTTTTAACAATCCCGGCCAACCTGAAGGCACTCGAACTGGTAAACTAAAGAATAAAAACCCGGCCAAAACCAAACTCAACACTCAGAGGAGGAAGAGCGAGTTGCTCGTCGAAACGTCGGCTATGGAAAGCCTTGCCCGGTACCACACATTCGAATGTGCGTATTAATTTTTATTATCATGTGTTGGCGCAGCACGAACGTGGATGTTGGACGGACGTTAGCGGAGGTCGCGCGCGCATTCATGCGTCCTATGAAGGGCGGATGATTCTTCCGCAAAGTCACGAAGGAAAACGCTTCCTTCCTCTCCGTCCGTCGGCTGCAAGGAGGTTGGAATATATTCCACCCTCCTTGGTCGGCTGCAACTCGCGCGCTTCTCGTTTTCATATTTATTTTCACTTCGATCGCGGCATGCGAGAACTCGATTGCGTCACATCCGGGACGTGAGCCTATCTTTCGCGGGAGGGGAACGGGGCAGCGAGCAGTCTTCGCGGGTTGGAGGATGGGAAGGAGGATGTCGTGCAGATATCCACGCGGGCACCACTGGGCCAGTTTGCTGGGGTGAGATGGCGCGGAATCGCAGCACCAAAGTGAGCAATACAGGGTGTGCAGCTACTGCTGCCCGGTGACTGGGGCATCACTGACTGGTCGAATCTAGTCCACACACTGGTCACATGTACGTGGACCAAGGGGACATTTACATGATACAGACCGTGTTCCTATGCACGTAATGGTGTCTTGATTAATTCTTTCCCATATTCAGGAAGTGTCGTCAGCTTTGCTCCAAATTCGCGGCCGTGAAAGGGCTGGTATGGGCTATTTGCGTAAAAAGACTGATTACTAGCCGGCCGTACCAACCGTACTAATTCATTATAGTGGCTGATATGGCATGGGTTCTAACTTCGGGAGATTTGAATGCATTGTTAGGTAACTATTTTGCCATTTTTAAGTTTCCAAGTCTCTCCCCCCTCACCTCGTGAGTGACTTCATATGTGTAATAATTTTGTTTGCTATATGTAGTAAGTCTTGACGATGCTATTGGGTAGCGAAACTTGTCGATTCAATAAATAATTGATAAATGAATACGAATATGTAAAGTACACGGTAAAAAATTATTTACCTGGATTGGGACTAATTGAAACTAAAAAAATGATATTTTAACGGTAATTTTTGCACATTACTTTGTAATTCCTCCGCGGGTGACGTCCGCTGAGTTTATTTGCTCCTAATTATTGATAAGTGGAATCTAGCTGTTCCTTAATTTCACTCGAAAGTTCCCGGAATCCCAGCTGAAATTGCATGAAGCAATGGGGAAAGATGATTCAGCGCCATTGAGCCCAATGATTTAGTGTCCTACTCAAGGTGAGACCTCAATTAATCACTCCGGTGAATGACTGAAATGATAACCGTGACAGAAATGTTTTAAAAGAAATGATTGCCATATGCTGTAATCAATCTGAAACGTTTTAACTAATTATCAACGAACGAAATTGGCAAATGGGCAAGCTCCGAATTATCTGGATACGTTAATTTAAGACAAGGAAGTAACTGAAGCAGTCTTCGGTCTGGCAGGTAAGGCATTGCTTCAGAGTTCCCACGGCATAAAAAAGTCTCAGAACGAATGCAGCCAGGCAGCATATTCTCCGATTGAGGAGGGTTATGGTGAGTTACGATAATTTCAAAGCTCGGACTCTAGTTCATCTTGCGACATAGTCCTACAACACTTTGCTCGCTCCCATTGCCCCAAGTCATGAAGAAATGGACAAACTCGGTGTAACTAAAGGTATTTTTTACGGAGAGATTTGAATGAAGAGGTCATTCAAGCACAGATAAATGCATGAAAAGATTAAAAAACAAATACCCCAGTAGAATTACTTTATTTTCAGTTCATGCTTTGTAATCCTACAGACAGACCCACGAAAAAGTAAGCGTTGCTCGTTGATGAATAACTTCTTTTAATCAATTGTCTCGCAGATTTTAATATATCTTTGGATTAATGCTAAATAATGCAGGATAAAAAAGGAATACGCATGGATAAGAATCCCTGGTAGTGATTTGAGATAGTGAGTGATTTTTTCCCAAAAGATGCATGGGTGGCCACTGTGAAATAAATTAGCTAGGATCCACAGCAAGAGGTTTACTCCTTGCGGACCTTTTCATGTCATTCAGAATAAATTAAGGATTTCATTTTGTCACATTTATATTTTAGTTCGCTACTGTAATTTAGCAGCATTGATAATTGTGATTTCAGAGAACTTACTAAATTTTTAATCTTGACGGGACTGCTAGCAATTCCAAATTGATGCTTACAATCGAATCAGGAAATAAAATTTCAAAGAAGAGGCTGGGTGAGGAATTCTATTTCCATTGGATAAATGATTGGAAATGACGATAGGTAATATAAGTGTCTGTACACCCAATAGGCCGAATGATCTAAGGTTTTCCAGGCGTATATCGATGTTGGGGGTTGTTCGAGTTTCCGAACGGGTCAAAAACTCCATTTCTGCTGACGTTTCTATGATCGAGTCGTTCAACGAAACGTCGGCAGAAATGGAGAGTTTGACCCGGTCGGAAACACAAACAACCCCTAACACATAGGCCATTGCAAGGAGTGCGAATAACTAGATCAGGTTATCCGCTACCTAATTTGGATTGCTAATGAGGGGGTTACATTTCTTCTCTGATAATTATTACTCGAATTCATTATAACAATTATTAATCTTCTATATTCAGCATTTTTACGCATGTTATATTTTCCCTCGATTTTGAAATTAAGGGAGGCACTAACTAATTGACTTGAGGGGTCACCGTTACACGAGTTACAATAAAAAATATTCAAATGAATTTTTAATCAGATACAAAATATTTGGGACGTAATATAGCTGCTATAGCTGAAATGACGAAATGAGTGGCAATAATCTACCAACGAATTTGATATTTTTACCTCGTAAAATGCAGTGTTACAACATGATGGGTAAAATTTACATGAAGATGAGGTCATTTATTCTTAGACGTGAAGGCGTTCCTCTTTTTTTTGCTAATTTAATTGGCTCTGGATATTTTACTTCGAATACATCTTACCATTTCCCAGACATATTACAACGTTCTCGAAATATCACGTCTCAGGGCATTGCTTTCACTTTATAACGTAATGACTCTACTTTGTCAGCTCATCCTCTGGACACGTGAAAGGTCAACGACCCAGCATGATACATCTGCCGCCAATAAGCACGATAGACTGGATGTATACCTATTTATTGATGTATAAGGCAACAGGAATGGATAACATGAGCCACTGCCTGGACCAGATTGGCTATTGGGAGTATTTTATTCCATTAGATATGCGGCATAGTAGCATAAGTAGGTAGGTACCTATGTCTAGCGATAAAATTGTTTATAGGAGCACAACTTTATAGATTCACTGTAAATTACTACAAATTGCCCGTTAAATAGCGATTCACAACTTAATAAATCAGTAAGCAAGTTAAACTTCTCAAGCATTAAAATAGGTGTTTCTGACGAAAAAGGGAAGAGTCCAGGATGAAATGTGAGAGATATAAAAGTAAGCAAAATTACACTTGCTAAAAACGGAAAAATATTCTCTTTTGGAGGAATAGCTTTGGTTCGACTAGGTGTTAACAGGGAGGAAGCCAATCCAGCTGATCAAGTATTCCTTGATGCTGTTCTAAATATGAGATACCTTATGCTGGGGCTGATAAAAGTCCTGCTACCTCTATTGAAACTCAAGTTAAATGTTGCGTCACAATATGTTGAAGGTATCTCTCGTACTCAGATCCGAGAAGGAACTTACAAGAAAGCGAATTCTCAGTAAAAGATTCTGTCACAAAATATACATGCACTTTCACTATTTACCTTAAGAGACCAAATGCATGATCTAGAAAAGAGAATTGGAGGCATTGCTTGCCGCATGATGAGTTGGGCAGAATAAAAATCATACTGTCCTACGAGAAACTGCAAAACAACAGCGTTTCCCAACCGGCGTCCACATGGACCCCCAGGGGTCCATAAATGCTTTGAGGGGGTCCACAAGAAAAATTGTATTTCGGGGGTCCGTCATATGAGCTAAGGGGTAATTACGTATGCTTATTTGAGGGTCCACGTACGTTAAGTTGGAACTCAGGGTTCACAAGCAAAAAAAGGTTGGGAACCCTTAGTATTAATGGTGTAATTCTGGGCAGTAAACTTATTGATTTTGCCAACTATTAAATGTTGTTAGAGAGTAGTTCAGTGAGCGTGCAAGCATAGTGGTAATGCTATTACCAGCTATCTTTTAAAACTCAAATAAAAAAGTGTAACAATCATTGTCAGAACTTTTGGAAATTATAGGATGATTGCGGATCTTTTAAAAATACAAATGTTGCGAAAGAACTACTGCATTATCAATGAGTACGCGACCACTCAAATTATTCTGTGTAGTGCACGCTCACATTAACCATTCATATGCCCTCAATAATGTAAAAATACTCTCTCTTTCTCTCGGATAACTGAGCATTAATCATATAAGCTATTCCATCAAATACGAAGACACTTTAAAAAATACGTTCATGGAGCTACAAGATTGACATGCCAGTCAGCTGTATTAATGAACGTAGAGTTGACAGGATGAAGATGTACTGTTACTTTCCGTAACAAACTACGAGAAACTAAGCTTTCCCATATCGCCAGCAGAATATTTCCTTTCTTCCCTATAATCTATTCGAAGCAGTGAAAGAGGGTCTGAGCATAAATTTCTCCCGCCATAAATATTAAATGGATGGGCAAAGGGAAGATAAGGTTCACTATTATGTAGTTGCTGGAAGGCAACAGTCCATGAATTGTGAGTCGTGTGTTCTCTCATGCATAGATGCTTATTGCCAAGTTCCACTTAAAACAAAAAAATAACAAAATATTATATGTAATATCGTAATTGCAAAATGACTAGAAAATGTTTTTAATAGGAAAAAGAGAAACTTTGTTTGGTACACGGTAATATTTTTTATTTAATTAAATTAGGGTTCGACTTACACAGTCATTATCAAGGCCGTGACTGTGTAAGTCGAAAACTTGGTCGGCAAATTAAATAAAAAGTTCACCGTGGATTATAAAAAGCTTCTTTTTTACCTAGAAATGGAGTACCAAAAAGTGGCGCCTGAGAAAATTAAGCCAAAACTTCCACTATTAATTGCTGACTTGTGCCTTGGAAATTTGTTCTGGCACAGTTGAACAAACTTCTTGTCATTTTCGATCCACTCAGCATCCAAATCTATAACGCATAGGCATGAGTATTCTAACATGAACGAGCTAAAACTGCAACGTCATAACGATTGAATTGTTTGGATCCTGTGCACAGAAATAACAATTTATTGCTATTTTAATAATAATGATAAACACTTGGTTGTTATTCCACACTTTATTGGAAAAAACGACCCGGGTTTCAGCATATCATGATGGCATGATGATGGCATGATATGCTGAAACCCGGGTCGTTTTGTTTCCAATAAAGTGAGGAATAACAACCAAGTGTTTATCATTATTATTAAAATGAAGGAGTTCCACAGAGTAACGCCGGAGACAGTGTCTTATAATTGATTGCTAGTTGGAATTTTCTCAAGTAGTTTCATTTCCATAAAACTTAGGTCTGAATGTAGCATGGCTGAACGCCACCTGCTTCCACTGTGGCTGAAATGAAAATGCAGAGTTACATCTACTACATGTACCAATGTATAACCATTAAAGGGCACTACAGCAACAGAGTGAAATATTTGCAAATCAATTTCTTAGCATGGAATAAAAGTCGTTGATTAATTACTAAGCAGTAGTATCGAACGTTTGCTTCACGAGTATGGAAAACATGGCAGTAAAATAACTAAATGAATTCCAACACTTGACTCGATAAGTAAAAGGAGAAATTTTAGGGTTGTGCGAGCGAACAGATTTATATTAGTTTTTGAGTGAGGAGAATGGGGAGGATTGAGAGTAAACGATGAAATAAATGAATATGAGGCTGTTTTGTGCACCTTTGCCAAATATTTACGTATGATAGTGGGAAAGGTGAAGTATTTCAAACGTAAACGATTCGTGATTGAAAAGTCATAGATTTTCGTTAGTAATTTAAGAATGAACTGCATTTATCATCAATCTTCGATAAAATCAATTTAAGATTGGTTCGCTGCAGATATTCATTTCACTCTCCCATCAGCTGTTTTAATTCCCAAATAAATCATAAATTTTGCGTCCCTCATAACATGCCTGGTATATTCAATTCCCGGCATTTCTCCGCAATTCTTTCAATTCATTTTACCTTCCTATTATTGTTTAACAGAGGCTGCCTCTGGCTGCAAGAGCTGTGTCACAAAGTTACCTACAAGGTAAGTAAGTTGCATGACCTATAAGTTTCTTTCATCTTCTTCTCAGAATTATCATGATACAACTTACCCCTCCATACATTCCTGGGACTTCATCGACGACTCCTTCCGTCCATTTGATCCTAATTTTTCTTCAATAAAACCACATTTCCATTACTTTCTTTCTCTTTTCGTTCTGCAGCTGTGATCACACAAACTTCACTACCATATAGTAGCATACACCATGCGTATGTTTTCTAGGAGTGCTTCCTTACATGCAAGTTTCCGTTCCAAGCTGTCGGTGGACTTTCTTTCGGTTGAAGTACCTTACTTGCTTAGAGTTTTCCTGCTCTCTGTAATATTCTCACTTCTTCCACAACTTATAAACCTACTTTCAAGATATCAAAATTGTTCAGCTTGTCACAGTCTTCAATGCCCTAAATTCACTACTACTTTTCCTTCACGATTTTTAATTGAAAAAACTTATTAAAGTAAGTGGCAAATGAATGGTTTTGTAACATTTGACTAACTTAAACCACAAAATGACGTAGCCTTAACGTTAATTGGATGTTAACTGAGAGTTTGAGTTTTGAGTATTATATCAGACTGTCGGTTAGTTGACGTGAGAATTATCGATGAGAGAACGAATTAGCCTCAGTCTGTATAACGAGAAAGTATATAATTAAAGATTGTAACACCGGAACTAAATGTGTCAAAGTTGACGAAAATGTAAGAAAACTCCTCCCAACCTCTCACCATGGAACTGAAACGGAGAGATGAAAAGGATGAATACAAATAAAATGTAAATGCTGTAGGTATTGGGCAGCTTAGATACGTTTGGAATACAATGGAAGAGATGAGTAGGCCATGGAATAATGAGAAGTTAACGATATAGTGAATGAATGAAAGTAACAACTTTTTCATCGCTTGATTGTTGGTCTTTTATTTTGAGAAAAAAATTGGAAGTTGAATGACCACTAAAATAGGTATTTGCTTGTAAAATACAGGATAGACTGTTAAACCATGAATGGCAGAAGTCGAAGACATTTTCTAGAGGTGGAATATTAGATGTATCAAAATATGATCATTATTAGCAAATCATGAATATAATGGAGGCTAATTTTATAGAAATAATAATTAATAAACGCGTCATAGTTTTAGCTTTTTACAAGCCGAAAACCACTGATTCGACTTTTGGAAACAGTCTTTAGCCCCAAAAGAAAATGGTGTGAATGGTGTAAATAGATGCTTCAACGCAGTGAGGTGAGTTTTTAAGATAGTTGAATGAGTTAACTTAAAAATTTCGAAGGATTATTAGCATAAGTTAATTTAAAATTCAAAAATTAATATAGTTTAGTCTTATAGAGTCGTAAATGTTTAAAAGTAGTGATTATAATTTAACATTTATTTTTCCTCAAATGAAGAATTTCTTCCCAGAAATTTGTTGTTTTCATTGTTAAATGTAACAAATGTTTTATTTGTTCAAAATTTCATATATTTCAAAGGCTCCTCTTCTTTTTACCTTGAAATCACAGTTTAATGTTACGCTTTCACATCGTTTTGCGTACAGCAGAGTTTTGATTATTCTCTCGGTGCTACTATTGAAGGGAAACCACTTTTTAAATGTAGCAAGTGCACCTATAGTTGCTCACTATAGTAGTAGAAATAATAGTGTAATTATACAATACAAAACTGTGAAAGCCTATAAAAATATTTTATTATCTGAAATTTGCTTCGAATTAAGCTAAATCCTATGAGAATTCAGATTATGTATGCTAAATGGAGCGAATAATATGATGAGTGATGAGAAGTTGACTAGGTTTTATGGCATTCATCATTGTCTTTTATCCATCACATATGGTATTCCTTCACGAAGTAAATTGAGCTTGGCCTGACGAAAAATCATGCGGTGGTTTTCTTTGAGGAACATTTTCGGCAAAAAGAGCGTGTTCAATGGACCAGGACCAACTTTCGTAAGTAATGCATTTCAGAACAAGCCGCTCAAAGCAATTGTCTCTTATCTTTTCTCCCAACAGAAGTGCGGAAAGCCTTTTGGAACAGTTTCATTACTTTTCAATCACGAAATAGCTAAATTACGCAATGTGACATTTAAACGAGCCACAATACATGCTTTGCTTTCACGTTCACCCCATTGGACATGAAAGCAGCCGCGAGGTTCAATGCTTTCGACTAGAGCAGTATAAAGATTGATCTGTTGGTTAGAAAGAACCCATCCGTTGAAATCAATCTCCAAGTCGACAGCGCCTCGTAGTGACTTGAACTCTAGCTTGACATATAAAAAAAATATTCCAGTGAAACTCCATTGCTTAAAATTACCTCCGTCCGTCTTGTACCTTATTGTTCTAGCTCCTTCACATTCCGTTGACATGAGATTCTCAGCTCCGGAAAGAATTACGTGAGAACCTACTTCATTCGAGTACGAAATAGACATCCAATCCATAATTAAGTCCTAAGTTTAGCTATGATAAAGAAAATAATATACCAGGATTAAATAAATGACGTCTATACTGAATAATATTATGTCTTCACAGACCTCTCCTGCATTTATAGCCCGTCCAAGATAACCAGTTGGCAGGGATGCAGCCAATTTGTAAACACATACAATGCCGATTGGGGAAGGGAATCACGTGACCGAAGAAGAATCCATTATAGTGGCCTTTGTTTGAATCGTGAAATAAATGTTTACTTTTCATTTCTTTCTAAACTAGCTCATTTTACACCACATACACATCTATGCCCGGAGAAGTGAAAGTTTTCATTTGGGCGGAAATCGAACCAATTACTTCCGGTGCTTCATGCACCAAGGCCATGCTGACCCTATTTTGTAAATTATGTTGATCTGCATTACGTTCTTTACCTATGAATCCGTTAAAATTTCGTGAGACTCATTTAATCTATGCTGTATGTAAGGTATCTGTATCTACATCTACATTGTAGGTGCGTCAATGGAAGACATAAGAATTAACTAACGAGAACGTTCACTGACTCACTGGTCATCTTGAGACTGAGGAGGAGTCAATAAAAAGAGAGGAGGGCTTAGAAAGTGAAGAGTAAATTATTTCATGGCCATACACTACAATATTCCAATGAATTTGTTAAAACTAGAACATTTAGCAGCAAGAAAAAGTAGGAAAAAATTTAAAAAATCGAAATTTAAATATGAACAAAAGTTACTAAGGATTATGCTATTAAAATTGTTTGATAGTAAAAATCCAATTAACATCCATCGCCAGTGAGCTTTTTCCATAAAAATTTTCGAGGAAGAAGTAAAAAATTACATGTCAAACTGCTCTTGTGTAAAATGTCAGTATAGGATATGTCACCCCACGGATGCGCAATTACTAGCAATGCCTTGAAAAGTCGCCCAGGTTGACTGTGTATTTGGTAGAAATTACGATTGCTTAGCATTAAATAAGAACTTCCAAAATAACAATAACTTCCTTCTCACGATTACACGAGCCTCAGTTATTTCCTATACCCCAGCGAGATATTTTGTAATTTCTTCCGTCTCCCACGGTCAGTTTGAATTGATTTTCGCAAAATATTTACTCGTGAAATCACATAACATAGGCGGCGGAGGAAATTCCTTCCCGACGACCTCGACTCTTCCTAAGTCACGTGATGGCTTTACATTGGTACGCTTGGATAAATATCTCACGGAGCTTACGCCATTCCGTCCGCGTTACCGTGGAGGACATGGAAGGGCGCTGCATCATAAACAGTCCCAAAGCCCAGTGAAGTGCTTCAAAGGACACTTCAAAAATTCCCCGAGCAAGACTTAAACCCTACCCTCCACATGATTTTTGCAATGGATCAAAGCGGAGAATAGATGGAAACATGCGATGCAATAGCAAGGGAGACTATAAGAACCATTAAAATACACAATATATGTATATTTCACGTCTGCAACATACGCAGAGTGAGACACTAATTCACCGTGCTAAAACACCCTTCTATATCTTTATTCGTTTTGCGCCACAAAGCATTGTGTCGTCTCTCAGGGTAGTGGATGTCAACGCAGATGAGGTAAGGCTGATGAAAGAAGGCTCTCAGGGCTCTTTTTTAACCAACGCATGGATTAAAGAAGAGAATAGACTTAGCCAGTGGCGTCACAACGAGGGGGGGGGTAAGGGTAAATTGACCCTACGCGCTAGGCTTAGAGGCTGCGCGCTAGGCTTAGATTGCTTGAACAATTGAGAATAGATATATTTCAGAGCGACACGGAGGACATCATATTAGAACCCCACTATATTTCCAGGTCCGACAGAAACGATAAATTAAGAGAGATATTTTGCCGAACGGATAGGTATGGGAATTCGTTTTTCCCCCGAACAATAAGGGACTATAATAAATGCTAGGCGTAATTTAATTAGAGCTTTTCCTTTTTATATGTAAACGGCTGGTGTCCTAACACCCCCCGCCACACGCCTATTGAGGCGGCTTGCGGGGTAGTATGTCGATGTAGATGTAGACCCCTTCCTGAAATGTTGCTGAAGGTGCCAAAATGTATCAAGAAGGAGGTACAGGAGGCGCTCTTATTTTATACGGGGATGAAGAATACGCCCCCAAAGAGACGGGGCTTTGGCTTTAGTGAAAGCCAAAAACTGAGCAGGAAAACCTCAACTATGATGTAGGAAAATGGCAAATTTTAGGATTTTAGAATGATTGCTTAGAGGTTTGAAAAAAAATTCATTTGATTGAAGGGGGCGCCAAAATTCTTGCCCCCCCCCTAAAACCGCGGCATTGTCACGCCGCAGCTGGATATAGCCATACGGTACGATAGCATTGGGGAATATGGAAACCATTACAATTCGCAATTGGAAATTTTTAATGGATCAGTGGTGCAGTAAATGTTAAATGGTTCCTTCCGATCCCCTGAACTCATTACTTCCTTCTCACTACGTGTCCCATCTATCGTTCCACTCGAAACAAGAGTCTCCTTCATACACCCAAGTTCCGCCTATCCGTTTCCAAAAGATCCATTTTCCACCGAATCCCATCCCTTTTTAACCTTCTCTCCAGCAAATATCCTTCTCTTGCCCTCTTCTCTCCAAACAGCATCTTTACCTGCTCACTAAAACGCTACCACTTACAACTAGAATCATCCCATGACACCATATGAATTTTATTTACTTTGTTGTTTTTGTTACCTCCACTTTTTGTAATGCATAATTTACTTGTGTTAATTAATTAATTTTAATATTCCCAATGTAAAAGGCCTTCTGGCAGTTTTTGTGGTGAACTTAAATAAAAAAATAAATAAATACGCCAAAACGATTTTTGTCGCGTTACCGTAAAGCCGTTGTCCCAAGATAATGTTTTTGTAAATTTATTCATGAATTCCATACTCATGAAACAAATTTTATCAACGTGTACGCCTCGATGTCACAGGAGTAGGAAAAATTTATGAATTAGGAGCTGATTTGCAAAATAGACCTGAAAGAAAATTTGGTCGTGCTAACGTCTATTGGGTATTATTAGTCAGAAAAGAATGAATAACGAAGATTTTTAAGCAGAGTCTACGAGTATAATCACAGTAATAACACGGAAAAATTATAGCCTTATGTATCCGCAGAAATAATTGAATGACCAAACATACTGGTTCACGATAAGGCGCATAAAAATACCGAAGTAACAGAGTTCCCCAGTAAGAATACGCGATTTGTTGATCCACTTAGAATAGTTGCTTCACAGCGGAGTTTAGTACAAATAATTTTGCTTCTTCCCTTCAATGATTTAGATAACCAAGTCGCTCAAATGTACGATGTGATTAATGATATCCTCCCAATTTTACTACAACCAGTGGTAAAGATGGCCGATCTCAATCACGTTTTTTTGCGCAAGTAGTTGTAGTAATCTTTGGAAGGGGAATGGCCGAAGGGCGGGTGCGCAGAAAAACCAAACAGTGATCGCGTTTCGTCAATAACTCACAGAGCTCCCTAATTTAAAGAAATTTTCAGCATATTGGCACGCGCATGCGCAGTCTGATTCTGAGGGATTACATGAATTATTTATGAATACATTTACGAAATAATTACCTTGAGACACCGGCTGAAGGATTTATCAAGAAAAATCCAAAGTGAGAATAATTTACGAGTATTCATATTATTTTTTTATAAAATATATGGACAGTTAATCGCGGTAGCCATATTAGGTGGATATTTTTTCGAAAAATAAACAGGAATTACCTTCGTTCGTCGAGAAGCCATCTACTCTTTTCATTACTCAGTAACTTTTTCCCTCCACAGCCCAGGGCCACTGATAAAACCGCTGAGAAACGTCTCTAAATATATCTTCTCATGATTACTACCGTGATTAATACTACTTCTTCAATTGTCTTCGTGACTACTAGAGAAGTAGGCACACTGTAGGAGTCAATAGCAGCTCGTAAGCAGCTGCTGTTATAACTTATTTATGACCAGCGAGTACATTACGGACTTATACGATCGTTAGATATCAAACGTTACGAGATCCGTTTGTGGTCAGATTTCGCCATATGTGGTCAGATTTGCCCGAGGAGCAGGTAATTTTACATGATACAATAGCTGCAACATTACATGCCATATCAATTGATACATATTGATAGCAGAGTGGCGTAATGGGGAACGTGCATTATTTGAAAAACTGTTCGTACATGTATATTATATTTTTAAGCATGCAGGATAAAATTGTCGCAGACAAATAACTTTTAGTGAAAAATTTCTTACTGATATCTACGCGTGCTAGGCGGCGTCAGAACACTGGGACACAAACGGCCAGTGGTCACGTAACGGTATTTCCACTAGCAATACGACCTGCTTCTATCTGACTGCTAGCTGGTTTGCTGTAACTTGAGAAAAATATGTAATAATTTCACTTTAGACAAGACATACAACCATTAAAAGCTTTTTCTTTCCGTTAAAATACACATGGAGTGGAGAGACGATGCCGTGCGGTGACATCAAACCATTGTAATGTCGTTTTGACCACGTGACTTCTTTACATTTTAATGTCATTTTTAAAGGCAATTACTATTGCCTACGGTTGAAAAGAATACCCATGGACTGCATTATATTTCAGTTCGTTTAAAATTATTGTTACTTACACTACTAAAATATGAGGATGGGAATACTTGGGATTTTATGCATATTCCCATTTCTATCGAAGTCTTCGGATATTCGTTCAGCGCCTCCATAAAACCAGTATTCACACTAACGTATTATCCTCTAATGTAATTCCCTGCATAATTGAGAATCTGCACGATTTCCAGAAACTCCGTCAAATATCCTACATATTTTAAATGAGCAAAATCCCAAGTAGGAGACTCGTGCGTTTTTTTCGAGATACCGTTGAATAAGCTGCGATAAACATTGTTGTCGCTCGAAACATTTCACGGCCATGAGTATGACATCATTCCCCACTTTTATCCAACGGGCATAATGTGCTATTCCTGGCATAAAGAGGGTGTACACCTTCAGTCGAAACTTTAATCTATCTAGCTGGACGTCTTTTAAACTTTCAGAAAGGTGAAGTAAGATCTAGTTATTTTCCGGCGCATCAATCGCACAAATTCTTTTTGAGTCGAACACCGGGGCAATAGACTCATTTCAACCTATTAGTTTTGACAATGGAGTCGAGTATCACCCTCATGATATAGTAGTGTCGAAACATGGTGGCAGTCCCCGCAGTGAAGCGCGACGTGGAAGAGGGGTAGGCTCGGATGGAAGGGGTGGGCTACGGAGCGGAATGGAGAGGGCATCATATAGTAAGCAACGCTGCCAACATAACTGCATGTAACTTGAGAGGGTGGGAAAGGATCAGCAGTCCATTTCACCGCTATGTTTACGACCCAAACGAAACTGGATTAAAATACAATCATATTATTCGCAACCCATCAGAGAATCCAATGTAAATAAGAGGGTTAAGAGTCATGGATAGCTAAAACAATGGTTTCAATAAAAGATTGAGTATTTTCAAGCTTGCAATGAGGGTTTGCCACCTTGCGAACCCTCGTAGTCAAACGCGGAAACTACCTTACTTCCCCGTGCAGAGCCAGTTCTTAGGGAATGGACTCTTCCACTAAAATGGGTCTTCTGCGCAACTGCAACCATGTTAAGCTACCACCGTATTCAAACGAGGAGACTAGCTTACTCTTCAGTGAGGAGCCAGTTTGGAAGGAATTGATTCTTCTACTGGAAAGCGCCCCCTGCGTATCTGCCACCATTTTTCGCTGCTGCTATAATTGATGCATTGGAAAATCTGATAATAATTTGTGCTTCGGAAAGTGGATGAGCAAGCGAGTGTGAACCGTATGAGCTGTATGCAGAGTGGTAGCAAAACATGGTGGAAGTTGCGAATAAATTAACAGAGAAAGAATTTCCCTTCCCGAGTCACCACATTGCAATCCTCACTTAGTTAGCCAAGGATTAAGCAAAACCTCCTTAACCCAATTTACGGTTAAACCTATGAAAACGGCTTCCAGGGAATTGAACTTACCTGTATTATTTATGTCCCCGCACTGAGTCTTAAAGAGTAGTTTTCTGCAATCTCCGAACCATCTTCGCGTCTTCATGAGGACTGCGTCGGGGAAAATCTACTCTGGGTGACATCGCGGTGAGAGTCAGCGGTGAAATGCTGAACGGAATCGTAGCGCGAATACGCGGAGCAGATGATAGGCGAGTGGGATGGGACCAAGGACCGCTGAATGCTCCCAATCCGATTCGGAGGACGCAAGAACTATCCCTTTAGGACTCTTGCACGAAAGGACGGAAGGGAGAAAGTTAAGCTCATACGAACCCCGGCCCAGGAAAATAAGACCAAAATTTCACCCGCCCCTCCGCCGAGCATTTCTTTCCGAGATTCGCGTAAAATACCCCCGTTTCACAACCTGCGTCCATTCAATGCCCACAAGGGCCGTCGGCTGTGCACCATCCACGCCCACTTTGGTGCTCTGAGGATGACTTTTCACGCGTGCAGCACGCGGTCGTTGCAAAAGCGAATCGAGAGAAATCCTCATCTCTCCTTTAGCTTGACCATGCTCTCAATATGAAAGGTGTTTGCGTTTGCCTCACTCTTCCTACGTGAAGAACGTGAGTGAAGTCCCATTTTTCCCGATGGGACAACAACTCAAATATGACCTTTACGGACTCAAAAAGCCCAGTGGTATTTGAATTTGGCCGAAGGGAAAATCAAGTTGGTCCATAGATTGAAGAAGAGATTGGATGGCGTGTTTTACCACGAAAGAGAGGCCGTTTTCTTGCAGAAAATAATTCCCTTAACATGGCTATCTTACGTAATTTTTCTATAAATAATATTTAAGTATGGTTCAGTATTTCTGTTGGAAGTTATTTCAATTTTGTAATTCCCTTAATAAACATTAGGGTAACACAAAAATGTAGTCACGAATACCTACTTTTTTGTGTAATAACTGCGTAGCTGGTCCATTCAATACGGTTGATTTCAAATTATAATGACTTATAATGGCAAATTATAATTTCCCATACAATTTTAGTGTTTATTTTTACCTAATACCTCCTTGAATGTATGAGTTGATCCAAAAAGGCCCTGAAAAACAACTTTCATCGGCCTAACTGCGTCCATGTCTGCATGTACGCACTACCTTGAAAGCCGAAGCAATGGTGGGTGTCAGGGAGAGTGAAAAGGCAGTGAATGGGAAAAATGAATAAAGAGTAGAAAGGGAGAATATTAAGGTGTGTTTAATTGCGTTTAGCGCATTTTATCCTAACAAAATTTTTCATTAAGCAAGAATCTTTGAACACGGAAAATTGGGCGTCAAACTGCGTCACAGATGATTTCAAAAACGTTCAAAAATACTTGATCCAGATTAATTGAAAGAACCTTCACAGTGCCGAAGGAAAGTTGAATCACTTCAGAAGGAACCGAAGCAAGAAATTAAAATTTGAGCAACGTAACACTTAAGTCTAACCTTCGCATCGCTGTAGTTTTTCACAAAACACAAGATTTTCTGAGTATTTTATTGATCCCGCTAACTAAATCTCCTGGCGCTTTCCATTCACTCTAGTGCACTACTCACTTCACAACACAGTAGTGCATTTGTTTTTCGCTAGTTTCAGACCAAGTGCACTTGGAAGCGCACTTCAAAAAAGATCGGTAACAGAGTTTGAGAGCGCCCAACAATAAAAGAATTACAAGTATCACATCCACGATTCTTTTTTAGCTGATTTCAGTAAACTTGTCAAAAATGAGTAATGTAAAGCTTTTCATTACTCTGTGGTAAAAAGCGTACGTTTTTAAATAGATATGTAATTTGCACGAATTCGATATCTATGCTCAAAACTTTCGGCCGTGACTATTGTGATACAACAGAATGATACCTGGCGGCTGGTTACCGCACCTTTTTCCTACACACATCGTTCCATTCAACGTCGTTTGGTTGTGCTAAACTGCGGCGATGCGTTGCAACCTGCACTTACTTCAACTCCTTTAATAAAAAAGTTCCCTTTAATACATGGACATTAAATACTTTCAGCGTGATAAATATGTAGTCTATATCAAAGTAGCACATCTCATATTTTGCTTTGAGGAAAGTAACATCCCTTTTACTAATTTGTCCAAGGACGTTCCTACAGACCGCAAGATGGATTCCGTTCTTTTTAATGCAGTGTGGGAAATGTTTAGAACGCGTATTCCTCACTTAGATAAACTCGCACATGCTGTGCAAGTGGGACAAATTCAGGAGGGCCCGGATTAGCGGTAAGACGAGAGTGGAAATTGGATGCGTACGAGTCGTTGCCTGCTTCATACCGGTGACAGCCACATAACGATCTCCTTCACAATGGGAAATCGTAATGCACCGCGGGAAATTTCTTGTCTTTCGGCGTGACATTTGAGATGCGAGTGATTGTTAGCCAACATATCTGAACGCAGCGTGAGCGCTTCTAAAAAGAGGAGTATTGAATAGAGACATTTCATTTTTCCTCAATCCTCTCGGTGCATTCTAGCATGAGGGAGAGAGTCGACTGAGCCCTCGAGGTGATTTTTGTGTGAGAGTCCGAGACATCAATTTTCTTGCAATGAAATTTTCTCTATTAGGCATAACTGAAAGAAGAGAACGAGTCTTCCCACCAGTGAGTTGATTTAGCATGCAGCGAGGTGTATTTGAAATAAATAAATACACTCTTTGGAGAGTTCCGTTGCTTTCCCGGATAATTGTTGCAAATGAATTCTATTCGGGTTGTACACCGGATCAGGTCCTCCATCTTTGCCCGGTGTGAAACCCGAATAGAATTCACCAGCCATAGATGCACTTTCTTCGGAACTTCAAGTTTTTGGTTGATAACTGCTCGCAAGTTTTTACGAGCGGGTATTCAAACTGTTTTAAAGCCAAAGATACAGATATGTTGCCGCCTGGCTTTAATTTTTGACTCTACAGCGCTTTCATAAAATCCAAATAATAACCTAACAATTTGAATTAAGCTGTCAACTTAAACCTCTCTCTTTAAGGCAGTAATACATGACCGGAATCATTAAATTATTGCTTAAATGTGGTTTAGTTACCAACCATTACGTCTAAAAAAAATCCTGAAAGGCTTCTCTGAAATTTACAACAGAAATTTCAACTTTGGAGCACATTTCATTTCCTTAGTGGTATAATTTTCTACGCTTGTTGGTATGAGATCCAAGGTGGTGCTCCAAGCTATATCCATAGGCTTGAACGACTTTCGCCAATGGGGAAAGTTTAAAGGCTCCGTTAAGCGAAAAATTGGCCTGGGTGAATTCATTTGAAAAGCCATTAGACCTTAGCAATAATGAAAGTCTCTTGCATAAACTAAATAACGTAACCGAATTTAGAGGTAAAGGTAAGTTTTCAGGAACGTGATCCAGCCTATTTCTTCTACATGAGAACGGAAGGTCGATGTTCAGCAATTCACCTTCATTTTTATCCGGCCGCAGTAAAAATCTCTTCCAGTGCCAAAATTCTATCAACAATTTTAGCCGTCTACCATGCCTCACATTTTTAAGAAAAACTAATATTTAGAGCTTACTCCTTCTCTTACGGTTTCAACATTAAAATAGTTTTCATCGTAGAAGTCAGAATCCGTTAATTTCATCGTATCTGAAACTGCAACCCATTTCCGGGTGCTTTGCCTTCCTTCTTCGCAATTTAATAGCAAATCATGCAAAGAAAATGTTTTCATAGCTTACTTTGCAAAGCAACAGCTTCCTCCCTTGCTTCAAACCACATTTATTGATCCTGGTTAGTAGCAGTTGTGGGTGATTAGTGGTGGAGATACAAATATATAAATGGGTGGTACTTCACATCTGATATACTTTGCCGAGCCAATAAGAAACACTCGAACACTTTCTACTAAAAAGTAAAGGATTTTTTCACCCCAATGGCATAGGTGTTGAGGAGACTGAAGTAGTTTTCCGTTCATGCAAGCTCGAAGAATAAATAAAGTGGTTATTGGGGTATAGGAAATAGGGCTGTATTACAAAAGTGAATTTGTATAGTTTCGTGCAAATTTTCTGTTGCAATTACCCTTTCCATTTCATAGAATTGCAGCAGAGATGTTGGCTGAAGGTTAAAAATTGAACATGTCTGTATTTTTGGATTATATGAGATTTGTTAGATTTTTACAATAAATGGTGTGATTTTGCATGAGTTTTCGCTGGGGAAAATTATTCTATCGGGAAAACTAAACCAATCTAATGGTAGGAATGAATTTGAGCTCTTGATAGGCTCAACACGGCACGACACCTATCATAAATGGAATACCAAATCGACATGGAAATGCGGAACATCTAAGAATTTTAGATCAAAGACCTTAACAATTATATACCGAGGTGCGATAACAAACGCAACACCGCCCTGCAAAACGGCCCACGTGCCTTTTTTCAACTCAGAAGCTTTTATTGGGTCCTGCAGGGTTATAATTGTGCTTACAACAGGTTAAAACCATGTAAAGATCCTTACACGGTTGTCAATGACGTTTAGTTCAGCATAAGCTGCTTCCACTTGAAATTCAGGAATTTTATCAGATCATTCAACAGGATTTTTAAGAAAAAAGAGCATATCGAATTCATTGTACCGGTCTTTCGCCGGCAATGCAGGGGGCTAAATCATGAGCAGTAGCCAATGTGAAAATGGTATAATGTCAAAAAAAATTATCTTATTCCTCCAAACAATTGTAGGTTGTAAAGTTGCATTAATGTTCTTAGAATCCCTGAAATTATTTTCAAAATCGGTAAAAATGTGAAAAAATCTCTACAGTCCAGGTCCAGCACAAAGAAGCACCAAGAAGTTTCTTCTCTGGTGATTACATGGGTTTTATTTTTAGATACTCGTAGGTACTAACCATATCAAGCGTGATTTTCAAAAATAGACATTACATTTTCTTATTTCAATGCCTTCACTCCTATTGTTAGAGATGCTGCTGAATAACCGCGGTCACGTTGCAATAACTCTCTTTGCAATTCAGAGCTTGCTCGATGCAATCACGCTTCGTGATTTGAATTCCTCGGGTGGCTCTGCTTGAGGACTTAATTGCACACGGACGATCAAGTTGATACAATGGTGACGGGAATGTAGACGTTCTAATGACACTAGAACTATACAAAATTGTAGAAATTGAAACATTTTTAACCCAGAGACCTTGTTTTGCCATGAAAAAATAATTTCATGAAATGGGAGAGAATAACAAGTCCTCAAACTTTGGAAAGGTAAGGTTGGCATGAATCTTTTACGTACTCATACTTTTACATTTTGAAGAGCACTACATGACAAGCCTTGGCAGCAACTTTAGTGGAGTAACCCGATGATAAGGTGTACAATTTTTATTATATAATTACTTACATTTTTCTATATGTTATACTCCTTCTTCAGCTGAAAGTATCTTGGATTGTCGATCGATCATGAGGCAGAAAGTGAACATAAATGTGCTCAGTTTGCAAACATGGAAGAGAAGCACCCAATCCTGAAAGATTCTGTTTTTGCCAATTTTATCCAAATCTTTGAGAAAACAAAATAAAATTCTATCGTAAGGCACAAAAAAAGAATATAAAGCAGAGATTTATAAATTAACCTTTATAATAGAGCAAATTTATCGAGCAAGGAAAATTTGAAAAAGTCAACTCTAATCTTAAACGGTCGTAAGGACGAAATTTATGTAGCTGAATTCCGTCCAAGATAACAGCGCAGTTGACAGATAGAAATCAGGAAACAACTTTAAGGCCGTATGGAGAAGCGGATCACGTGACTGAACAATCCAAGATGGCGGCCTTTGTTTACTTCATATGATCGTGAAAAAATTCACATATGTCATCGAGTTATGGTATTTTCAATATTTTTTAGTGTTGTCGTAAATTAGGTGTGTTTATTTCCGCCATGGTGAAGCTGCTTTTATGTTTTGATGCACAGTACCTACGCAATGGTGGAAATGGGATTTTAATACGTCACTGCTACTTTCCGAATGATTTTCATAAGGTAGTTTAGATAATTTCTAACTGTTGAATCATATAGTAATCGACACTTAACATCGAATAACATGACATCAAAAACTTACATTGAAAATCGACTAAGTTTCTACTCATCCATGAAGGCGCCGCGACTACGTCATGCTTGCCTACCGAATGGCATTGCACGCCGGTACCCTATTGGTCGCTGGTTTGAATGCCCAACTGCGCTATTATCTTGGACGGATTCCAATGCATTTATAATTACCAAGTCAACTTATGACTATCTATTAATAAATTAAATGTTTACATATGTATTCATAGGCATTCCTATTCTTGATCGCATGTTTTTTACGAATGGAATATCGAACACGCTTCTGGTATCAAGAGAGATGTTCCTACTGGTATTATTGTAACTTAAACTTCTCCGAGCTCAAAAACTACCGCCCCGCACATTGAGATCCGTGTAACATCCTCCTTCCTCCACCAATAATAAGCATAAGTCCTCTCTTCGCTATGGAGAAATAGAGGACAGAGATTGGCTGTTTTGTATGAGCGTATAAAGCTAAATAAATGTAAGTGTTCGAAAATTACGAAATAATGTTTCCTATAGATGCCTCTTCTTTCACCATCCTTCCAAGAGTTTACTTTCACCACTGTTTCAGATGAGTGGTTTTATTTCGAGTTTCCTGGTCGATGAAAGGACCATTTCAGTAATGATTCACGCTATCATGGCAATGTACTGGCTGGATCGCCATGGTCGAAAACCGTGGAAATGGAGGAGAGACTCTATGCATAAAAACCTGTCTTATGTCATCAAGGCAATAAATTGGGAAACGTGATTGGTGGTTTGGTATATATATATTTGAAATGGATCCAATAATACCCCCCAATTTGATGCCAAGGTTGAATATCGTTTATCGCTTTTTATCTCCAGTCTGGAGATAAAAAGCGATGGAATTATTTGTTTCTCAAGGATAACTACCACGCTAAAAAATCACTGAAACATAATGGTACAACACGGAGAAGTCAGCCCGGAGTGTGGGTCTGTAAATACGTAAGGATGACAGGGAAATAAAATTCAAGGATTGAAGTCAAAGGAATGTAGCTTTGAATATTGTGGGTACCTAGAGCCCATGTCCTTAGATAAGAGAATTAGGAATTAAGTTTACGAAAGGGTTAAAAGAGACTTATTTAGTGTCAAAATTGAAGATGGACTTATGATACGGCTCATGGTTGTGCAATGATCCGAGGAAAAAAAATAATATGCACTTTGGCCCAAAAACATTAATAGTGATTAAAATTAACATATTCCTTTTCTAAGCTCCAAATAATTCTCTTGGCATGGCTTGTGGTAAAAATATTTCATTTTAAAAAATCTTCAAATTTTTATTAACCTAGTCTCTATACCTTTAGCACGATTCCGTTATTCTTTTGATGGACTCTCGCAAATTTTAGATGGATGGGAATCTAGTGGAACTAAGTTCCCTAAAATTTAAAAGAGCATTTTTTATGACAACTATAATTTTTTTTTTCTTGTTAATTTTACATAATTTCTGGCGTCATTCACCCATAATAGTTTATGTAATCTAATTCAGCGTGGTCAAACTTCATGTAGATTTATAAACATACAGCGCTCAATCGAAACATTGAATAGGATATGCCGAACCATATATTTGGAGAAAATTGAGGCAATAAAAGAAAAGATCAATGGACTATGATCGATAGTAGCACAGTGATTTTTCCAATCACTGCGATTGCACAAAAGATGTGATACGAAGTCACGCGCCCGGGTGCACAGATATGCACAAAAGAGGGTGAAATTCGCCAAGAAAAAATCATTTCACTTGACTGGGATTCAAACCCGGTCGCTAAAATTCGGCATGAAGAAATAGAGCTTGGTGGTGTAACAGGCTAACACTCCTTAACGGTAGGAGTGAGATCCGGGTTCGGATCTCGATCAAGCCAAATTCTTTTTTCCAGGCGAATTTCACTCTCAATAGAGTAATATTGTAACTTTTTGATCAATTACACCATATTTTTGATCGGCATTTTAAAAAGGTATTGGTCTTTCACCTCTAAATAGATAATTGGGTCATTTGGGCGTGCATCTGTTTAACGGAACAATAGTAAGAATGGAACAGGATTAATTTTTTCTGCTACTGTTTACTATGCACCACTTTGGGTATTGATCCAACTGGGAAGCGTAATGGGGCCAGTGGAATAATATTCTGAAAGGGTCATCGACCACGTTCCGCTATGCTGTATAAAATCTTAGTCAATGGTAATCAATTCATTTGTGTACAATGCATTATCACGAATGCATGCATTTTTTCCGTCTGCTGCGCTACGTTATTCTACTTCCGTTGCGACGATTCTTTCCCGTATACCTATCAACTGCTACTACAAGCAAAGCCACATGCAAATACTAAATAGATATATTTGCAAGAAAAAGAACGAATGAATGAATTGCTCCAATAATTAAACTGTAGGAATAAAGGTTACGTGATTTAAACCGTGTCACAATTTAACCGTAATTAATGGAAAAATATTACTCTAGTACTTATGCGAATTCAAGTACAAATAAATAGGTCTACATAAAAATAACATGATCAATAGTACCTGGAGCATTAGAAACCCCATGAGTTTAGCTCGTATTACGGTGCACCATTATGTAACAGGACACCTGGCCTCTTTAATAATCTTAAGAACTGAGAAAAAACTCGCTCAACTGATGAAATAGAAAAATTTAAGAACGACAAGAACAAAATTTAAAAATAAAAAATTGCAAAGCACTAAATTTATTTAGAGCAGTGCTTCCCAAAGTGGGCACTAACCGACCCCACTAGTAATGCGTCATCTAGGTGCGGTAATCCAGGGGGACGAAAAGAAACAAGGCGGCGGTAGTGGGCGCAGGAGGCAGGTTCCTGACCGAACGGTAACCGCAGGCGATGGTCGTTGAGAACATTGCTCTGCCTCCGTTAAAACGGGTTAGTAGAAACACTGCTTTTAACAGTTTTCAGATGTGGAGAACAATTTAAACATTACATCATCGTCCACACTTAGTGATTTACATTGTAATTTAAAGAAATTTTGTGAAGGATTCGTTTTTCTAAGATAGCCTTGCTCGCACAAGGAAAACATTTGAAAGACATTAATCTCATTTGATCTGCCGTTGACAAATCTTCTGTACTAAGAGTTTTTCTCTAAGTAATTTGAGCTTGGAGAAAAACTTGAGTGAATGTCTAGAGGAATCAGATCATTTGATACTTAGATTTGATGATTTTACGTCAAGTTGCTTCACCAGTAAACTCATTTTCCAAACTGTTAGATACAAACAGTATCATTAAGGCTGAATTTGGTAAGTTATTTTTCTTTCATCGCGTGAAATCCCTTTTGTTGCATTGCTGTTAGTTAGTACAGTGAAGTATCGATTGACCGAGGTAATTTTGACTGAGGCCACCTTGTATAATGAAAAACTCAGATAATACGTAAGGCAATAATAAGGCAATGTGAGAGAATAAGTTGAGACAAAATTTTATATTTGTATGCTTAGCTGTACTTCATGTTTTGACCTGGCTGGGATAAACTACTTCTGTGAATCATCTTTATTTTGGTATTATGAAGTTCGTTTCATGACACATGAAACGGTGCAGCCACAACATAAGGATTTGTACCCCGAATCATACGGAACCTTGGTTATTTGGGACTCGGATAATCGAGACTATGCTGTATTGTATATTATTTCGTGATGAAAAGCCATCTTAAAAAAATAAACATCCAGTTCACTCTCAATAAGTGTTTATTAAACTTGGACTGCTAGAAAACTAGCATCGTTTCTCTCATATGTCACGTAAATAATAAAGGTTCCCTGGAAATGTAATAGGAAAAGGAAAAATCATCCGCCTTGACCAAGACTCAAACCCGGATCCCTGAATATGACGCCGGTTGCTTTAACCATTTAAGCGGCTGAGGCATCCCCTTCCAATCAGATTTTTGTGGGATAAAGAAAATTCCACTTGCTAACATAATTGCTGTTGCGACGGATAGAGCTCCATTAACGACTGTTCGTTACCAGGAGTGTATTGAATACGGATGTATTCAATACACTCCTGGATGTCTTGAATGTCACTGAATGTCTTGACTTTGCCCCAAAAAGTTTGACTCTATATTTTCTTTTTTGTTTATAATAATTTTGAAAAAAATATTTGTATTGTTTTCATTATTTCAGGTTAGATTGTTGATATTTTACAGTTACCGAAAATCACCTTTTTTCACCAGTTAAGTGTTCTACATATTTTTTTTGTTTTTCAAAGTCGTTGGAGCAAAGTCAAGCGGGAATCGGGTTACTTTTTCCCAACATTTTTTTCCTATTGTATCACACAAAAATAAAGCGATTAGGAGAAAAGAAACATCATAAGTGTATTTTTAAGAGTATGTATTTTCATTCTAGCCCTATAAAACTTTGATTGAGCAATCCAAAACTCATATAAGCATTATTAATATCGAAAATTTTCAAAAAGTTATCAACTATCGGTGAAATTTCAGAAAAATACTGTTAATATTAATTAAACGGAAGGCTTGTATGTATAAGAGGAACGTATCAACTTTAAGACTAGGCCTCTAAAACTCATATAAAATAGTTGCAACTGATAAAAACAAAATATACCTATAACACAGTGAAACAAATATAAAAGTTTTACTTTTAATTATAAGCCAAATTTGAGTGCACACATATCAATAAAAAGAAGATTAAAGAACTTAATTATGGGGGATGGTCATTGCCTCATTGAAAATGAAATTATTCAAATGGCATTGAAACTTAACTAATTATGCTCCCCATTGCCCTTCTAATTTCTTAACATTGAAATAGCCCCTTCAATTGATGGTCTTTGGAGGATCAATATCCCCAATCACTTCCTCCCATTTATATCCAATGTCATCAGGGGGGGATGGCCGTTTCCACGCTTTTAGAGCTTTAGACATTGTTGAAATAATAACACCATTTTTTAAATCTTCTCTACTTTCCCTGGAAACAATGACCCGTCATATTCCACCACAGCGTGTTCCCCTACAGGTTTTTGAAGTGGTTTGAATTTTTCTTCTCCCTCCCTATTTGAGTCAATCAGTCTTTCAAAGTTATCGTATTTCCTCTCCTGCTCGTATCGTGCAGCCATCTGCTCTGCCTCGTCTTCAGACCTTTCATGTATGAGTTCATCCTCATCAACCTCTTCCTCACTCTCCAAATTTTGCGAGGGATTGGCTATACCTCACCTCTACCTTTTTGTTTGAGACGATTTGGTGCTTGTCGCTCCGTTGTCGTCTGTCATGAATAAAGTATCACCATCTACACTTTGCCCTGGGATTACATTAATTCTCTTTTTTTCCTTGGTTTAAGCACTCCAGCCCATTCAATTTTTTCACGACTTTATGAAAGAACGGTGTATTGAGTCATGATCAACTTCAGGAGATTGAACAACGAATCTCCTGATTTTTTCTCTAGAACATGGAACTATCCTGCAGCTTTCAAATCTCGAACTCTCGAAAGTTCTTACGAACCTGTGGCATATTCGCTTCCCTAAGCTTTGCCAGGAGATGTGGGAAATATTGCTTCTCAATACATGTTGATCGCGGACCAGTATTTATTTCCTTAAATTGTCCCAAAAGGTCTCGGCACTTACCTTTCACTGCACAGAAAACAGTTCTTTATTCTAAGTAATAAAAGTATTTCATTCAAATAAAGTAAACATTTCGTTTAGATTCATGAAAGATACTTTACAGTTCTTATTCTATCTGCAACGTTGGGCCAACATTTGTTGGCTGAATAAACCAGCAACCACATGCAACAGTTTCAAATCCAACAAATTGTAGATTATAACCTCAACGCAGCCACACGTGCAGTTCAACTGGAAAAGATTAGAAGACGAAACAATCAGCTATCAGTTGCCGCTGCGCAGCACAGAGCGCAACGTCGCGGCTGCGGCACGATCACGAAACTAATCTGTTTTTTGCAACAGTTATTTGAAACAGTTGTCTGATCGAAGCAGTTGTGGCTGCAGCCATTTCGCTCCGACAACACCTTTTTCCATCACTAGTGGTTACTGTGAAACCTTTTGTATAACAGTCTAACCCAAATCCTTTTGTATAATGTTCTACGCCAAAAACCAAGTCTTTTGTATATTTGTCTAGGGTCTATAGCGTAGAATATAGCCGTATGCATTAGTAGACAATCTCCTACTCTGATTCGGTGGGATCAGAGCCGTTTCACTCGGGAAAGATACACACGCTGCATTGCAAAATCCACTGACGTTGAAACGAAAGTAAATTATCGGCCATCACACAATTACCCGTGCACAATGATAGATAGGGGGAAGAGCATCCATTCTTCCCTTTCCACCCATTTAATTTTCTGAAGAGAAACTTGTTTGATCATTCAATCTGCTCATGTCGTGGACCATAAGCCACCATTTGAAGTTTGCTAACATGTTTAGAATGCCCTGTACGAACTTCTGACAAGATTTCTTACCCGCGCATACATGATTTTCTTTCACATGTCGCTAATTTCTTAAGTGTGCTCCAAAGATGAAAGCGACGAAAGGAAGAACTCCTTCGAAGGGAATGTCATTGCAGTCGAGTAGGATGTTTTGCTATCCCATTTCGTACCCGCATGCTTCTCAAAATTTCTGCAGTGGTTGAGAATTAGCCATGTTCAATAATAAAGTTTATAACCTAAATTGTTTGTGACATAAAATCGCGTCACTGTGACAAATATTACGATGAAGGTTAGCCTGATTATATAAACATAAACGACTCACGGATTTCGCACATGCTGGTTGGATTTAGTCTCCCAAGTTTTTCTTCCTACTTCGACCGTTTTATAGCACTGTGCAAGCATTTCGCGCTGTCATTTTACACAAAAAAATGAGCTTGAAAAAAAGCGACTGTAACAAGTATTCACGGATCCCAATATGTTGTCGTCTATGGATGTGGATGTTACACTTTTTCGACCTCCTTTTTATCATTGCCCACCGACTTCAATCGACCATTTTTACCGTCAATGGACTCTACATCCACAATAATATTTCTTTTTCTTCGGGAAACGATAGGACTTGGGAAATAATAGGTAGTTGTTACCACATTACCAACATTTTGCAATTGTATTCTGCGGGCCAACAATGAATACGCAGCATTTAAAAATATTTACCATTTAAATTTGGTTCAATATTTAATCAAAATAATGCACAGAAAACATTTACATCTGAGTATTTGTTTTTAGTTCTTTTTATAACTTATGTTAAATCAATACTATAATAATACAATAAGTGACAAGAACAAACTTATACAAAAACCACACTTAATTTCCAAAAAAACACTCAAAGATAAATCTTTTAAAAGAATAATTTTGATGAAATTTTGAATCAAACTTAGATTAATAATATTTGTAAATGCTGTAAATTAATTGTAGCCCTGCATGAAGAAAATATGTAGTCTTTATGCGTCGGAGATGAGGTAATAGCGATCTATTATTTCCCAAAGCCTATCTTCTCCCGAAGAAAAGAATTATTTACATGGATACAAATAGATTGATTTTTTACATGGATGCTCGTTGTTGGAAAAAAAATAGCCAAATTCATTTGTCAAATTGATGGAAAATTAACTAGGAAACCCCTTCCTCTCTTCTGAGCCCATATTTGGACAGCTGACGGAGGCCAAATTTGGACATAAAATTTGGACTCACCTCCAAATACATTCGTAGAAATTTTTAGTTACTAAAATAAGGTATGCTAAAATTAAAAGTTTTTGCTAAACATTCTCGCAACAATATTTAACCGCATCGTTCTTCTTTTAACGCTAAATAATTGCATGTTGTATCGGTCATCTACAATACCATAGCTAGTCATGGAAATGTGAACTGTGAATATTTTCTTATCGGATGACATTCATCACTATGCTGGCAAGAAACAATTAAAAATAGTCTAAAAGTGGGAGTTTATTTACACCTGGGAATACTTTATCACCGATGAGACTCCCATAAATAACATGAATTTCACAATTTTAAACTTGGCTCATTTAAAAGATCCGCAAGATTGCTGCAAGAGATATATATATATCGCTGCCCGCGCAACACACGGGAAATCCCGGGTTTCAAGGTACTGTGATGTGAATACGAAATGGGACGTATTAAAACGTTATCTAGAGGAACGAAGAGAACGTTAAATGAAAAAGTAGTTCTATGAATTCTACAAGGTTCTTAAAGATTTTCTTTGGCCAACATTTACTCATTCAAGTTCATATAAAAGGCAGGTAACTAAACATTTCTTTTTAAAATATTTAATTGTTTAATAAAAACATAAGAAATTGTATTATTCGCCTATATTCTACCTTCAAATCCTTATAGGTACGATATGTGATGAGGAAAGACTAATACTTCATAAAATATAATAATAAGTCAGTGAGACTTCATGAGGCGTTTAATGACTCCGAAAAAAGGTAAATCAAATACAACTATAACCAGACAATGAGAAACTAAATGAAGTATTTCAGATAGATAAAATGAACTGTGTAAAAGTCTCTTGCAAAAGAAGTAAATTTATTTCTTTTTTGTTACATTGGAGTCTGAGATATTGGATTCCAAAATTATCATGCCGCGGCTCAGCACTTTTTTAAGGTGCATACTTGGAGTCTGAATTTTAAACAAAAACGATGCTCTGTTTAAAGGAATGGAATATTTAACTTTAAATCACGCCACAATTTTACTTTTCCTTCTGGCGGGACAATGATGACTCGAATAACATTCTGGATTGATCAATTTCCCACACGTTAGCATAAATTCTAAATTTGAACAAATTGGAACTTTTTCCTCTTTATTTATTTTTGATTTTCAGTGAATTATTCAGTCTGATATTCATATTGGCCATGTATTATTTTTTAAGATCGTCAATTTTTTATAAATTATGAATCAAATGCTAGGCTGTTGAGATGCGAGAATAAAACTGAGTGAGACCTGTTAAAATTGATTTAGGAGAAGTGCCGCAAAATAACGTATTTCCTACAGTTTTGCACATCCTCTAGCTGATAATAATATTAAAATGGCCAATACAGTCTTGGCTACCATTTTTCGGACCCAGCAATTCGGCCGATATTTGCTTCTGTAACTGAGTTACAGGTTCTCAATCAATGCTGGTATATAATATGTTTAGTTTATCTCAACGAAAATGATATTTTCGCATTTTTCACTGTCAGGATTCATACGAGCGAATGTATCATATCTCTTACACTGTTTCTTCTTTTTTATTTATATAATATCTTGTGTAAATTATTTCCCATGACACCTTAAAGTGCCAGGACGAATAAGATACGAATGTATATGTAGGTAACATGTATGAAATCAGGCTTAAGGAGGAAGAGAAGAAAGGCATTTAACCGGGCCAAAGAGTAATTTGCAGCCAAAAATCGTAGAAAAGTGTCATTTAGTTGCATGAAGGCTTCTTGGGTTTCCATCCGGGTATTTGGGTCCATGATCGGGTCGTTTCGGCAGCGTACTCTGCTACCGTCATCAGAATGATGAATGACGATGACTGCATGAAGGTGTTTAGCACCATGTCGGACATGGCTCCCGGTGTAGGCTTGCGCCTCTTCAGGGGAGGATTGCGCCTCACTAGAATCCTACACACGCAGTCACCTCAACCGACAAGGGCCGAACGCAGCAAGTGATGGACCGGGAAGGCGCCGATCCAAGCCCGCCGCAAGGACCCCAGACAACCCCGGAAAACGCCAAGCCGCCCACCCGCCACCCAGCCCGAAGAGGAGGAGCCAGGCGCACCCCCGACCCCCCACGCGGAGATGTGGTTGGGCGCCGACCCCTACACCCAGAGGCCTTTTGTCATTTAGTTGTTGGATTATTGGCGTATTTTGGTTGAGAACGACAGGATACCAAGAAGGTCCAATTCAGAATAGTTAACATGGCGCCGGAAAGTGCGGGCTGGTCATGTCAAAACCTTCCACTGTTATTCGTCTGTTTTTGATTCGAAATGGTGGCACTGGCAGTAACCGCGGTGCCAAAAGGTCCTTAAAGTACCTTGTGGCATCGCATTTTTTTATTTCTGTCCAATACGGACCTTGAGGTGCCAACGCGGAGCGAACTAGTTCATAACAGCGTGTGACTAATGGATAACTGCACTTGAAGACTTTGCTAATTTTCGGTAGATAACCGGAAATCATCAAGATGGTTTTCACATTGCTTACTTGTTTTATGCACAATTATTCCACGGATTAAAATAAATTGACAAAATAGAACGTCAAGCTAGGATTACGGAATGAATAATTGTGCAAATCAGTAGTGAGTACGCGAACTTTGCCGGATGATATAGTCTATATTGAGGTGTTTTTGATTCATCGTTTCAATGTTTTTCCTCATATTACTAATTATTTATTATGGCTATGAATTTTTAAAATTACAAATGGAAATATACTCTATTCCTCTGGTTCATGTTTCATTTAATTTGGCGTATTCATGCGTTTCTTATTTTTGTTTCATAATTTGCCCGGTTTTTGTGTTAGTGATTTAATGTCGATTTTTTATACATCCCTGGAATGTTAAATTACCCCGTCGGAAAGTTTAAATCGGCATATTGGTCTCAGTAAACCATACCAATGTTTTACATTTTTGAGGAAATCTAACGTTTTCCAAGGTTTTTATTGTGGTCGTGGTATTTTAATTCTCTCACCGTAAATTTTTCTTCTTCTATTTCCAGGATTTCTTTCAAGGCCCATTTTAGGGTGTCTCCGCCTCCGCTTGAATCAGATATGACCCTTATTACTTCACCATTTTTTATTATTTTGTGCTTTTTTCAGAAATTTCATTGGACACGCTTTTGGCTTCGAATATGGGTACGAAAGGAATTTACAACGGTAATTCATTATATTGATTTCTTCACCTGTCGTTAGTTACCGTAGGGCTATTGCACTTCTTTTGTACTCAACGTTTTCCTTATAATAGATATATATTTTACTACTGTTATATTTATCCCGCTGGATCTGCCGGTAAAATAAATGTAGTCAAATATATTGTCTTTTATTTCCATCAGCTATTCCTCTTCTCATTTTCATGGATTACCAATTTGTAACAGTAAAGCTGTCCTTCTTGTGAAAGTGTGATTTGGTAATGTCAGTAGAAAGTAAGAGCATGAAGTTGAGTGGTAAGTAAAATTGTAAATACATCGCGTTCACTGTATTTTTCATTATGTGTAACATTTTTGTAAATTCCGAATCCTATTAGTCCGTTTATACGCCAAAAATGCGAGGGAATTACCATTAGGTTCATTTCCAATTTGTTAACGGCAGTTATCCTAATTGCCTTGTCTATTGCTCGAGGAATAAACCCTTAATATCACCGGGAGATAGAAAGTGTTTCCTTATAGGAAATAAAAGATTTTTCCAGCAAATGACAGCAGAAAACAATGATAAGCCCCCAAAGAAACAACGGCTAGGATACTGTCTTTGTCAGGAACGTACTTTTCCCGGAAAACTTTATTGCGTGATATTTATGCATTAGAATGTTTAATAATCCATATCTGATGACCACGATGTCTTAGTTATTGAGTGGTAATATAAATTTTATATTTCCCCATGCATACGGCAATACGGAACGACATAACATGCTTTACCCGTATTTTTTAGGAAGTAATTTATACCGGGAAGCTTGATCGTGAGATATTTCTGCTTTTCGATGTCCAACAATTCATTTCTGACGGCCACATCGTAATTAAGTCATTTTAATTGCGTATCAAGAGCGAGTAAATCTCCCCTTTGTTCAATGTTATTTCGTGGCAAAGAAACCGCGTTGGTTATCAGCACCATCTCCCTGCTGTTCATTTCCGCGGAAGCTTTTGGTATCACGCATTGGGAGACAGTCGCATCTCCATATTTTTTATACTCCTTGCTTCTATTGAAGAAAGAGGAACGAGAAGAAGGAAGGAATAAAATCCATTTCACCTAATTCAAGAGTCGTTTTCAGCCAAAACATGAGGAAAAGTGTCTCTTAGTGGAGGTTCTTTGTTAAATGTTGGGTAAGAACCATAAAATACCAAGAGATTCCTGTTGAAATGTATTTCTAGAATGTCTCATCGCTTACCCTTTAAGAAAATCAACTGTACAAAACTTAAAATAAAACTGTTGATTCCAACTTAATGAAATACTGAGTCAGAAACTTTTGGAGTGACTGAAACTTCATTGAAACAGTTCAAAAACTGAAGACAAATACTGGGTAAAGAACTTTTGATAATAGTTGTTTACTAAAATATAATATCGTGAAAATATTTTAATGGGAGTTACGATGATAAAAACACAATTTCAAATATACAAACGAAAAAGTCTATGAAAAAAAGGAAATTTTCTGCACGAGAGAATCGAACACCATACCTTCCACCTCCTTACCACCAGTCTACCACAATCTTGAAGGACTCAGAAGGTCACAGGTGTTAAATGCATTTTCATTTCCATAAATTCAGACTTTGAGGGATTGGTCGGTAGGACTGTTCCTGCGATGGTTAATCCCATAGTAATCAGTCGCTTAACCCTTAATCGGTGGAACTGAAATACACACTGATATAAATCAGTTTCCCTCAAGTAGATCTCCTTTATTTATTCATCATGATCATTAAAACCCTAAAATCTTTTAATATTCTCTCTGCAATGGAATGGTCTCAAATAAATGGTTGTTTCCCACTGATTTCAAAGGCAAATTTTATTGTGTCATTACAATTGTCAACAGCTGTAAACAGTATAGGGAGGTGTTCGGGTGTCTCTAAAGAGTCTATGAAGAATCTTTAAGGATGGTTTAAGTTGCTGAAGCTTTTTTAAGTATATTTTGAAATTTTGAAGTAACTTAAACAATTTCAACAGTTGATTTTTTTGAGGGACGTAATGAAATCACTAAAAGCTGCCACATTATACAGGTATATCGCTCACCAAATTAAATCCTTTCATAAAGGATTGAAAAAGTTACACCTTCACGACTGGCTTTCAAAAACTTCTCTCGCAAAAGTACAGTTCCGGATTCGAGTCTTTCTCCACACCAGTGTCGCAAAACTCTCGGGAAAATTTTATTTTGCGACTGCCTAGGAGTTACGTAAGTGTGTGGATAGGTTCTTCGTTCTCGTGGTGGAACAAATGGGCGAATCATTTACGACACCTCTTACTTTTCGTATGTATGTTTCGTATGCTTCACTTCTTAGCTTCTAAAACATTCTATTCTTCTCCACTCCCGTCCCACGAACAACCATCATTCTCTCTCTCTTGTCTTTAGAATATTTTCAACTCAAAATTCTTTTAAGTTCTCCAATCAACCTCCAACTTTCTGGCTACCTGTCTACGCGAGTCCTCCATACACATCGCTGAAAGTCTTTGAGCCATAAAACGCTACGCTACGTCTTTGGGTATTGACTTGATGGTCAATTAAATTGGCTTTTCTAAATGTCCTATTCCGTATTTCTCCTAAATAATTCCCTCCTTTTTGTGAACGTTTCTTTTGTTAATGCAATTATTTGCCTTTTTTCTTTGCTACTAAACCCCTTATCATCCAGTTCATTTCTCAGATATTTGAAATGTTCCAACAGCTCTAATTTACTCCCTCAAATGGCAATGCATCAAATTTATTTCCATGGTAAGTAAATTTCCTTCATAACATAAAACTTAAGGCCACATCCCTTTGAATTTATTCAAATATTTCCGTTTTACCAATAAATCACTGTTTGACCGTGTCAATATAATGCTTTCAAGGAATATTGACCTATCTGCATTAAAGTTGGTACCATTTCAAAGCTGGCGCTACAATTTTAAATGCCCCCAAGTTTAGAGAAAATATTATCTATTACCAGTGTTCTAACCAATCTCTACATGTTTAGCTGGTCAATTGAAGAGTAAATGAAGTCTAAAATTACTGCACAGGTAAATTTTCTGGCATTCACAACAAGATAGAACTATAGTATAAATGACACCAACAGCTCATTCCATTAATCTAAGAACTTTAAGGTCCGCAATCCTCATGAAGAGAATAGAGTGAGATACGCAGAAGTGCCACTCAAGCAGAGTCACAAAAAAGTGAGGCGTTAACGACCCGCAGCTTCTGCAAAGTCACCAGTCATGGTGAAAAGATTTTATTACGCTTGAGAGTGTGATTTTCCTTTCTTCTTGGGCTTAGAAATAATCCATTGTTCTAGCAATGAGGTAAAAGTCATAATAATCTGAAAAATTATGGAGTATTTTCGTGAATTTATAATCTTTATATTTTTGTTTCGTTAGGGCTATCTCCAGAGCACGAGCTGATTTCAATTCTTTCCTTTATTCAATCAATTCAACCAATTCAATCCTGTTGCCTTTTCCTCCAATATTGTTTCATCTATTCTCTGTGTCTTCTATTTCTCTTTTACGGCCCACTTTGAGCCTGTTTTCTTCTTTTTCATCAACCTTGTTATTCCTCCATCTTAAACAATTTTTATCTAAAAATCTCTCCTACTGTTGCTTCTTTCCCTTTTATATTATTTATTTGAAAATCTTTCTTACTTCTTGAATCCATGTAGCCATTGTTTTCTTTCCCATAGATATTCGAAGATCTATTTTGGTAACCTATTTTCATCCATCCGGTATAAATTAAATATAACACCTATTTTCAACCTTCACTGTTTCTGTTATATTTTCTGACATAGTTAATCATTATAGTAATTTTCAGTCTTCTGTAGGTTTTAATTGACCAATTATTCCCTAACTCTTATTGCTTTTAATGTCTCGAACTCATGCTATTTAAAATTCAACTAGGCGTACGCTAACATATAGGCATAGTTTTCACGGTTTTATCTACTGTTTTGTTAGTGCTTCATTTTCAAGTACTTCAATACACAATTTTTGTTTCAAATACCTTAGTTAAACAATATGACCAAGAAGTACTTTTATTATCATTTACATGTATATGCCTTCCATACCTATCCAAGTTGGTAGCACAAACGTTACGAAATCATTCCCATGTTTCTGACAAGCCCCTATATTTGCTTTTCATTCAAAAACAATTAAAAGCGATTTCAACATGTATGCATTCTTCGTATAGCTGGCTAGGAAACCTCATTCAGTGTCACCAAGAAGACCAGACGACTTCGGCTTCTAAAGTGGTTAGCAAACAGAAGTAATGGATGAAAGTTCTTCCACTGTGGACTGTCTCTCGGTTTGATTGCGCCCGCTTGGGAAAACTATATTTATAAAACGTTACGTTCTTTCGTTTATGTTTCGTAATACGTTCTTCAGCGTATTTGCTGTTGAGTAAACTAGCTTCTTATTAGTCAGATGATTAATGACTACACTTGGCAATAGAAGTGTATTTCAGTTAATTTATTTAAAACATAGACAATAACTGCATGAATTATGATACGCCTTTCCTTCAAATACATGAGGATGACTCATTCATAAAATGAAGAGCTCATTAAAGAAGAGTATTTTCCTAAAATTCCATTCACACATTGATACTAATGGTTTTTATTTGTGTCTCTTTAGTAGCGAATGAAGTTTCTTTGAGTGGGAATATTCTTTTTCATAGTACAACATTCATGGAGCTTATTTTTTGTTTTTAATAAGTTAAAAGTAATGATACTTAGTTGCGAATGAAGTTTCCTTTGAGTGGGAATATTTTTGTCCATAGTTCTACATTCATGGAGCATATTTTTTGTTTTAAATAAATTAAGAGGAATGATATCTACTATTTTCTCATTGGAAGTACGAAGACCCATAGAGAAAGTTGGTAATCAATGTTGCGGAAATGTACGCACGTCATATCTCTAAGTAACAAAATACTGATATTTCAGTTTATTTCAGCTTTAAGGTTTTTTCGTATTTAAATATGAGATGAATATGCCCATTACCCATTATGTCCATATGCAATGGGACGAAATATACCCATATGCAATTCTGTGGGTCAAAATTTATTACTTGCGCAAAATCGTAAAATTTATGCAAAATATTTCACTCTTTTTGAGTCAGTGAAATGCAGAATTAAAATTTGGTGCTCGCTAGATCCATTCCTACCACTCACAAGCAGCCATCCCTTGCGTAAACTTTAACTTATTTTCACTGCTTTGAACACTACGTTAATATCATGTCCCTGATTCGTAGATAAAATAGGCGATTAAGTACTTTTAGAGCGAAACGTCTTAATTTTTTTATTCATTATTTGGTGCAGAATGGCTACCATTAAGATTCTTAAACAAATTATTGCATTTTCCTTAAATGCTGCACTAGTTGAAAAGTAGAAGACAGTAGATCTTGTTCTCTCGACTTATTGTTCCGGAAAAAAATACTGCTGGCTTCAAACGGTTATTCCATCACACTGATCAAGAAATTCTCCGATGTGATCTGCAGGAAGAGAGTAAGAACTGCCAGGCCATCTGAATATGTTACGCTACCTTACATCTCTGGAATCGCTGTTCGTATTGGCAGAATTTTGAGGAAATGTAGCATCATTTGCCATTTTAATACCGGAGTGAGGATAAGCGACATTCTTCTTGGAGGAAAAAACTGGCTCCAATATCGCAAGGCGCATGAAGGCGTGTAAAAAAACCAGTGTAGTTGTGGAAGAATATATGTCCGTTGGAGAATCTGGCCGCTCAGTGAGTGAAAGTATCAAGGTGCATGGAAGGGTGACATGAAAGAGAGATTAGTACAATTATGTCCTCGCAAAACAGAAATGTCAAGAGGAAACGCACACTATAAGGTTGCACGAGACTAAATATCTGTCCACAGAAATTGAATATTGCCCACGAATACTCCGTGAAGCCATTGAGATATATAAAATACTGAAAAATGTCAACAGGAGCATCTCACGAGTTCTCAGTTCTATGTTGGCTGCTGATTCGGGGAGGGCTTCTGCTATGAAAAGAGAGAAACACTTGTTGAAAGTTTTGCGATGGGAAGCGGTATGTTTAGGGATGGGATCAAGGAGTTCAGGGAATGTTGGACACTTGGTGGAGTGGCGGTGCCCATTCATTCGTATGGAGAGAGGGGCAGTGCATTCGCCAATGTAGAATGAGGGGCATACATTGTATGAGAGACGGTAGACAATATTGGTGAAAGTACATTTGGCCATTGAGGAAGTTCTATTGTAAGAGGGTGTTGCAGAATAACGGAGAGGAGGTAGCAGAATTTTCCCCTAGGGTGGCAATCATGTCTCGTCATCAGGCTATTTTATAAAAATATATAAATAAAAACAGATATTTACGTTTTCGCATATAGTTGCTAAAATTTGTATAAAGATACCCGAGGTTTTAAAATTTAGATTGTTTCGATGGTTGCTCAAATATAGAAAATATTTTTGTGCATCGTTAGTATGAGTATTCACTGTCACATTTGCGAGAATAATTACAACATTTCAGATGAATTTAAACTTGCCAGTCTTCGATGATACGTCTTTTCGATCGTAAAAAATATTTCATCTCTGTATTGATGCTGACTCACGTTTTTCGGATAAATTAATCACAATTTTATACATTATTTGGTTTCCTAGAAAATGAAATACGACGAACAGAATATTTAAGAAGTCTAAGAATTGTATTAACCACCTTTCACATTAACAGCTCAAGTAGAGAGCAAGCAGCTTCTATAGCTTCAAAATCATACATTTCTATTTTTACAAAAGCAGTGATTCAAGTAGTTTGGTATCCTTTATGGAAATAAGTAGTTGGTAGTTAAAAAATAAGTAGTTAAAAATTAAAATAAAAAAATTCGTTCCGTTTTATGGAGTAACATTTTGAAGTGATGACTTTTAATTCGGCCTCCTGCATTTTCTCTTCATAAATTCAATATCATATCGTTCCGACTTTTGTACAATTTTCTTGCATATTTTCCGGGTTTGGAATTATACACAAAAATATGATTTACTCAGCAGCGTTGTGCAACCTCACGAGATCACTGAGATAAGTTTCCCCGAGAATGCTCAAATTCCAGATGTTTTAAACGTTTTAAGGAACCAGCGAAAGAGAAGGTCCAAAGTCGACGCTACGCGTCAGATCTCCCAACTTGTGCACACTCTTCACGCACCTGTTCTCTCTCAAGATGGAGGCAGTCGTGTGTATCCCCCTTGGCCCAGCCCCTCTCGTCACTGAACGTGAAATGGGATGATTTCTTCATTCTCCTCCTGTTCCCCATTGCTTTTTCTTGCTTTCCCTTCGTTTGCAGCACTCATTCTCTCATGATGCTCTTCAACTCCGTTATTTACCTTCTCACTCCGTCTCAATGCCATCTTCATTTTCGACCGAGATCAAACTTAAAACTAAAAAACACTCCTCCTAAATAAGGTCACAAAATTTCCACCTACTCGGGAGTCTCTTGCTCGAGGCTCAATTTTCATTAGCAGATTAAGGGAGAGAGACATTAATTCCGTTATAAGCCAAATTGAAATTGTCTACTTTTATTTGACAACTTTTTTATACAAAAATGATATTCTATGATCATTTGAATTTTTCTTCTTCAAATCAGGGTCACTTCACATATGGCTTAGCTCTTGAAATATGGCTTTGCTCTAACATTAGTCCACTCCTCTGATAATATGATCGAGTTATACTATTTTACCACAAATTTAAATACCAAAAATTATTCAACAATTATTTTGCATCCAAATCGAATTTAAGTTTTGACAATTGAAAACTTAAACTAAAAGTAAACTTAAAATGTGGAATAGCTTCTTCTGCCTAAGGAATAATTAATAACCCTTTTTCGTAGAAACTCCAAGACGAAGAACAATAGTTGGTTTTGACATCAAAGAAGAAATTAAGTGCCTGCATCTTTACATTTGAACAGCCTTGTGGTGAAAAACGGGCGGGGGAATAATTTAAACATTATTTGTCGCAGCATGCAAATGTGCAAAAAAATGTTCTACATTAGGATGTATCACGAAAACGTTTTATTGAAATTTAAAATTACAAGTGGATAAAAAGTTGTCACTGTGCTCACATATTCACCAAAAAAAATTGAGTCAAATTGAAAAATGTTTAGGTCTCCCGGAACGGGCCTAAAGTTTTACTTTTTTGTCAAAATACTTAGATTTTCAATTTTTTTAAAAACGTAAATACAAAGAAAATTTTTATTTTCAAGTACAAAAATATAACGTTTAAAACGTTAGTTAACATAGTTTTTAGTTAGGTTGGTTTTAAAGAACAATTTCTAGAAACTCATCTATGTGCTTAAAAAAATATTAGATAGAGTTGATTGTTTCCAAAAAAAAGTAGCTATTTTATTGTTATAGAAAATAAAGTCTTACATGATGTTTATTCCTGGGCTGTTGCAGATGTGACGTGATGTTTCGTTTCAAACTTTGGAAGATATTTTCTGTCCAGCAATCTTGATCTAATGAAACCATCTCTCTCTTTGTAGCCACAAACGTGCTTAGAAGCTTCTGTAACCTCCTTCACAATTCTTTCCACTGCTTGTGTGTGTGGAGGAATTTAAACTCTTTTCTATCGCTAGTTCCTGTTTCAACGATCAACTCTAGCTCTTGCTTGCTTAAGTTAGTTAGGAGAGGTGGTTCCGTTACTGTTGTAGACTGCCAATCAATAAGGTCTACATAGTCCTCTGCATCAAAATTAACTTTTGGTGGTTTGAAAACCCTCTTTGCTTTTAAATCAGTTCGTCGAGCTATTTTGTATTCTTTGCCAGACACCTAATAGTTTTTCGTGAATCAAACAACATTCCCAAAAGGAGATGTTCTGGGTGTACTATAAAAGCACTCTGTAGCTTTGATTGAACAACAGCCTTCAGATCACCTTCTAAGTACTTGGTGCGTTGTACAATCTTAACAAAGTTTTGTGAAGCATAAATAATCCTTTGATGACATTTAATTTTAAACCATGGGAAAGCATAACATTTTATGACAAACTCAGCCAGTTTTTTCAACTGAGGGGTTGGATCAAGTGATGCAATATATAAGCGTAAAATTCGGTTTGCCATTGTCACCTATCCTGCATGGGAGATTTTTCCTGGGTTTCTGCTTGCCAACTCTTTGGAGCATTCGCCTGCAAACATAGCTTGACATATATGATATTTATACTTGAGATATTTCTGATCAGTGCTCAAATCCTTTAAATCAACCTCTGGAAAAACACTATTTATTGTATTGTTCTCCTCAACTGGTAAATCTTGACAACATGTTAAACGTTTTTCTATTGGGCCTCTAAAAGAATTGGGCCCAGAAGTTGGACCATCAAGGGCAACCATAACTTTCCTAAGCGGCAATTCGTTTAAGTGAAGCAAACAAACCACTGCTTGTACTTCGCGTTTTAAAGCCTTTTTGAACAATAAAATTGATCCATTATAGACTCCAGTATTTGATGCAGTACCATCACAACCAAGAGCTTTAATAGTTTTCCCATCAATGCAGTTTTCTTTCATGAATTTCAGTATGGATGATACTATGTCTTTCCCAGAGCCACTAGCTGGAGTTACACGTCCAAAATATGTTGAATTTGGTTCTTCAACCAAAGATATGTGTTCTTCTTGTATAGTTATCCGGACACATTTACCACTGACAATTTCTTTACTTATTGTTTCATCTTTTCGACTATCGAAATAGAGTGCAATTATTTCTGAGGTGCGAGTTGAACTAATACCCTGACGGTATTTCACCCTTTCACGAAACACCTTCGATTTATCTATTAGGTACCGCTGCCTGATTTTCTGGCGTTATAATATCTAAATCCTGCAGAAGAGCACTTGATAGTTGAGATCCTACTCTACAGGAAATGGCTCTACGGTCACATGCTCTGGAAAAAGAGGGTAGATTTTCTGGCAGTCCTTGTTTCACTGAAATGCTTGAAATTTCTGGCTTTTCCCCTGGTGAAAGCATTTTACTATGAAATACACTTTCATCACTCTTTCTTTGTGACACTGAATCATTTTAAATAATGTTGCCTTCAAGTCTCAAAACTGGTGTCTTTGTCAGTTGGAAACTTCTATTTAGCACGGATTGCCAAGACTTTTCGTTTCTTTTACCACGTTTCATGAGTTTTTTACTCTGTAGAGCATCACGACCTCCGATAATCATAACTCTCCGGCTTCGTTGGTCGCCCAATAACTCATGCTCCATTGGTGAAACTTTCCTTTCAGCTGTACACAAACTGTTCTCTTAGTCATTACATTTGCAGGAACAATTATCAAACACACTAGTTACAATGTCTGATTTTAAATTTTCAACTGAAGTCTTGAAGGTTTCTTTGGTGCGTCCCGGCTGCATCTACCAGGCGATTGCCTGCGTCTGCGTCTCGACTGCTTCGTGAGTGAGACGCATGAGTGAGTACAATCGGTCGCACGTCCCACCACAGTGACTTGCCGCAGCGTTCGGACGCAGCTGCGAGACGTACCAGTGAAACCACACCTGAGTGTAGCATTCACCATTTCATAAAATAATTGGTAAAAAATGTGCATTTTCATGTAGATACCGGGAGACGTAAATGTTACATGGCAGTTATATATTTTTTCTACTGTTAAATAACATTCTAAACTTTAGATTTTTGTACTTTAAAACAAAAATTTGATTTTTATTTACGTTTTTAAAAAAATTGAAAATCTACGTTTTTGACAAAAAATCGAACTTTACGCCCGTTTCGGGAGACTTAAACATTTTTCAATTTGACTCAAACTTTTTTGGTGCATATGTGAGCACAGTGACAACTTTTTATCGACTTGCAATTTTGAATTTCAAAAAAAAGGTTTTTTTTGTGATACACCCTATTCTCAATTCAAAATATTGTCAATTTACTACACGCGAAAAGCGTGAGGCGTAAGAGTGGCACAAATCATAGCCATGAGATCGGCATTATTATTACATATTAGACGGTATTCTGATTAAAATATAGAAATGCATTTACAAAAATATTTCTCCCAAGGAGTCTTCTATATACATTGAATATTGACGTCAAAAGTAAAAACTCTTGGCTGTAGAAGGAAAATGGGTATAAGTATAGTCCTTTTAAGCAAAATTTTCTAAATGGAGAGTTTCTTAAAATATTGTTCCCAAAGATCATCCATAATATTGTGCATTACTACGAGCAAACATGAGAAGCTCAAGGCATGAGAGTGAAAAGAGCACTATATTTTTAGCCGTTTTAGAATTACGCTTCATAGGGGTTTTCAAGTGAGAAAAATTGAAATTTAGACTAATAAATTAGTCTTGTTTAGATCTTTCAAATAACTTAAACATAATTTTAAGAATATATAGTCCACAAAGAGTGTTTAAAAAACATTAAATGATATTTAAGAATTTTGGACTGGCAATGTTCTCCTTGTGCACGAACGGTATCCCCATTCTTTGTCCCCTATTGCACTACAAGGGAAATTCGTCCTCCTCTCCCCTTCCACCTCTTCCTGGTAAGGGGCGCACCTCCTACCCTGTCCCCATTACCTTTCGCCCTATCCTCCTCCAGTGAACACCTCGCCGCCCCCTTCCCCTCCCCCACGCTTCCCCTCAGCAACCCTCCCTTTAACTTTCCCTCTTTCGCATCCGCTCCCCATGCACTAAGACTCATCCACTCCGCCGCCTCGTCCGTCCGAGCAGACCCATTCGCACTGTCGCGCCTCCAACACCCGTCCCGGATCACTCCTTATTCCGTATCTGAGACTCCCAGCTGGATCTGGAATTGGCTCGGCAAGAGAAGTTTTTAAAGAGGGGTGAGTAGAAATACTTGACTCCGTGCCTTTCTCCCGGCAGTAATATTCCCAGTTTCTCTCTCCGACGGTGACTTCAACGCTCGAATCGAACGTGTATAACTGAGTTTAGTGATTTGAACGGTCGACTCTAGTCACTACAAATAGTTCGCGACAGGGAAAAGGCAATTTTACGTGGAGAGAGCTTGGCTGGATATTAAAAAGCGATCTCAGCACAAAGTAGTGTTTTTTCCCTAAGCGAAGTGTTGCAGGAATACCAAGCCATTGTCCAAGGAGTGAGAAGAATTCCCCACGGAGAGTGACCAAATCCGTGAGGCTGTGTTTTCGCTTGCTGGTTGGGGTCTTTTGCCCCTGAACATCTTACATTTCGTAGGAGGAAATTACCAGAAGAAGCATGGATATATTCATCAAGTGGAATTGACTAAATGAAGAATCAGGGTGGTGAGTGATATCATAGTGACCTGTAGTTGGAAGTGAGCTTACACTTTGACCGGCAATACCGTACTAGCTTAAAATAAAGGATACTTCATAAAAAATATTACGCTTAGGTTCAGTGATTCACTCAGTGTCCCAAAATAATAACTAGTAGCGATTGCAACAGCTTCTATTAATTAACCTCCTAAGGTTGCATTCACTGTGAAAGTGACACGACTCAGTACGAGCAGCAATTTCTATGATACGAGGAATTTCTGTTGCAGCATGCTACTTCCATTGCAGCATAATTTCACAACTTTTGTGAAAGCTACTGAATGAGCTCTTTATTCCCCGACGTAGATAAACGAGTACATAAAGGGTGCATGGTTATTCATAGAATCTACTTTGCTGTTTCCAAATGAAGGTACGAATTACTTAGAACTTTCAGTTTCAGACGTATTATCAGTGCTTGTCAGTTTCAAACGTATTATCTCTTGTGACGAATTTATATATCAATCGGAAATTCCATTCCAGTTTCAGGACTACAAATTAAAACATGACTCACAAAAGTTCTGAATATTTGTTCAAGTTTTGAATTTTCAAATCAATAAAACTCCTTTCCTAATTTTTGAGCCGTATGATAAGAAATATGGTACTGAAGATAAAACAAGCGTTTATTAGGAAAATATACCAAAACCAATGTCTGAACGTGGTACAGTGATTAATCAAAAAACTTGAATTGTTGATTTATCTGAATAAAATGAGGAATTTCCCTTGAAAATTGTCTCCCACTTAAATAACTTTACATTAAAAATTGTAATTGTATCGCTCAGATGTTAGTTTTAATCGCATTACATATTCTCCATTTGTAAGCAAGGATCATTCAGGAAAACTGAGTCGAATCAAATACCATTGACCGTGCATCTCCATGAACTCAACAGCTTTGTTTTAATCAGTTTTTGTCAAATAATTTACAGTTTTTGATGTCCAGGTCATGAATATTGAAGAATATTATGAATACTTTATGCTTTGCTTTTACCAAGATTATTACTCAGGTAGTATATCAAAACTGAATTTTCTTTGATGTATCAATTTACTAAATGTAGTTAGCTATCAGTATATATTGCAACTAATGCTAATTTATTATTACCATGGATCATACATGGTCTATCTGTCCATTCCACATGCATATTTACATTTATCAAATGAACTAGTTTCAATTAATTTCCAAAATTATATCTCCTTGTTAAAATAATTAACATAAATATTTTGAAGATGATCTGGGTACACATTATTTTGTGTTAAGCATAAACTATAGCTGAACCATGCCATTATAAATCTAATCTAAAAGATTACTTATGTGATTTCCCATAACTTCTAGCTCCATCCCTATTATTTTATTTCCCCATTATCAAAACATATTTGAAATATTCCATAGTGCCCACACCTACGTCTAATTTCTTTTAAACAAAAATGATAATAAATTTACAACAGGTGGCATTACTTTGGAAAATGTAATCATCATTGGGTTATGCCATCTTTAAAAAGAAAATAATAAGCATTTTCTCCAAAATAATTCCCACCTTCATTGTTCATAACTGGAATTAAATAATTTGAATGATTTTTCACATCGATTTGGAGCATTTGTTAAAAAAATGAGTGAGTAAAAAAAGAACATGGGTACTAACCATATGTAGCATTTTCAATTTTACGAAGAGTAATGAAATATTTAAACCTACTACAATTTGGAGGTGGTCTTTAGTAGTTAGGTATCCGAGTTTAAGGAGTATTCTCCTACTGCAGCATCTGAAATTTAAGTGTTTCCTTTCTATTATATGATTAAATTACTAATTTTATGATAATTTCATTGATATATTAAAGATACATATCTTTGTGTATATATGCCTCAAATATACACAAAGATAGTTGTATCGCAAAAATAACATAGATGGGTTCATTGAGAGTGCTTCAAAGATATAACAACTAAAACTTCTCTCGAACTCAAAATTTTCCTAGCCTTTTCAAGCAATCATCATGTAAAATGCAAAACAACTTCTCGGTAAAAGAATATCTATGGACAGTTCAAGAATATTTAATTTTGAAATCTTTATACTTCCAAAAATACTATGTCAAGCAGTTTCTTCACGATTTACCGTTCCTTTTTAATCGTGTCTTTTAGCTCCCTCATCTTTTTCCCTCACAACGAAATCATTAAACACTTGTTCCAAAATTAGCTTTCATGTTAATCTTCAGTACTACCTATTGCTTAGCCGGTGTAAACTTTAGCAGACGCAATATATCGTAACTATATTTTTTTCCAAATTCAGGAATATTTTATTTGGTAGTTTGAAAAGGTGAGTTAATATTATCAACATAAATTATGAGTTGCATCGAATATCTTCCTTACAGACTATTGTTGCAAAACACACAAGCTGATAAAATTGTCATCCCTAATTGTTACTGGATAATTGTCCCCAGTTAAAGTACATTTGTTAGTAGATTTTTACTCCCACTTTAGTAGATTTTTGTCCCCACTTAAAGTACATTTTTTACAAGTAGATACAAAGTATCATTTTTTATGAAGCATTATTTTCACCAGGGGAGAAAATCAATAATTCAATGGTGTAGCTTAGAGGGAATAGCGGCGCATCGAAGAAGAAGAGAAAACTGCAGAAACCCACGCCGTCATTTCAAGAAGCATGTTCCACGGCCGACTCGAGTCTTGAGCACCTTATGCAATGAAAGAGCTTGAAGAGGAAGCACTGACACCACTTCTAAGTCTCGCATGCATACTTTACAAACCTTCACCCCAATATTGTGGCTACGCTCGATGGAATAGAAAAACGAACAAACAGACTTTCCCACGAGCGCCCAGACCATGAAATATCCGCAGTATACTACGCAGTAGTGAGGCGCAAAATGTTTCCAAATACTCACACGCATCCTTTTCAAAATAGGTAAATTTAGTCACTTCTGCTATTCTCTCCTCTCTAATACTCACATAACTCTAACAATATTTTTTCCTCTCTATCAAATATTCATTTTTGGTCATACCTCTTTATCAGCTACGAGAATTTTTAACCATCTTTTGTGCTTATTTTCAAGGTATTCAACCCTACTAACCTGTAATTATTCAATCGTTCCTGCTATCTGCCATTTTTTATACATGTAACTTCGAGCTTAGGTCTGAAGCACTCAAATTTACTTCCAATTTAGCCAATATGAACATTCATGGCATGGCATTATATTCATGGCAACTATACTAGAGAGAATGACTAACAGTCACAATTTGCTATCGTTTATTTTGCAGTAGTGAGCATGTTAGTACAACTGAGCATTATAGTTTGCATTTAAAATATTCTTGAATCACCTTAAAAAACTTACCATAAAAACAGAATTATGAGCACTTTGCAATGCACATCTATCTTATTGTTTTCGATATTTCATGAATCGTAAAGCAAGTCACTAAGTTAAATATGCGGATCAAAAGACGGATTCCTACGAAGGAGTGGAACACATCAGCAAACACTCGATAGCCAGTGCCAAAAGAGATGTATAGAAGGTGATGATAATATACAAGGAGGATTATATCTAAGATAGGTATTAAAATTGAGTTTATTTGGTGAATAGCCGAGAAACGATTACTTTCGGTGTCAGACGAGTTGGAAAAATAAAAAGAGAAGATAATTAATTTTACCCTGCAAATATTCACAGATTCATTTAATGTACGACCAACGTCCCACATAAGTGACATCAACAGACGTGGGAAAACTGGGAGTAAAAGTAGTTAATCTGTGTAAAATACATAGTTTGTATATTAGAGGTAATTAATAAAGACAAGTATTGGCCAAAAACAATACGACCCTTAAAAATGTGAAATTTTATAAAGGCAATTAGATACCCATAGTTGCGAATAATTTCTCCAATGCAGTAAATATGCAAGCTTTTGGCTATTTCGATGTATTTGTAACTTCTTAGAAGTCAGACCCATCCATACAAGAGAACAAGGACTTTTAAAGGTCAGTTTTTCAATTTCCTCCATCACCCAAAAGGGGTCAATTAGCATTAAATTAAGGCTCGCGGTACGTTGCTTAATATCCATACGTGATACCATGACTTCTTAAAAAAAGAGGGTTGGGGGAAACAACTTCTTGGACGAATATCAGAGTGAGCTTAGAAGAAAGGAGAGCGGAAATGTAACTTTATAACTGATATGATAGATCATAAACAAACTAATTTAGTGATAAGCTAGTGTTTTCCTCTATCACTAGAGATTTCCGACTTGAACCAGAAAAAGGATTTCACATAGTTTCTAAAAGACTGAGGGTAGGAGGCGGGGTCTCAAATGTAGTTAGATATGCGGTGAGGTGAAATTTATGTCACCGGTCACAGAACGGGGAAAAAATTAACATAATATAACAGAAAATTGGTACAGAATAAAAAAGACTCATAATTTGGAGAACAATATGATAAAATAAATTAAGACTAATTGTAAGTGAAATATCTCAAAGAAAGGAGTGCATTTGGGCAGGAGGAAAACCGTCCACTGGTTTGAGCTCAATATTGGATAAAAATTGGCATACAAGTAAAAATACGAGAAGACATTCATATCCAAATGATAAAGAACTTACTGAAAAGCAAAAAACAGGGCATAAAACGACAAATTATGGCTCATTTGGGTTATGTTCAAATACAGAATGTAATTCTTTAAGTGGCTTACAATCAGGAATCAGGATTAGAAAGAAAAATATCCAATGTCAGGCTTTAAACTCAAACCTTCGGTAAGGGAAGCCTACCGATAAATACCAAACCGATTCCATCTCCTCATGCCATATTTGGATTCTATTCTCATAGCTAACAGTCCCAAGCATAAATATTTGAAATTATTTCACCACAGGAATCAAAAGTTGAATTTTCAACAGTGTTATTTCAACTATGCATTTCTTGCTCACGACCATGGTTTCGTTGAAAAACTACATTTTTTGTGAAGGAACATCATAAAAAAATTTGATGATGTTGCTTTAAAATGAAACAATGGTCATGTACAACAAACTATATTCTGGAACTTGGAACATTACAAATTCACCTTACATTCCGTTCTACGCTCAACCACCATTCTGGTAAACTTTTTCCTGTCAAGTAGTTTACTATTCTGGCTCTTACCTCCTCCATGAAATGTGACTTAATATAAGGTTAATCCAACATCAAACAAAGAAAATGCTAACAGTTGCTCATTGCAGAACCATAAGAGAGTAATTAGTGGGGAAACAAACGTCTTTTCTTAAGGAAGAACAAAGGAGAGAGGAAGACAGGAGCGGCTTAACAATGAAAGCTGTCTCGACAGAGGGGAAGGCGGAGGGTCAAGGTGGGAGGTTAAATGAGAGAGAGAAAGGGAAAACAAGGAAGAGGAGCCTAGCCAAGTTTTACACACGAGCGTCCCCGCATAGGGGATACGTACATTTCGAAAGAAACCATTTAGTCCTTCCCATAAACCCCTTCGCCGTCTCATCATCATATTCGCCCAATCATTCCGCATCGCTTAACGAGTGCAGTTGCCTAAATCTTCTTTTTATCGTCCGCTCGTGAATCTTTAGGTCACGTCTAAGGCAATAGACGACAATTCGCCGATCATTCAAAGGCTCGCGGCATTCCGCATGGGCTCCCGTAGTAGCAGAGAAAGTGCGCTCGTTCAGAAGATAAGAGAGGGAGGCAAATGTTTTTGCAAATCCATTCACCGCTTCATAAACAGTGGGGAGGGAGGAATCAGGTCAAAAGAAAGCGATTTCCTTGTTTATCGTCGGTTTTACGAGCGCAAAGAGTCTTACACTCTTCGGCACTTCACGATTATGCTTGAAGTACGTACTCCGATCAAGCATAGATCACTGATTACTAAGTTTTGGCCATTTAATTTCGCAGCAGACTCACGTACAGTTGTTAGGTAAGTGAAATGTAGTTACCTCGGCCCCTTGCTTGAACGCATTCGGGATATTAAAGTGGAATGAATTAAAATTTTTTGTTCATAGAAATAATTGGTCTGAAGAGTCACACGTGAATCTTCTGCACATCGCTTTAGTGAGTATAAATCATGAAACTTCAACGGGCGTTACCCATGATTGAGGAATGTGTGAAATTCACAGTAAAAATATCATATGATTAGAATCATAAGTCTACTGTCAATCACAAAGAAGGAAATTTGTGTAGCTAAATTGCTTGAAGCATCCAGCACGAAATCTGGGGATCTTGGTTCGAATCACAGTTCAGATGAATGGTTATTTCACTTTGGATTTCACTCAGACAGCGAAACCTGGATATGTAAATATCAGCCCAAGTAGTGGGCTACATGAAATGAGATTAGCTGAGAGGTGTATGTGACAAAAACACGGTTGGTAGAGTTAGGAATGAGTGGGTCATGAAATAGTGTGCGTTGGACTTTCCAGCAGTGGGCATATATGAAAGGTGATCGATTGGCCATGTAGAGAGAATGGATAAGAGTCTCTGCGGCGATTCAGATATAGGGTACCTAATGAAGTGAATGGTGTGAGAGGAAGAGATAGACCATGAAAGTCATGGGAGAATGTGGTGGAAGGGACTCCTCAAAGGAGAATGATTAATACATCTTAGGAATTGGAGAGAACATATGAAGAGAAATGCAGGAATGTAATAGAAGCGAAATATATATGTATGAAAAGTGCATTATGGAGGAAAACATGTAAATGAGGGTCAGTTTCCTAGGCCTAGGAGGATAAACTAAGGTCTTGGACTTTGCCTATTTAAAAAGGGAATGGAGTGATAGGTGTGTAAGAATGTTTGAATGTGTTTCACAAAGTTGTATTGCTTCAAACTTTGCTTCGCGTTGGCCAAGTTTGTAGCCATTCTAGAAACAGGTGCTCCCAAAACAAGTAATTACTGCGGAACTTTAACATTCTTCGCTAAATTACATTATTACTTTGTCAGTTATGCCACTGTTGCTGAAAGATGAACCACTCATTCCATTGTAGCACCACTTCTATATTTACTTGTCTCAATTCCGTTTGATTAAGGGGTATTCCAATCAAATGTAAGGCTGTACACAAAAGGTGCTGGGGGCTGAATTAACAGCTCATAATGATCACATTTTTAAGCTACGTTATCAGGCTTGTAATTTGACAACGTAAAACAAAACTCCTTTTCAAGAGCTGTGTTAAAAACATGTTCTTTTTGACCGTTAAATCTATGTAGATTTTATAGTAATAAAAATATTAAATGGTAAATTCATTGGGATTAGGTCTCAAATCGGTGTAGTTTGATTCCGAGCATCAGATAATTTTTTCCCGGAAACTAAAGCAAAGATATTTTCGACTCATAAGACCGTTTTCTGAAACCTCTTACGATTTTATCGTTGCCTATAGTAGCAAATATATTTAATACAAACACGTTGCTTGTGTCGAATCAATCAACTAATTGCACCAACACCGCCTGTAAAAGGATATAATTGCCATCAAATTGTTATTTAAAATTATATAAAAGGGAGAGATAAACCTTTATTTCTTGAAAACACGTGAAAGCCAATATATGTTACAATCAGCATAGAAAATTACAGTAACATCAGGGGATAACCTAACCATTACGACGAGAATAGGTTACACTCAGATCGTGCAAATGGTAAACTAAAGTAGTTATTCCTTTCTCTAGGCTGGTGACAACTCTGAAGAACAGAAAATGACTCGCAAGGTAGAAGATGGTGATGCAACACCTTATTCGCGAGCAACGACGAGGGAAAGTAATGATGAAGCATATTAATCGAAAGAATGATCCTTTGTTGAAGCGCCCCGACAGCCAGCCGGCTCTCTTACTTCATCCTCCGGCTTTGCAAGATAGCTCAGTCCTCGCGTCTGTACACGCCTCTCCCCGTACCCAATCATAATCATCCTCACCACCAACAGATACAAACTCTCGTTTCACTCCGTCTGCACTCTTCCATTACGTCAGGAGTACGGTGAAGAGCCGGCATTTTGCTTCCGCAGATTTCATCCCCCAAGCAATCTCACACTCTGATGAACAGACGATGTCTGTCTCATTTCGACATCGATTCCCCGTCAAAAGAGTATAGTATAGTCTCCATTATCCGAGTCCCGATTTCTTAGGAGCAGAAAAGCTTGGTGGCACTCACCTGTGAAGCGTATGATGTCAAGAAGGGTAAATTTTATAAGATAGGTGGGATAGATGGGTCGAGGGACCTTTCAGAGATCGCTGCTGGAGTAAGCTGGTACATCTGTCCGCCCACGAACGCTTGATTCACCCTTACTTATCATAAACTCACCGCTGGCTAGTACCATCATGTTTTGCTATGCCTATATCGATGTTCTGTATCATCTGAGGCACAAATCCTTATCCTGCAGTTGTGCCAAGTCAGTGCAACTCCTGCAAACGACCGTCGGGATGTAGCAATGTATTCGAAATTCATGTCTACGGAGATTCACAGCTGTATTAATTCTTCGCAGTAATTCCAAGAATATTATGACACAAAAATACGGAAAAGCACGGGATTATCTTACTTTTTCCGTAATTTATGTACGCACATGAGTCTTATACTCCTTTTTTTCTGAGCATTATTATTATGACCTTAGTATTTGACCATACAGCCGAGTATTTTATAAGCATTAAATTCAACATTTTCCGAGTTTTTCATTAGCCCACAATACCTCGGATAAACAAGGCTTGTGCATAGTTCTCATCATTTCAGACGGTGATCAGATTTTGGTGGCGGCTTATGTACTCACTTCCAACCCCGAAGGCTTCAAGCTCGACTCCTGGCCTGATTTCCAGCATTGGCGGAGATTTTTCATTGTAAATTTCATATAATTGTCATTGCATCAGTTCCCTAATTGTATGCCATGCTAAAAATACTTCAAGCAAAGTACTTCGTTCACCAAATGCTGCGATTTACTTTAGATCCCGAGCTCATTTCTTAACGAGTTTATCTCCACCCTTCCTCCAATTATAGTGTGGAATGTTGTGACTTATATAATTTTCTCTCGTGTGACTTGGGGTAACATGGAAGAAGGGACGCTGGAGTATAAATCTCACCCTAAAGTCAATTGTCTATGTACCTATCAATCCCAAAATAATCCTTCCCTTACCTAACTATGGCGCAAATGACTTCTGTTGCAGACCGCCTCCCCAAATAACAAACCAATCATTTCCACATCGATGCGCTGCAAAAAAAAACAAAGTATATCTCACGATTTCAGGGAAAACGTTTATTTGTCACGTAGACTATTTCGATACCTTGGGCACACAACGATCTACGGTGGATTATCCCACCCTAAAATCACGTAAGCCCCTCGCGATCGAAAAATCCTGAAATTTTTTCCCCTTTGCTTTCCAAAAATAAAAAAATCTCATTCCTCACCATAGTTCTTTCTCGAGACGTGCGCAGCCGCCTCATCGGCCACTCCTCCGTGCGCCTCGGACTGCCGGGCAAAAAAGAGGGCGCGTGACTTGAGTACCGCAATAGCATGAAAAAAGATCAAATGATTGGGAAAGCCTATTGTCACGTTCACCAAACTGCCCTGTCATTGTTCCTCCCAACAACTCTCTAAGATTAATATAAATATTCATGGTGACTAATATATAATAGGTTCGGAGTTCGATTGAAAAATAGAGGAATTTTGAACATGGAGTGAATGGCCTTCAGAGGTCATTTTTGGGCTTGAGGATGACGCAATTAATTTTCCAAGAAAAGAAAAGAAACTAATGAAGTTTATGCTCCGTAAATATATCAAAAGCCCAACTTTTCTATATAACATCTTAATTGTGCGCAAAAATTGAAATGTTTTAGGAGTTTCATTCGGTATTTAGCCTTCTAAAACCTTTATTGGGTTGAGATACCGGTAGAAAGTAGATTTTATAACCTGAAGTAAACTTAAAGGTTACTCTAAATAGATATACAAGCTGATGGATAAAAACCCACCCTTAAGGACCGTAATTACCTTGTGGAACTAACTGCTTGGTTTTAAACTGCACCACTGTGCATGAATGCATGAAACACTTGGCATTTTTCAAGAAAACTTAAAATCTCCCGTCTGCAACACTCGCAAGATGTAACCATTGGGACTACTGGAGAGCTAAGAAAATTGGCCCATCAATGGCTAAGTATGAAGTGGGTATCTGCCCACTGAGATGCCCTGCCTAGACCTTGGCTCGATGCAATCAATGCCTCGGAAGTAAGATTGTTCAAATAAACGTCCATGCTCATTTTCTTCATTCTAAATTAGTATTTAAATCATCATTTTTACACTTGACTTCTTAACATGTGATGTAAAAGCACCTAAACCCTTAAAAAATATTCACACGCCGATGCATTAAATACGCTCGTATCTGACTGATTTTCATTTTAGCTTATAAAGATTACAAATGCGATAGTCATTTTTTTCAGGCAAAGCTAATGATGGGCATCAGCAGTTTCTTACTCTCAACTGCAGACCAAAATAGGTGTCAAAATACTTCCGTACCTTACCATTTTCATCCGTTAAATGAAACAGGTTTCTTTAAAAAATTTCCACCTCTCAAGCAGAGTAACCCGGGAGGTAATGATGTTAAACACTGAGGTGGCCAATGTGGTTAATAGTCCAGCTTCAAGGATCAATATGTCAATGAATTCATTTGATACCGGTGAATCATTAACTATAAAAATTAAATATATTGAGTAATATAAAATTTCTTTTGGACCTGTATACTTTTAATAATAACGCGCGATTATTTAAGGTAGCGCTTCAAATATGTTTGAAAGCTAACCCTTAAGTAGACACGCGGGAGGGGGGGGGCTTTTAGACCCCCATGCATTTATTATAACTTCTAATTTTTTAACTGTGAGGTAAAAAGTTTTGATATCCTCATTACTTTAAAGAAACTTGAAATTCACACGGAATAGGAAAAAAGTTTTACAAATACTAAATAATTTCAATTTTACTTACAAATTTAAAGTCATGGGGGTCACAGTCACCCAACGTTACACTTTCTGTCCATGGTGTGCATATGCTACAATTCCCTAATTATAATAAATGTGAAACAAATTCAATATAATGTTCTCATTCGATATATCTAGAAGCTATTTTTTGTGAGAAAATTAAAAATGTTTTAATATGTTATCGCAAGAAAGTTAGAACTCCACGAAATTATACGCATAAATGCTATCATTTACGATAATGATTTAAGTCGATTACAATCGAGTAAAATCAATCGATATTTTTGTATAAAAATACTTATGTTTAACATTGGTTTTTAAATAGAATATCCTGGTAAAATACAAAGGAAACGGTTGTAGGCTTCACCTTGTGGAATTGATCCATTATGGAATAATTATAAAAGCTTTGTTAACCCCACTAAATTATTTATTAACACGACCCGGGTTTCAAAACTTGGTGTCACCTTCACCTGAAGATGGCACTAAGTGTTGAAACCCGGGTCGTGTTCTTAAATAAATTAGTGGAGGTAAGAACGTTTTTATAATTATTCCGTACTGGTAAATACGTTCAGTAAGTACTATAATTCATTATTAATTTATATTAAATATTAGGGGTCAGCCACTTGGGTGAGATTTTCCCCTTGTCATAATGCTGACCATATTCGAATTTTATTTTTTAATTTCAGCAGCTCTATGAAGCATGAAGTTAATATTTAAGATAAATAGCGCAATATTATTGTTTTATATGACTGACATTCAAGTAGTAATTAACCAGATATGTATTTGAAATTTTAAGTAATTAACTAAATATGCATTCATAAGTCGTCTTCAACTTGACTCATTTTTTTCACGCCGTACGCCGAAAACGCATTCATAAGCAAATATTTTTTTGCGATTCTGTTACAATTACTACAGTGAGTAATTGATTTATTTTTTTGATAGTTGAGAAGGCATACACACTACATAGTCTTAAACATCTGACGAGATTTAAACGTTATAAATTCCACCTTTTTATAATAGTCTCACTGAAGTTCATACTCGTACCATTTCCCACGGAAAATGCCTGGTATTTTTTTCAAATATCTCGAGAAGTTGTGCAGAGTAAGTGGCTGATATTTTGGTATCTTTGGAAAGTTGAGGTGTTTTTGTTTGTGATGAGACCAAATTCATCGAATTTTATGTTAAGTGATGTCTCGGTCAAACTACCGTAAAGGTAAAAAGCTCCGAAATATGTTCAGAGGTGCAGGAAGAAGAAATCATAAGCAGGATATAAGAATCGTCATGGAAGTAGTGCACTTACTAAAACATGTTTTTCGCAACCTTGCCAGCAAGTAATTGCAGTTGCCTCCCGCATCTACGCGCTTTAGGAGATAAAAATCAGCTCTAAACGAATCGTCTGAAAGTTTTATGCATGCTCCAAACTAATTGGACTGTTTTCATCACGTTGAAGTTTCGACTGGACGAAACTTGCATGAGCTCCTCTGTCATGCCCATTTTATACCCTCTAAACTCACCAAGGCGTGGAGTCTACGTGGAAAGCCTTCTCTTGGGTGTAATTGCCCTCATTCAAGATAGAGGAAGTCCTATTTTGCAAAGGTTATAAAAGCCTCTTTTTGAACATCACGTTGAACAGCTGTAATAAAGAAGAAAATTGGTTTGTTGTAGTTCTCCACTCCCTAAGCTGGATACATTTGTTTAATGCAGGATCTACTTAGGATGAAGAGTTATCGTATATAGGAGTAAGGATGAAGCCATCTTTTTCACCCTGAAGACGATGGCAGAAAAAGTAATCGAAACGTCAGCTAGAAACCCGAGAACTCTTCATCCCAAATTTGTTTAAACACTACTTTTAATACTCTACAGGATTACTCGCATTTAATTACAAATACTCTCTACCCAATGCGTCCTGTTGTACACTTCAAACTATTCATATTCGAAGACAAGTCCAATGAGAATTAAGTAGATGATGAAAAGAGTTGATTTTAGAACTCCATAATGTTTTCAGTGTCACGTTTAAATATTGTCCATTCGCTCTCCCGCCTTTCACTAATAAGTATAAGTGAGTGAAATACATATGGATTGATATACTCCATATCTCATAAAGGCGCGTTTTCCATTGGATAAAATATGATTAACAGGAATATATTTAAGACAATTTGGAACAAATATGTATTAAGAGCTATATTTAGTTGGTTAGTATTTCACAGTGATTTATTGAGCAGCCTGATCATATATTCTCTAAAGTTTGTACTACGTATATCAATGTCAAAAATATATAGGGCATTCATTCGCTCAGGCCAACTTCCGCGTCGACACCTGTAGTGTGATAACAAAGAACCTTTCACTGTCCATATGAGCATTTTTCATTTCATAATCATAATAAATATTTAGCTGCCTTGACTTTCCAATCTTACAATCTGATTTTCTCAATGATATTCAAGTTTAGGCATTTTAATTTCTCCTCATATGTATTATTTTTAAATTCTTGTTTTCAACCGGTAATCAAAGAAATGATTTTAAATATTGTGTCTTTGAAAGGCCATTACTAAACTGATATACTCATAATTTAATCCAAAAGTAACCCTCTTTTCTGGTAATACTGAGTGGGTCATAAAATCTCAAATACTCACGCTCCATTTCTGCATTACGGTTTCCAAACGGCAAGTAATGCTTTCTCAATTCTTCATCAGATCAACGATATCATAAAAGCTCAATATTTGAAAAACACGTAAATTCAGTTAGTTTTGTTAATTTCATGTTGAAGGTTACTATTTAGTTTTCCTTTGGTATCAGAAATCCATGGTCAAAAATGTAGATGTGTCCATCAGTTGGCTTTCATAGCATTCAAGCCCCAGAATAACATGTATTGAAACAATATCATTGAGATAGGTTGCATTTCTCAAGTCTGAGAATCGTCATGCAGAAAATTTTATTGCAATTTTTTTTTAATTAAGGAATAAAATTGGAGCGGAGGCATAATTATTCCCTCGTTTTGCCATTCACATATCCCGTATAAATAAACAACTAGCATACCTAAGGGTCCTTAATGATTATAAATGTCAATGCTCCGGAAGTGTAGACTGAAAATATGTCAACCCTTATCAATAATTGGTGAAATCCGTCCAAAATTTTACTCATTCAATTGGACTGAGTACTTCCTAGATAATACATATTGGTAGTACAAAACGGCTATTTATGAATGACTGCATATATATTATGCAATGGTTTCCAGACACAGCACAATTGTTTCATTCCTACCACAAGTTGAACCGGGAGTGAGAACTTACTCTCAAGAGGCTTAGGAACTTCAGCTCTCCTCATGCGCCGGTCATCTAGAGCAAGTGATGGGAGGTGAGTCTATGACCGCCGGAATGGAATTTTAACTCCAGAAAATCACGAACGTCCTTGTGACCGACTTCCTTCGAGTGGAACGCTAACACCGCCAACGATTAGCGTCTCCTGTTTCAGTACTTGAACCGCGGGATTAGGCCAAATGCAAGCGTGGTGTGGGTAGGTCAGGAGCTGGTGGAAACCGGTTCGGCAGCGCAGACGTCACGGACTCAAGGAAGTGCATCTTCATGCACCAGTGAAACGCCGCAATACGATTCTCTCCGGCGCGCGTTGACTCCGCTCGGCCGTAAGAATGGCAGCTCGCCTTCGTCGGGTTGATGTCTCGTCAGTCTAGATAAGGAAGAGGACGCGAGTCGAGGAGGGGAAATGGTTGCTTTGTACTTCCGAGGCAATCAGCTGAGAGTGCCTGAATGCGGTCAGGAGGACTACCGCAATCTAAATCATGTGGTGTCCCGCCGACTTAAGGGCTTTAACCTATAACACCGCGAGACTTTAGACCACAGAAAACTTCCACATGAATACCAACCATAGGTATAAGCTTGAAATGTATGCATCCTACGGCTCTCAAAAAAGCTGGCGGCACACGGATGCTCAGATAGCTACGTCATGGAGTGAGTTAGCTGTACAATTTATATTACCTGTACTATCATACCAATCGTTATTTTTCTCATTGCTGGGATTCCTTGTGTTTTTGTTTGCGAATTTAAAAATGCCATGTAATATATCTTGTCCCATAGGATCTAAGTCACTAGGGCAATACATATTTTGCCTAAATCAAATTAATTTTAATATGACAGCATCACAAATATGTTAATCTTATGTTTTGTAAACCTATGTGTTGCCGATGTTTTTGCTTCTGGTGTGTATTTTAATTACAATTTCTATTTTTTATAGTATAGTTGTAACGATTATTGTAATATATTTCTTATTGATTCTCAATTCTCATGTTTATGTGTTAGAATTAAAAAAATCACATGACTAATTGGTGTATATTCTTGTCCAATAGGAGCAAGGTCCCAAGGACTAAAATTCCTTTGTTAGTTCTAATTCTTAGTCAAGCGGGAGGCGTAGCTTTGGGATGGGAATGGGAAACTTCTAAAAATCTGATTTGCAGTATGGTTGGAATGGCTATTTCTTTGTAAAATTCGCTTGCAGTGACTGGTTTTTGAGAAATAGACCACGCAGGACACTTGAACGCTCACTGCGAATCTCGAAGAGCTATATCGAGAGCTGTGGTGGTGTGGAGTACTTTCAGTACAGTTTTCCGCCCTAAGGATGGGTCCGTTGCCCTTGCCGTCTTTCGCAAAGAGCATGCTAATGCATGCACCGTGCTGCTACCTTCATACTTACAATTCACCCATTTCCTAATGCCTTATATATATCCAATGAGACTATTTGATTGCGATTATTAATTTAACTGTACCTCGAAGAATGCAACCACATGGATTGATCACGAGTGATTCATTTCAGAGAATTTAAGAGTTACCTAGCGTTATTCTTCAACTCAGGATATGTGCCTACATATATACTACTATGCCGAAATTCGGAAATGACCTAAGGCTGATTAAAAACGCTGGTCGCAGGAAAATGAATTAGAAAGTGGAATATGTGGGTATGTGATGATGTAAGCAGGTTGCGGATTAACGTTCGAGGATAAACGTAGCAAACTGTTTGATTAGATTGTAGACCTTAAATTAGAAAGAAGATATGGATATTCTCCTATGTTACAGTCGAGGCTTTGTTAAGACGGTAAATATGTGAAAGAAACATCAAGTGGCCAAGTTTGCTAACGAAAACCATCACAAACTTATTATTTTTATTTGAAAAAAGGAAGGAAGGAATGACAGTAAAATGTGTATGTCGATCAAAAAGGAATTATTCCTTAAATCTGTGACTCGCTAAACATCCCCTCAAAAGTGTCCGAGGAATTAACTTCGCATGAAAAGAATGTTATTTGATGGTGGAAAATAGTCAAATCTATAATGATCAAGACATAAAACCGACATTTTCTCCTCTATTTATCACAGTGGCGAATTTTGCGGGGGAAAAAGTTACCCTCGTATTTCTCCCCTTTGATCTGAATATTCTTGCAAGCGACCAAGTTTTTCCATTCTAATTATTTTGTCTCTAGGCGTAAAATCATAGCAATATGCATCTTCAGAACAATATATTTCATACAATGACGTGCAATGACAATTAGAATAATACGTTAAATAACGAAGGGTATTGGATCCATAAAGGGAAATGGTTCCACTTGGAATTACCCGCTCAGAAAGGATTAATTTGTACATACCCCCCTTAATTCAACTCAACTGTAAATTTTTGCCTCACCTGAACGAACCTCAAACCAGAGGTCTTCAAAAAAGTTTCCCTCTTTATGAGTTTTTATAATATTTTACGGAACCCTTCCTCCTTAAAAACAATTAAATATTCACAAAATCTTTGCAATACATATGAAAAAAATTAATTTCATATTCTTGTAAAACGTGCAAATAGTTACTTGAATGCTAAGTACAAACAACAATCGTGCAATTTTTTAGGAAATTTGCGTGGCAACCCAGCGTTTTGTGAAACACAGTTTGAATACCGCCGCTCTAAACTTTGCACTTCTTCTCCTTCCGTTTGAATGCAGGCTCACGAGTCTGGGAGGAGTGAGTTAATTCATAAGTCACTCCAAGTGACGCAGCCAAGCCGTGAGGTCTTGCCCCGCAGAGAGAGGCCGAGAGCGAGGGAGCGAGAGGCCAGCTGAGAGAGGGTCGCCGGTGAGAGTCGCCGCTTTATCCGCGATGCCGCCGGTTGGTGCGACTCCCGAGTCGATGCCGAGGGCGGACCGAGCCAAGGGCATGCCCAACCGGGTGGCGGACATGTTCACGGGCCGCACGGTCTTCGTCACCGGTGGCACGGGGTTCATGGGCAAGGTGCTCATCGAGAAGATCCTAAGGATGTGCCCTGGAGTTCATCGCGTGATCCTCCTCGTGCGGCCGAAGAAGGGCAAGCATCCGCAGACTAGGATGAGCGAAATATTCGCATCACCGGTGAGTACCATAGATAAAATATGCCTGATGTCATATGTTCCTGAAAATTATTGTATTTTGGGGGAAATCGGTCAAAACTGTTTGAATGTTTATGACATAAAATTTTATGAAAGAATATTTCGGCCGTATTTTTTAAGGCGGCATCGACATGTCTATAATATCTGACGGTTTCGCCCCAGTTTGACTCACTTATTTTTTGTTTTACGGGGTTACAGAAATACTTGATTTGAGCAATTTGCCTCGCGGGCCGATTTTTCCTCTGTCTTGATGGATATTAGAGCCCAGCAAAAGCACCAAAAAGCTCACTGGATCTCGTTCACCTCTCCGAGCCGAGCGACCATGGCAGAGTTGACTCGAACCATGGCCGAAATCTCTCGGGTTGCTTCACAATATATGTCCAAACAAATATTGTTTCTCATGGATTAAAAGCTGAACCAGTGGAGTTAGAGGACTTGTTAAACAAAGCGTTTGGCAGGTATATTAAAAGGAGTACTATAAAGAGAGGGGAAGCTATGCCTGAAACCCGCTTGAAGGTGTTCTCCCTGAGTGAGGAGTTATTCATGATTTGCACTGATTTGACTTATTGGATATTTACACTAGGACTTGTTGGACAAATTATTTAGCATACTAGTTACTATGTAAACAAACTATATTTATTATTTTACGAGGTCATTGTGACTCATATAAGATTACATTTTGCATATACCAACAGCAAGACACAAACTGCAGGAATGGGTAACACTCTTTTTGGCAGATAAAGAGACCACTGAATACCAAAATAGGCATTGTACCATCAGACGATTCCCTGGAATTGTTGTTTGCGTAAATTGCATCCATATTCCCATAATAAATCAATGAGGAAAACTGGCTGACGTTTACAAAAACAGGAAGGGGTAGTTTTCCTTTAATAAGCAGGTTTGTGATGGACCCGATATGGAAATAACGGATATTGTTACAAGATGGCCACATTCGATACATGATTCTGGAATCTTTAACAATATCAGATTTAAGTTGATCTTAGAAAGAAGGGAGGTAAAAAGGAATAATTTTTGGAGACAAATACGATACGTTCGACAAACGAAATCTGCCAGCCATTTGTTCTAGCGAATAGCATGGTCTGGGGTTCGCTACTTCTTGCAACACGCCCTTATATTGCACCTTCGCCGCAGCTGTGGATGACGTATGCAGCGCGCTGATGACGTATCAAGTGAACCTGCTGCTAGAATGAAGTTCCTGGATGCGACCCTAAGTATTCAAGCTCGCGCTTGCAGTGCTCTGATGGATACAACGCCTCATATCTCAGAAAAACTTTGCATGGAGGCTAAAATATTTCGAATTTTTCTAAACTAGCAACAGTGAAAGCATTGCAAAAATCTGTAATTCTGGGCGTGGGAGATCTTAAAAATTGGTTCAGATGGCGTTCAAGGAGAAAATGGTATATAAAATCACTTATGACCATAGATTATCAATTGGAGTGCTATGGACGCCAATGTATATCCACCGTTTCTTTCCAAGAAAATCGAGGGACTTAAGGAATATAGTGTATAAATAAAATGTTTTTGAAAGACTTCATAGCGGTAGGAAGAGTAAATATTTGTATATTATAGCGGATTTTGATTACATAAAAAATACTAATTTGTGTAATTGATTGTGTAAAATTGATCATATATGTTGGCTTCAATATGTATATATTGAAAGATTTTCACGGTACGCAAAAAGTCACCAGTTTTTTTAGATGCAAATCTACGTAAACGACTAACACTCAAAATAATGAGGAAATCTAATGTGTGTAAATCTACCGCGAGAAAATCTTACAACTTGACTGGAATTCAAAATCCTTTTGTCACTCCGCAAAAAGTATTACTTTTTTGATAAAGGAATCCTGGCCATATTTACCTAAAAGGTAAACACCACGATCCTTAAATCTCTTGATATATCGATTGGAACAAATGTGTGAACACATTTGAACGACGGGAAAAGTACTACTTCTCTGGAGCCTTCAGAAACAACACAAAAAGTATGCGTAGAGGCAATTTGTTAAAAAACAGATTATTTTACTTTTTTAAACCACATCTGTGATTGAATTTTATTTGAAAAACACTCCGCAAAATCCATAATAACAGTAACCATTGCATTCAATTTTGCTTAATAGATTGAGTTATCAGCAGTAAAGCATATAACTGCACAAAGACCTCGGTTGTGGCCTATGTCATTGTTCGCCCATTCCTTCAGCCAGTTACATGCAGCCTCGCGATCTACCTATCACTTAACTTTCTAATTTCCGAGGTAATTTGCGAAAACCTGTTGGAAAATGCTTTCTAGTCAATCATAAATACCACTTTATGAGCATTTTCCCCCTAGACTTTCCAAATACCATTTTCTCGCAGTATTTAATTACCTTTAGTGTAGATCAGTTCCACAAACACGGGTAATGTGTGCTCACCGATTTCCGTCAATTTTCTGGTTTAGTAATTTGCTTAAATTAGCTTAAGAACATAATTATTCACCGAGAAGTGATTGCTAATCGAATTCATTACGGATGTCATTTGTTACCATTTTATTACTGACCACTGAGTTTTATTTCTTGGGTTTTGGTCGAGCATTTTTCTTTGTTGTGATTCAATTTACATTTACAAAGTATCCCACCACTGATGCAAAATATTTGTTTTCAAAATTTCTAAACTCCGGGTAATTCAATCTGCATTGAGCCTAATGTGAGATGTTATTGAGCGTAAAAATTATTGTCACCTGAAATAAAAGCAATGAAAGCGGGATAAAATCAATCTTTACTTAAAATTAACACTAAAGACATAAAAAAATGATTTAACGTCCTAAATCGATTATCTAGAAGTTTTAAAAACAAGAATGCAGTATTTGTATGCAAGTGCAAAGTAATTCAATTACCACATATCTCTGTTGCATGCGGGATTTTACCAAGCTACAACGTTCCCATGATCTGATCGCGCAATTTTAGGCAAGAGGATGTGTATTCTCAATCAAATTAAGAATTCAACAGTAACTCTATATGAGTGCATTTGAATGTCGCATCGTTAAGTTTGGAACCAGGTCAGTCTTATCCATATTTTTAGTAGCGCATTCCCCTCTGATATCGGTTTTTATCTCTCTCTGGCAGTTGTTCGATCGCTTGAAGAGCGAGCAGCCGGAGGTCATGCAGCGGGTTGAGGCGGTGGCGGGCGACGTGCAGGCCGAGGACTTGGGTCTCTCGGCAGAGGATAGAGCACGCGTGACCGCAGACACCTCTATTCTGTATCACTGCGCCGCGACCATCCGATTTGACGCCCCACTCAAACAGGCGGTGCTTTTGAATACCAGAGGGACCAGAAGTGTGCTGCAACTGGCAACGGAGATGCCCAAGTTAGAGGTTTGTAAATTAATAGAAGAAAGAATTTATGAAAAATCAAAGAAGGGTAAAATACGCGTGGCAAAATGTGAAAGCGGATCACTTCAATGGACGTATAGAAGAATAATTCCTTCGCATTGAAAATGTCTCAATGTATGAAATAGCTTTGTATTTGTAAATATTTTGAATATTTAAATATTTACTTTGTTTCAAAGTTCATGGTTAAGTTTTTTTCAAATTCTTGTAAATGATAATATGATATATTTTCTGTTTTTTTTAAACATGTTATTTGTTCTTATATACTAAATATGTACACAGTTCTGTGCCAGTAATGCAGGTGTCCTCCTTTAGCACCTTCAGAGAGCTCCATATTACAGTAATTATGTATGCATCTTGTATTGGTCAATACATTCGGGAGCAATAAACTTTCAAGCTTTCAAACCTGGGAAGCGAGAAATGGTTAGATGCTCAAGGATGAGAGTAGTTTAAAACTTGGAACGATAGAGTGACAAAGAATGATTAGTTGGTGAAGGAGGGAGTGGTTGATTACAAGATGAAGTATGCCGCGTTAACATATTTAGATGAAAACAATGAGGAAATATTAATTTTATATAATATTTTTAAAAATGGTAATAGAGAATCATTTGGTTCACAAACATCACATACTCTTTCCCTGCTTAAAGGACATTCTCTTATCCAGAAAATTTCAACATGAGTTGAATTTATAATATTTTTACTATCATAACAATTGTATACGCTTGTTGATGATGATAATATTTTTCATACGTGAATTCTCCTTTTCATTTTATATAAAATAAGCCAGATATAAAAAGTTTTCTATAGCAGAGTTTAAAAAATATCAGTATTAATCAAGTAGCTCTATAAAATTATCCATTTATAATTGATTTTGTAAACTACTTTTTTTTAATGTTAGCGGAATATATATATTATTACCTTGCGTAATTGACTAGTTGTGCATAAAAAAATTGATCGATCATTGTTACTCAGTAAATAAAAAGTCATTGAAGACCTTCCCACGCCATAATAGCCTTCTAACCCAACAGCTGGTTCAGAACCTCCTTGGCACCAAGCAGAAAAGAGCAAATGCTTGTTGGAGTGAATCTATGCCCTGATGAAAGTTTTTCCATCGGATCAGTTTTATCGACAGTGCCATCTTCAAATGAGTGAATTGTCGAATCATGGGTTTTTGGAAACCAAAATTGGTGACACGTCGCCTAGGTGACCCAGACGTCACCGGTTCGAATCCAGAATGAATATTGTTATTGCCTAAGTATAGAGGTCCTCCTTTAGCTTAAGTGGTGTGATATGACACCATATAGATCACCTAAAGCTTTAGTCTACTTCAGTTACATCTAGGTTTTATGGAAATATGAGGGCTTTGCTTATTGAGGCTGCATTTTCCTATTTGAGAAATAACTTGGACCCTATTGAAGAAAATAACAGAAATTAAAAAGGAGAGCAATAGACAAGTAAATGAAATCCAGCTAATCCAATTAAATTAATTTAAAATAACTGAAGATCTTTATTTATATTTTGAATAAATTTTGATGGAATAAGAAGAGCTATGGCCATTTAACTACTACATAAACTATAACTACATAAATATTTCACTTTATGGGATTTGATTCCCTTTGGAAACTGAATTCGTACGGAGTATACTCTGTCGGAATCTACAGCAACCACTCACTATCCATAGAAAATTTAAGCCTTTAAATGTTTGCTTAAGTAGAACCCCTAACTTGCTGCACCCAGTTACAACCACAAATAGTTCATTTGTTCATGTAAATCCTTTTAACCTAGGCTTTCATCCACGTGTCTACATCCTACTGTCACTTGGACCAGAAAATCCTCTTGGAGAAACCATATCCCTCTCCTGCAGACCCTCACAAGATAATCAAGTGCATGGAGCTACTGGATGATAACATTGCGGAATCAATGAAAAAATCGTGAGTCATGATTGAAGTAGAACAAAAATTCTCTCAGCATCGATAATATCCAATGCATGGTATTTTAAAATAATTTCACGTATTTAATTCATTATACGATGCTACAAACCTTTTGGAATCTTTCAACGCCATTATTTACCTTTTAAACACAAGCGCCATATAATTTGTTTTCAATGAACTCATTTGATTGCTATAAGTAGTGATGAATCGGTCGAGAAAAGGTCAAGTCACGAGATCCGGTTCTCATAAGAGATTGATTGGGGAACTGGATCTCGAAAAGGATCGAGTCTTTGCTGATCACGACGAGAGTGAATGGTACCACATAGCATTTCAATCTCATCTCTTGCTCGCAACTCCTCACCTGTGTGAGCATCCAAATCAATCGTTAATTATTTTTCTTCCGTGATCTGCATGATTTGTTAGATCATTCATGAATTTGTATCAAATTGTGAGTGATTAGAGATTACGTCAATCGCAATTGCTATCGCGACGGTTCTGAAAAAACGTTTAATGTGCCAGTTGTGTTAGTCAAGTCGATCACAAAATTTTCACGTGGGTTCGATGGTAGTGCTGCTAGGAGCTCACGATTCAATTTTCTCATATTGAAAAATAAACAAATATAAAGCACATATCGTTCACATAAGATATCTCATTTATACCAATTGCGAACGAGTAGCTAAGAGTGTATCAATCATTAAAGGCCAAAGAAACAAATGAATGACTAATGTCATGGAGATCACTAAAATGACGGATTTGGCATATCACTACTATTAAGAGATTGAGCCAAATAGTCCAGGTTTCTATATGAGCAGTTTTTTTCTGTTTCGAATGCATCATTAGCCGTGAAATATAATTTCAACAGTTGTGTTTAATTATTTTCTTCGAATGATCTTGCATCCATCAGTCATAAAATTCCAGGATTTACAAAATCTATCGTGGCTAAATGGGTGAATGGACTCTCATTCCATATACCACGGCTCAACGCTTATGGGTCACGATTTTCATTTGATGAATCGCCTATATAATTACTAGCTGGCTAATGGTTTATGTATTTAATATTATACTTCTGTTAAAAAATATTTAATTTTCTACAGGATCCTCGGCACCCTGCCAAACACCTACGCCTTCACCAAGGCTTTGTCTGAGGAGCTCGTCGTCGAACAAATGGACAAACTCCCAGTCGTTATCATCAGGCCATCAATTGGTGAGATTTGCTAAACAGACCAAGAGTTTACAGAAGTATAAGTGCCATCAACTAAACCGCTAAAAACTCTTCCTGAGCGCAACCCAAAAATTCACTATTTAAGCAATAAATAGCGTCATATAATATATTTTATTCTAATTATCAGCATTCCCACTTAAATATTCTGAACTGTTGCGGAGAAAGAAGTGCGATATAAAATTGCTAACTGGAAATGAAAGCGGTGCATATTATCGTAATTGATTTAATAGAGTGGCTAAAAAAAGAGTAGTTTTCCAGAAAATCACCGTTTAACTCTCTTTGTGTTCATACTGCTTCCAGTGATACCTATTTGGAAGGAGCCCATTCCAGGTTGGACGGACAACCTCAATGGCCCTATGGGACTTTTAATAGGTGCTGGCAAAGGCGTATTAAGAACTATGTACTGTGACGCCAGAAGCTATGCGGACTTCATACCCGTGGATGTCGCGGTCAATGCAACTTTAATGATCACATGGAATTATGTGTCGAAGAAGTAAGTCCTAGAAAAAGGCTATCTGGGACCAAATATTCCAAGACTTATTTACAAGGCAGTTATATTGCAAGGTTGAAAAATGCTGCCTCATGGTCAAAATGATTGATAGCTGTGTACATTCCAGAATGATTATTTTACTGACACATGATGGGTACCACTTTGATGTTTTTTTAGTAATTGATAGATGTTGTCAAGACAATCTTGAACAAATCACCACATTGCTAAATCTCTATAAGTGTCAAAAACTCACGATCTACGACTTGACTGGCAATATTAGCTCAAAATGAAGAAACCAGATGACCTTGATGTTGGCCTTTAAGCAAAAAAGTACCATATTATTGTTAAGTCTAACCCATTTTATCCCCTAACGTACCATTAAGTTATTCTTTGTTACGACATGCAACTAAAAAGGTATATTTTTCACATCACAGACGAACAATGCTTTGAGAAAATTATAGCTACAAAAATAAATGCAAGCAGAATTAATAGTGAAGAGGCCAGATTGCAGGTGAGGGGCCAGTTGCGATGGAACAATTTAGTCTACTTTCCTTGTCCTGGCTGAGGCAAATCATGGTCAAGAATGTTGTATCAGCAATTGGAAATGAAACAACAAATACTTATCTGGTCTTGGCCTTCTAACAGCTTTGCTCAACCCTAAAAATTAACCTATTTCCAAAGAATGGAATTTCTATAATTAATTATTTATTTAATAACCCTAACGTTATTTATAATCACTAATGTGTCATGTATTCGGGGTTACCAACGATGGAGCTCAAATCAGCTCAAATTAGACAAAATCCTTAAATGGCCTAGTATTTGATCAGAGATGGTAATTTCACTTTGACAAATTATTCCGCCGGACCAAGAAACTGTTTTTAAGTCCTTATAGGCGACTGATATGAATTTTTCGAACGATTATTTATGCAATATTCTGTGCTACCAGAAATAACCCTCGAGAAAATAATAAATTCACGAATATTTTTACGTTAACTACCTGCATAAATACAAAAATAATGGCATATGGTTCTGGGGAAGGAGAATGGGAGAATATTCCACCTGGGAAAACTAATGATGGACGAGGGACTGCCGGACAAAAATCCCAAAATTATACTTCTCGACGGTGCCACGTATATTTTGAAGAATTTCTTGGGAAGCCTTGAATAGTAAGGTCGCACATAGAACGAGAACTTCCTAGATGCGTGGATTTTCTGCATTTAAAGGAAAATCTAAGTATTGCTATTTTTTATTTGATTCCATGGGAACGATATTACGTGCATTCATTTATTTAACATGAAAATTAGGTGGAATTTAACTTAATTTATTTAAATCTTTCCTCCATTCTGAGTACAGACAATTATTTGAAGTACACTTCAATTCTTAATATTCCACTTTTTTTCTCTTTAAGCATGATTATAATCTTTAATTTCTGGTAGGGGCCTTTATAATATTCTATTATAACATTCGATGTCATGTTACATTTAGCTTTTTAACCCTTTTTAAACAGAACTAGAAACCCTTCTTAAACAGAAACTATTGAATAGATATACTTTAAAAATTATGCATAAATGATCATGAGTAACTTTTCCCTGCTGTGATACCTTCGTAGTTGATTGTGAGTTCATATGCATCATTAGTCGTGCCATTGCATTGTATGTCGCTGTATAATTTACGTTATGGGTCATATGTTTCCCTTTAGTTTTGATTCTGAGTATGTATATCTTCTATTAGAATAATGCTGGATAAATACTATTCCAAAGACCTTTCAGATTTATTTTTTTTAATATAGGAGCTGGATTATTTAATAAAATGGAAAAATTGGCTTCCAGCTCTCTATCTAAGATCTTAAACAACAGTGCATAATAATTTTCTCCCACACTAAGCCGTAAAAAGAATAATAATATAAAGACATTATCATTCTTAGGTGACTAGTCTTGGCTACCAAAAATATGTAGGTACATGCTTTTTGTTGCATTTAACGGACCAAGATAAATGTTAATTATTAAATTAAATCACCAATATAATAACTCTACCAAAAAAATACCAATTTTGTTCTATGATTTGGTAATTTACAATTTGAATCACAATTTTTAATACTATTATCTGGAACAACAGTGTGAGGAGATGGAATAAGTGTAGAGAATGACATCTAATGACCTGTTAAATACAATAATTATAAATCAAAAGAGAATACTGAAATTAGTTGACGTAGAAGTATACAAAAATTGCGAGTGTACTTACATAAAATAAAATGGAAAAACTTAAGATATACAGTTTTAACTGCTGATTGATAAAAAAATAATTTTTTCAACACTAGTATCAAATTTTTCACCCCAATACGCATTGTATGCAGACAAAAAATTCTTCAATGTTGAAAACTTATGATTATTTAAATTTATATGGCCAAAGGTTTTCAAAATATACTGTGCTAAATACTTTAAATTGTACTAGGCATCTTCATGAACTTTAGGAATGACAGAAATATAATTTTAAGTATTGGATATTTTAGGTATTAAAGTAAGGTAATTTTAAGTATTGTATTATTAATTAAATAAGTTAATTCAAATCTTATTTCTAGTAAAAATATATTATTCTTTCCCATGGTATATTTTTACTTCATGTGTGTAATATAGTAATTTATAAATATCATAAAATATTTAAGAATGTTGAACGGTTTTTGTCACATTCTGCTTTAAATTGCAAAAAGGGAACCTTTTAGCAATCTGTGTGGCTTATTAAGACCTCATATGTATATGCAAATAAGGGCATTAAAATTTTTAAAAATCTCAAATGTTTTATTCAATTTCAGACCCAAGGAGCCAGAGAAGCGTGTGTTCAACTTGACCTCAAGTTCCGAGCATAAAGTTTCGTGGGAGGAGATATTGGAAATTGGGAGAGCGGTTTCTAAGAAGATACCCTTAAATGGAATTGTTTGGTATCCAGGAGGAAGCATGAAGCGATCCAAAATATTACATCTCATATGCGTATTTCTTTTTCATACGATACCAGCCTACTTCCTCGACGCCATCATTTTCCTCTCCGGAAACAAACCAGTGTAAGTAGCGCGAATCTCTGCATGGGAATATCTTAGAAGTTTCTCTTAAATATACGTTGATTATAATATTTGTTGCATAAATCTTATACCAAAGATTTTTTCCCTCTACACACTGACCCACCGAACGTAAACGTTTCTAGTTTGTGACTGAAATGATAAACTAATTAGTATCTGATAGTGATGTGCGAATCATGCTTTTCCACTTCGAATCGAATTCGAATCGACGTGGCAAATTATTCAAGCTTCGAATCGAATTGACTTCGTATGCTTTTCGAATTTAAATTCAAATTTGTTTCATCAACATGCTGGTATTAAATGCGGCTATTTCTTTATTTTTTGTCACATTTACTTTAATATTTCTTACATAAAAATACAATATATCATGCCCCTAAGAAAAGGCAGTAGAGTATACATATAGTTATTAGCTTTTAACTTATATTTATTAATTTTCAAACAAAGTTTTATCCGGGAACAATGAAAGTCAACATGAAAATTCTCCTGAAAATAATAAAAATTAAATCTCCTGTTATAATAAAAAATAATTTCACAGAGATAATTTAAAAAATTCTCCTGGGATACTAAAAAATAAAATGCTTTTGATACAATAGAAGCCGCACAGTCTTCCTAAATTATCATGTAAAAATACAAGCTGCTCTACATGAGAGGGGCTTAAATTTCCACGTCTATCTGTGACAACATTTTCTGCTACAGAAAAGACCCTCTCACTAGAAGTCTTTGACCCTGGAATTCTTAGATATTTTATGGCCATAATGCACAACATTTTGTAATATCTACCTCTAATTTTTCACCATGAAAAAGGAATGGTTGATTTTTGTGTCAGATCTTCCTTTAAATACATTTCTAGTTCATCCAAAGTTTCCTTCGAGTTTCCAGTGCTTTTACCATAACATTTTTTCCAAATACCAATTCTATCACCTGGAAAATAAACACAAGAGATGAGTATCATTAATGTTCCTAACATTCACAGAGAAAGGCATAATACTTCAAACTCTTGTTAGTAAACCTACCGGGTGTAGCTTTACTGCAAATGTCTGTCGGAGATTCTGTGACACACCTATTTGACTGGAGCTTTATTATAATACTATCAATTTCTGCATTCATCATACCTTTAACAACCTGCTGCTCTTTTGATGTTAAACATACAATTTTATATCTTGGATCTTAGTACATTGATTTCAGGTGAATTAATGATTCCCTAAATTTGCTGAAGCGTTTCTTTAGTGATACTGCCAGATACTTAGAAAACGTTACTCCTTCTCCGTCATATTCATTAAAAATTATAATGAGGCCATCAATAGCTGGCACATACTGACTATAGTGACACATATTTGTCACCTGAAATTACCATAAAACATTATTGCAAGGAAGCCTTAAGTACATAGAAAAATACCAACAGATCAAGGATTTCTCACCTGAAAATAGTTTCACAAGTTCATCAACAGGCTCCAGGACTTTTACTAAGCCTTCAATATGCTTCCATTAACATAAACTCAACGAGTCCATTTTCCCAAATTTAGATAACTCATCATTCTAAACTGATTTTTTCAAGAGCAAACTTTTCAACATAAGAAATTCAGAGTTCCATCTGGTCTCACACATCATTTTTAAACGTGTATTACTTAGATTTTTTTGATGTAATAACTTCATAAGTCTGCCAATGAATATTATAAGCATTAGAACTTCATTAGTTCACTGTATTTGTAATGTTGTAGTAATTGAAACTGCTAACTGACCTCTCATTGGCAGATGAACTATGATGGTAATGTGACACTATCTTACGACATTTAAACAAAATACTTTCCAGATTATACATTTTCTTGGCATCTCCAATGGAAAGTTGTAAAGTGTGGTTGAAACGTGAAACATGCTGCCATCAAAAGGCATTCATGGCAATGGTAGCACTTATAGTAGGCTCATTATCTGTCACTATGAAAACTGGACTTGAATAAAGGTTCCATTCATTGATAAGGGATTCAATCTTCTATAAGATATGCTCAGCAGAGTCAGAACCCACATCATAACATCACCCATAGTTTTCATTCCAAGGAAAATAACAATTGGAATAATAGGAAGCATTTAGATAACATCGTTAAAAATGTTTGTTTAAAAACATTGTTTGGCAACTCACTTAAACTTTTAGTTGAGTTAAAAGACTATCAGAGGTTAGTCACCTAAATTTTCGTAAGATAGGTATGTAACCCAATTTCTCATAATTTTTTAAAATGAAAGCATTAAAACACTCAGCAATTTTGTATAAATGCATACATACCTTGAAAGTGTGAGATGTTCAATGTGAATTCCTTCATTGAAAAATTACTATCGATGTAATGGAGGGTGAGAGCCAGGTAGCTATGGTTGACCTTAGATGTCCAAAGATCGCTTTTAAATGAAAAGAACTCTACTTTTGCACCAATTAAATCATCTTCCAGCTTCTTCTTCGCATCTTCCTTCACTTTACTGTAAAACTTTGGTATTACATTTCTACTGAAGGTTGTTCTATCCGGAATTGAGTACTTGAGTTCATGATATTCCAGTAAGGCACGAAATCCTTTGTATTTAACAATAGAAAACGGTTGATAATTCATTGCCATAGCATTTGATAACAAATCTGTTATCTTGATTTGCCTAGGGTTGTTTATAGGATATTAAATAAACCCAGAGCTTTCCATGGCTTTACATTCTAAAAATGATGCATTGGTACTTTGACTTTTTAAACGCCTCTGTCTTAGTTTTTCTAAGGCTTCAAGTTTCTTATAAATGGAGGAATGTTTCCTAAGGTGGCTCCTAAGGGAGCTGGTTGTACCAGTTGGGATTGCAGATGTCCTAAGGCAAATTTTACATGATGCTTTATCCGCTCGCTTCTCATAAAATTCCCAAACTGGAGTTCGCATTTTCGTCATCTCCTTCTTATCGTCGTCATCCACTGGAAGAGAATTGCAAATTTATTAAGTAAAGCAGTTTTTCATAAAAGATGCAACTTCGTAATTATAGTTCTATTGGAAAATTAGTTTTGGCTAGAAGCGTAGAATGTGCCATACAAATTTCATTATGACATAAGAACAGATCAATGGCATATTACGGGTTAGTGTCTACTATAATTTTGCACTTACAGGAAATCATAACTTCGTATCTAGATAATGGTTATCTTCTAAGTACGCCAACAGCAGTAAGTATCCCTCGTTCACACTCCTTACTTACGTAACAACCATTGACTTTTGTTGGCGGCGGTTGGCGGGAATCGGGAGTAGATGAAGTACGATAATAATACAAGGCAATCCAAACTGAGAAGAGCGCAATGTTATTTCATTCTAGTATCCTTGGTTGTTTCGATAAATAAGCAAAGATGAGTTTCATTTAATTTTAAATTCCAATTAAAAGATTCAAAACGTAACAGGGATGTGGAATATTTATTTCGTTCCCTTGCTCTTCACTTGATCATTACGATTCCGGGCAGTACGGTAGCACTGACTTAGAGCAGTGTCGTCTGCATGAACATACATGTTTATGGTCGTCTGAATGCATGTAATACTACAGCCATTAACATACATATAATATCATGACTAAACCCACAATGTGGGCAATACCCACAATGCATTGTCATAATGCATACATAATTATACGATCAAACTCTCACCTTAATTTTTGTATGCTTTGACGATTACTCTGAGTAATTTATGCACGAGGTCAAATTCATTGGTTGGAAGTTTTTTTATGATTTTTTTATCTGTCAATTAAACATAGTACTTAAATCTGTAAAATTTTATATTTTTAATATTCTGATTTTCATTTATAACGAAATTTTTACGGTCTTAAGCATCCCGCCATCTCAAATTCAAAGTCTCATCCACCAGCTCTGCTCTCTCCTATACTCCATTAGCAACTATCATGCCAAGTATTTATTCAATCGTCTTCCTATCCACCGATGGAACCTTCTCCACACCAACACTTAAGACGCCGGCAATACATCCCCATCTTCTTACCTCAGGGTCCACGTTTCGCTTGCATATTGAGACGCATTTATCAAAATCTTAACCTATATTGTCTAAGCTGCCAATAAATAAAATGAGTGAATGATGAAAATAAAAGCAAATAAAATGATCCAAATTCCTCCTTTGACCCCATATCTGAAAATGGTAATCTTCCTTGGTCTTCTTACATGGAGCTTTTTTGTTCTGACATTCGTCTGCATCCGTCATGAAGCCCACATTGCATTTATCATTATGTCTGTTGAGGATCTTTATCTCCGGAATTTTCCCATTCCAATCAACACACTTGGCAAATAAACATCAAAATAATAATTAATTTCTTCAACTGTGGCTTCAAGAAATATTATGGTTGCATATTAATTGCAAATTAACTCTGTAAAATTTAACTGAATTCACTAAAATTATAACCTCTTCTCTGACCTTACTGTCCCTAAACCCCTTCATTGTTTTCTATATGGACTCGCCTTTAAGAAGACCTAGCACCTGGCTTTAAATCAAAGGTGCATGCACTGGCATATAATAATAATTCTTATGACCAATTCAAAGCCTTGATAATTGAATAAAAGCAAATAATGCTTAAATATCCTTCAAACGTACTTCATTTTTCAGCGATTTATTGCATTTAGTTGCCTTCTAATTTTATCTTCTATGGAACTTGCTAGTTTCCAAGCGTTATAATGCAGTCAATTTTAAACTCATTAGTGGATGAATTTTTTTCACCCCTTACCCTTTCTGCCCAAGGAGGTTGATGACTTACATTTTATTTCTCTACCACATATCACACAAAATAATAATGAGGTACTTATGGTCCTCTCCGAGTTCTTTGGCTCTTTGGAATCTACTTTGACACATTTGATCTCTTACTCAATGAATTTCCCAACTTGTACATTCCAAAAATGTCTGTTATATAATTGAATAGAATACGTAATGAAACTAAATGCATTACATTTGTTATTCATTTTCATTCAAGTATTCTACCAGCTGATTGATAGGTTCTTGGACAGTCCCCATTCTGCATCCCAACCTCCTAGACATTATCTCACTTCCCCTCCTAAGGATGCCCCGCTAATAGATCCCTCTTCAATTCTTCATATCTTCTGCCTCCTCTTATTTCGTCCAGAATTCCTATCCTCTTCCTTCCTCTTCCACGCTTCCCCAGTGTTCTGCCCTCTATCACTCTCTTCAATATGCCCTCTTCTCTCAAAACCTCCTCCATCCATCTCTTCTACCTTCTCCGAACCTCTGCCACAAGCTTCCTCTCGTCTCCGACCATATCCAATACCTCCTCGTTCGTCTTTCTCGTCATCCAGCTAACCTACTCCATCCTTCTCCAAACCCACATCTCGAACGCCTCAAGTCTACGCACATCCTTCCTTCGCAATGACCAAGTTTCCGACCCATATAGCGCCACGCTCCATGTTGAAGTTTTCACCAGCCTCTTGTTTACGTCTCTTCTCAGACCCCCCTCATCAATTCCCTTCTCTTCGAAAATGCTTCTTTAGCTAACGCAATTCTGCATCTGATGTCCTTACCACTAAACCCATTCTCCTCCAAAATTCTACCCTGATAAGTAAACTGCTCGATCTGCTCTTATCTTCTGGTCTCCCACCCTTGTATTCAGCCCCACCTTCTTACTTCTAGAAAATCTTATTACTTTCGTTTTCTTGTGATTGATCTTCATCCCATACTTTTCGCACTGCACCTCCAATGCATTCACCATTGACTGTAACCCCTTGGCAGACTGAATAACCAATGCTTGACCATCTGCAAATCTCACTGATTTTATCAGCTCCCCTCCTACCTTTATTCCCACCTCCTCCTCCCCCCATGCCTCCCTTACCATTTCTTTTGAATACACGCTAAAAAGTAACGGCGATAGTGGGCACCCCTGCTGCACTCCCCGTGCTATCGAGGCCCATCCCGATTCTCCATTGGCTACCCTTACCTGCGCCGTTTGGTTCATATACAAATTCCGAATCAGACGCCTGTCCCTCCAATCGACCCCTAATTTCCTCAACACTCCCATTAATTTCGTCCATTCCACCCGATCAAACGCCTTCTCGAAATCTACGAAGCATGCAAAAACATCATACCCATACTCCAGGTTTCTTTCTACTAGCGCCCTCATCACCGCTATAGCGTCTCGCGTTCCCGTCCCTCTCCTAAACCCGAACTGGTCGTCACCCAGGTATTCATTTGCCTTCTTCTCTAGCCTTCTGTTTAGAATTCTCAGAACTACTTTGGCCGCGTGGGATATTAAGCTTATTGTTCTCGTCTTCGCACGTTTTGCCTTACTCTTCTTTGGTATAGGAATTAGTACAGTCTTCGCGAAGTCTTCCGGCCACACTCCATCCTCATAAATCCTACGAATAAGCGCAAAAAGTTTTCCTCTTCCGTTCTTCCCCATGCTCATTAAAAAATCTGCAGGTATGCCATTTATTCCCACCGTCTTATCCCTTTTCATGTCTCGTAGAGCTCTTTCGATGTCGCTATCTAGGATACCTGTTCCGATGCCATCTCCGTGGATATCGTCTTCCCTTTCTATATCTAACCTATTGGGCCTTATTTCTTTCCGTTCTACTATCACCTTTCCCGTCTTTTCTGTCATCGTTGTAATTTCCCTTCCCTTATTACCACCCGTCAGTTACTTTACTTTCCTATATAATGCATCTGATCTTCCCTCTATTTGGTATTTCTCTAACGAGTCGATCTGTTCTCTCCACCACGCCTCTCTTGCTTTCTTTGTTTCTCTTTTAAGTCTATTATTTAATTCTCGGTATTTTCTCTTACCTAGCTCTGAGTTTACGCTCTTCCATTTCCTTCTCTCCTCCATATCCCTTATCATCTCCTTTGTGATTCACGGTTTTCTAATTTTAGTTGCACTCACTATGCCTACCGTTGCTTTCGCCGCTTCTACAATTCCATTTTTCAAACTTCCCCATTCATCTTCCACTGATCTAACTCCATGATCCTCACCCATTATCTCATCCACCTTCTCTCGATACTTCTTCTTCATTGCCCCAGTTAATGCCTCCGTATTCCACTTTCGTACCCTCCTTCCCATTCTTATCTTTTTCAGTTTTACCCGATATCTCACGACTGATAAGTTGTGGTCTGTGTCTGTATCAGCTCCTGGATAAGTATGCAAGTTTTTAAGACTATTCCTGCATCTGTGACGAACCATTATATAATCTATCTGGAACCTATCTGTCTCTCCCGGCTTCTTCCAAGTGTACTTACGTCGAGGATGATGTCTGAACCATGTATTTGTAATTACTAGGTTATTTCTACAGCAAGGTCGTTTCTCCTTCCTAGCCCGTACTCGCCCACATCCCGCCCATCTCTTCCTTCACCCACCACCGCGTTCCAATCCTCCATTACTACCAAGTGCTTACTCCCAGGTATCCTACCAATTATTTCCTTTAGCTGATCGTATACCCCATCTACCTCCTCCTCATTATGATTAGAGGTAGTTCTCTGGAACTTAAGGCTCTGCCTTAAGTTCCACGACTATTATCCTATCACTCATCTGTTCTGCATTCACTACTTTTCTACCTAGTTTCCTATTCATTACGAATGCAACCCCGCGCTGACTTTCATTCCCTCCACTATAAAATACTCTATAGTCATCGCTCTAGTAGTCCCCATCACCCTTCCATCTTACTTCACCCAGACCCATGATGTCTACACCCACCCTCTCCATTTCTTGCTCTATATTCTCTAGCTTCCCCGCCCTCAGCATAGTCCTAACATTCCACGTGCCTATTCCGATTGTTTCGTTCCTCTTCTTTATCTTCTTTTCCTCTGCTGCTACTACGTCTGTGCAAGGAAAGTTTTTTTAATTAAGCTTATTCTAAAATTACCCTTATTTTTTTATAGTTTTATGCATAATGTGTAGTATATACACAAATTCTGAAAAAACGCTTATATATTTACGTATATATCTTTACGCTTTATCCCTAAAAACATTTGACCAATAGCCATTTATGCCTGTTTATTGCAGTAAACACTATAAGTTACTTAGATGTAGCAACAGAGGTGCGAAGGCTCTCCTGGAGACCTGAGAGTTCTTCTTGGTCAAAGAGAGGTCAAAGTTTTCCTTGTGGAAAATTGCCAGTCTTTTTCTTTCACCTGAGAGTTCCTTCTAGACTCGAGCAATGTTTTATCTTCTAAACATCTTTTCATATTTTATTCTTTCTGACATTCTTTACTTGCAAATGTATATCTTGATAGAGAATGTTTAAATATGTGGTTAAATGCAGGTATAGCAATGCTAAATTTCCATTTTTTTTAACGCAATGTTTTAGCAACAAAAATATGGTAAGTGAAAAGTCGATGGTGTCCAAATATTTAGTAGAGTTCTCTAATCAACAGAAATTTCGATCGCTATAGCTTTCATAAAGTCGATCGGTGTACTTGGTACTAATCCTTTTATCATATATTAATCACTATGGCTTCGGAAACTATATAAGTCTGGTAAGTGAAAATTTAATGTTGTACAAATATTAAGTCTAGTTCTCCCATTAAAAAAGTTTCTACTAAGAAAACTGTCAAAATTTTGATCATACAGGACTAAAAGCTACTTTAAATTATTTTTATTCATTATGCATAGTTCTCACCCTAAGTTTGCAAAAACATCTTATGTCTACCTATCTAATGTTCACTTTTTTTGTCATATTTTCACCGTTCAGGCTTCGGCGCGTCCAGGCACGAATCAGCAAAGGCTTCGAAGTTTTCGAGTATTACGCCAACAGGCAGTGGGAGTTCAACAACGACGGCGTCTTTGACCTCCGGGCACTTCAGAACGAAAGGGAGCACGAGGAACTCCTGATCGACGGGAAGAACGTAGACTTGTACGACTACTTCGAGAAGTGCACGCTGGCGGCGCGGCTGTACCTGCTCGGGGAGACCCTGGACACTCTCCCGGCCGCACGAAGGCACCTCAAAGTGTGAGTCCGCCTCGAATGGCTAACCACGCAACCTTCCCTGGCCGAATGGTCAACGATCTCTCCTTAACTAGGCTCACTTACGGACCCAGTGATCGCCCAAGCGAGTCGGATAAGTTCACGAGGTCCTCAGCCCTCCGCGACAGTGCCTGGCAGACCGCAGTCTGCTCGTTACGGATGGTTTGCCGTTTGCGTCAACTTCGAACGTCAATGAGATTCACGTACCGTGATTTCAGAAAACGATTGACAATAAATGTGAGGTTCCATCGGCAATCGTTGTCCATCTTTGGTTGTTACATCATGATCAGCAGCAATCATCAATCAATCCGATGCTTGCTGCAGCCTTTCAATCCTCTCCTATTAGCTAACAGTGTCATTCCTGTGTGTCTTAATTTTGACGCCCCTCATTTTTTGCCCGATGTATTCCATCCTTGGTCTTCCTCGGTATAGTTGTAGTGAATCTTGGTGGCAGTCGCCTGCGTGAGATGTGACGTTAAGGACACAGAGTAGGGATTATCTTTACTCTGTGTTAAGGAGTGGAAGGCTCGCGTTGAAGGGGTCGGCAAAGGAGCCTAGAGTAGAGGGCAGCACATTGTGGGTAACGCTGGTAACATAACTGTATTTAACTTAAGAGGGCGGGAATTGTGCTTACGATCAAAAAAAAACATGATCAAAAGATGCCAATGTTTTGCGTTCGTAAACAGGATTAAGGTGGTTCTACCGACCCGGGAAAACGCCTAATAATTCATAAAAAACATGGTAAGAATGTAAACTTTTAGGTAGGCTGGTGGATGTAATGTTGGTCCTTGTCATCGTGCTAATTGTAAGTAAGCTATTCATTGTAAAATGATAAATGGCATGCAATACTAAGAAAATTCCACGAAGTCACGCCCGAGAAAGGAGAATATAGGTAAGCGAATTTATTTAATTTCCTCAAAACAGGACTATCTGTTTTACAGAAACAACTGTATCTGAACTTGTTTTTGACTGAATATTCCTACCGAAATATTATTTCTCTTGCGACTACAAACGGTGAAATATTCGCTTATTCTCAATCCGGCGAGGGCGTAAAATTGTTAATAATCTAATGTAGTGTATTATTCCTCTCTTAAAAGTCCAATATTGGTTTGGATTAGGTGTATTAGCCATCGAGATGAATGGATGATAGTTGTACCCTAATCATGCGAATCTACTTAATAATACTATGAAAACAATCTTCAATCGGATAACGTTGATGCAAATACTCCATTATAGCCAGAGGAAATTGTAATACCTAAATGCATTACATTTTGAGCATAGGGGAAAATATGCGCTTTTGTCCCACTGTCTCAAACATTTTTCTACGTAAATCTACGAAATTATGAAAGTTACACCACATTAAAGAGGAATAATTGCGCATTCAGGAAATGTATTAATCTTACCTGAAACCTGTATTTCCGGAAATATAACCGTTCAAAAAACTAATTTAGTGACTTTTTCACAAGGTTTCTCATCCCACGAGTTTTAATTCATGATCCATTTCTCAAGTACGGCACATCCAGAGATGGATGCACGACCTTCTGATAGACATTCTAATTGAGAAAACTCAAGATCATAATCGATCTTACTCGGCGTTTCTCGAGTCGCCGATTAATTGAATCCGATTATTTATTCGAATCCAACTACCCAAACGGACCCGCGACTTCGCAGCGTTATCTCGCAAGTCACTTGTGTAAACACCGGGGAAGGCCCACTTCCATATGGCCCTATAATACCTATATATATTTTTTTAATGGGTAGATTCAGTCACCAGGTGGATGGTGGATGGAAAATGGCGGAACGATGACGGCATAAGTTAGAGATAGCATAACGTGCAAAGCTGCAAAGAACCATAACTCGTTCTCGACAACCAACGAGCTCAACAACCACATTTAATGTAAAGACGTCCACCGACCGACTTCCAGGCAAAAGTATTAACTGGGACGTTTCAAAGTGATTCTCGCTTCAGGAAGGACTAATGTTGAAGTCTCCGTTGACCATTTATCTCTGACAACTTGGGTAACCTCAAATTTCAATTACAACACGCAAGTTACGAGCATTTAACGTCAGCGAGACAAAATTATTTTCTATCCCCCTCATTCAATTACTGGAAAACTCAAAACACGCAGTAAAAATTATATGCAATAAAAGTGACAGCCACTATGATTAAAAATACCTCGGATTGTCCTTCAGAAAAGGAAAGAAGGTTAAGTTAGCACCTGAGCGGCAACTCCGGTAGTTAGGCACCACTTAGTAACACCAATCGCTATCATTCAAGGACGCATCTTCATTTAAATCCATACAAATCCACAGAAGACGATGCTACAGGAAACACAGGATTCGTAAAACCCACGTGAGTGGCAACCATGTTCCTGCGTCTTAGGAAATTAAAGTAACATATCGTCTTTTGATAGGCTATCAGCACCTACGTCACACCATGTGACCTGATGTGGCGCGTCTTGAGGACAACTCAAACACACACACACTTGCGGCGCTAGCTATTTGGCCAGTCTTGCCCCCTTTGGACATAAGAAAAAAAATCTGAGTGAACCTTCCTTATATATTCGCTGGAAGCAAGGCATATTTGTTGTCACTTGGCAACGTTAGAGACGACTATGAAAATGGCAAAAATGCGCTTTCTCTCGGTATTGTGCGCATACAATGGTGCGCGCGACGGTTGGTGCGTTTGTTGTGTCACCGGAGCATAAGACCCACTGGTAGCATTCATAAACTACTTCAAGGTCGGTCAGAGTACTCCTGGTGTTGAACTCAGCAAAAAATATATACAAACTCGGTCTATGCTTGTCTTTCGAAAGCAAAATCAGCGACATGTCACCGAATGCCTCTTCGAAAAATGACAGGCAACCCCTAAGCTCAAGTTCATTAATAAACTAAAGCAGTCTCCGTAAAAATTAATTAAGTGACAGTTTCATCGTCCTCAAGGCGTTGTTAGTAGAATAACTCCAACGAAGATTTCGTCTATTTATGGAACAAGATAAGATGTCCAGGCGATTGGATTGGAGAGGTGGCTGGAGTTCTGGCTTCCAATCCAGAGGATCCTGTTGCGAATTCCGGAAGAATTTTCAGCAGAATCCCATTCTCTTCCTTTACTGATTAATCATGAAACCACCGTGAAAGATGTCGGTACGTCATAACTATAGAAAGAGAGAGAGAGAGAGGATTACATTATATCCAGTCGCTCAATTATTGCGAGCTTGATTGCATTGCTCCTTGAAATTCAGTGACCTCGGTAAAAGGGTCAACTTTCAGTGAATCCTATTCAAGTCCACCTAAACCTCTTTTCATGGTAAACATATTAGAACCTATAATATTGCAGAGAATATGATGCTTTTCCAAGAAGAATACCCTTTGGAAAAACAGGCTTGCACTTCCTTCATGACTGAGGGGCTTCAAAGCAATAGAGGCTCTTTGACATGCCATTGTGTTGGAATAATTAACCCACTCATTGGCAAACAAACTATTTTCAACCGGATATCCAGCTTTAACGGCAGGATTTTTGGGATATCGGTTGAATAATGATTAATAATTTGAAAGATGTTTCTCTTAAGTGCTGACAGAACCAATATGCCTCTAACATTACTAACTATATCACTTAATCATACGTAACTGTAAGTTACCATAATGAGCAAGAGCAAAAAAACCAGAATATACAGAAAAATGGGAATTTTTTCCCCAAGTGTGGCAAACAATTTATTGTCTCATAATTAATGCCTGAAAGAATTCATAAAAACACAATTTATATTTTATAAGCTTCTAACTCAATATACTTCAAAGGTAAACACCAAAATCTATTAAGTCAAATTAAGCATTAAAACTTAAACTAACCTCAAAAATTACTAATATAACCGACAAAAAGTCCAATTAAACCCAGCTACTGCCAGGATTATTCAGTGAATTCCAATTTTTCAGTTTTTGAAACCCAGGTGATTTCAACTCTAATATTTTCCCAGTGACAGCAATTGACTTTTTAAACAGCTTTCCGAAAGAGTCTAATTTTCTAATGATCCATCAATTGTGCCGATGAGAGAAAGAATATTGTAAGAAAAGAAGTTATTGATGGAAAATAAAACTTAAGATAAAATGCAGAAGAATTCTACCCCTTGTGTTTCTTTCTGGCGCAAAAATACAGAAACTAGACAAAAAGCATAACACAGGTATAGGAATGATTCTGCTCCCCCAACTAAAATATATTCAAAACTTAAAGGCACCACTTTCGTTCCCAATGCCTCCATTTTTAGGCCCTCTCATGACTTTCAGTTGGCAAATATCTAGACTAGTTAGTCTTCCACAAGGATAAGTAAGGAGTAGCTGTCTTTACGATGAAAAGTGGACCCAAAATATTTGTAAATACTTCATTTAATCTCAAAAATGAATCCTATGTTTAAGGAGTAAAAGGAAGCTATTATAAAATTAATTTCTCTTTCAGAATGTACTGGGTGGATAGGATAACCAAGACCGTGTTGATGGGACTTTTGGTCTGGTTCTTCTTCTCTGTGGCTCCACCTCCGTTCAGCACCATCCGGGAGGCAATTGAAAAATTGAGCGTAATGCTCTTCTCAACATTCAGCAGCACCGCGATACCTCTATCGGACGCCGGCCAAGACTCCGCGTCGACCCCGCTTTAGATCATCATGCCTGAACCATATTCATGATGTAGAACTGGTACCATGTACAATTAAACCTTCATAACATAATTTTTTCTCGGGAATTTCTCAAGGAAATACCTCAAAAAACTCGAATAATTGTTCCATACGTTCCTAAAATTTCGATCCAATGAAAGGTTATTCAGAATGACTCATCTCTTCCTCTTTTCGGAAGCATCTGCTTCTCACAAAGGTGACTCCTGTTGTTGAAGTAAAGCTGCACTTGCAGAACAAGTACAATCAAAGGCTTTCGTGCACGACCGCCTGAATAACCTTGCATGAACAGGTTTACATGCCATAACATTTGTGTAAGTTACCATTTATTTAAACACTGAGTCCCTCGAAAAGAACTTAATCTGATTTAGAAAAACAATTCAACAAAATTAAGCTGCAGGAATTTCATTACTTTTATACACTTGACACCCCCACATCACTCAGATTTCCACTGCAATCATTTAAAGATAAGCTAATTGCGCTGGATATTATTTTTGCATGTACTTTGCTATTATATATTATCTATATCACTGTGTCAATATGATATATGGTGGCAACTTTTTTAAGAGACTTTTTAAGTAAGTTAATTTTGTAAAATGAAATTTTTAAAGTCTAATAAAAATATTGTGCCCAAATTGTGACTTTTTTTACGCTTCATAAGAATGAAAGGTGACGTATCGGAAAAACAATTCTGGCATATTATAAACCATCTGGTATTTCTTTTGAACAAGTAGTTTTTTTTTCAGAAGGTATAAGAGAAGAACAATTTATTGCCTAAAAGCTTCTTGAACAGCGGAGAGAGGAACACAGTCAACGCGTATGTACACAAGCATACTTGGAGTTGATATCCATCTTTTTAGACTTTGAAATTCTTGCCCTAATAATCGTTTCAACGTTACACCGATACTAAAACTGAGAGCTAGTCTTGTTGAAGTAATCTTCGGACCACGTGCTAATATTAGTTTCTCATCATTTGTTGTTTTCTCTTTCCCCAATATTCTTCAATTTTTTCAAAACATCTCCTATTCCTTCCTTTGGACTATTTTGAGTCATTTTTATTCTCCCTTCTATTTGAAATTCTTCCATTAATAACGCTTTCTCTCTCAAAATCTCTCTTTCAGTTTCTTTTTCTTCCTACCCGTGGTTTCTTTCTAAATAATTCCTTCTTTAATCAAGCTAGATGTTGACTTCTTTTCCGAAAGATATTTTAATATCTGCTTTAGTAGCCTATTTTCATCCATCCGGTATAATTTCCCAAAATATCAACATTTTGTTACTCACATTGTATGTAATACATATTTCCTATGTTGTAAAAATTTCATCATTACTTATTAATCTCCAGACCTCGGTAGTTTTTAATTGGCCTAGTATTTCGTAAAAATTCTTCTTTTCAATATTTATTAACAGTGTTGCTTATAATTCTATGCTAGTCATTCTCTTGCCTATATGGAATATTACGGTAGTTTTACTGTATCCGTTATAGTGCCTTATTTTCACGCTTTTAATGCGAAGTATTTACTGCGTAAATTATTAGTGATACCATTTGCTTATTCCATACCGTCTAACCTATGGGCTTAGTTTCTCAAACATTTCGATTGCACAAATGACGTGGTACGCAGTCACGCGCACGGGTGCGGAGATATGCACCAAAGACGGTGAAATTCGTCATGAATAGCTCATTTTAATTGGCCGGGATTCAAACCCGGATCTCCCAATTGCCGGTCAGGTGTGTTAGTCACACTGTGAACTGGCTAACACACCTGACCGGAAATTTGGAGATCCGGGTTAGAATCCCAGTCAAGTCCAATTATTTTTTCATGGTGAATTTCACCGTCCTTGGTGTATGTCTATGATAAATTTGGACTCTTTATCTCATCGTTCTAATGATACCACATAATCAGTCACCTACCACAATACTTTTCGAGGTATGCCTTTGCCAAAAATTGAAGCAGTTTCTCGTGAGTATAAGGTGAGATAAATATTATTTTATAAGTTATAAACTTGTGGCGTCACAGATTGCGTCGGAATTGTAACTGTGTGTAGTTCATACGTACAATACATTAATAATTATCCCTATTACGTTTTATAGGGATGAAAAAATACCTTCGATTGTGAAGGTGTTTACGCCGAAAGACGTGAAAAAAACGTGAAAATCTCAAATACGAATAGTTAATTAAATTTAAGCTGAAGTTAAGTTAATTCTTATAAAATTAACTTTTTACTTTTTGCGTACTTATTATGACTATACTTACATCATGATTGTTATGAAAGTTTCAGATTTAGAATTAAATTTTAAAATGGTGTATATTATGACTATAGAAATGCCTCGCTCAAACCAACTTATATTTTCGACCAACGCAACGGCCATTTTCCCGATGCGGCATTCAAACTCTGTCCTTAGGGGTTATTAGTCCGGCGTGTTACCTGGCGCTCCATGATTAGTAGGACTGATTTAATTGAACAAGAAATTGGTTTGGGCTCTGTTTGAGGGCCTGAACATATCTTATGGTTCTACCTAAAATATTTCTACAAAATATTAGAAAAATTAAAGCGAGTGATTTCGAAAACTGTTTCTCGCGTTATGATAGTCGCTCAAAAGCATAAATAAGCATTTATTATTTGCATAAAGCCCTCGGGATTTGAACTTTAGTCCATGATAATGAGGTTAAAAACCATGATTACCTAACCTCAATGGAAAATACCCATGTCTCGTGAGAAAAAGAGCGTACCTCCTGAGATCAAGATGACGATAGCAGTGCTTTTTTTTCCTCGGAAAGTACGACCCGAGTTTGTTCCAAGGAGAATTGCGGTGAATTCTGTAAGGGGATTGTCAGAGCGTTAAAGAGAATACGTGCATGGAAAATAAACCGTGAAACAGGCAAGTGGTTTCCTCGTTCACGACAACGTGCCTCATGACATCACTGAGTGATGCGTTACATGCTTCGTATCACGCATCGCTTATTACTGAATGATTTTTGCAAAATATTAACATTACGGAGTCTCTTGAATCACCTTATTCACTACATTGTACTCCATGCCAAATTCGGCTTCTCCTTAAACTCGCGATGGACGAGAAAAAAATAAGGATTTGACAACACCTGGCGCGATGTGGTGGAACAGCATTTTGGAGTTAAAGTAAAATGAAATCTCAGGTTTGTCAGATGTCAACAAAAAAAGTTTTATTGTCCAACGCGTTTCAACGTCTAAGCGTCATCATCAGATACAATGTATGACGAAAGAAGAGTTATTTGCAGTTTTCCACATATAAATGCATTATGCTACCGCTTGTGATGCGTGACGTAATTGTGAATGGCTTGACAATGATGTGAAAATTTAGTAATTTATAAATCATTTTTTGATATTTTTTTAATAATGAATTAGGTTCCACCACATCATTCCTGGGACAACATAACAGGTAAAATGTACAAAATACCTGATTTACAATATTCACCATTATTACACATAGTTCACCAGGTAGGTTTGATGTATATTATGTAAATTGTATCTGAGGTTGACTCATAGAGGTTGAACGCGTTGTGCAGTAAAATATCCGGTAAGTTTTCATTTTATATAAATTTTCAAAAAAGAAGTCATTTAATCGATGCAACAGAAGTGTAACTGAAGACATAGACAGAAAAGGCCTTTCTTTAAATACTCCTAATTTAGGAGGGATAGGATGAAAGAAAAATTTAGTACTAAATAAGAGGAAGAATAGGGTGGTTTCCTATTTTTTTTATTGCCTAGATCTGAAGTTTATAACCCCTGGAGTACGTGTTTGAAGCCGTTCGATTTTTAAATGAGGTGAAGTATTTTTCCTTATTAATTAAAAAGTGAAAAAATTCAACGGCGAAAAAACGCGACGGCAAACTATTGCATGCTGGTTAATCCTACGTGTGACGTCATAGGTACGTACGCAACTACCGCAATCTGCCGCTAGGTGGTTCGCCGCCGCTGCTTATCTGCAGACGACGTCCGCCGAGAAAGCTTTAATAATAATAATAAATTTATTGACGGGAAAAAAACTATTTACAAAAGTAAACTTGGTGTAAAATGGAAATGAGCTTTATTTATTAATTTAGCTACTCTAGTCGCATAGAGAAACCTCATTAAAATAATGAAACATTTATGGTTACGGTATGGAGAATGAAAATCGTATAGTATAATATATTCTCAAATTAATGGTGCTAGCTCCTATTTTTTAGGTAAAGTTAGTATGAAAAGCATGAAATAAACCATTTTTTTCGTATTCATTTCGAAATATTTCCCGCAAGCAAGCACGAAATCGTCACTTAATAACTATACGGAGAGCAGATGCTGCGCCGCAGCTATGATACGATTACACATTAATTTAATTCATCCACTTTGTCGAGGTGTTATTGCCAGAACATGAACTTAGCAAAAAAGGCTTACCGTCAATAGCATAATGGATGGCAAAATTTCGAAGCAAACTATGTGTGAGCAAATACTAAAACAACTAAAATGCGTTGATCACCCCTCACCGTGATCACAGACCATTGATGGGAACTCGTGATTCACTGCATCAGCTGATCAGCATCATATTCTCCAAGGAGTACCAGTAACATGCCTCCGAGAACATTGCTTTATAAAAATTGTTTTGTGCCGCAGTGTCACACAACAACATTTAGCGATAGCAAGAAAGCTTACGTCGCGGTTCCACTAATCGAGAACAGGAGAATTTTGTGGTTAAAAGCTGTCAGAAGAGAATAGTACCTTGCTTTACTCCTCTGATTTCACCTGCACTAAACCGAACATCTTCTCTAAAGAACTCCACCACCATGGCCACATCCACTTACGGTAGATTGTCCGTACAAAACCAGTTTGTAAAGCCATTGAACTTCTTCTCATGAAACCTTGTGGCTTTGTATATCAGCAAAAGGAACTGATAATGAAAGGTAACTAATGAAATATGCAAGGTATGAATGATAGGAATGGTAAATGAAAGGAATAGAAGATGAGATAAATGAAATGTTTGTCAAAACGAAAGTGATCAAAACGTAAACATCTAGGCCGGAACACCACAGAACGCGAAGTCACAGGTACGCAGTTTCGTTATTTATTTCACTGCGCATGCGAGTAGAACTCCTTCGCGGTAGCTCTGTACTAGCAGGTAGCGTAGGAGCCTAGAAAACTTCTTTTAATGGCATGCTCAACGGAGGAGACTTTCCGAAATTTGAGCATTTTAATCGAGGTATATTAATACATGTTCACCAGATTTTAGGGACTCTGAAATACTATAGTAAGTACAGTCGATGACAATTCCATATACCTCGCAATGTTGACTATCTACCTGTTACGTCATCATAAGAGCTGCCGCTGTTCCGCCATTTCCGAGCCTTTTCAAATGAACTTAAAATTAACATTCAATTTACTTGTAAACTAAGACTTTTTAATCCAAATAATTTGCGTGTAAAGAATACGTTTATGCTGGGGCACCGGTCGCAATAAATGAATTTTGTTTTCTTTGATGAAGGAAACTACCCTATTATTTGTGAAGGAACCATTGACAGCATATTATTTATTGTAATATTTATTTTATTTAGGTACTCACCATTTTTTAACTCTTCATTAGACTGTTTTCCATCTTCCTTGAGTTTGGAAATACTTGTATCAGTTTATAGTACGTCTACACTCAACAGATTTGCAGATAAACTTAAAATATGAACGAATACGTAATTGTCTGATTCGTAAAATGAAAAATTAAATCAGTTAAAAGTTTTCAGAAATTCCACTAGCCAACGAAATTAAAGTGCTTTCAAACTTTCTAATAAACACACGTATAGTTTAGCTTTTTTTAAACCAAAGGGAAATTGGAATTTGCACGCTAAAATGATTCATTCTTTGAGAAAAACATACAACCGTCTTACTCCTGAATTACCAGGGTCAAAGGTTGGCTGGTTCAAATTGTGTATTTTTATTTGTGAGCCCACTGTGCAAGAGGAAATTAAGTCATTTTAGAACTTCTTTGGATCGAAAATTTCAGCCATTTTTGCGTATTTTGACGGATCCAAAGAGATACTGGCACTGCGCGTGACATTCAGCGTCAGATGCGAGGCTTACCTATTGCGTACCGGGGCCTAAGTCTCATCGCAAGACCCCGGGCACAGCAGAGCACGGTACGCAAGAGGCGAGTGTATGGGTAGCCACTGCCGGTTTTCATAGAGGCTTTTTTCCATTTATCCTTAAATCTATATCTATAAAATTGAACTTCTGTTTGTTTAAACGCTATAGACTTCCAAACCCTTCGACGGATTCTAACAAAACAGGGAAGATATGTTCCTTAATATCTAGAAGGATTTATAGGGTATAAAATAAAGACTCAATGGACCCGGGGGCCCTTAAATGGGCCTTTTTTAAACAACTTTTACTTCCATTGGGTGGGTTTACACTGGCAAGTTACTTCCTCAATTTTCTTCTACAAGAGTTTGGGATAAATTTTACAGTGACGACAACTATTTCACAAGATAGTGCAGGGAAAGATTGGTTGCTGTTCATATAGGCAACAGTACGCTTCTGCAAATGACTTGCCGAAACAATTGAATGTTCGACAAGCGGACTTGCAGAACCAAGTGTAATTTACAATGAAAGACGCTTGCTGCAAGTAACTTGTGCTATAACTATCCCAGTGTAAACCTACCTTAAGAAAAGCATTGGATTCGGTGCAGAGGGTCCTATTTTTGTTCTTTGTTTTCAATTACTTGCACTCATGATTTTTGGTTGGGGATGAATAAATGGACAAAGTTTCCAAACCTTCCATTCAATTTTCATATTTACTTCGTTTTTCCTAAAAACAGTTTTGGCTGCTAAATCGTAAATATTTGCACAATTTAAATAGATTTTTTATTTACTTGGAATTTAATTGGGAATTTCAATATGCCCAAGATGATCAATATAACAGAATTACAGCGATATTTTAGTTGAGGTATATTTCACCCCAACCTCTCCATGTGTGGTTAGTGTCTGCTGTATTGTATATGCATTACACCCGTCGCATTGGGAAGATGCTTTTAATCCCAAGCGGGATTTTGAGTTTTTTCTTCTTTCTGTGGAATTTAACCGGATACCCTTTTCTAGGAGACGTGAAGCAGAAAAATACGTGTTGAAATTGTAAAATAAAGTAGACAGCACTACATCTGTTAATTTTAATTCTCAATAGAACCATGGTCACAGCCCTTGTTGTTTTAGCGTTTTTTTGGGAACTAGCAAAAACGTGATTTTCAACGAGAATCCAAAAAATAATTAGCTTAGGACGTGTGATTTCTTCATAAAGTCTCCCACATAAAAATTACACTTGTATTTAAGATCGGCCTCCGAATATTAGTTATTATGTCACTAGGACTACTGTATCCTGTGATTTAGGAACAATAAGTACAAAGATAGAGCAAAACTTGAGTGTGGCTCAAATTAAATAAAGCTAAATAATAGGTTCATTTAATTTTTGCTCAAATGAAAACACTTAAGCGCCCATTTTCAAATAATATGACTTGATCATTCCAATCAAGAATACACTAATGTATGAGGTGTCAACATTTAACATATATTTAGTTTTGCAGAGCCCTTATTGGTAATATTGTTTTTCCACGTGTGTTTCAAATCATATATCATTTATAACGACTAAGGTGTAATGAACATAACTAGCCTTTGTTTTTTTTTGCTTCAAGTGGACAATCAGGGTTTTATTTAATAGCAGAGTGAAGAGCTCACCTTACATAAAACCCAATTGGCTTCAAGTAAGTATACAAGTGAAGGGGATTTTCCTTTCCATGTGCCACCTGCATTTACCAACGATATTTTGCATGTTTTTGCTTTGCATTCGATATTTCGGTGGGTGCTTACAATAAAGCTTCATATGAATATTAACGTTGAATTTTCTGGTTTTTGGCCGAACGCTGTACAGACAAGTATCACCTGAGTAAAGGTAATACTCTAACGCTTTAATAGCTCTAAAGGAATGTGGGATTATCAATCGAATGATATTTCGATATTAATGTTGAAATCAAATCGGCATAGGATTTAATATAGAGTTACGGAGTTGCTTCGAAACATTAAGGTCTAATGACCAAATAACTAATCGTAGAAATTTGCATTTTGGTCTGTTTCCGCAAAATTCTCTCTGACGTCATTTCATCCTTCGATCAAAGGCCCGTGGTTCCATTCCCGGTGAAGACGGAAATTTTTTCAAAGTATTTTCTAAATCTTTATACTGCTTTTTTTCCGATAGAAGTGGACATCTTCACAAAAGTCTTTAGTCATCTCATATAATAGATCGGGAAGAAGGAGAAAAAAGCGATGGAGGAAATTACGTGACGGCTTTTATGGAAGGTTGCCCTTACATTCAACTTTCGGCCCCTATATCTCTGGCAATTTTTGGAATCTTTAAGAGATGATTTGCAAATGATCATTTGTCATGCCCGCCTGCACGATATAGTAATAAGCAAAAATCGTGATACGCGAAGATTGCAATGTGGTGCATATCTTGTTTATTTACGTGTCTAATTCAACCTATATAAATTTTAAAGTCTACAGCGTGTCATCTGCCCAGATTATTTTTCACTTGGCCAATGTTTTGGATGCTCAAGTTTTGTAGTTTTTATTCCAGACCGACGAATTGATACTAAGGAAAATTTATTTATGCGGTGTGATCACAAGTTTGTACTTCTTAAATAGCTGAATAGGTATTAAAACGAACAAAAAATACTACACTGAACTTAATAACTCAAATGCAAACATTTCAACGAAACAGTTTCTATTTATATTTTGATAATAGCCGTGCACATTGATGGCCTTTGAAATCATCACGACAGTCTATTGAGTGTAAAACTTGCCACTCTGACCGTTAATAAGTTGAATTATTACATGCATTTCTTCCTACAATCCTCGAGTAAAAAAGGTCGCCTCTCTTTACTATTTTGAGGAAAATTACAATCAAGTGAGCAATTGAGGCATCCTATGAGAATAATGAGAGAAAAAACTCCAAAGGTCACAAAGTAACGCATTTCACGCATGAATGGTTTGCTGCGAAAGAGGTTTTTGTTTTGCATTCACGCATGTTAGTCAGTAGTGACAAGCTCTGTAAGAATATGTCGTTGAATCTTAAGGCCATGTCGTCGAACTTGATGTAAAAATTCATAAATTTTGAGGTCTCGGGACAATATTTCACTCCGTGACTCGTACCGGTAGTGAAACATATTGACGATAGAAATGCGCTCATCACAAAAGACGAGAAAAAATCTGTAATCCTCATGAGTGCACGCCCGGGGTCAACAGCCGAATAGAAACATATGATCCTTCCGAGTAAATAATGATTTCATCACACTTGCACCAAATATTTTAATAAGACAATCACTAGTTCAGTACAAACACGGGGGAGATAATAATCTAAGAGTTACACTCGGAATTCAAGCCACAAAAATACGGAGATAATCATTCAATACCATCTGAAGCTAAAATCTGTACGAATTTCCACACGAGCAAGTAGTCAAGTGGGTTAAAAATATTTCAGCAAGAGCTAGCTGTAACTAAATATTTCATTTAGTCCTGGAAATTTTGGGGAGAATTATTTTCATGCAAACTAAGAAAAATGTTGAGAACTAGAACAGTCATGAGTAAGCTTCATGTCAAGGACTAACAACATGAGACTTTTTGGTTCATCTCCATTTACTGTGGTCACGGAGGGGAGCAGTGCATAGTAGATTAAGCGCAATGGTGTTTTCACATCTGCTACACACTGATACGCACTTTTCACGTTTCATTTTTGAAAGGAATAATTTAGCTTTTATGTGATTGTTGACGTTTTACCTAGAATTATTGGGTCTTTTAATAAACATTCTGAATGTAGCTTGGTTCATAGTGATATAAATAATCAGTCTTTGTCATCACTCCGTGCATTAAATTAATGTAGACCTTCACTGAAGACATGCAGTTTTTCTCTTCAATCAATCTTTGTTTCTTCAATTTTTTATGTCAATTTAGTTACGCTTGGCCGTCATCCAGTTTTCACCGTACAATTTTTACTCCGATTTTACCCGATAAAATGTGGAAATATTGTATTATTTGAAATATGTTCCATCTTTCGAGAAAAATTTGTCTTATTTCTAAAAACATATATACAAACTCTTTAACAAATTTGCGTATTTCTTGCAACTTTAAAATAACATAATAATCATAACTCTGTTTAAAAGAAAGCAAGTATGAAAATCACTAAATACAATCCAAAAGGAAATTACCTCTAAAAATTCTGGCAGTCTTCTTAAGACTAGAGGTTACTTCTGCAAGCGCGTATTTTGGCATGAAGATACGTGAGCATCTATTGTGAAAAACAATTCTCCCACAACAAGGCATTTTGTTCAACTGGCTGCCCGAACAAATAACCAAAATCACCATTGCCCTTGAGTAGGACATTTTTTTTTTCTTTTTGTATTCCTTTGAGAATTATTAGGTTTCAAAGGCAAGCCTTCATGATGTGCATTGATCACTGCTTTTAATACCAGGCTCCAAAATGATATTGAAGGGTGACAGTAGTTTTCCATTGAATTCTTCCTTTCATTGAACTCTGCCTCACGCAGTATAACATCACGTCTGGTTGTCTTCCTTGATGCTCTGAAACATCCCTTCCAAAGACGAACCCAAATAGTAAACAGAAACGGAGAACAGAATGACGCCAGCATATGCCAATGAACGCTCAATAGTCTTGAACCTGATGGGAAGAGAGAAAAAAATCATCATTCAATAGAATGTATTAATCGTCTAAAACTCTGAATATTTTCAAATGCCACGGACGTGTAAAAAGCTTAGTTTTTATTGCGTTAAATTTTTCATTTGGGAAAACAGCATCGGCATTTTAAAACTATCCAGGGTGTCTCAATTTCTGTGACAGCGATTTATTCATTAAGGCTTTCCACTCCATGAGTAGTAGTACATGGTAACGTTCATAAGGGTGCGTTGGGGCCATTTTTCCTCATACAATTCTCATTACTTCTCAAATTGATAGGAAAAACTAATAAGTAACTGTAAAGTAAACTATATGAATATGTAATATCATACTGTAGTAACAATCTCAAGCAATGGTCTTCAAGGCCCGAATAACATTTGCCCAAATTGAGGACAAATTTTGATCTGCCGCTTAATTTCACTATCATTACAACGAATTAAAGATAAGATTCTGTATTCAGAAGAAAAATCTAAGTCTTACTGCAAAAACTGTAAGAATTGCATTCATGTATTAAATGTAAAATTTACATGGATAAAACTATTTTAAAATGATAGTGTGAACATTAACGGCTTTTATAGAATGCAATGCAAAAATTTCAATGAGCACTGTCAAATGAAATGTCGTGAACATAAATCCATTCAGCGCTTAATTAAAAGGAGAAAGCCTAACTAGTTGACGGCATTAGTGTAAACTTATTTTTCCCAGTATTTTACTCGAATTATGGTATTTTTCTAGGCTGTGACTTTTCCACGTCGATAAAATGTGAACCACTGAAAAAATTCATTGTTTTTCTGGAAAACGAACATTGCGTGGTTGTTAAATGTGCTCCTACCCACCTTACTTCACTTCCAATAGAACCTCTTGGAAATCCCAGGGCAAGAAAGATTGTCACAGCCATGTATGTTTAAAGAACATATGAGGTTCCAATTTACAACCAGTTTTACGATGGCCGAGGGCTTGGCATTAAAAGAAGAAATAGGCTGAGGAGGTACTGGGTGAAAGAATTCTAAGGGCCTCATTAGGATAATTAGAATGGTCAGAATCGTCTACGAAGGACGTATGATGGAATACATGAATGTCACCCATGTGAAAGAATTGCACCAGGATGTGGAAGTTTAGTAGGAAGTAATGAAACGTAGACACACTCATTGTCAGTGCAAAAAGCCGGTAATTGGGTATTTTCCAAAATTTTAAATTTAAGTTTACGGATCTTTATATGTTATTTAAACTCGAACAAGCTTGCGGAGTGAAAGTATTTTTAAAATTGATTCAATATTAATTGAGATATTTAAGATTAAAATAGTCGAAATTTCAAATTTTTTTACGCCGCTGTGAAACGAAATCTGATTGGCTTGACGTCATTTTCGCTGAGCGATGGACGGATGTGTGGGAGAAAGTGAGTAACTGTAGAAGATCTACCGTATATTTAAAGATTTTTCATTGAAAACAAAGACTATGGCGTGCAATGGTTTTATTAAAACCACATAAGATAATTTACCCAAAGTGGATATGTTTATGGTAGGCGTTTTAATGAAGAAGGACGAGCGATTTAATGCTGCGGAAATTCGTTGAGCTTAAGTCCAAAAAATGTAAGCCTAAAGTTTGCTTTTAAAATCGTCATTACTGTTTTATATCATTTTTGATACAAATAATTATGTATTTGGTGTCTGAACTTTATTAACTGTTTTTCCAATACACTCATAATCATTATGTTACTTCTTTCTTTATCGAAGTCCAAATCAGTCCATGCAACAGTAAACAAACAGTATCTTAGTAACATATCAACAAAACACAGTACTCGCCAAATGTTTGTGCTGCCAATCCTCGACACACTTAAAACGTTAATTTTTTATTTGCTAATTAGTGATTGTTTATAGAGGAGGTTTCTAGAAGTGGCTTATCTGCTGTAGAAATGCCTAAAAATAGATTCTCATCTCCTAAATGTCTATTCAAAGTTTAATTTAAGTGTTGTTATATTATAAAGCTTCTCGTGAGAGTTATGGTGATAATGCTATAGGATACGTCCAAGTAAAGAGAGATGGACCACTGTGCACAGTCATTGGAAGAATATGTCCAGAACACAAAGTGCGGAGTAAAGTATACATTTTTACGGGTGGACATTGAGGAATCCAAGGAAGAAATTCCAATCATTCAATGTCGTGATTGCGTGAATAAATTTCTTGTTTGGTGTTTCAACCGATGTATTCGTACATTGTGGCACAAAACACCATCTATATCCCTTACCTAGATGCCATTTAAAGGCATATCTAGAAACGCGAACACGTCAGAAACTAATTTCGCCGCATTTGTTACCACTGTAAGCATAAGGAAACGCCTGGGTCTAAATGTAAACAGCGAAAATGACGTCACAGGCCATTCGGTTGTTTTCGGTGTGTGCTCGGGAGCTTTCGTAACCTTCTACTTTCTTTAGCTTTTAAAACCGAAATTAATAAAATTTGATAAGAAAATTTTTAGCCAATGTAATAAGTTCAAGTAACTGAATCAGAATATTGATAGTTGGAAATACGTGGAAAATACCCAATTGTGTTTTTTGAGCCAATTCCGTAAAGGAATACGGTGAAAATATTTCGGCAACATCTGCATTTGCGTACATCCACGTGATCCACCGCCAAAGCGTGCGGCAATGGATGTTGAGATGTTGAGCCATGGATAGGGATGGAACAGGAAAAGGATGATGAATGATGTATGCTTTTGCAACAACAAGAATACGACTAAGGGGAAAAAATTACGTCAGTTTTTCTCGTAACAGTATTCTTTCTCTTTGTTCTCTTCTGTGTTTTCCCTCCATTAACTTATCCCCAACCGATATGATTGACTTTGATCTTTTTAGTTGGTTTTGTCGTTTGTGTATTTGATGTCCCGAAGTTGTTCCTGATGAAGTGTGTGAGAGAGTGGATGTGTGAAAGTTTTTTAGGGCAATGGGGAGAAAATGGTTTCTAAAAGAGGGATAAATGTCTCCGCAAAGCTGTGTTGCATGACGTATTAGTATATATCCTTTACGAAATTCCCAAAAGAACTCCGATAAGGTACTGCTTATGTGTAGTTTGAATGTGTTCTGTGATTGTCCCGGGCTCTTTTTTGATGATTCTTACACGGAAAACAATCACAGAGGGTGTTTTTCAAGATAATTACCTCGGAATCCTAAACAGGGTCCTCCTAACAGCCCCGTGAAAGATTACAATTTTTGGTCGATTGAATCTGTCCTATGGCAAGGAATTAGTTTTACCGCAAACCCCTACACGTTGATTGGAAATGAATTTAGTCTCTGTTGTAAGCCTGTTTAGCTTTCTGCGCGATCCCAGGCTTTTGGCTTTCAAAGGTTTATAAGGCTTTATTTTTCGCGTTCCTACATTTGAGGGCTTAGATCTCATCTATCTCATATGAGTGCAGAAAAACTAGTTGAGAGAAGCAAAATGATAAAAAATACTGATTTTTACGAAAAATTAAACTTTTTTAAAAGTATGAGACAATTTTCACTTTAGAACGGCACTCTGATGAACACACCTTTTCGAGAAATGAGAAAATAAACAGCATATTTACAGTTTTAAAACCACTGAATCGTATTTAAATGAAATTTTGTGCAACCCTGATTGGAGCGCAGGAAAACCATGCAAGACATCTTCGTGCCAAGTTTGCTAAGTATTCTTATGTTACATGATGGAAGAAATTTTCAGATCTTGGTTATTAAGGTTATCAAATACCTTATCTATCCACTGAAATATTCAAACTCGACTAAATTCGAGTTGTGTGGGAGTGTTTCCGGAGAGTGTCTGGTATTCAGCAAATATTCAACATTTAATCACTAGCAGGCAGGATATAGCATATTTTGATTTTGGTGAAATTTAGCATGTACAAATAATGCCCAAAAGGCTACTTTTTCTCCCTGAGGAGTTTGAAAATTCGAAAATGAAGTCAATATCCACGCTAATGCCCTCGAGCTTGACTTCATCTGACATATTTGCATCTGCCCCTTATTTTCGTTCATTGTGTTTTTTCAATGAAGTTGAAAGCATCATATTAGCCTAATAAAAAAATGTTATTGAAAGAAATTCTTTAACTTACCTCCGAGCGTTTTTCAGCGTATTTTCCACCTTATCACCCAAAACTTTCAGCAGGTCTCGCCTGATATTATCCACATAGCACTTCACATATTCATCCCATTTCACAGCCTTTATGTCGAAGTCAAATTCGGATGACGTATACCCGCTTCCGTCACCGCTAGCTTCCTTAACGAACCTTTCTTGGAGATTTCTGAGTCTATTGTCGGAAAATTTAAATTCATTTACCATAAAATACCATAGGGTGTCGATTCCATTCTTCGCTTTCAGCTGTATTTCAGCAACTCTGTAAGTAGATTGCATAAATAACGTGAAATGAATTATCATATACCCATATTACATAATAGAATCTATCAATTTCAATGAGAGAAGTTGATAAATCGATAGTTTTATTTGATCCGGGTTACATTGCAAGAGAAGCACATTGAGGGCTCTCATATATTCATCACTTTACACTACTAAATTCGATCGCAATGGTAGTAGGATGATAAGTTGTTATTTAATTACTGTTTTTGAGGTTTGAAAATAAGTCATCAAGATACGCTATCAAATTTGCTTGCTATGGGCTTCGAGTGACTTATGAATGAATAACTTTACATTTAAGGTAGAAGTTGTTCATCTTAGTAACTTTTGGGTATAAGTTTTAGGACAAAACAGTTCCCTTTATAAAGTCCCGATATAGTTTTTACGACAGAAATATACGTATAACCGTTGCTTTATCTACTACTTATCCTTGACGTAGCACAGCAGTAAAGCTGTTAAAGGTAACACATTACTCTGTAAAAATATATAACTGCCATGCCTTTGACCAAAAAAAGATAAGGGAATTATATTTAGTCAGAAAATATAAATGTTTTGAAAATGCTAGTACCAGCTCGACTGATCTCTCAAATTACTAAACAATCGCAAAAAGCATTGTTTGAAAAATGAGTTAGGAACGTGGAAATAAAGAAACAGTCATTTTTATAATGACATAACAACTATGTTTCAACCCCACAGAGTTTTTACAACGCTACGGCGTCATCACCGGTACGCCGCATCGTTTAAACTAGTAGTACCAGTAAAAACTACGTGGATTGAAACATAGTTGTTATTGTCATTATTCATAATGGACTTCTACAAGGTTACGCCTGAAAGGATTAAATTCAAACCGTCAGTTTCTCGGGCAAAATAAATGAATAAGAAATATTACCGCGAAATAATACTTAAGGTCTTACGTTTTAGTAGCTTAGGAATGTGCTTTAACGACATAAACAAAAGGCAACAGGATTATGCAAAAAGTTACAGAAGTTTTTACAAAAGGGATAAGGCCTATGGATTCGTTTAACCAAACCCAGGCTTTTTCCCATCGTCCTAAAGCTACTGAGAACCAATTTCAAATTAAGAGAGCTTTAATGAAAAATCCTGTCGATTGAAAGTGGAAATATTCTGATAGTTTTAGCATAAAATAATAATCTTTGGTACAATATTGAAGCCAGAAGGGTACGAAATACAAACCTCCAAATTCAAAAACGTCTATTTTTTCTCACGGAAAATATAAAAAACATAAATCTGAGATTACCGTTTAATTCTATTAAAATTGGACGTTAAAGCCATTTAATTTCACTGTGACAATCATTTATGGTCACGAACATGTTATTTTAAAACAGAATAATTAGTATTTTCTGTCTCTAACTATGATACGTTTATAATTATTTCCCAGACGTACTTCGGTTAAGAAGCAGTGTGGTAATCCCTTGGATTAGGCGTTGAACTGAAAATTCCCAAAAAAATGTCATAGGAAAGCCGAAGGTCCGTGGTTTGGTCCTCGATCTCTTTTTCTCTGTCTGATCTACATCTTTCAAATACCTACCCATGTTTTGAGAGGAAATGCAGAGATAGGAATGGACCGACAGATATGTAATAATTCCATGGAGGAAAAATCATTAGCTTGGACTCGAGACGGATCCCTCGATATCGCGGCGAGTGCCTTAGTCAGTTAAGCTACCGACGTGTGGACCCCCCCTGTGGATTATTTTGGGCTTCTAAGGAACTACTTCCGGGCATGTGTCACAAGGGAGAAGGACGCCTCGGTATCATTTCAAATAAAAATCTTTAAAAATCGACAAAACTATTATCATCAAAACATGAAATTTAAAAAAATATGTGAATTTTTATATTAATAACTATATAAATAATTACATAACAAAAAAGAGGTCATGGAGAGATATCATCTATATATATTGTGACCATTCCAGTATTCCTCCTAACGAGAAAGCTCTAGCGGCGAGAAGAGGAACGAAGGAGAAGGAAGAAAAGAGAGCTGCGAGAAGAGACGGACCCTCGGGCTGCCCGTAAATTTTCAAATTAGTCCACTCCCGCTGATTTTTTCTGACAGTCATAATCGGGATTGAATGATCGATTAAACAATTAAATCGTCCACCCATAATCGATCTAATAATCGAAAGAATTGGAAGCAAATTATCGATTATGATGAAGAATCAATTATTTTCTCCCATCCCTACTCGGGCACTCACGGTGAGAGGGAGCGGTTCGGATGAAGGAGGGAGCTCGACTGAACCTATTAGAGTGCCCGGCTCAATTTCTGTTTCTTGGTTGCTGCTACCTAATCGCTCATAATACAATATATACGTAATCCTCTATCCAAATTTTAGTTGTTTTATTTCTTCTCGTAACCTGCAGGCGGTAACCCACGCCCGAGGAAGAATTGGCTACAATATAAATAATGTAAAATTTTAAGTTTAATATTTGTTTAATCTATTTAAATGCCTTTTTTCATTTTAATATGCAACAAAATGCTTAAAATGGCCAAACGTTATTTCAGTAACAACTTTATGGGTGTTTTTGGGCGATATCTACAGTTTTTCTATGCTCTTTTCTCTGACAAAATTGCACTGAAAAGGAATTTTTTAACGAATAATCCAAGAACAAAAATTGTACGTTATGTTCTAAGAGGCATAAGAAAATATGGGTATAGGTTATTAATCCCATATTAATCGGTGGAATTACTCCCCACCAGCTGATATATAAGAATTGTCTGTCCGCAAATAAGGGATTAACTTGCTAAAGCACTCAGCGCCATATCAAGGGAAAAGGGTTCAGCTCCCGGTTAATGCGATTGATTTTTCCTCCGTGTAATTTTCACACTCATGTGCACTTGCGGGTTCGGACTCCGGAAAAGTGACCGTGGCTGGTCCCGGTATCATCACACTTTGACTGACAGATGTGTCATGAAGGGGGTAAACATGCAAAACTCACGCTGACTTTTCTCCGCGCATGTGGTTCACCGCGTCCACCAGCCTGCTGAAGCAATACCGAGCGTACGAGCTGAACTCGTAAGCCGCGTAGCTCGACGTAATCTCCAGCTCGCCCATCCAGTTCGTTTCCTCGCACGCCGTGAGGGCTTCATTGGCGGCGATCCTGAACTTTGTCCAATTCAAGTCGCAATGCTTGCTGCTCACGTGGTTGAAGATCTGTACTTCCCTTTTCAGGCCATTGACAGTTTTGCTCGAACGGTCGACGATCATCGCCCAGATGATAGCCATTACTGCGTTCACAACGTGGTCAACGGGAATTATTTCCGGTTTCACGTCACCAACACAGTAGACACGACCGAACAAACCGCAGGCGCATGAAGAAATCACGACTCCGGGTCCTTGGTTTCGTTCTATGTACCCTGGCACGGGACTGATGTGAACACCTCCAACTGTTCGAGGAAGCAAAATGTTAATTCCATGAAATCCTTAAAGTGACGGAGAAAGCGTTTTGAGGATTTGAAACAATATTGAATCTTTCTCTTAATTTACAACTGAGCTTCATAAAATTTCACAAAAATGGACTGCGTTACAGAAACTTCTCTCTTATGGTTTAACATAAAAAGAAAAAAAATCAGAGAATGGTTTTGATAAAAGCGCTCCCACGAAGACAGATTTCCCGTCAGCCATTCTTCGATGTTACCTACCTTCCTTTGAGTAAGGGAGCAAAGATCACCTTGCCTACTGCGGTTATCTGCCATAAGATATAACTTATTTTAAAATTAAATTAATATCTAGCATGTGAACTATCAGCACATTTATTTTACTGCCATTTGGCTTAATACGGAACGAATCAGCCGCATTTACTGAATATGCAAAAGTATTCCTAAATACGTGAATAAATTGGTCAGTAGTATTCTTTGATGAGATTGGATGTTGCTGCCTGAATCTATGAGAAGTTTCAATATTTCTTTAATATTAAAGCTATTTTAAACTTTAAAAACACTGAACAGTAAATAAAATAATCTAAATGCACATTATCTGGGTGAATTTTTCTTGCGACAGGCAGAGTGCAAAATGGAAGGATGAAGAATTGAAAAAAGAGGCTATGTTGGACTATTATCTTCAGATTTGAGCTCCGTTACTGACGAGTCGTAAAAAAATTAACACCTTGCTCCCCAAAAGAGAATATTTACTCATCTCGAATTGTTGTAAAAAGTTTCATGCCCATTAGGTTTTCTTCCGACCTTCGTCTTGTGAAGCAATCCACGCCTGGGTCGCGAGGACTATAAAACGACTCCGGAGAAGGCCAGGCGTACAGTGAGTCATGAGGCAGATTGTCAAAGAGGCCGAAAATGAGGTACAATTACTTTTTCGTGTTCATAAATGGGCGTTCACTCGTATTCACAAAGAAAACAGGCCCATAGTTAAGAGTGAAAACTTACTTGAAAGCTGAAGGTCGTATCAAAGGAAAAGAATTTTTGTTAATTGAAAAAGACGTGATCAGCATTCTAATAGAAGAGACTCCTGATAACTAGCAACACATCTTGGATCAAAGGAAGCACTTCATCAAAGCATACGTATTTATCGGGCTACCATATTGCGTGTCCTCAAACCGGGATGTATCTAGCTTTGAAGAGACTAAAACCGGGACAAAATCGGGACGTTGTTTATAAATGTTAAGCTAATGGTGTACAGAATAATTTTTTTACTGTAATTATAAAGTGAAAATAATTTTTTACAACTTCGGTGGCAAGTTATAGTGCCAAACTCTTGAGTACTGACTTCGAATCTCGTTGCTTGCGCGTCGTTTACCCTCGCCAAGTGATTCCTCTGGACCCGCAAGGAAAGCTTTCGAGAATGTTTGATACAATTTCACGTGTTTATTTCGATTTACACATTCCTCACCATGCATATATCGCTCCGCATTTCCTTGTTCCATGGGTGAGAAAGATTAATATCGGACGGAATAATTACCGAGGATGACCAATGTTGAAATAAAAGAACCAAATGATGACGTATGTCATGATAAGGGATTCTGAAAAAACACTTAGCGGTTAACTGAAGGGTGAATCGAGTAGAGAGCCCCAGCAAAACAATATGGGGATGAATTAGTGCTGATGAAAATTAAAATATGTAATTAGACTCTACAAGAGCCTGGTAAGAGAGAAAGGCATTGAAGGTATTAGTAACATTGTAATTGACCATAATATTCCTCCCAAAAGCATAATTCATTTAATCTTTTGACTTACTCATCAGAGGTCACAATTGGCAAGTATTGCAACGATAAAAATATTTCCCGCAAGTAAACATACGAGTATAAAATTCACTGAGGAATTGAAAATCCACCATGAGCGGCACTGAGAAGGGCATTCGCGTACCTACTATACCTAAAAGCATTCGTTTAACATGCGTAATAGAAACATTCGATAAATTTATTTCTTATAAAAATATTTAAAATGTAATATTTATAAAAAATAAAATACATATAATGCTATGATTTCGTCTGATTTTTAACGGCACCACGATAACCTATCAGTTTTCAACTTGTCGGTACTTATACTCTTTAACAATGAGGAGTCATTGTCTCACCTGTTGGAGCTGAGATCAATAACTTTTAACCCAATTTATAATGCACGTGATTGAAAAATTAAGTGATCACAATACCATTGGTGATGTTAATGGGCTGTAAAAGTTTTGTAACAGTAGATAGTTGTGTAAAATTCACAGTGGAAAAATCATTCGCCTGGACTTCTGGGATTCAAACCCAGACCCCCCGATTTCGCGCCGAGTTCTCTACCAGTTAAGCTACCCAGGCGTCATCTCTCACTGTAAATTTCCTTAAGTCTCCATGAAATTCACAGTGAGAGATGACGCTTGGGTAGCTTAACTGGTAGAGCACTCGGCGCGAAATTGGGGGGGGGGAGATCTGGGTTCGAATCCTAGTCCAGGTGAATGATTTTTTTTTACTTTGAATTTCATACAATTGCGTGACCATCAGCGGGTGACTTCGGTAAAGTTACTGCGCGGCCAGTTCCGCATTTATTTGAATATATAACTGTAAATACTTAAGAACAAACGATCCATCAGTCTCAGAAGATAATCTCAAATCATATAGCATTGGTAACTCGATTCACTGCGACGCCATTGAGCCACTACTTGAAAATGCGGCTAATTTTGAATGACATATTCCTTACGTCACAGCTTTTTTGTATTCAAGGGTCTGTTCATATATTAGAGAAGGATGTGTTTTTCATATAGCGAACCTATATGAAGCTCGATCAATATTTTTTGTGTAAATTATGTCATTTCATTATGCTACTCAAAAGGAGAGTGAATATTTCTTCTAATGAATTTTTTTGGTCAATTGCATAACTTACCAATTCCTGGTCGATACACACATATTGGCAAATGACTGTAATCCTTTTCAATTATCCGTTCTGCTAATGCCTTTGTGCATAAATACGTGTTTTGGTACACCGCGGCGAGCCTATAAGAGTGAAGCACAATCCATCATGAATAATGCCAATGGTTGGTGACGAAGCTATAAAACTTCGGAAAAAAATTGCAAGTTCATAATGAAAAAAATACTCAAACACTCTGAGACCTTGAGCAATGAATCTGAAAAGCAATTTTGTAATAGTCAAGAAATGTTTTGGTAAATACAAATTGCAAGTCACCATTTAATCACATTCGAGCCACTATGGAAGGATATGATAAATTAGAACTGAATTAATCTCAGTGAAATCTACCCTTGAATTTAAAAAAAAATTAAATGAAAGAAATAGCTACGTACTTTTTCGAAATTTCATCATATTCCTCGTCCCCCAACTCCTCGGAAGCTTTAATGACGTCTTCTGGCTCCATTGGAACTGTATAAAATTTTTCCTCTATCGTTGTGTCGTGGTTAGACACATGGGCATACACCGTCGATACGTGAACAAACACCTGTAATGCAAAAAAAGAAATAATGATACTGTTTCGTATCAGGCAGAAAAATTACCATTATTTTTCGCATAGAAACTTAAGTCGCATAGAAAAACGTTCCTTACGAATATAAACTCAGTGATGGAATAGTCAAAGGTTTCAGAAAAACGTGTTTCAATCTTAGATTAGATTACCCTTGACTACTAGAACATATTCAAAGGACATATTCATATTCCACCTAGCATACTGTTATTGCTCTGCTAGCTTTGTAGAAGTGGAGATGCTGAGAGTGAGAATAACGAGACGTCAAAGAGATAATTCGTCGTACTGTGTTAATGCAGGTGGTCAAACTGAGTTTGGCCTCAAAAGGACATCATACAGGTACAATAATAACAATGGGAAAAAACTATTTATCTTTACAAATACAGATGTTAAGTTCTAATCAATAGCATATCCTATGGAGTGTGTCAGTTAACATTCCTAGAATTGATTTATTGAAAATGAAAATCATTGTCAACTATCATTGTTAAAAAAAAGTCCCGATTCGAGGCCTTATAAATAGGCCAATAAGTTAGGAGTTATTTATAAAATTCACTTCTATCCTCAGAGAAGTGATAATTTAATGTCATTTGGACGCAAGTGGGATGTTTAGTTTATTTAGAGAAATTTCATTTCTTTAAATATGAAACAGGTAAGTGTAAAATCACAATACAGTGTGTTGGCAAATAGCCAAAAACTTGGCGTTCAACAAGAGCCTTCTCATTTTTTCCTAACGTCTCTACTGTTATTCATAAGAGGGACTCAGAGAGTGCGAGTGATTTCAAAGCAATTAGCTGAAATCACCACCTATCATGTTGCTCATGATATTTCCTGTCGTAATTCAACGTGGCATAATTTATTTTAGAGTCTGTATATTATCACAATGTTTTTAGGATACCGGGATTATAACTACCGGGAAATAACCTTTTACGGAGTCACCCGCAGGTGCACGTAAGTGCACTTTTCTGTGGAATATCTCACTTGAAAGGCGAAATGTTTTTCCTCTGTGGAATATCGCACTTCTGTAAATTATCATTTGCAGCACAGAATTTCATTTTATGCGATCAAGCATTTGTTACTGTTACTTTGACTACAAAAGGAATGAAAAGACAAAACCAGGAACATATAAAGTATTGAAACCAAAGTCTTAATAACTTGCTACCTAGTGGAATTAAAAAGATAAAATCCAGAATAACACGATACCGGAAAAAAATGAATTGATTTTTTCAAACATCAACTAGTCTTCGCAGTTGTATTGCAAAAAATACATCTTCTTGGCTGAATGACTTCTTCGATACCCCATCAACTTGTATTTTCTGGTAAATAAAATATTTTGACATTAGACTCTCGGTGAGGAATTTTCACCATATCACATTCTCCGCAAGCATGCCCAATCTTTATAACTGATCTAATTCACCAGGAAACTTCCACACTTAAATTTAGGATTTTAACCCAATCACTCTTTCCCTAATTTTATTTAAGTGCACTAAGTGTTTGAGCGAGTTGATATCAGGCACAAACGATGTTGTGTCTGTCCAAATTTAATTATGGCGTGTAACCTTTAAATAGATAGTGAAAAAGTGAGACTGATTTTTTTCTCAGGTTATGATATCCTTTCGCTACTTCTCACCAGACACCTTTATCTTCATTCCGGACTTGGATTGAAGGGGTTGGGGTAAGATAGTGTTAATCATGTGTTAGATAGTGTAATCACATGCTCTCGTGTTGGAAATAGTTTATCATCGGATAGTAATGGCTTTCTAATTTACTATTAACTACTGGAGTAAAAAGCACTATGTATGGTACCTGATGATGACGCCGATACGTTGAAATTATTTGTGAACAATAAGTATTGGTGGAATTATACCTACTTCAGTGATGATGTATTTACATATAGTTAATTCTGAAACCATTGACTTTACTATTATCTAACAAATAAGCTCCTATTTAAAAATTGGATGAAATAACTTTCATTAATGCAATTTATGGGTTTACTCAAGCTAAGTTATCAAACTATCTCTAAATGACCGTAATCTTGCTAGACTCCATCTTATCTCGATCGCTCGTTTTAACACACTCCAAATTATAAAGGAATTCCTGCCTTGAAAGGAGACTTCCAGGGGGCAAATTCTAGCATTCCCAGAATGTCTATCTGCCAGAGATAATTGGCAAATATCTTTGAAAACGATACATTCTCCACTTGAAAGCCAAATATCTGGAACCAATTCGGATCGCTAAGAACATTTCGGGCTTCAATGGAATATTACAAAATAAAGCTAAAAACTAGCCTTTATTACGGACATGCTGGAGGCAACTTCCAGATTTGCCAGACTGTGTGTCGATTAGAAATACTTTGCAAATATCTTGGACGAATACTTATTCTCCACGGAAAAACCGATGGGGTTCCCCAAGAATATTCCGGACGAACAACGACCTTCTCAAAGTGAATATAAGACACTGTGTCTCGCGTTGCCCTATAAAAATCTTTTTTTTCTTAATTTTGAAACAAGTTACTCGGTACAATTCCACATATTATTGCACTAACCGACCCACGTGTCAGTATGTTATTCTATTTTCAAGGTTTCAACGCTCGGTTAGTGCAATAAAGTGTGGAATCATACCAAGTACATTGTTTCAATATGAAGAAAACATCTGAAAGTATTAAGGAATACTACCTTGAGTAAAGGCATCCTGGAGGCAAGTTCCAGCATTTCTCTGGCTCCCCTCATGTTGAGAAACACTGCCTGGCGGAGTGGTTCGTTGAATCTCACAGTGGCAGCCGAATGGATGACGTAGGTGACATGTAGTTCGAGATGCGACCTGTCCTTTTCGTCGAGACCCAGGCCCTTCTCAGACACGTCCCCAAGGATGCCAACCACGAGGGGACCCTTCTTGTCGTCCTCCATGGCTGCCACCTCTGCAGCGCCACAGCACCAGTTGACGCTGCCTCTTTCGGATCGGCATCTGTCGAAAAGCTGCAAGAGTTGAAATTAAGTGAGTGCTGGAAGCGTTCAAGAAATATCTCAAGAACCGTCGCATAGCCTACAGTTACAAAGAGCAAGGCATAAACCCATCGAAACCCATCTCACATAGTGTCCTGCCCCTCTTCCAATTTAATTTTCCTATTTTAAGCTGTTTTAAAATGTTTTCGATGCAAAAAGCTATATAAGTTTATAATATTGCCTTTGCAAAGCAAAAGAATGTCAACTTAAAGAGAGCAATTTTAAAAAATCTGTTAAAAACGGCAATTTGTCAAAAAATTAATGCCATGATAAATATTCCGATAGCAGTTGTGATAGCAATTTTTCTTTTCCAAGGGCAAAATCAACAAGGCTTGACCGCTCTGTTACGAATCCATCTGATTCCATTCCAAAGAAAGGAAATCGTTAAACTCATATGTAAATATAGAGCTTTAAGTGTGATTTGCAATCTTTTTAAAAATAGGTTTCCCATAAATATATTCGTAGGAGATAGAGCACATTTTACATTACGATCTGAGCGTGAATTTCCCACTTCATACTCATGGCAATTGAATAATGGCGATGTAATCTGTGAAAAATATCTATTCGTTGGCTAAATCCCTCAGTTTAAACCGAAATATATCCCTAACTCACTAGGCTTCTATGACAAAAATGGGGAAACAACTCGGATAAAAAAATTGAACATAAAAAAATGCGGAAAACAAGTTATCAGCTCTTCGCCGAACTCTTGTCACTTGGAGCAGGTAACAGAGGGAGATTCCCATGGAGGTATTAAAGCTAGTAAAATTAAAGACTTATCAGTGCACTTAAGTGCAAAAGAACGCCGATAAACGAAACGATGTGCGCAGTTGATGCATAAATATTTGCTCGGTGACCGGGCGATAGGAATCACTCCGTAACGAAAAACTTTAAGTTATCGAGGTATTGCATAATATTCACTGCAAATTAAACGAATTACAATCCGTTAACTGAGCCAGCCATTGTTGAAAATCGGCCAAAAAACAAAAAGCGGGGATCCATTGTGGTATCAAAACTGTTGTGCTTTTCCACAGTATTCCTGCAATCGGTTTCACTTTAATGCCAGAAGATGCTTCATCAATGTGAAACCAGAGGTAAAAATATATAAACCGTGGGAAAACATGAAGTATGGTCATGACAAAGGATACCGTAACTTTGACGAAGTCACACCCGAAACCATTGACGGTAAACAAAGATCCGAGTATAGAACTTCTTTTCTTCATTTGCACAGTTTAGTGCACCTTAGCTCTCCTCCCGATAATTTTTATATTCTTTGCATAGTGCGTAGGGCCTGATGTGAATGGGAATTGAATGCGCCTTTGTGCCATGTGAGTAGTACACTAAAGCGAGAGGGAAGCATCCACAGCCTCCTCCCGTGGGGGTATATTCCCTACCGGTTGCTCCAGGAGGTCCTTCATCCTCTGCCTCAGGCTGTCACCTCTCTTCGGCCTCACGATCAGGTAGATCCTCCCAATTCCTGGGCAGCACCGGAGAAGCTTCTCCAGCAGAACCTTGCCGACGAACCCAGTCGCACCCGTCACCAGAACGCTCTGTCCCTGGAACACCTGGGGGACGGACGGCTTCTTTCCAACGCTCATCCTGGTCGATCTCGACGGTCTCAATGTTTTGTAATCTATCCGCTCGCAGAGAGCAGAACACTCGCTGAGCTTCCCGACGCGACTCGGGACAATCCCAGGTGAAACCGAAGTCGGGGAAGGGATAAGGTATGTGGCAAAGAGGGTGAATCGCCGCCATGCATTGCCTTTATATACACATTCGCATTCCCACCGACGCTCTCTGTCTCCCTGACCTTCACACCCATTCACTCCACCATTCTCACACCCTTGGTCTCCCTCCCTCACCTCCTCCCTCACCTCTTCCCTCCCTCCCCCCAAGTTCCAACAAAGCATTCGCGTCACTTCCCCACCTCTCCCGTTCCTCTCTCTCAAGTATTCAGCATAAACCTCCCAGCTGACTTGCGAAGTAATAGAACAATCGGAAGAGACTTCCATTTAACCCTTTAAAACCGCGGAGTGGCTGGTCATTGAGTCTGGTCTTCCTCTTTACTCCTTTCCCCGTTTCCGTTCCTGTGTAAAATAGGTTGCCCCAAAGGGGTTAGAAAAAAATATGGAGGCGAAATCCCACTTAAATCTTGAGGCCGATTCCACCACTACAGTCGGCAAAGTTTAGGCCTTAGTAATCTCTCTTGCGTTACCGGTGATCGCGTTTGCTTTTCGTTCAATCTTAAATTAAAATCCATAAGGTAATGCGATGTTTTGTATTTGGTAGGCCACGCCTACTCGGCACAAAATTCTTTACGTTCATCCCTGCTCTCGCTTCACCTTTGTCCATGAGTGTGCATGGCGGTACCTCCTCCATTTCATTTTAACCTTCTTGGATTGTCCCTCATCGTTAAATCCTGGACTAGGCGACCAGGATTGACGACCAGGCGACCTGGGACGGGGATTCGCGTTGAGTTTTGAGTATCAGGCGATGCGAAACAAAAGGTAACTCCTTAAAAGTGTCTATTTTGCCTGTTAGTAAGCCCTTTTAAATGTTTCTGCCCTCCTCCATCTATCCTAAAATTCCTATGGTTCTTCTCTCTTCCAGGAACATTCTCATCATTCTTCTCTGTCAACCTCTTCAACATTTCGTAACCCCCAACGCTAGAAAAATTGCTGACTGGAACATCTCTTACTCTTTCCTTCACTAATTCTTCAGTTTTCGGATCACCTATTTGGTAACTCTCACTTCTCATTCGCCTCATTAGTAGCTTCTATTACAGATACTGTTGCGGACCCATAGTATACCAAATTCTTGGCACAGAATACAGCATTACGCGGCATCAGCAATGCCTTTAGTGTGCATTGTTTTCTATCACCGCAGGTCTTGGTTGTCGAAGACTCCGCGCTTCGCTATAAAAGTAACTTTTTTACTACCCATTGTATTCATCAGACATCTCCCTCGATTTGGTCGAATGTTTTTTTTTGGCATGAAGTAAGCTTGTTGGAAATTGTGGGAAATTTCGGTGATTCAATTCCTCTTACGCTACGTAAGCAACTTAAGTGATTTCTTTGGGTAGCAGCAGAGAAAAATGAATTGCCAAACGTTTTTCGATAGCTTTCTTTAATTTCTTATCGCTTTATTCTTAATTCAGGAGCTGAGTACAATGGATAATGAAAACCAAAGTGGCTCATTAGACTCATGTTAGTAAAGCCCGTTTCACACGATACTTGATCCAGCACAAGGTCGAGGTTACTCGCTAGTATGATAACATTCCAGTACCGTGTGATATAGAACCAGCATGCTGACTAACAAGCATAATATCTATTATTCTCGTTGGGCTACTTGATTTCGTAATTGATGCGATCCTAGTTTGGTGCTAGATCCCAGTAGGACCTAGTAGCCGCCGACCAATCACGTTAGCTTTTACAGTCACAGTGCGATCTTCACTTTTTTTAATCAGCGCATCACTTTATCGCGGGTGTTACACACTCTTCGGCGGCGAAAATGTCTCGACAATCCCTGATATTACTGCAGTAGCCAAAAGTCGCTTTCTTTCATGGAGATTTTCCATTTTATTTTAACAATTCGCAACAGTGGACGACAGTACCGCTTCATTGCAAGCACAAGTTCAATGACCGTGTGGAACCTTCTATCACGGTTGCTATCATACTGGGTTCCGTTCTCAATATCAAGTGCCAATTAGCATACCAGGTCTTATGCTGGATCAAGTATCGTGTGAAACGGGCTTTGAGATATAGCTTAATTTAGAACGGTTAGCCAGACTACTGGTTCCAGCCATTGTGTCTGATGTGAAAATAATGGTTCAAGTGTTTGTTTTCATAAGAACAAAAGAAATGGAAACAAATTTGTAATTATTTTGTAGTCGTAGAATTGAAACTGGCGTTGTTTCGTGGCTGGTATGGTAAAACTGTTCCATGACGAAAAATAAAGAGCATTTTTCAACTTTGGTAAATTTATTTCACAATTAATTTAAACGGTTGTAAGTATAGCATTAATAAATGTATGAAAAACCGTTAAAGTTAATCGTAAACTAAAATAATATAAGTGGAAAACTGATAATGATTCATTCATTAGAATTGGCACTATTCAGCCGACAGGAATCTCTGGAAGACGATTGATACCTATGTACTACTTACTTAGCATCGCTCATTTGTCAGTGAATTTCAGCGATAGTCGAAGTATTGAGTATGAATTAAAAGATTCATAAGACGATAGTCTCCACTCCTAATTACTCATCTTGAAAATTGAATCCGATCTCCCCATGATTTATTCATGACTGCAGGTATAATCACGGAGGACACTCAATCAATCAACCTCAACTCAGTACGCTTGCTATTGACTTCGATTTTCCCATTATTTTTTTAGGAATGCGCTCTGAAATACCTCGAGAAAAAGGGTAAAAGATTGACACTTCATTATTTTAGTAAGTTTGAATATTTAAATTTCCGCCTGCCATACGATACCTTCTTCTTCGACTTCCACCCACCGTTTTTCTTCTGTTTTCAGTTGTTGCGTTACAAAGAGAGTTTGAGCATTTTATGCCATCCTCTGAAACAATATATCTTATATATTGCTTTAGAGTATGGCAAGACACGAGGCACGATTAATGCCAGCCTAATACAATAAAATCGTTCAACACGGTGAATTTGGGAAGATACGGTTGGTTTGTTCACTATTTTAATTCCTAATTACCAACCACTTTGTGCCGTTTTCAAGGAAATGATGAAAAGAAAATAATATTAGAAAAATACGGAAGAGTAGGAGTGAAGTGATCAGGGTGAATAGAATCCGCTCTACGCTTGGTTGCATTTCGTTTAGGTTTTTTATTTAAAAGGGTATTCTGTTGATAAATAATATTTTTTTTATTTCATACCATTAACACCCTGATTGAGCCTAACGGCTACCCCTTCTCAGGCAAAAAGTTCCGAGGGCCGATAAATCGGAGTTGTGTATCGACTGAGACTCAAGTTCACGGCGAATGTAGCATGAATAGTCTTCTTAACTAATAAAGTTTTTTGTTGTTTCTGAGATGCAAAACTTATATATTGCTTTGCCACTTATAGTATTTTCAACCAAAAAATTTAATAAGGCAAAAGTAAACGGCATATTGATATTTTCAAATGTTACTTCCTAATGTTGATTTTCAGAAACGTTACATTTTATTTTCATTCCACCCTCGGCATATCTGCAAGCTCCCACCGAAATTAGGTGGCTAAGAAGTAAGGTATTAAGGGTCAATGCACGAATTATCGAACTATAAACGCCAGGAGCAAGCTCTAACGGTGCAAAACGGTTACTCATATGTTTGGATTCAGACGATAAACTTAATTCCTACGTCATAAAAGATGATCGCATAGCAAAGGTAGTTTCTATAAGTTTCTAAGACCTCTTCTAATCTTTCACAACCTCTGGCACAATGTTTCCTTCACAGCCACAGACAACTTACCTCTCGATTTCTTTCTCCGGCCCGGAATGCGTCCCTCTTCTCTTCATCCCACTCATAAAGCGTATTATTTTTCTCCCTCTTCCTCGCTTACCCAATATCCCCCCTCTATAACAACCTTCAACTTCACCCCCTGCCATCTGATCCATCCACTTGCTCACCCTCCTCCTCAAAATGTCCTCCGGCGCATTTCACAGCATTTCTAGAGCGGCAATCCTAGATTTATAAAGAATGACGGAGGCATGTCATCTCCACGTAGATGAGGTAAAATAAGAATGGAGTAATATGCATTTATTCCTGCAGACTAAAGAATATACCGAAGGAGGTCAAATCATTTTACGCCATTCATCTATCCATTCACTGTCTGAGATCTCTCATAAGGAGTTTACGACTCATACTTCGTTGCCGCCAGTGGTTGTTCCGATGAACACACAGCATTATTACGAATAGATTCGTAGGAGAAGCCTTGGTTGTTCCAATTATTTTCTTGTGTGCACTTTCACATAATTTTATAGCGCAACATTCGATAAAAGAAAATATTAAGGAATTGCGGTGATGCGCTTATATTCACTTTTCTGTTTCACTCAACCTAGTCCGAGTAAATGAATAAAATAAATGATATCTTTAGTGGACGAAATTATGTCTTCATACCTCACCCTCACATTTAACTCATTTAATATTGCACAGACACCCTTGCCATGACCCGGATGAGACTCAAACCAGTGAACTCCAGATTTGCAGGTGAGGTTGCTATCATGAAGCTACGGGGAGGCCGACACCCGACCATTTCAATTGGGAGTAATGCAGGACCAACTTTTGAATATTCCTATAACTTTGTATTTTTGAGGTATTTTAGAATTTCGTTCAAATTTATTTTTTGCAGATAAAGATAGCCTCTCCAAAAAGTGCCCGAGGAGTTTTGAAATGCGTAAAAAAATCATGGTTCCCTCTATTGCAGTTGGAAAAACTGAAGAAGAATCGGAGATGAATCCCAGTGAGGCAGAGGAGCTTACTTTTCAATAAAGATTGCTCTTAAGCTTAAAAAATAGAGTAAAAATTAAGATGCAGTTCATTAAATACGATTAATGCAATGCGATAAAACATCAAGGCATCAGACACCTGAGACTCACATCGCGATCAAACATCGTGACTTAGGTATATAGCCTGTGACTCATATTGTTTCCTTTAAACGCTTCTGTAGATAAAGATCTCATAACATTGGCAAGACATGAATCTCAAGACTCAAGTGAATGGTAGTATTTTAAATAGAATAAAATACATATTTGACATTTTAAAATGATTTAAGCTTAGAATGGTGTGAATAAAGCCGAAATAAATTAATCTACCTCATCTAATTATACTTCTGGCTCTCCTGTGATAGCGCTTGCTCTGTCCCTGTAGTGCAAAATCATTCAAAATTTATTTAAGTCAGCCTCATTTTCCTGCTAAATTAGGACTGCATCTATTTATGCAGCTATTTTGTGGCAAAAAGAAGTGAGGCAAAGAGGAGAATATTCTGTGTATCAGTTGTTTCTGCTATCCGCCTCCTGGATCCGGCCTCTGGATCCGGCCTCTATAGCAGCGGCGCGGCGGGGCGAAATCAATGTTTACACTTGACCGCCCTTCTCGCCTGTCGCGTAATTACTAGATGAGATCACACTCATAAAGTCCAAGCACGTGTATACTTAGTTGAACTTAAAGATGTTTGAGATTGGTTTTCCAGGAAAACGATTGACAGCGGGTATGGATGAAACAAAAATATTGAAAGCCCAGGCACGCGAAATGAGCAGAATTTCTCAACCTTATGGAAATGAATGCCATAAAAAGTGAAGAGTTCTCCCAAAAATCAGTAATCTTAATGCCATATCATTCAAGCCTCAATTGAAAAGTATCAATTCCTACGTATTTAAAAAGTAAACTACCAACTATTATGGCTGATTTTTCATTTTTTTTCTTCTAGTATTGCGATGAATGATTCCGAGAAGAGCCTGGATACAAGGTTTGATAGTTTTGAAATGAGTCGTCACAGTGCAAGAAAATTTAATTATGGCCTCCTTGAGGTAAATATTCCTCTTTATGACTAAGTCAATTAACCCCTATCCGAGGTTAAAGATGGCATTAATGAGGTTAAAGATGGCATTAATGAGGATGAAGATCCCTACACACGTATTAAAATTGGTACCTATACAACATATATCACTGTCTATAAAAAAAGTCACGAAATCACTAGGAAACAAAAGGAAAATATTACTTCATTACTAGGGAATACTAGAAAATGAAAACTGGAAAATGAGCCACGGAAATTTATTACAGAGTAGACAGAATCACTTAAGGTATTGGTATCATATTTTTCCTTTATTTGCAATTATTTCGAGCTTTAAAGTTGTTCCTCTCCATCCTTGCTTCCAATTTTCTCGGTCTTTACAATTGTTGACGGGTAGGTTTTCTTCAAACGCTGCGCTTCTGACTCCTTTTAGTATAATTTTTTCGACGGGCGTAGGATAAGCACAAGGGTAGGTTAAATGCAGTGGTAAAGGTGTGCCTTATAAGTGCTTGCGGAGAAAGACGAAGGGTTAGGAATGAGTGGTTGATGAAAGAATGTGGAATAAATGTTTTGGTAATGGATGTGTATGAAAGACGAGTGCGTAATTGGTTTGGCCACGTTGAATAAATGGATGAGGATCGAATAACTAAACGGATTTGCGATAGGTGAGTAATTGGTGAGAAAAAGCATAGAAAGTGAAAGTAATGGGCGAATGTGGTTGAAGATACTCTCCAAGGAGGTATAAAGAAGGTAAGGAGAATATTAGTAGTCTTGAGAACATAAATGAAGTGAGAGTTTCGTACGTACTTTTCCACAGATTCATTTTAAACAACGACGCGTGTCAATGTCTTATAACATCATCATAAGGTAATTCTTTACACAATACACTACTATTGCCTGATGTTGATGTTGTAATACATCGAAATTCGTCGTTGTTTAAAAGGAATCTGTGGAAAAGTACGAAAAAATCCCTTTACGCCCAGTGTAAAGGCACATGTAGATTTCGAAGTTTATTTTATTTATAGATTCGGCTCATTTTGATCACCCCTTAAAGTAAGGGTTTTTCGTACCAAAAAATGTTCCAGACAAAAGTGTTCTTCTTCTTTTTTTTCCAGATTTACTATTTAAGCTGTTCCGGCTTCACTTTACCATCTCATCCTTGATCTTCCGACGCTTCCTTTACCTAGTGGCTTATATTCCAAAGCATGCAAAGGATATATTTCCTTAGACATTCGTAGTACATGCTATTTCCACCTATTTTTGTTCTCTATTAACTTGTCTGATATCGGATGGACACCTTGATCCTCTCTTAATGATGTATTCCTTACATTATTTATCCTTGTAAACCCTTTAACTGCTCTAAGAAATTTCATTTCTGATTATTCAATTTCTTTTAGCTCCTTTTGTTTTTTTTCCCAACATTCAGACTCATACAACACAGTAGGAACTGCCATCACTTTATTAAATTTTATTTGGGTCTTGTTTTACCTTTTAAGTTCTTTTTACTATCTCACATATCCTCTGGAATACATTTATTTTATTTGTGACTAGCTGTGCCCGGCATGCGTTGCAATGCCTCTTTTTATTTCTAAGTAGGCACACATATACAAAGCCGACATGTACTAAATAAATTAAGGAAAATGATTTTTTGTGTATTCGGAAAATGAAATACTCTATCTTGAAGTCCCCATTGATTTTCATACTTCCCATGGCTTGGCTACACAAATCTTTTCTGGATTCAAAATCGGTCCCTAAACGAATCTGAAACTTATTCCAATGAATTCCTCGTACCTACACTGGAATTCGTAACGCACAAATAATGGCATGAGTTTCTAATCCATACCTATGCTGTAAATAAAGGTTTCAAAGTAAATATAATATTCTGATGTTGAAGTAGTGCAAATATTTTAGATTTTCGAGCTTTAATATCCAATTTTAGGAAAAAGCGAACCGTCTTACGAAAAATTGAATTCAAGAATTCAAAACCTTGTTCTTCATGTTATCTTATGGTAAGCAATTAAAAAACAGTATCACGAGTGCAAGCAATTAAACAAAGCAAACAAAGAGACCGCTGCACCAAATCTTATTCTACGTACGAATAAAATAAGTAAATTTTAAAACAAATTCTGTCTCACTGATGCACGCAATATTATGTCTCACTAATACGATTCTGATGCACGTGAATGAGCAACTCGCAAACGATCTGCTTCGTTGCTTGCTTACAAAGCTTACTTTAGTAAACTTGTTCTTGCATTAACAAATTTTTCTGCTGTCCCGCTCGTAAGCACGTGAAACGCATGGAATTTCCAGATTTAATCCACACACTTGAAGCGATTGACCTTCTGCCATGTTGATGGTCATTGAGAAGGCAAGGCACACGGGGAACTGTAGTTTGACCACAACTATCAAATTCGTTACTGAACCTGGGCTTTAAATGCTGCAGGAGAGAATAGCCATTCATGAAATCGCTATTCTATTGTTGAAAAGGAATACAAATTGATGAATTACGAGATCAAAACGCAATACTTAAACAAAAACGAAGCGTATAAGAAAATTGAATTAAAGAATTTAATACTGCATTATTTTATGCGTTCTATGATACAAATTTCCATCCAATACCTTGAGTGCAAGTAATTTAAAAAAGCAATTAAAGAAAAACCTGAACCGAATTCAATGCTTTTCTTATGGGAGTAAATATTAACAATATTGGGGTAAATAAAACCACAAAAAATGCCATTTTTATAATTCAGAAACCTTCATGAGCATGCGCACAACAACTCACCAAAGTTTCATCGCAATCGGATGAATTGTATTGGAGTCCATAAAACACGAACTGACAAACATTCTTTTTTATGTATAAGATATATTTGTCCCCGTCGTACGTTATATGACATCGTAATTATTGCAAATGGGCTACCTGTTCTAGTACTTGGTTCTCTATGACAAGTTTTGTTCTTATCGGGTTGCTCCCTAAGAATTCCATAGTTTTAGTTTTAGCTTTTGAGATTTTAAGGTTATACATGTTACTCAGCTGCTGTAATTTGCGAACTGCCATTTGCAATTTATCTTCTCTGTCGTGTATTATAATTTGGTCATCGGCAAATGACATCGTATTTAAGTACTCAGAAGATTCCAATTCTATACCTGGTGCTAAATTGTCTTCCTTCCATCTCCTTAGAAGATCATCTATGTATAGATTAACCCTACAATGGTGACGTGAATTTTTGGGACATGAGTAGTGACGTCGGTCTCCTACATCGACATGGACTCTGGTGTATTTTGGAAGGTAAAATGAGTATTTACCTGAATTATCTTTAAATAACGAAATTCAATTGATAATTTTATATATTTATTTTGAATTTACTCTACAAAAACAGAATATTATTCAAATTTTATTACATTGAATTTAAACAGGAATATGTGTGCGTACTTAAGGACTTTTTTCTTTATGACAGGAAAAAAAACCATTCCAAGATATTGGTGTAAAACAAAAGGTATCATTCCCATAAAATGTCAGAAATGATAAAAAAAATTCAGTCAGACAAAATTCAGGTATTTTAAAAAAAATCAATGGCAAATGAAGGCATCCGCATTTTTAGCAAAACATCTTTCGCATAGCAAGGTTGCATGTGCAAGGCAGAAAAAGGCTTGCATATTTTACAAGTGTATCGCGTTTTACGTTTCCTCTTACTGTCACAATATTTACAGCACCCAAATTGCCCTTCAGTAGGAATAGGAGGTAGTTCTGATTGCTTAATGTCCAGCAGTTCATTTATCCACAAAAGAGTGATTCGTGGGATGTTTTCCATAGATGCACGATTCCTCAGATTGTTTCCATTAGGGAAAATACAATTCCTTCAACAAATTTACGCCATACAGTGTTTTCTTTCTTGTAGTTTACAGTGTATATATCTTTAACGTTTACTGCTGATACAATTGATAATGAATAAAACGCTACTATTTGCCAACGCCTTGTTGGTTTAGAGCAGTTGTAGTTAGCGCAAAACTTATCCACTATATTTACTCTTCCTTTTATGTCATTGTAGGTCAAAACCATATCAGGTCTTTTAGTTATATCATTTACTTGGTCATTATCGTGCATGCTTGAAATCATGAGAGGATTTTTCCCTTTCTTGGAATAAATGAAACTAAAGTGCAATTGTAATTGTAAAGTGTAATGTATAATTTGTATGTGTGTAATAAACTGTATTATCAATGTAAAAGTTGTATTCTAGGTAATAAACTGTATTATCAATGTGTTTGTAATGTGTAATAAACTGTATTATCAATGTAAAAGTTGTATTCAAGGTAATTCTTCTTGTGATAACTGTATTGTGATAGAACAGGCAAGTTACATAAAATATTTAGGCATATATATTGATGAAAAATGTAAATGGAAACTACACCTGAACAAACTAAAATCTGAAATGATTTCCATTGACAGAAAATTCTACTTCCTCAGATACATATGCCCAGAATCAGTATTGAGAATTGTCTATTATGCCTTGGTCAATTCCAGACTACAATATGGAATTGTATGCTGGGGTGGAGCCTACTTTACCACCATCCTTTGATGGTTGCACAAAATAAAGTCATTAGAGTTATGACAAGGTCATTAAAAAGAAGTCACGCTTTCCCACTTTATAAGGATTTAAATATTCTACCATTACGGCACCTATTCATATATAAAGTCCTCAGAGTATTTTATAATCGTAGCGGTGAAAAGGCCAAACCAAAAACATACTCTACGAGATTAAAATCGGATGTTATAGTACCAAGGCCGAAAAATGAAATATTTCGGCAATCATATCAATACCTGGGGCCAAAATTATATTATTTATTGCCAAATAACGTGACCAAGGTAGAGACAGAATGTGAATTCAATAAAGCTGTTACAAACTGGCTTATGAGTCATGAGGAAGTGGAATTTTTATTTAAAAAGGTTATATAAAATATTATTTAATTGTGTGTATCTGTATAAGTAATATGTCTATGTATGAATGCACTTAATTTTTCTTTTTATTATTATTTATCACACCATGTATTATATGATTAGCACCTTGCCTGCCCGTCATATTTATTTTAATGGTAACCCCAACACAGGTATTGTTCCTCTGGGGTACCTATATTCCATTTATGTATGTAAATTGTCAAATGTATTTTCTAATGGGTAATGAAATAAATATATATTATTATTATTATTATAATTTCAGGCTTAGGCTCTCCATGATTTCAGGTTAGGCTCTCCTTGATCGCCGACGTTTCGTTCTGGGCTCCGATAATGGCAGGAAAGTCTTTTGACGAAACGTCGGCGATCATGGCGAGCCTAATCTGGTGGGAATCCCGAGAAGAACTATCAGTAAAGTGCAACTTTTCCTTAAACCAAACAGTCATGAGTTCACTTAATGTCCTTTTTCTAGAACGAAATCTGGAGGTAAACCGCACTTTTTTATGGTACCAACTACGGTTAGCTGATACTTATTCAGCAGTCTCTCAAGAAGTTCAATTCTAGTGAAACAATTGTCCATGGTAACATTACGGTTTGTGCTATAAATTTGTTCACACATACGTTCAACCACGGCATGTGCACTAGTGTCCATTGAATACGGCCCATCGGGTTTTTATCCAACGTAAACCTCTAGGTTGAACGTGTAATGAATTTTAGAATCGCAAAGCGCATAGGTATATTTTTATTCCATATTTGGCAATTTTACTAGGCATATATTGACCAAACCCACAGTGACCTCAAAATGCCTCCAACTTCTCGTCTATTGTAAGAAGGGCAGATAAGCTGAGATTATATCTGCAGTGTTCAACAAACATATCAGATATCTCTCGCACGGGGGCACATTTATACATTTTACATATTTTTTCTCTGGTTTCTTTGTCATAAAACGTTATATGACGCAGCAGAAATCGGAAACGCTGAAGTGACATGACAAGACGAAATATTTCAATTGAATTGCCTTTGGTACTAACGAGGTCTTCGGCATTTTGATTATTACTTTTATTCATACCGCAAAGCAGTAGCATTTACAAGAGTGCTTCAATTTCCTGAATTGCTACGCTCGTAATTTGATGAAACTTTTTCAATTACTTTATTCAATGCCTCCTTTAACTTATGAGCTGTGCTGTTAAAATTGGCAACGTCGCACCAGCTAAGAAGGTAGTCCTATCGCAGTCAGATGTATCACTGGAGTTCACCTGGTAATACATACTAAGTTTGACAATGAGAATGCATTTAAAGACCTAAATGAATAGTGAAATACTGCTGTAGCTGTTACTGAACCTATCAAATAAACAGAACATTAACGATTTTATTCGGGAGTCAATGAAAGTGGTGAAAAGATTTCAAAATTATCTTGAGAAGAAGCTTTCGTACAAGTCTTGCGGGAAATAATTGATAAGAACTAATATTTTTTACCTTTGATGAAATCTGCAGATGGAAGTTCCAGGAGGGTGTACAGTATTTGGTTTAGATTTTAATCACTCAGAAGAAATACGCCTTTTATCTGAACAATGGAAAAAGTTATTCAATGTTAAGTTATTATAGTTCACGTTTCCCTTGAAGCGTCCAAATGGAGATGCTATCATAAAACTCACAACAGTTTTGGCAGTTTTTTCATTATTTTCCGCAAAACCCACAATGTTTTGATTCTTGAAACTTAACTGGCTACTTATGTAAATTTCATCCATCAGCAAGCTTACAACCTTTTCTCGAGGGATTAGATTTCTGGAAATGCTATGTAAGTAATGTGAGGTGCTTGCAGAGCCACTTCCTGGGGACACTTTTAAAAAGGAAGAAAGTGACTGGAGGTACCTTTTATGTGGCAATAACAAATGTTCCTTGCAAATATTATAAGCTGTGTGGGACAGAGAATACATCATGAATGCAAATTGAATTGTGGAAGGATTGTACACACGTTTTTTAGAATTAAGCAACCTAATTTGATCTAAAATGATGCATAACATCTTACTGCCCACAGAGTTGTCTCTGTCTGCTAAATACTGGCCTTTTTCAGGTTTTCCTGAGCCTTATTTGTGTAATAGCTTACATCAATACTTGGACAGGAAGCAGATAAGTTTTTGTAGCTAACCATGAGATTTTCAAACTGTGACCACTTCAGTAGTCTCATGTCAGGGGACAGTGCCCAGTTTAAATCATGGGCAGCAATGTCAACCTTAATTGCCAAACCTTTATCCACCATCACACTACACACCACCTTCAACTCATCAACCTCTGAATCGTCAATATTCAAAAGATGAAAAGAAACACACTCATTAACCTTTAATTTCCAATTCCAGCATCGGGTGTCTAAATGCTGAAGAAATTCCTTGATAAAAACTTCATACACCGTAATTACATCGTTCCTAAGGAACGTATTTACCTGCTCGTTATGACGCTCCAATAACTCTCTACGCCTGCAGTCAGGTTCCCTTCTTGGAGTGCCCTTTCCTTTCGTTAGATACACAGGCAAATTTTAAAAAATTCGAGGCACTGCAATTTTGGGAAGGTGAGAGGAATATTCTCCACAACACCATTTATGTTTTTGAATTTTTGGGACTTAATCACATCACTCTCTTCGAAATGGAAGACGCACATGGCAGAAGTTGATGATGGAATCCAATCTTTGCGTGGAATGGCACGCAGCCATAACTCTCTTCTTTTGGGATCTTTGGGGAATCCAAATGTCGAAACAGGAGCACATCCTTTCAAAGTGCTATCATAATTAGATTTACACTCAGGCACCCAACACCTTCTCGGCATCCATTAAATAAATAAAATAAAACACGTAAATGTAGAAAATAGATTTCATTAAATATATACGTGCACGAAAGTATTACTTCAAAAGTAAGCACGGAAAACCTTATCTTGCTAGAACCGCTAACCGCACCTTCTTCAACGATGAAAAACGTTAAGTATTCCAACGGTGTCTCGAATACTGTTGCCAGAATAACCGTCGAATATGCTAAAATACTATCAGTAGATTGATAATTATTTTAACTGTAGAAAATCAGCAACAAATCTCACGAACAAAGGGCTCTTGAATCGTCACAGCTCTCACCGCTCACACATAACGTGGTCTTCTGGGATTACCTCCTATGCTGCCAGATTTCCAGCATCACGGCTCGTAAGCTAAAGGAGGCATTGCTTTAGTAGTACATACAATCGGTATTTACGTTAAGATAATAAGCAATTTCAAATGAATATATTCCAAAATACATAATATACCTGTTAATGTCGGAATACACTGGGTTTTTCTTCGATAGCAGCGTCGTTCCACAAGTAAGTCTGATAACTGCGTGCACAAACAGATGACTGACACATGGTAGAAGAATTCCTTGGTCTTATATAAGGTACATGTAACTACCAAGGCTTGAAATAGGAATCCACAGCATGATAAAAGCGGTAGCATTTTAATCATTTCACATAATATATCGTTATATCTGTCTATTAGGCCAGGCGTCATCACTACGACAAAAAAATAGTATTTCAAGACACGAGTGGTGACGCGCGGTCTGTTGGACCGAAAGTGGCAATGTGTAGCAATATGCTTAGACGAAATGATATTTTTGTTCATATATCGGAAGAGTAGCGTAAAATAGGAAGCTACTGAAAAGCATGAATTGCAGCATTATATACTTGGCATGCGTCACCAAAAGGTTATACCTTCGGTCTGTGAGACCGGGCGTCACCACTCTAGGGTTAAACGAAGTCGACACACTAGAGCCCTGCCTAACGCCTTGACTAATGAACATTTCCTTTGTCAGCTGCTTCCCACTATCACTCAGAATTCTGGTTCTTATGTATAGGGTCTGAGTAACTTTTATCATATGTTCAGAAATCCTCTTTTTTCCATAATTGACCATAATATTTCCCAGACAAAAGTTTTACATAATATTTAGAAGATCTATAATAACTTGGAACGAATCTTTTACTGTGCCTACTAATGAAGCTATGATTTTTTTGTCCTAAATCCCCAATTTTTTCCACCCCAATAGTGATATCAAAAAATATATCAAACAAACATATTTTGTAATAGCCTCAGGTATTTTAAACAAATTATAACAAATGTAATACATTTCATATTAAGGGGGCTATGGGGTTTTTCAGTTTTTCAAAAAAATCATCCCTATTTCCTTCGTCCGATTTTGCCCATTAACGAACTTGATGGAGATTTTGCACCTTCATATTTTAGGGATCAGTCTGGAAGTAATTTGTGCAAAGTTATGGCAGTTATTGCGGCAATATCGTCTGAGAAAATGCACTCGGTGAATATAATACACAAAAGTAAATAAAGTTTAGTGAAAACAGGCACACGAAAATAAATTGAATAACACTAGAAAATAATTTTAGTTCTTAAAGTAAAAAAGTAAGGAAAAAGCTATTTGAGTTGTTGATAGCTTTGGGGTTTACCGACCATGAATCGAAAACTATGTAGAAATTTTCCGGAAGTCGCACCATGGCAACGCCTACAATAGGTAGTCTTCTTTCAAAATCTACCTAATTCTCACTTAATTTTCAGCCGTATCATGATACACCACGTGACATGACGTCGGGCAGAATAAGGGAGATTCAATGTATCTCCACTGGATAAGGCCATTTATCTACTTATCTATGATGTAGGTATCTAAAGGGTCAATCGCATCTCATAATTTGGACCATGCATCTTTATCTTCTCTTCCTTAAGAGTACTCTATATAGTTTTCTTCTCTTCTAGTATTCTGTATACTTCCTCTTATCTGACTGCATCCGTGCATTTGATCTTAAGCATCCCCCTCCAAAACTAGGTTTTGAAAGCTTCGATTCTCTCGTGATCCATCATGCGCAACATTCCACGCGAGTGTTTTCAGGCATTGCACCCTTGTCTTTTCTTAAATCAGCAGTTATTTTGCCATCGTGAATGCCTTCTGAGCTTGATTATTCATAATGATGAAACAATAAACTTTTCACTTGCTCACACGCAACTTAATACACCAGTCGATTTTGATGGTCATCAAATCATTTTTCAAGGTTACAAGGTCGAAAACCAAGTAATCTTGATTTTTAAAAAACTAATTTTTAGACGTTTTAACCGTCAAAATCGATTGTTGTAATGTTGTGCGTGGTAAAGTGCAACGTTTATTGCTCACCATTATGAAAGTTGCAAACATTCATAAACTCACGCCTTAACCTATCATACCTACTGAGCTGGTACTATTCATGCGCTTGATGACCGCTGTGCAGTCGCACAGCTTCCATTGTAGGTGAGGAGTTCTATTTTCTGTAGTACCTCTCGTGGTAGCGTAATATCCGCATTCAGCTTTTTTGTTCCACGTGAAAGGATTTTCGTTTTCTTCTCTTAAACCTTCGTGTTGTATCCTTGTAGTGCACGGTCCCTTCTATTCATGAATACTCGCTGGCATTCTGATTTATTAGCCACGACTGCGACGCGACGTCATCTGCAAGTGCATTAGTCGAATTTAGAGGATACCGGGACTAGCCACGGTATAACCCTTTACGGAGCCACCCGCAAGTGCACATAAGTACGATATTCCACAAAGGAAAAACCCCGATCAAGGCGAACGATTTCCCCCTCACCTTCTACCAACCAGCCTTCGAGGAATATCGCACTTCAGTGCATTAGTATCTAAATATTTACAGTAAAAATCATTCTAAACGAATGAGCGTATAACTTGATAGTGGAGATACAAGCATTTTACTTCCTCATCAACGTTGCTCTCATCTAGATCTACGAAGTGCCGCGCAAGCCACCTGCAGAATGCGTGGCACGGGGTGCATGCAAAACTCGTCCCTGTTCAAGGAAAAGCGCCACACGCTTCCCCTGTCGCTAGATGCAGTTCGTAAAGAAAATAGGAAAGCACTGCACGACAAAACCAGTAACTAATAAATTGCAATGTTGGAAAGCATGATAAAATGCAATACCCAGGTTAAGATACAACTACTGATTTGTATAACTATTACCATTAAGTTATATATTTTACGAGACACAAATTCAAGCAGAAAACAAGATCATGCTGGACATTTCAAGTGGGGCGACTCGTTAGCAATAATGATATGTTATCATGCACAAGTTCAAAGTCTAGCTTCCTAGTGAGGGTGGGCATTGCATAGAAATTGTCTATCGCATCAAGTTTGGTCTATTATTGTCCGCAAAAAAAGACTTTTTAAGGCAATGCTTTATTAAATGACATGATAAATCTATGCTTAAAAAACAGGCGTGCTTGATTGTTTGGTATGAGACAGGCGGTTTGAAGCAGGATACGTTGTGAATGACCTCCCAAGATTGAAACAACGGTTTCCGCTCGATTACTCAAGTCAATCATCACTGGGTACGCCTCGAATTTGCATGGGCAAACGTCGGATTCGTACCAAGTGCTTTTACTCCATGTATACAAGTGGTAGGCTGCAATTACGCATCGACCTAGATGTCGAAGTAAACTGTAATTTCCACTGTAGCTAGCTCGATAAAGATACTCCCTCTAGCCAGATAAAACTCGACCACATGTGGCAAATTGTTAGTTATAATATCTCATTTCAAACACATTTTTGCAGTTTCATATAGAAATAGTGGAGAAAGGCCATCTTTGATTTGAGACTCTCGGGGGATACTAGAGGACACGTACAACGATTGCTGAGCGTAAACGATTGCAATACTTGCAGAACTAATACTAATAATCAAAAGAAGATAATACTTCTTATAATTATGATTTAGAACGTTCAATGTACTGCAACGGTCTGTACTCAAGTAATTGCAAACTCGACTAGAAAAGCCGGGATATTCATCCTTATGGAAGTATACAGCTATTTTGGGCATCAACTCTTCACGAGGTGTATTAAAACTAGGATGGCCACCAATTTCCATCCGACACTGACAAGCAAAAAGGTAAAACGAAATGATTGGAAAGGAAAAAGGAAAAACTTGTTATGATATCACGACTAATAGTAGAACACATTGTTCTCGTGCCTCCAATAAACGTGATTGAAGAATTTCATTTCCTCATCAAACAGAAAGAAAAGTTAGCGAGAATGGCCAGTGGTAAATGACTGAATTTGAAGCTTTTATTCAGGAGCGAAGTAATCCGAAAGACCCAGATAAGGTCAGGTCACGTAGGTACTCAACATTGAAATTCTCTTCTTCCAAAAAAAACAACCGCTTTCCAAATCCAGGGGTAGTTAATCCTTAATAATTAATCGAACGAATGGTAATGCTTTTGATGGCATCGGATTACCAGATAGACTAGCTAACATTCGTTAATTTTGATCCACCCAATTATAATTTGATACTTTTCAGATATCAGTTAGATTTTGTCTTGGTTCAAGTCCACACGTATCAATGCTATGCTAAAGTCGTAATCTATATTATAAAAACCTGCGGGGAAATTGGCCATTAAGTTTTGGGCAGATGAAAGATTCCAAAAGGGAACAAGGATATTGTCAAGATAATTACTAAGCGACTAATTTTAATTCTTATTGGGACAATTGTGATAATCATGTTCACCAATGATCTATGTTGTATTGATTAACTAGCTTTCAAGAGACCTGCTGGTGAATCCACTGCTCAAAACAAAGGAGATAACTTATGGAGCTGAAATTGTACTTCTTGCGTAAGAACAAGCCTAAGCTATTGAATAATAGATATGAGTCACCAAAAATATTTATTATTCACCACTCATCCAAGCTCTATGAACCGGTTGCATAGACATTGCTATTGTATTTCTCTCATGATAATTGCATTTACATACTCATAAATTGAAAACTAACATGGGTTGGTAGTGTAACTTTTCTATTGTCCAATATTCTGGAATACATATGATTCTTTTACCATTCTTTTGCAAAAAAGACATTTGAATGCTAGAATTCAAATAATTTTTCATGTTTTTTATATATTTTTACTGTTAACATTTGTGAATTCTGATTGAGAGAAAAATAAGAATGGCAAAGTTTTTTTCTGTTGTAACCACTGAAAGGAAAATTATTTTTTCTAATAGTGATTGAAAAATATGGCATTGACTTGTACGGATTAACCTCCTTTGGCTAATTGAGTACTGAAAAAAAGCGATATAGAACGATTGGTAACTAATAATCACCCTTACACGATATTCTTAAGCCGCTGAGAAAAGAATGTTTGCCTAACCTCAGGTAATAAAGGTGAACAAACCTCCAGCATTGAGGGTGAACCGTCACCTTGGGATGGTATCATAGATAAAACCCAGCGGAGAATTCATATTCATTCATAATTCTGGCCAAGTGATGCAATGAGTGCGTGTTTGAGTGCGTGTTGACGTCATAGCTCTTCAGTGGGTTTTTGCGTGCGCACGATTCCATTCCTTTTATGCCAATGGCTTGTCTTGACGTTAGTTCGCCGCTTGATCGAATCAAGCGTATGCTTTTCTTTTTCATTTAAAAACTAGGAGCCAATGTATGTCGCACTGTTTTTGCCGCGACCTTTCCTTCCTGAGCAGTGAACTGCCTGTTCTGCCTGAGAAGAAAGAGGTATGAAGAGTTATGCCTAAGAAGAATACAGTTGCACAAGAGAGATAGTTCGACTGAATACTTGTTCAGTCATTCTCTTTTCAACCGCCACTTGAAATACCAAATTTCAAGTGCAGTGCTATGCGCCAAGGTTGGGAGTGACACTGTAATTACGACGCTAGGTTTTTCATCTGGGGAGACAACCGACAAGTGAAGTCAATTGCGCCAATGAGGTTAGGTGGGTATATTGCTAAGGTAGGTATGGTTGAATTTTTATCATCCTCTAGATTTCCTCGTAAGAGCAATGCAAAAATTACATAAATGATTCTGCTTTCGAATAAAAACAAAGAAAAACGACAGGGATGATACTGGTAATGGAGAAACGGTTTCGGGAAACCCAGATACGGTATTAGCCCACTTTTATGGGGAAGCGCCCGAGGGTCCAAAGTTTTTACGCTCCATTCGACTGTCTTGAGTTCTTCACCAGAATTACTCTTCCCATAACCCCCTATTAGCGGTCGGAATAAAAAACGGGTCTTAAAGAGCAAGCCGGAAAACTCTGAGAACTGCCGATCTAGGTTAGTAGAGCTAGGTTGGTTATTTACTCTATGCTTACCCTGCGTTGCACTTAGTAACACTCCCTGGCCTTTGGAATTACAAGCCGTGCTCCAGCCAAAACGTCAGCTCCATTCTCATAGTTCGTGTGATCATATTGGTGATTTCTCTGGGTTCGTTCATTATTTCCTGTACCTATAAGTTTGACGATGACGAAAGAAAAGGAAACTTGTCACAGAAAAAAAAAGAGTCGCCCGTATTTCTTCACTCTCGTTCATCTGAATTGGTAGGGAATCTTATGCGGAAAAAAGCAAAATAATAATAAAGATGAAAAAATGAAAGAAGGCAAAGGCAGGCAATGTGTATAATAATTCGTTCATTATGAAGAAATGGTGTCAACGATCCAAATTACTAAGCTGTTCCTCGACCTTATTACGGAAATAATGAAATATACTCACACCTTTTATGTTTGAGCCTGTAGATCCACTTCTCAATGGGGATTTCCGCAAAATAATTGCGCAGGCCTGATGTTATATCATTGTCCAAAATTCGGGCCTACACCGAGGAGTTTTTTTTGCGTTCAGGAGGCAGAAGCCTCGGGAAAGCAAGCACGAACGGCGGCATTACCTTGAGATGACGAAACGTGCGTGTTGCGAGTTTGACCCCTCGGTACGCTCCGCTTGTGGGGTGAAGGAGACGAATGACAAGGCAAACAAACTCTTCAAGATTCAACCGGCATTATAAGAGAGGGGAGAAAGAGAGGAGGAGGAAACGAGCACACTTAAACGAATAGGGAGCACCCACCTCATAGTCAGTCAAAAGGTTTTGTGCCTGCTAGGCGTTTGTCCAGATAAATCCATCCACAGCGCTTTACGATTCGTTCCCAGGTATTGTGACTTAAGCTTTTCATCCGGTCGACAGGTGGCGTGGACTCTTTTGCGTTCTGCGTATCAGTAAATTTTACATGTATAAAGATTCTTGGGTTCAAGTATAGAATAATGCATCAGAGAAACATATTAAAAACAAAAATATGAAAAAATGTATTCATCTTCATATACAAATACATTTACAAGCGCTTAAAGTACGAGACAGGCAATTTTTCAACGAACTACTTGTACAGGTTTAAAAATAGTAGATAGAGTTGGAAATTGTGCTGAGTCGCGAGTTAATTGAAATTAAAATTTGCTGCTATTAATTTTTCACCAACATACGGAGATGAAGACATTATTATGCCGACGTTCACTCAACGAGAGCCTGGCGTAAGCAGCTGGTCGTTCTGCAACCGTATTATATATTTATTTATAGGTCAGAAACACTATATGAAGTAAATTATTCACATGGCATCACGTACGCACGACCTTCAACTGGCAAAATGAATGAACAACCTCGATGTGCGCATATGGAGGTATTTCAACTCAAAAACTTGTGTGAGATTGAAGAAAAGATAAAATGAGGGCATTTTGCTTTTGATAAATGAAACTGTAATAAAATATTCCGTTACAGTGCAAAATCAAAGGCCAATGACTGCAAAATAAAACAATCCTTAAGATAGAACGCATCCGGATATCCAACAGTCTCAGATGCTGATAAGTGAGAATAATATATTGGGAATAGTGGATATACTTTGATCACCACTGTACCAAATCAATACTCGACTGAGGATTACCTTAGTACATTCCGATGACCATGTTTTACTGAATATTTTTGTTGACCGCAAACTTTTGAAGTCATTCTAATATTCACCATCTACATGCGTAACATGAGCTTCCGCAACAGTCTTTATTATCTTACCCCTCGTTTTATAAATATAATAACCTTCCATTTTCAATGCAATTTATACAAATTGCAATCACTATTGCTTTCAGAGCAGTTTATTAGAGATCCATAGTATCATACCACATCAAGAATGACCATTGGAGCAATTTAATATCGAGTATTTTACAAAATACTTAGTAGACTACATATTCCTGAAAAACAAGTATTCTTAGCAGCATGCTATGAATGAACACAAACGTATCGATCTGTATTGAAGGTAATAGCTTCACAAATGTTGTCATGTTGCTCAATGAGTCATGTTCTCGTCATGAAGTAACCTCCACAATCCAGTCAAGATATTTTCCAACTCTAGTGTAAACTCCTGGCCTCCCTGCGTCAGCACATCGAATTCCCCAGGACACCACACCTATGACTTCCCATCTACCATGTTCAGCCATCAGCACCAAAGGTCCTCCTGAATCCCCCTTAATAGAAAATAAATAAGGTTGTAATTGGCTTACATTCATTAATAGATAGATGGATAATTTATTTAAGTAATGAAACATAATACCGAAATTCCATAATATAATTTTTAAGAACCCTAATGCTCACCTGTGCTGGTTTTGCCATTAATTATACCACGCAATTTTAATTTTCACATAATTCATACTACTTATACGATCGTACGGAGCATTCATATTCATACATACATTTCATATTCAAAGCAAGAAAAAGGAAGGGAAGAATTTATCGGAGACATAATAACATTGTTAGAACTTCAATGTTTATCACTTTTTCATTTTTCTGATTTTTTCGTTCTTGAAAAAATAATATGTGTATGTACATGCAAACACACTATCACGCATATACATTTTAGAATTAAAAATATTATAATAGAGAATAAATGGAATTAAAATACATTCAAACAAGGCATCTGGATTTTTTATTCAAGGCTAACAATTTTTATTTAATGAATATTACAAAACATACCTCTTCATCTTTTGCACTTTATATCCATATTTTTACTTTTAGGAACTTGCGAGTTGATTTTTTTGCAAATTTCATATTCTTTTAGTACACAGAACCAAATTTTTGTCTACGATCAACGTCGTTTTATGAAATTATTTCTTGCTACAAAGTTCACGTGCTTAGTGGCTTCAAAACACTACGTCATCTGAAACCCGGCAGATGACGTCACGGAACGGTATCACAGCCAGTGGTACCGACATTGAGGTAGATGTAGAAGGCATTATGTCATCGAACTGTAATCTGACAGCGGAAATATCCATTATATTGCTTCCCCATGGTCTTCCCTTGCATGCCTTTATTTAAGTTAAGAAACTCATGAAACATGTTGTAACACGTCCAGCCGTAGGTTTTAGGTTGGTAGTGGGTGAATCAAAATTGTCACGTGGTAGCCCCGCAGTTCGACGACGTAGCTTATACTTATTGTTGTTCGGGTCGGTGGAAGAAATTATGTGGGGAAGAGTGCTTTAACAACAATAGCTCCGATAACCCGACGGGACGCCCGCCCTAGGGCTGATGAACAATGAGGGGCCGTCACGATCCGGAGACTTCGACGTTAACAACCAGAGAAGTTGGTCACATATATTAAAAGCTCTTGCATTAAGTGTGATAGGAGCGTACTGCATACCTCAGGCACTCGTACGTACTCTCAGTAGAGTGAATCGCCTTTATCCAAAACACTCATGCGAGAGCGATCATAGGAGGGAGTCATTGCAGCTAGATGAGCCTTTTACAGTCCAGGGACTGTAACCAACCACTAGCAACGGAGAGGAGTATTTCGACGGTCAGGAGAGTAATTCGGAAGCGGTCAAGTCGGACCGTCTCGGTCAGCCGACAGGAGCCGTGGCAGTAGTGATCCACCAAGACGCCGGAAATTCTTCCGATGGAGGGTACCGAAGCTTCGCCTGCTTCACCTGTATGTGAGCCAATATTTCCTATTTGTATGTATGACAAGGGAGACCCAGGGTAGGGCTGGATAATATATCCAACAGAACAGTTCCCAATTGAGAAATTGTATAAATCACGTGCACGCCAACCGGGGTATTTATAATTGTATATGGCTAATTAACCGTAAGTAAATACTTGGCATGTGTTTTAATTGAACTGCATGTTTTTGGTGTTGAAATTGGAATTTACCTGTGTTGTAATCTGTGCAGCTGTGGTAAGTAACCGATGTAAGGCGAGTAATCCGGGAAAGGTAAAGTAAATTACTTTACTCCTCCTTTACCTCTCCTTATATAGGCTTTACAATGTATAAGTTACTTGGAGATATTGATTGCACTCAATTTTACTATTGGTTTTCGTTGGGAATACGAAATATTATAATTTCAGTAAATAAAAAATATATATGAAGAATTAATTTTCAAGATGTAAACTCATGCTGATTTCAAGTGAGTAATCAATGGGAAACATCGTAAAATTGCAAATTGAGTGTTTCAGCCCCTTAGCACTAAGGTAATTCGAGGGAAACAAAAATAGCGAACTACCCACACCCACAATACAGCTACCGCAATGGGCACGACGCATTTTCACGTAAAGTTCAGCTGGTTGACAAAATTAGCCGCAATCAATGGTTGCTATGTCCTTAATGGAAGACTAGTACAATTAGATGCTTACTGTTAAAATACACGCAGAAGAGTGAGGGGCTACCATGCAGTGACGTCAGAGAAAGGAGATGCCTGTGAACTCCGAAGATTCAGGCGAAATGGCGAGGAATTTCAACATAATAAGGTTGAAAAGTTAAAACCAATTTTTCACAGATCAAATTTTATCTATCTTGACATAATGAGACTTTATATTATATTTTTTTAATGTAAAAAAAATCTGTGGAAAATTGCTTTTAACTTTTCTACCTTATAAAGGAGTTACCGTTTTGGATCATGTGACTTTTTCAAAATGTCATTCGCTTTTTAAAAGTAATTACAAAAATCCTGCGATTGACGTATTGCGCATACGGGTTATATATTTTATTTAAGTCCGTTGGAAAAGTCTGCTATCGTGTGACCACTTAAAATATTAGGAGCAAATGTTTGCATGTTTCCGTTCCAAAGGAAAAGAATGGTTGCGTTTGGTTAATCAAACTGAAATTTGGTGGCTCGAAAATACAATTTTCAGTATGATACGGGAGATATTAAGGTAATTCGATGTTTTTCAATCGGCCTAAAAAAATTAACGATATAGTTTTGGTGAGTGTAGGACTATAGTTAAAAATAGTTACTCCTTGCCAAAGTTTCTGAAAATAATGAATTCCATTTAACTAAAGACTAGAGCATGATACATGAAGATCAACAATGCAGTATTAAGAAATAAATAAACAAATATCAAGTAATAATGGTCGCTTGTGATTCTCATTTGTTAAAATTTGCGTTCATAATGTGTGGCTCCTATATCTAGATACATAGACAGGTCTCTAAAATATAGCCATGAGTTCTAGGAGGTTTAAAAATAAATGGAGGCGACATATGTCTCAATTCTTCAAGCCCATTCCGCGATTACAATCGGCATAGTTTTGACCTTACTCTGACTTACGTTTCCGGTGGTCGAGTTTTATTTACGTCAAATCTAAGTTCAAAAACATACACAATGTGATGGTTTATGCGGTAGACCACGCGTGCTGGGCACAAAATCCTTCCCATGCAACCCCTGTTCTTGCTTCACCTTCGCCCATAAGCGTCCAAGGCCATACCTCCTCCATTTCATGTTTACCGCCTTGCATGAGTGCAATTTTACAGCAATGGACAAAATTTGCTAGTCATACACTTGCGTATTTACTACGTACGCCTTCAAAGAAATTGTACTAAATTATTTGCATTCTGCTAAAGAAGTTTTATGTTTTTTTTTAAATATGAATGCGAATCTTATGCTTCGTCCTCTGTGTCATGTAAGGTTTTGCCGCGACCAATATTTGTGTACTTTCGAGGACCTCTTGTGCAAAAATTGTAAAGATTACAGAATATATAAAACTATGACTGGATAGCCCATTTTGTCGACTACCGGAAATGGTTTGTCGTAAGAGGAGAGGGCGTTTTGAGGTGACGTCACAGCGCTGCGCGTGGTGGTCTAAATTTGGGCTTGTGTGGGCACGGCGCGCCCTCAGTTCATCTCCGGAACGAGTTGGTCGATTTTAGTGACCGAGGTGTGTAAGGAGAGCTGAGAAGGTGAATTAGGCGTTAATAACAAAATAAATATAAAATTGACATTGGAAAGCAGAAAATATTAGTTACCATCGACCAATTGTTCATAGGTTAGCCATTGGTACTAATGATTTCGATGAATAAGTGTTATGCATAGCGTGATTTTCTTTCTTTCATTTCAAATTTCTTTCTGACAAAAAAATAATAATCTCCCAATAACGAGAGTAATGCGTGTAATTTCCTATTGCATAATTTCACTAAAATAATTGTTTAATGGAAAAAGTACAAATTTTTGTGTGAAATGAAATATTATTATTATTTCGCATTCACGAAATAATGATCCGATGGGAGTATTAAGAATACTCCCAGTATTTTTTGAGGTGAAGGCTGGTGACAATATTTATGTTTGTACAATGATCATGATGTTTTTGGTACTGCATTGTTGACCTTAATATATCGTGCTTTAGCCCTTAAAATGGAAATCATTGAATTATGAAACGTTGGAACGATATAACCGATAGTTATTTCTCACCTAACCTGCAAACAACTTCACAGTCATTACGTTAACCCCGCACTACATCTCCAGAGCCAATAGAAACGGCAGAATAAGGAAGAAACACTGCGAGACTGATGGGTACAAAAACTCTTTCTGTCCACGCACCATTAGTAAATAGAACAAAAACAAGAAAGAGACATTAAGGTACAATAAGTTAGTTAGAAAGCAATTCATCCTTTCTCTATTCCAATTCCTTAGTCTTATTCCCTCTCTTTTTAACGACTGGTGTACTTCTCCCCCTGCCGCACGCCCTTTCATGTCGTGGTGGTGGCTCACAGGGTCACTTTTAAGTATATTTAGAACATGCTGCATGAGTCCAGTAATCGTTCCGTGTTTTCAATAGATTAAATTGACTAAGGCAATAGAGTGTTCAGGGCACTCAGAAAATTTCGCTCGTCAGATCGTTTGTAATTTGCACTATCATCAAGGAAATCACCAACAAATATGATTGAGAACCTTGATTTTGCATTCATTTGTGAAACCTCGAGGAATATTTCCTCATGCATAGCAACTGGAAGGTTATTAATAAACAGGAAATGATATTTTGAAACCCTTTCACTAAAGGAACTAAGAAAAAACTAGAAAATAATCGGAAGACTTTTACCTGGCAGCTGTCTTTTCCGCCTGACGGAAGCCCCGCGCAGAGAGCAGTGGACATTATAGGCTGCGTGTATGCATTCCTACAGTCTTTTTGCTTCCAAATAGGGATTTCCACTTCATACAGCACTTCAGTTGCTGGACCAGCATAGTATAAGTGCCCCCACCCTGCATAAAGTAAAAAATATAAATTTTAGAGAAAAAACTCAATGAATAATATTAGAGACTACCCTGTTCTAAGGGTATGAGAAGCACCACCAGAGATTACTTCCAAACTAAAGGCATTTAAGTATCTCAAGAACATCCAACTATTTCAATTTATTTATGTACTTACTTCAGGATGCCGTATCTACAAGTGTTCATTGAAATAATTATTAAGCTCTTTAGCGTTTCCATCAAGAAACCACAGAAGAACGTCTGTACATTATAGAAAAAAATTACGCACATAAAATTATCTGTTGACGTTAATTACAACTTAACCGCCATTCCTAACTCTTTTACGATGAAAATAGTATCCGCAAAATGAACTGAATCCTTAAGATTCAGGGTATTGATTCCAATGTGCCTGGATCGTTTATTGTTAAAATTATGTAGTTAGAGTATGACAAATAATAAATAAACGTAAATGAGTTTCTTTAAATTTCTATTCTCTATGTGTTATGCCACATTACGATATTAAAGAGGTGATAATATTTTTACAAAAGTCATAGAAAATCTCTCACAAATTATGGGTTAAATACCTAAAAGAAACTTTGCTATTACATTGTTGATTACAAAGTCAACCTGAAACATAGACGCTGATAATCGTTAAAAAGAAATGTAAATCATAAATAGCACTCCAAATCCATTCGTCACAAATTTGATAATTTCCCCAAACGGGAGTCACCAAAGTCGGGGACGAGCACTAAAGTGGTTTATCGATGAGCAGTACTTTGTCAAAATGGTTATTACTTGTAGGTATATGGCATGAGGCAAATATACCAATCTAGAGGATAACCTCCTCACAAAGAATTGGAATTATTACTACACCAATGAGATTATGTCTTCTTCAAAGAAACATTTCAACTGATGAGTAGATTGATGAAGACAGGATGCTTCCAATGGGTCAATTCTGATATATTTATCAGACGATTGTGTTTGCATAGCGCCTCAGTGAATGCATAAACAAGCAATTATATGTATATAGATAAGAATATTAAAAATTATCGCGCTGATCTACCAAAGAGGAGCTTCTGCAGTAAGCGAAATGAGACGGTTGGTGCACTCGGTGCCTGTCGTACTCCATCGCACATTTTTAAAAAGGAACCGTTTAAATACCAGGAAAAATTCAATAACAAGCAATTTGAATAAACATATTTGGATACCATAACTGTATTTGGCCACATTTTCATCGTAAATTAACATTATTTTGATAATAACCACTCTCATTGATACTAAACTTTAAAAAATGAGCCACACTTGCTGGTTGCTTAGTTATTTCAGGAAGTGACCGACAAATTAGGTCATTCGCACAATTAGAAGTAAGTTGGTAGAGGGGTAGAAAAGAGTTGTGTGCAATAGAAGAAGGGGTGGAGAGATACCATGCGTTGACATTAGCTTGCTGAAGGACCGTAGGTTTTCCCGATTGATGACAAGAATGAAGTTTTATCGATTGCTGCACAGGGTTGGGCTTTCGATGGACAACGTTTCGACGAACCACTCGCTTCTCTCCCTCAGGGCAAAGCAGTTTATTTTTTAGAAACTTAATTTCTTCCTAAGGGAGATGAGTGAGAGGTTCATCGAAACGTTGGCCATGGAAAGCCTAATCCGAAGCCACACCTATAAGACTTCATCCATTAACTTGCTCTTGACGAAATTTCTAACGTTCCATCCGTCGGACGGTATGATTCTACAGAAGCGACCTTCATCACGAAACACCCAAGTAAGGATTGGGATTCCACTGGAAAAATATCCACCACTACCGAAATATGAACCCGAAGCCCTCGGGATCGACCACCGTTACTCTAGCCAACTCACAAACCTGATACTCGCCGGAAGCGTTTCGATATTTCATTGTCAATAAACTATATTGAACAAAATGTGAGATCTGTTCCAATAATTACAGAAATTCATCGGCCACCAGATGTATTTCACGGCCAAAGACAGGTAAGTCTGAAAAGCATGTTATGACTATGGTTTTCGGTGCGGCATTGGAAATTTAGACGAAATTATATTTTTTTTAAATATTGGACTCCGCGTGACACTTTGATATTTGTTTCCAACAATTATAATCATAAGAAACGTATTACATCGCGTTTAGAAAAAAATATGTGCATTTGTAATCGAATTATTATGATATATTATATGTCATGTGCCATAAGGCTACGTGTTTAAAATTAAAATAGCAATGATTTACCAAACAACAAATCGAAATGATGCAAATTTTTTCACTTGTATCTATAGATATCACAAATGAGAACACGAATGCAAAGTTTCACGCAAATCTTAACATAAACAAAAATCGCTTCAACCACCTCAAACGGTACGATTTTAAGCTTATTGGATTCAGTTCGACTTTCAGCACTGAAGGAGTACTAAAAGGAGCTACTAATAGGAGGTACTAATAGGAGCTACTAATAGGAGCATCATGTAAAAGAGCGTATAAGTGCCATGCGGAGGGCAGCTCGAGTCCAGTATTCCATCCGTCGGATGGGACTTCAGATATGAAATACCTAACGGCAACAGTTTGCCGACAACCATCTCAGGTTTTCTCTCCATCCTTCTTCCAATTCACTAATCAAGATCGCTCCCACCCTTCTTTAATGGCGCAAATGACCTCAAACCCTGGACTTGTTGGTGTAAATGGCCCAAGGTTACTGCCGCTGCTGTTACGATTGCACATCTCATCAGATGCCTAGTGCCTTAAGTTATGCGTTGGCGTTCTGCACACTTGCTTCGCACACTCACCCAAAAACATTTTCTCTCACTAACAATAAGACACCAAAGGGAGATGTATTTCAGTGGCTTGAGGATAGATTGAATCCTCAGGAAGGCGTATGTTTATATTAATCATGAAAATGTATTGTCACTTGCGTCGCAACTTCATAAAATCTGCTCTGGGTAATCCGCAACAAGCAAAAAAAATTAGATTGAGTCAACTAAAATGACGGCAAGTACTGAGCCTTGAAAGCACAATGATTCGCACGATCACTTAGTGAATACTGCACTGTCAGAAAAGCCAAGGCCATAGGAACATGTCACAGTGGTACCTCAAATTGCGCTCTTAATTAATTCATGTACAAAGTTCGTATCTCGGAACCCAGTTACACCGACATTACCTTAATTATACGGGAAATCATTCAATCTCCTTCCAGATTACGAAACATTGAAAAAAAAAACATTTGTGTTGCTGTAAGTGCGAGTCTTTGGACAAATTTTACCACATCAGCGCTCACAATAAGTTTTCTGCGACACACTTCGTTAGAAAAGCATCACAGTTCGTATCTAGAGACGACGACGTAACATGAAAATTATCTTGAATCTTTTGTATATATAATGGTTCTTAAGTCGATGTGCCACTCTACAAGCATTGGATAAAGTAGCCAACTTTTTACAGTCGGTTCTAACACACTATGCATCAATAAAATGCCATTCCTTATATTTTAAGGATTTTTCAACAATACAAGTATTGGGTGACGTTTCATTCATTTTGGCCAAAGTTTCCCTTTTTTTAGTCTTACCTGACACAATGGCAGTGACATTCATCAGCGGGTCATTTTCTTCAATTTCCTCATCAGACGGGCTTTCAGGGGGCAAGCATGCCGGCCACACCGCCCCTCGAGTAAATTCAACCTTTTTTGATAAAACCAAGATGGCAATGTCATTCTCATACGTTATCCTACTGTAGCCATGGTATATGATAAACTCATCCACTCCAACTACAATCTCGGCATCACTTGGCTCCTCCAAGTCGAACTCTCCAAGCCTCAATGTCAGATTCACTGGTTTCAGGCTGTCAACAATAAGAAAAAGGCATGTTTATTTTTTTGCTTTGAATGCTTCATTCACTTCTCTCCATCAAAAAGTGGATGAGATAAGTCTCTTACCTTACTTTGGTGTCGCGTATGTAGTTTTCATCGTAAACATGTAAAATGTACAGCTTGACATAGGGTATTTAAGAATCCAAAAGCAAGGGTTTGATGGAATAAACTCCGAGGAACGATAAAAATGCCCCGGCGGGAAGCAGTAAATTAAATAAATGCCATAAATGTGGAAAACCCCAGAAACAATCTCCCAATACAAAAACCTCCATAGTTATTCATGTGGTGTGCTTCGTAGAAGGTGTCATATACATTAACTTTGCTCGGTATTCCAAGAATGAAAGATCTGGTGTGAACTACTTTAAATTGGGTCTCGGTCTTAATCTTAGTAAATGTACTTAAGTATACTTCCTGTGAAAGAAACCAATTCAACTCTATACCTTAACAGGGGGAGAAAATATAAATATGTCCGATGAAGTCAAATTCCTGTCAATAGCCGTAACTTTGGCCTAGCGAGGGTAAAAAAAAAGCATGCGAAACATTTGCGGTGGTTCGTTTAAGATACTAGGATTAAACAAGCAAATATTCCATGCATGAAAACGTGAAAGAGGTATACTACTCCACTCTGGTTTGCCCACATCTCAAGTACGCCGCGATAATTCCAGACTCCGCAAAAAAAGTGATTAATTTCCGCGAAATGAACAAAATACATGGGACAGCCGCACGCTTCGTTAAAAACTGTTACGGGCGAACAGAAAATGTTGCAAGGACATAGATTAAGAACCACTATATACTCTAAGGCAAAAGTTACTTAAGAAATACAGATCAGGCGAATTTCAGTTCGACCCGTATGATATTATAAACGCCGCACTATATCTTTAGAGGTGATAGAGATGACAAAATGAGGGAGATAAACTACAAAACCGACAGGTGCATAAACTCTTTCTTCCCACTGACATTATTGACTATAGCATAAACTTGAGCGAGGCACTAAAGCACTCCGTTCATGTACGGCTCTTTCTTCCCCTCCTCTTTTGCAATTCCTTTTCCATATCCCCTCCTCTTTTAATGACTGGTTTCCCAACACCACACGCCCAAACTGATGCTTGCTGGGTAGTGTGTAGATGTAATGACTAATAATTGATTTTAATGATTGTTAATGTAATGGTTACACAGAAAAAATGGTTGAAAAGAAGAACCGTGATTTGCAGGCAAAATATTCACTCTTAAGATGATCAATAATTATCGGCTATTAAAAAACAACCATTTACATTTATAACATTCAATTGACAAGGCTCATATATTTTGGTGTTCTGGGACAGTAGTATATATTATATAGGGTATATATTATGGTGTTTTATAACAGAATACTCTACGGATATCGTATGCGGATGCTTTTGGGATAATCCCAAGCGAAATTCCGAGGGGTGGGTTCCATGTATTTGCGAAATAGTTCCAACGGACCAGAATGCGGCTAAGTGGGCGTTACGTCAAATGGATATTCAATGGATACCTTGTGTGGTACGGGTACGCTCATTTTCAAAAATATATTTCCCCAACAAATTTTAACGACCATTTTACCACAGAGCTACCCATTCACTCGTTTAATTGTCATCTCACCTCACAAAACCTATTCATGGATATAAGTAGCATTTATAAATCCAGAAAATTGAGTCATGTATTTTCAACAATATTTTTATCATTTCAATAGAAAAGAGATCTGTAGGAATTTCCACAACAAATGGAGTTTGGATGCCATACGTTAATCGGTCCATGGCTTCAGCTCTTAGCAGATCAGTAATACCTGTCAAATCATACGACGAGTGCCTAAATGTTGCTTTTTCTACGATCCCAAATAAGCCATCAAGATTTTAGGGATCAATAATTCTCAATTCAATAGAACGTGGTCAAAGAGAGAATAGAAGGAGTTTTCGAGATATTCTCTTCTAATAGTAGAGTGAATCAAACGTCGAAAGACCTAGCTTTGGCATTCAAAGGTAAGACCGCGGTATATTTTCCCGCAGAAGTTTTGACAACAGGAAAGGAAAAATGTCGAATAGTTTTTCCAAGCAATCCAGATTACTATTGCTAGTAATATCATTTAAATAGAATAATACTCGTAATTTGCATTTTAATATCATCGGTATATGCCAACAGTAAATATTATAAATGCAAATGAGGATAAATTAACAACTCTAAGCAAATATAGCCAACTTTTTCAATGTTAGAACTGATTTCGTAGAAGTTCCTTTCTGCAAAGGATGCATTTATACATTTATCTGTGAAGCATAAGGAGAAAGCAAGTTACCAAATGCTAAAGCTACATAGTTCCAAAAAAGACCAAGAATTAACGGACACCAAGTGATCAGTATTGTCCAATAGTTCCGTTTCACAAAAAAGGGATGTGTTTAATTTTGTTACATCTGCACTGCCCACCTTTGTGTCATATCTGTGACAATGTACTGACTGCAAAGCATATTATTAGATTGTGCTTTACTTCAAGGCTAATGAACTGAGTTTAAGATCCTTAACCAGATTGAGACCACTTTAGGTTACGAAGGAGAAGTAATAGATCGGGTACTGGATATTTTTTAAAGCGTCTAACATTTTTAACAAAAATTTGAAATGTTATGCTTATGGGAAGATTACAACGGCGTAAGCTGATTATAGGTGCTTTGACTAATAATTACTCGTGGATACTCATATTCTTTTCTTCATCTCCAGAAAAAATGTTTGATACGGAACAGGCACATATAACTGTATGCTGTTGGTGTACCTCAAATACACATTACCCGCCTACCTCCATCTGGATCACCAGTAATTGATTCCTTAATCTTTTAATGAGTAATTTTTTTCATTCAAGAACTTGTTGAAGAAAAAATAATGAAATTCACTTCCGAAATCTTCTGGTTCAACAAAAAAGCGAAACCTAAGCAGAAAGAATCAAGGCCGGTATACGATTGGCGACAACGTGAACTTCAACCTCCAGCAGAATACACAGGTTCTTGTAGGCACGTTTACGATTGCGTCAACCGTTAACGATGAAGCTCAGCCAGGCTGAACTTTCACGTTTAATGGTTGGCGCGAGCGTATGCGCTATATGTGCACCAGATACCGTGTCTCACTTGTCCACCGAGTAGCAATTTGCCTCAAAGCTACCTCACGATGAACCTTATGGTAGTCCTTCTGCTATTTCAGTAATATGATTCATACGTTATTGGGATTTTGTTCAGGAATTCCGTTTCATTATTTTATTGCTACGATACCGAGGCTGAACTAAGGCAGACTTCCCATGAGCCAGGCGACACGCCTGCTGGCAGGAATATCACCGTAATGCGTTTCAATTAAAAACAGGGCTGACACTCTACAACAGCTATCACAGCAATTATGAACAAATAAAAATCGCATTGCTCGTACTTGTCAATGTTCTCCCTGTATCGTAGATGGTAAACAATTCCACGGATGATGCCACTCGGCTGCATGGTAACATCGGCTGCATCGGAAACCAGCCGAAGATTTACGAAGGTGACCAGCGATTACCGACGCACATCTCAGTTGACGGTTAATCTTAAACCGATCAGGGGTGCAACAACCCCCCGAATCGTGGGGAGGGGGGGGGGACTCCTTGAAAAATCTGTATAAGCTAGCTAAGCTAAGGAAGAGAGTCTGCAAATAAATATTCGTACGTTTCAAAGCGGTCGTGTTTGTTGGGCTTAGAGGCGAGTTTCTTTTAATTATTTCTCGAGAAATAAAGAAATTATTTCCTTTCTGTATGTACGGATACTTTTCCTTGCCATTTTCAAATTTTATAGATCATATAAATGGGAAAATAAAACTTATTCCTAAACTCTGTTTTATATAAGGGGGCGGGGGAGGGGGGGTGTTTCATCTTCTCCATATGCAATTTTGCTTAGCGATCAAAATCAGAGCGGAGTCGCTTGGGATGAAGGCGCTAATTATTTTGCAAATCGGGCAGTATCCATTAAAAAGTGAGCCACAACCTCTGATTTCTGGGGGACCTAGCCATCGTGCTTGTGGGGGGGGGGCAATGCCCCCCATCCCCCCCGTTGTTGTGCCCCTGAAACCGATGACGTGTAAGTGAGACCAAATCACGGTTCACGTTTTAAATTGACGACAGTCGTAAACCGGCCTTACGTGCATTTCAGGAGAAGGTCGCAGAGTATTCCGCAAATGGATTCTTACCCGTGAAGGCAGTGTGCGGCAGTCATGACGTGCATATTCGTGATGAGGGTGCCTCCGCAGAAGTGGATCTCGCCATTGTTTCGCATCAATGCGACTATCCAGGGCCACCGTCCTTCTCCAAACACCCTCCAGCCACCGACAATGCGGCCCTCGTGCGGTTGAGCCAGTCCGCAGCCTTGAGTCACATAATTTCAATGAAGTTATCACTGGTAAGAGTTACATTAGAAGCAAAATATGAAATGATATGTAACACTACAGTCACCAAAGTAGTGAAGATGCAATTTCTTAACACCAAGCATGCCTTGGTTTTTCTCATTTTTTTCATTCCAAGACTAATTTTTCCAAGCTGATCATCACTTACTGTTAATGCAAATATAGAGATATAGATGAATGGCTTTACATAGGGGGATGAGGTTGAGAAGAATCTCCTCATTCACATAATCCCTTACCGCACGGGAGTGAACGATATAAGACTTCCATACAAATCATAAAATATGTAAAATACTTTAGGGAAAAAGAAAAGAATATTACCAATTTGACTGAGTGAGATTCTGAGATCAGCATGTTAAACTTATTCACTGGAAATATTTACAATGAGAAATAAGCTTTATTAATTTGGATTAGCCAATATATCTAAACGTAAACATTTTTATGCAAGATAAATTAAGCATGATAGTGAACACAATGGTCACTTAAATAATTACGATAACAACCTTTACTTTCAATTATATTACACTCATCGTGTCGCAGATGGTGGCTCAACCTAGAGAAATGAACGTTTTCCCTTAGGCAAAATCCATAGAATTATCAGCGCAATGCAGTTAACTTAATGAAAATTCACATCAAACTGCTTCTATATGATTCCACATCAATTCCAATCAAGTAAACAGTACTTGGTTATGTCCACTGATTAATTTTATTGTACTACGAGTATCGACGCTAAGGAGCCATCATCAGGTTCAAGCACGCTCTAATTTACTGTGGTTGTAACTGATGTACCTGATAATAGTCCACGACTATGGTTGTACCCGATGATTACGCCGTAAGCGTAGAAACGTGTACTTCAAACGTCGTGTAGTACAATAAAATTGATCAGTGGAAATTACCTAGTTTTATTTACTTAATTTCACCATGATGTTCCACCATATCTCGCCAGACATCGTTGAGTATACCATTTCTAATGCTAAAAGACACTTAAAGCTAAACATTATTTAGTATTGAATTTAAATTTCACAGCTAAGACCACAATAGGAATTGGCAACATAATTGGTTGTTATGCATAAAAGAAAAAAATATATGTACATATATATAAAACCAATTATAATTGATCTACCACCATGTTGATAAAGACTTATCAAGCCATTTTCGAGTTCATTTTCCGCAGAATAAATTTTTCAATTTAGTTAACACTTTTGAATGAGAGGTGAATTAACATTTCTGGAAAACTAGAAAACTCTGATTGCTAAGGGTTTCACAACTATCTCAATCCGTACCAATTTGGGACGCATTCAGAGGGCTCTCAGTTGCCGAGATCATTTCCTTCTGCTTGTGTGAGGTCATCTGACCGCTTGGAGTGGTTGGAAACGGGGCTGGAGCCTTAGTAAGCTGCTCAACATCTGGGCAGCATACACCAGCCATCCTAAGGAAATACAAGAAAAAAGATTATCTATCTCGTCATCACACTTTGAATATGAATGGGAAAGAAGTAACGGACCCCAAGTTGCAATCATGCATTCACATTTCGCGAGCAGAGGACTTGCAAACATTCCCTCTTAAACAGATCCCACTTCAAGGAATATACTCCTGGTAAAATTACTCGAAAAAAAAAGGAATTTGTTTGTGGTAAATAAGTAAATTTCACTGAATACTCACCGGATTTGAGAATATGGATAACTACACATTCAACATTTTTCCAAAACCAAATGTCTATGTAATATCCAAATATTCGCCGGTTTTAGGATTTTTGCCGGTTAAGCCATTTTTAACACATTGCATTACTCTCACATATGATTTTCACAGAAAAAATCTAACAAACGTAATTACTTCAAGCGTAAACGTAGCAAACGTAAGTCAAGCTACTGCATCATATGCGCTTTATTTGCTTCAAAGAAATTTCCTTCAATCCATCAATGGAAAGGCCGAAATCTACAAATTCTAGGTCCTCATTCGAGATATATTGAAGTAGTTTTCTACTTCCACCCCTTTACATAAAAGACAGACGTGAAAATAAGTAAACCTGAAAAACCATTGAGAGTGATACGATATAGTGTAAAATAGTTAAAAGTAAACGACAGCCCTGGGTGATTGTTCTAGTCGCATCTGGTTTTCATATTTATTTGCATCGTATTTCGCAGTCATAGTTAGCAGGATACATTTTCAAAACGGTCATGTTTAGTTATTTAAACACTGATCTAATAGCGCCATTCTATTTTTCAACGATTTCATATTTTTTCTTATTGAAAAATTCTTTTCAGCAGATAAGCACATTATATTTTACTTGTTTTAAAATCAAATTAATGTATCTCAACAATCAGTCATAATTTTTATCAATTGAATATTACCTTAAAGGCTTCTGTCAAACAAGCCATGGGAAGTGTGATAATACTCAAGCCATTGGAGAAATCTTATGCATTACGATCCACTCCAAGGTTTTCCGTTGACGACTCTAGACAAAATATCAGTCGCAACGGAAATTGTCGATAACACTAAATACCTATGTTGATGACCTTCATAGTTCAGTGTGCCTGATATTGAGTACGAAGAGAGAAATTAAAGAACTAGGGAGGAGGAGAATGGAAGGAAAGTTTTATGGGAGATTCTTGGACCAAAAAGAAAAGAACATGTAATCGGGAGAGATGTTCAAATGAAGATATGTATGAACAGATGGAGGAGATTAATGATTCAATACGATAGAGAAGACAGAAGTTCTAAGGGTGCTTTTCCAGAACTAACAACAGTAGGATGACAACAAAATCTTCAACTACAATACTACTGAAGACGATGACAAAATGGGTTAATCAAATAACAAATGTTATGGATGAAATTTAGGTAAATCCATGAAGACTCGAACAGAGGAAGACTCATTTAAAAACTCAGTGAAAATGGTAAACCCTGGTAAAACTCAGTGAAAATGCCAAGACCATCTGGTAAGAGGAAAGAAAGAACCTCAGCGGACGAATACACACATTTTTGGAGAATAATAAAAGATTATCAGCCAAACCAATTGTTTCCCGAAGTCCACATACTAAAGCCTAGTTCCATTAAAGAAAGAGCTGTGGTAGTCAATAAATTAATTCATGATCCCAAATCCTCTAAAATTCTCGAAACCGAATCCCTATACATGTCACTTATATGTACTAACGGGTAAATTCATAAAAGTAATGCCGCAGCTAGTTTGCGATACCCTCAGAATTTAAGTAAGATTTTTTTAATCGCAAAGTATCAGTATCTATGGGGGTGTCTTCATGGATTCAAAATAGGGAGGGTTGGCACAGCCTTCATCGTGTAGTACAGATTTACTTATAAACTTACACTCCACGGTACAGGCAGTAATCGAGGTCTTTTGGTCGCCATAAAGTCCGTCCAATCGCATTGCAGTTACGTCGCCGTTGGCATTTTCCAGGCAAGCCCGATGATGTCATGCAGGGCTGATTTTTCTGGATGAGTAAACACCAAAATAAAAATATACATTGATTAATGGAAACTTATCCACACGTGATCAAAATCGTACTGAAAGAATATAAGCATGTATTGGAAATTTGTAAAATTAGAATACTCACGTTGAGAATATTATAATTCAGAGTAAGCTTGTTGGGGAGCAGGGTTAAGAAGAAAGCTTGGGATATGGGAGTGAAGGATGAGAGGCCGGAATGGAAACTCGAAGAAAGTTGTACGAATACTTGAAGGATAAAATGAGACCACAGAAGTTATTCAGGGATCCACCAATGATTAATGTAATTACGATGGTAGTGGTAGAATACCCTGAAGTGTTTCTTTATATATCAAAACGTGTAATTTACCATTAAAAACTTGACCGGACTCCGCTACGCAAAATTCACAATTTGACTTGATTGGAATTCGAACCCGGATCTCCCAATTGCCACTCAAGTATATTAGTCAGTTTCACTACCAGACCCCAAGGCAATCGAGTGATGCAATTTCGAAATTTGGTCAAGTCAATGGATTTGATCATTGTGAATTTCATCCCTATGGTGTATATATTTGCTCCTTTATGCATCACGCAGTAATGTGAAAATTACCAAAACAATATATAACCAATAACTTGAAGACCCGTTCACATTTAACCCAAACTATGACATAATGTGGCTCAAGCTCTGGCTGCGATCGCCCGTATCTTCAAACCAACCATTGAGATAACTTCCCTACTTACTTAAGTTGGCCAATGAGATTTTTTCTCCATAATATTAAAAGCCTTTGAACTGTTTCAATTGCAAGCTAAGAATATGCTTTCATTTAGGAATTTTTAAAAATTGTAATCCACATTGCTATACAAACGTATCGAAAAGCTTTACTTTATTCTTAGATATATTGAAAAGCTGCGCCTAGGACTCAAAGCTCCATACGCAACGTGTAGTTAACTTGAAAAAACTAAAACCTTGGATGACTGATCAATTATAGAAAAAATGTACCTCAAAAACCACTCACTTAAAAACTACAGAAGCATCTTCATAACGAGGAGTTAAGAAAAAGAATAGTTAAACTTAGAAACAAGTTGCAAGCAGACACAAGAGAAACTTCTAATAGCTACTGTATGAACCAATTTGACAAGTGGAAAAGTAATGCAAAAGAGCAGTGGAGTGTACTGAAAGAATTAACTGGTGAAAAACTAAACGATTCTTACATACCAAAACTAGTGAATAATAACCAACTTCTCACTGATCCTGCATTTTTAACGAAAGAATTCAACAAATATTTTATTAGTGTTTTCGAGTACACCCAAAAATCTCCTTTTATCATGGATATGCTTCTGGGCATGAAATCCTACATCCCAGTGCCATCTCATCTTCATCTTAAATATCCCAGTTCAATGTATCTAGAACCAGTGTCATCTTTTGAAATACGAAATATTGTGAGCTCTCTTCAATCTGGAAAATCCAGATGGAACAAATCCAGATGGAACAAATCCAGATGGAACAAATGTAACAATGCTAAAAAACATAATTGACCTCATTGCTGATTCTCTGGTCAATTTTTTTAATACAAGCTTTATTCAAGGCGAATTTCCCGATGACCTAAAGAAAACCATCGTTATACCCCTATATAAAAAGGTGACCAACGCAATATAACAAACTATAGGCCAATTTCATTGTTATTTGTTCACTCGAAAATTCTTGAGAAACTAGTTAAAAAAAGGCTTTTGCCCTACCTGGACTAGCAAAAAGTTTTAAGTTGCAACCAATACGGGTTCATAAAGGGTAAAGGTTCAGAAGATGCCTTAGAATGCTTCATAAAACATGTCTACAGCGCAATTAATTCGAACAAACCCGTTGCAGTCCTGTTCCTAGATATAAAAAGGCCTTTGATTCCATAAATCATGATATTTAGTTGGAAAAGTTAAGTAGAATAGGTGTTTCTGAGACACCATGGAAATGGTTTAAGAGTTATTTATATTCCCGCTCACAGTGTGTACGGGTAAATGATTGTGTCAGTGACTATGAAACCATATGTTCAGGAGTGCCTCAAAGCTCAGCATTAGGTCCAATATTATTTCTGATATATTTCTATCTGACTTATGTAACTGTAAATTCACCGGAAAATTAATTGCCTTCGCTGATAATATAGCACTTATTCATGAAGGATCATTCTGGGAAGAGGTGAGACTAAATATGGAATCAGACCTAAGTATACTTAGTGAATGGATGGAATATAATAAATTACTGCGGCGTTGATTTCCGCGGGGCTTGAATGAAGGCTTGTTCATCGTTCGGGTTTCCTCCGCGTTCATGTTGACTTTTGACAACAGTTTCGCCCGGTTTCCTCCGAGCGTCTTCAGGTCAAAGTGCCTGGACACCAAAATCGTCGACTTATATACCTGTTCATTCTCCATCCAAGTGTTATGATTGGTCCATGTCTTCCCGCCAAATCATCATCCACGGGCCTGCTAGGCGGTATCCGTCTTCCCTGTTGCAATTGCCATTTTTTATTAGCTCTATTGACTCTCTTATCAGCCTAGGGCGATTATTTTTCTTTGGCGATTAGTCTGACATCGTCAAATTTAATTACGTGTCCGGGTGCGGACCACGCATGTTCCGCGATGGCGGACAAGCTGAACTTCTTGTTCGCGGTAGCTCTCTTGTGCTCTTTCAGACGCGTCTTCATGGATCTGCATGTCTCACCTATGTATGCTTTCCTACAAAAACAAGGCACCTGGTATACTCCCTCATTGAGTTCTTGTGGGATTTTGTCTTTCGGACGCGGGAGTAATTCAGAGACTTTGGTCACGCAGTTAAATCTTGTGATAATTCTGAATTTCATCAAGACCCTGGAAATCTTTTCGCTTGTTCTTGCGATGTATGGAATGGTGGCATAGGCTTTCGGGTCCTCATTGGTGCCTCTTTCCTAGTTAGTTAGTTAGAGTTAGGTTTTTGTAGGGTGCCTCGACGACGAAGGTCATTTGCACCACAATAAAATATCATAACTTCGTCAAATTTGTATTAAAATAATAAATAAATAAATATAAACAACATAACACGTTAAAATGGGAAAAATTAAAATATAACACCAAACATTGGTTCATCACATATATTTTAAAAGCCCAGTCTCTTTTAAAAACAAAATTACCCGGCTGACACAATCAGGGTCGTCGCCTAGGACTTGTCCCAGGTCCCCCCTGATGTTTAGCCGATCGCGCACAGCACGGTATCTATCACTTTCTGTCAGGAAATGCCTCACAGTAATGGGAGAGTCGCAATCCTCACAATGTGGTGGAATTTTCTCTTCTGTGAAGAGGTAAGAATGGGTGAGGGCACAGTGCCCTATCCTCAACCGTGAGATCGCGACTTCTTCCCTGCGAGTCCTCCCGACAGATGTGGGCCACACTGATGTCACCGGCTTAATGGCGCGTAACTTATTTCCCACCAGGGATCTCCAGGTTTCTTTCCACTGTTTTAAGGCTACGTTTCTCAACGTAGCCTTCAAGTCATTATGGGGTGCCAACGCAGATGCAATATTCGCGTCCTGGAGAGACTTCTTTGCTGCCAGGTCTGCTCTCTCATTGCCGGGTATTCCCATGTGTCCGGGGACCCACACAAACACGATTCTCACGTTCCTCTTGCTAAGTAATAGCAACGCGTGATGGATGTCTTGCACAAGAGGGTGGGACGGAGAAAAGCCGGAAATGGTCTGCAGAGTGCTCATTGAGTCGCTACAGACCATGAAGGACGCATTCCTGCATTTTATTCCACCTAGAGCCATCTTTATGGCGAAGAGTTCCGCTGTGTATACACTACACAGCGTACTTAGCTTCGCACCGATGGCTCCATGGTGGGACGAGAAGACCGCACTTGCACAAGCACCCTCCGACTTCGATCCGTCCGTGTAAACGGGGATAAAGTCGGAGTGGTGGTGCAGGATCTCACTGAATCTGCGCTGATACTCCATAGCAGTGGTTGACGACTTCTGGCGATCGTGCAGGTCAAACCTGACCTGAGGTAGTGGTACCCGCCAAGGTGGGTCGGCCGAGGTCCCAACAGGGTACACTTCCGGAAGTGTCAAATCACTACCTTCCATAAAATCATTAAAAGTAATGCTTAAGGGTCTAGTTGCCCGAGTCCGCCTGTTAAAAATATTTAAAAAACGGGGATTAAAAATTACATTAAAACTAGGATGCGCTCTCATCGATAAAATCTTTGCAACATAGTTGCACATAAGGATGTTTCGGCGAGTACTCAACGGGGGCTCGCCGGCCTCTGAGTATAGACTCAGGACTGGAGATGTCCTGAAGGCACCAGTTGCCAAACGGAGCCCCGCGTTGTGAACCGTATTCAACGGTTTCAAATAACTCTCGCGCGCAGAAGAGTAAACGAAATATCCATAATCTAATTTTGAGCGCACCAGTGCTCTGTACAATAAAAGCATAGTGGAGCGATCGGCTCCCCACGAATGATTACATAAAAAGCGTAAAATGTTTAAAACTTTCAAACACCTATTCTTTAAAATCATAATTTGTTCACGCCAATTCAGGCGACGGTCAAAAATTAAACCTAAAAACCGGATCGACTCTGTGTAAGGAAGAATCCTACCACACAGACGAAGATCCGGTGGGGGTTCGTACACACGCTTGCGGTGGAAATGGAGGCATTTCGTTTTTTCCGCAGAAAAACGAAAGCCACTTCGCTTTGACCATTCGCTGAGTCTATTAAGAGTCAGCTGAATGACTCGTGCAGCACTGGCTAGTTTTGACGACCGGCAGAAAATGGCCAGGTCGTCTACAAACAGCGATCCCATCACTGGTGCTCCTAAACATTCCGTGACATCATTAATCGCAATAGCGAAGAGCGTCACGCTCAGTACAGAGCCTTGTGGTACCCCGTTTTCCTGAACATAAGATTGGGATAAGTGATTGCCTATTCTCACTCTAAATACCCGATTAGTTAAAAGGTTTTGTATAAAAATGGGTAAATTTCCCCTAAAACCCCACTGGTGCAACTTTTTTAGTATTTTCTGGCGCCAGACTCGGTCATTAGCCTTCTCCAGGTCGAAGAATACGGCAATGACATGCTGGCGCAGAAGGAAGGCCTCCTGAATGAAGTTTTCGGCTCTGACAAGGTGATCGATTGTCGATCTATCTCGCCGAAACCCACATTGGACACTTGAAAGAAGGTTCCGTCGCTCCAACCACCAAACGAGCCGGCGGTTCACCATTCTTTCCTTTACCTTGCAGAGGCAACTAGTCAAGGAGATGGGTCTATAATTATTGGAGTCAGCCCTGTCCTTTCCTGGTTTAGGAATTGGGACCACTACAGATTCCCGCCAGGAGGTAGGAAAGCTTCCCTCAGCCCACACCTGGTTGAGGGTGCGGAGGCAATCCAACAACGCTGTCTCCGGAAGATTCCGTAGAAATGCGTTGTGGACGCCATCCATTCCTGGCGAGGTGTCCTTAGAATCTGCAATGGTGGACTTCAATTCCCATAGCGAGAATGGATCATTATATTCGGCAGATTCTAGGCGCTCGGCGAAGTTCAATAAGACAGATTCTGAGCGTTCCTTGATGGTCAAGAACGCTGCAGAGTAATTGGCGTCACTGCTGATCTTTGAAAGTGACTGCCCGAAGACTTCGCTTATCTCCTGGGGTGTACGAAGCACCCTGCCGTTGTCTTCGATGTAAGAGACGCCGTGTACTAGCCGTGAACCAGAAATGCTCCTTACCTTGTTCCAAACCTGTGCAAGAGGTGTCCTGTTATTAATGGATGAGATGTAATTTATCCAGGAGGCCTTCTTAGCCTCCTTCACCACACGTCGAGCTCTCGCTCGGATGCGACGGAAGGAGGAAAGATTTGTGGCCGTGGGGAATTAACTAAAAATGCGTAAGGCACGTTTACGCTCCTTAATGGCCTTGGCGCACTCTTCATTCCACCAAGGTACCGCTGGTCGACGGATGCTGCTTCCCTTTGATAATGGGACGCTGCATTTAGCTGCTTCCACTATGCTTGCGGTAAGCAGCTCAACGTTACACGTCCCGGCGCGTTGGTCATTGTACTCAAAATTAAAGGAATCTTTATAAACAGACCAGTCGGCTTTGCGCACAATCCAGTTGTCTGATCGAATAAAATCTGGGTTAAAATTCAGTTCAGATTTGATTAAAATAGGGAAGTGGTCGCTTCCACAGAGATCTGTATGGACGGACATGTTGATTTTAGTGTAAAGACTGCTCGTACAAAGACATAAATCAATGGAGGAATACTCGCCGTTAAAAGAATTAAAACGGGTTTTCTCTCCATTATTTAGTAAAAAAAAGGTGAAAATCGTTAAAAAAGCTGGCTAAAACTCGTCCTCTCCTGTTGCTATGGGCCGTAGAACTTCCCCACAGGGGGTCATGGGCGTTAAAAACGCCCAATAAAATAAATAGCCTTGGCAACTGATGGACAAGAGCATCTAGATTCCCAAGGCTCACCGGGGCACCTTCTGGCAGGTAAACGTTGCATAACGTTAATTTCTCACGCGCATGCACGGTCACGGCCACTGCCTGAAACGGGGTGGTCAACTGCACTCGAGAAGTGTAAAGGGCTTCTCGAACAGCAATAGCCACCCCACCCTGGGCTCGTTGGCTGCTAATGTCGTCGAACCTATACACCGTATATCCTTTTAAAATGCCCTTGTCGGTAACTTTAAAATGTGTCTCTTGCAGACAAATGCAAGAAGGGTTAAAATCATTAATTAAAATGGCCAGCTCCTCCTTGTGCCGATAAAAACCATTACAATTCCATTGTAATATAAAATCCATTATAAATATTTAAAATAAGATAAAAGTATAGATTAACTAAAATAAAAATAGTTAAAAGTCAGAGCAGCCAATGTCCACCACAGAAAGCAGTCAGCGCTTGAAGCGCTGTTTCCTTCCCTTGTTTCTTATTCTTTGGATTTCTGTATCGGAGACACAGAAATCCTCGTCCATTGCCTCCGGCTGGGGTTTTTTCCCCTTGCTGGAGGGACCGGGAGAAGATGTCTTCTCGCGCCTAGAGGGCGAGACCCCGGTTGAGGTTTTAGGCGGGCTCTTCCTTGGAGAGCCCGCAGAGGTGGTTATATCCATTTTCTCTACTGTGTCTGTCTTTTCCTTAGGCGGTTTCACCTGTTTATCGGGCTTATCTTTATCAGGTTCCGTCTGTGTGCCCATTGTGCACATTTTCACGGGAACGGAAGCTACTGATGCGAAGGATTTGGAAAAAGTTGGAGCAATCAATGCCCTAAACTTTTTCCTCGCCTCTATATACGAGACCTTTTCCAGCGTCTTTATCTCCATGATTTTCTTTTCCTCCTGCATCTTGGGACAATCGCGGGAGTACACCGGATGTGCACCCTCGGAATTGATGCAGGAGGCAGCCGCTTCGCACTTGTCCCCATCGTGTTTGTCTTTGCCACAGCGCGGGCAGGTGGCCTTGCCCTCACATCGCGTAGCGATGTGGCCGAAGCGCTGGCATTGAAAACATCTCATGGGGCTTGGAATGAATGGCCGAACTGGAACAGATTCATATCCAATGAATACCCTGCTAGAAAGCTTCTCCATGGCGAAGGTAAGGATCACAGATGAGGTGCTTTTCACCTCGCCATTACGGCGACTCATAATTTTCTTACATCCCGTGACGCCTCTGGACTCCATCTCCTTGGAGATGGTGTCGTCGTCTAGGTGTAGCAGATCGAAGTGGGAGATAACTCCCCGGCAGGAATTTAAAGTGCGGTGCGGCTCTACGGACACTGGAAAATCGTGGAACTTCTTCATTCCTAAGAGCTTCTCACTCTGTAGGTCAGTCAATGTCTCGATTAATAGCGTTCCGTCCCTAAGTTTTTTGGCAGATCTCAGATTTCCAGATAGATACCCCGAAAACACTCTCTTTATGAGGAAGGGAGACACTTTCGTGAAGGTCTCGCCTTCCTTCGTACATTTCACTATCATGTATCGCTTTGAAGCGCAGAAAACACATTCTCCCCCGCCCGTATCCGGGCGGGATCTTTTTGGGGGTGGAAGATTAGTTTCCGCCATTCCCAATTTTTCTTCGTCCCCCGGGCTCCCCACCCACCATGGAGCCACACAATTGGGACGCCGCACCGAAAACCTCTCGCCAGGGCTACCCGAGGTGCGGTCGCCAGGGCTACCCGAGGGGATATAGCACCCTAGAGGTGGTTGCCTGTTTCGGGTTGGACCTTCGATGCACGGGCCCACCAAACCCGTACATCTCCGACCGCCCTACGCAGACCCCCACCTCCCTGGCACTCGCCACCGTAAAGCTAACGCCACGGAAGCCGATTGACCGGGAGTGGCTAGTTCCCGGCCGCCCGTTTACACAGAATCCGGGGCCAAAGAGGGGTATTGGCCCCCGGTCCATACCGGGCATCCGACACCCGGCTGGGAACCACGGACCTCACCCTCCAGGATCCCCTTCTCCTCCTTACGGGTCTCCGCACACGGCAAACATGCGGGTGGATCGCAGACCAGGTGGTGTGGCCGCACACAGACAGTTGACCCACAAGACTGTCCGGGCTCAACCGTTGCTGGCTCTGGGTTTGTTTTCGGGGTTTTCTCCCCGCCCTTTTAGTCGCCTCTTACGACAAGCAGGGATACTGCGGGAGTATTCTCAGTCCCCCTACCCGCAGGAGGGGGGGATTGAGAACCCGCAGGGGGGCCTCTTTCCTCGTTGCTCCTGTCGCTATTTCGTCTCCTCTCTCCTTTAGCTGTCATTTTAAGGACCAACATTTTCTGGTACCCGTTCTTCTGAAGGGCTGTCAGTAGGTGTTCCTTCTCTTGGGCCAAGGAGTCGTCGTTTGACAGGTTAAATGCGCGATGTATTAGTGTTGCTACTAGTGAAGCCTTCTGCGCCGGGTGGTGGTGTGGTCCATTCAGGTAGCAATCGGTATGGGTTTCTTTCCAGAATACTGATTGTCCTAGGCTTCCGTTGGCTCTCTTCTTGACAAGCACGTCCAAGAACGGTAGCTGGTTATGCTTTTCAACCTCCATGGTGAACTTTATGGCCTGGTGTTGCCTGTTGATGTGATTGAGGAACTTCCTCAATTATTCTGCACCATGTGGCCATATCACAAATGTATCATCTACATACCTAAGCCAAAGCTTAGGTTTCTTGTCGTAGGCCTTGATCGCTGATTGCTCGAATCTCTCCATGAATAGATTAGCAATGATTGGGGAGAGCGGTGATCCTATGGCCGTTCCTTCGCGCTGCTCGTAGAACACTTAGTCCCAAAGGAAGTAGGAGTTTCGAAGGCAGTGATCTACTAGTAGTGGGAAATCTTCTGGAACGCCGGAAGATGTCAGGTCCTTGATGATCTCCACTGAGTCTTGGATTGGTACGTTGGTGAATAGGGATGAAACGTCAAAACTAACCATGTTGTCGTCTTGGGCAATCATCACCTTCCTCAATATTTCAATGAAGTGGATGGAGTTCTTTACGTGTGTGTCCGTTTGTCCAACATATGGCTGGAGAGACCGAGCTAGGCACTTAGCCAACTAGTAAGTTGGTGCGTCAATTTGGCTGAATATCGGCCTCAATGACACGTCGTCCTTGTGTACTTTCGGCAGTCCGTAAATTCTGGGAGGTTTTGGAGGCCGAAAGAAATAGGCTCCGATGCTCTTCCTTTGGGATGGAAGACTTCTTAATGAGGGCTCTGGTCTCTTTCTCTAGTTTGTTGGTTGAATCTGACTTCAGCCTGTCGTATGTTGGGTCGTCCAGCATGCCTGATAGTTTCGTCTTGTAGTCCGTTTTTAACATTAGAACGGTTGAGTTGCCCTTGTCTTTGGGCAGCACCAGAATGTCCCTGTTGTTTTGTAGTTCTTCCAAGGCTTGACGCTCGGTGGCTGTGGTGTTCTTCTTTGGTGACTTGGACTTGCGTAGGATGCGTGCAACTTCTTCCCTGGCCTCGTCTGCCTCTCCTTTCGGAAGTCTCTGAACGGCGGCCTCCACTTCCGTGATGATTTTCTTCTTGGGCATTACTGTAGGAGCAACGGCGAAGTTCAATCCTTTGGATAGGGCCGAGAAGACAGCATCACTCATTGTCAGTTGAGTGTTCGTCAGGTTGACAATGGAATGGTCCTTATCAGGGCCGATGCTGTTGACCGGGTGTTGTCGTAGTGATAACTTCTCAAATTTCTTGGTTTGGACCGCGAACAAGAAGTTTAGCTGGTGGGCCATCGCGGAGCATGCGTGGTCCACACCCGGATACGTATTTAAATTTGAAGAGGCCAAAATAATCGCCAAAGAAAAATAATCGCCCTAGGCTGATAAGAGAGTCAATAGAGATAATAATAATGACAATTGCAACAGGGAAGACGGATACCGCCTAGCAGGCCCGTGGATGAGAATTTGGCGGGAAGACATGGACCAATCATAACACTTGGATGGAGAATGAACAGGTATATAAGTCGACGATTTTGGTGTCCAGGCACTTTGACCTGAAGACGATCGGAGGAAACCGGGCGAAACTGTTGTCAAAAGTCAACATGAACGCGGAGGAAACCCGAACGATGAACAAGTCTTCATAGTAAATTATTGTTGAGTGAAAAGATGAAATTTTTGTGTTTTAATGCATGTAATCGTTTCTCAATTAATTGGCAGTTAGCCTATCATAAACCAAATTGTGATCGAAACTTTTGTAATAACTGTATAAATATTGAACGTGTGCCTGAATTCAAATACTTGGGAGTAACTGTAGGTCAGCATTTAAAGTGGGGTAAACACATTTACCGGATTTCATGGGAACTTAAATTTATCCACGCGAAGTTTTACTTCCTTCGTAATAAATGTATCCGACAATTCATTAAAACAATTTATAATGCTTTAGTGCAATCTAAATTAAATTACGGGATAATCTGCTGGGGAGGTGCCTATAAAAATTCGCTCAATCCGATGCTGATTCTCCAAAAAGCAATAGTGAGACTGATTGCTAGAAAATGTCAATTTGAACCATCCTTTCCCATATTTGTGGATTTACAGTTACTCCCTTTACGTCATCTTTACGTTTACAAAGTATTGAAATTGTTCTACCTCAGAAGTGGTAATAAACCTAAGATCCAAACGCCAAAGGAAGGAAGGAAGGAAACAAAAAGGAAGAACCAAAAACCAATGTGTACAACCTAAGATCTATAACAATGTATATTTTGCCCAACCCAAACTTGACCCTGTTCAAACGCTCATTTATCTATGTAGGGCCATAATTATTTCTTAGATTGTCAGATAAAATAAGAGGTTCAATTAGTTTAACATCTTTTTTGAAAAGAGTACAAAAATGGTTACTTAATGTAGATAATCCACATGTTTTTTTGTTAATAGTATGGTTAATACTCACTATAAACTTTATGCACGACAGGTTGAGATTAAACAACAAATTACCTTTTTCATGCATTTACTTATGTTTCGTATCTGGTCTCAGTATACTTATATTTTTTCCATTATTCGAATTGTAATTTCTCTTGAAGTATCCCAATACAGGCAATGCCTAAAAGGGATTCCTAATTTATCCTTATTTATTTGGAGGGTAGGATGTGCTTGTAATGTTGATTCAACGATTGATAAATATTATTTATTAATATTATTATGAATGTGGTCGCTCGAGAACTATCTCAATGAGAAGCGAAGCAATCTATTTAAAATAACCTGTGTTTATTCCTGCGTTCCACTTTGCCTTCACTATTTGTGGATGTGAACCCACAAAGGTAGTACATATCTGATTGGTCTATTGAGAAATCATTCTTCCTCCTGATTCAACAACTCAAGGACATAAACCATGAGAACGAGAGTAATTTGTCCTGCGTCATTAGCATAGTCTTAACCTTTTTTAATTCGAATATATCTTGGGATACCCCATAAGTATGTTCCACTTGGGTAAAAAATAAATTTAAAAAATATTATTGTAATCGGATAAAGGAAAGACGTTACATTGATTACATTGCACTCAAGAGTTTGAAAATTTCGGCCTTTTCGATCTTTTCCGGTAATTTCTGACGATTACGGAGCACTTGGCGCTTTTATCTGTTTTTCTGTTATAACCAAAGACTTTTTATAGAATTGATATGTTTCATCTTGAATATTTTTATTTTTCTGCCTCGTATCGTAGTCCCTCAGATTCCCCGAGGGTGAGCATTTGCCACCAGAGTCGCGGGGCGCGCCCTCTCTCGCTAACGCTAGAAATTACGAAATCCGCCAACTACACGCGCCTTCGGTACATGGGGCCGATTATATAACTTCACGTTCGAGCGTAAAATAGTTATTCCCACTGAATTGTGGGTACTATTACAAAAACAATTTCCGATGGCGATTTTGTAACTTCACGTTCAATTGTATTTTGCCTGGCAACGAATTACCTGCCGAAGCGGCCATTATCGATCGAAGAACGGTTTGTTTTAATTTATAATTTAAATGGTAGTTTAAAAATCAATGCAAAGTGGCATATCTGTACTATATGCCATTTGAAACACATTTTTCTTGGACTTCAATTACAAATAGTGGCGTAGGTAGTTTAAGAATCATCGCAAAGTGGCATATTTTCTGTACTACGAGTCTATTAAAACACATTATTCTTGGACTTCAATTATAAATAGTGGCGTAGAATGCTGTCCAGAATTATATTGGAAGATAGTTTCAATCCTACGTCTTGTTTTGTTATTTAGCTGTAACGATTTTAATCAAATTATCCTACTACAGCATTTAATTTCAACTTTTTATAAGAATTGGCATCACTTGTGGTTTCAATGTGCACGTAGGTGCATCACATCAATTGGTTTCAATGTGCACGAAACAACGGTGTCATATTTGGTAATAATATTAAAATGAAGATGTACCAGTAAACAAATGTTATTGTTGTGTTGTAATGGATTGCATGTGTGTAAGTGGTGATAATCTAACATATAAAGGTTTATCTTTGCAAGAATTTATCTTTTGAAACAATGTGTAATGGCAGGCATTGTATTTGAAGTGTTGCAAATGGGTAGCATGAGTCGGAGAAGATATAACAGCACTCATTTAATTATTTTTATACTATTGTCTAAATTAAAGTGTGAAGTGTATGTGAATTGAAATGAAATTGGTGATTATGTCGATTGCTTTTGAATGTTTCTCTACAATAATTGTGTGGTTGTTTACGTCACAGTGAAAGGATAAAGATTGTAGTGTTTTGTTATTCTTAATTCAGTAAATTTGCTACCTCAAGAGTAATCTCTTTGTTTCATTGCATTTTTGTGTCCAATAAGACTTTGTTGAATTGATCAATCCGTCTACGTTTGAGGCATTTTTAGAATTACGCATTTGGATTTGTCCTCGGCCGGGATTATTGTTTTATTTGAAAGTCCCTTAATTTGTGAGTGTGGTTTTCTACGTCCAAGTGACAGGGTGATTAATTTTTTGCCTACTTACAAAACGTATGTTGTTTCATTATGTTTCATTAAGTCAACTTTGCAGTCTCACAAGTTATTTTGATTTATTTGCATTAATGTCATTATCAAGGATTGTTCCTTTATTCGAATGCCACTGTGTACCCTGGATAAATAGTGGAAACGATTTAAAGGTGCCTTATATATCTCACGGTAGGTAATCATATATACTGCAAGAATTAGCATGAAAGCCCTTGATAAGCGGTAAACGGACTTGTAAAAGTGATTTACATTGGTATTTCTATTCGATGTGATGTAGCGAAGGTTGTATTTAAATAGTGATGAAGATTTTTAGTACCTACGTAAATTCAGAGATTCAGAGAGAGAAGTATCAGGCGAGATTAGTTGGAATTTTAACAAACTTTCGACAAACATTGCAATTTTCCACTTGTGAAAATTTACTGGTTATCCAGTGGAAAATTGCTATTTCTATCTTCATTATTAAAATTATTGTAATTTATCTTTCAGTCCGTGGCAATGTTCATTTCTAAGGGAGAGCGCTTTTTTTTGAGTGGATTACGAGATTTTATGAACAAAAGGAGATATATCCTTCAAATACATAATTTCCTTTGCATTAATCACTTGGAGCTTGGAAATATTGTTCGCCGGTTTGAAATACTTAAAGGGTTTCATTTTTCGGCCAAGAAGTTTAAGGTATGCACAATAACACATTGATTAGTATTTTCACCTACTCTCAGCTATAGCTTAGACGATTGGAGAGTTAATTAAATATTAAAGGAGGAAATTTAAGCAGGAATTTAAGTTATTTATCCCTAAAAGTCTTAGAATGGCAAGTAATCAGGAATTAATTTATCAAATAAGAACGCATTGAGGGCAACGTACAATACTCGTGAGAAAGTAAACTTCAGTTTCGCAGGCATTGTAATTTTTTCAAAATTCTTAATGTCAAAAACGAATCAAAGCAAGTGAAGTAATTCAAAATTAAGCTCAGTGCGCATGCGTACAAGAGATGCAGGTGCTAAATATGCTGTCTATCTGACAACACCTTAACGTTAGATCGCCTGCTGTACAATCGGCTTTATAAAATCGCTCGTTGGTCATCACTCGAAGAAAGTGAGCTCGATCGAAGGTGAACGGATTGCTAACGTTCGAACGTCAGCCAAGTTATAAAATCGGCCCCCATGACGCACTGCGTCATGCTCCAAAGGCGTGTTTTGAATGCTCTCTGACTCATTTTCTCAAGTTTAGCCATCTTTAAGTTACATCCTAAAGTTATATCCCCATGCAAACGTGGACTACCCGCAACTTGGAGGTCATGCAGCAAGGACCTCCCGATTTCAGAAATAATAATTCAGAATCTTTTGTCGCCCTTCAGAGCTACTCACATGCCAAACTAATAAGTCGTTATTTCATAACTGGTATCATACTGTAACACTCCGAGAAGTGTATTTTTTTGGACGCAGACTATGGCACAAAATTATCCTGGAAAGAAAAACAAAGATGTGGGTCTATGATGGGAAAATTCCGGTTATTGTTCTACATCCCCCATCGTAAACACAACGTGTAAGCCATTTCCTACATTGCGATACTTCTGTTCTATACTTATGCGGAATTGAATGTGGCAAGAAGTAGTGTTCTGGGAATATCGATAAGAAGCTAACAATCATTGAGAATTAAACACAATCACAAGGAAATATGAATACCTTCAAAAAAGAAAAGCTTCGGATTCTGTCATCAAAGTGAATGCTGTCTTCATCTTCTTCGATATATTCTCCATTTATCCATTTCCCATTTTGTAAGTAGCCAGTATGAGCTCCTTGAATGAAAAAAATCTAAAATAATCATATAAATAGACATATAATCAGAAACAATATCAATCTACATACGCTCTGCTACCACTAATTCAACAGCGAATGTCATGGGTAATTATACTTAGATTAGATTCATAAATCATAGCATGTCCTAAAGTTTTTAAACACAGAAGTTCCGAGGGATTAATATTTTTTATTAGGAGATTTTACAATTACCCACGGTAAGTCAACAGTCCTGATGCAGAATGACCAATGAGGTAGACCGCATAACTTTTAACGGCCTGACACGCATTCAAAACATTTAATAAATTTCCGAAACAGGATATCTAATACATATTTCTACCATATTTCATTTTTTATTTCTCAGCAGACTTGGCTATAGTTAAATCACTGTCTTTTTGGACCCATTAAATAAAGGTATGCGTCACTGCAAAATGTCTTGTATCACGCTAATTTAAAAACAGGAGGTGAAAAAGAACATTAAACGGACAACACTTCTACATTTCATAACCTACATTGATAGGAATGCAATTACTGGTCCTAGGTCCAATTCAAAGAGAATGGACTCATAAATTAATTTGAGAAGTACTTTAAATTTAACTTAATATTTACGCATTAATTCAACAATTTGATGCCTTCAATCATCTAAAAATAAAATTAATAAATGCCTGCCTAGTGCTGGAGGTAGGTTTCATGGGGTGTTTCTTTGAAAAACAAACAGGAACAATAAAAATAAGCTAAAATTTCCTTATGCATAAAAAAGAGTGAAATTTTCCAAGTAAAAATTATTTGACTTGGCAGTGGCGATTCAGTGGTTTTTCATGGCGAATTTCACCCTCTTTGGTGCATATCTTAGCACACGTGCGCGTACTTTATCACAGTTATTTAACAAGTAATATCTGGAAATTAAAACAGTAGCCCTACCTGCAAAATTTTCGGCGGCCTCTTGTGACTGCATAGAGAGTACATTCGTGGAAATAAATAATGATGTAATTACAAAAGAGTAGTTTTTGATGCACCACAAAGTACTGACCATCTTAAGGAGAGAATGTGAGTATTTTTCGGTCATAAACACTCAAACATCTTCCTCTTAGTTAGTTTCGGAAGGCAACGTCAAGCTACTCAGGGTTGGGCCCTTGCACTGAGCGGTCCAGATAAAGTGAACGAGTTCAGCATCCTTTATCGGACCTTGGCTTATCGCCCAGCCAGACTGGAGAATGACATGATGCTTGAACATGCGATTTACACTTCTAGCAGAATGAGCGTAATTACATCCCCGTTCAGTCACGCCAAACATCTCAAAGAAAGAATACGGGCTATTAATTAATGAAGGGGTCATTACAAGTGTTACATTAGACGTTTTGGGGGGAAAGGAGGGTAGGATTCTATTAGCATAGTCTTACACAGTGTGGTTAGAGGGGTCCGGGGTCATCCAAAGTAAGATTTTATTTACTCTTGAGATCGTATTTGTATCACTTTTTCATAACAGACAAATGAAAAAACGTAGTTGTTAGCACCGCAAATAGCGCGTGGTTTCCATTAAGAAAACCTTTTAAAAAGCGTCCAAAAAGTATAACCAGTTTAAGTACAGAAAATTAAAAAAACCGGTTGTTCAAGGTCAAGGATCAACTATAGAGTAAATAATTGCTTTCCATAAGGATATTAGACTGTCGTGCAAAAGGTAAATATAATACAATCTCATATTACACATGGCGAACGCCAACAATTCTCCACAATATTGGATTTTTTAAATTGAGCTTGATGAAGAAAGTAGTTTTCCTTTGATTTCAATAACTCCTATGGTAAATACAAATTCAAAGGATTGCCATTCGGTCCAAATAAGAGTGCCAAAATCTTTCAGAGGGAATTGTACACTGTTTTGGAGATATTACAAACCTAGGAATTTACTTTGATGGCAATACTATTTCCACTAAGACTGAGGAGTATTGATAGGCCATTTCTGAACGATTCGTTCCTTTGAAACGAATCCACTGACGGAACTAGAAGGAACGAATCCGGTTGTGGAAATATTCTCGTTCCAAAGGACCGATTCGTTCCAAAGAACCGAAAGGAACGATTGGACCGAAAGGATTCGAAGGACCGAAAGGAATCAAATAAAGGAAAGGATTCATAGGAACGAAGGACCAAAAGAATTCGAAGGACCGAAATGAATCAAATGAAGGATTCATAGGAACGTAGGGAACCAATTGAATGAAGGGAATGTAATGTGAACAAAAATAATCAAAGGAAAGAGAGAACTCAACCAATTCGTAGAGATAACAAGCCAGGTACTTTGAAGACGAGGATGGATTGACGATTATTAATATGTTATACATCGAACGGCAAAATATTATAAAATAAACGTTGGCTTACAGAATAAACATATCGGAGGTCCTCAAAAACAACATTTAGTGAAGAATTTCCATTTTTTGCTGTTTTTTACTCTAGTTCCTAAACTAGGATTCTGATCTGAAAACTATTCTCCTCAGGCATTTAGATCTCATCGTTACCTACAACTTGGTGCTTTTCTTCTACCTCTTATACTACTCTGGTAGCATGGTGCCAAAGTCGAATTTTGGTAAAACTGTCAAATGTTTCTTTCCTTCACGCCTCTACTGGGGAGGATACGACCTTGAAACATGACAGGCGCATGCGTCTTGGCATGCTTTTCACCAATAATAAGTAAAAACTAAGATTTTTTATCGTTAAACCGACTATAAAATTAAAAATGGCGGCTTTCTTTGGCAGTTCTAAAACGAGACTTTCTGTTCTTGCTTCATACCTTTTGAACGGTAAGTCGGATCTGGAATCTGATGACATATTATATTGTAAGATTAAATATTCTACAAGATTTGACCAACCCTGTTTTCTGTACTGCTTAATTTTTCCACCAGAGGTCCTCAAACACGAAATTTAGTAAACCATTTCCCAGTTTTCTACTGTATCTTCCAAACTTGAAGTCGGATCTCAAATTTGTTGACGATTTTTTTAGATGTCATCGAGGTTTACAACTGTATGCGATTACTTTTTCTCTAACACTAATAGTTGGCTGGTAACACGTCGCCAAATTCGGGATTCCCATCCCAGTTGCTGCAAAAAGTCAGTAACACTAACGAGGTTATCATTACGGCCTTTAACGTACCTATCATCGCGGCCTACCTCATAAGGATCCCTAATAATGGCAGGGTATTCCACGTGCGGTATAACAAGGGAGAAGTAGCTGATTTCCCTAACTTTATCGTCGCACTTACCACACACTCTTTTAACAAATCCCAAATTACGATTAGCTTAGCCGGTATTTTCCCTAATATTTTACCGATTGATTAAAGATTGAAGTACCGTTTTGTCTTAAATTATCATGTTATTACTTTTTATTACACTTCCTTTGACACTTGCTACGGATATTTTTCGCAGTCTCAGGGTTATAAGCTTTCATGTTTATGCTTACCTAATTATTTTTTTCGAACTGCCGTCAGCTTCATTTTTATGCCACCAACTTATTTTTCTCACCATCCTTGTCATTATTTAATATAATATTGCATCACGATATGAATTTATGGCTAAGCGGATGCATTTTGAAAGCTCTGGAAAAAATCGGAATTTTATGGTGAGAAGAAAATTTCAATGATGCGAAAAAACCGGCATAATATATGGGTGATCAGGGATCAGTGGGTACGGAGGGTGATCGTATAAAAAACGACTTCATATTCAAAGTAAATATTGGTGTCGTTGAGCAGGAATTTCTGGGTTTGTGCTCCGAAGTGTGCTCGTTAGCGTCTGGAGCGAGGCGGGAACGAATATACGAACGTGGTCACGCTCAGGAGCTCGCTACAAACACTACGGAGTGCTTGGAGCGTTCACTGGACCGCACCTTTTGACTAAACTTCCTCCCCAACCACCTTCAACCCCACAGCCACCCTCCTCCCTACTCCACCTCCTCTGCAAATTTTGTATACATACCTGATTTTGTGTATGTACCTGATGATGATGCAGTGCATCGAAATCATGGTTGTATTAATTTTTTTATAGCGGAAAATTGCCATTTCTGTTTTTCATTCCCCAATATGAGTAAAACTAACATCACCATTGAAACTGCTACAAAAAAAATTCTGAATAGAACTATTCATCGGTTCAAACAAGTGCTTTCAATGAATTTCTTGCAAGGGTTCATTTAATAGCCAAGATAAGTATAGTACCGATCTTAAATATAAGTATATAATCCAAATAAAAAAAAAAGAAATACATTTTGATGCCCGTGATAATTCTCTTGCAGAATTTTAAATTCAGAATAACAGACATTTTGCATTTAGCTTTAGAATATTAACAGAGGCAGATAGCAGAAGCCCAATACTGGATTAAGAACTCACCACTATTTGTTTTGGAGTGTCTAAATTCCATCATTGCATTTATGACAAAAAAAGTGAGTGTACTCAAACTATACACCTCTATTGGGCATCTTGAACAAGGACCTCTACATAAGGTATCTGATAGATTACGGAGGTATAGTAAACTTAAAATGTTGAAATATATTATACGTATAAAATATATGCCTGGTTAAAATAATGAATAATTGCTGATCTGTTATCAAGGTGTTTGGCTAAGCCGAATACAGATTTGTAGTGCAAAACTGAGGAAATAGAGAACTTCACTATGGCTCATAGTGTTATCAATCTGCAAAATACCTATAGACGCTGATTTTGTGAGACTGTTCCATAATAATCTACATCTTGATATGAAGTACCTTGCGAACCGCCGCATGGGGATAGGGGACAGTGTGACATGGGATGCGTGAAAAAGGAGGGGGACAAGAAAAAGAAATTGAAAGTCCGAGAAACAACAATAATGAAGAGTTTGGGACAGATGCAGATTTCTACTTTTAGGTATAACACCTGGTTTATTAAGGGCTTAGTCTAAGGACTGGTTTTATAAAATCTGGTTGGATATTTTCTTGATTTAATGTCGAAAGATTACGATTATCAATAGATAACGTCCACGCCACCTAACCAACAGTCTACTTTGCAACAATGAAATTAATTCCACGAAGTGGAGCTTGAGCGGTATATTGTGAGTCAATTGTATCTATAAAAACTCGAACTGCCTGTTAAACTCACATGAATGAAGAGGCTATGCCAGTCCATGGTTAGAGTTCACCGAACTTCAAATAATGCCGAGTTTAAGTGAGGTTGTATTTCATTTCTAGTTTCCCTTCGGCATTCACCTGTTATTTTTTCGAACTATTACGTTTGAATATGCGCCAGCTACAGGTAGGTAGTTTTCTCCACCAAGAGAAAATCAAATCAGCTAAAACCCATTGCCAAGGCTTAACCAAACTGGGGTGACATTGCATAGTTTCTTTTCCATTATTATGCTGCCGTTCTTACAGTTTACAGGAGAGTGCAAACCTCTATTAATTGACTCATAGCAGGCCAATACATGATAGTACGTACTCTTGATTGGCACCTGGGTATGATTCATGAATCAAGCTTCACATGTTTTGCCACAAACTAGTCGGCATAATGACATTTCCCAAGATTAAGAGATCATCTTCAAAATTGATAGCTTTTAAACTCTTATGGTAATGTTTTAATTCTTTGCACAATAATTCTGCTATGAACAATTTTCATTGGAATATCGTACTGAGTTTTTTCAAATATACATTTTTAGTAACAGATTTGAACTCCAGTTTCTTAAAGCAGACATAGGTTGCTATTGCACAATATGAAATCAGGAGGGAACTGATGAAACTGTTCCTCATTATGAATTATTTGCAATTTTCTTCTGGTTATCAAAAGCGATTTGCATTAAAACATTGTAAATAAAAAAATTGGTTCACTTTTAATTTCTTTGATCCCACCTTATTTTCGAACCCATTAATGAGTAATATGTATATGATTAACTAATAATGTATATGATTAACCTCCTACATAAATTAAAATTTCAAGATTATCGAGACATTGGTCCAAAATGAAATATAGCACCATATCTCATGGTCAAAGTTTTGTGTAGGTACTTATATTTACTCACCACATTAGCGCTGAAAAAATACATAGAGAACAGTGAACGAACCTAAATAATTATTACATACGCAAGCGAGAGGCAAAATTGAGGATAAAAATTCGAAGAAATGTTTACCTCTGACATGATTTTCAACAAAATACCGAATGCGAAGATTGCATCGCATAGCTTCAATTGACAAAATTAATTGGCCGATACAAATTTACAATCAATAAATATTTGCTACGTATTGAACAGTTCCTAGATGAAACAAAAATGATACAGCATGGCATAGTATATGAAATCTATAGGATTATAGAAATGTTTGTCATTTTAACTCATGAAGCAACAGAAAAAAGGAAAATCAGCCCACGAATTGCGTGTTTTTGTCACAAACAACTAAAAAAGAGGCCAGTATGGTACCTTAGGGCTCATTTGGGCTTTATAGTATCTTAAATAAGATATTTTAAAAATATGAACATCAGAAAATGGCATTAGGTCATGCATTCGTTTCAAAGGATAGATTAATAAACATATACTCAACTGCAAGTTATGAGGCTAGTTACGAAACATTTTTACCAGCCTAATTCCTACTTGAGGATGCAAAATAGTTTGCAGAAATGAGGCGATGCAAGCATCAACCAGGCTAAAATATTATTCAACCATTCCAAACTCTGACAAAAAAAACACCTCAGCCCAGTAGTACATTTCATATGACCCGATATAATCAAGTTGAAACAGACACGGGGAAATCGTATAACGCGTTCATACTTCAAGCATCGTAGGACGGGGAAATCATATGACGTATTTATTTAAACTATAATGTCATGCATTAGTTATTACTTTCGTCCAATAACCACATTGGGCACACTTTTTATTGGTAATAGGCAACCGTTCAAATGTGTCGCAACATCAATAGTTACCATGGAGATAAATGATAATAGTCGAAAGACTAAATTTCGGGGATATCATATCGACAAGAGATTACATTGGTGTCTGGTTATCTCGAACGTGAAGATAGCGCCCCATGGAAATAATCGCCCTGTATGCTTCTATCTCTTCACAGTTTCATGTATGAGCTTGGTTTGGACCTCTCAATTTTAGTACCGAATGCGATAACTTCACTTTCAAACATGAAAATCTTCTTGGTTTCTCTGGTTCTACTCATCTTCAGTTACGTGCAGGTAATGAAGTGAATGATTTAATAATTTCCACATGAAACCTCTCCCTGAAAAATAGCAATATAAATATTGTCAACCAAAAAATGCAAACGCTAGGCAAAAATTTGTGTATTTTTTTTAATTTTCTGATCATGACTTAGGAAATGCCTAATTTTGCAGCTTTGACCACACTAATGAGGGAATGATGGAAATTTTGAAGAATAAATTATCTTAGCACATATGAATTTAAGCAATTCTTAGGCATATTTAATCTTGGTCGTCGTTTCAGAATAGTTACTGCATTGCTATAATAATTGCCTTATTTTAAGCAGTAAATGCAAAGAAATTGAAACTTTGTTGGGAATATTTTGTTTCTTCTCAAATTCGGCTGGGCATCAAGCTGAGATGACAGCGCACCACGGAACACTTGAATGCTCTTAAAAGCCAAATGAAGTATCATCACTCTAATCCTATACCTTTAAACGAGCAAATCTTGCATACATATGTGTATTTATGTAAATTTTATTTCTAGAAAGGTTCTAACGCTTTCGATGATAATTACAAATTTAATAATTTAGGGTATGAAAAAGCGCTTTATCAAGGTCTTAACTCTGTAAAAACTTTTATACAAGTTATTGGGCAAAGAAATTTGTATTTTTGGCATTTAAAAAGGCTACTCCATGTTTGCTATACCGTTGCTATACTACTATATTGCGGGCAGGGAGGAATGATGACGATGATCTTTATTGTTGTAGCAACCTAGACTTTGTTTATAGAAACCTGTTTATTAAAAATTAAGGTAAGCCTGATGATTTATGATATGATTACCATGGACTTCGACCTGGGCGTTGATTCTGGTTCTTCCGTCGCTAGGATGTAGCTACTGCTAACTTTAGCGAACGCTAAGAAGCAACACTATTCCCGTTCCTATCAAGTTAGTGGTCGCTAAGGTTCGGAAAACTTCGGGAAGTTAGCGAATGATTCCACCATATGGTGACGTAATGCCAAAAAATCAACGCAACGAGGAAGAACAAAACAACGATGAATTAATTTAGGTTAGCAACGGTGAAGTAAACAAACAGTACTAATTCAATTACAATCAAGCACGTTGTTAATTTATCTTTTTCAGGTAAATTTCGATTGCACGACGATATCTGTATTATGTACTTTATTTTTATTTCTTTTATTTCCCTTGATATGTATTGCTACTTTTACGCGAATGAAGGCGAAAGTCGGCAATTAGTCGAGTTGAAAATGAAAGGTAAAGTTAATTGTGCCAATCGAAGTTATTTTGTGGAGATATTAAGAAATTATTAGACGGCTGAATGTTTCAATTTATGCCACTTCAAAACAATAAGGTGCATGTTTAAGTGCTGTAAACTCAATGTTATTATAAACAATTAAGTGTTTTGATATTGCTATTCCCTTGATTTGATTTTATTGCATACTGTATACGATTAGCTAGCGGAAGTGAAATTAACCTAAAGAGCTTTCCATGTATTAAAGTGTCTTGACAGATACCTTTGTCGTAAACGTTTCATTACATCTACGTATGCCGCTGTCTCAATATTGGTTCACACTTTCCTTCGAAAATTTAGAATTATTATCTACTTATACCATAAAAAATGCTATATGAATGTGCTCGAAATTAAACTAGGAGATTATTAATTACCAGTATTTATTAATGTATGTCAAATGCTGCTCCCGTGCTCGTAGTCGTAGAAGTTTTACTACTGATAATGTTAAGGTATACCATAAGCCGGTGCCAGAATCTTCCGGAGTAATAAAATGTAACGTAAAACACATACTTTGAATGTGTTTAAATATTTGCAACGTCCATTTTAAAATCGGCAGCCAATTAGTATTAGATTTTATAGAAATTGTATTTATTATAATTGACTCACTAAACGAAAAAGTAGAAGAGATTAATGGCGATACCTCTACGATTCCATTGCAATGAAATTCAAATTTTCCTTTTGTATTCTCAGAAAGGCATATTTTTCCAAAATTTCAACTAAGTATTTATTTATATACTTTTTTTGCGTCTACTGTGTTTTTGACTAAAAATTTTTCCAGATACTCAACACAAAGTGCTGTTTAAATAACTAAAATAATGCGAGCTAAAGCAATATTTAATTTTATAAGGTGAACTTTAAACAAATGAACTTTTTGCACGAGCCGATATATCAGCACCTTGAGCTTTTAAAGGCAAACTAAGGAAGCCGAAATATCGGCACCTTGAGCACCTAATGGTTATAGAAATGTTTAAATATTTTTTATGCCTTTTATAAAAGTTCTTTCACTAGGCTTATCTGGCACGTTCATTATATCTTCATGGCACTTCAGATAATTACGCAGTGGAAACAACTTCTTCTTCTCGAAATTAAAGTATGCAATATAAGTAATTAACTCGAAGAGTATCCATTCAATATCTATCCTTGCTTGCTTCCATGTAAATATTCCATTTACATAGAATATTAGAGAAACGTAAGTAAACTAACGACGATTGCAATTAAATCCTACTAACTAAATGCCACAAAGCCAAAGTTTTCATTTTCAGTCTATAAAATCCGAAATGTACTCTTTTCACACTAAAATTATCCAAGCGTGAGTATGTGTTAGCGTGGCATTGAAATCATCGATATACTAGCTACAAGTTAGCTACGCGTTAGCGGCAGATAAATGAACCGGAATCGGATTTTGCTGTTGTTCCGTAGCTAAGATGAATTAGCGACCGCTATCCTAGCGAGTGATCCGCTAACCCGGAACCGAAATCAAATTCGTAGCAACAGTCGCTAATAACCTCGCTACGTGCAGTTAGCGACCGCTAATAAGAACCAGAATTCACACCCTGAAGACGCTTGGAAGGTGAAACTGTTGTCTTAAGTCAACTATGAACGCGGTGGGAACCCAAATAATGGAGAATCCTTCATTCAAGCCCCGCGGAAACCTACGCCATAATATGGAACGTGTTAATATACAATGTGTGGTGTGAGTGTGTTTTGACTGTGTGTATTCTGATTTGTATACCCCGTGCCTTTTCAGTAAGTAAGTGTTTTATATAATTTTAATTATAATATGAAATTAAAATTTTGTATATGCTTTGAGTACCACATGTTTTAAGTTATTTTACGTAATATCTGTTTGTGTAATTGCCTTGAAGTGTGTGTTGTTTAGAGGGAGCATTTGCATCTTTACCTGTAACTTATAACACGTTGACTTGAACTTAAAAAGCCGGGATAGCCTTTCTCTTTGTATATTATACCTGACGCTCTTGCGCCTATCCAAGATACAGAAACAAGGCGATAGTTCAAGCTCGTGAATAAGAACTCCGAGAGAGATCTATCACTCTTCAATGTTCTTTTCAATGAAAATTACTGATTTAAAGCACCTGAAAATGCAGTGAATGACGTTCACGATTTTGCTCCCATGAGCGCAATTCAAAAATAACAATAACGTGGGTGCACGTGATATGGAGAACCGTGATTGCGTCTCTGGATTTCTTGCAAAAGAGAGGCCGGAAATAAGCCACTTGTTCAATCGGCGTTCGACTAGTTTCCGCTACGAGTGACGGGGGTTTGTGTACGGCTGCCGAAAGTGTATGTGTTTGAAGGCTCCGTGCACTGGAAAACTACCAAAAAGCAAGACGCATAAACATTAGTGCTATTTACCTTGGACTGTTCTGCGACCACACCGGTTAGATGTGTCGTCTCGAATGTGTGGATGACTGCGACTGGCGAAATATGCTTCCTATGCTATAAAAAATATATCTCCTATGCCAGTGATTGAGTGGTTATGAAAGTGTATTTTATTGTCAGCTTATTATTTTTGTTTTGTATATGTGTGATTCTTTGGTCACAGGCATAGAAGAAATCCTTTGTAACCCTGAATGCGCGTGAGTGAAATTCCGGAGGATCACTGTTTTTTAACACACCCGAGGGATTGAGAGTATATATTTTACTGTTCAACAATTTGTACCTTGCATTAGTGTGATTAGTCGTTGATTGTGCTTTTCGATGTTTTTCTCTTTTTTTGTATTTTGAGTGATTTCGCTTTCCTTTTTTTATTCCAATTAAGTAGGTACCATTGCCTTTCTTATTTTTTCACCTTATATCATAACCTGCTTCACTAATTCCCCGTGCCCTATGAAGATTACGGCCTTGGGGATTCTTCCTTTTTCCATTACTTATACTTCCGTTGACACTTTCTTATCGCATTCAATCTTACTTCTTCCGTATATTCTTAAAATTGAATGAAGCGCTGTCACTGGTTCCCGCAGATGATTTTGCTAGGCTACGTTGTGGAATATTGTTTCCAAAACTTGAAAGAAACTGAGAATGGGAAATAAAATGTGTATTTGACAGGAACATGCCGTCTGTGTTTCATCATCATTACTTAGCAAAACTTATCCCGTGAGCTTTCTCTAACATATTGTAAATATCTGAAATTTCTGCAAGAAGGCTTCTTGGGTTACCATCCTGGTTATTAGCTCCATGACCGAAGTTTCGGCAGCTTAATCTGCTGCCATTCTCAGGGTGATGGATGACGATGAGAGAGAGAGATGTACGGCGCTTCCTGGAAGAACCGGAATCTATTGGTGGCACTGCTTACCTGCCAGAGGGCGTTGACAGGGAATAATCATGCGAGTGAATCATAGTGGCAAGGTTGCGGTGTCCTGGGTTAAGGGAATGAAATCATGTTAGGGTAGAATATAGGATTTAGGGCGCGGGAAAGTAACAGCAAAGACGGCTGCAGAGTTCTATTGCCAGAGGTCTAGACGTGAAGGATATTTGGGTAAGAGTAGTGAGATTTGAAATAGCTATAAGGATTGGCGAAGGCTTTGGGTGAGGGTGGCAAGATATAAGACGGTCACGGACACCTGCATCTTCACTTCTGACCTGAAAAAGATAGCTGCAATTCAATCGAAACTGTCGTCAACGAAAATGGAAGTACGCGATAGAAAGCCCGAAAAGCCTTCACTGCCAAACCTACAACTTCATACAAAATTCGGCAATTCTCAGATATCACTGCATAAAGGCCTCATCGTTGACTTGTAAGTCACTGGATATTGCCTTTAGAATAATGAAGAATCTTTGATGAGCGTTTATTCCGTTTGTTACTTCATAGAACGAAAGCGTTAAAACAAATGCAGTAACCATGATAGAGACATACACAATGAAAAAAAAACAGGTCATCATGAGGTTTTTTGAAGTTTTCGTATGACGAAATTTCCGTGAAATAGAACCACTCACTGCTGTTGCCGAGCTGACAAGTCGATAAGAATAATTATTTTTTAGTTTACCAGCCAGATAAAGAGACTCAAAAAACGTTTTGCCGCATTACTATCATTTGTTAAGACCATTAAAGAGTTCGCTATGTTATAATTTGTCCCTTATCGCAAGACCCTCCTGGGGGGATCAGTGGGGAGGGTAGGTAAAATAATCCCAGCTGCTGTCTTACTGGAAGGTCATTCATGGTCACAAGGAAAGCTGCACACTTCTACAAAGGTTTGAAGTGTTTATATTAGGTTAGTTTCCGGAACGTATACAAAGAAACTAACTTCACAAAGGTACTATCGGATAATATTTACAAAAGGCCTCCGGAAGTATACAGTGGGATTTAGAATTTTTCCAATGCTTAAAATAACAGCGGATATTGCATTAATGCGACGGAATTTGCTCATTCACGTAGAATAATATGTCACCAAAAAAACTACCAATCATGATAAATATTCTGGTTATGATTTACAATAGCTGTAGCACCTATATGAAATTAGGCATTCTGTTTTCATTTTTAAGAGTAAGTGGTAAAGATGCAAGATTTTAATTTAGGAGCTATTGAGTAGAATCAGCATATTAATGGATCTACTTTTTCCAAGGCAAAAGTGTATTTTGTTTAAAATGCAAATTATCGGCGAAATATATTATATATATTACCAAATAAAACTAATTTAATTAACATTCATAGGAACTTTTTAATATTAGATTCACAGAAAAGAAACGTCTTTTTCAACATTCCAGAATTACGTATTACCCTCATTAAACTGTTTTCCCTAAGTAGTTGAACACTCTTCACCAGTTGGCAGTGCTACTCGAGTAATGGTACTTTCAATACCGTATCCTGCTGCACCGATTTCAAGTGTTAACCGCTAGTACCGAAATAAAAAATATAATACCTGGTAGTAACCAACACCGGTATTTCTTGCCCATCCCTGGGAGTGCTTACTAAGTCAATGTCGCGAGGGGATTATTGTCGCTTGTCACTACCATTGTCGCTTAGTGAAAGACAAACTATGTAAGCTAAATCAATAGCGATAGTGGTACAAATTACGTGGAATGAGCATGGGAAATTCGTCATGGAAAATGGCTTTAAATGCGCCCACAAATATTGGGCAATTGGTCAAGAAAAAATAACTTGAAACTCGCACGTAAGTAAGTTTTAGGGTCAGAAATTCTTGGGTGCAGCCTGCATTATGCCAATTGTAGTAGTAACATAGACTTAGATTACCTAATCCATGTAAATAACTAGGATTGATAAATATATTCATGAAGTTAGTGCATATTCAAGTAATCTATAGAAATTATATTTACTTTCTTCCATTCATTTTGGTATGACTCAAGGAGACTCATCGGTAAAGAAGAAACGTTTTTCAACAAGCTGTATTAATTTTTTAACGGCTGATTGAAGAATAATTTCAAACCGCAACCACCGCGTGCAAATTGGAAATGAACTCCATGTGAGATAAAAAGGTTGTACATTTAAGACGAATAGGAGGAATAAATTTCCTCTTGAAAACACACTTGAAATGCATAATTTGAAAAAAAAAACTTAAATGCAATAAGAAGTGTATTCAAAACCAAAATAATCCAGCTCAACCGACTAATAAAAACATCATTCAGAGGATTAGCAGAAAATTATCGTTACGGCACAAAGAATTTATTTCACAATTAGTGATTTTTCTCCTAATTTTTTCCTAATTTTTAATTTTGACGAACTATAAATTTTGATAAGTATTATCTTCGTGACCATATCATTCGCGGTGCAATCTCAAGAGTTTAAACAAGGAGTTCTCAGGTCTTCCAAACAATGAACGATTATCGTCCACTTCAATCTGACTATAAGTCTGCGATAAGTTACGAGTACTGTCAGATTAAACCTGAGGGACTTAACAGGAGTGTAAAAAGAATACAATAAGAAAATTATAAATCTTCCAATAATTCCCTTCAATATCATATCTCATCAAAGTGAATGCTTTTTATCTCTGCGAATTTTAGCTGGTATATAAGCTTAGCCACCGACATCTTCAACTACTTGAGCTTTTTCATATATTTAGGAGACATCCTAAGGATCGCAGGTGTTGGTAAGAAACTGAAGAAAGATTGGGCCAAAGAGTGAAGTCGGTCTGGCAGTACATTGAGAGTATACTGATGGAGAAGCTGAAATGAAAGCCTACGGACACCGTGATAGAGCAAGTCTACATGCCGACGTCCAGCCACGTGGAAGAAAAAATAGAATAACAGTAAGAGCAAATGGAAGAGGTCCCCGGAGCAGTTAAGGTGAAGGAGTCGTAATAGAAGACTGGAACGCAATAGTGGGAGAGGGAAAAGAGGGAAGCAGCGTAGGAAATTTCGGACTATAAAAACTAAACGCGAAAGGAGAAAGACTAGTAGACTCCTGCAATGAAAATAATATTGTAGTAGCAAACAGTTTCTTCAAGCAACATCGGTACAGAAGGTACACATGGAAGATGCCAGGAGATAGGGCCAGGAACCAAAGAGACTACATACTTGTCAGAGTGAAATAAAAGAACCAAGTGAAGCAGTGCAAGAGCTATCCCGGTGCAGATATAAATAGTGATCACAACCCAGTAGTCATGGAGAGCCGCCTTCGATACAAAAAAATAAAGAAGATAAAACATGAATCAAGATAGAACACGACATTGCTGGCGAAAAAAGATAACGGAGAATAATCCTCCGCAGCTGTTGACAGGAAATTAGAAAGTTGAGCAGAAATGGTCACGGTGGGAAGACGGGATGAGTTGAAGAGGATAATTTCAAAAGTAGCAGAAGAGCAACTGGTGAGTAAGAGAGCCGACAAAAAGGAGCCATGGATTACGACGAAGATTAGGGAACATAGTGAAGCAAGAAGAAAATACATGAACCTCAGAAATGAAGATGAGGCAATCCTATATTAGAAGCTTAGGCAGGAAGTCATTCGAACACGCAATAAAGCAAAGGAGAATTAGATAGAAAAGTGCTGCTGCGATCAACATCAAGTAGGGGGACATCAAAAAAGAATACAATCTAGTGAATAAGCACTCTGTAGAGAGAACAACGAAATGCAACAACATCAGGGATAAGAACAGTAATAAACTGATAGAGGGTGAATACATTGCGAATAGATGGAGGCAATACATCGAAGAACTCTACCAAGGGCCTAGACCGCTTGTAGAAAACCTTATGTAAGACGATAGCAAGGTGGACGAGGACGACCAGGGCCCAGAAGTACTGAGACACAAATTTGACAGAGCGGGGAAATATTTAAGAATAACAAAGCGCCTGGTGTAGACAACATCAAAGGAGAAATCATGAAGGCGCTTGGAAGTTATGCCAAGGACAGCCTATGCGAAATAATCAAATATGGCTACAAAAGCGGAGGACTGCTGGAGAACTTTCAAAGGAGTGTAATGACTGCGGCACAGAAGAGAACAAGATCGGAGAAATATGAGGAGCACAGAACCTTGAGTCTGTTGTCACGTGTCAGAAATACTTTTGTGAATAATAAGCCGATGGAAATTAAAATTGAAAACAGCACAGTTATCTAATTCACAAATATGTTAAAGACTCCTTTGCTAGGAATTTATTATGGGATAAATAATTTCAATGAAATATATGACCGAGAAAGGAATTATTCTCACTTTCATTCAGTAAGTAATGCAATTAATAATCGGTGTAAGCAATTTGATGGAGGGTCTTATGCCGAAATAAATGCCCACCTACATTTACAAGAGATAGAAAAAGCATCACTAATACATGCATGCAACGCTGTAATATGCACTCCTCTCTTAATTCAGGATAAAAAGATGCCAGACCAAAGATTTTAGATGGTACAGCAGCAAAACCAGGGCAAATACCATTTCAGGTTTTTATAACCTCTGATATGTCCGCCTTCTGCAGTGGAGTGATCATACACCCATACTACGTTCTCACTACAGCTCTATGTGTAGAGGAGTAAGTAAAACTTGTTTTAATAGCATTATCAAGTATCAAAGAAATAAAACTCTACCCGTTTTCACAGTCTTTTAAAAAACCACATTAATTTGGTATCACCATTAAGAACGATACATTGCACAATGTTTGTTGTAGTAATGCCATTGAATAAATACATAACAATGTCATCTTCCACGTATGTCTAAGATAAAAGGGGAGTCCCAACAGGTCTTAATCCTATGTCCATTTCTTTTCATAACTTACGTCAATCGTATAATTTCCTATTATACTAATGGGCAATTGATGCAAATTACGTTAATAATATAATGACGGAGCGTGTATGAAAACAGTGGGAAAAGTGAATCCTAAGCAATGAGAGGAATGCATCAAATGAACGTATTAAACAAATTAGGAGTTAGAAAGAGAACACGACTTTGTGGTTTTCACAGTTTTATTTTACCCGGAACGACCGGTTTCGGCTGTTACGCCACCAACAGGTACAATACACAATGAATGGAAGTCCGTTGCGCCGCTGTTCATAAGTAAACAGGACTTGGTGATGGGGAGGAGGAAAGCAGGGAAGAGGGAGGAGTTCTAAGTGCATGTTTGTCAGTTGACTCAGGTTGGTGAGCCAGATGGAGGTTGGGGAGGGGGAATGGGACTGGGGAGAGGTGGACTCTTGTGAGACGGGTATATGATTGATAACAGGGGGGAGAGGTAAGGAAAACGAGTAATGAAGGGTCTTTAGCGCGAAGGCCGATTTCCCTTTGTTACATAGCGTCCATTTTCAGTCATTTTGGAACTAGATGATGAATCTCCGTTTGGAAGGTACTGCTGTTGTCATCTTCCAAGGTCCGTCTTCCAAGCTTGAAGTCACGCCTCCACTGCGAAGACAGTTTTTATGTTCTTTGGACCTATTTAAGAAACTTCGACCTTTTTTATGAATACTCAAACATTTTGACATTGGGCGTGTCCCTGAGGATGGTTTATGAGACGGAGTGTATCATTTCACCCGTCATTCTTCAGTGATATAAATTTTCCATCCCTCTCCCCTCTCACCCCATCCCACCCAATCCCTCACCCATCTCACATGAGTCCACCTCACCCCACAGTCGTCAGTCGCCTAGCGGTATCGAATTGTTCCACCTGAATTGAGCTTGCTTCGTGTTTTAGTGTATCTTGCGGCCCCTTGGTGCCTTCTTCTGACATTCTACAGTCAAATAGAAACTACAATCTCCGTTCATCAAGGTTTTCTTCTTCATTGAGCGCCTTTTGGCGCAATGGCGGAAAACTGCGACGACGCGGCCTCCCTGGAGGCCGACGACCAGTACAGTGATTCGGACCCGGAATTCTTCCAGCTCTCTGGCACCCAAAAGGACCTTATCAGGACCAACGTTTCCAGCATCACTGTTGATGACTACAACCACCCTCCTGGCAAACATGCTGCCATTGCAGACCAGCTACGGGTCTCGGACTCCATCCCCGTTCCTGCATCCGTTAGTCATGAAATGGCTTCCCACCTCCCCAGTGCTTCTCTCCCAAATAGGAAGCTTGTAACCATCACTGTTCCGGAAAAATTAACCTTTGATCCCCGATTTCGCTCTATTCTTGGACTCCCAATGCTTCAAAATTCCAATACCGTTAGTGAACTGCTCCAAAATCCCTTATCCGTTAGTGAACCGCTCTCTTCTGACATCCATGAAGACCAGGACCTTACTTCCATTGAAACTGACAGTCGACCTTTCATCGAACCTCATCGAAAACGGCGCCTCACGCATACTCCTCCCCAGTCTCCTCGTCCTAAATCCGTAGAAACCACAAACCGCTTCTCACTACTGGCAGACTCTGAGTCCCTTTCAGCCCCTTCATCAATAACTCAGCCCTCCACTTCTACAACGTAAACTTCTTCCAGACCTCCATCTTCCACCAACTCATCCAGAAAACCGGCCTTCAGCACACTTAAGTCGAAAATACCGCCGATCTTTCTTAAGGACTCATCCCAGTGGAGCACCAAACATCGCGCCATTCTTGCAGCATGCAAATACCCGCGCGCTGAGTAACTCCACTGGAACAAAAATTCGTATCCAATGTCAATCCACTGATGATTTTCGGGCAATCATTAAACTCTTTGGTGACAAGAAATGGGAATACTACTCTTTCTAGCTGCCTGAAGACAAGAAAACCTATTTACTGATCCGAGGATTACTTATTGATACTACAGTAGAAGAAATACGCGACTCTCTAGCTGACAACGTCCTTGAAGTCGACGACATAGTGCAGCTGCGTACCACCAGGCCAACTAAATCTGAGCAGAAGCGTCGAGAAGAACTGAAGGAAATAAACCCGGACATTGAACTTTCGCCGCTAACCGCCCGTAAGCTTCCTCTATTCCAAATAAAGTTGTGTGACGACAAAAATTTAACAAGGTTCAATGCTTTAACGCACTTGTGTGGCCTGAAGGTCACATTAGAGCCATTCAAATCATCTGAAGGCCCTCCTCAATGCACCAAAGGCCCTCCTCAATGCCTTCTTTATGGTCATACGCACATGGGATGCGGACTGAACACCCACTGCGTGCGCTGCGGACAGAACCACTCTCACCGGGAATGTACCCTGCTTAAGCCTGAACCTGCGGTATGCGCTAATTGTAAAGGGGATCATCCCGCCAATTACCGGGGGTGCCCTTACAGGACATCTTACCTAGAAATGCTTAAAAAAGCGGCAGAGAAACGGGCTCCTCCACAGCAGCAACAGAATAATCCTCCTCCTTCGTCTTACCCTGAACATTTCCCGTCATTACCAAATGTTACTCTCCCATTCCCTCCGCTCCTGTCTAAGAACCCAGCCTCAACTCCATTATATCCTCTTTTCACACCCCGTCCATTAAAAAGAAACTTTTCGCATAGCTTTCTGGCCTTGTGAAAAAACTCCTTGCTCCATCAGAGAAACCAAAAACAGATATTCTCTTGGAGGAAGTGATTAACGGAACCCTGCTGCTGCTAAGTGATGGCTAAGCACCCGGCGACCCAACTAAGAATCCTCCAGTGGAATGTCTCCAGTATCCTCCCCAAGAAAGAAGTAATCCAGGTTCTCCTCAGTCAAAAATCCAAAGATGTTGCTCTTTTGCAAGAGACTTGGCCCACCCCGAAAAAAAACATCTATCTCCCTGGTTACAGGAAATTCCGGCGGGACCGTATAGGAAAACCCGGTGGTGGCGTACTTCTCCTAGTGAAAAAATCCATTCCTGCAGTTCAAATTTCCTCCCCTCCTTCAGATAAGTTAGAACTTGTGGGCGCCAAACTAAAAACCACCATTGGCGATATAAACTTCTGGTCAGCTTATAGACCTTCGCAAAAATCAGTAAGGTGGACGCAAAGACTCTCTCCATCCTTGTAAGGGACAGAGTGCTCATTGGTGGAGATCTCAAGGCCAAGCATCCATCCTGGGGCTGCTCCAGCACAAATGCCGCAGGCCGATCCATCAGAAAATTACAAGACAGTAAAGGCTTCTCTGTTTTAGCTCCGGAAATTATACTCATATAGCTGCAAACGGGTCTTCACACATTTTAGACTTTGCCATCCTTCATAACATCCCGTCTTCTTCCCTTCCGATCACCCTGGACTCTGCCGCCTCTGACACCTCCCCTTAACCCCTTCCCTGATAAGGACGAGTTAACTCGTCCTAACCAGGTGTGTCAAATCGCGTCAGGAACGAGATAACTCGTCCAAGGCCGCTCTTTCGACTTCCTAGCTTCCGAAGACGAATAACCTCGTCCCCTTCGTAGAAATTTTATATCTAGGCAGCAGATGGCGTTTGCGGACACACTGGCTCATTTTTAGCCAGTTATTGAGACTTATTTCGTTGCATTAGCGTATGGAATTGCGTCATAATTTTCGTAATTTTTACCTTGGTATTGGGACCATTACACGTGAGATTTAGCGCATTATCTGCTCTTGTTTTAGATAAATTTATCTGGTATCGAATTCATACATATAGGCGTAATATCAATGCATGTATACCGCATTCAAATGTTATTACATTTACAAAAATATTGCATTTGTTTTTATTTTTGGGTTCAAAACGCTAAATATAATTGATTCCGACATTCATGGCGACTGGCCGGATGCAAAAATAACAGTCGCGCGATATACACTCGTAACGGTGATACTATGTATTAGGAAAAATAAAAATAACCCCTTACAATCGCTTCTAAACAATACATTACGTACCTACCTACTCGTAAACTGCACCACAGGCGTGTGGCAGGGGGTGTTATGAAACCAGCCATATAAAAAGCGAATACAGGATAAAGGAATATTCGGATAAAGCTATGACTAGTGAAGTGTGTTTTCGCATGGTTAGTCTAGATATATTCATGCTCTAGTAATACATTGTGTGGGAGTAGAAAGAATCGTTGAACTTATGCATACCTATTACAGCAAATTTCTCAAATACTTAGCCTTCCTTTCCTGTCCTTCGAATGCGGTGTTGCAGTAAAATAAAATCTGCCGTGTTGACGTGAAACTCGTGATTTCTCAGACCTTTCAGTCTCTTGTGGCTTCCACTTATGCAACAAACGGCTTTTAGAGGTTGAGATTTAGACGATGATAGTCATCTTATATCCAACCCCCGTACATGTAATTTTTCGGGAAAAATCGGAAGAAATCTCTCGACAGCATGTAGTTCAAAAAATGTTCAGAAAAGTGGCAGTGGCTTGTTCTCCCGTTCATTACATTGCGTACAGGTTTCCTCTCGCACTCAAGTACTTCGCTGCAGCTCTCTTTCTTCCAAGGTCACCCGGGAAAAAAGGGACAATAGATAAGGGGCGCCCCGCCAAGAGTGCATTGTCCGTCTGAGAAGCCCCAGGAAAATGGTTGGGCGTGCGGTCGCTTTCCGACCCTGCTTGGTGCCTGTCATAATAGAGCCATAATTTCTTCACTCAAGTGGGACAGCGGACCCTTATGAATGGGAAAGATCTTCTGTGAAAAAGAATGCCTTCATACTCATTGCTTTACGACCTCATGTGCTTGTTTTGCGGTAATCTTTGAAAGCGAAGAATAAGCACATAAGGAAAAGGCATATTTTCCCTCAGACGTGCATTTAGCAAGACTTTGAGCAGGAAGACTCCGCCTTTGTTATTATTCCCCCTGATTTCTATCTTTCTCGGTACCCCTCCCTTCTCTCTAAATCTCACCGATTTGTCTTATCCTCTTCGGGAAGGTATGGTATACAAACTTATGTCAATATCTCCGTGGATATTCCTAATGTACCCCTGAAATTCTTTTACCTTTATCAAAGGATGTCGACATAAAATCATTTCAATTTTTCCTAAATTTTCAACGGAGACATACGTTAGTACTTCACTCTCCTCCTGAGTATTCATGTCAAGTGTCCCTTCTCCATCAACGTTTCACAGAAATCCGTTTTTATGCGATTAGAGGTCGAGAGCAATTTTCGGTTACCTCAGTGTTTTTTTACTGTTTTGCTTTATTCAATCTGCAACAGAAAGTGAGAGTGAAAGGGTGTTGCGGTGGAAAAAGAAAATTTAGAAACTTCGGGATCTGAATCGAGCTTCTCCGAGCACACCATATTAGATGCCGAGTGCGAAGGTGAGCTTATTGAAGACGACCAATGGAGAGAAATGAAAAGTAGCGAAGCTCCCCCTCCTGCACCCGCAAGGTTCAATTTTGAAAGTGCTTCATGAAGAGTTCATTCATGATCTCAAGATCTCAGAGCTTCATGATCATTCAAGTTCAAGAAGATGGTGGTGTACTCCAGTTTTTTCAACTGTTCTTCGGCTATGAATTTATATAACTAATTACTGATGAGAAAAATTGGTATGCTGATCACTGTCTTCGTGAAAAACGCTCTGGTTCCAGAGAACAATGGCGTGGAGTGCTCCCGAAATACGAGTTTTCTTGGCGCTAATAATGCTGCAGAGCATTGTATAAAAGCCTGACAAAGAGTATTTTTGGACCACACGGTGGATTCTGTGTACGCCGTTTTTTGGGAAACGATGCCATTCGCCGATTTGAAAAAAAATCTGGAAAAATTTACACTTCACAAAAATGAGGAATATGTCGTAGAAATACGTACTAATCCAAAACTGAATAAGATTTGAAAAATCAACCAAATTTTGAACAGGTGGAAGGAAGTCATATTTGAATAATAGACTTGACCTCATCGAAAAAAATTGTTGAGGAGTACATCCCCAATTTTTGGCTCATGAAGTGGGTAGGCCACCCTCAACACATCACCCTCTCCGCCCCTTAGAAATGCACTTTCCTGAGCTGATCCTAGCCACTAATAAGAAGGCAAGCCCAACACGCAAGTGCTTTTTACGTACTAGAAATCGAGATGTGCACGGGAAAATTATTCGAAGGGAAAGCAGATATTTTTGCCCAGATTGCGATGTAACTCTGTGGTTGTAACGCTCTCTCTCACCATGTTTTAGGACTTACCACACAAAAAAATCTGAAAATAATTAAAAAATGTACTAATCGTTTTGGATATATGTTAGGGTTGTAGAATTTTCAATAAAAATATAGATATTTTGGCTTAAATACTTGTTCTAGCTGAGGTAGAAGTGAATCTCTCTCACTTTAGACAATTTATAACAATAAGGGTTTAAATTGAAATTATTAATAAATAAAAGCTCAATGCTCAAAATAAACTTGTTTTCCCATCATTATAACATATAAATAATTAAAAAATGCAATAAAAAAATATGATCCTTTTTGGAACCATTTCCTCAAAAAAATTCGTCAGGGAAGGGGTTTTACTCCTTAACCTGCACTCCTACCTCTCACTCCTCATCCCTTAAAAAAAGCCATCAATTTCAACAAGTTCACCAAGACCGTCGGCGATCAAACTTCTGATCTTCCAGACCTCCCACTTACTTCCCGTTCGGAGATATACCATGCCAACTTCTGTTTGACCGACACCATACGCCGAGCAGCTGAAGCGTCTTCTTACGAACTTCAACCAAAAGACGTTCCCAATGCAATTCCATTGCAAATCCTTGATGTCATGAAACGGAGGAACCAAGCTAGGAAAGCTTGGCAACTTTCTCGGGCCAGAGAGGATCGCAGTAAATTTAACGCGCTAAGAAACAGAGTTCGTGGCCTTCTACGTAATCACCGACAAAAATGCTGGGACGTGAAAGTGGCCTCCCTTTCCATCGCAGACGGCTCTCTGTGGAAGCTTGCTCGCCAGCTCAGGCAAAAGCGGTTGAATACCCCGCCACTGAAGTATAACTCACAAACCGCAGTAACTGACCAGGAAGGAGCAGTATACTTCGCTGAAATGATTTCAAAGCGTTTTATCAATGACCTTAGCTCTGAACTGGACGAAGAATGCGAAGAATCCTGGCTCAGCTTGCTGAACTGCCCATTCTCGGAACCGCATCTCTTAAACCCCGCAGAAATCTCATCAGTTATCAGACGACAGAAGATGAAATCTGCTCCAGACCCAGACGCAATCTCAAATGAACTACTTCGAAACTTTCCCCAAATTACCATATCCTTCCTTGCGAACCTCTTCAATAGCCTTCTCCAACTCTCCTATTTCCCTACCTCCTGGAAATTGTGCAAAAATAATCATGATCCTGAAACCTCTTAAACCACCAACCCTACCCTCTTCCTATCGTCCCATCAGCCTTCTTGATACCCTAGGAAAGCTTCTGGAAAACCTTACTATCGCCTGAAAACGTTTTTGAGAGACCAGTCCATCATTCGCCCGGAGAAAGCCGGTTTCCGCGCCAAAACATCCACCACACATCAGGTTCTTCGCCTGACTGAAGCCATAACTTCTGCTTTCAACTGCCGATGGTCAACCCATGCGGTGTTTCTCGACCTTGAAGCAGCATTCGACAGGGTTTGGACCCTGGGCCTCCTCTACAAACTGCAAAATTTAGGAATCCCATCTTACCTCCTTAAAATCATCCAATCCTTCATTTCAGACCGCACCTTCTTTGTAAAAGTCAACTCTGCCACCTCCGAAACCTGTCCAATTTCCTCTGGCATCCCTCAAGGAGCCATCCTGTCTCCAACCCTCTTCAACCTTTTCGTCAACGACACCCCCTCCTCCCCGAATACCCAAACCTATCTGTATGCCGATGATACCACTCTAGTTGCCCAGGGTTCAAACCCTGATCTAACTGCCAATGAATTCCAAAGTCACCTGGACGACTACGAAGATTGGGCGTCAACTTGGAAACTGTCGATAAACGCAAATGAATTTTCATATATGGGTTTCTCCAGATGACTCCGGAAAGATGAAGGACCCCCAGTATTTGACGGCACCACCACTATCCCGAGAGCCTATCTGTACCTCCTACCTCGGCGTCACCCTGGATAAAAAGCTTACCTGGTCAAACCATATCGGGAACCAGATCGGAAAGACCAAAGCAGCATTTGCAGCATTATCTCCTGTTATAAACTCTAAAGCCCGACTCTCACTGCGTCTAAAAATGCAACTTCATAAATCAATGATTCGCCCACTTCTAACTTACGCCTCCCCAGACTGTATTCATGCTGCCAAAACTCACCTCAATAGGATACAAACTACAGAAAACAAAATCGTGAGACGTATAATTGGCGCCCCTTGGTTTGTGCGGAACCATGACATCAGAAAAAACCTTAAGCTAGAGCCCGTCCTGAATATTCTTAAAAGTCAGCTCTCCCCTTTTGAAAAATCCTTTCAGTTAAAAGAAAACCCGATGATCGAGTCCCTGTGGGTTATGTTCCAAACCCAAATTTGAAGCACAAAAGCCCTAAAATCACCCTTCTCCCAACCCATATCCCCACTCCCATGTAACCCATCTACCATTTACCTGACAGCCATGTCATGACTAAGACGTGTTTTTCTTCTACCAGTAACCACAAGAAAGCGAAACACTCGGAAGACAGCCATTAGGCTGGGATCTGAGCACATCAAGACAAAGAGATACATTGGCGTGGCGTGGCACCTCACCCCAGTTCCATTCCCAACCTTCTCCACCTGACCCAGCGAACTGAGTCAACTGAAAAACGTGCACTTTGAGCTCCTCCCTCTCCCCTGCTTTCCTCCTTCGCCACCCCCAAATCCTTTTTATTTATAAACAGCGGCGCAACTGACTTCTATTCATTATATATTGTACCTGATGATGGCGTAACAGCCGAAACCGGTCGTTCCCGGTAAAATATATCTTTGGAAAACACAAAGTTGTGGTATTCTTTTAATATGGAAATATTTCACGAAATTCGATCTTCATCATATGATCATAAACTAAGGATCTATCAAATTGAAATCCTCTGTATTTCCTTTCACTTGTGATAAAAAGGCTGACTATTAAACGCAAAAATTATTATTAGTAATGCAGTTCCTTCAATTATAATTATAAAATGCCCACTTCTATTTACAAAATATATTTGGCATTATGATCAGAGAAAGACCCTGCCATATAAAAAGATTATTCATGATTAACAAGGGCCATCAGCTACATATTTTTCCGTAGCAATCAGATATCCAGCAAATATATCTTCAGCAAACTCAATCATATCACTTAAACCATTATCTTCGTTCTGGAGTCTGCAAAATTTACCAATCACATCGGAAAACATTTAAACTAAGCTAACGAGAGCTCTGCTTTGAAACTCACAAATTTAGAACATTACTGCATGAATAATGGAGTAAAACTAGCGGAAGAGAGCACATTCCAAACAGTTAAAAACGTGGTCTGCGTCGGACCAGACGGTGGAAGTTATACTTCTTTGGCCGGTCGCACACACCCGCTCACACACACAGGCAGACAGGATATATAAATGAAATAAAAGACATTTTTTCTCTATTATTCAATATATTTCTCTTTGATATATTGTTATTTTAAACAAAACTTCTTTTCAAAGTTCGAACGTACAAAAAACCATACAAAAACGTACAATTGTGGATTTTTCTCACCCAAAAAAGAGCGTGACGCGGTTTCTCGACCAACATCCCATCCCAAAAGTCTCCAACGGGCCAAAAAACCATACAAAAACGTACAATTGTGGATTTTTCTCACCCAAAAAAGAGCGTGACGCGGTTTCTCGACCAACATCCCATCCCAAAAGTCTCCAACGGGCGCAAAGAAGTATAACTTCAAAAAGTTACAACATAGTAAAAATCAAATTAAAGGCACAAAGAGCTATCGCCACTGTAAAACACACATCCAAAGCTGTTGAATGAAATGAGCTTGCATCTGTCTTGATGAATTTCTGGAATGAGACATGCATAATATTCTCTGATGTGTAATCATTCAAATATTTGCCATCTATTTTGTATGTGTATTATTTTATAATGTACCTACATAACGTTTAACATGCCAAAAGATTATTGATATAACCACTATTAATGTACTGGGTCCATATGTAGGCTTAGCATTGAATTTATATGTAGGCCAGCGGAGCCAATAAATTGCAATTATGATTGATGACCGGCACAAACGTTTACTCACATAAATTTTCTTATTTCAGAGGGAAGCTATTTACCATTACCGCGGGTGCTACTGAGATATATGGTGATGATAGTTCAAGGGTATTGGTACAATCTCTAGAGAAATATATTCATCCAAATCACTGGGATACTGTACCCAAGGATAACATCGCCTTGCTTAAGCTCTCAGAGGAACTCCCATTTAGCAGTAAGTGGATATGACTTATTATCCCCTAATTCCTAACAGGAGTGACTTGAGTCATCTCTAAGTTCGAGGCTTTAATTCTAGGATGCTACAAATACATCTTGCTCTTTTTAGTTTTGATCCAAGTATTTGGCATAAACCTAACCCTTAAATGATGCATGGCATCATTTAGAAATGTTGGATTTTGTGTTTCTATTTTTAAATAAAATAGTAGTGGTACATGTAAACCAATTTTTTTCTCTTACTGTGCAATTAATTGAAAGAATTTTCGTTTAGATAATGAAAGAAACCTTCATCGGTTACTCTTCCGCACTTATATATTCTCAAAATCATCAGATAACTTCTGTTCATGGCTAGTTTTTACATGTTTAACATGAAAAGAACACCAATAATTTCATTCTGTAATAAACTAGCTATTTAATGTGTCAAATTTGTCTTTCAAGGTTTTGATTTTCTCCCGAAGAATAGTTTAGGTAAATTCTTCACGGGTTTTCGTCCGGGTTAGTGGCTCTATCTTCTCCTCTGCCGATGTTTCGAAGGAAGACTTATTCTTCGTCATCAGACGATCATGACGAAGTCATCAACGGCCCTGATGACGAAGGATAAGTCTTGCTTTGAAACGTCGGCAGAGGAGAAGATGGAGCCAATAACCCGGACGGAAACCCGTGAACAATTGGGTATTTTCCACGTATTTCAAACTACCGATATTCTGATTCAGTTACTTGAACTTATTGCATTGGCTAAAAAATTTCTTATCAAATTGTATGAATATCGGTTTTAAAAGCTTGTAACACGCCATTTTGGCCGTGTTGGCATAAGTATACGATTAAGGACGCCATTGTGTATATTTTGGGAACACGTGCTACCGCGAGGCAACAATATCGTCTATGTTATGAAAACAACTTTAAACAATACCATTTTCTGTTTACGTAAACAAACTATAACAATGCCGTCTATGTTATGAAAACAACTTTAAACAATACCATTTTCTGTTTACGTAAACAAACTTATAATAATGAAAGGGGAATAGCCTATCAGATACGAGAGAAGGGGAGAAAACCTGGAATGTTCTAGAACATACAGGAGGGGAGATGAGATAGTATAAAAGGGATTGTCAAACAAGGAACGGGGCTGCTTCTTCTTCTGCTTCTTCTTAACAAGGGAGCCACAAGAGACGTTTATCGAGTGAAAGTCATACGAGAGTTTTTGCAGTGATAATTTGCCGGGAGTAAGCAGCTTTGGACAGCAATTACCAACGCCAGTGTCCTGTGTTAAGGAAGGATCCAGGAATCCGATAAACAGATACTGGGACATAGAGTATCGGCGAAATTCACTTTGTACAATATCCGGTGAAGTAGAACAAACATTATAAATTAATACGAATATATTTGAGAAGGGAACATATATTGATTAATTGAGTAACTAAAGTGAATTTGTTTCATAAGTAAAGAATAAAAGGGTTATTATAAATATATGTACTGTTCAAGTGTATCATTTTAGTGCATGAATTAATCCATTAACCTTTGCCGCCAAGGACTACCGAAAGGAAAGGATCTCTCTCAAGGTAAGAAGTGATAAAGTGAAGGGTACCTTTTGTGTGTCGGGCTGATACAAGTATATAACGTCGCGTGTTTAGGACCGCGTGAAAGAATAATTATTAGAACCCCTGTGATAAGGAAATTGATAAGGGGGGGCTAGTACAAGCTAAAGAAAGTAGAAGGTTACGAAAGCTCCCGAGCACACTCCGAAAACAACCGAATGGCCTGTGACGTCATTTTCGCTGTTTACATTTAGACCCAGGCGTTTCCTTATGCTTACAGTGGAAACAAATGCGGCGAAATTAGTTTCTGACGTTTCTAGATATGCCTTTAAATGGCATCTAAGTAAGGGATATAGATGGTGTTTTGTACCACAATGTACAAATACATCGGTTGAAACACCGAACAAGAAATTTACTCACGCAATCACGACATTGAATGATTGAAATTTCTTCCTTGGATTCCTCAATGTCCACCCGTAAAAATGTATGCTTTACTCCGCACTTTGTGTTCTGGACATATTCTTGCAATGACTGTGCACAGTGGTCCATCTCTCTTTACTTGGACGTATCCTATAGCATTATCACCATAAATCTCACGAGAAGCTTTATAATATAACAACACTTAAATTAAAGTTTGAATAGACATTTAGGAGATGAGAATCTATTTTTAGGCATTTCTACAGCAGATAAGCCACTTCTAGAAACCTCCTCTACAAACAATCACTAATTAGCAAATAAAAAATTAAAGTTTTAGGTGTGTCGAGTATTGGCAGCACAAACATTTGGCGAGTACTGTGTTATGTTGATATGTTACTAAGATACTGTTTGTTTACTGTTGCATGGACTGATATGGACTTCGATAAAGAAAGAAGTATCATAATGATTATGAGTGTATTGGAAAAACAGTTAATAAAGTTCATACACCAAATACATAATTATAAGTATCAAAAATGATATAAAACAGTAATGACGATTTTAAAAGCAAACTTTAGGCTTACATTTTTTGGACTTAAGCTCAACGAATTACCGCAGCATTAAATCGCTCGTCCTTCTTCATTAAAACACCTACCATAAACATATCCACTTTGGGTAAATTATCTTATGTGGTTTTAATAAAACCATTGCACGCCATAGCCTTTGTTTTCAATGAAAAATCTTTAAATATACGGTAGATCTTCTACAGTTACTCACTTCCTCCCTCAACATCCGTCTATCGCTCAGCGAAAATGACGTCAAGCCAATCAGATTTCGTTTCGCAGCGGCGTAAAAAATTTGAAATTTCGACTATTTTAATCTTAAATATCTCAATTAATATTGAATCAATTTTAAAACTACTTTCACTCCGCAAGCTTGTTCGAGTTTAAGTAACATATAAAGATCCCTAAACTTAAATTTAAAATTTTGGAAAATACCCAATTTTCCTTCTTTTAAGCTTTTATTTCTTCAGTTGTCTTTTTGCTGCATTACTTTCATCGTTTCTCAACATTTTCATTATTCAAATAACATACCATAAACACCCAAGTGAATATTTACCTTTATGTTTTTTCAGTGCTTGATTGCCAAGTAGTACACCGCGTATGTAGTCGACGATCAAAACAATCAAATGAGGGCACCAGCAGGGCTATTCTCATTTTCGGGGCCATACGTATGGCCGGCCGTAAGTTTCGTATGGCCTGACCCGAAATTACGGCCTACGTCGATTCCCATCTCGAGGGGCCATACGTATGGCCGGCCGTAAGTTTCGTATGGCCTGACCCGAAATTACGGCCTACGTCGATTCCCATCTCGAGGGGCCATATCGTATGGCTCGGCCATAAGTCTTAACGCCGATTTCACTGGTGAGTATGAGAATCCTTTGCGGTACAGTACGTTGAAATGCTTTTAAATCACTACCAGCGCTACTGAAAATGTCATTTTTGCGGCAGTTACTGGAAGTATATAGAAAAAAAAACGGACGATCGCAAAGCACAATGGCGAAAATCGTGGTAAACAAACATAGAGCTCTATGTAAACAAACCTAGACAAACGTTGTGGAATTTTTGTTGACCGGAAAATATCTGAAAATGGAAGGAGCGGAGTAAGTTACCAGTTGTTAATTTTTTCTTAATGACATTTAGTGCTATTTTAATCCATTAATGTGTTCGAAGAACGCGTTCTCCATTTGCTCGAGGTGCCGACAATCATTGTGCTTTGCGTGCTTCTACGACGTGCTTTGCGAAATTCAATGTTATGATGTTTGTTCTACGATGACTATCATCCTGAATCACGCAAATGATAAATACAGATGTAACATAAGTGGTTAGGTAGTGTGCTGGCTTTCCACGTCCTATTCTCGTGTACGAATTGCAGAGCATTCCGTAATTCATTCTGATCCTTGCGTGTAATGTGGATTACACCATGGTGCAGTACACCGTCCTTCAGATGGGACGTTAAACCAGTTAAATCGTGGTCCCCTTGGCACCATTCGTAAATACTAGGCTAATGCTGATGCCGGGTTTCTATCCACCCTTCATCCTATATGTTCCCAATCCCTAGCATTACATTCCCAATGGAAGCATAAGCATGGAAGTGTTTAGGGTGGATTTCACCCCCAATCATTTATTCCAATGCCATTATTTTGTCCCCATCCCTAGGTATGATAATTTACAATCGCAATAATTAACAATATATCTTTTAGTATAAAAAATAAATATATAATCGCCCTTGCTCCAATCCCTACCCTGTTAACAACTCCTTAATTATTTTTTAAATTGCCTAAGAATATTTTTCAGTGAAGTCACCATGATAAGAACTAGGTATATAAAAATTAAAGCAATAAAAACCTACAAAAATACCGTCAGTGATCGGGAATCGATCGCATGATCACCCCGACCGTAGGCGAGCACCTTATCCACTGGACTATCACGATCCCTTCATCGGTTGTCGCTTCACACGAGTTACATCTACATCTACAAAATACCCTGCAAGCCACCTCAGGGGTGTGTGGCAGGGGGTGAGTAATCGCCAACATGCAATACACTATACCCTAAAGTTAGTGTAACTACGACTAATTATGCATTAGCATAAATCGCTAATGCTTGTAATGAGGCGAAGCCTCACAAGCATGCAACACTACACTACCGATGTCATCAAAATGGAGAGTGACCGTCAATATACATGCATTCTACAACTACACAGATGGAAAGGGACTCAAGACCCATGTAGAAAACATGCTAGGCGTGCTGTTAGTATGTACTAGGTAACAGATAAGGATTCAAGTATTAGGAGTACTACTACTACTAAGAGCTACACTACCTAACGACAAACCTTGATAAAAGTCTCATGGCAGCTATTATGGTCCCTTATCGTTCGTGGGAAAAATGACATCTTAAAACTATCCGTTCTGCAGTCTAGTTCCCTAATTTTACTCTCATGATCTGATCTACCGTAGTATGTCGGATTTCGTAAAATATTACCAACGTCGTCAGAGAATAGACCGGTTTGGAACTTACATAATAGATTTAGTCTAAATTTTAATCGACGGTCTGAAAGCTTTTCCCATCCTAGTTGCTGCAAAAGGTCAGTGACACTAACGAGATTATCATTACAGCCTTGAACGTATCTTGCCGATCTTCGCTGCACGCGTTCTAACACAGTTTCCAAGCCTATCTCATGAGGATCCCAAATACTGGCGGCATATTCTAAGTGGGGTCTAACGAGGGAGAAGTAGCTGATTTCCCTAACTTTATCGTCGCACTTGCCAAGTACTCTTTTAACAAATCCCAATTTACGATTAGCTTGACCGGTAATTTCTCGAATATGTTTACTCCACGATAGATCATTAGTCAGTTTAACTCCGAGGTACTTAACCGATTCTATGGTGTCTAGTTTTATGTTGTTTATGCAATAGTTTACATATCGCAACATGCTATTTCTAAGATTTTTAGATGTTTTTTTCTTAAACAATTACGGTGTCGTCTCACTTCGGCATATCGAATTAATAACCTTTACCTACAGGACCAGATATTATGAGCTCGATTGGCCACTGGACTGTCGTATTCTCCCTTGTCATCAATTTGGCGTTGTGACAGAAACATCTTGTCCCTGGCAGCATATTACTTCCCCGAAAAACTGCCCTCGTTGAAAGTATTGGAAGACGGAACAAAGTTCCGAAAGAGATTTATTAGGGAAAGGGGCAAAATTCAGGAATAGATGCACAAATGATGCATCGTGGTAAATGTGAAAAAGAATGTTACTTAGATTGCAATTGATAACTTCGCTATGCGTGGCTATAAATTAGAGATCCCTTATTTTTCGTCATTTTGCTAACTTAGGTCAATGATCTGGTATATTTATAACAGAACAAGATCAATAATTGATGCGCAAAATCAATTTATAACTCCGAGGTGGGCAACTCTTTTCGTCTTATGTAGGCCTCCGAGGCAGGTCATAATATTACGGCCTTCGGGCCATACGTACCGCCCGACTTATGGCCTTTTGCTCGGATGGGAATCGCTCGAAGCCATACGTATGTCTCGAGGCCGTAGTTATGGTCGATTTCGACTTATGGCCCGGCCATACGATAATGGGAATAGCCCTGCAGAGCAGTGTTCGCGCGGCGTTATCGCTGAGCGAAGGTAACTAGTTTGTTTACACTATTTCACGCTGGCAACAACAGATCTCAGAAAAAATGTATCGCTAGAAAAAACTCAATGTATACAAAAAACAGTCATGTCGTTATTTTTGCCTACTGTAAATATAGCTAGAAAATTATGATTGCTACAATCGAAGAACTTAATTGAGTATAACAATTGCTAAATACTAATTTTAGCTTTGAATAACAAGGACATAAACGAATATCGTATAGTGATTTCATCCTTCAGAATTTCCAGATTGTAGCGTTTTTTCCGAAATTTAGAGTTATTTGAATACTAGCTTACTGCAACTAGCATAAATAGTGATATTTAAAGAGTCTTTTAGAAGAGAGGTTCAGTAGAAAGTATTATATTTGTATCAACGTACTATTCGAAAAGTTACAAACACTACAATATTTTGCGATGGACTAACAAATACTTAATCCTGAGTGGATACTATACTTAGAAAAATAACTACACTAACTTATTTAAGTATGCGAACATAGCGAGTCTATTCCATAAACCCAAGCTGCCGAACGCACATACCTGAGAGACCCTCACCTTGCTCGCCTGTTTGCTGCGTCGGGCTCTTAGCATTCGCTGTAACCAGGCATGATGTTTTAGATGCTTGGGTTCATAAAGAAGCCTTGTCATCCATATCTCCTGTATCGGACATTCAGTGGAAGTACAACCCTCCTTCAGCGCCACATTTTGGTGGACTGTGGGAAGCTGGTATAAAATCAGTCAAGTACCATTTACGCCGATTTCTTCATGGCCATGCTCTAAATTTTGAGGAATTCGGGAAGCTATTTTGTATGGTTGAAGCGGTTTTGAACTCTCGACCAGTGACTCCACTATCGTCAGATCCCTTGGAGGTGGATTGTCTAACGCCTGGCCATTTTAATTGGCCGTCCACTAATAGGATTGCCTGGCAAAATCTCTGATGAATCAACTCCGCTTCTCATTAGGTGGCGACTTGTGGAACAAATTTATCGCCACTTCTGGCGTCGGTGATCGCGATAATATCTTCATACCTTACAGCAGCGAGCCAAATGGACGCGTATGTCTCCAAATGTTAAAATTGGAGAGTTATTTTAATACGCGATCAGAACCTAGCCCCTTCTCATTGGAGGATGGGGCGTGTAATTCAAACATTTCCTGATTCCACGGGTGTTATTAGGGTCGCGGAATTACAGTGTTCGTCGGCTAAATTTAAAAGGCCGATAGTGAAGTTGGTTCCACTACCAACTTCAGAATAGGTTCCCTTTAGTTATCAGAGTTGTGAACATTTTATTTTTTTCTCTTTTTCGCAAGTAGCTTGTTAGTTTTTGGTTATTACATTCCAATGCCATTGTTTTCCTTACCTGCCCTGCCAGCAGAGACATACTGGTGGATATGATAGTTCGATCAAACCAAGTAGACCTATTGCCCCTGGTTGTGAGAGTCCAAGCTCCAAACTCAAATTGCCTACGGTTCCAAACCCACACTGTGATCCTTTTACCCCCAATGACTTCACCGGCAATATGACTACTCAAGGTGTTCCTCAGTGTGAGAAAAGCCCAAATTTACCCATGGTCCCTGAGACATCAAATCATAAAACTATGTCTGAGAGGGATTTAACTGATCACAAACCTATGTAAAGTTCACTTAGACGTAGTGAAAGGTCAAGGAGACCAAAGAAAATTTTTCATATGTGAATTCTATGATTTCCAAATTATGAACTGTAAATGTTTTAAGGATGAATGTTAAATTCATTTTTTTTGTATGAAAAGAATCACTTTATTCAATTTTTTTCATTCAAGTTCATTTGTTTGTTTTTGTTGACAGTTTCTTTTCTTCATATGTTTTTTTCATGTAATAATTGTGTAATAAAAAATTAAGGGGGGAGGTGTAATATGTATATATTGGCAGCACTGAAAACAGATGCTATCGCTGTACGCACGATTGTAAGGTTACATGCGGTCGGTCAGACCAAATAAAGAACTGTTAAAAATGTTCTTGTGAGTAGATCTGAACATAATTTAGTTTTTAGTAAAAAATAGACGCAGTTGAACATTGATTGTTGTCATACTAGAGACGTTCATGTTTTTTCTTCCAATATACGCCAATTAGTCAGTTAAACAATGCAAAATTTTCTCCACAATCATAACGCAAACATCAAATGTGACATTTCTTGTTTCTTATACGTCGCTAGATACGAAAATGTCTCATACGGGCCCCGTGCTATCTGGTAACATACACCCCTGGTAATGAGCAGCAGCATCACCCATACTAGCACAACCAGAAAGAAGGGAAATGGTTGGGAGCAGCCCCCTGAAACTCCCTATCCAATCCCATTGGAGCCCATGTTCTTTTAAAGAAGTCGTTTTCTCAATCCGCCGCATGATTCTCGTAGTGGCGCCACGGGTCTAGAATCAGCGGGTATTCCCATTTACTGAAGGCAGATTGTATGCGTCAGATGAGATGAGAATGCCATTTTTGTAATTAATGTAAATGTTGTGTTAATTTATTTCCGTATATTAGTTTCGTACATCACTATATTTATGTCGAACTTCCATTTTCGTCGAAATATTGTAGATAATTCCGATGAAGGATAAAAGAATGCCGTTGACGTGTGTGGTACCATATCTTTACATAGTATGCGTCTGTGTGACTGTAATCAAATGGTTAGGGTATGTTTAAATGGAAGTGAGTTAATTTTCTGCACTTTTTCTAAGCATCCACTAAAGCTTGCCATCCCTTGGATAATCCACTAACCTACAAAACTAATGTCTTCCAGTTTTTTCCTCTCCCAACTCCTGTTTTTAATCTTTCCAATTTTTTTCAAAAGTTCCCTTAACCTTTGTTCCTTTCACTTTTGTTTCTTTCCACTAGCTTTTAGCATTCCCCCATTTTCCACATCTCCGTCCTCTTACTTTTACACAGCCTTTTGTATCTAACATCGAATTTCATAAGAACTAAATTGTGATCTGAGTCTGCATCCACCCCCAAAAAGCTGTGTGCGTTTTTGATTATGTTCGCTGAGCCTCTGCCCCACCATAATTTCATCAATTTGGTAGCTCCCTGTGTTCCTTGGTATTCTATCTGTATGCTTGTCTGATGGAATATTAAAGCATAAATGTTTGTAATAACTTATTTATTTCTGCTACAAAATTCGACAGCCTCCTCACAACGGTCTTTCATGGGGAAGGGTATGCGACTATGTGAGAGATATACATGGTGGATGGAAAGTTAAGATATAGGTAGCTTATATGGACAGGTGTTGAGTAAAAAAAGCATTTTTCCTTATGGCAGAGATAAATTATTGCTGATTTATTAGTAGAATTTGAAGGGTTTCAGGAGATCATACAATTCACTTTTTGGAGGTTACAATACGCTTTTGTGGCATGTCTAAAAACAACAACATTGGAAATAAGTATTTAGGATATGGTTTTTAGTTGAACATGCCTAATACTCATACATAATTAGAAATGTTGTTGTGATTTGGCAGAAAAGCAGTCTATGCACCACAGAAAATGAATAGTGGTTAGTCAATTCCTATTAATGGGCGTAATGGGCAAATGATAAGTTTTTTTTCCTATTTATGGGGTTGGGGAGACTTAGTCATTGTAGTTATCAACAGAAAAAGGCAGGGTTCTTCACCACGCTGCAGTGCTGGCTCTCACTTCAGCACTGCTTCACGGACGGAACCTCTCCATGACCCTTTGGCCCCAGGTGTATAAAACAGTGCCTACTAAATATAATTTCTACGAAGATTTATTATTCACATCATCCGTAAATTTGAGGCAGTGGTATAACTTGAACTTCTTACCTTCTGCAAAAGCCGGAAGTACTACCAGATACAGCATTCAACAAGTAGAGAATAAGTCAGTATAGCAAACAATTCTAAGGTATGACACCACGATCAATTAATTCACCTATAGGATGCATCAACTAACGTTATTTATAGATAAAATAAATAGAGGAAAAATCATCTGAAAAAAGCTCATTAAAAATGCAATTGCATCTTTTTCCACAGAATACATTTCAGCGGCACTTATTCCATTCAATCATGACTACCCTAACGAAACTGCATGGGTTAGTGGCTGGGGAAGCAACAGTAACGGTAAGTAGCCGTACCTTAATTATCTCCAAATGAAATTGTAGATGAGCAATGAGAGTTGACAAAATTCTACTTTTTATTTGATTAACCTTGTAAATGAGTTTGCTTACTATAGATTTTTTCTGTATTTCTTACCAATATTTCCAAATCGATGATTAAACCACTCTTACCAAATATTATCCTTCATTAATTAAGATAAAAAATATTTATGTATTTGACAGAAAAATTACAGCAGTAAGTAACTCATGGTTTAATTTCACAAACCATTCATATATGATCACGTTAATGTAATTGCGAAGATGTCAGTTGGCAACCAGCACTCGTAATTACCAGAGTTATTGAAATATCATGCAAGGCTGATAGAGGACTTGCGTTATGCCTCTAATTTTGGATAACATTATTTTATAAATATATTTTTGGTTTCAAAGAGGAGGGTTTCAAAGAGAGAAGCAAATATAAAAATTATTTTTCCTAGGGTGATTTATTTCAATGGATATAGAGAATCGATTATTATGATTTCCATAATCGCATAAATTTTCTCAAGCTGGATGGTTCACCTCTGCTTCGTCGCACTATATCTGCGAAACGTTTTTGAAGTACAAAATAGTTGCAGAAAACCATAAATAATATGTTATTAAAATAACCTCTGATTAATTTTATTTGTTGTGTAGATTCAAGTACTAGTCCCGAACTCGTTTACGCTGAAACGAGAGTGATTCTCAACGAAAACTGCAGGGAAGTATTCGGACCTGGATTGGTTGAAGACACTGTTATTTGTGCTCGAGGAAATCCTGGGACGGGAGCATGCTATGTAAGTACCTAGCTGCTTTTCATGATTACTTATTTATTCTTCATCAAATTGTCATAAAATAGATTTTTTGACATCTACTAATTTAAAATTGTCTACATCTACGTCTCCGAAGTACCGTGCAAGCCACCACTAGGGTGCGTGTCAAGGGGTGATTTCGCCCCAGAAAGTTTGAAGGTTCAGGGGGCATTTCAATTTTCCTCTGCGAATGTATAAAAAAACATCCCAAAAATTTTTTCAGCTCAATCGGCCAATATTTGACCCTGCCGAAACGCATTCAAAGTGCCTACAATGCGTACAATGTTGCCTACCTCCCAGGGGTCCAGGTGGTTTAAAAATCAGAAACCTCTGAAAGAAAATTGTCTTTTATTATTAGACAGTCACTCTACTCATACAAAAGCACTGGGAATAGCAAACGATGTGAAAAACTAGAGTTTTTTTGCCACTTTTGTCATACATTTTCCTATGTCGTTTAACGGCTAGCAACAGATGTTGCGTCTGCGTTGTGAGCCTCATCATTCGTCAATTTTTTGCTTGACCAGAAAATCCCTTATCAACCGAACATCTCTGCAGTGTCATTAGCAATTTAAAAATGTTGCACTACAGATAGCCCCTTCTGATAGTCTGCGTCACTTTTCCGTGAAGATGAATCTGGCGACAAAAAATACGGCGAAATACCAGTGATTTTGAAAAACTTCACAGACTTTGTCGAAGCGAAGTCAGCGAGGATTAGCTCACTAATAGGCCGATTAGGCGGAAGGGTCGCCCGAGGTGTGTTATCATCAGATCCCGCATTGTCTGTGATTGCCGCCACATTGTCTCTTTTCTCGTCCTCAGAAACCATTTCATCGAAGAGGGCCAAACAAATCAGGGTTTCGGAAATATGCCATAGATAGTTGCAAAACTTGGCCAAAGCTGCTGCGTAGTGGGGTTCTTTTTTCCGAGCAAGGGCTTTAAGCAGCTCAAGGCCCATTCTCGGAGCGATCACTGTCACGGGACAGGTGTACCAATGTTTCACAAATGCACTTTCAATGAAGCAGCACAGTTTGAATAAATTGTCTCTGTCTTGAGTCGACAAACGCAGCTGCTTGTCAAACACCACATTTTGAAAGCGCAGAGCTCCTTATTCATCCACCGTGATTGGTCAGTTGGGCCTGGGGGGCGAACCACATACTTCTCCTTCTTGGGGACCACACCACCCAACCACACTATACACAACTCCAAAATTTCCTTAGAGTCGTCTCAAGGCTAGTGGTTCTGAAATAAAAAATGGCATAATTTTAAATACTATTCCTGAGGATGGATTTAAAATCACTGTGCGCATCGTGGCATTTGCCATTTAAAAACCTGCAACTGAAGAATACAAAACTTGATAATTTCATCTGCATTTGGAATATACTTCAAACAACCTGTCGTCCCCGCTGTAAGGTAAGCGTCTTCCGAGTATCCGTATCTGGCGAACGAGGTCCACTTTCTTGTCCAATATTTCCTTTTCTTTCTCATGCCGTTTCTTCCTTAAAGAATCGTCTTCCTGAAGTATCAGACAATTTTCTACACGTTTTCACCACTTCTTATCAATACCCGCCATCTATCCTTTTCGATCAGTCTGTATTGAAAAGTAAAACAACTTATCCTCCTCCACAATAATTATGAAAAGGGCGTCTTTGCGGCCGATGTCAAACAGACGGCCAAGCACTTTGTTGTATTCATCTCTTGTGAACACTGACTTTCGCTAGTTTTTTGTCCCTCCCTTAAGGGCACGGTAGTGCTCGTAAGCTGTCAGGAGCTTGATAGCTGCTCGGACCTCCTGCGTGGGAATATTAGCCTTTTCCCACACAACAAGCAACTCTTTGATCGTAATCATTGCTGCATCTGCCACTGACATCGATCCAGGAGCACAGTGTAGAATGTAGAAGAAAAACTTGAGAACTTCCCGCAGCATTGGGAGTTTATCATTGCCGGGCAAATGTTCGCACTCATTGCCCACCAACCACACACTTGTCTCACTTCGCATAACCGGCGTACCCTTCGACTTCGCGCTCATTCTGGCCACCGCCGAAACAGCCTAGACCTCGGCACACACGACACGAACTCCCCAGTGGAGTGTGATAGGCTGACGGACTGACCTGTGATACTTTGACCACAAGCAACGAGATGCTCCTAAAGCACGAAAGCGCAGAGCTTCAAGCTCGACGCGACGCGGTGGCGCCGTAAAAGCAACGCGTTCTGACCTGTTGGCTGCCGGACGCGACAGCAAGCGAGGCGTGTAAACACACCGAGAGGAATGGTTTAATTGGGGTATCCAGCAGCCACGTCCAACCACCGCGTCTGGACGACGCGGACGAGTAGTTTCATTCAGGCGTTCACGTACTGTTTCCGCGGCTGGGCGATGTGGGAAAATATGTATTTTCTTAAACCGCGGAGAGAGGAGAGCAGAAAAATCACTGAAATTTGGGACTGCCCGACTAGGCGTCGGCGCACAGTGGTCTGGGGAGCCCGTTTTCCCGGTCAAAAGTCGATTTTCCGAACTTGTTCAAATGACACAAAAATTATTACACAAAGGAAGATGAAAGATCAATCCATAACACATAGAATTTTTTTTCTCGATAAAACGTTTATTTTCCAAAATGCAGACCTAAATTCGAGGGAAATTTGTCTTGACGTAATTTTTGAAAATTTCTAGACTTTTTTTCTCCATCTGTAAAAAGAGTTAACGCCTCATATAATACATTTTATGTGTTTCAATAGCACCTTTATTCCATCCTCTCCGAGATTTCCCTTTTAGTTAGCCTCTAAGGTCTTTAAAGCCCTTGTGACAGCGTTTCAAAGAGACACGGGCGGAAAATCTGTTAGTGTGTGCAAATTTGGCTGTACAAAAAAACCATTCTCTTTCACTGTATTGAGCTATGCCAGAGTAGAAAGAAAAGTAACTCTATTATGTTATTTTGTAAAAACCATCTGCCTTTAGTTGCCGTTTTTCTAATAGCTCGCCGAAATGTGTTACTTTATCGTCTGGCTTCCGGAGCGCCATCTCCCGGCAAGACGACAAGTTTGCTGATATAGAGGAGCGGGCGGTCATTGTTTCACCGAGCTATCTGTGTTGAAGTGCTCTTTTCATTGCTCAGTGACAGTGATTGATATTGTATATCAAATTCTCTTGCAATGCCAACTGTGAGGGAATACTTTCACGTTTTACGTGAGAAATGGGCTGCTAAGAATAGCTCGCGTTGTCAGCATTTATATGAGTACCTGATAAGGTGAGTTCCCTTGCACATAATGGGATATTCTATTGAGTGATACTATCTATGCAATTATGACTCTTTGGAATGCCTCTCTAATTTGGCTGATTTACTGAAAGGTCACAAGGCGTAACGGAAATGAAAGAGAAAAGTTATGGATTGATCTTTCATCTTCCTTTGTGTAATAATTTTTGTGTCATTTGAACAAGTTCGGAAAATCGACTTTTGACCGGGAAAACGGGCTCCCCAGACCACTGTGCGGCGTCTCGACTGCTCTCGAAGCAGTCAAGACGCAGACGTCGGGCGTCAGCAGTCGAACGCGACGGCCGAGACGTCTCAGCGAAACCGTGCCCACTTGATATACATTGGATGAGTGACTGCTGGACGCGGACGCTGCCGCGGGACGCCTGGGCCCCAGCGAAACCACACCTTTACGTGGCTACGATACTCACCGTGGCCCGAGTGTCGTCGTCAACGACTATTATAGGGAGCTCGAGGTGATGGTTCAAACTTAGTGTTTTACCACCCGGGCCCCTGGAGGGTACGCAACATTGTATGAATTTCGGAAAATCGAAATTTCTGAACTTACAATGCGTTTCGGCAGGGTCGAATATTGTCTGATTGAGCTGAAAATTTTTTGGATGTTTTTTCATGCATTCGCATTTGAAAATGGAAAAGACCCCTCAACTTTCAAACTTAGGTGTTTTTAGGAAACTTTAACCAGGCATGCAGCAGCACTCGTCCCAGTTTAAAACGGGACCTCGCACGCTCCCCCGGCCAATAGGTACGGACCAAAAAGCAGTCAGGAGAACAGTGCGCAGTCAAACTAGAAACTGGGAGAGTGCTACGTAAATGAACATATAAACATGCAGAACAATGCTATAAACACATTTAGTGGTTAATATTACTAATACTATTAATTTATGAATGCTACGAGATAATACTTCATGCCGAGAACAAAATAAAATAATACCGGAAATATCAAGCTGTTTGAAGTGCTAGTAATGATGTTACGTTATTGAACACAAGTGAAAATTCTACTCTACCCAGTGAGGGTGGGAGTTTCATATGATTGATCTATCGCAACTATTATGATTCCTTATTGTACGTGGAAAAAATTACATTTTAAATCTATCGGTTCTGCAACCTATTTCCTTAATTTTATTCCTGTGATCGCTTCTACCGTAGTACGTTGGCTTTAGCAAAATATGTTGAACGTCCGGCAAAAATTGTCTGCTTCGAACTTGCGCAAAATATTTCACCTATTTCTCCCTTCGCTCAGTTAGAGATTCCCACCCTAATTCCTTCAACAATTCGGTAACAATGCTAAGTTTATCGTAACAACTTTTTACAAGGTCTAAGGTTGAGTGAAGAAAAGGTGCCACTGCTAGAAAACAACTTGCTAAAACTCTCAAAGTCAAAAGAGATTGAGGCCGCAGTGAGCCATTTGTTTGAAGTATCACTGTCACAGTCAAACATTGCTTGCAACGCTGTACAGCACTGCACAATATAAATAAAAATATTTTATTTTGAAGGCCTATTAGAAAGCTTTGACGAATCATGCATTATTTATAACGTTGAAATAGGTGCAGGCCTGGGTGGCAAATACAGGCCACATTTAAATTTCTTTACACAGATAAAAATACATCTTTGTTAATCTCAGCAAATATCTGAAAAAGGTCGCGATCGAATTCCCTCCGTAGGTCTCAACTAAAACCAGAGTAAACAGGTCCCATTTTATCCTTCACTCAAAAATAAATACCTTTAAGGGCCATGGGCACTTGGCTGAGTAGGTGTGTTACTATCGTATAATTTTTCATACCTCTGCATTCATGCGGGTTATTTCTTGCGTTTGTTGACTGGACTGGCAACTATTTTGCTAGGATTCCTACTGACATCTTCAACTGCTTGTGAGACTGCACTCTCCTTTGTCACTCAAAAAAAAACTCTTGTTATACAACAGCATGCCTCGGCCCCTACTTTCCTACGCCACCCCTTACCGACCTCGCGCCGCATAGACTCGCCTCTCAACAGAATCCAATCTGCTGATAACGTCATTATACGCTAAATTATCGGAGTTCCTTGGCACTTCCATCACTGAGACCTAAGAAAAGACCGCCTCTCTCCAATTCTGCAAGTACTTTGGTCCCATATGCACAAACTCCAGGATAATAAACATTCCTCCATGAGTAGGTAATGACCTCTTAAGTAGCCTCTGGGACTATGACGAATTCACTCCACGCCATCATAAAACCCCCCAAAACCTCCATTCTCCAGGAACCAATTATTTCTTATTTTGGGGTTGCCATTACTTGCATACGTGGGTTGTGCGACAGCTTATATTCATACAAATTCATTTATCACAGTTAGTTTCTTAAAGAAAAAAAACTCCATTGGCCGTAGACGTAATTGTGGCCGTACTGCGGCTATTGGAGTTTTTTCTTTGCTTTAATACTTTAAGGCCGTAGATTCCAACCTTCCCATACAGTTAGTTTCCTTTTTCCAAGCCACTAAGACAAACGTCAAATCAAGTTGCGGTTCATTTGCCATGCCTTTTTACACGAATGCCCAAAAAAACGAGGTGTTATGTTCTCAGCGGCTGGCTATGTATGTATGTACTATGTTTGTTCCACCGTAGCAACTTAACGACTGTTCCAAGTTTGATGCACAAACACTTATTGAAACCACTACGCTACTGGTAGTGTCATAGGGTACATAATACCGACTAATGATAACATAAAAAAATCATTTTAAAATATAATAAAATTTTTACAAAATTAAAAAACACGACTGCAAAAACTAGCATTTAAAAGATAAAAACAAGATTGCTTTTCGCTTCGATGAATAAATATTCATTAATATCAGTTAATAATGTTTTATTACGAATAGGTGTTGGTGGTAATCTGCAATAATTGTTTGCATTTTATCAATTGGGAAATTTTGGCCTTCGATTAACATTTTCATTGCACAATTGTGTGAAATTCAAAGTGAAAATAAATTAAATCCGTTAAAATTACTGCGCGGCCAGTTCCGCAGTTCTTTGAATTTTCATTGCAGTTGGGGGTTGTCTGTGTACCTGTATATATTTGTTACGTTACACTGTGTAAACAGTCCCCGACTGCATATACAATTTTAATCGAAGGTCAAAATTTCCCAATTGATAAAAGGCATACCAGGTGACAGATGTGGTCGCAGATTACTACCAACATCTATTCGTAATAAAACACTAAAAACAGATATTAATGAATATTTATTCAACGAAGCGAAAACCAATCTTGTTTTTCTTTTTAATGCTATTTTTTTAGTCGGTTTTTTTTTTAATTTTTTAATAATTTACATGAATGCCCACAAAAAAGGCGTGTTATGTTTTCAGCGGCTGGGTATGAATGTATGTTTGTTTCTCCGTAGCAACTTAACGACTGTACCGATTTGGATGCACAAAAACTTATTTGAACGGCAACGTTACTGGTAGTGTCATAGGCTACATAATGTTTGATAAAAAAGTAATTGAAATAATAAAATTATTTAAAAAATTAAAAAAACACGTCTGCCAAAAAAAGCTATAAGAAGATAAAATCAAGATGTTTACGCTTCATTATATTCGTTAATATCTGTTAATAATGTTTTATTACGAATAGGTGTTGGTGGTAATCTGCAACCACATCTTTCACCTGGTATGTCTTTTATTGAATGGGAAATGTTGACCTTCGATTAAAATTTTCAATGCAGAGAGTTTTCTGTGTATTTGTATTTAATTGGTTTGTTACACTGATTTGGTGTTAATTTAGTAATTTCAGTTTTTCAGAACGAGAAATTACTAAATGTGGTATTTGGCTGCTTATTCGGTGGATACTGTGTGACGAAGTTCTCGGTAATGGCTCAAAGCATAAGGCGATCCTCCCAAGGTATCTGATATTAGACAAACATACAAAATAAATGGTTTGCTCGTGGACGTATGTGCCAATTATTTCCCAGTAGAGGGTTTTCTTCGAGAGTTTCTTGCGAACACTGTATTTTGTCCGATAGAAATGCTAGTTAATCGACACGGATCCTAAAATCCTTCACTCAATCCCGTAGTTCACATATTGCGTACTATGTATCCTTTCGTAATGCTAAGAGAGTGCATACAGTTCTGCACGCCTATATTTTAATTTGAAATCTCTTCCTTTTTGCTTTAGGGTGACCAGGGTGGTCCATTGTATGTAGAAGTCACGGAGAATTCTCCATTTCTAGTGATTGGACTGCTCTCTCTTTATGATTACCACAGCGGATGCGGAGTGTCTCCCGATGTCTATACAAGAATCAGCAAGTACATGGACTGGATCAAAGACAACATAAAATTATAATCGAAGACATCAATATTCATGCTAGGAAGCTGCTGTTTTAAAACATTTTTCCTTGATACCTCCTTCAAAATCTCAGGTTTTTCAGTTCGTCTAAATTCCGTTTGCTCAATTAATTTTCCGAAGTAAAATGAAAAGATCAACTCTTTCAGAACATTGTAGAATTGCCTCTTAAAACTATTCGTGTAAATAACATCGAACGAAACGAAACTTTTTCAGTAAAAACCCTTAATTTTGTGAAACCTATTTGTTTTTTTCACAAATATGTTTTTAGTATCTATCCCTTAGAATTTTAATCCAATGATGTGAATATTTTTTCTCCGTTTTATAATGGATCTAGAACAACTTAGATGTAATAGTCCTCTTCAGCTAACCTGAACTCTTGCACTTCCCCAAAAGGGGCAGTGGCCATTAAAATACACCAGTTAAACTAAGTAAGTGTCAAGACAACTAGGAGAAAATTGATTAAAAATGTGATGCAACAAATGCAATGCTATCCTCCGGCAGGTTTCAACTTTGCACAATACTACTGCCTCTGTGACATGAACGTTAACTACCACTGCTCGAAATGGTGAGACCAGTTGGACTCGGAAAATGAAAATAACTCCCAAATAGTAGCCACAAACCGATCCTTATTGTATTGGCCACTGGGACCGACACATATAAAGGCTCTAAAACCGGGAGGAAAAGATTTCCATGCGAGGAGCCCATAACAGCCGCCATTCTCGAGGAGAAACCCTTAAGAAGTTTAGAAGAGAGAATCAGTAATTTAAAAGAGTTCCAAAGAAAATATTTAAGATTCCGGAAAATCATTGAAGAGTAAGAGGCTGGAGATGGTGGAGTAAAGGGCTGTCAGCTGACGGAGAAAGGAGTAATCGGGGAAGAAAAGGGTCGAATAAAATTTTGTTTCCCAAGTGAGCTGTTAGAGCCACTGGTGGTAGGGACTCACCAAATGTACGGGCACTTAGGCGAAATTGCACAGGACGCAGATCGAACAATACACGCACCCGAAATATCACTGGAAAATAAGGAAGCTGACTGCAACTCGTGTAACATGTCAATTGCTTAAGACCCCCAACAACACCACACACGCATAAATGCAAACCGTAATCTCTCTCAGCACATAGAGCGGGACGTCGCAAGGGTCTCTCTCTCCGCACATAGATTAAGAAGATGGCGAGAGACTTTCTCTGCGCATAGATGAAGTTTTGATCCTACTATAACACATGCACTAAGTAAAAGGATCCGGAGGAGATCACGAGGACAAACCAGATTCACCCACTTATCCAGACACGTCAAATGTGTATGTGTGTCATACCATCCGAAAAGGATAATTGTTATTAGAACTAAGGGTATATTTTGGTCCTTTAAAAGGTACTTATTTATCGTTAAGCGTGATACAGAGGCTGCGCAATGTATAGCTGTGTTTCAGAGAGGGATTAACTTTTTATTCATTGACGTGTTCATTCAATTACTTACTAATTTATATTGTCATACTGAAGACAATAAGTTGGTATTTAGGGAATTCACATTGATAATTAATTAAACTAAAAAAAAATTTATCAAAGGTTAATACTCGTTATAGGCAAATAAATAATTATAAAAGAAAATCTATGCCTAACTAATAATTCTACTACTGAACTAGCCAGGGCAAGGCAGACTGGTATATTATTCCGTGCAGCTAAAAAGCAAGGATAAGTTGAACAAGGCAAGCCAAGTAAGTAAGGTCATCGGCCATTTAAGGTACATTACAACGTGCAACCCCAACTATGCAATTTTTTTTAATGCTACGTCAAATTCTGTCGGATATCTTAACTCTAAATCGGAGAAGATCCTTACTACGACATGTTGAAGAAGAAATGCCTACTGCATAAAACTGTTACTTTTGGAAAGATAGTGGCCGATTGACCAACCACGACAAAAACCACACTGGACCTACCTATCAAAAAATGGGACGCCTCTCCTGGCAGCAAACCATTGGAGGGCTAACGCTCTTTCCTAAACCTTTCGCAAACTGCTGGTCAAAGATATTGACCTAAGTTTTATGTTTTTTCTCGACCTCGGGACCGGAGCATTAGCAGAACCCCGCCTTGAATTGGAGAAATACAGCATATGATATAATAGACGAAGGAGGACTATAAACGACGTCAATTATTAATCAACACATGTAGCGGCATTGTGGAAGTGACATCCTCTTGGAGTATGCAAGTGAAAACTTCAATTCCTGGGCATCACGTCAATTTTTTATTTACAGTACCCAGGGGTCCAGAAGGTGATGACGGCTCCGACATTCCAGCGATTCTCCTTGCTGCCATTTCTAACCGGTGCCTAACAGGAGATTAGGCAGTTAAATATGGAACTTACACTAACATTTTTTGAGTAATATTTAAAGGAGGAAGAGGAAATATTCCTGGAAAAAAGAATGTATTTTAATTTATAAATTAAAATATACTTAAATATTTTTAATGCAGCCAACCTTGACAAAAAGCAAATTTGGATGGGGTATTTAACTACGCTCCAAAATTGATAAATTCTTTTATTTTACTTGTAAATACTAATTGAGACCTTAGCATGTAGGTGACATATAAAACAACTATGAAATATCGGAGACATTTCAGAAAAATATTCTGAAACAGCTACTTCATTCAGTGAACGTCAATTTCTTCGGTTATACGTTCACATGGTCTACTATCATTTCGCGTACCAGGTAACTCTTTTATACATTTCCCGCAGTGTTTTAATACTGTGTAATAAGGAAATAATCCAACCACCAGAGCTGAAAACTTGCCTGGGATTATCTTATTGAGTTGACCACCTTGATCCCTCTGAAGCGAAAAAGGCACTTTACGTTTAAAAAATATTTGTTAAATTACTTTCTTAAGGCCGTTTTACACAGTACATTTGTTTGTTCAAACTCTTCCATGAACTCTAGCATGAGGCAAAATGTATCGTGTAAAGTGGCAAATCTCACGAACATTCGTTTATACAAAAAATCTTTCATCGTGTAAAACGGCCTTTAGACTTAATGAAAGGAAACAATGTTTACAACTAGCCGGGTTTTATAACCTTCGGGATTGAGCTATTCGTCATTATTCAATTCCATTACCTTACTTTAATGTGAAGGAAGTTTTCTCGGGTGTTCCACCGGGTTTTTATCCATTTCTACCGACGCTTCGACGAACGAGCCGTTCTTCATCATCAGAGCTTCTGAACGAGAAGCTCTGCTGTTGAAAACCGAGTCCTTCTTCAAATCTTCGGCAGGCACGGAGCCCCCAACCCTGTGGAACATCCGATGAACCTTCCTTCACATCATTTGCCGGGAAAACATCATATCAATCAAATAACTCAGATATTTTACAAAATAAATCGGTCTAGGAAGAAATCAACGGGAAAGACTCCAAACAAGGGAATCATAGGCTGTATCGTCAATGAGCTTCATATTAATATGGATGTGCATTTAATTTCATCTTTGTGAGGAACACTCTCACCATTAATGGAACCATTCAGTATATCACAGCCAAATATTTCTGGGAAATATGTTTTACAATAAGCTTTATATTGCTTTTTGGCTCTTACTTTTGGCCGTTATATGGTTCTTTGGAGTCCTTGGCGTCCATGGGCCTTTTGAGTAAAGCATGTTTCCTATTTTGTTCCATTATGTACATAAAGACGTATTTTCAAGAATGTCGATTCATCACATCATCTGTTGCCATACGATGCGGCATGACCGCCGAAACTTCCTAAAAAATATTTTGTGAGTGTCTTTTAATTTATTTTCGTCTGCCTGTGTTTTTCAAACAAAACAAGATATTCCATGAGGGTGGCCGATAAAAATATAAATACAAACACGAAAGACACAAGTAAAGATCCTTACATTTCGATGTAACGTCGATCCATATTTCTCAAACGAGAGAGGGGGATGATAAAAGGGACAGAGATGGGGAGGGGGAAAAATGAGACAGAAGGGAATAAGAGGGGAAGGAGGAAGAACGGGGAAAGGGGGAGCGGAGGGGAGAGAGGAAGAAAGGCCACTGGAAGAAGTGGATGGGGAGGGGAAACAGAGAGAAAAGAGTGGAGGGGGATGGAGATGCTAGTAGAATTTAATGAGCCCAGGCGGCGAGAAGGCCTGTTGGATCAAAATACATGACGATTCCAGATCTTTGAGTTGGAGGGGAGATGAAGAACGGGGAGGGAGGCGAGTAAATCATCCATAAAAGTTATATTAAAAGAGGAGTTGTGAGAGGAAACATTAACGGTGACAGGGAGAGAAAGAGAGAGGGAAGGCGGATCGTTACAGGAAGAACTGTGACCGTTCATTCGAAAGCTAAGAGGAGTTATGGGCAATCCAATAGAAAGATGGGCAGTACATACTGGCAGAAGAGGATAAAAACAATATATTTTGTGGTGCAGGAGTGTGAGGAAAGAGGAGGATGAGGAAAAGTGAGGCACTAGTCCAGCAGTGGTTGTTTAATGAGAATGGCGTAGGTGTTATATCGCGGGCGATTGCACGGGGTAAGAAGGGATTTGGTGGTTTTGAGTGATGTGGGCAGGGGTCTGGTGTTTTTTATTGTTGGTGAATGGATTAGGGGGCATCTGAGGGCGAGAGAGGGGAGTAGGGAGACAGGATCTTTCTCGCGGTTCTGGCGCAGATATTTATTTATGACCACGCCCATCCAATAAGCCCACAGAAAACACTTTCAAGGCCGCGCAACATCGTTTCCGCATGGGAATATCACCCCCTTCCTCACCCGCCAAGTGCGATCCAACCAATCCGCATTCAAGGCCGCATGGTGTAACATCGTTTCTGCATCGTAATGTCATCTACCCCACTCCCCCTTCCCCAAGGCTTGCATACGATTCAATCGGAATCTCATTTTTAAAAATCCTCAACCAGTCATCCCCAACATAAAAAGGGTGAAGGATTGAAGCAGATTAGGGTATGTCCAGTAGGAAGTGGACAAATTGGGAAAAGGAGATTTTAATGGTAGAGTGATAATTTTTCTTGTATAATGCAATGGATGGACTGGAAAATAATTTATGGAAAAATATATTTATATATTCCTTCATGAACTATCAGAAAATGTATTTAAAGTGGGATGTTTATGAAGTAAGGAATACTCGTCAAATATCACCAACTTTAAAATGTCACTAAATATTTAAAAAAGGTGTAAAGAAATTACTACTTATGTACATCTCTTCTACAAGGGTTATTTTTTTATTTTATGACCACATTCTGGGTGAAATGTAGTGTGTATAATAATCAATAACAAAAAATGGAAGTAATGTATTTTTGTCATAAGACATAACAGAAACAGTGATTTGTTTTGGTGGTACCCATACTTCTGGAGCCACTGAAACAAAATTTTCAGTGCTGTTAGTTTACTATACCACCAATAGATGGGCCAAGTTTCACATATCCAGATGATTCCACTGCCGAATGGTTTCCATTTCTTACTGGTCACAAGAGTAACAAAGGCCTTTGTCATAAGAGTAACAGCAGCAGAATATCTTTCTCTCTGAATCTCATTGGAACACTTGGTAAAAGTTTCAGAGCCAATCATTCTAAATTTCTACGGCCCTTATTACATGAAAATAAGGTATGTACTGGTTTGATCTATAGTAAAAGTTACAGGCTAACTTCTTATTTAAACTTAAGATAATAAATGAAGTTGTAACATAAATTATAAATATAATAAGGGACATTCCATGGTAATATCAACCTCACACTTATTTTTTAAATTTTAAAACCAAAAGTGTTATATGTCATTTTTAAGAGAATTTCTTGCTGATTATGAATCAGGCATCAGGATTTAAAAATGGCGTCGCCCGTGTTAGCAACGTCATGGTAACCCCGTCCTATTGAATTCTGCTATTAAAATAACAAATAAGTGTCTGTATTTGCGTTCATCTGCGTGAATTGAACTCGCATATTAAGATTCTGCTTTTTATTATAAACGGAACACCATCTTCTTAACTGAATTTAATCAGTAATTCAGCTAAATTTTCAGGTATGTAGAAGTTATAGGCTTAAGTAAATTTCAGAGTAGTATGCAATTAAATTAAGATTTTTGTATGAATGTAATTAAAATAAGGCATACAATTTGCTAAAATGTTACGTTGGTCACCATGGAATGTCCCATAATATGAATAGCCAGCTTACTATGGACACATTATTTTGCCCTAATCTATAAAATTATATTCATAGATATCATCCCATGAGGCATGGCACCAGCCAAAAGTAATGCTGAAAGACAAAGAGAATGGAGAGCTCGCCATAAAAATGACGAGAAGTATAAGGCAACACGGTCAAAAATAAATAAGACTTATATTGACAAAAAGAAGCAATTACAGTCCCCAACAGAAAAGGCTCAGGCTAGACTAAATGCACGTCTACGTAAACAAAAAAGCAGAGACAAAGCAAAAGTAGGAAATGCCAGGATACCAACCAAATTTCGCCTACAATTCTTGGTAAAGCATTTAGTTGTGCTGTTAAAGCTTTGCCGAAATCACCAAGAAAACGGGGTGCAGTAATTGCCAAAATGGTCTTGAGGTTTGGGGTACAAATAAAAGAGCAGACTAAATCAAATGCCACCAAAAAATTAGATCCTACAGTTGTGGCCACAGTGCTCGATTTCTTCAACAGAGACGACGTAATTCGTATCGACCCAGGAATGAAGACCGCAAGAGTGAGTCGCTCAAGATCAATGGAAGCTATCCAGGTAATTATCATTATTGCATGCTACATATATGTAATAGGCCTAGTCATCAAATGAGCAATATAACGTTGGTTTATTATTTTACAGGCACGTCTTCATTTACTTTTTACGATTACGGAGGCCTTTGCTCTATTCCGGGATCAAAATCCTATTGAAAGCATTGGTCGCTCTTCATTTGCATCGTTGAGGCCTGCCCATGTAAAACCTTACAAAGACATTCCGCATAATGTATGTGTCTTCCAGGACTTCCATCCAATGCTCGAGAGATTGTTTCGGCAATTGTTTGTACTACAAAGAGCTTTGAATGCATGGGATTCAACTGCCCCAATTGCAGTATGCGTTCTAGTGAACTCCTTGATGTAAGTGATTCAAAAAATCACCAAATTCAATATCGCCAGTGGAAGATGGTTAACAAAAATTTTGAGCATGAAACTATCGTGCAAGATTTATTTGAAGCTGTGAAAGAACTTCAAGACCAGCTCCCTGGATACATGTTCCACGTATTTCTCCAGGTGCAAGTGCAAGCCCATTTTGAGGAATCTAAGAGGTTGGCCAGCAGCGATAACCCTGTCATTCAAATGGATTTCGCTGAGAACTATGCTGATGTGTACCAAGATGAGATACAGAGCGCTCATTGGTCAAATCCCCAAATTACAGTATTTACTGCTGTCATCTGGTTTGGAAAAGATGCTAGCACGTCATATGCTGTAGTGGCTGACGACATAAGCCATGCCAGGTATTGCATCAATGTTTTTATTCGGAAGATTCTGGATGAACATCAGAAGATAAATGGCTGTAAAATGCAAACCCTTCAGGTATTTTCTGACGGATGTGCAGCTCAATTTAAGTCAAGATATAACTTTGTAAGCACTACTATTATAAAAAATTATTACAAAGTAAACAGTATAAGTTGGTCGTACTTTTCCACTTCCCACGGCAAAGGGGCAGTCGATGGGATCGGAGCAGTTGTTAAACGGCATGCGTGGAACGCAGTTCGGTCCCAAAAGGCTGTCATTCGAAATGCTGAGGCATTTGCCAAAGTTTGTGAACCATTAAAAGTAAATGTCATCTATGTTCCGATTGAAGACATAAACCTATCCCGTGCTAAACTCGACAAAGTCTGGGAAGGTACCAAATCTGTGAAAGGCACATTAAAGATTCACCATGTACAGGCTGTGTCACCTTATGTCATATGTTGGCGATTGTATCCTCAGCAATCAGCGGGAGAATTGGCCAGTCTGCGGGATATCAAAGAAAATGTCCAGTGAATGAAACTATGTCCAGTAAAAAATCATCCAATACAGTATGTGAATTGCACAATGTACACTGTACAGGTGCAAGTAGTGTAGCCTACACTGTACTGTTACAATGTCCCCTTATAGTGTCAGCCCACATATGTAGTCAAATCATTTTTTTTTTAGTTTCATGTTTAATGTACCCATTTCATTGCTGAAGTGCTACCCCTACCATTTAAACTTCACGAACAAATTTAAATTTACTGTATGTGCCTTCACTGCATGCTTGACGATCCGTCACAAGAGTAACCACTTTTTCTACTTGTAACCCTGTTTTTGTTCGTGTATTTATATACTTATACATTATATATTTTGGTACTTCATTCTTAAGACACTAGAGTAAAATATAAAAAATATTTTAATGGTATATTGTAATTTGAAGAAGAGAAAATTGATTTATGTTATATAGTGTATATCAACTGTCTTTTTTTGGTCACAAGACAACACTATTTCTATGTGCTTTTTATATACTAAATTGATGACCTGAGTCCTAACTGTTCGGATGTAATTAATAAACATTATGTATTCTATTTCATTCAAAAGTGTTGACTTTGAAAAATCTAATATTTCTATAACCCTGACAGTTTTAATGAAGCCAAATGTGTCAAAATGTCACAAGAGTAACGGTGGACAGGCCCATCACTTCTACTTAGAGAACAGTCACTGAGCAGACGTTTAGAGAAAAAGGATTCTAAAGTCGCCAGCTTACTACAGCTCCAAAAAGCATGCTTGGTGGACATCTACTTACGTGTGGAGAGGCAGGAAGATGAAGATGCATTGGAAGATGAAGATACATTTAAGATCTGCATGCCTAGAGATCATATTCAGATTGCCAACGCTGATGACTTCAAAACGTCCTACTACTGTGTATTCAGACACCATAAACGAGTTTGAGGTCGTCGGAGAAAGAGTGACATTTTCGGCTTTGAAGATGGAAGCAAAGGCGGAGAAGATCAGCATCACCCTGGCCGACGACATCACCAATCCAGAAAGACGACAAAAAGCTGAAGAGGAGCTTCCAATCATTTAGCTGGACATACAGGAATATTTAAAGCCTTTATCGGTACACAGAGGTGGTGTTGTTCCTTAGAGAATAGAAGTCGATTGGGGAGCGAATGGTCTGTGAAATTTGACATCAAAAGGTGATCCTATGAGCAGGAAACGTCTGGTAAAAGCTGTAACTAAGTGCGGGAAACCAATTTGTTACAGTGATCATAAGGAATCTCAGGTGAAATACGGCCACATCAAAGCGATGAAGGGGGCTTGTCTGCGTGTGCTAAAGTTCATGCTAACAATCGAAGATGAATAAATGGTGATATTTCTAAAATTTAGGTGATATACTGCCGTGAGAAAATCAGGGTGGCTTATTATGTCACATTTAACACTATTTATTCTGTACAGTAAAAAACTAAATACAAAATATACCACCTAGTTTTCATTTTATTATCTAATCCATGAAAACATTTTCCCCGTTAAATTTATTGTCTCTTATTTCCTCGTTGCTAGACAAGCATTGATATCTGTTGACATCACCATCTATGTCAATAAGTACAGTGATGTTAGTTCTTTTCTATATACATTTATAGAGCCCCTTCCTATGAACTACAACCTTGAAGTGGTGGAAGGGCTTGTGCGTTCCAATGACTCACAGAGCTGGACTGGCAGGAGCAATTATTATTGCTCGTGGTAAGGCCAACCATTCCAGATAGGTCGAAGGGTAGGAGCCAGACGAAAGGTAGTTCCGTGATGGTGTCACGTTACAAATACCGTTGGGAAACGGGGGTGGGAGTCCCTCTCACCTATTAATCACCCAGAATATGAAAGTTTGCCACAGAGATTTGAATCCTGGCAACTACAGGACGCCGCCCACTAAGGCGGGTGTCGTGCCCAGCAGCGGTGGAGGCAAGGCCTCCGCGGTTGTCATCACGCGAAATCCTTGCACAACATCGTCATCAGAGGATACAAGAAATAGGAGGACGAAGAAGAGGAAAGAAGGGGTAAAAATGGAAACTTGGAACGTAAGGACAAAGATGGGGGCCGGGAAGCTTGTGAATTATTCCTTATAATAAATCGAATATCTCTTTGAAAGAGACAATTGTAGCCCTCATGAGAAACTGATCCTGCATAAGCTGAAGTGACAGTTGTTTAAAAATATTCTTCTTTTAGCTGAGTCATATTTGTTAACGTCAAAGAACAACAACTGTGAATTTATCCCAGCCACATTTACCAGTGAATAGAAGACTGCTAATGGTCATCTCTGGGTAATTTAAGCACATGTGTACGTGGAACAGAGTTGATCTACTGTGTATACTCTTCCTCGGGTTTTATTGTTTCCCAAAATCATCTGTGGTTTACCAGATGCTTGGTCTATAGATTGGTCATCATGGTGTGTGGATAGGAGCAGTACCGATTTTATTTAGTACAATAAGACAGTAAAGTCATATTTTTTTTGGAAACCAAACATTGAAGACCCTTTTTCCCTATTTCGATTGGGCAAGAACTCTGAAGGAATTTCTTTTTTATTTTTCCTCAGGGTGCCGAAGCATGTTATTTTTTTCCTGAATAATGACTGTCCAAAGGGAATACTTGTGTACCAATTATCAACGGTTAGATTCCGATGACTGCCTATAATGGGCTCGACTAATCTGTAAACGATGTCTGAGGGAGAATTTGATGAGCAGAATGGACCCTCGGGCTGCTTTCCACAATATATCTCCATGTTACTTGTGTAAAATGACTTAAGAGTCACACAACGCAAATATTTTTATGCCATATTTAGCGGGTTTACTTGGCACATATTGAACAAAAGAGAATTTCCCGCGAAATGGCTCTTACTTTTCGTCAACAGTGACATAAATACCTATAGTATTTGTATTTTTGCAATTGCGAACGAATGATTTAAAAAATTCTCGAATGGAAACTAACTTTTCCATTTTTTTCTGTCTTCACGCGTCGTCTCATCATCACATCTTAAACATTTTAGTAGGAACAAAAAACTACGATGACTCATGGCAGCTCTACTTAGCAATAATCCAGTTCCATCTCTTTCCCATAAATCAATAACATTGACACGATTTTCTCGTTTGACGCCAAATAGAATTACAAGTTCAAGGAGGGCACAAATTTCATCACGCGATGCTGGATGGCAATCACGTCCCAGACAGCACAGAGTTCTCTGTGCATAATATATTTTAGCTGTATAATATACATTATGTAGGCCTTACCTATATTACCGCGGTAATACAGTGACTCTTAACAAGGGAGCATACATACACTGTATTCCATAATGTAATGCGGCATATTTCCATCTATATTACATCATGGAACATCGATGTATTATGCCCGTATTCCATTATGTAATACGGCTATAATATAAATGTATTACAACTGTGGAGCCAATCGAAATACTGCTTATATCCAACTGTATTACATCATGGAATACCGAAGCATTTAGCCTGGATTCCATTACGTAATATGGCTGTGATATGAGTGATTCGACCCCCGTAGAATTCCGCAGAAAATTGAGTAACCTGGCTGATGTAACTGGTAGCATGTCTGCCCGGAAATCGGGAGATCCGGGTTCAAATCCCGGGTCAGGTGAAATTTTTTCTGTTTGGATTCAACTGATTTTCATCTTCCCTACCAAAACCTGTGTTCGTCCTTTTATGTGTTCCTATCCATTTCCAATTCCTATGCTTGAATGAATTTATTCGCGCCTTTGAGCGTCAAGTTTTCGTAAGACTGAGTATGTTTGGCCATGTTGGCTCTCTTCTTCTTCGGCTATGCGTGCCATTAAACGCACTGTTCACCTCTGTATTTGTTGTATGCCTGTATTCCTCTTTGCCTTCCCTCTTCCACTTGAGTTCGTCTTCTACATGGTGGGAGAAATAGTCCCGTGCACGCCATCTCTCGGCCGCTCAAGTCGGGAATGGGGTGTTTGTATAAACCCCCGTCGAATTCCGAAGAAAATTGAGTAACCTGGCTGGTGTAACTGGTAGCATACCTGGCCGGAAATCGGCTCCGCTCTTGTGCTCGTCGCGACATGTCAGTTGCCCGGCTCTAGCATGTGTATTGTTTCAGTGGTAGTGAGTGACAAGTTCTAGAGTTCTTCACATGCTTTTTCCTTTATTGCACCACAGGGGTCAATCCTGGGACTTCTACTATGGAATATAAGCATGAACGAGCTACTACAACAAGACCTACCAGAGGAATGCAGATGGACGGCCTACGCGGACGACATCGCGATCACCATTCCAGGAGACTGAAGAAGAAAGATAGAAAATAAGGCTGGGGAATGCAGCAATGTGCTAGAAAAATGGACCACAAATACAAAATTAAACGTCTCAATTAAAAAGACAGTTTTTATGGTATTTGGCGGAATGCTGCAACGAGATCCTACGGTAAAGATCTATGGGAAAAACATTAAAAGGGTCTCCGACTTTAAATATCTGGGAATCAAATTTGACGAGAAACTACAATTTACCCCCGCCAACGTCAACCAAACAGCAATAATAATAAAAACGGTATTTAATAACTTAAAGAGATACTGTAAACAAAAATTTAGCATAAATACGGATCGTCTTCGAATCATTTATCAAGCAGTAACAATACCCATTGCTTCCTATGGTATAGAGGTGTGGGGACAGAGAATCAATCAATAGCAGAGTTAAACGAAAGTTATGTAATGATCCGGAAATGGAAGAACTCCATTTCCCAAAATATGCATAAATGTGTTGTTGTGTGACGTCTCAGAATAGCCAGCTATGTCAAACTATACCTCGGGAACTGTAACTTTCCCTTTCGAGAACGGTTAACCTTCCTCTTCTTCTTCCCCTCCCACCCTTGCCATTTTGTCAAAAACATCCTAGTTTCACCTTTCCTATATAATGGCACGGTGGAGACGCTATCGGGGAGTACACCCGACACTCGTCAGGCAGGCAGTCAGGCAGTGATCGGCTATTGGTTACTCGGCAACCATTCACTGACGGTACAGCCACAATGTAGCCGTCAGTGGGAGTCGAAGCGCGGGCCATGGGGCCCGTGCTGCCGAAGCGCCTCGCTATCCATCCGTGCCATCACCAGCAGCTCCTCTCCTTCCCGAGACATTGGTAATGTTTTCACTTTCTGCTATTCTAGACGCACATATTCATTATTTGCTATTTGTTCATTGAATTGATTCTTATGGGATTTTAAATGGAAATAAACTTTGAATAAAAGACTTTAAATATTTGTGTGTGATTATTCGTCTCCCGATACCAAGGGCAAGAACCCACGCAAAACATTATGCTCTCGGGTTCCCAAATATGTGGGGGCCCGGGTCATAACAGTTACACGAAGCACAAAGGAGCTGCCTTCTACCTATCACGACAGGTAACCGTACTATGAGCAACGAAGTATTAAATGTAATCACTGGAATTAAGCTAATAAATTTAGAAATAATATCTAGACTCCTCAAGTCACAACTAAGGAGAACCGGAAGAGCTTCAATAGATGGAACTTAGCTAACAAATACCGAAAAATGGAATACAAACAAGAGGATAATAAATGAAATTACGAACAGAACCTGGGAGGCAGAATAGAATTCAACAGAAAAAGGAAGACTAACATTTAAGTTTTTCCCCAGCATTGAAAATCGACTAAAATGTGAACTCAAAATGCACAGATACATAATCGAAATCCTAACAGGACATGGATGACTCAAGACCTATTTAAGAAAATAGGAAAAGAAGAAAATGAAGAATGCGACTGCAACCTAGGACCAGACGATGTACAGCATAGGTTGTACGATTGTCCAAAATACGCAGAAGAAATAACTGAGCTTAAGAAGATCTTCGGGAACTGGCCAGTCACACTGGAAGAGGTTGGAAAAGGACTGGGGTATAAAAAAGCAGCTGAAGCAGTTTCAAACTTCACAAAATTGCGAGAAGGAGAAGGGACGTACAAAAAATCAAGACAAGACAAGAAAAGGAGGAGAGAAGAGATGAAAAGAAAAAAGAAGTGGAAGGAATGGTGAGAATGCTGAGAAGGAGGAAGAAGAAAGAAGACTACCTTGTGATAGAAATACTAAGAAGAAAATGACAATTGTAAAGCGAGCAAAGAAAATCGCAAGACACCCGATGAAGAAATCAAAGGAGAAAACCAAATAAATTTTAAAAAAAATAATAATACACACTGTAAAATTAAATGTAATTAAAAAAACATTGAAACTTGAAGTACATTAGAAAAATAAGAACCAATTGTCAAAAAAAGTAAAATGTAGAAAATTGGGGGTTTAATAATAGGTACCCCAAATATTATTGTAATTGAAACAATAAAGAGGAACTCCGCTCTACCCTTTCAAGGGAAGACGGAGTGGGAGGGAATTGGTGTTCCAATTCTCTCCATTTTAATAAAAAAATAAAATTCTGCGATATACCTGACGTGCAGATCAACCTTTCAGCCAGAAATGGTAAGTCCAGTCGGTTAATTACAAAGACATAACTTATTTGCGCTTTCTCGCGCTCGCCATTAGGGTCGGACGGCCGCCTTCAAGCTCGGGCCCACATTAGCCTCCATTGCTATTTATCTGCTTTTTTGATCAAGGAATTGAACACCCACCTATTTACTGGACTTTAATTTTCATTGTGTTATCGTAGAAATACCTTAAGAGGTCCACCCACCGTAGTTTGACCCCTCTCCTTTTGATAGCAGTGTAAGAGTCGCGGTGACTTGCATTCCCACACTTGGTAGCTCTTGAGCGAGCAGATACCTAACGCCTCGGCATCACCGCCTCTCACCCCCTGCATCCGGTGAGGACGAGCTGGGAACTGCAAGCTAGCAGAGGCGTGGGTGGAAAAGGAACGCGGCAGTTGGCTTGTGGTCGAGGCGCGAGATGGCTAAAGGAGTTGTACCTTAACGCAAATAAAGTGGATTTATGCAAAAGGACAAGGGAATGTGACTTATTCCTTAATTCCCTTCCTCCTCCCTTCCTCGCGTTCCCTCTGCGCTCTCTGGCGAGCCGGAGAGAGTTACAACTGGTGTCAGAAGTGGGATTTACCGGAGATCGTAGATATCGCGAGGAAGCATCGAGAATGGCGAGTCGCGTGAGTTTTGGGGGGTATGAAGTGCCGCTGCAGGACGTAATAGACGATTTCGGGGAGAAGATCAGCGTCTTGGCTAAGGAGAACGAGGAGCTAAAGGCGCGGCTCGGCAGTGCGACTCAGAGCTCTGCTCCGTCGCGGGGGAGCAAATTCTCCCTCATCAGCGGCATCGATGTATTAACCGGCCGCCCGGGGGAGAGTCTTGTCGCTTACCTCGAACGAGTGGAAAGCGTGGCCGAATTGAGTGGCTGGACCAGCGAAGAGACTCTGAAGGCAGCGAGAGTGCGTTTGGGTGGCGACGCAGCGGAGTTCTGACGCAGCAAGGAGGAGTGCCACCAAGCGGCCGATTTTGCTGTTTTTAAGAAGTGCCTCCTTGATCGATACCGCCCGAAATTAACGGCTCGCTTCTACCGCGAGCAGTTAGGATCAGTGAAGCTAGGGCAGGGAGAAGACTTAGAGTCCTTCGCGGACCGGGTGAGATCGATCAACTCCCACACATATGAGCTTCCGACCCGCGCTGACATGGCTGCCGCGATCAAGCATGAAGCCGACCAAAGGGCCCTTGATGCATTCCTCCGGGGTCTTCCCGGTGAGCTCGGTCGGCTGTGCCGCTTGGCCGTCCCGGCGACGTTCGCCGCGGCCATTGAGACGGCAATTCGGATCCGCGAAGCTGACCGCAGTCCACGAGCCCCTTCGCCGGTGCGCCGTGTTTTTCGCTCTCCGGCGGAGGCAGGGCGGAGGTGCTATGAGTGCGACTCACCAAACCACCTTGCGCGAAGGTGCCCCCGCCGAAGGTGTTATACATGTGGTGCCTCCGGCCATATTTCTCATCAGTGCCAGCGGAAACCCTCAGAGAAGCCTTTAAATGGCAGCGGGTCCGGAGGCGCCACCCAGGCCGGGCCCCTGTAACCCTGTTCCTTCCACGGTTAGAGGCCGCTAAGCGGGCAGAGGATCTAATGGTGGCAGTTAGTGTCGGGGGAAAAGAATGTAAATTTTTGGTGGATACCGGTGCCCAAGTTTCCTTGGTAGCGCGTGGTGTTAACGGGGGCGAACGACTTAGGAGATCCCCATATCGTATCAAGGGCATTTCGGGGGCGACTGTGTGGAACCATGGTGTGGAAACACTGCAGTTAGTGTTAGGAAAGTGTTTTTATAGTTTAGATATGATCGTGGTAGATTCGGTGGGAGAATATCAGGGACTTTTAGGGGTAGATTTCTTGGAGAAATATGGTGGACTGATTGATGTGAGGGGAAAGACAATGAAATTAGGTGACGTCGAAGTTTCGTTAAGAGTCGAGTACAGCGAACATGAAGGGTGCAAGGAGAGGGTAGAAACGAGCGTTAGGGTCGTTGGAGTTGACGTTGAAGTGCCAATTAAATTGTCTGAGGAGACAGTGATCCCGCCCAGGAGTGAAAAAATCGTGTGTTGTAGACTGTCATGTGACGTCCCTCTTGAAGGAGAATACGTCACCGAGCCGGAAGTGATGAATGACACACAGAGTTGTGCTGTAGCACGGGGTGTGTGTAATGTTGGGAGAGAACGGGAGGTTATGGTGAAATTAGGGAATTTCGGGCTGGATGAGGTTGTTTTACGACGGGGGACGAAAGTGGCAACTCTCCATGAAGTGGAGAAAAATTTTAAGAGTGACTTTGCAGGCATAAGGCACGTCCGGGCAACGACTACCGCTGAGGAGGCGATAAATTTCCAGGAGAAGTTAGCGGATTTGGATGAACCGGAGAGAAATGCGTTGCTGTCCCTATTGAATGAGTACAAGGGTTTATTCATTGAAGGAAAACTGCCTCCGGCCACAAACATTACCTCTCACCGAATCCCCACGGGCAATTCTCCACCAATTTATCGCCGCCCCTATCGAGTGCCATACCACCAAAAGGAAGTGATTCAAACCCTTGTGGACGAGCAGTTAAGGGCCGGGATCATTGTCCCTAGCAGTAGTCCCTGGGCCTCCCCAGTCGTCATTGTACCGAAAAAATCAACTGATGGCAAACCATCCTATCGATTTTGTGTCGACTTTCGTGGCCTTAATTCTGTTACTACCCCGGATGTTTATCCCATACCTAATATAACAGAAACATTAGACTATTTAGGGAGGAGCCGTTACTTCTCCACGTTAGATCTGACGAGTGGTTATTATCAAATCCCTATGCATCCTGCCTCCAGAGAGAAGACTGCCTTTAATGTGGAGGGCGGACATTTTGAATACAACCGCATGCCTTTCGGATTACGCAACGCTCCTAGCACGTTCCAGCGCATGATGGACGGGGTTTTGATTGGACTAAAGCCAACACAGTGTCTCGTCTATTTGGATGATGTCATTGTATTCAGTTCTTCCATCGAAGAGCACGTTGAAAGGCTAAGAAGCGTGTTCGATCGGCTGCAAGAGTCAGGGTTGTCCTTAAAAATTGAGAAGTGCCACTTTGCTAGAGAAAGGGTAAGGTACTTGGGGCATGTGATCGACCGGGAGGGTGTACGGCCGGACCCTGAGAAAATAGACGCGGTTATGAATTTTCCTTCACCTAGTAACACCAAGGAAGTGCAATCGTTTTTGGGACTGGCCAATTACTATAGGCGCTTCGTAAATCATTACGCAGTGATCGCAAGACCCTTGACGCGTCTCCTTAAGAAGGGAACTAAATTCACTTGGACACCTGACTGTGACGCGGCGATGGAATCCTTGAAGGCGGCCTTGGTAAGCACTCCGGTGCTCGCCTATCCTGACTTCGCAAGGCCATTCGTTATCTCCACCGACGCCAGCAACTTTGCGGTGGGCGCAGTGTTGTCGCAAGAGATAGACGGCGAGGAGCATCCCATCGGGTATGCATCGCGACAGCTTCAAGCAGCGGAAATAAACTACACAACCACGGAAAAGGAGCTGTGCGCGGTCGTTTTCGCGGTTCAATATTTTCGCCCTTATGTGTGGGGTCGTCCGTTCAAAATTATCACGGATCACGCCGCCCTCCGATGGCTTTTTAGTCTCCGCGACCCCAGTAGTAGATTAACCAGATGGGCGCTGAAGTTAGCCGAATACGAGTATGAGGTTGTTCATAAGCCAGGAAAACTCCACCTTAACGCCGACGGGTTAAGTCGAAAGATACGAGTGGTGGAGGTAATCGATGACGAAGACTGGAAGAAATACCAAGCCGAGGATGCGGACTGCCAGGAGTGGAAGTCGTGTGAGAGTTTTGAGGAGAAAAATGGACTACTGTTCCGGTCGACAAGTGACGGATTGAAGGTGGTGGTTCCTGTGAGCAGACGGGAAACTGTGTTTCGCCAACATCACGACCACGCCCTATCAGGACACCTAGGAGCACAGCCGACTATTAGACGAATACAACAGATGTACTGGTGGCCCTCCCTTGATAAAGATGTGAGAGATGACTATCAGCTGTGTGCCCTGTAATCAGCGCAGCCCTTACGGGAAGACGAGAGCACCCCTGAAGAAACTTCCTGTAAGTACCTCCCCATTTTCCTTCATCAGCATTGATATTGTTGGGGCTCTACCACGCACCGCGAACGGCAACCGGTTTATACTCACCATTCTCGATCACTTCTCCCGGTATTTAGAGATGGTGGCTATTCCATCACAGACAGCGGAGGTAGTGGCTGACGCTCTACTTAGGCGGTGGATTTTGAAATTTGGTGTTCCCGATTACCTATTGTCAGATCAGGGCCCCAACTTTGAGTCGGGACTATTCCAGAATTTGTGTAAATTTTTACGGGTGTCTAAATTGCGTACCTCACCCTTTCATCCCAGCTGTAATGGAAGGTGTGAGAGAGTGCATCGAACCATCTCGCAAATGATAAGCCACTATGTTAATGGAAGGGACAATGATTGGGATGTGTGGTTGCCATTTTCGGTGGCAGCCTATAATTCCAGCTGTCATAGTAGCACGCGAGTGACACCGTTCAAGGTGATTTACGGTCGCGAAATGAAGACGCCCTTCCATTGCTTGGAGACCGTAGAGGCTACCACGAGAGAGTCTTATGTGGACGAACTAAGTGATCAACTCCAGCAAATTTGGGAAGAGTGTTTGGGGAATAGTAAGAGGGCCCTTGAGTTGCAGGCGAGGCAATACAATAAGAGGAGTAGGGATGTGGACTACCAACCGGGTCAATACGTATACCTAAATGACCCCTGTCTAAAACCCGGCAGAATCCGCAAGTTTCATAAACCATTTTCGGGGCCTTATAAAATCCTTGAGGTGCTTAATGACTCTAATCTACGGTTACAACTACGTTTTAGGACTATCGTGGTACATAAAGACCGCGTTAAAGTGCATAGGGGTGTGAGAAATACGGAACAAGAGTTCGCAGACACAATCAAGGGCGAGAAAAGGCGTGGGCGACCAAGATTACTGATGGCGAGTGGGAACGAAGCAGCAACATCTCCAGAACTCGTACCCACCTCCCCCATTCCAAATGCAACGACGAGGAAGAAACGCACAGTGAGATTTTACCCCCCTTCCCCTTCTTCGGAAATTGATGCCGTTTCAGATTTGGAGAGCGAGGCTTCTTGGTCGTCGGTTTCAAGTCATTCCGAGGACGAGCGCGGAGACGAATGGGAAGCCGACCGACCACGCCCACTCCAAGCAGACCAGCCCTTGCCCCAGCGGTCGCCGTACTCGTTGCGTAGTAGGCGGCGGGTTGCTGATAAAAATAAGGAAGACCACGTGGAGATTGTTGACACCCCGTCGGCGAACTTGCCCGCCCCGACCTTGCCTCCCACCCCGTCCCCACCCCCCTTTGAAGATAGCACGGACCGCGCGAGGACAACGGAGACGGCCGCGGAGTCATCCTCGACCACCCTACCTTCAGCGGTCCTCCCATCACCCAGTGCTTCCCCCCCGAAGTGAGTTCCCGTGCATGTGAAGAGCAAGACGGCGAGATTAATAGTGACAGTGCGACGCAAGCCATTCGCCCTTATAATTTGAGGCCACGGCCAAGTTAAAAGGAGAGTGACGAGTGGCCATTATGATGTTGGCCGAGTGTTTTACCCGAGGGGCGATGAGTGTTTTAGTGTCTTGATATATGTAAGTGCAACAGGACCAAGTGTTTTCCATTTGGATAATGGAATACTGTTTGAGAGACGGTCCGATGTTATTTTATCAGACCATTCCTGGTCCGTGGTGGTAAATTTTGATTTGCTGAAGCTAAAGAGCGAGTATAAGCAATTGGGAGAAAATTTTGGAGTTGGGAGTGGTCGTATTAACCGTGGGAAAGCGGGGAATCCCACAGTGGGGTATGATATGGCGCTGAGTAAGACGTTTATTGAATATGAAAAAGTTAAGAGTGATTAAGAGTGATGATGAATTAAGCCATTGTGGTGGAAGGGTTGACTTGATGAGTCTAATCGCTAAGACTAAAAACACAGAAATGTGTACAAGGATGTGGCGTATTATGGTGGTTGTGGTACTGGTGGTTTCTTGGTGTTTTGGTGCTTGGTGTATTCCTTTGGTGTTGTATTAGAATTAGGAGTAATCAATCCAACGTAGGGAGGGACGTTGAGCCTCCCTGTGTGACTAAAAATTATTAACGCAATGGACGTTAAGGTTGTTATGTCCCCATGTGTCAATCCCAAAATGAGAACTCCATTGATGAAGACCTCTAGATTGAACATCAATCATTAGTTTTATTTTTATTGGGATTAATGATTAAACATTTTTATGTTTCAAGTTTTCAATTCAACGTTTTAACTTTCAATTCATGTATTTTCCATTGCTATGCTTTTCATTATATCTGATTTGTATTCTTTGTGGTTAGCCATTTTGTGCTGTTTCATTTTGTCTTCTTTTTTTTATCTCTTTTGTCGTGTGCGATTGCAAGTGGCCGGCTAGAGGTTAGAAAAATTTCACGCTGTTCAATTTTTCTCTTTGTGGAAGGGGGTGGTGTAAGAGTCGCGCTGACTTGCATTCCCACACTTGGTAGCTCTTGAGCAAGCAGATACCTAACGCCTCTGCATCACCGCCTCTCAACCCCTGCATCCGGTGAGGACGAGCTGGGAACTGCAAGCTAGCAGAGGCGTGGGTGGAAAGGAACGCGGCAGTTGGCTTGTGGTCGAGGCGCGAGATGGCTAAAGGAGTTGTACCTTAACGCAAATAAAGTGGATTTATGTAAAAGGACAAGGGAATGTGACTTATTCCTTAATTCCCTTCCTCCTCCCTTCCTCGCGTTCCCTCTGCGCTCTCTGGCGAGCCGGAGAGAGTTACAACAGTAAAATTGAGGACTCTCTAAGTAAAGCAAAATAATTTTCAAGTATTACGCTATAGTACTTCGCAAATCATAAATTGTTGAAAAGTAGACTGGTAAGAAGAAATACCAAATATAAAATATATAAAACTTTGATAAGACCTGTTGTCACTTATGGAAGTGAATGCTGGACACTATCAACAGCAGAGGCGCACGCACTTAGATGTTTTGAGAGAAGGATCCTAAGGAAAATATTTGGACCCATACAAGAAAATGGAGTTTTTCGAAGAAGATGGAATGAAGAACTTGACGACCTCATAGAAGGCCAAGACATTGTGAGATTTGTCAAGTCACAGAGACTCAGATGGATGGGACATTTGATAAGAATGTCAGAGGAGAGAGTGGCCAAAAAAGTTTGGGAGGGAAAATTATTCAGTGTAAAAAGAAGAGGACGACCGCGCCTAAAATGGCAAGACGGAGTGGAAGCAGACCTGGCTACTTTGGGGATAAGAGGATGGAGAAAGAAGGCCATTAAGAGAGAGGAATGGAGGAAGATTGTAATGAAGGCCAAAGCTGACAAAAAGCTGTAGCGCCAAGGAAGAAGAATTACGCTATAGGGTGAGAAAAAGATATGCTTATAATGTTTTTTTGCAACTCGTCGCAGAAGGAATAGCTAAGGTTTACTTTTGTTTACAGGCGTCTTCTTCTAGTAGGCCTGGTACAAAGAGGAAAACTAATAGTGCCTCTGCGGACCTTCGAAGCTTTTTCTCTCGCGTCCAAAAACAAAATACGCCAGAAGCAGCAGGAGGAAATACACAATTTGTTACCACCATGCCTTCATGCTGCACAACTGACAATGAGACTCAAGCTGAGTCCATGGTCCTTATACAATCCCCTCCACGTAGCCACGAAACATCGACTGAAAACTTCCATTTCTTCACTTCCTTTGGCTGAAAATTTCAACGGTGACGTAGGTCGACTCTTCATTGTATCAGGAAAGGAAAGACCTGAAGTCAGGAAAATTGCAGATCTTTTGGAAAGCCCTTGGACATTCACAAGCGACTACAAGTATCCCTTCGCAACTCATAGGAAGGGAACCGCGGAAGAGCGTCGTTAGGTGAGGATAGAACATCTTGAAAAATACCCTTGGCTTGTGGTTTCTCCCTCAATGAATGGACGTTTTTGTAGGTATTGCCCTTTTATCCCAATCAACGGCAGCTTGCATTACAAATTTGCATTTAAAATCCCTCGTTACAGATCCTCGTTACAGCTAGGGAAATTAGATGATCTGGAAAACCACCAACACACAGTCCATCACAAAGTTGCAGTGCCCAGTTGGCCCTGAATTTTTTGGAAAAATACAAAAAACCTGAAAATCAAAATACAAGCCAACTGGACGGCTACAGAAGGGAGAAAATACAGGAAAATAGAGAAAATCTGAAGCTGATACTTATTTAATGTGATTTTTCTTGGCCGTGAGAACATACCATTCAGAGGTCATCGGGACGACGCGACGGTGGATTATCATTGGAAGAGCCCTTGATGAATGACGGTAACTTCCGAGCATTTCTGCGTTTTCATTGCTAGGTATTAAAAAAAATTATAAAAATATTAAAGAAAAATAGTACTTTCTGAATATGTACTTATATTTTTATTTCATTTCAACCCATTTTCATTTTGTACGGCATTAAAGAAGATTTCTTTCAAGGAGTTCAAAATCCTTGTGTAGGCTGCCGCGAGTTGATGGATGAGAAGATGCAGGTCTTCCATGTTTTGCACCGCGCTGGTCTATGTTTCCTTGTACGACAGTTTCGTAGGCATTGCAGTCGGCTTCTTCTGGTCCGTGTAGTGAAGGTGCAGCCATTCGTCGTCTTAATATCTCAAGCGTTAGACCGGACTCCAACGGGTGAGATATATAAGACAACAAATGGCTGCACCTTCACTTCACCGACCTGAAGAAGCCGACTGAAACGCCGCCGAAACTGTCGTCCGAGGAAACATGGACCATCACGGTGAAAAACCCAGAAGACACTTCACTTCTTCACAAGAATGGCATTCTTTACATCCTTTTTTTACGTTTTTCAAATGTAATTAGATAGATTTACTCAATAATTTATCACATCTCTTATATCTAATATAGCCACACCAAAACTACGTTTCAAGCGCTTCATTTCTTTTAATTTTCTGAGGGAAGTCCACCCGGACCTCCATTTAGTTGAGATGTATTGCAAACCCCCAGGCGCCACGGGAAGTAGTGAACCGACCCCCCCCCCCCCCCCCCCCCAAACATTGACCTTAATCGGACCCCGGGTAGAGATGTTAAGCGTTTTGGGCCCCTGGGCAAATACAGTTCATTTCCTTTTGAAAATAAATTACAAGAAATTAAAAAAATTTTCAGAAAACATGACAGACCTCTGCAGCAAATAATGAGAAGGATTTCAGAAAGGAAATACATTTCATCCGTGCAAAATAGACAGGAAATCAAAATAAGAAGAGAAAATGACTTGAAATTGCAACCTTTGAAATATGGAAAGAAAATTTTGCCTCTCAGATTATCTGTCCCATGTTTCTCAATGATTGAAGTAAATGCTTTCAAGATCACCACAAAACCACCTAACAACTGTGTTGTAATGAATACAGGAGAAATAGTTATGGTACAAATGATTGGCACATTCAAATCAGAGTTAGCTTTAGTAGGGCAGAAATATCAGTCACTTGAAAACTTCTATTCTTGTCCTATTAACTCAGTTCATGTTGGCATTTATAAAGTTAAGAATCTGTCAGAGGAAGAGCAATGGTTTGTAAGAGATATAAGTGGAAAGGCAATGAGACTTCCTATTGGTGACAATGGTGAGAGTTGTTTCATTGCGAAATTAATTCACCATTGAATTGCTCCAACCCTTCAAGAATATATACAGACAAGCATGTTAAATAAGGTAGGAAGCTGAAGCAATATTAATTCACTATTTGCCAGCTGTGTACATTATTCAAGCACAATTAAAAAGTAAACTAATTTACTACAACATTTATGCTTGATATTTCAAAGAAAACAGTGCACATTAGTGAATAAAGTAAATGACTTTCAAGTTTATTTATGCAGATATATTGTATTAATGCATTGCCAACTAAAATGTAAATGGTACGGAGGCTTCCGCGGTGATTAATTGGAAAAGTATTTTCCGGGTTAAGGCCGCGTTGGTCCATTTGGGCGGACGACAGTTTAGAAGTAATTGCTTTCAAGATCACCACAAAACCACCTATTGGACCTGAAGACGGGAGCTGGAATGCGCCCGAAACTGTCGTCCGCCCAAATGGACCAACGCGGCCTTAACCCGGAAAATACTTTTCTAAAATGTAAATGATTTTTTTATTTGCTCATGTTTTAGGTCTTATTTGGGTACATATACCATTGCCTCTTTTTTTGAAGATGGAAAATATGTTTTTAACGTTGTTCCCCTAGTTTGGGTAGTAGAGAATGAAATACATGGGGAGAAATACGTTACATGGCCTCCTAAGGGAAGCAATGTAGAGCAGATGTTGCGGGTGTGTTCTTCCCCACAAATAGACTGGGATATGTTCTATGTGAAAGAATCCACACCTCCTATTGGTATGTACTATATTTTTTTATAATTTCCCAGTGAAGTGGTGGCAGTAAAATTTGACTGTTATATGAAAAATTACACTGGAAGTAATTCAAATTTTCAAATTTCCTTGCAGTTACTTACTCCTTGGCCAAAGACTATGAGGAGGCCATTATAAAAATGGGCAACTTAGTGAAAGGTTATGAGGCAAAAAAAAAATCTATTGAAACCCAGAGCCGTTTGCGCTTCCCTCCTCCTCGTCCACCTGGCGAGGAGACTTCATCGGAAGAGGAGACAAGTCCTTGCACAAGTGCAAGTGAGTCCATTGCTGCACCTCCAAAACCTGGACCAAGTGTTGTATTTGGAAGCAAATTTATTGCTCCAAGGTATCTCAAACTTTTATTTCCCGGTGGATGAGATATCATAGACAACTGGGTGTGCAGTATTTGTATCGTCACAAAGAGTAATAGCTTACAGTAATTCGTATTTCTTATGTTTACAGCAAAGAACAAATCAATCATCTTGAGGGATGAACCTTCAATAGAGAAGTTGGCAGATGCAGTTGAAAACCTGACTGATGTAGCAGAAAGGGAGGGAGAAGGACAGCCTCCCTACATCACAAAGTTACTAGAGGAGATTGAAATTTTAAGAGAGAGAAGTGAGGCAGGTGCTTGATAACCAGGTGCAACTGTTGAGGGATATGAGGAGAGGGCCAGTGGTGGAGGTTAAGCCAGACAGCAATGCATACACTCCTCTAACAATACCAGTTACCTGCTTAGAGGAATTGAAGGAGTTTGAGGATCTATTGAGGAAAGATTCTCAGCTTCAGAAGGATACGGTTTGTATAATTGAGTGAATGACTCACACTAGTTTAATAATTTTCACTTTTTTATTCATTTCATTATTTTTACGGAATATAAGGAACTTAAATGATAATATAAAATCTCTGGTAATTAGTTTTTAGGATAGCACTATTAATACAATCCTCTGATGTTCACTCCCTATTTCAGATAAAAATGTTTAGTGGACTGCTCACCAAGAACCTTGGTGAGTACGTAAAGGTGAACCTGGCTAAAATAATGACCAGCACAGTAGCAGAGACATTAAACTGGTCTGGAAAAAATAAGAAACCCTTTAAAAGCCTCAAGAATTTACTCAGAATATTGACAGGTAGGTAATTATTATGGAAGAGCTATTGTTATCAAGATGGAGGAATCAGGCGAGATGTTGTGGAATATGAACATAATAAGAACTAGGATATTACATAATAAAAAAATTATCTGTGGAAAATTGTAATATCCTAGTTCTTATTATGTTATCAAGATGTTGAGCTAGTAGGCAAAACTTACGATTCCTTGGTGAAATTGCTTTAAATATAGCATATAGTAACGGTGGAATCCCATCATATTGATTAACATTATGTATTTACTCTTTCAGATTCAGCATACCTTGTTCCAGGAAGATACGAAGAAAAGTCCTTCAAAATTGAGGTATCAAATTGGCTCTGTCAAGCCAGCAGGAGGAAAAATGAATCATCTGTCTTGATACCTGTTACCATAAATTCAATGGTTAAATTTCAATATTAATAATCAAGAAAATTCTTCAGATTTTAAATATAATTGTATTTTTTAAAATAATGTCCACTATGGGTAAACTTTTTCCTGAATTCTGTTAAAAAAAATATATTATAGAATTTCCTTTCTAGAACATTTTCCTGGAAAATGCATTCTAAAATCAGCCTGTGTCATAAGGGCTAAGGGTAATGATAGAGAATCAGATATTTTCATGCATCCGATTTTGTGTTGCTGCCAGACTATAGGTGTCTATCTATCTACTTGCACTGCAGATTATGTTGGCATGATTATGGTTATTATGGCAAAGCTGAAGTTCATTTGCTTCAGTCTCTTTCGGGAGCAGCTGCATGTGGCGAATTGTCAACCAACCTTTTACGGCCATTACAGGTCGCATCACCAGGATTATTTAGCCATAAACCAATAAAACACATAACCCTGATGATGCAACTCGTAATGGCCATGAAAGCTTGGCTGACTAGGTGCCACAAGCATTTGCTTTGGAAAGAGACTGAAGCAGATCATTCTCGCAGAAAAAATCTACCTACTGTCACTTAAGGTCATTCATTTCTTTCTCGGACTCTATATCATTCCCATTGTGGCATTCTATTAAGAAACAACTTTAATAAAATTGATATTTATGGAAGCTAATAACCCTACAAATTGTGAAAATTAAAGTATGTTGACATTTTTTCTTCTAAAATCGAATTAAGTTAATGGTAGGCGAGTTAACCTTGTGGAAGTTGATATGATTCATGTTGAATAAAGACACTTACTACTTTCCCACACTTTTTATTTAGTACACTACAATCGGTTTTGACAACTACATCATTTTCAAGTACCTGGTGACAAGTTCAAGATGAAACTTTTGACAAGCAACGTTTAAACAAGTTTAAGAATTCTTTTGAACTTGTCACTACTCGGAACTTGAACTTGTCACTTGAAAATGGTGTAGTTGTCGAAACTGGTCGTAGTGTACTAAATAAAAATTGTGGAAAAGTACAAGTGTATTTAATCAACAATCAACATAAAAATATATAAATTATTTCACTGTCAAACTTATTTCCAATTGGAACTAAGTTAACGAAGTGTTGAATGTTGTTGTCTGAGTTCTTTTTAAAAATTTTGTAATCTTTTCAAAGTAACAAAAAGTTGACTTGTGAAGATTTAAAAATAATTTAATTCTCATATTTACTTTATTTATCAAATTTTGAATTTGTTCTCTGCTTTCAATGTCAATATTAAAGTTAATTCTTAAAGTTTTAAAATGTATTGTATTTTTATACAGAATACATACCTAACTTCTGCTGTATATGAATTCAGTTTTAAAAATTTGTATTATTCTTTAAAATTGATTGTTTAAGATTAAAAACCATTGTATTGTTAAAATTAATTCTAGCTGTGCCGAAGTTATGCTGTTTGAACCACATACGAATATTCCTGGGTTAGCATTGAAATTGTTTCTCTATTCAATCCAAAGTATTTTCCTAATGGTAAAAATTATTGTATTCTAAAAATTAATTCCCACTATACATATCCAACAATTACTCTTTGAATTTAATATTTAAAATGTATAAATTTCATTGTTATAGTAATCCAAATTACCAATTGCCTTTGTAATTGAAACAACTTTCACTTGATTTTGAAAAACATGTACTTTCGTTTTGATTATCACTTATATCAGCCTGTCTCCATGCATTTTTTTGTATAATTGATATGGAATAATAATAAAATGAAAAAAATATCTTATATTTTATTTCTGATGAATTCCCTCATATTTGAATTTGGTGTAATTTAATTATAAGGCAATATGCCCCAGTGAGGTAGAGACCACTGTAAATAGCATGAATTATACATAGTGCAATACAGCTGCATTACGCAATACATCCAGAAGTATTTGTGGGATAATACCACTGCATAACAGGCTAAATGCAAGCTATAGCTTGCATTTAGCCTGGGAGATTTAGCATGGGGAGTTTCATGTATACATAATGTAAATATATTTACATTATGTATACATGAAACTAATTCTTCTAAGAGAGTCAACACTAATTCTTCTAAGAGAGTCAACACCTAGAGTCAACTAAACACCCTGCTCCTCACATTCCCAGCTCTGACTTCCTTCTTGATCTTTCTAATTTCATCCTTACCCACAACGCTTTCTCTTTCAATAATAAATTCTTTCTTCAAATTAAAGGATGCGCCATGGGTTGTCGCTTCAGTCCTTCCTACGCCAACCTTTTCCTTGGACTTTTTGAACAATCATTTCTATCTTCATGCTCACTAAAACCTCTTCTCTGGCTTCGTTACATTGATGACATCTTCCTTCTATGGCCACATGGTATTAATTCTCTTAATTCTTTTATTTCCTCCCTCAACGCCTCCTCTCCCCTCTCCTTTACTTCTAACATCTCTGCCTCTAACGTCATCTTTCTAGACGTAAACATCTCCCTCTCTGACCGCAAATTTATCACTTGTGTTCACATCAAGCCTACCAACCAACAACAATACCTCCATTACAAGAGCTGCCACCCCTCCCACACTAAACGGTCCCTCCCCTACTCCCTTTCTATTCGCGGCCACCGAATCTGCACCAATCCTGACTCCCTGGATAAATTCCTCACTAACCTCCATCAATCTCTTCTTCGCAGAGGCTATCAAAGAGCACCTTCACAATAACAAAATCCTCAAAAAACCACACTCCCCCAAACTACCTTCCACCAATAGCATTTCTCAACACAATATCTCCCTCTGTACCACCTACTTCCCTGGTGTTGACTCTCTTAGAAGAATTATTAAAAACCTCTACCTATCCTATCAGACAACCTAACAACTTCAAAAATATTCCCCCAATGTCCCTCTCTCAGCTTCAGACGCCCCCCCAATCTATCCACCATTTTTAAAATCACCAAACCCCTGTCCAAATCACTCAAACCCACCAAATCCCTTCCCACCCCTTGCAACCGCCCGCGATGTAAAACTTGCACCATCCTCATCACCCAGCCCTTGCCGGACAAGTGCCTTGCTTTTCCTCTCACCCTTTTGTCCTCTCACCCTCTTGCACCACACCTAACATTGTCTACATCCTCCTCTGCCAACACTGCCCTTCTTTTTATATTGGCTTATCCACCACTCCTCTCAACATTAGAATGAATGGGCACCGCTCGTCTTGTAACGATTGCCCCTCCCTCTCGGTTTCTCTCCCTGTTGCCATTCACGTCTCCTCCCACAACTCCACTTTCAATAACACTTTTAAAGTTGGTCTTCTTGCTTCCCTTCCCCCTTCTTCCTCTCCCCTTCAGCTCAAAGATCTTGAATCATCTTGCATTCTGATCCACCAGGCTTTCTCGCCCCCTGGACTCAATAAATCACACTAGTTTCTCCCTCCCCCTCTCATCTCTCCCTTTTTCCTCCACGCTCCTCTTCCTTTTGCTCCCCTTTTTTCCTCTCTCCCTCTCCCCGCTCTTCGTCTTTCCCCTCCTTCCCCTCGTACACCTTCGTCTCCCCCTCTTTCCTTTCCCATATCTCTATCCTTTTCCTCATTCCTACTCTTCACCTAGAGAAAGGTGGAGCTAATCTTCACCGAAATATCGGAATTTTCAATTTGTGAGTGTCCTTTTTTTCTGTTTCTATATTTTTATCGGCCACCCTCTTGGCATATTATATATACATTGTAACCGGTCCCGGTTGGACGCGGCGACAAGTCGTTGGGGCCGAACGGAAAAAGGATCGTTCTCGTTTTGTTTTTTTTAATTATCGGAATTTTGTGGTGTGAATGTGAGTCAGTGAGTGAGTGTGAGTGTTTTCCCATCCACTACCGGTCCCCTCACCTCCCCCCAATCCCTTTCTTTGTGTTACGAAACCGGGATATCTTCGGCAGTGACCTTTCCACCCCCCAAGTGACGCGAAGCAAGTGGCGGGAGGCGGCCAGCTCAGCGGAGTTTGAGAGTGCGCTGGCCCACCCCACCTTTCCTCCACCCCACCCCCTCTCCTACCTAAGTGCGGGTGCTGTCGGCACCCAGTCAAATGGCACACTGATGCAAGGACGTGGGAAAACCATTAACCCCCCGCCCCATTCCTCCCCTACTTTCCCCCCCCCCTTCTACATTGGAGGGGAACCACATATAAGACGAAGCTGCACTGGGCGAGAGGGCAGAACTTGAAGGCAGAATTGGAAAGCAGAATTAGGGGGTGGAATTTGATAGGAGAATTGGAAGGAACCAGCAGGAAAAAATAGCAGTGCCGAGTCGTGCAGGAGTTGTCGTAAAGAAGTGACTGCCGAGAAAGAGCCGAGAGGAGGTCGTCTAGGAGCGGTGAAGGGAGATACGGTCGACTAGAATTTTGTCGCTACCCAGAAAGAGGTCCCATAGACCAGTGTCCGGTTTCGCCTCTCTCCAGCCCTCGGAACAGCCAAGGAGAAGAAGACGCTGCTGCACGATTAGGAGACGGAGAAGCTACTGTGTCAGCCTGCTGCCATCATTTCCATCGATCCCCCCCTTCGTCATCATCTTCTACGAATCAATAGATAAGTACTGCCTACATCCTGTCCACTTGACGCAGGAGAGGAGGGGCAGGCAGGGGAAGGCAGGCTGGACCAGGCGGGGAAGAGATTGGAGGAGAAAGAGGGAAAAAAAGGGAGGGAGGGGCAGGCAGGAAAGGGAATGGAGGGGGAAGAGGGGAAGGGAGTTTAGTGAAAGACATTGATGCCCGGAGTTAGAAAAGCTTTATACAACCAAATAAAAGAAAATTCCACCGATTTCAGTTCAAGTGGGGGAGCAGTTGGGGGGAGGGAAAAAAGAATTGAAACATTATAGCAGTGGTTGAAGGATTTTTTGTGAAGCGAGGCTTGTATCTTGTATCGCAACGGGAAGATTATATATATATATATATATATATATATATATTTCGTTCACTCACTCACACACAGCCATTAGGCGAATAAATATATAATAATTTGAACAGAAGGTGAAAGAAAGAGATAGGACGGCCACGGCACATTTTTACCCTCTGATTTCTCGGCTTTACCATCTTCCACATCACCAGTGTCTTCGTCCAATTTTAATTATATGTTTCCTATCTCTTTCTTTCACCTTCTGTTCAAATTATTATATATATATATATATATATATATAATATCTTCCCGTTACGATATATATATCCCGTTGCGATATATATATATATATATATATCCCGTTGCGATATATATATATATACATATTCATGTGAAGTTTTCACCAATTGGCCACAAATATATAAAATAAGACTTACAGTCCTGTTAAAAGTTTCCCCCCTGTTCCAGGGTAGTTCCCTCTTGGAATCATCCAGGAACGTTAATGTTCTGGGGGAACCACCCGGGAATGATAATGTTCCAAGGGGAACCACTCGGGAACGTTAATGTTCCAGGGGTAACACCCAGGAACCTTAATGTTCCAGGGGAAACCTCTCAGGAACCAGGGAGAACAGTGAGGGGAACCTGCATGTTCCCAGGTGAAAAGGCAACACTCTGCGGAACCTTTGCATTCCTGAATGAAAAGGGGGAAACCTTAATCAAGTTTCAAGTTCATCAGAAAAAATATTTAGAAACCTATAGGCATTTGAAAGGGGAACAATCACACATAGGACTGAAGATAATACCAGCACAAATAATGGGTAAATTGAGGAGCACATGTACATAAAAATGCATTCGTATAATCCTCCATACAAATTATAAGGGAAACTCAACGATCATTCAAATTAGTGGGAAATATGGGAACTGAGATGACTGACTTTGCACAATCGCAAAATGTCCAACTTATATAAGTACATTTAAAAGGTATCATTAAGGCTTTAATTTCAAATGACGAAAGTGTTGAACTTGCGTTTTATATTATGTAAAACATAATTTGATATTGCGTTTAAGAAAATAGGTAGTTCTATGTTAGTATAAAAACCTCTCTTGTTATTTTCCATGTCTTTCGGTAATGCCCGCTATGAGTTTTGCTTTCATAATTCACGGTCTTGGCTTCGACCAGTGAGAGAGAGATCAATTTTTCTTGCGAGCGATTAATCGGTGTTGAAAATGGCGTCTTACATACGTAGGTGGTAGGATGTGCAGTGTTAGCGCTACGTACTTTGATTTATGTCAGCGAGTTTATAAAACGTGATATTAGGAGGAAAGATTAGCTAATGGTTGAGGCTGACATATTTCCGGAATATTCTTCTTCTGCCATTGAAAGAACAAGGTAAGAATTTAACATATTCGTTGGAACTTAAGAAACCAAGTTTGCAACAACATGTTTTAAGTTTTATCGACATGTACTTTCAGGCACTTTGCAAGGAAATAGTAATCAGCATCCATAGTGACGATTCATATAACCTGATTTTCATTGGACCTACACAACGATGGGTGATATTTGGCCTTCTGTTTTCTCAGGGAGTACTGTACGCTGCAATGTTATTGTGCCTTTGGAGCGTCAAGAAAAAATTGAACAATATTGGGAACATTATAAAATTGTGTAGTTTCCAGCAGTGCGTACGTAATTCTTCACCAAAGAGTTAGTAGCATAGTGTGGCTTGATTCAGTGACTCAGACAAGTCTGTGGTTTTATAATATTTTATTTCTGTCGCCTTATGTCTTTCAGTGGACGTGTGGTGGTGTTGTGGGGAAGTTACTTTCTGAGTGTAATGGCTTGACAGGTCTTTCTATCCTAATAAATGAAATTCAGTTTCATTCTCCGTTCTTTACTCTTCGTGGAACTACCGGAGGTCAATGAATGTTTCTTGTTGAACTATCTAATCTCTGTTGATTCCAACAGTAACTGTTGGATTCAACAGTAGCCGTAGGAGATAATATGTCTTAATATACTCTTGATTTTTTAAGCAGTTTTTCAACATTTTTTTTAAAGATTATTATTATAGCTATGGAGTGTCTTCCAAGAGTGTCGTATTCGATGTTTAAAAGGATCCTTCCATTGGATGCATCAATTGTAGGTAATTTTTTAACCATCAAAATGCAGGGGGAAAAGGTGGAGTTCCATGATGTATCACCAGAAGCAACTTATAGGTTTTTTTTTCAGAGAACATCAGGGAACCGATCTCCCATGGAGCAGTTCCTAGGTGGTTTCCCTCCCTAAATCCCCCCGGAATGGTGCCAGGGTGGTTCCCCCCAGAACCATTCCAGGGGGGAACCTTTTCTAACAGGGAGGAGGTAGAAGAAAGAGATATAGATAAAAGGATGTTCTTACGGGAATGTTTCGGACCGGTTGGTCCTTCCTCAGCTTTAGAAGTGAGCAGTTGGTACTTTCCTCTTCTAAAGCTGTAGTGGGCAGTACTAACTGCTCACTTCTAAAGCTGAGGAAGGACCAACCGGTCCGAAACGTTCCCGTAAGAACAAATCCTTTTATCTATACCTCTTTCTTCTACCTCCTGTAAGTTGTATTTTATATATATATATATATACACGACGTTATAACTATCTCCTTTGATAACTCTTAGAATGAATGGGTTCGTAAAACGAGTGATTTGGTCAATCATATCAAATGTGACAAATTTATGAAAAGCATCACGTTCTGTGGAAAGAAAAGAAACATTGACCCCGGGGGAAATTTTGACGATGTTTTTAGCAGGAACCTGTCCAGTTTTCTTTCCAAGAGGGAACATTGACCACTTCATCACCTTATGTTTTCCCGAGTAGAATCCTTCATCCCCGGTGGTCACCTCATCTTCAGAAGATTGACTTGCATCTGCTACCTATTCCGTGTCACTGCCGTGGTCACTCGAGCTCACTCACTATAGCCACACCGTCTGAAAAGTCACTCTCCATCTCCGGTGCTGCGGTCCTTGTTTCAGATGATTATCTTATTTGCCGGCAAGTTCCTGAATGAATTTTTATATTTAATTTTCTAGTGTTTTTTTACTAATACAGAAAAAGAAAACACAATTAGTAAACCTTTTCACAGGCTTAATAAATGCCAATTAATCTACACCCATATAATTCTACTCACATCATTATTATTCCACGAGTCCTCCTTCAAATACTTGGCTGCAACACAATCTTTCTCCAAATCACACCAATTACCCTCCTTCTGAGAGTAAACACCACTTCCAACTTGAAATTTGTTCTAAAAGAGCTTGAATATTTCGATGTGGTACATAAAAATCACACTTCGTTGGAAAGACTATACGTCTCCGACTGGGTACGAGGTCAAGTAATGCTCGGCTGTAGAAATTTAGTGATGGGTCGGTCGTGAGAGATCGAATTCCGAGAGCAAGTTCTCTTAAAAGAAAGATCGATGAACGACTTCTCTCCAATGACCGAGGCGATCTTCACCGATCGCGACAGGAATGATTGCATGACATCAAATATCGATCACGAGACTTGAGACCGACCAAAAAAATCTTGAGTGAGTTTTATAACGAGAGATTCCAGAGTTACTCGCTCTTTCGTGAGATGTAGGCAGTTATTCGATGCTCCGCTCGGTTGCGCTAACAAAGACGCAGCGTAATAACAGTCAACAATTTACATCACGACATAGATATCTTGCATCGAGAGAGTTTTACCAGTTTTGCTGGCTCGCTTTTTAGTAGAATAATAACATCATTAAAAATGAAGACCGAATCCGTTACACTGTCGGCAAAGAGACAGCTGGGTGAAGATTCAAAAGGAATGCAATGGAAATTAAACATGATCCAGGTACTTATCCGTTTGTTAATTCGCCAAGCAATGCATTATTTGTTACTGCGTTGGCTATGTAGTGCCGTTATTTATTACGTGCAATAGGTTAATCGTCACTTGTAAGTAGTATAGTACAATACTATATCCCTATGAATTGTTTTCCTTTGCCGCGACGAGTCGTAAATTGTGTGATAATTAAATATCTGAGTCTATGACGTGATCGCTTAGAAATCAAACCTGATACCCATGCCGCTGTATTATATATATACCGGCCGTTTATATAAACAACTGTGATTCATATTGCCAATGTATTTTAAAAATTCAACTCCGCTCCTCTCTCTTCAATCACTTTTTCTAGACTTTGATGGTGTTGCTGTCAATCAAGAATGTTTCCAGTGCTTCATTGGATGTCCGTTGGCTTTCCCTTCGTCTGAATTTTCTTCCCATATGTCTTCCGAAGTATTGGCGTGTTAAAATCACCGGTGAATTCATCCAGAATTGTTTGTTTTTGGAATGCAGTTTGCTTTTGGTGTTATTTCAAATATTTTTAACTGCAATCTCATCAGCGAATCCTTTTTTCGGAGAATAAAATTTCGTATGTGCCAATAACTCTCCTTTTCATTTAGAGGAATGGTATTTGAAGAACTTGATTCAGGGAATAATAGCGTGATTCCAGTTAATATAGGTTAGATCCAAACACCGTTCGAGACATGATAACTGCAAATTATGATTACCCACAGGTAATTTGATTCATACTTTCATCATTATACTTTTGTAGTGAATAGTAAGTTAAAAAAATGTACATAGGCTTGATCAGTAAATATCAGTATGAGTTTCTGGAATTTCATTTGCATTTGCACTGAGTGTAGCTTCAATAAACGGTACAATGTAAATATCGTAATACTGTAATTGGTTGTAAGCAAAAATGAATTACATGAGTGGGCCATTACATCAGCCTTAGGCATCCCATTGAAATGGGCAAGGAGTTATTTCAATCAAAATGTACTAACATGTTTAGTAAGGCAATATATGACTTCATACCACCGATACTGTGTCACTTTAAATTGGCAGAAATGCTGTATGTGAGCAATTAAATAAATAAAGACTATTTCTGCGTGCAATAGAGCATCATATACTGTAAAATAGTGCTGGAAATTTGTAATCATCGTATCATCCATCAAAGTGTGTATTCGAACATGGCTTTTATACAGGAGCTTAGACCATATTCATTTAAAATTTAATTCCTTGGAAAGGACAAATTAAAATTTCTGATAGTACTAATTACTCATTGTACATCCAAAATCCCTGGTAAATATTTAGCAGGAAAATTTAGAAGGAACCTGCAGGAAGTTAGCAGAACATTCATGAGGATAATCAGAAACCTATAGTGGCAAAGAAAATCTTATTTTGGTTTAAAAACTGATGCCTATCTTAAACATTGGTGGAGTAATGCAATTATAGCATTGGACTGTTATCAACGTCTATTCATTCCACATTCACTTTAATTCTTATATTTGCCTGACCATGACATTTTACCACCATTATAATGGTATACAGATAGCTTAACAGACATATATATTTCAGTGGTCATGACCAGCAGGAAGGGTGGAGTGGTAACTGCAGTTACCACTCCACCCTTCCTGCTTCAAAAATTTCTTTCCTTAAAATGTTTCAATTTAGTTCTGCGCATCACATCCATTCATTTCAATTGCCTATATTTTTCCTACCTCTCCCAATGAAGCAAACCTTTCCCTTCAAAAGTGCCTTTCAGGACCTCATTTCCTCTTAATTACCTACTATCTGACATAAAGTGGACTCCTAAATTTCCTTCACTGTTACATGTAACTTCAATGCCTAGTCAAGTATCTCTTAACTTCTCTTCTATCTTACTTTCATTATCCTTCTCGAGAGCCACTCCTCATATAACTTTAGTCTAATCTCACCCTCTCAACATTAGCCAATGGTTTAGATCCACCAAAGTCCACAACCCTTTATAAAACCTTCCAAACCAACCTTTTGTTTACATCCTATATCAGGACTTGAGGCATTACATATCCCCCATAATTCTTGAATATTGCTGATACAAGACATTTAATATCTTGAGTAGGACACCTCGTTCCACTAAAATTCTGCCCCAGTTACAACTTCATTCCACTATTTGTTTTTTGCTATTTGTCTTAAGCCTCTAATGGTTTCTACTCAATGACCATTCTCAATCTATACTCTTGAGTGAGATGGCAAGCCACTTACCATGAGGAAAAATATCCACAGATGCTGAGTGGACTATGTTCCCTTCGTTCCTGCTCTTCGTCCAATCTGGCATGTGTGAGCCTAACAGCTATAATTACCCTTGTTAATTTCTACTACAGGTAAACAATACATCATAGCATGTCCTTTGATAACAGTTGATTAATATTCATAAATTTACCAAAGATCATGACAATAGGAGTCGACTTAAGACTTAATCATATTGGGGTTTCAAGGAACATATTCAAAATAAGCCAAGTAGTAATTGTAAAAAACCTACACCAACATTTATTTCACTTATTGATTATTAAAAATAAATGGATCTATGAATGGTTGCACAACCCTTAGTTTTCATCACCCCTGATGACAATGACTGAGTCAGACATCGAAACGTCAGCCTACATGGAGACCATCACCCTGTTGGAAACCCGAGAAAGCTTCTTAGGTTCCTCATATCAGTGAAATAAATAATATTAATAATATGTAACAGCATTCATTAAGCATGAAGCATTATAGACCAAATCCATTTTACACTAAAATTTTGTTATAAGTGAAAAATCATTGATTACCTACCATTGCTTAATTATCCATTCATGACCCTCTTCTCCATTAACTTCTTCAATTTATAAAAGGGTGTTACCAAAACTATGAGTGCATACTTGACTTAAATTATGACAAACATTTAATTTAAACGAGGGGATAAAAAATAATTTTATTCTGATCAAGTTGACTTTAAGTCATACAGGAACGACATCTGTACACTTAAGTTGACTGCTAAGTAATTGAGTACCTGGATAACTTGAGGCACACAACTTATCACATGATATTGTTTGCTCTCTGCTGTTAGTGATGTCTGTTTGGATTTGGAAACTGGCTCTCTTATAATAATTTACTCCATAATACCCTATATTGGCATATATCCTTTGCCTCTATTGCATTCATACATTACTTCATTCACACTATCTCCTATTCTTAAGACTCCTAATCTTCCTCCTTTAATGTCTCTTCCACCACATCATGAACCCACAATTTTTTCCATCTTCCTCTTACGCTATTCACTCCTCAATCACAATCCTGTTCCAATACTCAACTCTAATCTATTATTTAAACATTGCCAAACCCACAGAGAATAATCCTTTCATAAAGTCCATTACGGTAGCATGAAGGAAGAGATATTTTCAAAATGTCAAAAGAAAATTAATAAAAAGATATTAGCTTTAGTTCCCATAAGTATTCAGTAAGTATATCAAGCAAAAATCAACATGAAATACACTCAGAATCTTTACTCTTAATAATCCAAGATGGTATGTATATTGTTATAGCAAATTCAATGATTGCATGGGGGAAATAAACATTTGTCACAGTATGCACAGCTGATTTTTCTTCTTTGAATCAAAACTAGGTATGACATACAACTGTTATCACTCATATGATATGTAAACACTACTGTTTTCTGATTACAGTTCTATAATATAGAGAGAACTGGCACAGTGGATATTGGTCTGAAGTTATTGATGGCTATAACCATTGATAAGCACTAAACCATTGTGTAAATTAATAATTGATCAGAGGCTATTCCTTGCAAAGATAATAAACATATATATTGAGGTCAGATATTTAGTAAACATTCTTATAACCTGATTGCTCCATGTATTTCATAAAATCTACAGAGTAAACTAGTTATAATTTTGCCTAGATATAGTATTCCCTACCTGTTACATGATATAGTCTAGTAAATGGCAACTAGAGTAGCAATCAGATAGCAGAGAAACTCACTGACGCTTACATATTTTATTGCATTGCATTGGTGCTTCTTAATGATAGCAGAAATATCATCTAGAGGAAGAACGAATGTAGTGGGTTTAAAATTAGCACTGTCAGTGCCAAACAATTTAAGAAGATTCATCACATCCTGCAATCAGTTTTTAAATCCCTACTCATACACATCATAATAACAAATATTTTGTGTGTATTAGGCATTTCTTATAGGTAGCTTAGAAGCAATATATGTTAACTGATAAGAATTAAGATATGTATAACTGTTGAATACCCTGTAAGACATAACTATAATAATAAAATCGTTTTCGTAACCAATTAACATCTCCAATGTACGGGCAAAAGCATTTTGTGAGGGGGAATTAATATAGCACTAAAGATTCAATACTATAACAAAGTGCATTTTTACTGAATATACATTTTATTGAAAGGTACGCAGGTACATATACAAACCATCATTTAATAATATGCTTTTTAAACATTTAGAATCTATGTGGCATTGGGAAAAACATATTTACTGAACATCAATATAATTGACTAGTTTGATTAGTTATCTAAGTGACGAAGTGCATGGTGAAACCCCAACGATTTTAATCGATGGCAACAAACGAAGCATGTTTTGTAAGGAGCGTTTTACATTAGATATAAATCACTCAAGTGGCTGAAAAAATGCATATATTTCAACAAATATTGAGAATAGTAAACGTGAAGTCCTATTCAGTTCACTTTGGCACAAGAAGTGCTTCACGAGAAGAAAACAACATCACGACAGAAGCAACTTCACAAAAAAGTATTCATCGTAGGACTGATTGTTATTATTAGAATCACAGATATATATATGCACAGCGAATGTCTTGGACTCCTGTATTTGCACTAATACTCTGAATTTATGCTTTATATTTACGATGTAAACAATAAACGACGAATATTACGTTAACCTATGAACAAATCTTCGATTTTGGCATGTATTAATATTGTAAGCACTCGACGATCACGAGACAGTATTTCAGAAGCACAGTAACTAAATTATAGATATATAGTACGATGTAAACAAACCTTTACCAAAGTTGAACGTTCGCTTTTTTACATGCAATTCACTCTTAGACAAACACAGCAGCAAACTATGAGATTATTTCAGGGGGGACTGTAACTTAAAAATCTACGACGTAAACAAACAAAAACCCACCATTAAAGGCTATTTTTGAAGCACTAACTCTTGGTAAATTTACGACATAAACTATAACTTTAGCATAAGTTGAACATACGTTTTCTTCGTGTAACTCACGTCCAGAAACACAACGCAATATTATGCCATTTCAGAAGCACAGAAACTATTATAACCTCCATGGTGTATTTCCTGTCATAACACATCCATTAGGAGCGTAAGTCTACCTAACACAAATAACCTTTAAATATCAAAATATCACCACAAGAACACACGCAATACATCACAGCACATATAACATTTGTAATCACTGAATTTCCATAATTGCATTGTCACTTAAATACACGATAAACCATCGTTTCAATATTCTCGACAAATATTACGTCTCGTGAACAAGTGAAACAGACTGTAATTGAAAATTGAATTTTAGTGCTACAGTCGGATAATTTGCTTTAAATTCTTACAGCCAAAAGAAAACGTTGATCGTTTCGAACTACATACCAAAATAAAATTTCGCTACTAAATTACTATTAATCATTGGTTTCTATAATGAGTTGTTAATAATTTGTGGTCCATAAAATGTCACTCTTCAATAGTTTTGTAATCAAGTGGAATATTCCTAATATTCTTCGTATAACTATACTTAAAATCACAAACCAAGAGCATTGTGTAAAAACAAAACAAACCTTCGCACCTTTGCTTCGCACGATTGCACAATTGTGCCTTCAATTGTTTTCAAAGAATTACCCACAACTCCACGGAAACCGGCACTGAACGAGGTAGCTGCACTGAAACTCTGTGCTATCAAGAGCAAAGCTGTACACCTCGGTCATGCTTACAGTATGAAACTCACGAACGACCAGATTTTTTATCTATCACGATTTTCCTGAGAGATCATTGATCGTAGGCAACTTGGACTGCTCACTAGCTGGAAAATCGGTCTCTCTGATCGACGATGGAAGATCGAATCACAAGCGGGAGTGACCGACGCGACCGAAATCTCTCAAAAGACCGACTTTTCCCATCACTATGTAGAATGAATTGCTCTGAAAAACAATATCTTATACACCTTGAATTGCATAGAAATGTCAGATGGATGTAAAGAAGTGAATACATCGTTATACATTCAGTGGGCTAGCAGTGACAGTAAGCAAGCGCGAAGAAGCTAAGCAAAAAGTTTCAAATTTCCTCACACGAGCAGTCGCGCCGGCGCACGGAGTGATCGCAGGCTTTTCCGGCGTATTGTATCGTGGAAGGTTTATCGGGATTTCCACCGAACAGGTTTCCATCAGGTTCTCCATTACGGCCGACGTTTCGATACCTTTAGCTACAGATCAAGGAGCCTTCATAATACTAGTGTAATATTCGTGCTACGCATATTTGTATCCGGCAATAACATGACCAGCGCCTTCTTAGGGCGGCGCCATAGCGGCGGAACTCACAATCAGCCAAAAACCCCAAAAACACATCTTTAGAAATCATGACGTCAGGACACTCAGTGCTGCTAATTATCCGCGCTGCCGCGAAATTTTCACCGCGACTGAAAAATCCGGCGGCGGCCGCGGGAAAGACCGCTGCCTTTCAAAAGTGAAACCCACTTCGGTGGCTAGTGAGACCTTCTGTTGTCGTAAAAGCTTCTTTTTATCGATACTTATTATTTATACAATATACCTTAGTTGTTTAGAGTTTAATTAATGATTATGTGAGAAAAAAATACTCTTGTATTAAACGAAACTAGCCTTCCCTAAGGTTATTGCAACGCTACTTTACTAGCGTTAACTTGAGAATGGTGTCAATCGGCCATTGAGCAAATATTTATTTTAACCATAGCTATCTTATCTTGATTCCACAATTACGGAGTGGAAATTTTCATGTCGTGGCTATTGTTTACTGCATGTTCAACAAGTGGAACTGCTCATGTGTTAATGCCAATATAACCTTGTCTGGCAAGTTTAATAAAAACCGAATTATTTCGTACACACAAATATTACGCTTGCATCACTATACAATGCTGGAATCCAGTCTCGAGACTTTTATTTAATCTTATTTCAATTACCTTACGAAGACGATGGAGACTTTGCACGTTTGCTTAACATACATGGTTGAAGCGTAACTATTTCCATCAAATTAGCTTAAATAAATAAATAACAACTTATTTTATAACATATTCATTCATTTGATCACCGCAATTGAACTAAAATATAAAATAATTTTGCTTTTTCAGATGTCATGCAATTATTTCAGTGCCAATGTTATTGTAACGCCTAGCACCTTTCATTTGTTTTCTGGCCGCCGAGCACGGTCGTATATACTGTATATACTGCACGGTCGCCGCCGAGCTGCGAAGGGATGAATGGATACCATGTATTCATGCGTACATGTTCTGTCGGCGGCGATCGGCATCGCCGCCGGTCTCCGCCGTCGACCTATGAGGGCGCCCTTGGTGGTGAAATCTAGAGGGTGAAATCCATAGAGGTAACCTCTATGGTGAAATTGTTGAAATATTTGAGTGAAAACAATGAAACAGAAGAACTGAGAGCGCGTCGTAAAACTCAAGTGGTTCGTCGGAGGAACACGTTGTAATGTACTGCAAAAGTAAGAATGTCATTATATTATCTATGGTAATTATGTTGAGAATCACTCCAAAACCCACGTAATTACGTAGTGGTGCTCTGAAGCTGTCCATTATGTACCTTCATAATTATGTTCATAGAAAACGTGTGTTAACAAATTAATTTGGCACTTGTCGTTGAGTGAAAATAATTATCAAATATTAGCTCACGTGCGAGCGGTTTATGCGTGAATTATATTTTTAAACGAAGAAAACTTCGTGAATGTGTATTAAATGGCTGCAGAAGTACATATAAAAATTTGTTGTACAAACTATGAAACGCGATGCTCAACGTCCTTCTGTTATTTCTTTATCTCTTGGTTTTGAATGCGGGACGGAGTGCTAAACGTGAGTTGAGTGATTTTCTCTCGAGTTTGCCTTTTTGTATGCTCATATCGTGAGTTATCATTCCTTGATGGAATTCTGCTCAAAAATGCAAACTTTCCATCAGCTTTTTACTGGAGATCGTTAACCAGTGCTGTTCCGGTGTAATGGCATTGGATGGCGGGCGAATATAATACTGGGTAGCGTGAGAGAAGGCCTAGTCCAGTTGTTTTCTCTGTGATAATTTAGGTGGAGTTCGCGCTCACCGGTGATATTTTTGTTTTCAGTTCTATCAGTTCACTCACTTTTGTAGATAACATTTTCACATTTGTACGCATGAATGTACTTATTTATATTTTTATCCTTCGTGCAGGTGGCAGTAGCGACGATGATGAGGGTGATCGGTCAAGGAAGAGGAAATTGTCCTCGGATGATCCAGATTCTCCTCCAGACGGTAGCGTTATAAGAAAATTTGGAGGATATTCTGGAAATAATTTGTCATCAGGACGCTTCCACAAACAGCAAAATGTCGAAGAGTCACTTCAACTTAGTGGTTCTAGCAGTGAAGATGAAGAAAAAGAAGTATCACAACGGCCGTCACTTACGAGTCGAGTTCAGACATTGGTTAAGGAAGCAGCGCTGCCGAAGTTTGAAAACAGCAAAATTCAGCGAATGCTGGTCTGTACTTATTAATTAGCCCAAAACGTTTTGCCATTTCTTTTTGTTTTTATATTATTTCACTTTGTTTTTCTATTGTGTTTCACTTCGTTTTTCTATTGTGGTGGAGCACCTCTTCCCAGACTGCAAAGTAAACTTAATGCAAGTGCGTAGCGGTGCTGCTGCATCCTTGCTATGCTCTTTTGCTATGTGGGAGTAATTCTTGCTCGGAAATCAAATTGCCTTAAAAACTTGCTGCTAACCTTCAAAACGAGGCCAGTGTTGGAAATGAAAATCAAATGTGTAAACTTGCAGCCCACCTGCATGCTCTATGGGTTGTTAATAATGTCAGCATTAGACCATATACAAGTGTACACCGCCTCAAGGGTGTGTGGCAGAGGGAGAGTTGTCACCAACATGCAGTACTATAATAAAGTTAATTAGATTAGTTATAGGTGGAGTTCCTCCAAGGAGGGGCTGAGGCACTTAGACCTAATCCTCTTCCTCGCACCATCTACAACTCGCCGAGTCTGTAATTCTCAGGAGATGGAGGTGCCTCATGACTTGATAGTCTACAGTGAGCATTCCCACTTTTTTTTTGAAGTTGTCTTCTGTTTAGTAAAAGAAGCCTTCTTGCCAGCCCCGGTCTTGGTCCTCCTATCAGGAGCTTGGCTTGCCTGAGCCCCTGTGCGTTCCGCTGATCTTTGAAATTCCTGAAGGGGGTGCGATTGGGATGAAAGGCTCTGGCTCAATTGGGTTCCTTTAGAGCCTTCCTTTGCCAGCTCATCCGCTTTTTGGTTTCCGGTTATGCCTGTGTGGTCAGGGACCCAGAAAAGTTCTAAGTTTCTCTGTCTGCTGAGGGAATTGAGTGCTTCCCGGCACTCCAGCAGCAGTCTTGATTTGCACCATGGAGATATGAGAGCTTTTAAAACTGCTTGGCTATCGGTGCATATGTGAATTGATCTGCCTTGCAACGCAAGCCCGTGAAACTTGACACATCCTCTATGACATAATTCCTTGGCAGCATGGGCACAGGTTAGCAAAGCGTAGAACTCTGCCTGGAAAAATGTAGCGTGCTCCCCCAAGGGGATTGAGAACCTTTTGTCAGGTCGGCGTCGGGTCATTCCTTGTCAGTTCATCCAGGCATGACACCCACCGACTCGGATTTTGATGAAACTTGGCAATTTTCATCCTTCCATGTAGGAATCAAACAGTGTAAAATATTTCTTGGCTATCTCTACTAGTTTTTTTTTTCACGACCATTTGAAGTTTGGGTGAAACCATTCTAAACAGTGCCGTAGCATGCAATCCCTGTTATCTTTGGAACATACAGTAAAACCCCGCTTTTACGTCCCCGGAATTTACGTTTTCCCGTGATTTACAACATTTTCTCCCGGTCCCAAAAATGTTTGCATCATCATAATGTATTTCCATCCCGCTATTTACACTTTCAAAACCAGCCATTTACGACATTTGAAGGCAAGAAAGATGGCGGCTTGCGCACTTCAACTGGCGACCCTTCGAGCGTGATTAATGTTAAATATGGATAAAATACATGCTTAAACATGATGAATGAATGCTGATTTATTTGGTTTCCTTTAAAAACACAATTATTTTTTTGATGGTAGGACATTACATCGATAGCATTGCTGAAAAGTATATACTTATGCCGGATATTGTAATGCTTGCGATCGGGATTCTCGAATTGGTACTAAGGAGCCATACCAGGGAATATAATTCTCTTCCCTGGCCGTACTAGCTGTTTAAACAGGGCATTTAAATTGTAGCGGATGCCATAAATATATTTAATTAGATATTATTTGGACAACTATCGCTGTCATTGTGGCGAAAAGTTAAAACGTATGTACTCTTGTTCTCATATTTCGCAGCGATCTTTTTCTTATTTATCGTAACTCCCGCACTAATGCCATTTATCTTGTGTTTTTTTAGGTTTTTAGTTACTTCACTTTCAGTTTTATTTAATGTGCAATTACTTACGGCAATCGTGAGGAAACGTATTTTAAAATGGCAAACAAGCGTGCGAGATAATCGTTATCATTGGAAGAAAAAAATCAACATTTTGCAAAGAGAATTGACTCTAATACGGGCACTCGCGTGTCCCTGACCGAAGAACTTGATATACCAGGTTCAACGTGGAACACAACTGTAAAATCCCGTAAATGTATAGAGAAAAGTGCTAAGGACTGCGGCCCTATTGGTAAAAGGCGTAATTACATTAAATACTCCAAGTACGATGAACTTGAAGAAATATTGAAGACATTGTTTCAATCTTCCCCCGAAATAAGGCCGCATAACCGCTGCTAGAGGCGCTCGGCGCACTGATGTCTTCAAAGAATCAAATGGACCGTTTCAAAAGTCGATATAAATATTGTCTATAAAATCATTTTTGGTGAATCTAAAAGTGTACACTACATTGATCCTGAAACAGTTTCTCACTGGAAGTGCACAACTTTGCATAATTATGTTGATGGCTATGCCTATGCACTTAAATACATTTTTTTATGTGGACGAGACAGGTCTTTTTTTAAATAATGCCTCACAAGACCCTATAGACTTCAAAGGGGGCCCTTGTCATGGGGCCAAGCTCAGCAAAGGTCGCCATACTGTTTTATCAGGAGCTAATCCAGATGGCAGTGAGAGACTGAAGCCCTTTGTTTTTGAAAAGTCCAAAAATCCACGTTGCTTTAAAAATATTAAGAAAGACCTTGGCTACAACCTATGCAGCTAACACAAAGGCATGGATGACAGACTATTGTTGAAGAAAAAATTTATGCCCTTGATGCAAAGATAAATATATGTAGGTAGACACCACCTCAAATCAAGTTAAGTTAAAATATTAGAATACGTTTATTTTTTGTTAACTTTTGTTGATTCATTTATTTATGTCTATTTGGTGACCCATCAAATATTAAACATAACCTGTTAATTTAAATGAAATTGTTTAACATTAGGCTATGATTTTGCTTCTATTTCCTACAAATTACGATTTCCCTCGATTTACATTTTCCCGCAATTTACACTTTTTTCCTTCATCCCCGTCAAAAGTGTAAAAGAGAGGTTTTACTGTACTAAGTAATCTAATAGGTCGTTGTAGGTCTCCTCTATGGAGCATGCATGGAGAAGAAGTGATACATTCTGATGGATAGCACAGACACATACAGAATGGGTTCCAGAGGAACCTGCCAACACACACCATTTAGGTTGCAACAGACAGAATTTTGAAAACACTATTTTTACATGTGGGTATTCAAATTTAAAAGCTGCATACAGCTCATTTAGGTTACTTAGTAGTAACCTTTTTTGCATGTGGACATTTTTGGACACACTCACCTTAGCTTTCATTCCCGGCATAAGGCGGGAATACTCGTCATTCTGGTAAATTGAGTGAACTAAGTCCACTGTAGTTTGTTCTATGTTTTTGCCCCTCCTTGGATCTGGTATGGCTATGATGCCTTTCACTCTCAGAAGTTCCCTAGCTTGCTGAATTGCATATTCACTAACATTAAATTCAGTCGCTACTTTTTTCCTACTCCACGAAGTCGGAGCTAGTGTTAGTAGCTGAATTATCTCTCGCCGACTGCCTGCTGTAACCAGTTTTTCTTTTAGTAACCCAACTAGCACATCCATATCACTCGCTTTATCAAGAACTTCTGAATCATGCTCTGGAATGAAATCTTTATCCAATACTTTGCAAACCTTTTTGTTCAAAGTAGAAGTTGCAACTTTCAGTTTCCTTTTAGCATACATTGATTTGCTGTGGGATACAACTGCATGGAGTTTTAAAGGAGACATGCCAATATCCTTGAATGATGAATTTATTTCCTCCAATGCTTTTTCTTTCAATGAATCTTCGTCCAAATCTACAATACTATCATCACTGCCAGCAATTGGGATAAGCTCTTCAATGCCACAGTTATCTTCGATATGGTGTGTGTATTTATCCACTTTTTCTCTACATGAAAAACATATTTTTTTGTCCCGGAATTGCTTTAACAATTTCTAGTATGCTATTTATCTTGAATGAAAATGCTGGTGTTACTGTTCGTAGTGATTTACTAATTTTTTTCCTATGACATCTAAATGGATCATAGCAAGTAATTTGATATGTTTTATATTTTTTTAAGAAGTAGGTTTTATGGTGCTCACAAATACTCAAAAGAAGACCAGAATTTATGCCACTCCTGAGTTCAATCATTTGTCTTTCTGATGCACTTAATTCTTCAAATTTTAGGAGATTCACTAACTGAGTGTAGCTAGTTTTATGGCACTCTGTACCACTATGTTCTCCTAGACTACAGTTACCAAGCTCTTGATACTGGGCCATTATAAAGGCATCAGCATAAATGATAAATCAAAATATGACAATGACAAATGATTGTTAACTGAGACAGAAAGAACAAATTGTGTCAAAATATTTTCCTTAAGGTTTACATACCTGGTTTCTAGAGATGGACAAAAATATTAACCACAAAACTTCTTGGAAAAAAACTTGATGTTCACACTGCCGAAGTTGGAGGGCAACTGGGGTAGAAAAAGGGCAAACAATACCTACCTCCTTAGAGAAAAACTACTTTGTATAAATAGTTAAAGTGGCAGGGCTTATTCAGTTCATTTTCACTTTCTGTTCAATGAACCCCGTTCAGGTCTAAAAGATGTGGTTACATTGATTTCAATGTAATCTGATATTTTTCTCAGCTCCACTATAAAGTTAAAAAGTATCATTTCTTAAAAGAAAATACTGCTACAAGTTAATGTCTAGTCCTCATAAGAGTAAAGCCTGGTCAAGGATAAACAATGTATCTTCTCCACACATTATTATTATAAGTTGTGCAACATTAATCAAGTAAAACACATTAGTGAAGTTTTTGTCAATACAAAATGGAGAAAGTTAACTTGTATTGACATGCATCCTGAATTTTGATGGTTTCTGTAAAGCAACAATCAAGTTACCCCCAGCAATGATGGGTAAGTGCTAAGAATTCCTTAAAATATTCTATTTAAAAAATATATATATTTTTCTTATCGGGAAAGAAACAACCTGCACATAAAAATGTTTTAATTTTTGCACTTGCTTTGTTCTAGATTCATGTCATAAACATTTGCTTAGACATAGAAAACAGTTAACACAATCATTTCATCACACTTGAAGGAAGACTCAACACTGACTACCAGAGTCGTGAAAAGACATTTTTTTGTATATAAAATTTTGTTTAACAACAAAGCAAGCAAAAAGCCATGAATTTTATTTTTACAGGTGGTGGGTCATACCTTAAGGAATATTAGAAAAAATAATTCAGCTGGATTCACATATTGCCTCAGGTCAAAATTTGATGTTTTATAGAACCATGTTTTTGACGCAAAATTTTCATAAATCTTATGAAACATATGAGTTTAGAGAATTTTCAATATCCCTTAGGATATTTTTCAATTAGTATTTGGAATCCTCATGACTTCTATAGTAAACCTACAAATTTTCATAAGAATTGGATGAAAAGTATGGCTGAGACAAATTATTTCCCTCTGGAGGTACAAGTGCCTCTGGAGACCGCATTCATTGAAAAACTGCAGTTTCACCCAAACTTCAAATGGTCGTGAAAAAAAAACTAGTAGAGATAGCCAAGAAATATTTTACACTGTTTGATTCCTACATGGAAGGATGAAAATTGCCAAGTTTCATCAAAATCCGAGTCGGTGGGTGTCATGCCTGGATGAACTAACAAGGAATGACCCTGGCAGTGAATCTCTGCTCCTGCTCTTCCTTCTTTCCTGGAGCCATCGGTAAACCAGACATATGCTCCATTACCTCTACCTCCTTCCTTGACCCACCATTCCCTCATTGGAAAGTAGGTTTTGAAGAGAGGCGGTGATTTGTTGAACACAGCTGTCATGTCCTCAGTACCCATTTCGCAAATGGGGTTCGACTCCCTGAGCTCCGTCCATAGGTGTCTGTGACCGGAGAGGCTTCCCCTGTCACTCCATTGTCCCTGTCTCTTGAGACGATAGGCCACCATCCTAGCTTGAGTTTTGACTTCCACATAAAGTGGAGCAAGACTCATTAGGGTTTCAAGGGCCAGTGTGGGGGTCATCCTCATGGCTCCCGTGATACCCATATACAGGCCATTCTTTGCAGGTGGTTGAGTTTATTCTTGGCAGTTATCTCCCTGGTCTTTTTCCACCAGACAATTGAGCAGCAGTGTAGAAAGCTAGGCTTTACCACTGCAGTATAAATCCACTTTATCGCCTTTGGCTGAAGTCCCCAGGTCTTGCTGGGGCCTTCCTTCAGGCCCATAGGGAGGCACATGCTTTCTTGATTTTAACCTCAAGATGCTCTCCCCAGTTGAGTTTGGTGTCCAAAAGGATTCTGAGGTACTTGACCATCCGCGATGGCTGTAAAATCCTTCCTTTTATTGAAGGAGGGTCAAAACAATCTCTCTTCCTCTTATTGGTAAAAAAATATGAGCTTAGTCTTATCGGGGTTCACTGTCAACCCTGTTTCGTTGTACCAGACCATTGTCCCATCTAGGGCTTTTTGCATAAGTCTGGAGATGGTGTCAAGGTATTTGCCCGTGATGAGGATCGCCACATCATCTGCATACCCTTGAGTGTAGGCTCCAGTCTTGTTTAGCCTTGTGATGAGCTCATTGATGACCAGATTCCACAAGAGTGGAGATAGTACCCCTCCCTGTGGGAATCCTCTGGTCATGACCACCTCCATCGTGCTGTCCCTTAGGACACTCTTAACAGTTCTTTCTTCCTACATGTGTCTGATCCAACTCACAATATGTGAGTGGACCCCATGTCTCCTGGCTGCAAGGCTGATTTGGTTGGATGTATTGTTAAAGGCTCCCTCTATGTCGAGAAAAGTCCCCAATCCATACATCTCATGTTCCAGTTCTCCTATCCTAGAAACTAGGTTGTGGAGCACTGTCTTGACTAACTTTCCTTTTTGATAGGCATGTTGGAACGGGTGTAGGGGATGGTCCTTTCACGGTCCCCCTCTTATATACCTATCCACTATTTTCTCCAATTCTTTGAGCATGAAGGACATGAGGTTGATACCTCTGAAGGATTAGCCTGGGTATAATGTCTTTCCTGCTTTGGAGATAAAGACAACTTTGGTGATACTCCAGGTTTTTGGTACATATCCATTTGCCAGGTAGGAGTGAAAAATTCTGACGATTAATAAAGTTAATGGAACTACAGCTAATGATGCATTAGCAAAAACCTGATAATACCTGTCGGCAGGCATAATTCCAACAATATGCTCTCTACGTAAATGCACAGAAATGTAAGAGTTAGCTTCTCATCCATAATGCAGAATATTTCCCTCCATGCAGTAGTTTTGCTTATCATTAACTCTTCATGTCAAGTCACATGTATCTGTTTTTATTGTGATTTTTATATGGTTGAATAATTTAAGTAATGTATAACTCATGTGATCAAATCAGTATAGGCAATAAGTAAATGAGTTCTGTTTGCTTGTGTTCATAACCTTTAACTTGGAAAAGTTAAGAATTGGTTGTTAAGTAAAGTAACAGTTTTCTAGAAAACTAATAATTGCTTTAGGAGGAATTAATGTAAGAGTTAATGTATTTGAGCAGTACCTATAATGTATTCTATTTTGATAATGCCAGTGCTTCAATGCTAAGTAATCGTTTACATTCAGCCTTTTGTAAGAAGTGGAAACGTTTGTGTACTATGATCCATCATTTATTTGAAATATAATGACTCACACAGTGAGTTTTAACGATCTACGGAAGTTTCAAGTCACCCGTATAAATTATGTAAATTTGTTGAAATGCCTTATGTGAGCCTTTACATTTCATACAAGCAGAGGAACGTACAAAAACCTTTTTCTTTTATTTAAACAATGATGAATCTGTTCTATGAATTGCTGCCAAAAACCTTTAATCATACTCTAATTTTATTATTCACCTTAGACAAAAGTTATCTTTATTGATTTATTTGTCTTTCGTTGAGGTAGCAATGGTAGTACACTTGGGCCTTCATATATATATATATATATATATATATATATATATATATATATATATATATATATATATATATATATATATTGTTCCTATAGAGGTAGCATATACTCTCAACAGCAACAATTACGATATTGACAATACAGATGACTTTAAGAGCAGTTATATATATGGACCTAGAGTCCGTCCAAGATAATAGCTCTGTTGACTGAAATGCAGCCAGTCAGTTAACATGTCATTTGCTGTTTGGGGAAGGGAATCAAGTGACTGAAGAATCCATGACGGTGGCCGTAGTTTAAATCATACGATCGTGAAAAAATTGTTTACTTTCATTTCTGCATTAGCCTAATCAGTACATTTCAACTGGGCTATTGTCTTGGACAGACTCTAGGCCTCTCTGTATTAAAATTTAAATCACGTTGTTAGAATCATCGTATTAAAGTAAATCTGCACATGTACTCAATAAGGGCTGATGTACATAACCACGCCACTACAAACTAGACATGCCTCACTGTAGACTGGCTAAATCATTTAAATATGAAAATTTGGCTATTAAGTGCTTTAATATGCTGTCCAACTCAGCAAGAATGGTAGGTGACGAAGTTTGCCACACAGCCCTAGAGAAATGGCTTTTAACAAAACCTTTATACTCTCTAGATGAATACTTTGAAATCAACTTCTCATCAATAAGGTTCTAATTTATACTTTAATGTGTTTTGTATTCTGTGCATTGTGTTGTTCCTGTATCCTCACATGAGGTGTATAATGACTGACGACATCTACCACAACACCTGTTGTGCAACAGATGAATAGAGATTATGATTATAATCGTTGTGGTAAATGTTTTTTGGCTCACAAGTGCTGAAATGGTGGGATTAGGATGCATTTCACCTTGAATCATTATTTATCGTTGTTGTTGCTTCCATTCAGGATAAAATGGGCCATAAAAAGGGAGAAGGACTTGGAAAGCACAGCCAAGGTCGTGTCGCTCCAGTGGAGCTGTCCACACAAAGAGGTCGGCTGGGTCTTGGTTTTAGTGTGAAAGGCCTAGAAGCTGCAACGCTAGAGTGGGACTTCTCTCAAGAGGTAGGTGCTATCATACTAGTTTAGAACTGTTCAGATGACCATAAAGAAAAGAGTAGTATAGTTTTTGTCTGTGGCTGTATTTTTGTCTTAGTATTTAAAGCTTAACCTATGTACGTACAAAGGTTGTGACTGTTGAAGAAGAAGTATTATGGCTTGAAGAAAAAGATCACTGCCAGCTGCAAAGCTCTGATCTTAACTCATGGATGAAAGAAGCACCGAAGAAGCTTGAAATTGGTGATGAAACTGACTTTTGTGACCCAGAAGTACTTAAGGCTGTTCTCAATAATAAGGTGAGCTTCATTTGAGTTACTATCCAACAGTTTTAATATTAAAAATTCCTGTGAAATGGTCCATTGTAATACCTGTTGCTCACGGTAAAATTTTCGGTAAAACGTTTTATAAAACCGACTAATTTTATAAAAATGAGCTTGCTAACGATAAAACCGTTTTATAAAACCGAGTTTTATAAAACGTTTTACGGATTAGGACAGGTTCTATTTCCATAAAACCGTTTTATGCAACAACCAATGAGATGTTCCGCTCATCGCGAAGGTGAGCTTTCGTCTCGCACATTTTTTCGCGATTTTCATCCACTTTAAACAGAGATATCGAAACCAAATTCACCTCACTTATTATGCAAACTTTGCAAATTTGTTTAACACTTTCAACACAACAATGCATCAACTACTTTAGAAATGGGAAACTTTCAAACCTGAGAAGTGCGATTTTTCCTCTCCACCATCTTGTGAAATAATGCCGTTTCCTCTTATCCACTGTACGTGGCGCAGCGATCGAGCAGTTGCTTTTCTAGCATATACACACCTCTCCTACACAGTTTCTTCCCTCCTTCCACTGAAACTCGCCCCGCAACGAGTGTTAGAGAATGGAGAAAGGTTTAACCTCACGGTATACCCGATGCTAGCGCCATTTACGGCATAGTGGTTCATATTAGTACTGCTTCGATTTTCCTCTTATAGGTTCTTGAGTTTTACCGTGAGCAAGCTAGTACGTTTTACGTACGATTCATAAAACTTTCAATAAAAATTTTTATAAAACTGTTTTATGGAAAATTTTACCGTGAGCAACAGGCATAAGTAATGGTGTTCTCCACTTGTTTGTTTAGAATATCCATTGAGGTTCCCATTTTTAGTATAATTCTGTACAGTGTTGATCTAAATTGTGTTGAGTCTTGTAAGAGTTTATTTCCATTGGAAAAGATGGATCCTCATGGCAAGTTTAGGAAGTTCACTTGAATTATGTGGACAAATAATGAGAACATAAAGGCTGCATTCTTTGGTTTTCCACCGTGTATACTGTAAATGACTGCCGTTTCACCAGCCGGTGTCTTCTGGTTGAAGTGACAATACCACATTTAGGTTGTCCTTACATAAGGTGGCTAAAGGTACTGCAAATCTGCATTTGGTCAAATTTTTTGTGGAAATCCTTTTCCATGTGAGTGGCCATCCTCTCTATTAAAATTTTTGGGATGCTTGGCAGTTTCAGTGGCCTCATGTGTAATTCTGGGAAAATAATGTGAATCTTTTGAGATCACCTTCACATCTTTGAAATTAGTTTTGTGCCCTGGTCCAGACGAAATACGTTTTACTTCCACCAAGAGGTGGAATTGCTTGTTTCTCTCTGTCCTTCAGTGTTACTGTTGGCTGCATTGGCTGCTTCTGATTGCGCTGCTAGTCTGTACAATGTATGTTGCCTCAGAGCTGCATTCTACTTTCTATTCACCTTCATAGGCTTAGAGTGAGATGTAATCCTTAGGTTTTCGTGGGATTTGATTAGTCTTCTTGATGCAGTTGAAGCATGTAACAACATTGTATTCATTTAACATCCTGGCTATCTTCTATGATATCCCTGCTATGTTTAGGAGCACAATTATAGGAATGTCGATAGATTGCTAATTAGTTTTTTGTGGAGTTCCCTAGTCTGTTGCCAGAGACACTTTCGATGGATGATGGTCTGGTCCAAAGAGGCTAGTGTAAGAAAAAATAGATTATCTTAATTAATTTCATATTCTGATAACGAGCCTAATAATTGTTAAACTGCAAAATCCATAACCTCTGAGTAAAGTATAGTTTAAAGTAGAGATAATTAATTAAAAAAATATAATCCTGCACTATGGTTCTACATGCCAATGAAATTTGAAGCTCTAGGAAAATTATTTTCTGAATAATAATTGCAACTATTCTCTCATTGCTTTATAGTTTATGCTATATTAATTCAGTTAATAATTTATCTATTCTTACTCACGCCACATAACGGAAAATACTCCAAGCTCGATTTACGTATCTTGCAATAGACATTGACAACAAGAAAGAATAACTCTGCCGCCTCTATTGGCATGTTAAAATAAAAAAAAATATATTTTTGACTTCAACAACATTTATCTCAGAAATAATGCAATTTGCAGATGAGCAAGGATCATATTCATGATCATAATACAGTGAAACCTGACTTAAGCGGAATTTCTCGTGGCCATCATTTTTTTCCGGATAAGACAGTTTTCCGCTTAACCCCAGGTCTAACATTTCGAAAAATACCTTGAAAGCATTTCACGCCCATATCATGCATCGCCTAAAAAGTTGGTTTCACTCTAATTCTACATGAAGACGAAATTATTATGAAATAATGAAAGAACAGTATCACATAGTGGTTAAATTTGTTCATTTGAATTAGTTAACATAAAAACCGATCTATAAAATACACATATAATCCGTCATTTTTGTCTGTTTTCCTTTTTTTCCTGTATAATACAATTCTCTACGTTGCCGATAGCCCCGTTTAAGATATTATATAAATCAGTGTTACCTTGGGTAAGACTACATTCTGCTAATTCCTTTAGAGAAACCAACATTTCTCTATAGGACTTTTTGTTTTCTTCACATATTACCGTTATATTTACTTCTTCGTCGGATTCACAGGCTTGGTCTTCTTTCATACTGTCCGTCAGCAAGCCATCTTCATCGCTTGTCAGAAGATCGTTGTCAAAGTCTTCAAATCTCTCAGCATCCGTGTTATTTCCTATTGCCTGCTGTAATTCGCTTAGATCGTCCATTGGTTCTGAAATAGAAAAGGTCCTGTCTATATCTACATTACTTTAAGTGCGAAAATATGCATTTTCATTGGTGATATAATTGGATAGAATGTGTTTTCCTTACCTGCCTAGGAGACCAGTAGTGGCATTAATCCAGCTTTAGCAAAGCATTGTTTAACCGTTGATGTTTTAATATCTTTCACTGCCAAATTAATCCAATTTATGGCATCCAGCGCTGATATTTTTTTATCACCTCCGACATGGTATTCACAGTATCTGCAGCAGCTAACAACGATCGCATCATGTACTGTCTATATTGTGCTTTCAGTGATCTAATTACCCCCTGATCCATTGGCTGAGTGATGCTAGTTGTGTTTGCCGGAAACCAGGCTAGCTCCACATTCGTAAGGTGAATTTTAGAGTGGCAGGTTGCGTTATCAAGGAAAAGTATTCCTGTTTTTCTTCATCATTTCGGCATTGAAACCTTTCAGCCACTCTTCCATGAATGAAGCCGTGTTCCATGCTTCTTTTATTATGTCTCCATGTGACCGGTAATTTCTCAACGTCAACATATTTGAAACATCGTGGTCGAGCTGATTTTCCGATGACAAGAGGCTTTAGGAGCTCCCCTGCCATATTTCCACAAATGAGAATGGTCAATGGCTCCTTTGAGTGCTTCCCTCCTACAGAATAAAGAATAAGGGTAAATGTAAACTAATTTTTTCCATTAATGCACTAATTTCAAGAAACAGAACTCGAAAATTCATAAACACCCTTGCAGTTTTCTCCTTTAACGCACAATGTTTTAGACGGAAGTGCCCTAAAAAACAGTCCCGTTTCATCACCGTTGTAGACATCACATGGTTGATAGTTTTTAATTTTTTCTTGAACCTTGCCTTTCCAGTCCTACGGTTTCCATATCCACGTCGTTCGACTCGCCAACAACACTGCTCCAAACAACAATGTGTCTTGCTCTGAAGCTCTCCAGCCAACCATTCAAGGCCTTAAAGTCTAGTTTTCCTAAAGAGACTGCAAACTCCTTTGCCTTTTCTTGCACCATCGGACCTGACAAAGGAATATTCCTCGACCTTGCTTGCACAAACCATTCCCAAACTGATTTGTTTAATTCTTCTTCGCAGAGAGGAGTTTTCCTCTTTGAATGTAAACTTAGGCCTAAAATAATAGACAGAAACAATTATTTTATGGTGTGTTGGTTTGCAAACTATTGTTGATTGGGATAAGAAGAAAAACGTTTTTTAGGACCTACCTCTTTCAAACTTTCTTAATTTCATCCTTCTTCTTAATTTCTTCGTAAACTTGTGTCTTTCCACACTCAAACCTCTCTTGTATCTGCTTCACGGAAAGCTTTTCTCGTTCAAAGCACTCTTATCAATTCCAGTTTATTTTTCAGCGTTAATACGTTGCGTGGCATTGCGGAAATCAATCAGCAGTTCCCCTAAGGTCCTTAGCGTTCTCTGATGTGGTCTTACCCTGACAGCAGCATGTAGGAAAATGATTCCGTCTATTTCGGTTGCGAGCAAGGCTACACAACAACGTGTATGTACTCTTTGTAGAGAGGTGAGAGGATTCTGCGAGTTTGAGGGGAGGTAAGTGTGCAAGCGTGGGTTGGTGCATTGGTCAAGAAAGAGAAAGGGGATGACGGGTAGGAAGAGGGGGGAGTGTTGTGGAACATTTGGCACAATGTACGTGAAACGGAACTTCAAATATAAAAAAAAATCACCAAATTAATCATTAAATTTATGGACAAATTGCAAGATTGCAACCATGTTTGGTGAGTATTTTCTTTTAAAAAAATGGGCTTCACTATTGTGCGTCAACATGCTATGTACACTCTTCTTTTATTTATGACAAAAATGATGATACAAAGCGGAGCACAGATAATCCTGTTAGTAGACTACAAAATGCTGTCCTAATTGCGCAGCACTTACGGGCAATCAAACGCTAAAGCACGATAAGAAGTAACAAATCCTCAGGTATCCTATCCAAGAGATAGTTAGGATCTAAAAAAGACATCGTGGAAAAACTCTATTCGCTGTCAATGTATTGAGCTAATGCAGCACTGAAAAGTGTAATCCCTTCTTAGACGTAGGCTGTGGCATTTGGTGAAAATGTAGATGAAAATTACCATATTTCTCCGAACATAGTCGCCGCCCCCCCCATTTGTGAAGGTTCAGTTTTCGAAAAAGTTTTAAATAGCAAAGCAGGCCTTACATCTATTATTCTCAGGTTAACAACTTGTACGGTAGCTTGTCTCACCATAGTTGCACAGACTTTCTTTCCAATTCAAATTTTTCAGTTTCCACATGTTTCCCTCCATGGATCATGGGCCATTGGAAGTGGAACACATGACCTTCCTTGTAAAAGATGAAAACAATCCTAAACTTAATGTTAAAATGATTCCTCTAGGCATTTTTAATAAAAATTGCAGTACTTCTCCCACATCAACTACTTAAGTTTCCATCTATGTCCTTCTGGAGTCGAGTGAAAGAGCTGAAGCCCAAGTTTTAAAGTACCTATAGGTTATAATAATAATAATAATACCTTTATTATCCAAAGATCATGTGTACAAATAAATTACAGTGATAATAGGTTTGGCAATGGATAACGAAAATTTCATTGCACCACTTAAGAGGAGGCAAAAATCGTGCTCTCCGTACCTATGCATGAAGTGCGCTTTTGAAAGGCGTTAAGAGCAGGATTGGAATTTTTTCCAGAGTCGAACTGCGGACCGTAAACTTAAAAGTCCAACAATATTACCAAGTATTATTGTATTACCTAAGAGTTTCTAATATTTCATAGCTCTACAGAGCTAAATAAGAATGAAAATCATGGTTCTTTTTACTTCTGCATGCAGCGCGATCAAGTACGAGGGTTTGAATCATAGACGGATTGGGATTTTTACTGAGTCGAATCAACAGCTGAAGACTTAAGGTCCAACCATGTGACTGAGTTTTAATGTATTGCTTAGCTATAACTAAATTTTCACAGCTCTTCCTTTCTAGATTGGAAAGAAAATCATGGTTCTTTGAACATTAGCATATGGCGTGCTCTGGTATGAGGTTTTTATCCATAGCTGGATTGATAATTTTTCCTGAGTCAAACTGAGGACCGTAGGCTTAAAGTCCAGCCATATCATCATTTACCATTGTATCGTTTATAAATGTGTAACATTTATTAGCTCTACATCTCTAAATAAGAAAGTAAATTGCGGTTCTTTGCGTCTATGCATGCGATGCGCTCAAGTATGAATTTTGAGCCGTAGCTGGATTGACAATTTTTCCGGAGTCAAACCCAGGACTTTAGACTTCAAATCCAACCATACATAGTATTGTCTATGAATTCCTGAACTTTCATAGCTCTATATATCGCCAAATAAGAAATCATATCGTGGTTCTGTGTCTGTGCACATGATGCACTCAAGTGCTAAGTTTTGAGACAGCTGGATTGACAATTTTCCCGAAGTCAAACCGAGGACCATAGACCTAAAGTCCAACCATGTTATGTATTACCATTGTATTGTCTATGAATACCTACATCTTCATAGCTCTTCATCGCTAAATAAGAAAGTAAATCGTGGTTCTTTGCGTCTATGCACGCGATGCGCTCAAGTACGAAGTTTTGAGCCATAGCTGGATTGACAATTTTTCTGCAGTCGAACCGAGGATCGTAGACTAAAAGTCCAACCATGTTATCAATCACCATTGTATTGTCTATGAATACGTACATTTTCATAGCTATACTCTATACATCATTAAATAAGAAAGTAAATTGTGGTTCTGTGTCTGTGCACACGATGCGCTCAAGTACGAAGTTTTGAGACATAGATGGATTGACAATTTTTCCCGAGTCAAACCGAGAACCATAGACTTAAAGTCCAACCATTAAATCCATTACCATTGTATTGTCTATGAATGTGTAAATGTTCATAGCTCTACATCTCTAAATAAGGAAGTAAATCATTGTTCTTTGTACCTATGTTCCCTGTTTATTTGCACGCAAAATTTGAATTCCAGCCGCAACGGAGATTCAACATTTGCTCAATGTCCTCAAGATACATCATGCATAGGCAGATTACATTACACAAGTGCGTATCATGACCTGTCTACGGATCTTGGGTTCATATTTGCTTCCGTGCACTCTGATTGGTCGCAGCTGGATGTCACGTTCGTGTTCACGGAAGGAAAATGTGACGGTCGCGAATGATGGAAAAACGAATAGGGATTCGTATCGTTGCTGTTATCCCTGAAAATGATGGCTTCATAGAGTCATTACTTGAGCTATCTTTGCCGCTATCCCTGAAAAGTAATCATGTGAATCATACTTTAGTCGCTTGAGCTTGAATATAGTCCCCCCCATTACTTTTCCCACGAAGATTTTGAGCTAAAAGGGGGGATATATTATAATATTCGGAGATATACGGTATGTACGTTTTGGATAATATTCCTCTTTATGTGATGTAAGAGGAGACAATTACAAGCCTCTATTTAATAGTCATGAGGAGCACCAACTTGTTTCTTCTCTTTGTTGTGTTGGTTTGATAGAGGACATGTTAGGATGGACTCGTGACATAAACATGTCCTCCCAGACAAGTGAATGAATTCCACTCGCCATTTTCAATTTTTTATCTCTCTTTTCCCAGGATGTTTTTGATCAGCTGCCGCCTCTTGAGTTGAGAAAAGCAAGAATGCGGTGCAACCCATTTGAGACTATTCGAGGAGGCATCTTCCTCAATCGAGCTGCTATGAAAATGGCTAACATGGATGCTGTTTTTCAATTTATGTTCACTAATCCTAAGGACCCAAATGGGGTAAGTTTTTCTTATCATACTGTCACAAAAAAGGTGAAGTAGCAAATCTGTCTGGTGCAAAGTTTTTAAGGGATCAAAAAACAATAATTTGCACTGTGCCAAAAATATATAAAAACAGTATACATAGTTAATTACTCACATTTTCTTACCATTTATTTATATTAACACAACATACAGCTATATTAATGATATACAACCCTAGAATAATGGGAAAGAGCGATGTGCGGTTTTCTTACGAAATTCCAAAATTTACCTAGAAATTTCAAATTGCTGTAACTATTGACCAGTTAAAGATAAAATATTTAATGATATCTCATTTTAATGGAAATGTAATTATCTACAACTATGCTCTGGAACATTTTGCTGTAAAACTAAAGGCTGAGCCGTTAGAAGGAAAGGTTTGTCAAAAAACATGAGGAACTGAATTGTTTTTCAAAAATTTACAATTTTCGCTAGCAAATATCTCGATAACTATGAGGAATAGAAATAAATGTAAAAGGAACTATTTTGTAGTAAATTTTGTCAGCTTCATTTTTAACAACAACAATATTTTTGCTATGACGCACAGTTTTCATGATATTAGTGAGAAACAAAAAATAGGGACCTTCTGTGCTCCCCCTGCACACTTTGTAGGTCTAGGTACTTTTAGTATGTTTACCTCCTATCAACCCCAAACACATCCCTGGAGTTTCGTCTAGCTGTCCTCTTCCATGTCCTCAACAACCCCTTTTTGGGCGTTCATTGACTGGACTAATAGAGCACCAGGCGCAACATTGAGGGGTCTGGGTTCGGATCCCAGTCCAGGTGAATGATTTTTTCACTTTTAATTTCACACAATTGTGTCACCATGTGTTGGTTACTCTTTTCAAGTTTCTGCGAGGCCAGTTCTGCAGTTCTTTGAGTTGTCTAAAGTTGTGTTCAACCTTTGTGCTTAAAGTTAGGCTTTACCTTATAGACTGTGATGCTTAGTGCAGAAACATGGGTACTCCATTACATTGTATCCACTATACCTCTGAGGACAACTCACTCCTTTAAGCCTCCATGAAATTCGCATTGGAAGAAGATGCCTGGGTAGCTTAAACGGTTAGAGAACTTAGTACACAATGGAGGGGTCTGGGTCCCCAGGCCAGGTGAATGATTTTTTCACTATGAATTTCACACAGTTGTGTGATCCATAAATGTGAACAGGAAATAGGAAGAAGATGGAATAGTTGACTTCCTACAATAACAACCATATTAAAGATATTAGTAAAAATCCTTGAAACAAATGATGGAGAGCCTTTAACTTGCAATGCTGAAATACAGTTTGCTGTGAAAGTAGAGAGATGGGCACCTCCAACAGTAGTGTAAAAGCAGATGAATGAAAACATAGCTTTACCCTCTGGCCATAAGATGGATGATTTTAGGATGCATTTTTAGGTGAAAAAGGTGCAGTGTATGGCCTGGGAAATGTGTTATTTCCTTGCCTCGATCAGTATGGAAGCAGTCACATGTTGCTAAATGTTGTTATTTGTATGCATACTGCCCATTAGTGCAGTGGTTCCCAACCTTTTTTATGCCCCACACCCCTAAAAAATTAATATGTTCTCACACCCCTTAAAATATGGATAAAGTTAATTAGAGGAAAAATAACCTAGTAAATATGTAACATTGAATATAATCACAGTTTGTTGGAGATGCAATATAAATTAGCACTACATGAACACAGAATGCACTAAGAAGAAACTGACAATGCATTGACTACCATAGCATCAGGCATGTGTTTTTATAGGTACTTTGTAGAGCATTCTCGAATATATGTAATGATGACTTACAGCCACCATTTAATCCCATGTTAGCCCGCTTGCCTTTGTTCTGAGAGAGAGGGGGTGGGGATTGCTCCCGAAACATGTAGTGTTGGTTCACACCACAAGGGGATTTTTAGCGCTGAGTGTGACTAGAGAGTACTAGAATGCCTTGCAAGATGGCACTAGCATCGTTATTGACTGCGTAGGCACACCTACAGTAAAACTTCTCTTTTACACTTTTGACGGGAATGAAGGAAAAAAGTGTAAATCGTGGGAAAATTTAAATCGAGGGAAATCGTAATTTGTAGGAAATAGAAGCAAAATCATAGCCTAATGTTAAATAATTTTATTTAAATTAACAGGTGATGTTTAATAATATGATGGGACACCAAATAGACATAAATAAATGAATCAACAAAAGTTAACAAAAAATAAACGTATTCTCATATTTTAACTTAACTTGATTTGAGGTGTTGTCTACCTACATATATTTATCTTTGCATCAAGGGCATACATTTTTTCTTCAACAATAGTCTATGTCATCCATGCCTTTGTGTTGGCTGCATAGGTTGTAGCCAAGGTCTTTCTTAATATTTTACAAGCAACATGGATTTTTGGACTTTTCATAAACAAAGGGCTTCAGTCTCACACTGCCATCTGGATTAGCTCCTGATAAAACAGTAAGGCGGCCTTTGCTGAGCTTGCCCCCATGTCAAGGGTCCCCTTTGAAGTCTATAGGGTCTTGTGTGGCATTATTTTAAAAAAAGACCTGTCTCGTCCACATAAAAAATATCTTTAAGCGCATAGGCACAGCCATCAACATAATTATGCAAAGTTGTGCACTTCCAGTGAGAAACTGTTTCAGGATCAACGAGGTGTACACTTTTAGATTCACCAAAAATGATTTTATAGACAATATTTATATCGACTTTTGAAACGGTGTAAACATCCATTTGATTCTTTGAAGACATAAATGCGCCGAGCGCCTCTCGCAGCGGTTATGCGGCCTTATTTCGGGGGAAGATTGTAACAATGTCTTCAATATTTCTTCAAGTTCATCGTACTGGGGTATTTAATGTAATTACGCCTTTTATCAATAGGGCCGCAGTCCTTAGCCATTTTCTCTATACATTTACGGGTTTTTACAGTTTATTCCACGTTGAACCTGGTATATCAAGTTCTTCAGTCAGGGACACGCGAGTGCCCGTATTAGAGCCAATTCTCTTTGCAAAATGTTGATTTTTTCTTCCAATGATAATGATAATCTCGCACGCTTGTTTGCCATTTTAAAATACGTTTCCTCACGATTGCCGTTAGTAATTGCACATTAAATAAAACTAAAGGTGAAGTTACTAAAAACCTAAAAACACAAGATGAATGGCATTAGTGCGGGAGTTACGAGAAATAAGAAAAAGATCGCTGTGAAGTACGAGAACAAGAGTTAACATTCGTTTTAACTCTTCGCCACAATGACGGCGATAGTTGGCCAAATAACATCTGATTAAATATATTTATGGCATCCGCTACAATTTAAATGTACTTTTTAAACAGCTAGTACGGCCAGGGAAGAGAATTCTATTCCCTCACATGGCTCCTTAGTACCAATTTGAGAATTCCGATCGCAAGCATTACAATATCCGGCATATATACTTTTCAGCAATGCTATCGATCTAATGTGCTACCATCAAACGAATAATAGTGTTTTTAAAGGAAACCAAATAAATTAGCATACATACAACATGTTTAAGCATGTATTTTATCCATATTTAACATTAATCACGCTGGAAGGGTCGCCAGTTGAATTGCGGCAGCCGGCATCTTTCTTCCTTCAAATGTCGTAAATGGCGGGATTTGATAGTGTAAATAGCGGGATGAAAATACATAATAATGTTGCAAACATTTTTGGGACCAGGAGAAAATGTAAATCACAGGAAAACGTAAATTCCGGGGACGTAAAAGCAGGGTTTTACTGTATTTCAAATTTGATATTTTATAATACATTATATTTTATCAAGGAAAATTGTTACTTCCACGGATCTTTTTTAAATAATTATACTTACATGCAAACATGCACATCACGCTGATCCCTGCTGGAGTAGGTGCTGTAAAGAAAAGAGGTTTTTACTGGTGATAGGCCTATAAAGCTTACTCTGTTTTAATAAGTTCCTCCATAGTGCCCTATCCTTGCATACCTCCTTCACTTCAGTTACTCTCATGCACTGGTTCGTACACACCCTCCTGTTCTGAAGACTTAATATATTCCTTCTCTTAAGAGTATCATCCCTGTCATATGCATTCTCTAAATCCATAAATACACACTGCACTTCCTTTTGTACACATTCAAATAATGATGTCACAAATATTTATCACAGAGAAAATGAAAGATAACTTTGTGAATACCACTTAAAGGATTTTATTAGCACTAAGGGTTTCGACACTTCAAGCCCAGGAATAACCTACACAATCTAATAACTGAGATACAAAATTATTGTCAGGATGTTCACCCATGACAGGAACGAAAAACACTAGCAAGTATTTACAGTGAAACCTTGCTTTTATACTATGGACATTTCCATTTTCCCTTGATTTATGATATTTCCTTCAGTTCCCACAAATTTTTGAATCCTTGTAATGTAATCTTATCCTTTTATTTACACTTTCATAATTTGAAATATCCTGTGATTTACGAAAATTAATGTGAGGCAAGATGGCAACTGGAGCACTTTAGTCACATCTACTCAAAAGGCACAACAACCCAGTGGTGTATAATATACATTCTTAAACATGACACATGAATGAGCCATGAATGAGCCACATGCAGTAGGCACACTTGGAAAATTGTCCAAGGCAGCTTACATGTTACGTAAACTTAAATATATGATTCCAAAAGAGTACCTTATTCATGTATACTATGCCTTATTTCACTGCCACATTAATTATGGTATAGAACTATGGGGCCACTCACCATCCACAAATAGTTTATTTAGGATGCAAAAAAAGGCAGTCAGGATAATTTCATTTTCACAGCCAAGAGAGCACTGCAAGCCCCTTTTTTGTGAGTTGGGTATTATGACTCTGCATAGCCTGTATATATACAAATGTCTATGCAATGTAAAAGAAAATCTTAGCTCATTTCAGAAAAGGTCAAACTTCCACACCCACTATACCAGGAACAGTGGTGCCCTAGATGTCCCTTATTGTAGGCTAGCCAAATATAGCAATTCTTTTAACATTTTAAAAATACGTCTTTTTAATAGATTGCCCCCAGAGGCAAAAGATGTGAGTGTACCAAAATTTAAAAAAGATATACGTAACTGGCTAACAAAAAAAGCATTCTACTCTGTAAACGAGTTTCTTGATTGTGAAAATATGTTGTCCTTCACAGATATATAATCTTTTGCCTTGCCATATGTATTTTAAGTATTTGTGTATTTACTTATTTTATGTAAACTATTTGTATATGTAATTTTAAATCACTTAACTTTTGTATTTATTATGTATATGACGAAGACTATTGCAAATCCATTTTGTTTAATGTCCAATAAAATTATTATTATTATTATTATAATGTTAATTTATTTGATTTTCTAAATCTGGCAGTGTATTACATTACTGGCATTGCCAAAAAATCTATATTTCATAAATTTAGTAATGGTTGCAATTTCTATGTGGAAATTTCTACATTTTTCATAGCCGTATTTTTGGCAGTCAAGAATAACTTTACACGTGGCCTAGCACAGCAGAAGTGCTGGTATAGGATGCAACCACATGGGTTGTGGCTTCTTTGAAGTACTCTGCTCCCTTGCGTTGCCATTTTTAATGGACAGCAAGGATTTTACATGTAGTTCCCTTGTATCCTCCTAAATTGCCACGGGAATTAGGAAAGCATAGTGGTCTGCACATTGGCCCAGCAAGCCAGAGGTACATGATTCAATTTCTGGTCCAGGGCAATTTTTTCTTGTGGCAATGCCTATGTATTTCATTGCCGTATTTGCAGCAGTTATGAATAACTTCACAATATCTGAGATGGTGACTGTCAAGCCTTCATTTTTCTGGATGAATTGACAAGGAACGTCCGTCCTTCAATAGTAAGTCATGCTTAGGAAAGCTAAATTTTTAGGTGGCACTTGAAGGAAAATTGAATTAGGAAATAGTGGCATTTGTTCTAATTGTTTAACCAAAAAATCAAAGCTCACCCTCTATTTCTTGCGAGTGAAGAGAGACGTGAATTAAAATTTGTAACTTTTTTCTACCTAATTATTGTTTGATGATTTTAATCAGTTTTAATTCATGTAACAAGGGCTACTGATGTGCCATCGTTTGTTATCTAAAGACAGTGAAAGCAGCAGTAGAATTTTTTAAGCTTAAGTTTAATTCTCTTAAGAGAATTTTTTAAGTTTATAAAGCAATGCATTTGTTGACTGACATTAGAGTGTAACTTACCATGTGTTTACTTTCAGAGGACAATGGTTGGAAATAAGCTGCTGTATTTTGCTGACGTGTGTGCTGGGCCTGGAGGTTTCTCAGAATACGTACTTTGGAGGAAAGGGTGGGAAGCTAAAGGCTTTGGATTTACCCTGAAAAATGAAAATGATTTTCGTTTGTTTGATTTCTTGGTTGGAACTCCTGAAAGCTTTGAGCCTCATTATGGTAAGGGAAAAAGTTATGTTAGAATATTTAATTTCATTATATTTTTGTGTTGAAGTCAAATGCATACAATCATCCATATTCATGCCAAGCATATTTGCAAGATAGTGAGCAAAAAGGGGGATTCGGGTTGGTATGCTGACTAGAGGCTGCTCTAGAGGGGCGAGGTTTGACTCCTGGTGGTGGCAAAGATTTTTCAGTGGAAACCCAATCCTTACATAGTTGCTATGTGGAGAGCACCTTAAGCCCTGGTTTTATAATGTCTGGTTAAGGTTGACTCTTGACTAGAGATGGGCAACATCGTTTATTCCAATGACCGACTCATCCATCGGTCATTCAGTAAGAGGAGTCGATTCTTGAAACTCGTTCTCGTTCAATTTTTTCGTAAATCAGTGGTCCCAAACTTTTTTTATGTTCAACACCCCTAAAAATTTAATTTTTTCTCGCACCCCTTTAAGTAATTATTTATTTAAGAATGAAAGTGAAGATGACCAGAACAAATTTTTATGATCAGTTTTAATAGTATAAAGACAAAAATGAAACAAAAAAGAAAAAAATATCGCAGAACAAATTAAAAGTTATATATAAACCCAAAAAAAAGACATCTATGCATGAAATTTATTTTTCTAACTTAAAACTTATGTTCAAATGTCCTCTAGTCAACTTAGCTCATGAACCTTTTTTTCTTGTTATTACATAAGATTATTTTAAAACGTGGGCATTTGCTCGTAGCAATCCGTATGTCTGCTTGCGCACCCAAGCAATTTATTTCTAGATGTTGTTTTGATTGACAAAAGGGAACTAAATCTAGACTTACTTGAGTATGTCGTCATGAAAAGGTTGAGTACAGTTTTTTCACTAAGTTTTGGAAGTTTCTCGAATCACGATTATTACGTCAATGCATGACACCAATAAATAATAAGAAATTAAAATCGAAGGCAATTCGCTACAAAACACCAAACAACAAGTTTCACTGCTATATTAAATGTCTCGATTAAAAAAGAGTTGTTGGGCGATTCCATGAAAAAGGAAACAAAGCGGTTGTCTGTCAGGTACACAGTGGACCCTCCAGACTGGAAGATCCCTTCCCTTTCCCTCTCTCCTGATCCTTACATTTGGATGCCTGGAAATTTGACGAAGGCCTCCTTTCCTATGTACTTCATTTGTATGTACTATGTATTTCATAGACTGTGCCCTCGAGCGATGAATAGTGCCCATGAGCTTCGGGCACTTCAATGGTTCCCGATGCCTTCGGGCGACTTGTCGTCGCTGGGCTACAAAAATGTAGAGGTTGACTTTTAAAAATCCCAAGACCAGGCCCCTGGACCCCCTCAGTTTCTCAGGACCATAGAGTTCCTGGGGCCTCACACAACAGAAGATTATCCCACTTTTTAAGTGTTGACACATTAAAAAACGCTCCATAAAATGAAAGAACATGTCTAGTCCCAACCCCCGAACCCACACACGATGGAAAACTCCTCATTAGACCCCTAGAGCTAGGGGTGGCGAAGACGTCTCACTTGTCGGCAAGTGGAAAGGGAACAGGCGAGTGTTGAATCATTTGAGGTGCAAATGGATATATCCATCGTGTGTGGGTTAGGGGGGTAAGACTGGACACTTTTTTTTCATTTTATGACATGGAAGGCGTCTAGGGGGAGGATATATTGCCCTGGGATATGCCTCGAACCCAAACCTCCGTTAGGAGTTACACGCTAATTACGAGTATGTTCCCTTCGCTTTTCATCTTCCCTGAGGCACTACCACCCGACCTAACTCTACCTTATAAATCAATATGCCTCAACAAATTTAGCATAGATCTTCTTAAATCTATAAATATAGTGTTTTATGAACATGCTTTAACCCTTTCGCTGCTGTGAACGTAGGAGCTACGTTCGCCCGGTGGACTGCTGTGAACGTAGCTCCTACGTTCCGTTGGCAAGTGGTCGCTCCTACCCGCGCCTCCGAACTTTCTCTTTTTCCGCGAAGGTTTCGCGCTTGGAGTTCATTGTTATACTAATCCCTTCCTAGGGGCATTAGTGACCTGTGAGTTGCAGGTGTTCGGTATTGATTTTTCAGAGGGGAAAAGGTGAGCATATTTTTAGATTTTACTTTTCCGCATCAGTGAGTGAAGGGTCATGATGGCAAGTGGAAGTGTTTCTCGCGACCGAAAGAGGAGAATACCTTTTCAAGGACAGGACGAAGATATTCTTGTTAAATTATTTGCATCGGATAGTGAAAATGAAAATTTTAGCGATAATTGTGTAAGTTCTTCGGAAGAAAGTGACGATTCAGAAAATGAATCAGATAGTGATTCCTGCCGCCTCAGGTTGACATAGGCTGAGCATCTTCCAGTGTTAGGTGCAGTGCCCGTGATTTTACTCCTCATATTTTTGAGTTTGACGACTCTGCAGCTGGAATTCAGGACAATAGTGGGATTGACGAGAACACAAGTGAGTGTGGCTTTTTTGAAGTCTTTTTTGATAATTGTTTGATGACTCACATTGTTGACAGACAAACAAGTGCAGCAGTGCAATCGTGGACGGTGCAGTGCTTTCGCCAAAATCTAGGCTTCGTGCATGGGATAATGTAAATATTGCCGAAATGTATGTTTTTTTGGCACTTTGTTTACTTATGTCTCTCGTAAGAAAACATGCAATCCAAGATTACTGGGCTAAAGATCGTCTCCTTAGAACTTCCATCTTTGGGAAGTATATGTCGCGAGATCGCTTTATTTTGATTTTGCGCTGTCTGCATTTGGCAGATAACAATGTTCCTGACAAGAATGATCCCCTCTGGAAAATAAACCATGTATTTTCCTACCTCAAAACTAGATTCAATCATGTATTTAGGCCATTTCGTTAGGTGGTTATTGATGAATCCCCGGTGCTCTTCAAAGGAAGATTAGGATTCAAACAGTATATTCCATCTAAAAGGCATCTGTTTGGAATAAAAATTTTCGTACTTTGTGATTGCGCGACCGGTATTGTGTTGGACATGATTGTTTACACTGGAATGAAAACAAAGATAAGGAGGGACAGTGACTTGGGTTTGTCTGGTGAGGTCGTGAAAACGTTGATGGAAAAACATTTCAATAAAGGATATGTTCTGTACACTGACAATTATTATACAAGCCCAAAGCTTAGTCAATTTCTTGCTAAACGTGGAACCGGTTCTTGTGGCACAGTGAGGGTAAACAGAAAAAAATATGCCAAAATTTACGCAAAAGATGTCTAAGGGTGAATTTGAGAAGAAATACAATGGGAATATTATTGCTATGAAGTGGCGTGATAAACGTGATGTTTGTGTCTTGTCCACAATTCACGAGGGTAAAATGGTGGATAGTGGAAAAAGATTTTTTCAGACAAACGAAAAAATACTCAAACCCGATGCTATTGTTGACAACATTACAAACGTGAGGTTAGTCGATAAGTCTGATATGATGGTGGGCTCTGTGGAGTGTGTAAGAAAGACATTGAAATTGTACAAAAAATTGTTTTTTCACCTTGTTGATGTCAGCATGTTGAACGCATATTATTTGTGTAAGATAAGCACCGGGAAAAAAATTCCCATTAAGAAATTTATTCAAATTGTTGTTCGTCAGTTACTGGGAAAATACGGTGCTGTGGTAAATTCTAGGCCAACAGGCCGGGCAAGTTTGAATTGTAATGAAAACATTGGTGAGAGACTAACAGCAAGGCATTTTTGTGAAAAAATTCCGGAGACTGAAAAAAAGAAGCATGCCCAAAGACCATGTTTTGTATGAAAGCATACCAAGCTTAGAAAGGGTGTCAGAAAAGACACGCGATATTGGTGCCGTGATTGTGACAAGGTGTTATGTTTTGAAGGTTGTTTTCGTGAATATCACACTTTGAAAATATTTTAATCGTTATTTCAAGTAAATTGGACAGTAAAAAAAGTATTCTCAAAATTTGTGGTTTTTTTATTGTACCTAACACTTCATCGTCACCCTCTCTACTACCTACGCAGAAAATATTAGTTGGCGTAAAATGTATACATCCCTGAATTTGAGACCTATTATCCAGAGACCTTGGTTAATTTTTATAATGCAGACATCAAAATATAGCTTGTTTCAGTCCAAGTGAAATAATTACGAATTTAACGTTTTTCTATTCTGATAAAAATTGGTTCTCCGGGCGAAAAGAGCTTTTTTATTGACCACTAAGAAATGTTGCCTAACTTTCGGAGAATACTTAGCAAAAACATTAGGCTTGATGGCAGTTTAGCTTTACCACGCAATAGTGCTTCAACATTTTTAAGTATTATTCTCAAACGTCGGATTTGGCGAATCTCCGAAAGTTGAGCATAGCTTCTGGGGGTCAAAAAATTAGCTCTATTTTCTTCCTCGCCCAGAAAGCACATATTTAATAATAATGGAAAAAGTTTTGTTGATACAACTTTGACATGGATAAAAATAAGCTATGCTTTGGTGTCTGTTTCATAAAAATTGGTCGAGACGTTCTCTGGATAAAAGGTCCCAAACCGAATGAATATACTTTTTGTGCCGACGCAGGTGACCGTTCACTTTTTTGCCGCACAGGGGCTGGGATGTCTCCGCAGTTTGACCGCAGCGAAAGGGTTAAAAGCTGTTGCCGATGAGAAAAATCATGCTATTTGTTGTAACATATACATATGTATGAAACCTAAAAGATGAAATGCGAATAAAAAAGTGAAGGGGTCATATCTCTCGTTGGAAAAGATGACACGAAACGCCAAAAATTACGACAAATGGAGTCTTTCAAGTGTTAATCGTTCTGGGCGTGTAAGTGACAATTAAAATATTTTAGAAAATTAAGTAAATTCTGCCAATACAAGTTTTAGTGGACGAAGTCCAGCACATACATTAATGAGGAATTATTCGAAGGTTACTGGAATTGAACGGTGGTTGTCAACGTAACGTCCAATGCAGCAAACATGTTTTTGAACAATTCTCCAATGCAATAATAGTTATAGTAAAAATATGATAAAAGTTGTTTATGAACATTTCTCCAATGATTTTTCTCAAGATAAAAGTTAATGTTCGGTATTACGGAAGAAGTAAAGTATCTTAAATTACTCCACTATTATTTATTATTATGACCTGGGTTTCAACGTTGAAACCTGAATCGTGATAATAAATACTATTGGAGTTAACAAAGTTATTTTAATTCTTACGTAATGGATGACTTCCACAAAATCAAGCCTACAACCGTTTCATTCGGTATTTCATTGGTCGAACCCCAAAACGTATGAATAATTCGGGTAACATCAATATATTTTTGTTCTTAATAACCACCACAGACCATGGAATTCTGAATTTTTCAGAACAAAGAACCCGTAATTTTTTTCTGGAAGTTTGGGAAAAATCACATATCCCTGTGCAAATCAAGATTAATTGAAAATGAGTCAGGAATCCTGGATTCCTCTGGGATAACCGATTCCTTGAGCATTAATTGATTCTTGGGTCTGCTACCTTTTGAAGAATCACCATTTCCCCAACGATTCACTGAATCATGAGTTATCGACTCGTATGATTCCTTGACTTATGATTCTTCGACTCATATGGTTCCTCGACTCATATGATTCCTCACTGAATGATGAGTCTTTGACGAATCTTGATTCAACTGGAGTCATGATTCTTTACTGAGCCAACGAGTCCACGGATTCATCCGATAGCGATTCCTTCCACTCCTCATGCTATATGAGTACACAGGTCCCCCCTCTCTCAAACTTCAAAGTTGAAGGGTGGGAGGACTCGTTGTTCGTTCGTGGCATCTGTTGATTCCCATCTTTGCTGAGTGGTGTGCCCATTTTCATCTACAAGGCCGCCGAGTAGTCTTAATAGTTGTCGTGGTGGCCATGTAGAGGACTCCATTAGGAGTCGTAGGAACGATGATTCATTACCATTCATTACCATGATACTCACCTCAAAGAGTAATTCTATTATATTCGTTCATTCGCGACTGACCCACCTCTACCCTTGACTTGAGTGTTATTGATGGGAAAACATATTAGCTCAGATTTTCACACTGATAAAATATTTATCAAGTTGTTTTAAAACCCAACTGTCTATTGGATGAGACAATTAACCCTTGGACTTGCTTTTTGACACCTTCCATTAAGAGTTTGCTACTGCCGATGCCAGTTTTCACTCCACCCTTCCTCCAATTTAACTTTTATTTAACATTTCCCTTACCAACTTACCCACCTGTCCTCAGTGGTGAAAATTACCTCAGTTTTCAGTTGCCTACCCAAGTAGTCTAACCTAGCAGGTTTTTGTTAGTCTGTACCCCAGTAAAATTGTCCATTGCCCATTATTGAAGCCCTTAAATAAATATGTAATTAAAGTAATTATTACAGATGGAGGCACCACTCTTTGTAGTTTTCAGTGATGAATTTCACTTACTTGGTCACCTGAGTCTGTTGCGTAGGTGTAATCTTGGGCTAACATAATGTTCATCATGTTGATCTGAAACTGCTGAGATTTGAAACTGTTGAGACCAAATTTTTGTAGTTGCCTTAGCCTAGCTTGCAACAGAGTCTTAAATTGCTCCAAACTTCTATATCTCATTAAATAATATTATGATTACAGTATCTCCCGGCCCAAAAGTAGAGCTGTGAATTTTGGGGTTAGATTTTACAAGGAAAATATAATGAACAATATCCATTAAGGTTAGCAATTTATTGGCAGAAAGAAAATAGGATTGCGAACTTCCAAAAATATCTACTGTTATCGAAGTTTTTCATCGTAGAATCCCAGAAACGAATGATGGAGAGCACACTTTTAGCTCTCTGTTACTATACAGTGTGCTGTGAAAATAGGGAGATTAGTAGCACTAAATTGGCTGCATGATTGCTTTTTCCTCCAGTCCATAAGTCCCAGGCTGATTGTAAAATGCATTGTCATGAAAATTAGTGCCTCACTTTGGCCTGGAAATTTGCTAATCTAGAATTAAAAATGTATTTTTCTTTTTAGGTGTTGGTGGGTTAGAAGGTGATGGAGATGTCACAATCTCGGAGAATATCAAGGAATTCTCGAATTATGTTAAAGAAAGAACTGAGGGTCAAGGCGTGCATTTCATGATGGCTGATGGGGTGAGTAAACATAAAATTTGATATTTTATATAGGGATGTATCATGCAAAATAATTTTTCTCTTGTTATATTAAGTTCTAAAAAATGAAATGTAGCATGAGGAATGACACAAAAATACAATATTCCAGAATATTGTATTCTAGCATCCCGATGTATATGTACACCGCATAGACCTCCTTGTGGTGGGTCGCGGGCAATGGTATGATGGCTCTCATGGTAATCCTTTTGGAAGCGATCCTAGCTTGAGTAGAAGAGTGAAAGCTGGCCTGGGGTATTTACTAGGCTCTTGTTTTTCTTTTTTTTCTTGTGGCATACTGAAAATGTTCCAAAACTGACCAGTAGAGCACTGTAGCAATAAGCAGGGAAAGCAGCACGTGTTGGGAGTACTGCAAAGGCTGGTAACCTTGCAAACTCCACTAAAAATTTCTGCTGACAGTCAAAGCCTTGACAGCCTAAGCCACGATGACCCATCAAGAGACAGACTTGGCAAAACAAACTGCAAAATTGGTACTGGGAATGTGAGAGGTGTGTGTGGAAAAGAGAAAGAGATGATGAATGAAATGAAAATGAGATAGATATTTTTTTTGTTTGTGAAACCAAGCACAAGGGACAGGATGTTGGTATGACTGATGCCAGAGGGTTAGCTCTGCGATCATGAGCTGAAGATAGTATGCATGGCAGTTAAGGAGCTTCTTCCAGGAGAAGTGTTCAGTGTAATACATACATAATAATCAAGAGAGTGGGGAAGATCACTATTGACAGAATCTGGGGTGTACAGTGTGGGTTCATGCCTGGAAGGGGATGTGGTGATCAGCTATTTGCACTTTAGCAAGTGCTTGGGAAGTGTATGGATTTCTGAAAGAAAGATTATTGTGCATTTGTGGATTTAGAGAAGGCACATTACAGGGTAAATAGAAATAAGCTGTGGAAGGTTTTAGACTATGGAGTGAATGAGCAGTTACTGAATGTTACGAAGGGGGACTTAAGATAGCAGTAAGGCAAGTGTGATAGTAAGTGGGGTCTTGAGTGACTGGTTCAGAATAAAATACAATAAAGCAGGGATGCATAATATCACATGGCTTTTCTATGTTTTTATTGATAAATGTGTGAGAGATGTACGTTTTGATAATGTCGGTGTAATGGTTGGAGATATAAATGTGTGAGTTCTATTGTATGCAGATGAGTCTGTGTTGCCATCTGAGAGCCCACAGGAATTACAGGGACTCCTGGATAACTTCTATGAAGCAACAAGGAGAATGGATTTGAGGATAAATTCCTCAAAGGCCAAAGTAGTGGTTTTTGATAGGGACCACGGTAAGAATGATAGTATAATAAGGGTAAATGATGAAGTATTGTATTTCCCGGCCTGTAGGATGAACATAAGATGCACTGTGATTTTTTCGGTTACATTTTAGAAGAATAAAATATAATTAAAACCTGTTAAAATTAGCAATTTATGGGAAAAACAGGATAATTACTTTTAAAAAAATAGCTAATCTATTAAATTTATTAGTTGCCAAAACCCAGGAGCAAATGCATAATGCAGAGTGCACAATTAGCTCACTGCAATAGAGAGATAGAAACCTTCAATGTCAACACAAATCGAGTACAAGAAAACCCACCCCACCCCATGTGATAAATTTTTTGTCTTCACCCCATTAGATGCAGGCTGATTTTCAAACAAGTTTTAGAGTAAAAACGTGCATCTTGTTAGAGACAGGAATTTTGTTAATGTTTTGTTGTTTGGTGAGAAGTGTATGGGTAATGAAAGAATGTGGGTGGGATGCTCCAGTAATGGTCATTAATGAAAGGAGTATGCTTAGTTGGTTTGGCTATGTCGAGAGAATAGGAGTCTAATAACGAATCTGATATATAATAGTAGAGTGAATGGTGTGAGAGGAAGGAGTAGACCGCGAAAGTCATGGATGAATTTGGTAGAAGAGACTCTTAAAAGGAGGAATATTAGGAATCTTTGGAATAGGGAAGTGCTTATGAAGCAATGTATGAGTGTAATAGAAGTGGAAGTGGGTTGTAAGGATAGGTCATTATGGAGGAAATTGTTAAAAGTGAGCCAGTTTTTGGCTTAAGGCAATAACTTAAGTCTTTTACTTTGCCTACCCTGAAAGGGAATGACGGGATGGGTATGTATTGTATTCTATGCGCATGCTCACCATCTTATTTCCATTATAATTTTCTCAATCGTCACTGAGACATTGAAAATGCTTTTTTAAGAGATGCATATGCAGTCATAAGCAAACCCAACTGTTCATGTCATCATCACAGTCATCAATCCAATGATTGGTTTTCTGCTACTCTCGACTCTATTCTCTCATTAGCTGTTCCATTCCTACATAAGTCTTCTATTTGATATCCTTCATGAATTGTCTGATGTATTCTGTTCTTGGTCCTCGGTAATTCTTCCCATTCATATCTTCTTCCATTATTGTTTTCAAGAGGTTGTTTTGCCCCAAAATGTTTCCAAGACTTTCTTTGCCTCTTGATCTCAGTGGTTTCATTATGCATACATGTTTTATCTCTAACTCTTAGTAGGACTTCTTCATTCTTGAAAATTTCTTTCTCCCTTTTCAGAGCCATCAGAAATGTCTCACGACTTTCTCCAGAACTTATCTTAGGCATTTTGTCTCTCTATCACAAAATATTGGAAAATGCTACTACATATCTCAACTCTTCAAATGCGATGGCCTTTCATTTAGAGTCAGGCCTGCACCCAGACAGCTGTGTTATGTAGTCAAATCCTTACAGTGCTTAAAAACTACCCATCAGTGCAAAAAAATCCTTCATACTTAATCTGTTTAAATATTTAATTTTTTCTGCTTAATATTTTGCAATATCATAATGTCAACTCACTGTATTGAAACTAAGTAATTTTCATACAAGGTTTGTTTTCTTACTATTGCTATTTCAGGGTTTCTCGGTGGAGGGCCAGGAGAATATACAAGAAATCCTGTCAAAGCAGTTGTACCTGTGTCAATTCCTCGTTGCCCTAAATATTGTGAGAACAGGTGAGATACTTTAATTTTTGTTTTACAATGTTCAAATGATTTTAGAGTGTATCACGAAGAAGATGGCTGCTGGTCAATGCTGAGGGTCCTCAGCAGCCGAGATTGAAATGTTTGATTGCTTAGTATTCTGTCAATGGAAGTACTGTTTTATGTTTGGGCACATGATTGGCTATGGAAGCAATCATCTGTTTTGCTTTAATGCATGATTTTCACTGAACAAGCATGCAAGATGGGCTCTAATCTGTCATATTGCTGTGTACCTTGGTACATAAAAGGAAAGTTATGGAATGAACTCTTGTATCATCTGCTCTCATGTAGGATGCACACCCTATTTTTGGGCTACACCTTATAGTAAACAATTGAATGCTGTATTGCATTGGTACCTGGAATTTCAGCACGCCATTCATTGCCCTGAAGAAAACATCATGTGGACAAAATGGCCTAAACTTTCGGTTATCCGATCCCTCAAAGCATACCATTCCATTACTCTCCTGATACTTTAATATTAGCATCTAATTAATATCACTGTTTCCCAATATCGATTGTGACATTGACTTTTTTTTGTTCTTTCAGATGGGCACTTTGTTTGTAAAGTATTTGATCTCTTCACTCCTTTCTCTGCTGGCCTCTTATATCTTTTGTATAAATCATTCCAGAAGATATCTATCCACAAGCCTAATACAAGCCGCCCAGCAAATTCAGAAAGGTATGTGGGTTTCTTATTTTTGCATGATCTGTTTTAAAGTGAAGCATATTAGGACTGTAAATAAGATCTGAATTTGTTTTCATCCCATGCAACTGTTTTGGTTGAAAATGAATATTTTTTCCTTGTTTGCTAGCTAATCGTGATTTCATGGCTCATCTGTGTATGCCTCTGTATATGTGTGCAGCTACAATTCCTTAACACTTTCCAGTCCTATGTCACACTAATCTTGACATTGGAATAACTGTTAGTCCAATATCGAATTTTAATCGAAAAGTTTAGTTAGTATTGTTACTTTTTAATTTAAGTTGAGGTTACATATTATTTTACATAAAGGGCTTTATAAAGTAGGTAACAAATTATGTTATAAGCGTAAATACATATTCTAAAACTGCTAATTAATTTCATATTTTCATGAAATTTATGACCAAACAAAAAACTGTAGAGTCTGATCATAAATGTTGTGAAATACTTTGGAACAACCTGCAAGAACTAGAAAAAATCTACAGTAAAACCCCCATACAACGAATTTGTTGGGACCGAAATCATGACTTCGATGTTGGGGGTTTTCGATGTATGGAGGTGGTGTGCGGGTTGCATCTCCACAGGGGCATCCAAGTGTTCCGCGTGCTTTACGATGCAAGTCGAGTAAATATCTCAATATTGCTTTATTCACCATTAAAACCAATTCACCATTCACCAAGAGTGATGATAAACAATTTTTATTGTTTACCATCAAATACCATGGCTATCACCGTGTTATTTTCAATCTGCGTATTTCTAATTGAAATTATTGTTTTTTTCGTCGATTCTGCTGTACGCCTCATCGCTTACTTTGTTACGGTCTGAAAGTAAAGGAGCGCCAAAATTAACGCCTAAGGATTACGTATTTTAAAGTGCTCCATAATTTTTCTGAGTATCTAGTCGATATTATTCTTAGAGTGCAATAATTTTAGTCAATATCAATTGGCAGTTTTATGCAGCAATTTTGCTTGAAAGAGCACATATTGCCATTTAGACTTCCGAAATAAAACGCACTGTTGGAATCACATTGAAATACCGGTAAATATCTATGTTCGTGACCAGAATATACTAGATATCGATAAACGACGATGGATTTTAGGTGGGGCGAGTTAGTTACCACGAGTAAAAATGTGGCAGTCGGCAATGCATTGAGGTCACAATGGCAATCTCAGATGATAATGCATTGACGATGCCGTTAACGCGTGTCAGAGGCGCACCCCTCTTTTTATGCGTCGAAGTTGAAGAAAAAAATTTGTCTTTTTTTCTCCTATTGCGAGGTGTTGTGGGCCTAACTTCGAATTTTCGGCCATTATCAAAGCCGCTTGCGATATTCTTTTATAATTTACGCGGCATTTTTCATAGGCATGTATGGACCTCGGAGGCAAGTATTCACTTGTAGCCTTAGCCCTACAATGCTTGCATTGTTTATTGTCCTTTGGAATGAGTGGAGTAATTGATATTCATTAAAACAAAACAAATCCGACCTCGCTACAATTCGTGTTTAGTTGGTAAGTGCGGACAGTCGCACCGAGCTCTGATTTATAAATCCGAATCCCCCCACCGTTTTCCTAATGCACAAGTCATAGTCGCTGTAAGTCGCCTTTTAAAACGTGGTTAACTTTTACAAATTATATTTTGCTGTAAACTATGACGAGTGGGAATGCAAACACGTTAAATGCAAAATACCCAAGCGTCAGCCGCGTAAAAAACGAACGATAAGGCGTAGATACGACATCAAAACTTAAAAAAAATCAAACTTTGAAAGAAATAATAACTGTCTATGGAATTTAAAGCATTTATTATTTCAATATGGTCCAACAAAAATCTTCAATGAATGACAAAATAAAAAAAAATCATGATTTACATAAAAACGGCTGACTTACAATTGAGACGGGCGTCGCAGTACGGCGGCACGCGCGTGCATGTCCTGTCACAGCTCGTAGATTTTCCCCGAAAAGACCTTCTGTCCCTATTGGTATGGAATAGTGCAACCTTATCCTTCCTCCATCTTCTAATGCATGATTCCGGCACATCATGCCTTAGTCCGGCAGCGTGGTTTCCTACTTCCTCAGCATCTTTGATGACTTAAAGCACTTTAATTTTTTCAACTACCGTGTAAGACCACAATTTTTGCCCTTGTTCATTTTGGAACAACACTGACCTATGTTGACGCATGCACAAATGTTAATATTCACAGAATTCTCTCAGTTGAGCTTAAGGCAGGTGCATACAGTTGTGTCACTCAAAGTTGTCCGGTGACAGAAAATGAGAAAGTTAGGGGGGTGGAAAATTCCAGTGCTTGCACTTGTCGCACGGCCAATCGCTGTCCCCCAATTGCACCCCACACCCTTGCCTTGTCATACAACAAGTTTTTAAAGTTATTAGGCAACTGCGTCCCCCGTAAACAAGCGAGCGAATGATACCCTCCCCTTGATGACTCACGCTAAGCACCAAGGTCACTCAGCTCTCCAGGGACTTGCCTCGGCCACGATACGAGTGGCGCAGCGGTAGGCGAGCGATAGAGTGGCAACGCTGAGTTTTATGTTCCTAATGTTTGACATGGAACACACTCGAACCCAGCCATGATAGACGTGAGCAGCATAGGTGCCACTCACCGCCAATCCCAGATATTAAATTTTTCTTGTGCCGTTCTACTCATTCTGTGGCAAAATTTCGGCCGAGAACGTTGTCTTCTGACAGTATGTACTGCCATTTCTGATTCTGAACTTCATCTACATCTACGATGTACCGTGCCAGCCACCACTAGGGTGTGTGGCACGGGGTGATTCCACACCAGGAATGCAGCACTCGTCCCAGCACAATTCAGAACCTCGCACGCTCCCCCTGGCGCTAGGCGCAGGCCAAAAGCAGTCAGGAGAACAGTGCGCAGTCCAACCGGAAACTGGGAGAGTGATACGTAAATGAACATACAAACTTATTTTAGGTCGAATATAATTAACTTATCTTAGGTCGAATCACTGCTCGTTTCGTGGCCACTACCGCCCTGCCGCGATACTGCTCTGCCGCCCGCCGCTCATATCGTGACCGAGGCTCGAAGGCTGGCAGATAAAAAATTTGTGTAAGAGGCGCACCCTCATTGTCCGCTGCGATTTCTGGGAAAAAAGGTATCCTCAAGCAATCGAGCAAATATTAGGGCGATCTCGAGGAAACGCACCACTTGCCGCTTAACAGACCACATCCATCAAGGTTAAGACGGCAATAGCAATATTTGGATAGAGTAGAGAGGTTATTCCAGATTTTCCTTTAGGATGGGGACAGAGTAGATAAAAATTCGCTCTCATTGGTTGAACACCAACCAATGAAGTTTTGAATACTTCGCCCTCCTAACAAGGGGAGTGTCAGTTAAACGGGTTGCAGATGTAGATGAAAATTCGTATGCATATAGAACTCCGAATGCCTTTCACGAATCACCCCACATATGGGCGTATAAATCCAATAGTTTAAACAAAAAAGGCGTTTAAACATTTATAGATGTTATAAAAACTATTTATCAGCCTCCGGCAACAAGGGTGGTGTGGTCCATTGATCAGCGTGCGGGTCTGCGGTGCGGAGGGACAGTGTTCGATTCCCGTCGGCGACAAATTTTTCATGCTTATTTCCTTTGTTTTTCCGCCGTGGCATTCTATGTTAAAATCTAATTATAACTTTTATATTCAAAGTTTTTTTTTAACGAGTGGAAAATTTTTTTTTCGCGAATACCATAGGGCTTATTTTTTTTCTTTCCCATGAAACTTTTTTTGTTTCCCCATTCTTACACCACGCAAACTTGATTTGTTCCTTCATTTGCAAGACCTCCGGTTGATATCATAATTATACAATAATGAAAATTTTCTGCAAGAGGTCATTCTCGCCATTTATAACACGAGCCTTTCTCGACGAGCCTTATTACAATGTATTTATTTGTACGTCTTTAGATCATGAAATGGTGATTCGATTACAGAAATTAGTAGATAAGCCGATCACATTTTCCCCTCCTTTTTTCAATTCACGACAAAACAAGAAAACGGGGATCTTTGATCGTGGGTCTTATAAATAATGATGTAACAATTATTTTGACTATTGTATAATTATGATATCAACAGGTGGTTTGAAGCAAGGCAAATGAAGTTTGCGTGGTGAAAGAATGGGTAAACAAAGAAATTACGTTGACTTCGCGGGAAAGAAAAAAAAATAAGCCCTATGATATTCGGGAAAAAAATATTTCCACTGGTTAAAAATAAACTTTGAAGAGAATAGTAAAAATTAGATGTTAACATAGAATTCCACGAAGGAAAAACAAAGAAAATAAACATGAAAAAATTTATCGCCGACGGGAATGAACACGGTCCACAGGCAGGTGGACAGTCTTACGATAACCTGCCTCTCACAAAATAAAATCCGATACCGAAAGGTAATTTGAAACCATTTTAGAGGAAAACATGGAGCTCCTCCCATTCACGGGGTCCCGGGAATGTAACCCAATACGGAAAAGCAATCTGATACGATTTAAAAAGGGGAAATTGAGCTCAATCCTCACCACCTGCACCTTCGTAAATGAGGTGGGGTGGATGAGTAATGCACCAAGAAGGGAGGGGGGGAATACCAGTCAGTGCCAGCCAGCCGTAACCCAATACAGAAAGATACTCTGTCAAGATCAGATCAGGGGGGCTATTCTCTATCTCGAAGCTACCGATGCAGTAGCTTCGAGCTACCATAATTGGCTACCAACCGTATTCTCTAACTCGCGGGAGCTTTCTCAAGAACGTAATAGGAAGTGGAGAGAGGTTTGGCGAAAGGCGGGTATGTGAACATTTTAAAACCAAATCCGCGGAAACTTCATTTCTGGTGACGTCATTCTTAGAACCAATGGGAAAGCTCGTCTCAATGTTTTTCCGTGGATAAAACTGGTGAAACCTGTTTTAAGGCTGTTTTAGACGGTGAAGATGTTCGTGCATCGTGTTTCGCGAAAAATTCCACGCATTAAAAATTATGCGAGCAGCAATTCCCTATCAGCAGCGGCCGCCCTTCACTTGTATTAACAGAATGCGTTATTTTCTTCCGAAAGTCGTAGTGGTAGTGTGGACCGAGGAGGTGGGGCAAGGGGAGATTAAGGAAGGAGGGAGCGGCGGGAGGGAGGGAGGGACAGTAATAAGAAAAACTGGAACCTTACAAACTTCAGAAGGTGACACTACTGTGTATAACATTGATTTAACGGCTTCACTCCTCTCTTATGATAATTCTTGTATTTTTCAATTAAAATTTCAAACCTTCAAGCACCTTGTGGCATGGGAAAAATTTCTCTGATCATGTTTAAATTTTGCATAGTAGCTACTTTTAACAAAAGGAAAAGAATAAAAAGTGGTGCGAATAAAAATATTGAAGTTCATTTTTAAGGGACACCCTACCCTACATGGTAGTACTATTATTCTTTTCTTATATCTTGGAGGCTGAGAGGCAGGCATTAAATTTGCAGGGGTGAGAGACGAGAAATTTGCGTGACACATGACTTTGCCATAGCCAATCACAATACTGTAGGCATGGCATAGCTTCTCAAAAACTCAACCCTCTCAGACCTCTGCTGGGTGCACTTTTTTAATTTAGTAGCTGTGTTGTCAAATCTTGGTTGGTTGATCCGGTGCTCCTCATTGTTCTTCCATATTCCCTTGTTTCCGGCTGTCCTTATTTACCCATCACCTCGCCTCCTTTTCCATGCTTTCCTTTTCCTGTGACAAAAACCATCATCTTTGGTTTTATTCTCACCTTACATGGCTATTAATTTGCCATTTCCTTGGGATCTCTAATGCAATCAGGTATAATTTTTGTTTCTTGAGCCAACCCCCACCATTTTTTAAAACAAATTTCTCTTTGTGTGTATATAGAATGGTTGAAGCTTCAGAATGTGTCAGAAGATGTCTTATCATGATGAAAACGGCCACAGTTTTAAATAAAGTGTGGAAAAGTACAAAGTTTTTTTTATAAAAAAATGGATTAACGTATGGGGTTTGTGAGTGTGAGTTTAGGCTTATTTTTTCATTTTAGAATTTATCTGGGTTGAAAATGGAAATTTGCGATTTTTCCAGCTGTATATTTGATGCTAGATGAAGAAAATGATACCAAAACCAACTAAATTGGTTCTGCCATTTCTCCATCATTAGCATCCCCCCTCGGACATTGGCTCGTATTAGTATAGATAATTGCAGCAAATTCAGAACACAACAACTCATTGGGTTACCTCCTATTATTTGTGCTGTCTAATTTCTTAGCGCATTTTGTTGTTATTCTTCACTCTTAAAGATGTAGCTGAGTTATATATAATTAGTCTAATTTCAGGTATGTTATATGCAAGTGGAAGCGAGATGATTGCAATGATATTCGAGACTACATGTTTTCAATCAACGAGAGGTTGTGGCAGTTGAATAAATCGAATCTGGATGTTGTGGAGGTTGTGCCTATGGAGATAATCAAAGAAGATGCTGAATTCATGGAATATTTAATTGAATCAAACAACAAGTAAGTTGAAATTCCTTCAATTTTACTAAAATATTTGCCGTAGCACATCATGTGGTATAACCTTTGAACTAAAAACATTTACGCATCAACTTTTTTCTTGTACATATGCATTAATCATCACAATACATCTTGCATGGTATTATGTACCTAGTTTCACTGAACCATTTCCCTATTCTGATGTCTTGTTAATACTACTAACATGTTTTTAAATGTTCGTCTTTCTTTGTATACTTCTGTGCTCTGCAGAGATGAACTTGAAATTGAATTGCTGGGAAGATAAGATTGAAAAATATGTGGTTTAGGGTTCGCTAATTTTTTTCTTTTTCCTGCCAAGGTTCAAAAAGAAAAGTATCAGGTGTGATATGGTGGAAGTTCAGCATAATGAATTACAGAAATGGCAATTTTCCCCGATGATGAATCCCCTGAATTTCACCTGGGTGGAAAATTGCCATTTCTGTGATTCATTCTGCTAAGTTTCATTTTACCACTGAAATTATGCAATGGAGTTAAAAAATGAGCTTCTAAAAATTCAGCTTAATTAGTTATAATGTAGTGGTCACTCAAGAGGATTTTATGTTGTGATATTTTTATTTTCCTAATTGAAGAAGCAAACACCACTTCTTGGGATAATGAACAAAGGTACTCTCCTATAGTGCCAAAATTCACTCCTATTTCTTGAATGTGCAGCAGTTAGCCTCTAAAAAAATATTTTTCCATAGTATACTGCTCTGTTCCCTGTGCAAGGTGCAGCCTGGAGCTAGGAGGTTGCAGTTCTCATCAGTTAATATTCCCTGCCATGTTGGTGTTCATAGCATTATACCCCCAGTGCACTTATCCTATACGCAGCGTGACATGTGGCTACAGTCCTTGCAAATATATATCAAATTCATGCAGATAATTGCACATTAGTAAAAATAATTGAAATATCAGTTCTGAAGGGCTGTAACTTATTGTGTTACCCCTAGAAGCAGTGTTTGCTGGCTCAATTGAGGAAAATGGAAGGTCACTGCAGTCATTCTTCTTGAGTGACCTATGAATAGGTAATTAATCGAGACACATTTTTATGACCGCATTATTAACCCCATGACATAATTTGAGAGGTTGAAATCTAATCGCTGAAAAAATGCAAAATAAGTTACACCCAAACATGTTTTTTCTCAGTTTCTAAATGCCAGTTGTTTGTGGTTCTGATGGCTCCTGAAGTCTGATGGATTTTTGTGATTGAACCCTTTGAAATTGTTGTTTATTAATGTGTGAGAGTAGTAATGTTTAAATGATTATCATGACTTGAGTGGGGCTCATTGATTTATAAAACAAGTTTCAGTAATGTTGTTTTTATTTTAAATTGTTCATTTATTTGATCAGTCTAGGGGAGAGACAAGTGGTCAATCTGATAAAGATAGCAGCCTTCTGTAGAGATCAGAAGTTAGTAGAAGTGAGACAGGCAGAATTGAAGACAAGTTGCCTTCGGTTCTGGGATATACCTGACATACCAAGGAAAATAAATACCCCCAAGCCTTCTGAAAAGTGCGACGAATTACTTGACAGAAACACTGGTGAGTCATACAGAAATCAATTATTATCGAGCTGTTGAAAGAGTGCCAAATAACTTACTTAGCGTTTCAGTGGTTAGGAATTGAATGTTAGGAGTATGGCTTCATGATGTAGACCTGTCAACTACAAAGCTCTGATATTCATGAATTACAGTGGAATACTTTTAAATATTAACAAAACTCAAAAAATAACGTGCAGTCTCAATATAATTAATACTGATATTGATGTTGTTAAATTACTAGGGTTTCAGATTGATTCTAAATTAAAATGGGATAAGCATATCAGTTGGATCTGTAACAAGTTAAACGAGGCAATATACATGCTAAGAAAGCTAAAATCACTGATTTCTACTCAGTGTCTCAGGACACTCTACTTTGCTTCTTTTCATAGCCATATAAACTATGGGGTTGAACTTTGGGGGAATGCAACTTCTGCTAAGCAAATTTTATTGCTAAAAAAAGAGCAATCAGAATAATTGCTAATGCCCACCCACTTGAGCACTGTAAGCCTCTTTTTCCAAACTTGGAATTATGACAGTGTATAGCTTATATGTATTTAGAGCACTTCTCTATGTGAAGGACAATCAGGAGACTTTTGCCTCCAGATCTACTATACACAGTTATAATATGAGGCATAGAGATAATTTGAATGTTGATTATTGTAGATTGTCATTAAATTATAAATCCTTTCATAAGGTAAATGTCAGAATGTACAACATGGTACCAACCCACATTAGAGCAGAAGGTCCTATTCAATTTAGGAAGAGGCTAAGAGATTGGTTGATAAGGTATCCTTTGTATTCAATTGAAGAGGTGTATTATTGTAATCTCAGTGAAATTTAAGACTGAAATATGTATGTATGTATATTATGAATGTTATTGCTATATGTATGTTGGATGCATGGGTGTAATAAGTGACGACACCTACTATGGTATGTACCAGTTTTTAAGGTGAATAAATATTATTATTATTATAAATTGAGCTATCCATAGGTTGAGAGCCCTCTGGAAGCCAGTTAAATTATAGCTTCAGTTGTCAGAATAATTTACTTGTAGGATTGACTAATGGCCAAATATTTCAAGAGAATGAAAAGCATCAGTGCTGAAAGACTAATGAAATTGTGGAATGATCAAGAATCATCTAATGAGTGAGACTTTTCACTTATGCTCAAATTCAAAATTATTAATGCATTTATTGCTATGTAGAAAATCTATAGGCCCTTAATTACTACTGCAGATATTGGAGTATAAGTCCATAAATTTCTACCTTTATTCAGCAGCTGAAAACATATTGCTTTTAACAAGTCTCTAAGTCAGGTGGCTTTTTCAGAGTCGATTGCTTAAAATAGTCTCTTAATTATGCATAAGCCACAGGAAATATTTACAGCAGATGCATTGTATTTTTTGTATTTGGACCTACCACAGCCAAACACACTTGGTACTTCTGCTGTGTGATATTTATCCATCCAACCTGACTGTTTGCATTGATCAAATATCACATAATAAGCCCAAAAATTCTAGGACTTCCAGATTTGCGATGTTGGGGCCATAAATCTCTGTACATATGTATATATGTACTGATTGGTACAGATGTTTTTATATGCCATCGGTAGAAATAACTTACATTATGTATTCAGGATGTTAAAATCAGTAATTAAAAGAAAGCATTTGACTTATTGTCGTAAAATATTGAATCCCCCTTAAGGTGTATGTTTCTCAGTGCATTACAGACCTACATGGAACACTGAGTTGGTTAAAACTCTCCTCTAGCTTCATGAATCCCATTTTATATATTTCTTTCTTCCTGTACCTGTCACATTTAGAATAATCCATCTCATCCTGCAGGGATTCTTATTTCCTTAACTGTCAGTTCCCAGGGCACTTAGATGATGATAGTTCTTCGTACACGTCAAACACAGGCTACATTTCGGAGTCTGTGTTTCAAAGAATCAATATCTTCTCCTCCTCATTAAACTTTACTTTCTTGATCCCCTTCACTTGGATATCTGATTGCCCTCATAATCATACTCCCGTGTTAAATTCTTCATTTCATGGCAACATTTCACCCCGAAAGTGTACATCATATGATGTCTCATCATAGATTTGTCACTTTTCCTCCAGTGCTGCCAACTGTCATGCCATCAACATTACAGGTGAAATAGCCAAAGGTATGGACATTGGGAGAAGATAATGATACATGCAATCATGACAGGGACAATTATGTAACTTCCTCATCATGCAATAATGATGTCAACCTTGGCAGAGGATGCCGTAGACATTTACACAACCGATTATATGGCAGCAAAAGACCTAATGAATAAACTTTAGGCATGTTTTCTTTCTTTCTTCATTGTTTGTCTCACTGGGTTTCAGTATTCATCATTGTGCCTTGGATGGTTGAAAAAATATCAATCACATTTTTTTCCTTTCAAATTATACGCAAGTCACGAATTTTATTTGATATTTTATGATGAAATGATGGTTTTGACTGACGCTTTAAGGTAGTTATTGAAACTAATGTAAATATGTATGCACAGGAAATTCTAACAGAAGATAAGCTCGTAAAACTAGTTGACTTTCTTCAATTTAACATTTTAGCTTGTAAGTGATTGCAACATTTGATACACTACTTTTACTCAAAATTCTACAGAGTGGTGGGGGCAGTTTAAGCTGGAAACTCAATTTGTGCATAAATAAAATAGTGTGAAACAAACATGCCTTAATGGAGGTGCGTCTGTATTTCCATTCGATGTTGTTACAACAAAACCTAGTTAAAATAAAAATTATATATTTGCTCGAGTAGAAGTTGATAAATTTATTCCTTTTTTGGGTCAATGAAATGATTAGGTATGTAAATCTCCGTAAATATGCTGACTGATATGTTAGTTTGTAATACTATGGCTCCTGCCTATTTACATCTTAGGTTGGCAACATCATGTTTGCGCCTTGTTTGTCAATTGTTTTTTTATTGTGTGTGTGGTACCCATGTACCTTTGCTGTTATCTCTTATCCCTTCTGGTTATCTGTGTGATTAAACATGTGAAATCACAACCTGCTCGAGTAGTTATCTCGTTATTTCTACCCATCCACCTAATTTAAATAAAAACATGTTGACTTCTTTTCACAAAATCAGGAAAATCCCAGCTTCTATGCTTCCCGATACACCACTCCGACAATCAGCTGAGTCTGTTGAGACTCACTGCTAGATTCACTTATTCTGTTTTATATCTTAGTCTGAGTCCCTAATACATTTGTGAATATCCTTCTTTCTGGAAAAAATTCACATTTACATAGCCAAATATGCCACTGGTGGATTTTTGTCCAAGTCAAAAAAGCAGCTTATTGAAGTCCATTGATGCCAAAAAAATTCCAAAGAACCACTAATATATTCACCTTTGCTTTCTTTATCATCTTCAGCAATGTTCAGATATCTGGTCGTACTAAAAATCACTCTCAAGAGTTAAATCTTCATTTAATGGCAGCATTTTACTGCAGAGGAGTGCATCACTGCCATCTTCACTGACCTATCATTTTTCCTCCAGCACTTCCAATTGTCACAATGTCAGCACTCTGGGTGCGAAAGCCATGGCAGATGGTGCAGAAGGTGATGATTCCTTCAAGACTGTGACAATTACATAAATGCTTGATCATGAAAGCTGACATTCGTATTGAAGGATGCTGTAGACCCTACACGGCCAATTTTGTAGCTGTTGAAGATGTGATCGATAAATTTATTCAATGTTTGTCTTTCTGTTTTTTCAACATTTATCACTCTTTGCTTCAATATTCATTCATGCACCTCCAATGGTTCACTTGTTTAATATGCATAACAAGGAGTTAAATCCATTTTTTTACTTTGACGAGTCACAGATTGTTGTTGATATTTTCAGCCTAAAAAGAGGTCTTCCATTTCTACTCAAATTGACTCATGCAATAATATATATGGTAGGTATTTCCTGGTTCAAATAAATTATTACATATATTTATCTAGGCTGCTCTGAAGTGGCTTAATGGGTTGATGAAAGACGTGATGGGAGTGTGTAGGTATTGCTATAAACTGGAAGTAAATTTTGAAGAGGTATTTTAGGAGTTTATTATGGACGATGACTATGACTTCTGCATCTACTAATGCTAGTGCTTTTGATGGGGTTTAGGGAAGTTTTTCTGGAAGGTAACTTTTCAGAGTTATCAAGTAATGTATATCACATTGTAGCATGTGCATTGGCCTTGATGTACCTAATTGACAGCACATTAACTGCTGAAGCCTGGTAGCTGTGAGCATGTTAACACCTTACACTTTTTGGCTTTAGACTTTTGGAGGAGGTTTCGTGAGTTTTGCTAAAATTTTCCTTAACACTCACTGTTTTGAAAACTTAAATATTGGCCTCACAATCTTGAACTTTTAAACAGCTATAAGTCTTATGGCAATTTAGGGCTGCTTTCCAATGGTAATGTATTTTTGAAAGTAACAGCATATTCAAAGTGGCTATTAAGCCTATGAAAATCAAATGATGTTTCTCTTTTTTTCCTTTATAATGGTTTTGTTACAGTATCAATGCTTCATTGCAATGTTTTTATAAACTTGTTGCTTCTGTTTGTAATTTTTGTAACATGTTGAATATCTGCATGTTCTTCTGCAGGTTGGATGACCACACCTGAAAAAGTTCTTGATGAGAAAGTATTAAAAGAATGTATAAAATCATCTCATGACTGGAGGTGCTATGTAGTTGCTAACAGACCAGATGACCCTAAATTAACTTTCTATCTTGGTAAGTGGAATTCTCTACATGTATAATTTAAATTACATAGCGTTTGGGGTAAATGCTCAATAAATAGTGAAACCTCTCATAAACAAAATTCAAGGGACAAAAAATTTCTTGCCTTGAGTTCGTTGCTCGAAGGTGCATGGGTTGTTGCATCAGGATAGGGCCCAATGATAGATTTTCACAACATTGAAATTTGCAACCAATAGAATACAAAATAAAATAGATGGCCAAATCCGTCAATAAACAAAAGTATTTTGCACTTGTAGTACCTAAATGTAGAGAATATGTGACGTCATCCTATCAGAATAATTAATTCGGGGGAATTCAATACTTAACACATTGAAGCCTGAGTGTATCGTTACCGTATGGGTCCAGAAACCCAGGGGTATTTTGGATTTTTTGGGACTTTCACATTGTAATGACCAAAGAGTTCATTTTTGAGCTACAAGCGGCAGCACAGTCCAGCGGCAGACGGCCAGCGGCAGATGGCCAAAGAGCCTAGGCCCGAGTAAAATGCAGCTGCAAATATGTACGTGCGCAAACACAGGAGCCTGAGTTGCGCTCGGGCTTGGGTCCCCGGCAGAAAGTATGCAACCCGAGGTATACTCGGGCTTGGGCTTCAAAGTGTTAAGCATGCAATATATATTTATTTATTTATACGCATCATCATCACCAGCAGTCATCAATCCAAGGATTGGTTTGTTGCATCTCTCCACTTTATTATCAGCCAACCACTTCATTCCAACATAATTTTTCTCTAAATATGCAATCACATTTAATTAAAATGCTATGGTAGAAGCTGCACCTTCTCGTAATAAATGCTTAAAAATTTAGGCTTGAAGGCGTTACAATGTTGGAGAAAGTTTAGCATAAAAAATTAACATTCACTAGTCTCTCATACACAGTAGTAGAAATCAAAACTATACGAAGCAGAAGTGATGCACATGCACAGTGAGGCTTCATACACGCCTCCACCTTGAGGCCAAAGGTGGTTGGTCAGTGGTGTGAATCTCTTCCACCGAGACAACAACACGGTAGATGACCATTAGCACCTCTTCGCAGAACTACTTGTCCCAACAAATTCCTAAAATCCCCCCTCTGCCATTGTTCCCCTCCACACCCCTCCTTGTTCACTGACATGAAATTGCGAAAGCAGCAGGTGCTCTGAGGAGTGGAAGAAGAAAGGTAACCCAATACTTTTCCTTAGGAAAGCATTTTAGGTGAGTTGGTTGGGAATCTTTGAAGTAGTCGTAACATGATAGTTGAAGAAGCTTTTATGGGAAAGTCATTTTTTTAATTCTTCTAGGGTTGCGCAGTCTTGAGTTTTTCTAAGACATTGGTCACCCTATTCAAACATTACTTCGCCCATTCCCACCACCAGTGTAAATGTCATCAAGTGATTGCAAACAAGATTCAAGTCAACGAAAAATGTGATTGTGGCTGTCGAATAAATATGGCCCACCTCCCCAAATTGCCCATGAAAAAATCGCCCACCTCCTGTCCATCTCTTCCTTCACCCACTACCGCATTCCAATCCCCCATTACTACCAAGTGCTTACTCCCAGGTATACTACCAATTATTTTCTCTTGCTGATTGTATGCACCATCTCTATGATTAGAGGTAGGCATATAAACCTCAATTTTAACTAAATTCATTGGATATTCCTTTAGTTCAACGACTTTTATCCTATCACTCACATGTTCTCTATACACTACTTTACTACCAAGTTTCCTGTTCATTATGAATGCAACACTGCTATATATTTCCTCCACTCTATATCACTCCATTGCAGGGTGTATATCGACCGGGAAATTGGCAGAAACCGGGAAAAAACCAGGAAATTAAAATCACTGGGAATAACCGGGAACAAGCCAGGAAATTTGTTTAGCACACAGGAAGTTTTTCAAATCGCGCGGTATTGAAGAAAAAATAGGGGAATTTCTTCTGTAGCACGGTAATCAGTAACCTTAGTAGCGGTACTGACCAAACAAAACTCCAATAGGCTGCGGAGGTGAAGTGGAGTATCGGCCTCTGCTCTAGGGCCAGTTGCTGATACTCCATGTTGCCAGCACCCAGAGTATTCATAAATGCCAGTGAATTCTTGGAATTATCTTTAGTATCCTGTTCTGTACGGAGGCATTTTAAAGGGAATATCTTCTCCAGCATACCGACCCCACTCTTCCGTCTCTTCGGTCGGCAACTGGCCTCGACCCTCCATCTCATGAGCAAACCCTCTCACAGTATGGGGTTGCGGTCATTTTTTGTATGTGCAGTGGTTTTTTTAAACAATCATTTATTGCAAATGTGAGAGAATGGATGCCTGAAATGAATTCTTTTTGTTTATTTGATCGATTTAAATTTTTAATGAATTTCTAGCTGTTATATTAACGATTTTAGTATATTAATCGGAAATGAATAGTTAAAAGAAAGCAGAAGACAACTCTGTTAATATAAGAGCTAGAATTTTGCTTAAAATTTGAGAACACACTGCAAAACATAAGTAGTTCATTTCAATGGTTAATGTTTTTGTATAGCCAATGAATATTTATTTAGAAAATCCACTGCACATACAATTAGTGACGGCTGAGACATGCTGAGAGAATGACAGCTAAAGGGATCGAGGTTCGAGCGAAGTTGCCCATGGAAGGGTCTTGCCCTCCACTGAGCAGGGACGTGAAAGGTCGAAAGAACACTCTTCTAAAATGTATCAGTGATGGTCACTTTCTCACCCTTCATGGCATCTATAGGAGACGTAAGTTCTTTTGCGTAAAGAAATCTCTGGCGCTTATGGTAGACGTCCGGCCTTTTGCGAAAAGAAAATCCTGACTCCTATATGTGATGCTCGGTGTGAAAGGGTTAAAAACATTAGTCCGATGAAGTGTACGCGAGGAAAACAGATATTCCCGGAGGGGGCTAATTTTGTTTTACAAAAACACACTGGACTAATTTCAAGATATTTTTAATTGAGATGGTATTCCATGGCCTTGCTCAATAGTGTTTTTTACATGACACCATCACGTAAGAGGCCGCTCCAGTGGGGTCAAACACCTTTTGCAGCTGCTTCACTGAGGTTCAGATGCTGCGCAGACTACCATTCGTCTGTCTCCTAACCTTTGACCTATCTGGAATGGGTGGCCCTACACAGGAGCATTGCTCGTGCCAGTTCAGCACTAGGGGTCATCGTGCAAGCCCTTCAACCACAATAAGGTTTTAGTCCTAGGGAAGAGCCTTGTTCCACAGTTTTCAAAATTTCAATCTTCTCCTCCAGAAAAAAATCGACACTGCTTGATCCAGAAATGGCCATGGCCTAAAGAAATTCATTGAAATCAACTTAGAGGAAACATTAGAGTATTTTACAGTGAAAATAAAGAGTATGCATTCACGTGCACAAATTTTACTCGTTCAAGAACTCCTGAAATCGATTAAAATTTAGGAAAGGAAAGTTTTCTTTTGATGACACTTCTTGACGAAAATTCTGATAAGTCAACGACCACACTACAGAACAGAAAGGATGCTCACATACACTGGAAATACTCTGAAAACACATTAATGTTCCTGATAGGCTCGTCTGTGACCATGATAGGTCTGTTGTATTTGAAAATGAGCACGTGAAAAAATTTCTGAAGTATAGAAAATTTTGAGCAATTTCGTTTCCAAGAGGTAAAAATAATAGGTAAGAGGGCAAAATTTCTTTTTGTTTATTGGGAGTTTTTGTTTGGTGGGATTTTGTTCTTGAGAGGTATTTTCCTATTCATATCTATAGGAGTATGGTGGGACCAATGAAATTTTGATAAATGAAGGTGTTTGATGAGAGGGAGTAAGGAAGAAGTTTTACTGCCCATCTGTATACATCTGCGACTTGTTAATTGGCTGGATGGTACCAAAATTACATGCATGGGGAAACATAAATTATTTTTTATTATACAGTATACCAGTAACATGATTTAAGAAGGCTACGTAATTGGTTTTGGAGCTAGGGAGCCCTCTATGGAATTTTGATAAACATATTAGGAAAATATATCTTTTCATTATCTCTGTAATGGAAGGCTTATATTTGGGTGTTTTGGGATAACTTCTTTCAATAACTAAGTAAATTCTATTCATGAGTACTTAAATAAATGTCTCTCCAATGCAATTAGTTATTGGATCTATCAATCAGTTGTAACAATGTTCAGCCAAGCCTTGAGTGTTGCAAGGGATGAGTTCCAACAAATCCTTGAGGTATTCTAATTTGCACAAATGTGATCATTTTATAGAGTAGGAGAGTGTGTTGTGTTAATTATTTCATAAGAACAAAGTGTATTTTGTACAGACTAAACATTTTCCATCTGTTAGCCCTTCAAGTTTTTTCTTTTCTTTTATAATAGTTTCTTCGACTTCAATTATTGCATGAATTTACCAATACATAACTAAAATGAGATAAACCGGTGCCTTAATTTCATTACAGTGTGTTCTCGTTTAACGTTGTCCTGTTTAACATTGTCCTGTTTAACGTTGTTTTGCGATAATGTTGTCTAACAATTAAAACCCTAGATCGTTCAACCTCATCAGTGCTTCACGATAACGTTGTTCAAATTATGCGCTACCGAAAAAAAATGAAAAACGAATACGACTTTGGTGCATCTGATACATAATTTCAATTCGGCAAAAAAGTTAGCCAAAAAAGGCGTTACCTACCATGTTACTCTCCTTAGTGTGTGTAAAAGGTTCACCTGTGCGAGTAATTATCGCGTTATTTGTTTTATAACTTATATTTGCAGTTTCTAAATAAAAACTGTCTACAAGGAGAAGTGATGATCCTAGTGTATCATCGGAGGTGAAAAAAACGGAAAACGGTAACGTTAGAACAGAAACTTGACATTATTAAACAGTTTTAAACAAATGAAGTGAACAATGTGCAACTGCCATGGAAATCGGCCGAGTTCTAGGTTTTCAGGCGACGACGATAAGGACCATTTTAAAGGACAAAGAAAAAATTAAGGAATTTGTGAGAGTTGCTACTCCTCTTAGTATAGCGCATTTATAATGCAAAAATATTTTGGAAGCGAATGCATACAAGAACCTACATTTCGGTAGAAGAGAAGTCCTTTTCTGGGTTTAAGATGGCCAAAGATTGCATGACGCTGTTATTGGGGGGCAATGCATCGGGTGATTTAAAACTCAAACCAATGTAATTGTACCAATCTGAAGGGTAGATCCAGGGGCAGATATCTAAGTGAAAAAAATACCTGAAAATCCTGTGCCGCCATAAAATAAAATTGGTGGTAGAAAGAGTCGATTCACTATCTGCTGTGTGAGGTGAATTGAAAACGTGTTTTTTTGATGGTGATCGAATACGTTCACGTGCGCTCTCGCAGTGAAGGGCAAAAATTTCTATTTACTCAGAGGGAAACCGGTGCTAACAGCACTAAATATTGGAAATATAGGAAGGAAACACGGCACCTATTGTTTTAAAAATGCCTTTTTAGTTTGTTTCATCTACCTATAAGATATACTAAACTAAAATCAACACGTAACTAAAATTGTCATAAATTGGCGGAGGATGACGTGAAGTAGTCCATATAAACACATCAATTTTTTAGGAAATGGGCCATTTTTGAGCTTTATTCCATTGATAACGCCTTTCAACCAGGTCCCCTGTATTTTTAAATATCAACAGTAAGTTCCTATCACCTTAGTTTCCGTGCTGCCAGGATAGAGAATAATTTCAAAATAACTTTTGTGAGTGAAAATATCAAAGCTTCGCCATTAAAATGTTTTAGAAATTTAGTTTGAACGTTTCATTCAATAATGCCATGTATCCTTTAGCCTTTTATCGCTGTGCTGTGCGGAAATCACCATTGTGCTGAAATGAAGAATTGGTAGGTTTAGAACTGATTTTAATTTTTTACGTTGTTTATTATGGGAAATTTTGCATTGTTTAAAGTTGTTTCGCTTAACTTCGAGTTTTTCAGGAACGAGTTAACAACGTTAAACGAGGACACATTATGCATGCGATGCCCTGAGAGAATTTGCTTCAAGTTAAGTTTTCACAATTTTATATTAGAAAGAGAAATAGCATTTTTACCCATGTTCATCCTATATGTACTTCCATTTGACTCTGTGTAATTTCAAGTTTAATTTTCAATATCATTAGCATGGTAATTTATGATTTTGTTATTCATGGCAATCAAAGGACATATTTTTCTCTAATTAGCCAGTATATGAAAAAATTTCATTTAAATGCATAGTTTAACGATGGAACCACCTTAACTACCTATTTCAATGTGGAATTATTTTTCCAATGGTGTTTCTGTAGGCAAAATAATTAAAGGGCATTGTTTACCATTATGATGCTTGACTCATGCTGTGAGTCATCCATCCCTATAAAGCATACATCCATGACTCACACGTGTGAGTAATCCATACTTGAAGGGTTAACCCTTTCAATGTTGTGAACCTAGCAGCTACAGTCGCCCTGTTGACTGCTGTGAATGTAGCTCCTATGTTCCGTTGGCAAGGTTATTCCTACCCACCATTCACTTTTTCGGTGCACAGGGGCTGGCATGCCTCCACAGGTAGACCACAGCGAAAGGGATAAACAGTTCTTCTTTTCTTGTTTCTATGTATCTCCAAATCATATTAATATAGATTGTAGTAGTATGTAATGCAAAGGATTTATCAAAGAGACGGTATTTCCCAGTCCTTAACTTGAGCTGTGATTTTTTGTTTGATTTTGGAAGAAAAAAGTGTAATGAGCATCCAATGATGCTTTAAATTTATTGGGAAAAAATTGATTGTTTATTTCTAAAAATAGCTACTGTATTGGAGTTGTTAGTTGAAGAATCCCAAAAACAAATGAGCGATGGAATTGTGGCGAGCTTGTGGCAGGCAAAGTCTGTGGCAAGTAGACGGGTATTTGGGTTTCCAGGACATGCAATTGTATGTTTGGAGCTAACATTTATCTGTAAAGCTTATCGTTTTGGTGATGATGTCTTTGCTGATGGTAGAGTACTTATTTATCAGGTGGGTGCAGCAGCCTGCCATGGTGAAAACACTTGTTCCCACTTAGCCACTCTAGTTAAGCATCATTGTGCTTGGCTTGAGTTGAAGGGCTAATCCTCCCATTTGTCCGAGTGCTGTTGCCCCTGTCTATAAGTGGCTGATATTGAGGGCAAATGACCTTACCCATCAAAGCACATTAAACTAATTTGCTATTACTATTACTTTTTTTTTAGGCTTAGGCCAAGGGAAAGTGTATAGCCTAAACCCAAAGAGCAAGGGCAAACCCAGGTGGGATCTTGTAAATGAGCTCAAAGTGGAGCTTACGCCTGGAACATTAATTCTTGGAGAGACTCTGCAGGAGCATCAAGGAGAGGGGCGTAGCCAAAAACGGGTCAGGGCACTCCACATTGTAGATGCTTTTTTCCTTGGAAAAATTGATTTGAGGAAGAGACATCTGAAGGAAAGGTAGGTTAAAATATGTCATAAGAATTTTGTGTTTGACCTATGTTGAGTTATGCATAAGGTTGAAAATTATCTGGAGTGAGAGCCACTTATGTGTAATCTTATCAATCTACAGATTTTTCTGCTGCAGATCTCCTCTCCATTCTCTATTCAACCTATGGCTTAATTCCTTTTTAGTTCCTTGCTTAAAAATCTCCAATGATTTGCGTGATGTATTCCATCCTTGTTCTTCCTTGGCAATGCCTCCCATTCTTTTATCCTTCCCTTAGAATGAAAAACTGTAACTTTTTGATTCCAAATTCTAGTAGAAACTTGATGATACGAAGCACGATAATACGAAGCGAAACTGTCGGTCCCGACCAAAAGCCTATACTAAATACATGGCGCTATTCAATAATACAAAGTTTAGAAAATATGAAATTTATGATGTTACGAACCTCAGCCCCGGTCCACAGGAAAAAATGGAATTTGTTTTTACGAACCATGGTGAAAAACTGCATCAGCAAAACTCGGGGTGGCAACAAAACAAAAACAAAATAGGCGTAGCCACAGGTGTGGCAACTGTGGCACGTGCCACACCTATTGTCCTGAAACCCAAAATTTTTTTTCTCAATTTCCCTCCCGCAGTAAAATGATGTCGCCGTTTTTCCCAATAGCCCTTTAAATAACCCGAATTGACAGGTTTATGAAGGCGTGAGTCTCTCGACGTGTCTAGTGTGAAGACAAAGATTATCGGGGAAACTTTTTTTTTCAAAACTTACATTGTTCATTAAAAGTCCCTTAAATAATTTGAATTGACAGGTTTACAAAGGCGAGAATTTAATGACATGTCTATTGTCTAGACAACGATTATCGGGTAAACTTTTTTTGAAGTTTTGAAAATACATATAGAACTGCAGTGGGCGTATACAAAATTTGTCAATCAACTCCAAAAATAAAACCCCTCTCTCATTTTTTCAAAGTTAAACCCTAATCATGATTGGTCAAAATTGTACAAAAGCCTCCACCTCTTTTCTGAAAATACGGAAACCGATTTTCTTCCTGTCTTAAATCAATTAGTCTCAATTTTGACCTCGCTGTGAACATTTCGTGAAAGTTTGCGTCCATTACCATACTGATGATGCCACACCTATTGGCTCAGTGCCACACCTATTGCTGGTGGCTGGCTACGCCTATGATTTTGTGCTTTGTGTTTTTGAGTTTCTACTGTATTATGGGTTTATGCATTAAATTGCCTCTCAAGGATAAAAAATACTTAAAAATTTGTTGCAGTTTCCTGCCCTGATTTTCTGCATTGAAAACCTCATTCCTTGTTTCTTTTCATCATAATGCTTGACATGCGTCCTACATCTCTTTACGAAGTTTTTTGCTCTCTGCCTGATACTTTTTATAAATAATTGTTGGATTGTAGATTTTCCCAGCAGAATAACTGGGCCTTGTACTAAACAGTTTGGAGGAAGATTTGTAATATTACACATTTGGTAATGCCTCTATTATCATTGCATTTGATTCATTTAGATACTTAAAGGAGACCACAATAAATCATTTGATTTATTGTGGTCTCCTTTAAGTTTCACTATTTGTCTTAACTTAGTATAATTATTGTGTATATGTATTATTTTAATGCTTGCTGAATGCCTGTGTCTATTTGTAATGTGAATATATTTTTTGTGTAATAAATATTATTTTCGAACAAATATATTAAAGTAAGATTGAAAATAGCCTTCTGTTTTCAGAAATGCTCTGTGTGCAAAATTTGCTGAAGCTATGAACAGGCCCATGAGAAGTGATTTGGCTCCTATTAGGGTGAAAACAGTTTACAGGTCAATTGAACTTAGGAGAATATTTACAAGGTATGTAGTATTTCAAATCATGGTAGTTAGCAATATGTAAAAATTGAAGCACATTATTCCATGCTCGTTGGCATTAAGTTTTCATATCTCTGAAAAAAAGTCTCTCTCCTGCATTATAAAAGTTCAGTGAATGTCAAAATCAAATTCTTGCATGTAACTCATTTGAGATGCATTCAGTAATGGATTCTGTATTATTAACTTGATGTTTCATGTGTTTGTTAATGTTTCTTTACTCTCACTTTGACTGAGCTAGAGAGTATAATGAACATCACTACAGACTACAGTTTAAGTTTAATCTAAACCTCACTCCATCTATTTTAAATAATCCATTTATCAAACGTTAATGTAAATCATGTTAAGATTGTCTCGTTGAATGATTTACACTAATTACAGTGAATACACCCATGTAAATTGATGGTTCCAGGCCTGTTGCAAATTCTGTGATAGTCTAGGCCTGTTAATGCGAAGAAATTTCTCCAACTCAATGTTACAGAAATTTGTACACCCCTGCCTGTTGGCAGGTATTGATTATAGGTTTTAGAAAATCATGTTTGAATTGAAAATCGGACAAAATTGTCTGTAGAGCTGAACTTAATGTTTCCTAATTTTTTAAGGGATGTTACTCAGTGTATTGGTACTGCAATTTTCCCATTGATTCTTGTGGTTTCATCTTAAAACTTCATCATACAGATTAAAATGCCTGCTGTGGTTACTACCTACCGCATTTAATGTTTGGATTCCAGTAGAAACTGTGGGTTTAAATACCAAATGCAGTATGCATTTTTCCGTGAACATAGCCTGTGATCCTCTATTTCCAGTGTACATTTGAACATATTCTAGTCCTTTAAATGGTAATCATTTTTAAGTATAGTTCCGTTTTTACTCGTGTAAGCCGCGCACCTTTTTTCCAAAAATGTGGCTTACACGAATCCTCTAGATTTTCATGGAAGCCGTGCACCATTTTACCCTAAATTCCTGTCGTTAGTTCCTCCAAAGTGAATACAGTAAGTCCTCGACTTACGATCATCTAACATTCAAAGATACGAACATACATATCCAATAAAAAAATTCAAACGTTTGAAGGAATGTCAAATTTGGCACCACTGGACAAGTTATTTTGCGGTTGCTGCTGGCGGTGCGGCGTGCAGCAACTCACGGATTGGTACTACCCCTCTTTGCCGCGACGAATTTTAACAATATTATCTCGATGTATCAATTTGCAATGTTCATTGTTTACTTGCGTCATTAATTTTTACGGATGATTCGGAAGTAAGACGAAAGCCGAAAGATGCCCTGCAAGTAGTAATATATTTGGAGATATTGCTACTCTTTACATTTCAATGGAAATCGACTTCCGTGTGTCAAGCTACCTTCGCATCAAATAGAGGCATGAATCCATTCACTCATTTGTTTTGTGATGACAAATAATTATTACCAGCAATACGAGGCTCAATTCAGGTTATCGTGATAAAAGGTAAAATATACTTTCCAGGGTATTTGGAAATTGCCTTACAGGCAGTCCTTCCATCCATCTATCCCTCTCAATCACTCAGCCGGAAACAATAAAGCTGTCAGATTTTAGGGTGATACCTCAGTCGGATCTGAACAATTGGCGTGTCCAAACAGGTTTTTCCCAGAAGACCCCTCAATAATAAAGTTCTTCGTTCCTTATTTCTGGGCGCGACGGCATTCATCTGCGCGGGACTCATTCAGCGAGAAAGAGAAAGGGGTAATCCGAGAGGATTACTCCTTCACCTTATCTGTTATTATCTACCCTCACCCAGTTTCGCTTTTACCCAGGTGGCTTTCACTCAAGGAGGTTACCTCCTTGGCTTTCACTAGTGGGGAAGAGGTTGGACCTCCTTTCAGGAGCCTCGGCAGCCAACACTAGGTTGATGCTCGAACGAGGGAGCCGTTATTTCGGTTGATTCAAATTGCAACCTTACCCCGGTGGTAGCTGTGAGGTTGACTTCGCACTCCTTCATGATTTTTCCACAACCTGAAATTATGTTGCGTAGCGCCCGAGAGAGCTTTGAAACGCATCGTCACATCAATGGGATAAGTACCGTAGTGCATTGGCGCATGCAAAGAGAAAATCGGAACTCGAATCGGAAGCATCATTCACTTATGGAAGTGTAGACCACGCCTGGAAATTATACATAGTTCAGACCGTTGACTTTTACATCGCCAAGTTAATAGATAAAGAAATTCTGTTTTAACCGTTTGGCGCAGGAAGGATGTTGCGAGAACTTATTTCATAGGGCGTTTACTTGATATCAACCACTTCGGAGAAAAAATTAGTTAACTTGCCTAAAATCGATCATTTCGCGGAAACGCTACTCGGCTATGAGAAGCGATACGAAAATGAGCTTTGACATTAGTTCTAGCTGCATCGCTTATCTTTCAATGCGGATACTCCTCAATTTGGTATGTAAGTTTAATACAATTACTGTAGTCGTGTAAAGCAAAGAGGATGTCCAGTGCTTTTTACCACAGGCCTTCACGCCGAGCGCTTCCGGCAGTCCAGCGAACGGCTACGCATCCTTGGCCCGCCTCAACCTCTCCCCTCCACCTCTCTCTCTCTCTCTCTCCCCCACCCTCGCCTCGGCGCTCATAGTTAGGGGGTCGGTGTAATGTGATATTTTTTCCTGAGTCAGCATTACATTTCATCAAAAGTATCACATTTCACTCATCGTTTTCCCACGCCCTAACTTCACAGGTGGCTTCCAAAAGGAGGGGGGGTTGCCCGTTGGGAGTCACTTATCAGCTATGCCCGCGAACCAGACGTATCACATTTCAGGCTTCTATCAGGTACGGACGGCATTCTGCTTTTATTTGTTGATTCGCCGTAGGATTTCCGTAATCGAATGATCATGGGTTGAAATTGTATATATTTAGTTCTGCAATTATTTTAGCTGGATATTTCATTTCGAACAGATGTCATTTTTATAGCAGGATGATGTGATTGTTTACAACTGTTATTACTGTGTGATGTTAGGGGAAAAAGATGCACAATGAAACGGGCTGTGTATCGTGACGATATTAAAACGTAACGCAATTCATGAGAAAGATGTACATCCACACTTAACTTTGGCACAGAATTTCCATTAAAGAACGTGCATTCAAGTTATGACAAAATGATGCAGGCTCAAGGACAAAAAATTGATTTTTTGATAAAAATAATTTTTTTCCTCACGAGCCTTCCCGAAAATGGGGGTGCGTGGGATACACGAGGGCGCAGCTTACACGAGTAAATACGGTAATGGTATTGCTCTACCAGTCAAGTTTTTTGTGTTGTTTCAGGATTTATATGCATTTTACTTGAAATCATGCGTTTTTTCAAATAGCTCATTCATTTTTATACATGTATTTCATTTAATTCTTAATAAATATTGTCAATTAGGTACTTCTTATTCTTAGCCCACAAAATTGAAAATTATTATGTTGTTCATTCTCAGAGTAATTTACAACTGATGTTATTCCTCATACTACAAATTTGGCTGTGTAGCAATAATTGAGATAATATGTCGTAAAAACTTAAATGTAATTTATGACTCGTGGAACTACATATTTTGAAGCTCTTTTGAAATACATAATTCCTTATTAATAACTTAGTAGTTTATGTAGTATTAATTCATGGAGTGGTATCACTGACAATAAGTACATTTCAGTTAATTTGATTGTTCTGTTATCCTTTTTTTTTGAGGAAATCACTATTTGTTTCCTTTTATATATCTGGGAGAAAATGCCTATTTTAAATAAAGGTTCTTTTTCAGGTTGGAAATGAAAACCATGAAGAGTAGTTCAGGAGTAGAACGATTGGGTTATCTTCTTGAAGAGGATAGCTCCAAGTATATTATTCCTAGCGGAATATTGTTCATTCGAGAAACAAAAGGTATGCTGGACAAGTTGATTATTTTTGTAGTTTAGGTACTTAGTCTAACTTCTTCCCATAGCTCGGAAGGAGCATGGTAAATGACAAAGCAGCCCTTTAGGTGAGTTATTTGGCTACTGATTGGAGGGTCCAGAGTTCAAATCCATTTTAGTTGTTTTGGAAGCCCTCCATTAAAGTAATGTGTGGTTACTGTATTTGCACGAATCTAAGATGATGTTTCTTACCCTTCCGAGCTTCCGAAGAAAAGTGGGTTTGTCTTACAATAGGAAGCAAAATCCATGACTTTTTTTCCCCATTGTGGATTTCCAATAAAGGGTCTTAGAATAGAGTTCATCTTATTGTTAGATTCGTGGAAACACAGTATTTAAATGGTCAGAAAGTCATAGCAAATCCTTCCTCCCAACCTTATGTCTGAATGTTAATAAGCCATTGGGCCCAAAACATGTTGATAATTACCTCAGCAGTAAAGTAGACCTTGGAACTTATATTGTGGTGTGTGGTAGTTCAAGTGCTGCTTGAATCTGAAAGTTCAGTGAATATTGGCACCTAGCTATTCATGGCAATGTCAGGCTTGAGGGAGATTGAGTTGCCTGGTGATGAGAGTGTTTCCTTTCTATCCCAAGGGTCTGAGTTAGAATCCCAGGAGTTGTGAAGAGTTTTCAATGGAATCCTACTGTGAGTTAGGTGTTTTTAGGGTAGCAGTTTGTGTAGTACTCCATCTGTTAGATGGGGTGTTAAATATTGAAACCCTTGAGAACCTTTTCCAAGCAGGATAAGGGGCCATTAAAGTATTATGTAGGATGTATTAGTGGGGAGAGGGGTTTGGATCTTCTTACATTGTATTACTTAAGGAGATATTGGGGTGCAAGATCATTTTATGTAAGAATTTATTTACTGAAATGATGTCGTATTTCTTCCACTTTTTTGTAATTGTCTGATGAAAAATCATAATTTTAGACTGAAATCTTGATTTAGTTTCCCTTGAGGAAAGGTTTCTAAAAGCATAACCAGTAAAAGCACCAAAAAACAGTAGTTTATACAGGGTCATGGTTCAATTAGAGTGTAAAGCTGGCATACAGACAGGAACTCTTGAGTGTATTATGCCTCCTGCTAAAGGCTGAAAAATAGTCAATCTTACTTACTGAGCATTGACACTATCCCAAAATATTACCTGGTGCATTCTCAGTGCAGTAGAAACTTGAAAGTATGAAGTTTTGATTATATGAAGCAAAAATGTTGGTTCCAACCAAAAGCCTATGCAAAATACATGGTGCTTAGCAAAAATATGAAGTTTTGAAATGACGAAGTTCTCGAAATTATGAACTTCATAATTTTGAGAATTTCGTAATCGGGTCCCAGGAAATAATGGGGTTCGTTTTTATGAACCTTGGGGAAAAAGCGCATCAGCTGAACTCTTTTTGCTAACGTAGAATATAACAAATCAGCATTGCCGAATATGATGCATCAAACGTGTAAAATACATAAATGATAGTGTTTTCTCATATGCCTGAGTCACCCAATCATTCATTATGTATAATTCCTAATATTTAATCTACGAGTGATGGGGAAAATGGTAGCTTTCACCATTTTTTCTCCTATCATAAAGTTATTTTTGTTTTAATTGTTAGCAGCATATCCATAATTTAAAGAATTCTCTTTTGGTTACAAGCCGCATGTGGCACCACATATCAGACATGTGATGGATTTTTTGGAAATGGATGCTCTTTTTACCCATGATTGAGGAATAAAGAGAGGGCAGTGGCTTGATGTGAAGTCAGGCTGGACTGCATAGATGTTGGAAACAAATGCCTATCTTAAGCATCCATACTAGTGCTCGTCTCTCCTGACCACGGATTAGAAAAAATTAAATTCTTAGACAAAAATGCACAACTTTTGCTTTATATACATTTTCGGTAAAGGTGAGCTTTCGTCCCGCCAGCGTTTTCGCGAATTTCACCCACTTACAATAGAGATATCGGAACCAAATTCACATCAATTATAAAGCAAACCTTGCGCATTTGTAAAATACTTTCAACACAACAATGCATCGACTACTTTAGGAATGGGAAACTTTCAAACCTGAGAAGTGCGTTTTTTCCTCTCCGCCATCTTGTGAAAAAATGCCGTTTCCTCTTATCCACTGTACGTGGCGCAGCGATCGAGCAGTTGGTTCTCTAGCATATACACACCTCTCCTACACTATTTCTTCCCGCCTTCCACTCAAACTCGCACCGCAACAGCCATTTACTACGATGCAATTCCATTCATTCCACCGCAGTAAACATTGCACATTTCACTTCAAATGAAGGATTTACACTTCCTTTTCACTCGCATTCATTCCACTGCACTAATAACATTTCACGTATCACTTTAAATGGAGGATTGCCAGTTCCCGCTGCGAACAAACACCCGTGCATTTCGAGGAATTCCAAGCCTGACTCAGCCGAAACGAAAGTCTGGATCGCAGACATTGGTGTGTGCGTACACGGTTGACAACTCATGGCGACCGTACACCACACATGCAAGAAAATGATTAACGCCAACAAGCTTCTCAACTCTCGTTGGCGAATGAATACCGGTTGACTTGTCAACAATCAACTTCCAATTATTGACAGTTAAATTCCTCCTTCCACACTACCCGAGAGAACTGCATCAACAATACTATTTACTTAGCCTCTAACAAAAGCCCACTTATAATAAACTTGTCATCTGACGAATTTTATACCAGAAACAATACGCAGAATAACATTTTAGCCTTCTACCAATGCCCATGAATTTTTACCAATAAGCGTGAGGGATTCTATTCTTAAAATAATACGCAGAATAACATTTTAGCCTTCTACCAATGCCCACCAATAATCACCAATGAGCGAGAGGGATTCTATTCTTAAAATAATACGCAGAATAACATTTTAGCCTTCTACTAATGCCCACGAATAATCACCAATGAACGAGAGGGATTCTATTCTTAAAATAATACGCAAAATAACATTTTAGCCTTCTATCTATGCGCACCGAAAATCACCAATAAGCGTGAGGGATTCTATTCATAAAATAATACGCAGAATAACATTTTAGCCTTCTACCAATGCCCACCAATAATCACCAATGAGCGAGAGGGATTCTATTCTTAAAATAATACGCCCCCCAAGTTTATTGGAGGGGTGGGTTCTGGGCAAGGGAATGGAAGGGAAATTCGTTTTTCGGTTTATCGAAAGACGGAAATGCAGTACAAATCAGCATTTTGAAAATTCCTCCACTCCCAGAAATGCCCATTTCCACTGTACCATTCCCGCGAAAACTGCGTTTTTCGCTGTATTAATCCACGAAAATGCGTTTTTCACTTTTGAAAATGCCCAAATCGGGCCCGCGTACCGTCCCACCCTAGCACCCCTGTTTCACTCCATAGGCCCGTAAGCTTGTTGGGGGGGTGGGGTATAGGAATATAGTAGAAGTGAAATTAGTCTTATCCCTCTACCGGTTGTTCGTGAAAACCTCCAAATATGGCGTCGAAAACGGACGAAAAAGTCGAAAAATTGGTCATTTTCAAACGTCTATATCTCAAAAACTACTAGTCACACGGGTATGATTCTCACATTTTTACAAATGCGCAACCTTCCTCTACTCATAGGTATCACATTCAATATGGTAAGTTTCCTAGGTTTTTCAAAAAAAAATGTTGACCGTGCGGGACGAAAGCTCACCTTTACCACATTTTCTAAACTGAGTGGAAATTTTGCCCATACAATTATCGTTGAGTTTCAATCATTTGCATGGGGAACTGTGGTAGTTATTTTACGATCCTTTATGACAAAAAGTATATCATATGAAGGTATTTTTTAAGAATGCTTGCGCAAGAAATAACCAAAAGTAATTTTAAAAACAATTCCGGAGGCCACAAAAGTTAGGGGAAACAACAATAAATATTTTTTTTTGTGATTTACAAAGAAGGTTCAGAAGTACAAAACATGAAAAGATGAAGTGCTGATTTTTCAGTCCTGCTGACTTCGTATTTTTGAGTTTCTACTGTATTTCCTGATTGCCCATAATTTCAGGATATTGCACATAGCAATGTCCATCATAAAGTAAATCTGTGTGTCCTTTCAAAATTCAATGTTAACTTATGCAAGATAGGGAGGGAAGTCAGAGGGGTAGTAAATGAAATAATATGTCGTCTTTTATAGGGGGAGGGTGTCAAGGACCGTCATAAAGCATCTTATGCAATGCTTGCATGACCCCTAATGTAGATGCAAGGGCAGCTTCACCCTTACTGAATTTCTTAAATAATAATTCCCATACTTATCTATCCACTTATTGTTAATGGTTCTCATCTTTTGGTTCCCTCCCCAAATCACCCACAAATTGTGAAAGAAAAGAAAGAGAAATAGTACCCCTTCATCTGATGAATAATGATTATTTCATATAATGTTATCCATATTTTGATCATAATATGTCCATCAAAAATGTAACTTTGTGCCCATAGATCCTTGGATAAAGACATTGAATGGAAGAAATCTTGGCTGGTACAATGTCATAGATCATCAAATTAAGGATAACATCCCAGCTGACTCCATTGCAGATTTAAAGTGAGTAGTCATTTCAAAATGGTTGCATGGTATTATTTGTTACATATTGCATTCTCTTCTGGCTGGTATCTTCTAATTTGCTCAACTGATATGTCTACAGACCTGATTAATTAATGTGGTTCTTCCAAATTTCTATATAAAAGAGATTAATCTCAAATTTGAATATGAATGAATTCAATCATTAATACATATGTGCTTGCAAGGTGGAGACATTTAACCATTTAATTACAGAGATATTGAAGTTAAAAGTTGGCTTTTTTCTATCATTATACATATTGCACTTATGGTGGCTTGAGTGTAGCTTCAAAGTTCTTGGTATTGAATGGAAAATATTTACCTATCCATTTAAGAGATTAATACCAAAAGCAGAATAATACTAGTTTAATATCAGATGAATACATTTCAATCAGCTCATCTGAATATTGCCATTGTGCACAGAAAATGCCAAATGCATTCTCTATAAGTCTTCTTGCTCTTGACAGTCTGTAATTAAATTTTTCTGTGTGGCTTCAAGGAGATTCCTTCGTGGTTAAGGGTGCATAATGTGTGGCTTCAGGGGAAAAGTCACGTCAGCCACATATGAAAATGACACAGGGATATCTCTATTAGGCATGGCAGCTGGTGGGGGTAACTCTACTTCTCCACCATCCATGGCCCTCCCAAAACTAATGTGGGAAAAAATACCTCCATCACTATGATGACCTGGAAAATAAACAGTTGCTTGTATTTGTTACAGTGATGGTTGTTAATAGAAATGCAAGACCATTCTTATTATTGAGAGGACATTGTAATGGATTTTCTTACTTACCATAATCTCCAATATCCACCCAAGTAATCTTGTAGTAGGCATCACATGATGTCATCAACACGAAGCTGAAAAACCCCTTTTAATTGTGGAACAGGGTACTACTTGTTAGGGGCTTTGATCCGGATGTGCTTCCCATCCAGAGCACCAAGGCAATTGGGGTAGTTCCATCTCCTTTGAAACCCTCTGGTGACCTGAATGAAGTCCTCCACCTCTGGGTGCTTAAGGTACATGGGAGATAGGGCCTTAGCTATGGGAGGTAGATATGGCCAGGCATGTCTCTGGTATAAATTTGTAAAATGTCGACGATCCAACACGGAAAAAAGTTGCACTTGTAGCAATGCTATCCCCATGTGCCAGATAACTGTAAGACACAAAAGAAATAAATATTAGCCTCTAAGTGAAGGAATCCCTAAATGCTGTAACATAGATAGACAAACACACTCAATGGCAAGAGCACAGAAACTCGCTTTAACATATGTAGCTAGAAGCCGCAATTCCGGTGGAAGAGGCATGCGAATGCTCTTTTTCACCAATTGGTCCCAGTCTAAACTTAATAAAGAGTGAAATTGGGCAGAAGACATTCTAGTAGTCTCTTTAACTCGTTAAAAATAATATTTGCAACTTAAAAATATTGGTGTCCGATAAGAGACATATTAAAAGCAAATTCTAGGGATTATCAGATACTTCACCTCTGCTCATCTCCATTAATGTATTCCATAAATAGGTTATTGTGTGCCCCATTCATCCTTCTCATATTTATTCCCAATGTGGGATCGACCCACCAACGCCTCCTCCTCTTTCGCTTATTAACTTGACAAAACTCTGCTGCAGAGTTTACCGCTGTCCCCAAGGCGACAAGCAAATTCGCAGCAGCCAAGGCACACTCAGGGTTCATCGGAAAATTTGTCAGATGACACAAATCAAACAATAAATCCAGAAATGAACCTATGAAATTGCAAGAAGTGCAAACAGCCAAAAGTCGGTCAACCACAGGCAGTGCCAAATATTTTGTTGCTCAACTGTTTTCTAGATTTCCTGTCTGTTTCTTATACAGTAGAACCTCTATTTTACAAAGTTGAAGGGACCCAAAAATATGAGCTTTGTAAATCAGAGGGTTTGTAAATTGGAGGTTATCTTTCAAGCAATCGAAACCTCGACAATCCCAATCCAGTTTCCGTAGCGCACTTCATAAAGATAAATGGGATTAAAAGGGAGGTAATATTTCGATAAAATGAATTACACATCCAGTTAAAGGTTTAATAGAACAAAAGGAAATTAGAAACCTACACTTCTTATGCATAGTGGCATATTTTTTATGCTCTCCTTAACAAAAATTAACAGAAACTTTAAAAACTGGAAATATTTTTCTACAAATTTATAATGGTGTGAACTTGGCTGCTGCAACTGAATTAATTTCTTGTAGCTTCAAGTTGGTAGATGTCATAATAAGGGGAATAAGTGAATTAATTCATTCCACGGATTATTTTAAGTTGCACTCACGATCATCGACACTTAAAAAAAATAATAATAATACATCTCCAAATCAAGCTGTTCAAACTTCGACGATGAAATGTACTTAGTTTTCGACGATGCTGTTGTGTGACTCAAAATGTTTTCGCTTGAATTCATGATTGTTGTTTTGTCGATAAAGGAATGCCATACTTCCGAGCAATTTCTGTTTTTGTCTGCGCACGATCACGTACTCCCTTGATTATGGACCTTTTGCTAACCAAACTCACAGACTTACTCGTTTTTTTTAGCTCAACGATTTTTTATCCATTGTTTTACTTATAGGCACACGGGATATCACAAACACAGCCCACCTCGCATTGATAGTGATTCTGACTGAATGCGCGCGACTTCTGCTCGCTTGGAAACCGAAATATTTTCACTCGCTCACAGCTTACAATGTAATTTTCTGGCTTCAAAGAATTCTGGAAACAAAGTTATAGGTGCAAGCCACTCTCGGATGACATAGGAACTGATAACAAGGGAAAGAAGAAACTCAAACCAGCTATTGAGAGCAAAGACATTGTAACAGCTACTCCGTGTAGACTGTGGTTACAATGTAATTAGGTGACCATCTTGAAGAAAGACTTGATAAGCTGGCCAATTCACATGCTTCCTGAGAGAGTAATATACCCTGGCGGAAATTTTATTAGCCTACGCTTATAGGCCATTAAAATTACAGCAAATGAAGAGGAAACTTAGTAATTTATTTCTTCTTTTTATCTGGCGTGAAAATCGATTTAGAAAAGAAGCCTTTGTATCCATGATCATATATTATTCAAGTTGACCACAAGTATAAGTGAAATAAATATCTAACTTAAAATCGGGCCAAATTTTGTTTACTTGAGATGGCTTTCCCGACTTATCACCCTCAGAGCGCAACCCGTTATTTCAGTCGTTCGCTCAGGGAAAAACATTGCTAGACGTGACCCAAAAATGTGTGCAGAGGCAGCGTGAATTAAATTTAAAAATGTTGTTATGGTTTTCCAATGCCTTTTCTACAATTTCTTGAATTTGAAATGCTCATTCTTACGTTCGCATAATGCCGAATGTTTACACATTGAGTGATGCATTGACCTCAAAACACTGCGACAAAACCATTTTGAATACTTCGTAAAACAGGGGTCAGTCACTCCTAGGGACCGGCTTTTCACTTCGTAAATCATTAAAATGGAGGTTTCGTAAAACGGAGGTCATTTTACATGGTGTTTCTATGTACAACGATCGGGACCGGCGGAATGGTTCGTAAATTGGTGTCATTTCGTAAATTAGAGGTTTGTAAAAAAGAGGTTCTACTGTATTTTGATTTTTGTATTTATGACTTTTGGCTCCCATTGGTGATAGGCTGCCGTAAGAGATAATTTCTTACGGCATACATCTTACAGCATGCATCTTACGGCTTACATCTTACGTCCATTGTAGAACGGGCTTTACAAATTAACTCGTAAATACAACACATTTACAATACATATAAAACAACACTTTTTTAGAGTGTATGTTGAATGTATTTCTAAGTTCATTGTATAATTTGTCATCTTTTATTATGAATTTTTGTGTCTGGTCTTGTCGCCATTTTCTTTAGATCTGCTTTTACGCCAGTTACCACAGTTTTCATGTGTGTTCCATTCAAGCTCTCATAACTCTTGCTGTTACCCCATTTAATCCACCCCATATCAAAAGAGACAGTTATGGAACCCAGTACTCGATTCAACTTTTCTGTTTCAGTCGAATCAATGGATATACCTCTACATTCATGAAAAACATTCTTTTCATTAATTTATTTCTAAATTCTTCTGGCCTGTAAAAAAAATGAGGATGAGAGTAAGGATGAAAATTCTTTTATAATAGAATGATTAATTAGTGCATAGCATTTTTATCATGTATTTTTTTCTTAAACTGGTTTTAGATAAAAATTAAATACATATTTTTAAGCTAAAATATTGTAAATAAGTAGTTGTAAAAAGCTTTTAAATTGCTTTTTGTAAATAATATTTTAACATGTGTAAGTATGGTCTATCTTAGTTTCATGTGCTGGAATATTATTAAAAACTATAGAAAGCGTATTCGCATTATTTCATTCAGCTTATCTAATAATTAGGAAAAATCTCAAAACATGATTCTTAAATTCGAATAGCAAGTAAAATCTTTGTGACTAAAACAATATAAATCATACAGCACTGAGTTATTCTATTTTTGTAAAATTAATGCTTTTTCTTTTGATTTTGCCAGAATACATTTGCAATGCCTTTCTTCTGCTTCTTTTTCGATCACCATTCCTACCTCTTGTTCATACTTCTTGAGCATTTTGTCATTAATGCATGGGATATCCTAGCAAGCCAGAATTTTATTAAGTTGTGCCTTTCCAAAAGCTGCATGTAATGGACCTGTAAATATGATTATGAATGTTTATACACAAGTCTATGTGACTAAGCATGATGTAAGTAAACATAATCTTCACAAGTCACAAGGCAATTGATTGAGCGAAACTATTAGTACTTTCTCATATGGTATCTCATAATATTAAATTTGTATAATTAGGTACCCAAAACAGCATTTAGTGTTAAAATGTTAAGCACATTGGTTTTGATTAAACTGTTTGCCTCCTCATAAACTTAATGCTGACTACCAGTCGGTACATAGATAAAATTAAGAAATGCATTAAAGTTCACCCAAATAATGGAATGTAATCCCGTTATTTTTTCCATGAATAGGATTACATGATAAAACTGTCTTTCACTTAAGACAATAGAATTTTCTCAGAGGATTGGCAAGTTTATGCCTCTTTAACCCTTTGAGTTCCAACCACTTTCCTAGGTGTTACACTAAAATTGCTGTGGCATTTTTGGTGATTTTGCAGTACTTAACGAAAAAAATGATGCATCACACATGAATGAAGTTACATTTTCAAAAAATGTAGGAAACCTTTACATATTTGGTTTAACATTTGACATATTATATTTGATGATTTTATTGTATATATTTATAGTTGAAAAAAAAATGTTGAACAAAATATATAATGTTTAAAAAAATAATGTTAACTTTCTATGCATAAATTATGGTATTGTGTAACTTTTACTCAGGTTTTAATAGCATGTATAAAATATCTAGTATATTCTTTGAATTCACAAATAAATCATCCATCTGGGTCCATAAATTATTACAAAACAAAAATTTCGAAATTTTCAAAATTAAAAAAATAATATTTTGAGTAGGGACACCCTCTGGAGTCACTAACAACTGTGCTTTCATACACATAGCCCATGAAGCCCTTTCCCACACTTAGTGCACACAGTATTAGAGTGTTTTACAGGTCCTCCGCCCTTGTTGCTGCATACTGCACACCTTCTCAAGTTTCTGCCTGGCAACTTTTGTAGTACTGCACCATCCACTTGTTTCATTGGTACAGGTGTGATTGTACTTCCACTCTTTTCTGCTAGCCATTCTTCCTCAATTGTCTGTATAATGGATGGTGTGAACTGGATACGGGACATAATTCTGCCAGAGGTATATGGTATATGATGTAACAATTTAACACCATCCTGGAAAATATACTGAACACCACCTTTTTCCAGAACTTCAAAGTTCTTCTTTCATCTACGTAGGTGTAAAGCATCATATCTGATACATCTACTCCTCCCATTACTTTATTTTACTGGTTTATTATGGCTGGTTTTGATATTTCTCTTTCTTGGAAAAATCATCTTCTATGCAAGGTTTCACTCTCAGCAATGGCATGGGTTGAAAGAAGCAACACTGGTTTTTTTTTAAATATTTTTTTCTCTAAATCCACACAAAAGAACCTCATCACTACGGAAATATTTCACCTGTCCTTCATCATAATCTACTGTCAAATCCTTTGGGAGGCCCCTTCTGTTTGATCTTATTGTTCAGGTTAGGTAAGTTCCATTTTCAAACAGATATTTCGAGAGAGGAATACCGGTGAAGAATACCGGTCTTATTCGAGAGAATTTCGAGAGAGGAATACCGGTCAATAACCACATGGTATCGCTTGTTTTGGTAGTTCCCTAGTTGGAGCAACTTCGTCACTAATACATGACCAAGGCCTTTCTATTTTATCTCACCCCTTTCTACGTCAAATTTTGCACCTCTGTAGCAGTAAAAACCTAAACAATAATGTATAATAGAGTCACACAACATCCAAAATTTTATTCCCCACTTGTGGTGCTTCTTATTTTGGAGATACTGTGTTAGGGTTGAATGACATTTTGTGCCAACTAAGGACTCATCAATGGATAGGTACTGGTGGGGTGTGCAATGAAATCTGAACACCCTATTTGCATGCTCAAGTATGGGGATGAATTTAGAACAGAGATCATAATTGTGATGACCTGGTGGAAATAGTATTTTGTTGTCCACAAGATGAAAAAATTTCAAAATAAGTTGAAATCTATTTCTAGGGAACATATTCCCAAACCATAAAATAGCTCTACTATTCCTAACTCATCATGAGAATATGGTAGGCCTCCGAGTAATCCCCATTTCCAATAGAACAGCCACAAATGCCTTCATTTCACGAGTATTTACAGGGGTCCATTCTCTGACTCTAGAATTGGGTGATATTTGCTGCTGTAAACTTAAAAACTGATAAGCATACCTATTGGTTTCTGCCACCATTAAATTCCACAATCCCATAGTGAAAAACATCAAAAAAATTAATAGGTTTGGCATCCTGGGGAGGAGCATGCTTCGGACCAGGTGATTCCAGGAAAGAAGGACTATACTGGACGTACACATCTTAGCCAGGTTGTGTTTTCATAAACTCAGGAACACTAGAAGAATTTAAATATTCAACGTTTTCACATGTGCTATCACTGTCTGAACTTTCTGTTATTACTGAAATTGGTTTACGTGTCAGAGGTACAGCAACGTCACTGCAATCACTTTCGGACTCTGATGTGATGGGACAGTCTTCATCACTTCCACAGGGAGACTCTTCTCCATTATCTTCCTGTAAATCCTAATTTTCACTGTGAGAATTGACATAATGAGCTATATCGTCATCACTAATATAATCGGACTTAGACATCGATGCCATTTTTATGTTTCAGGGTTACAAAATCTGAGTAAACTTCGTACACTTTATAAAAACGTAGAAAATTTCAAAACATACGCAGTCAAACGCCAGTGGTCATTTTGGAACTACAAATATTCGGCATCATTCCTAATCTGCATTTAGGTGCCATCTCTTGAAAATTTGTGAACTACGAGCATCTAATAGTGATGCCGCAGATGGAGCGCGATAGCGCTCCGGGCACTTTTGGCGAGAGACAGGAGGAGCGAGATTGCGCTCCCCGGCACTCTAAGGGTTAAGAAGTGAGGTTATTATGCCATTCAATTTTTTTTCTCTGTGCATTTCTACTATCCGTTGCAAAATTCCGTCACCCGAGTTTGAAGACTAATATATCTCAGATGGCTCAATCGATTTTGAAATGAAGTACATCACATTAAAGCTTGTTTATTTTTGCGTTTATTGATGGTGTACAAAACATTTTACCGTTTATATCGATTTCAGTATGTGCTTAAAAACAGAATTTTAGCGCATTTTCCTGGGTACTGGACGGATTCATCGCACTTACGGCTTCGTAATAACAACATGGATCAAGATATCGAAATTTCCTTTTCAAATATTGTAGCAAAGATCTTTCCTAACAGTTATACGAAGTTTCATATTATTTAATGCATTAGTATTTTAGTTATAGATGCAAATGCACGGATCCGTTATTTTCCATTCTGCGCATCCCTGAAAACCGCCGTTTGGACCTTCTTCAAGCTCTCGAGTTCATCATCATGAATCCACATAAAATCTTAAAGGAATTCGTTGGTTAATCAATATCAATTAACATTTATTTTGGAAAAAGAGCTTGTTCAACTGCCAGGAGCATGCACGGAAGAGAAAGGGAGAGGTGCGCGCTGTTGCCCAGTCAAGAGGGTTGTCCGTAAGGTGCGCGAGGAATTGCCTACTGCAAGTCTTTACCGGTGGGGGAAAACTACTTCGCTTGTAATAACATACTAGTACATACCATTAAATGATCCTTTTGCCAATAATAATCCTCAATACGCCTTGCATGTAGCACACACTTTTTCCGCAGCTCTGAAGATACTGATCCCAGTATCTCCTGGCACAATTCACATGTAATATTCACACTGCTTCCCCTTTCACTAGCGTTAGCCATGTTAATTTTAGCGATACTGTTTTTTAAATAGGTCCATATTAGCTCAATAGCATTGAGCTCTCAATGAGCGACAGAAAGCCAAATCTATTCCACATCAGGACGTTGTAGCTTCACTAACATATCAAAATCCTTTGCAGATTACCGAAATGAGGTTTAGCGTAATTTATAAGAAAGGCTTTTGTCATGCTTTCGAAGCTGGTACTTCCACTTGGCACTTCAATGTCCCTTTTAGTCAGCCAAGCAATAATATCACCTTTTCTCCAGCTCATAGAAGGGTTTTTCGTCTCAGGGTCCAACATGGTGTGGTATGGAGCCTGATCGGTAACCACAGCTGATCTTTGCGGAAGAAGAGTGAATATTTCCTCGATAAAGATCGTAGCTGTCATTAATACTCTGCAGCAACTGCACCATATTCTCCTGCCAGGCATAATTCATGGTATGATTTTGTCCGCACCAGGTCTCGTCCATGTAGAATATCTTCTATACATCTACATAATACCCTGAAAGCCACCTCAGGGGGGTGTGAAAGGGGATACTTTTGCTCGAAGTTGGTGGATTTTTCTTAAGAACTAATGTCGTATTCCAGCAATTCTCACTGATTCCATCAACACAGGCTTTCAGCTTAGTTTCCTGAATCGAAAACCCACACTCAAAATCATTCTTCTTAAAGTCGCAGAAGACATTTCTGGGAAGTCGTTCAGGGACTCTTGCAGCTTCATGTGCACCTTTTCCACTGTAGGAAATACTTTTCTCAGGAAAAAATCGTGTATAGTCCTTCGAATTACTCCAACAGTGAAGTGATCAACCTCAATCTTCTTGCGGCCACTTCGATGAAGTTGCCGCCTCTTCGGCGGCGGTGTGCTTCCCGTTGCATCGTCGGGGATGTTTTTCCTATTCCTAGACACTATTTTCTTCACAGCATCAAGAGTTATGCCAAGACACTCAGAAACATAACTATATGTGGGATATCTTTTGTCACCACATTTCTCGGGTTCTCGACAAAAGAAACAAATAGCACTAAAAACCATCCTTAACTCCGTCTCCGAAAATTTGGCACGAGGAGGCATATCGACGGTATGTTTCCACACAGATCTAAAATGACATTGATGACCATTCTTAAAAATTACCCTTTCTGCCACTATTTACCTATTCCAAATGGCTCATGCACAGAGAAAAGACAACTGGTTTTCCCCCGCAGGTAATGCTTCTAGTTGACTCCCTCGCTCGCCTTACTTCGTATAACTGTTGGGAAAGATCTTTGCTACAACATTTGAAAAGGAAATTTCGATATCTTGATCCGTGTTGTTATTACGAAGCCGTAAATGGGATGCATCCGTCCGGTACCCAGGAAAATACGCTAAAATTCTGTTTTTAAGCACACACTCAGATTTTGTAACCCTGAAACATAAAAATGGCATCGATGTCTAAGTCCGATTATATTAGTGATGACGATATAGCTCATTATGTCAATTCTCACAGTGAAAATTAGGATTTACAGGAAGATAATGGAGAAGAGTCTCCCTGTGGAAGTGATAAAGACTGTCCCATCACATCAGAGTCCGAAAGTGATTGCAGTGACGTTGCTGTACCTCTGACACGTAAACCAATTTCAGTAATAACAGAAAGTTCAGACAGTGATAGCACATGTGAAAACGTTGAATATTTAAATTCTTCTAGTGTTCCTGAGTTTATGAAAACACAACCTGGCTAAGATTTGTACGTCCAGTATAGTCCTTCTTTCCTGGAATCACCTGGTCCGAAGCATGCTCCTCCCCAGTATTAGTATTCAAACTCGGGTGATGGAATTTTGCAACTGACATTAGGTTTCTGTTTGTCTATTAAAACTTTTTACAAACCAACCTTTCAAGTGCAACTGATCATTGTTGATGAAATAGTTACATAATAAGGTTTGTATGAATCAGTAGCCTATGTTTCTATGCCTCTGTAAATAAACAGCTTCGTGTGGATTCACATACCCGACAAAGCAAATTATAAAGGACTGCTATACTTCATGGATCAGTCGAAATATATTTTAAAATTAATTGCGTTGTAGTGTATGAACTAATTTGAAAGGATCCAGAATGGATGAAATGTTGATGACCTTTTCTTAGGAGCCCCCAGTCAAATTGAACTAAGTTTAAATCATTTATGCAAAATTATCTTTTTCATGAAAATTTTGTCTTAAGTTTTCTGTTGAGGTGCTCTTTATCACTTTTAACAATGATTCACAATGTGATATGTAGTTGCATATATTTATTTGGGCATGTTTTTTTTTGCATTTTATCAGGGTATTACATGCTTATTATTTATAAAAACATGTTTATTTATGTGGTGATATACTCAAAGTATTTTCTTAATTTTGTTAATTTATTTTTAGATGCTGCTTTGAAAGTAGGTTGATGTGGAGATGGAAAGATGGCCTGAGCAAGTTTGAATGCAATGGACATGGTGATGAGTCAAGTATTTTATCAGATATCCTGCCAAATAATGTTCTCCTTGACCACATAGATCATTTTAGTGGGCAGTTTCGACCTCCTAGTCGTCAACGCCCTAATCCTTCATCATCTTCATTTGACGGTTCATCACTTGCCAATCGTACAAAATATTGAAGGAAGACATTTCGAAGATTGTGATTTTTTAGTTATCTTATTTTTATAGGAGAGCTTTTACTCACTTAAATGCCAGTGAACACACTTCATTTTTTTACAAGGTCTTTTTTCAGCAGCCTCATTTTTATTCGAGAATTGGTGCAGCTTAGGGCAAAGCTATGTTTAATATTGTGTTAATCGTCTAGTCCTCGTTAAATGAGTGATCAGTACTTGAACTACAAGTAAAATATTTTAAGCAAATCTTTCCTGGAAACTGTTAAATATTGACCAAATTTTGACTGTTTTTAACATCGGATCAACAATAATGCAATTTTTCATTCTTAGCGTTTTCTAATTATGAGTTTCAGGAAAGTCACTGTTTGTTAGGATTAGATATTGTTTGCTGTTAGCAAACACTTTCTTATTGCAACATATTATTTATTTTCAGACTGAGATACATTTTTGCTGAATGTTATTGTATTGATTTGAATGAATGCCATGTGGGAATTAATATATTTTATTTTTATTGGAAATAAGGTGATTGTTTGTCTTCATATTAAAGTGCAAATGATGCAATGTGATGATTTGAATGAGTTGCCTGCTCTTAGCCTAGCTATGGATTTTCTTGTCTGAATTCCCTTAGCCATGTGATTTTTGTTCATGTCCTATCATTTATGAAACGTTTTCCAGATTTCTTAAACGTTGAGCCATGACATGAACTGTGATGAGTGGTGACTTTCATAAAAAAAGTCAAGAAATGAAGTTTACTTATGATGGTATGATTTTATCATCCCAGTTGTTTCTCACTTCCATCATTTTTAATTACTTTTTGAGCTAGTAGTTGCTATATTCTGCAAATGTTTCCATAAAAAATGAGTAAGAATAAAGGTTGTATTAATTATTAGCAAAACATTTCTTAGTTGGATTTTCAAAAGGAAACACTTTTTGCTTTCTTACTGACAGCAAATAAAGCGGGCTAAAATCGGTGGCTAAATTAAAGGCTAATGATTTCAGATACCCCTCAAATTGTATTCTTCTCTTCAACTGGAATACTGAAGCCACTAGTTGGCAATTTGGACATGTTTTAAGAGCATGGGATATTAAATAATCAACAGTTTAGGATGAGGACGATAAGTATAAGGTTGTATAAGAATAAGGAGAAAGGCTTCCATTTTGGGAAGGAGTCAGTCTGAGTTGATGACCCAGACATAAACTTTTTTGTATTGAATGTTCTTTTAATATGAGACATGCCTTATTAAGAGTTATAATTTCGATGTATGTATTTAATGGAATGGCATATACATGTCTGTGCTTGAAAATTTGTTCCAAAAATATTTGGTAATAAGGGGCCAGGGTTCTGTGGTGCTACATGATTTGTTGTTGTCATTGCATCCTTAGGCACCATTCTACCTACAGATTACCATGTTACCATTTAGATACATGGAAAAATAGTTTATCAATACACTGAATATTCTTGTTGTATTAATGTTTTATTATTTATTTACATATAAGACTGATTGTTGCAAAAATGATCTAAAGATGAAAAACCTTAAAGGAATAATTAATTAAGCATAATTGTCTTTGTACTAAATGATCATTTACATTAGAATTTCTTCAAAACTAAGGTTGCTTTTTTTTCATATTGAGAAGTATGTATGTAGTACTTAATTTTCTGCCGGGGGAGATAAGATATTTTTCTGAAATACCCTGGTCTAGGTTTTTTTATTAGGTTAAAATTATAAAAGCTAGGTTTTGAATTCATATACAGTAAGTCCTCAACTTACGCGGTTAATTCGTCCCAAAAATTTCCGCATAAGTCGAAATCTGCGTAAGTCGAAACACAACAACTTGCATATCCATTTTTGAACCAAAGGCGGTGCCACTTTTACTGCGATTGGCGGCGAATGGCGATGTTTACAGAAAACACCATCTTTTGAGAGGCCGTTAAGTTAACATGATACGAAAATTCTGAGAGTAACACAAATCCAATATTTATCTCACCGGATATTTAAATCTAAAATAAGTATTATTACACAAAATGTTAAAAAACTGAAAATTTGTTAAAGTTATCATACTCATGTGAATGCCTGTTCATAATTGGTAAAAAATCTTAATAAATACGAGAATGCTCTTTGATTTGACTTTTACCATGTACAATTGGTCTAACTGTTGACTCATTTGTCCCATAAGCTTGAGCAATTTCAACAAACATATCACCTTTGTCTTGTCTCTTAATAATTTTCAGTTTCGTTTCCAAACTTATATCCTTACTTTTCTTTTTGCCACTCGTATAAATCTCACCACTCTTTCGTTTCTTAGCCATTATGAGGGTTTACATCCATAATAAACACAGAAGACGATTTTAATGATTTTACGAGAAAACTTTCTCGAAATTGATAAATAACGATCAAGTCACTACGGAAACACAAGTACGTCTATCTGCTGCTCGAACGTGTCTTTTTTGCTGTGATGGACAACAGGCATCACCTATGGAGTAGAAGATTAACTACGCGTTGACTTACGCGGGAAGGCCAAACTAAGCCGAAAAAAAGACGTCGATGCCGTGAAAGATCGGAGACAGGCTCACGTTTTCTCCGCTTTTCTTTTGCCGTGACAGATATGCGGCGACAGCTAGTAAAAGGTCAAACACATAGGTTCTTATGGAGCCAAAGGCCATGGACATGCTTGTGTTTCCTCCGAGTTTCTGTTGCCATGACATAAACTCCGGGTGGGGGTCTGCGACTTTGTTGCGGAGGAGGTGACGCCAAACTGCGAGCGTTCTGAACGCTGTCTCGTCGGCGTAATGAGTTCGGAAAGTGATGATCTACTAATCGCGCTCGCTGTTTCTTGGTATTGAAGAAAAAGAAACGTTGTTCATCAGTGTTTTGTCGTGACGTGCCTAAAACGCGACATGCAGCGTTTTAAAATTCGCCACTAGTCGCTGGTCGCAAGCTTGACCAACCCAATGCTGTTCTATGCGTTTCACTTTCGGCGAACTATCGCCGCGTATTTGTCGCGGCAAAAGCGCTGCATGTCGTGTTTATGGCGCGACACGATAAATAATCGATGTACACTCCCCATACCGAGGACTGGCGAATGTGCCGCTGCTTATCGCGCCGTGGTAGTAGAGTGGGTATTCCGAACGGCCGTAGTTTGGCATCAGTTCTTGCACGCTTGAGAATGAGTCGCGGGTCGTCACCCGGTGTATCTGTCGCGGCAACAGAAAAAAGTAGAAAGCGCAAGCATGTCACCAGCCTAACTGAACATCCGCGTAACTCCGCATCCGCGTTACTCGGATACGCGTAAGTCGAGGACTTACTGTATGCAGAAAATAAGGGAAGCCAAAATGATAATAATCTCTAACATCTGTATTTCAAGAAAGTTCATAATTCCAATTCTTCAGAATTTCAACTATTTTTGTGACATTGTTGCTTATGTGCATCACATCTGTAAGAACTCATCATAATTGACTTGGCTATTCATGTTGCATGTGCTTTCTTGTGTTAAGTTGTTCATGGTGCTTCCTGGACTCGGAAGAAGTCTCCTACCTCTCCCAGAGGACTTCACCTATGCCCATATGTTTGTTCGTATGTACCCTTTCTGACTCTCTTTGAGTTTTTAAGCTTACTTATCACAAGATGTATGGAATTGACTGTACCAGCCAGGTCATGGCTGCCACCTCTTCTTGCAATCTTAGAAAATGGGGAAACTCTTACAAATTGCTGCTTCCCTGAAAAATCTGGGAAAGTCCTTGATTTTGGCTCTTTGTGGGAAATTTATTCCCGATTTTTCCCAATTTTTTTTAGTGAAAACTCCGAAGCTTGTTGGCTGAAATTTATTCCTAGCATTTTCACTATCTAGGGGAAAGTTATCATGTCACAGCAAGGCCATGTTGTCAAGTCAATGATTTCATAAACATCACTATAATAATCTGAATTAGGGATTGCTTTTGTTCATCTTTTTTTTTTTTAATATCTCCAATCTATAGTCAGGTGTATTGGCAAAGAACACATTAGATGTTTCAGGGAGACTATTAATAAGAAAATAGTTTTGGGGTGTCCGCATTTAACTCCAAAATGCAGTATCTGTGCAAACAATGATTTTCCCCCTGGAAAAGATGGGGAGTATTCACTGATTTTGAAAATAGAAATCCAGAGGCTCTCCTGGAAATGGGACATGCCCCCCCCCCCCTGTAGTTGCACACACACTAATGAATAAGTTGATAAGAGTTGGCATTGAAATATGTGCCTTCTAATGCATGTTCTCATTTCTTCAGTCTGCACATCTATTGTTAAAACATACAATGGATTGTGAAATGTGGAGCTAAACATGAGAGGCAAAATAGTAGTTGTACGGAAGTTATATAAGGTGTTACTTAGTGGAAAGTATGGATAGTCTTATAAAATCAACACACTTGGCAAATTTCCACTCTTGTTTTTATCCTCAAACGGTAGTCATGATGGATTTGTTCTTCAAATGTTTTTGCCAGGCTTAACCCGAACTCACCTCATTGCGAATCTACTAAACTTCCCCCATGAAATTAGTATTTCTCCTTAAACTAGCCATACCTGCTCCACCTTGTATTTCCATTAACTCTCCTCCCCTTTCCAGAAAATTATATTATAATAATGTAATTTGTCCTGAAGACACAACGCATAATACAATTATGTATGAGGTTAATCCCAAAAATGTCTCCTATTTTTTTGAAATATAAAGATCCTGTATTTTTCATAATATAATTTTACATGATTTTAAAGGTTTAACATATGTCTATTTTTCTACATAATCACCAATTTGGTTGATGAATTTTTGTAGACGGTGTGTAGTTTTGTATGCCTATGTCATACCAGCTCGCCGCCATGTCCTTGAGAAAGTGTTTTACCTCATCTTTCACCTCTTTGTCGGAGCTGAATCACTTTCTGGCCAAATGTTCTTTCAACTTTGGGAACAGGTGGTAGTCACTGGGTGCCAAGTCCGGACTATAGGGTGGGTGGGTAATGATGTTACATTTAAACTGTTGCAGCAGAGCAATGGTTTGACAGGCGACCTGCGGCCGAGCATTGTCATGGAGAATGCTTATGCCCTTGCTCTCCTATTCTCCCATTCTGAATTGCCTGTCTTGAGTTTTTCCAGTGTTCACAGTACCTGTCAGCGTTTATTGTGGTCCCAGCAGGCATAAAGTCAACCAACAATACCCCCTTTCAATCTCAAAGTTGCCGTGACTTTACCAGCTGACTGTTTCTTTGAATTTTTGCGGTTTAGGCTAAGAGGAATGCCGTGAAATTTGAATTTCAGTATGACCAGCTGTAAACTCTCTACACCACTTGCGAATGTTTTTGACATCCATGCACAACTCTCCATGCACTTCTGTCAATTGGTGATGAATTTCAATTAGTTAAACGCCTTTTGCGTTCAAAAACAGAATAACTGCTCGAACTTCGTACTTGGTGGTAGCATCCAACAGGAGCTCCATTCTCAATGGCTGCCAGGCCAAGAGTGAGTGTCCCAGCGAGGCACACACATGCTTGTTTGGTATTGGGTAAAGCAACAATCACAGCAGTGTGGCCAACAGCCACACAAACAGTTTCTATCCGTCCCCAATGCTTTGGAGACCTTACTTTTGGGATTACTCTCGTACATTTGGCAAGTGTATAGGACACATCAAATATAATATAATTAGGTACATTTAATGTAAGTAAACACAATTTGTAGGGTAAGCGTTTCAATTTTAGGACGTAAATATTCATTGAAACTATAAAAACACATAAGCTAGGCTTTCAAACACCATTTTTATGCAGTCACTCATGAGCATTGCTTCTTTGAGAATGGCACTCAGTGATAAAACCTGAGTCGGAGAATAAAAACAATGGTGGAAACTTACCTAAGTTTGTTGATGTCAAAATGAATCCATAGTTGGTGTCTGGCGTAACAGTAGAATTACTTCGCCATTTCTATGTCACTTATCTCCCTTGCATTTTGTATAGATATTTTATTTTAGTGTGATCTGGGTTTCCTTGCATTGCAGCATCATGAGGTATGGAGAGATTTTAGAATTTTGCAGTTCATAAGGGAGGTGGGACTTCAGGAGAGTGAGGAGAGGGAAGGGGTGTGAGAGAGTCTTGGGAAAAAGAGGATGGGAAATTGACAAGGGAAGTGTGAAGTTCCAAAGGGGAAAAATTATTCACCTTAACCAGGACTTGAACCCTGATCCCTAGATACCGCGCCAAGTGCTTTAACCTGTTAAGAAAAAACCCATGGGAGGAGGATGACTCTGTAGCTTAACTGGCTAAAGTGCATGGCATGATATTGAAGGATCTGGGTTTGAGTCCTGGTCAAGGTGAATAATTGTTCCTCTGGAATTTTGCACTTATGTGCATTTTCAGGTGGCTCCATAAAGGTCATACAGAGGCTAGTCCCAGTATCGTCATAATGTGTCAAAAAGAGTGAACACCTCATTGTGTTCAAAGTTTCACTTAAACCCCATATACTGGTGCTTTGTGCATGCTTTGGACTGCTTTATAATAATGTATTTAACATCTTTACCTGTTAAAGCCCGCAAGAAAACCTACAGGGGAGGAGGACATCTCAGTAGCATAACTGGCTAAAGCACTCAGTGTGATATCGAGGGATCTGGGTTTGAGTACCAGTAAATGTCAAGGATTTTTCCTGTGAAATTTTGCACTTAGGTGCGCTTGCAAGTGACTCTGTGGTCGTATGTGACTTATGAAGAAGTAACTTTTGACTTCATCATATCAATGCTATTAAGTTGGAAAGTAAAACTGATCATTTGTAGATGGAGGGATACATTACTTGGGATTGTATTTCAGTTTTCCGGCTGCATTGTTTCTATCTTTTGAGCGTGCTTGCTGTTAAATTCTAAAGTGGACCATGGAGTTGGTGGGTCCCTGTCTACATTACAACCTTGAAATTAATTGCAGTCTATGTCCACAGGCCTAAGCCCACTGGACAAACCCAGGCCATGCAGCCCTCTACTCCTTAGTACTAATTAAAACCTGATCAAATGCTATTAATCATTCATCTTGGTATGCAGTTAGAAATCTGAACTCTTCGGAAATCTAAAAATTTACTTCCAACCAAAAAAACAACTCAATACCCCTTCAGGTAGGGGGAAAGAATACTCCTGAAGTGTCCCTGCTTGTCGTAAGAGGCGACTAAAAGGGTGGGGTGTCTTGGATGCTACCTGTGGTAGCATCCAAGCACTCTCGAGTTGGGTTGTTGTTGTCTTTTGGAGGTTCTACGGACTTCCATGGTAGTCTACATCTATTTATTAATTATTAATGGGATGATTTTTCTCGAGCTAAGGTCCGAAAAATAAACCACTGCTATTCTTCACCAACATATTGGAATCTACCATATTCCAACATCAGGGATAGAAATATACACTGAAGGTCAACAACAACAGGGCACCTCCTACATACTACATAGGTATATCAAAACATTTCAACATGGTTGTCATCAAATTATATCAACACATCAATTACCTTATATATACTTTAAAATTATTAAACTGAACATCACAAAGTAGCATTGTTTCGAAGTACCATAGAACCCATGATAATTAGCACCATTGTGTTTAGCGTTTCGTAAATGGTACAAGGTTATCCTTGAGCACCAGGGAAGAATTGGTGCGGAATTGGGCTAATTCCTTGTCCGTCTTCTGAGATTCTACCAGCAGCTGGAAATTTATTGCAGAAGAAATTCCGTCCACACGGGACATTGCAGCCGACACAATGTTGTCCCGGCCGGCCACGTACTGGATATCCGTCGTGAATTGGGCAATGAGATCTAACCCCGTTTGACGTTTCACCCTAATTTTCCGGTATTTTGGCAAATTAGAATATCCGTCCAAAAATATAAGCAGAAATTTCCGGCGACGTGATTTCAGCCCAGGCGCTCCGCACCCCAAAGTCGAAAACGGCAGTGCTGCCAACATCGTTCCCCAGTGAGATGTTGAAACAACGTATGGCGCAAGGAAAGCGCACATGTAGTGAGTGTAAAGGTCCATGAATGGTAGAGAAAATAATAGTAGATGGTTACAGGAGAGTAAAGTACTTAATGGATTAAAGATAAGTTATTCATATGAACAGGTTTCACACACAGGGCCGACAAACCCCAAATCCCCCCGGCATCACAGGAGGCAAGCGCCCATATATCGGCGTATTACGGGGTTATCCGTCCAGAGATCCTATTTAAATTTATTACACGTGCTGGCAGTACGGTACTCTTTAAGTTGAATTAAACAAAGTATATTCATATTCCCAACTTCGTGGCCCAGGGCCGGATAACCACGTAACCCCCCCAGCCTCACACGAAACAAGCGCCTATATATCGGCTTATTACGGAGTTATCCGTCCAGAGATCTTATTTAAATTCAAAGCACTTACTGGCGGTAATGTACTCCACAAGATAAATTAAACTAAGTATATTCATATTCCCAACTTTGACAATCAGGGCCGGCTAACCATGTTCCCGCCCCGCGCGAGAAATACGTGACGCAAGCGGTGACATACCGGCTTATTACGGAGTTATCCGTCTAGATATCCTATTTAAATTCATAGTACTTACTGGCAGAATTATACTCTTATGGTATGATTACACAAAAGTAAGTCATATTCCCAAGTTTGACAACCAGGGCCGGATAACCATGTTTCCGCCCCGCGCGAGAAATACGCGAAACAAGCGCTGATATACTTGCTTATTACGGAGTTATCCGTCCAGAGATCCGATTTTAATTCATAGTACTTACTGGCAGTAATCTACTGTTAAAGATAGGATAAACAAAAGTTATTCATATTCCCAAGTTTGACACCCAGGCACGGCTAACCATGTTCCCGCCCCGCGCGAGAAATACGCGAAGCTAGCCCTGACATACTTGCTTATTACGATGTTATCCGTACGAAGATCCTATTTAAAGTCATACTACGTACTAAAAGTAATTATCTCTTCAAGATGAATTAAACAAAATGTAGTCATATTCCCAACTTTGCGGCCAAGGGCCGGCTAACCACGTGACCTACCAGCCTCGCACAAGGCATACCTCCATATATCGGCTTACTACGGAGTTATCCGTCCAGAGATCCTATTTACATTCATACTACTTACTGGCAGTAATGTAATATTATAGCTTCATTAAACGAAAGTTATTCATATTCCCAAGTTTGACACCCAGGGCCGGCTAACCATGTTCCCGCCCCGCGCGAGAAATACGCGAATCAAGCACTGACATATCGGGTAATTACTAAGTTATCCGTCCAGCGTTTTTATTTAAATTCTTTGTACTTACTTGCAGTAATCTACTCTTCAATATGAATTAAACAAAATGTATTCATATTCCCAACTTTGTGGCCCAGGGCCGGCTAACCATGTTCCCTCCCGGCGTGAGAAATACGCGAAGCAAGCGCTGACATACTTGCTTATTACGGAGTTATCCGTCTAGAGATCCTATTTAAATTCATAGTACTTACTGACAGTAATCTACTCTTCAATATGAATTAAACAAAATGTATTCATATTCCCAACTTTGTGGCCCAGGGCCGGCTAACCATGTTCCCTCCCGGCGTGAGAAATACGCGAAGCAAGCGCTGACATACTTGCTTATTACGGAGTTATCCGTCCAGAGATCCTATTTAAATTCATAGTACTTACTGACAGTAATGTACTCTTCAAGATGAGATAAACAAAATATATACATATCCTCAAGTTTGACAAACAGGGCCGGCTAACCACGTCAATGCCCAGCGCGAATAATACGCGAAACTAGCGTAGGCGACTGCTTACGGAGTTATGCCATATTATTCACCGAGGGCCAGGTAAGCTCGTTACCGGCCAAGCACCTCACGAGACAAGGGGTCACCTTCCGACTGCATACGGAGTTATCCCAAGTTTTACACCGAGGGCCGGCTAACCACGTCACCGCCCAGCGCGAATAATACGCGAAGCAAGCGCTGACATATCGGGTAATTATGGAGTTATCCTTCCAGAGATCTTATTTAAATTCATAGTACTTACTGACAGTAATCTACTCTTCAATATGAATTAAACAAAATGTATTCATATTCCCAACTTTGTGGCCCAGGGCCGGCTAACCACGCAACCCACTAGCCTCGCACGAGGCATACGTCCATATATTGGCTTATTACGGAGTTATCCGTCCAGAGATCCTATTTAAATTCATACTACTTACTGGCAGTAATGTAATATTATGGTATGATTAAACAAAAGTTATTCATATTCCCAAGTTTGACACCCAGGGCCGGCTAACCATGTTCCCACCCCGCGCCAGAAACACGCGAAGAAAGCACTGACATATCGGGTAATTACTAAGTTATCCTTCCAGAGATCATATTTAAATTCATAGTACTTACTGACAGTAATCTACTCTTCAAGATGAATTAAACAAAATGTATTCACATTCCCAACTTTGTGGCCCAGGGCCGGCTAACCATGTTCCCTACCGGCGCGAGAAATACGCGAAGCAAGCGCTGACATACTTGCTTATTACGGAGTTATCCGTCCAGAGATCCTATTTAAATTCATAGTACTTACTGACAGTAATGTATTCTTCAAGATGAAATAAACAAAATATATACATATTCCCAAGTTTGACAACCAGGGCCGGCTAACCACGTCAATACCCGGCGCGAATAATGCGCGAAGCTAGCGTAGGCGACTGCTTACGGAGTTATGCCATATTATTCACCGAGGGCCAGGTAAGCTCGTTACCGGCCAAGCACCTCACGAGACAAGTTGTCACCTTCCGACTGCATACGGAGTTATCCCAAGTTTTACACCGAGGGCCGGCTAACCACGTCACCGCCCAGCGCGAATAATACGCGAAGCAAGCGCTGACATATCGGGTAATTATGGAGTTATCCTTCCAGAGATCTTATTTAAATTCATAGTACTTACTGACAGTAGTCTACTCTTCAAGATGAATTAAACAAAATGTATTCATATTATCAACTTTTTGGCCCAGGGCCGGCTAACCACGCAACCCACTAGCCTCGCACGAGGCATACGTCCATATATTGGCTTATTACGGAGTTATCCGTCCAGAGATCCTATTTAAATTCATACTACTTACTGGCAGTAATGTAATATTATGGTATGATTAAACAAAAGTTATTCATATTCCCAAGTTTGACACCCAGGACCGGCTAACCATGTTCCCACCCCGCGCCAGAAACACGCGAAGCAAGCACTGACATATCGGGTAATTACTAAGTTATCCTTCCAGAGATCATATTTAAATTCATAGTACATACTGACAGTAATCTACTCTTCAAGATGAATTAAACAAAATGTATTCACATTCCCAACTTTGTAGCCCAGGGCCGGCTAACCATGTTCCCTACCGGCGCGAGAAATACGCGAAGCAAGCGCTGACATACTTGCTTATTACGGAGTTATCCGTCCAGAGATCCTATTTAAATTCATAGTACTTACTGACAGTAATGTATTCTTCAAGATGAATTAAACAAAATATATACATATTCCCAAGTTTGACAACCAGGGCCGGCTAACCTCGTCACCGCCCAGCGAGAATAATACGCGAAGCAAGCGCTGACATTCCGGCTTATTACGGAGTTATTCTTCCAGATATGTTATTTAAATTCATAGTACATACTAACAGTAATGTATTCTTCAAGATAAATTAAACAAAATGTATTCATATTCCCAACTTTGTGGCCCAGGGCCGGCTAACCATGTTCCCTCCCGGCGTGAGAAATACGCGAAGCAAGCGCTGACATACTTGCTTATTACGGAGTTATCCGTCCAGAGATCCTATTTAAATTCATTGTACTTACTGACAGTAATGTACTCTTCAAGATGAGATAAACAAAATATATACATATCCTCAAGTTTGACAAACAGGGCCGGCTAACCACGCCAATGCCCAGCGCGAATAATACGCGAAACTAGCGTAGGCGACTGCTTACGGAGTTATGCCATATTATTCACCGAGGGCCAGGTAAGCTCGTTACCGGCCAAGCACCTCACGAGACAAGGGGTCACCTTCAGACTGCATACGGAGTTATCCCAAGTTTTACACCGAGGGCCGGCTAACCACGTCACCGCCCAGCGCGAATAATACGCGAAGCAAGCGCTGACATATCGGGTAATTATGGAGTTATCCTTCCAGAGATCTTATTTAAATTCATAGTACTTACTGACAGTAGTCTACTCTTCAAGATGAATTAAACAAAATGTATTCATATTATCAACTTTTTGGCCCAGGGCCGGCTAACCACGCAACCCACTAGCCTCGCACGAGGCATACGTCCATATATTGGCTTATTACGGAGTTATCCGTCCAGAGATCCTATTTAAATTCATACTACTTACTGGCAGTAATGTAATATTATGGTATGATTAAACAAAAGTTATTCATATTCCCAAGTTTGACACCCAGGGCCGGCTAACCATGTTCCCACCCCGCGCCAGAAACACGCGAAGCAAGCACTGACATATCGGGTAATTACTAAGTTATCCTTCCAGAGATCATATTTAAATTCATAGTACTTACTGACAGTAATCTACTCTTCAAGATGAATTAAACAAAATGTATTCATATTCCCAACTTTGTGGCCCAGGGCCGGCTAACCATGTTCCCTCCCGGCGTGAGAAATACGCGAAGCAAGCGCTGACATACTTGCTTATTACGGAGTTATCCGTCCAGAGATCCTATTTAAATTCATAGTACTTACTGACAGTAATGTACTCTTCAAGATGAGATAAACAAAATATATACATATCCTCAAGTTTGACAAACAGGGCCGGCTAACCACGTCAATGCCCAGCGCGAATAATACGCGAAACTAGCGTAGGCGACTGCTTACGGAGTTATGCCATATTATTCACCGAGGGCCAGGTAAGCTCGTTACCGGCCAAGCACCTCACGAGACAAGGGGTCACCTTCCGACTGCATACGGAGTTATCCCAAGTTTTACACCGAGGGCCGGCTAACCACGTCACCGCCCAGCGCGAATAATACGCGAAGCAAGCGCTGACATATCGGGTAATTATGGAGTTATCCTTCCAGAGATCTTATTTAAATTCATAGTACTTACTGACAGTAATCTACTCTTCAATATGAATTAAACAAAATGTATTCATATTCCCAACTTTGTGGCCCAGGGCCGGCTAACCACGCAACCCACTAGCCTCGCACGAGGCATACGTCCATATATTGGCTTATTACGGAGTTATCCGTCCAGAGATCCTATTTAAATTCATACTACTTACTGGCAGTAATGTAATATTATGGTATGATTAAACAAAAGTTATTCATATTCCCAAGTTTGACACCCAGGGCCGGCTAACCATGTTCCCACCCCGCGCCAGAAACACGCGAAGAAAGCACTGACATATCGGGTAATTACTAAGTTATCCTTCCAGAGATCATATTTAAATTCATAGTACTTACTGACAGTAATCTACTCTTCAAGATGAATTAAACAAAATGTATTCACATTCCCAACTTTGTGGCCCAGGGCCGGCTAACCATGTTCCCTACCGGCGCGAGAAATACGCGAAGCAAGCGCTGACATACTTGCTTATTACGGAGTTATCCGTCCAGAGATCCTATTTAAATTCATAGTACTTACTGACAGTAATGTATTCTTCAAGATGAAATAAACAAAATATATACATATTCCCAAGTTTGACAACCAGGGCCGGCTAACCACGTCAATACCCGGCGCGAATAATGCGCGAAGCTAGCGTAGGCGACTGCTTACGGAGTTATGCCATATTATTCACCGAGGGCCAGGTAAGCTCGTTACCGGCCAAGCACCTCACGAGACAAGTTGTCACCTTCCGACTGCATACGGAGTTATCCCAAGTTTTACACCGAGGGCCGGCTAACCACGTCACCGCCCAGCGCGAATAATACGCGAAGCAAGCGCTGACATATCGGGTAATTATGGAGTTATCCTTCCAGAGATCTTATTTAAATTCATAGTACTTACTGACAGTAGTCTACTCTTCAAGATGAATTAAACAAAATGTATTCATATTATCAACTTTTTGGCCCAGGGCCGGCTAACCACGCAACCCACTAGCCTCGCACGAGGCATACGTCCATATATTGGCTTATTACGGAGTTATCCGTCCAGAGATCCTATTTAAATTCATACTACTTACTGGCAGTAATGTAATATTATGGTATGATTAAACAAAAGTTATTCATATTCCCAAGTTTGACACCCAGGACCGGCTAACCATGTTCCCACCCCGCGCCAGAAACACGCGAAGCAAGCACTGACATATCGGGTAATTACTAAGTTATCCTTCCAGAGATCATATTTAAATTCATAGTACATACTGACAGTAATCTACTCTTCAAGATGAATTAAACAAAATGTATTCACATTCCCAACTTTGTAGCCCAGGGCCGGCTAACCATGTTCCCTACCGGCGCGAGAAATACGCGAAGCAAGCGCTGACATACTTGCTTATTACGGAGTTATCCGTCCAGAGATCCTATTTAAATTCATAGTACTTACTGACAGTAATGTATTCTTCAAGATGAATTAAACAAAATATATACATATTCCCAAGTTTGACAACCAGGGCCGGCTAACCTCGTCACCGCCCAGCGAGAATAATACGCGAAGCAAGCGCTGACATTCCGGCTTATTACGGAGTTATTCTTCCAGATATGTTATTTAAATTCATAGTACATACTAACAGTAATGTATTCTTCAAGATAAATTAAACAAAATGTATTCATATTCCCAACTTTGTGGCCCAGGGCCGGCTAACCATGTTCCCTCCCGGCGTGAGAAATACGCGAAGCAAGCGCTGACATACTTGCTTATTACGGAGTTATCCGTCCAGAGATCCTATTTAAATTCATTGTACTTACTGACAGTAATGTACTCTTCAAGATGAGATAAACAAAATATATACATATCCTCAAGTTTGACAAACAGGGCCGGCTAACCACGCCAATGCCCAGCGCGAATAATACGCGAAACTAGCGTAGGCGACTGCTTACGGAGTTATGCCATATTATTCACCGAGGGCCAGGTAAGCTCGTTACCGGCCAAGCACCTCACGAGACAAGGGGTCACCTTCAGACTGCATACGGAGTTATCCCAAGTTTTACACCGAGGGCCGGCTAACCACGTCACCGCCCAGCGCGAATAATACGCGAAGCAAGCGCTGACATATCGGGTAATTATGGAGTTATCCTTCCAGAGATCTTATTTAAATTCATAGTACTTACTGACAGTAGTCTACTCTTCAAGATGAATTAAACAAAATGTATTCATATTATCAACTTTTTGGCCCAGGGCCGGCTAACCACGCAACCCACTAGCCTCGCACGAGGCATACGTCCATATATTGGCTTATTACGGAGTTATCCGTCCAGAGATCCTATTTAAATTCATACTACTTACTGGCAGTAATGTAATATTATGGTATGATTAAACAAAAGTTATTCATATTCCCAAGTTTGACACCCAGGGCCGGCTAACCATGTTCCCACCCCGCGCCAGAAACACGCGAAGCAAGCACTGACATATCGGGTAATTACTAAGTTATCCTTCCAGAGATCATATTTAAATTCATAGTACTTACTGACAGTAATCTACTCTTCAAGATGAATTAAACAAAATGTATTCACATTCCCAACTTTGTGGCCCAGGGCCGGCTAACCATGTTCCCTACCGGCGCGAGAAATACGCGAAGCAAGCGCTGACACTCCGGCTATTTCCGAGTTATCCGTCTAGAGATCCTATTTAAATTCATAGTACACCCTGAGAGTAATGCACTCTTCAAGATGAAATAAACATATTATATTCGTATTCCCAAGATTAACAACCATGGCCGGCTAACCATGTTAAATTCATACTACTTACTGGCAGTAATGTAATATTATGGTATGATTAAACAAAAGTTATTCATATTCCCAAGTTTGACAACCAGGGCCGGCTAAGATGATGATAAGTGGTGAAAGGAACAGCCACCGAACTACAGACCGGTATCTCTCACACCTATCTCTACGGTTTGCACGACGACGTAATTTCGTCGTTAGACACCACTTTGATCATAGAGTTGACATCTGTTTCTTCCTGGAAACAATTCAAATATGACAACGCTTTTTTCCAAACTACGTTTAAAATATCAGTTGAAAATATAAGCATGAGGGTGACATAGGGGAATCCTTAAGCTCCTTTCCGCATATCTATTCTTTCCACTGCGTCATAATGACCACCCATACCCTTGTTACACCCTCACCACGGGGATCAAACTAATTAGCGAAAGCAGGGTCAAGGTGACGAATACATGGCGGGGGGAGAGGATTCAGAACGTCAACTTGCGAGTCAGGAGATCTAACGCCGTGGGGTTCCAACGCCGAGGAGAGAGGGTTTACTGGTATTAGGGAGACGGTTAAAGAAGAAGCATGACGTCAGTGGTGTTGGGGGTTGGGGGGAAAGTAAGAGTTTAAACATTGACATTGTGTGAGCATTTTTTATGACGGATACTGTTATTTTATGAATACTACGAGATGCTACCTCATGCAAAGAAAAAAATAAAATATGCCAGACTAATCGACCGGTGTGAAGAGTTAGTAATTATGTGGTGTTATTAAGCACATGTGAAAATTCTACTCTACCTATTGAGGGTGGGAGTTTCATATGATTGATCTATCGCAACTATTATGATCCCTTATTGTACGTGGGAAAAATGACATTTTGAATCTATCGCTTCAGCAGTCAATTTCCTTTATTTTATTATTTTCCTGTGATCGCTTCAACCGTAGTACGTTGGCTCTAGCAGTATGTGTTGAACGTCCGGCAAGAAACTGTCTGCTCCGAGTTTGCGCAAAAGATTTAACCTGTATTTCTCCCTTTGATCAGTTAAAGTTTCCCACCCTAATTACTTCAACAATTCGGTAACACTGCTAAGTTCATCGTAACAACCTTTCACAAATCTTGCTGCTCTCCGTTGTATTCTATCTATTTCAGAGATTAGTCCTACTTCGTAAGGGTCCCATATGCTAGCGGCGTACTCCAAGTGAGGTCTCACGAGTGAAAAATAACATCGCTCTTCAACTTTCCCGTCGCATTTTCCTAATATTCTCTTGATAAATCCCAATTTGCGACTAGCATGTCCGCATATTTCCCGAACGTGTTTCCCCCAAGACAGGTCCTGAGTAAGGGTCACACCAAAGTATTTAACTGACTCTACATTTGATAAGTCTGTTGTGTACGTATCGTTGACCGAGTTATTCTTTTTCCAAAAATTCATAACAACGCACTTTTTAAAATTCAATTCTAACTGCCAAGTATTGCACTATTCATTTATAGCATCTAGGTCTTTTTGTAGCGCAATCTTGTCTGACTCATTGTCTAGATCCCTGTACAACACTGCATCATCTGCGAAGAGGCGAATTTTGCTAGTAACAACGGTAGTGATATCATTAATATACAAAAGGAACAATAAGGGACCGATGACACTTCCCTGAGGTACACCTTATGTAACTTTCACTACATCTGAGCTAACGCCATGTAGAACTACCCTCTGTTCGCGGTCGGCTAAGAACTCTTTTATCCAACATATTACGTCGTGGTGTATTCCGTATGCTTCCAACTTAACGAGTAACTTTGAATGAGGGACCTTATCGAAACCTTTTTTAAAATCTTGAAATATTGCGTCTACTTGGAGAAGTTTTTCTCCCGAGGAAAGAATGTCGTGAAGGAAGGGGGCCAACTGGGTTTCGCATGACCTGCCTTTCCGGAGTCCGTGCTGATTTGGCATTAACAAGTTTTGACTAGCCAAGTACCCCATAATCGAACTGACGATTATATGTTCCAATATCTTGCACGAGATTGACGTAAGGGTAATCGGTCTATAGTTACTGGGCTCTTCCTTATCGCCACTTTTAAATATTGGTGTAACGTTCGCGATTTTCCAATCGTAAGGAACACGATGTTGTGTTAAAGATTTTTCAAATATTATTTTAAGGCATGGTGCTATTTCTGATGCTAATTCTTTATAAACTCGGGCTGGAATTTGATCGGGACCGGGTGATTTCTTGGAATTAATGGATTTCAGATGACTTTCTATTCCACGACTAGTGATATTAATAGACTGCATTGGGTGCTTATATAGCCTAGGCATTGTAGTGGTGTCGTTTGGAGAGCATTTGGTGTAGACGCTTTGGAAAAAGGCGTTGAGGATATTTGCTTTATCTAATTTGTCGTTTGCTCTTTCTCCTAGATTGTTCTTTAGTGACGTTACTGTTGATTTGCAGCCTTTAACTTTCCTCACGTATGACCAAAAAGCCTTTGGTTTGTCCTCTAAATATTCGCCCAATATTTTATTTTTGAAATTCGTTAATGCATTTTGAAAGGCTGCCTTAGCTGCTGTTTTCGTTTTCTTGTATTTGTCGCATAACTTCTTATACTCCTCTTCGGGGAGATCCTGACGTGCGTTCCTCATTTTTGCGTGCTGTATTCGTTGTCGCTTGAGAGATTTCTGGACGTCCGCATTATACCACCTAGGTTCAGTATTGACCTTTTTAAGTTTACTTGGTATTGCGCTAGTTATGGCTAGTTGTGTGATGTTACGAAAAGTATCCCATGTAGAGTCAGTACAACTGTTTTCACTAATATCACTCAATTTTTATACGAGGTCAATAGTTCTTGTTTTAAGCCTTCGAAGTCCGCCTTGTGAAATAAATATACCCTCCTCTTTATGGGTGCCTTTTTGTCAGTACTAATATGGAATCTAGCATTTACCCCTCTGTGATCACTAATTCCGTTCACTGTTACTACGTTAAGGACGCTTTCAGGTATGTTAGTCGCCAAAAGATCTAGAACGTTGTTTCCTCTGGTCGGTGTTGTGACTAATTGATGTAAGGAATTAGAAGTGAATGTGTGGAGTAGAGTCTCGCACAACTCTTTATCTTTGCCGCCAATTTTGAAACTATATGTCTTCCAGTCAATCGAGGGAACGTTGAAATCACCACCGATAATTATATTATTTTCGTTATTTTGATGTGCGAGACGCTTCACCTGTCGATCCAACTCTAGAACTGAATTTAAGTCTGCATCGGGTGGTCTATAATATGAGCAAATAAAAATTCTTTTTGTTGAGCATTTAATGGAACACCACACACTTTCTAAATTACTATCTGGAAATATTTCGGCTCTGCTGACGAACTGCTGACGACAAATTTATTTGCCACTTTATAGAAATACAGAATGATTATATGAAATTCTGAGAATGCTACATCCTCATTATGCAAAAATAATGACATAAGTCTCGAAGATGACTGTTAGGAAATTTTCATTTTCATTTTAAAAACGCAACGGTCTCTCAGACCGCACGTCACCGGTTAAGGGTTAACCTTCCACTACCTGATGCCCCCGTCCACCCTCCAAAACCTCCCCTTTCCCCTCACCTTGCCTCACGATCGTGGCTTACGGTTGCACAACCACCCTTTCCCCCTCCTGACAACAGAAGCCTACACTCCCCCCCACAGCGCCCTTCTTCCTTCTTTTCTCTCCTCCCTTTACTTCCTCGTCAAACTCCCCCCCTCACCCACAACGCCCTTCTTCCTTTAACTTTTCTCTCTTTCGTTGCTCATCCAACCTCCCCCCCTGTCTCTCCCAACCATACCCTCCCCCAGACCAACCCTCTCCCTCCTCTTCCAAACCTTCCCACCCCCTTCCCCACAATGTACCTATATATAACAGTTTCTCACACATACTCTTTACTTCTCTGTGAATCCAACTACGGTTGATATCGAGAGACTGTTCGAGAGAGCTCCAAATTTGTGGCACTTCTCTGGGAATCCTACTGCGCTGACATCTGGAGACCGCTGGAGAGAGCAGTAATTGTTTGTAAGTACAAATTTTTGTACCACTTCATCCATAGCGGTTGTTAGCATAAATTGTTGTCGAAGCTAAAAGTGTGATATTAAGCGGGAATTCCGATTATTTGTAACTTTACGGAGACAATATGCCGCCAAAGAAGTATAATATTTCTTCTATAACATTAAGTGAGTTTTTATTGTCCCGCGGCATAGACTTCCTTGCAATAAAGTGTGCAGGATACGGTGAAAGTAGTGTTTTTGGCGATGCGGCTGCAGAGATTTTAGGGGAAAATAACTTTAACAATAGGCGCGCACTGTACGATTATTGGCGACTGAAGAAGGAAGTACGGGATTTATTCAAACAGGGACGTGCGAGCGGACAGGGCGAGCGTGTGCCATTGGATGACAACAAAGGTTTGCAGTCAGTGAACCAGGGTAAACTTAGGCAATACAAGGGCTGGCAATTCCTACACACTCACGTAAAACGTAACACCACCTTGGTAGTCACGTCTCCCGAGGAGAAAACGGAGACGGAAGTGGTCTGCAAATCAGTAACCGAGAAAAAGAAACGGACACCGGTTGGGGCGTATATTGGGGTTGTTCATTTAACGCGAAAAGAATGGGAGGAAATATTTGTGGACGGTGCCCTTGTTGGAAGGAAGTGGACCGACGTCATAGCTAATAAATTCTACTCCCTTAATTCCGCGTGCGTTCTTTTGGTACACGATCATCGCGTCCGCAAAGACAGGAGTATTGTCGTTCGGGCGAAGTGTAAGCATCCGAAATGCAAGAGATTCACCTTAACGATTATTGATGATGGATGTAATATTTCTGTGTCCGTTTTCGAAATCGGAGAGGAAAATCATGGAACGGGGAAATGTTGTCGTCCCTTGTCGGGGTGTAATAGAGATGAAGCGAAAAGGGTTCTGCTGAAGGAAAAAGCGTTAGTTGTGCGAAGCAGAGCCATAAATGCAGCTGATGAGGACGCTATCGCCAGAGGCCACATTGTTGGAATCCACTCATTAGATGTTTTTCGCCAAGTTCGTAAAGAAGTTAGAGCATCTGAGGATTTGAGCAACGACTACGTTCTTGATGTGTTCGCTATGCTTTTGAAGGAGCACCAGGAAAGTCAAAGATATATCCAGCATGTAGGACTTCCTCTTACCATTAGCTGTTATTCGTTGCAACAAGTTGAGATTCTTCGCTCCCTACGTAAAAATATCTTTCAAATGACGTGGAAACCGATAGCGTAGGCTCGGTGAACGAATTTTATAGCCCTAGGTTTTTCAATGTGTTTTTAAAAAGATATATTCCATACCTTCCCCTGTGGTCTAACATTTTAAAGGGTAAAAACGCAGGAACAGGATTCGGACCCCGGTTTAGCAATGCGGTCGTTGAAAACTGGTTTGGCGTGGTAAAAAACTTAATTTTAGAAGGGAATCTACACATGAGACCGGGACGCTTTATTCGCGCAATGAAACCACATGTACTTTCACGAGCTAAGGAAATTAGATTTAAAATACCTAAAGTCCAGAAAAGGCGCCGCAGGCGTTCCTTAGGAGAGGAAGAAAAAGCGTTAATGGCTAAGGAGGGGTGGGGAAAGCGTGTAAGGAGAACAGGGAAACGGAAGGACATCTCTTTCCGCTCCGAGGTGATCACTTTGTATTCTGGGGATGAAATGGAATTTGCCGTAAAGCCAGTAGAAGACTTCATAGGGGGTAAGAAGTGTATTAAGGGGGGAGTTGAAATGCCCGTTAGACACTGTCCCTTGCAATTGCATGAAAACGGTATAGTTGCAGACATTAATTATTACAACTGTAATGAGGGTTTTAACAAGGATTTTGTTTTAGGATACCTGACTGGTAACACTCCAGTTTATTACGAAGATTTTTCAACCTTGTATTGTAGTAAATGGCTGTGCAATTTCGTAATCGATGCTTTCGCGGCCGTAGTTTTGCACGAATGTGACAGCGACATTCTATATTTCCCCTGCGAAATTGCCACTTATGCACTAAATGCAGATATGACCTCCGAGTCCAAAATCGTCAAGGATAATTTAAAGGGTAGGAAGGTACTCATGCCGTATAACAAAACGGGAAATCACTGGTGTCTTTATTTTGCTGACTTTGACAAATTCATCGTGACGTATTTCGACCCACTAAGGAGCACCAGTGATCGGAAGGACTTCATTCGATTTTTGACATTCCTAAGGATGCGAAATTATGTGAGCGAGGAACAAATTAGGGTTAAGGGATGGGAATTGAAACCATTGCCTTTTTCTGAGCAAAGGGACGGGTATAACTGTGGTGTACATGTGTGTTTTCTCATTAGTCAAATTGCTGTTGGTAGGGGAACGAACGAGGACATTGATGCCGATGAGTACCGCGATAAAATTAAGGTAAAGTTATTGAAGGGCATGTTCAAGGTTGAAGAAAAATGTTCAATATGCGATAGGGGCACCGTACAACATAAGGGCTCTTGGGTTTTGTGTGACATCTGTTCGAGGTGGTATCATGTAAAATGCATAGACGGCAATTCGAAAAGGGAAGGTTATGAGACGAGGTCATGGGTTTGCGATCCCTGCGCAACATGGGTGAAAAGGAAAGGGAAACAAAAGGAAGGTGCGGGAGTTTAAAACATTCATAATTATTAAACATTACACATACAAACATGATCAAGAAATTAGAAGACCACAGGGGAGGTGTAAGGTAATACGGAGTTCACTGCCTTCGAAACGCGCTCCAGGTTACATCGAAATCGGGTAGCCTGGAGGAAGAAGAAGGTTACGAAGAATTAGGTAGGGGAGGTGTAAGGTAATACTGCCTACGAAACCCGCTCCAGGTTACATCGGAATCGGGTAGCCTGGAGGAGGAAGGGGGTTACTTGAAATTAATTGGTTGATTGGGGGTTAAATTTTAATTGCTCGTCCTTTCCGTGGCACTTTCTCTCCGTGCAGGCATACATCCGTGTATGGGCAAGGATGTATATCTTGGTTTCTCATATGCCTACAGGGGATCTCTTTTCCGTAAGGGTCACTCCCTTTAAAAAAGAGAAACGCGTCTGACTGGTAACCTCTGAGGTGACGGGGAATAACCAGTGAAGAAGAGGCAAGACGTTAACACTCAATGAAGGAATCAAGTCATTGAGCATCAATCAGTCATCTATAAAGCTATATGTTTTAACGTGCGGTCCCTTATTGCAGCACCGCTTAAAATATTGAATATCTCACTTGAACATTTCATCCTGCGCATTGGTAAATATTCCGCAATGCCGCTCTGACAGGAGGGAAGTATAAACGCAAGGATACAAAGGGAAGTCCATTGTGGTGTCTGTCGTAGGCATCAGCCTTCTATTTTAATGTTGTGGATGCAATGTTTAACATAAAATCCTTCAGGAAGCTTACTGAAGTAAAGGAATGGTTCATGTCGAGGGTCTGTTGAAGGAAAAGCTGACGCCTTCTTTATGTTATCCTCAGGATCAACAATGGCGGACCCCAAACTCGTGGGGGATGGATGTCCTCCTTGACATCCTCAAGTGGGAACTCTGGTAAATGCTGCCAGGCGGTTTCTCATAGGCCTACAGGGGATCTCTTCCGCAAGGGTGCAACCCAATAAAAAGAGAAACGCATCTATCTGGTAACCTCAACGGGTGATGTGGAATAACCAGACAGCAAAAAGTGAAAGCATACATAAGGGGTAAGTCCTACACAGAATATTATACACAAGAATATGCATATATGGGAATATGAATATATTTTGTTTAATTCTTCTTGAAGAGTACATTACTGTTACTACGTATTATGACTTTAAATAGGATCTCTGGACGGATAACTCCGTAAGAAGCCGGAATGTCAGCGCTTGCTTCGCGTATTATTCGCGCTGAGCGGTGACGTGGTTAGCCGGCCCTGGTTTTCAAACTTGGGAATATGAATATATTTTGTTTAATATTTCCTGAAGAATACTTTAAAGCCAGTAAGTATTATGAATTTAAATAACATCTCTGGACGGATAACTTCGTAATTACCCGATATGTCAGCGCTTGCTTCGCGTATTATTCGCGCTGGGCGGTGACGTGGTTAGCCGGCCCTCGGTGTAAAACTTGGGATAACTCCGTATGCAGTCGGAAGGTGACCCCTTGTCTCGTGAGGTGCTTGGCCGGTAACGAGCTTACCTGGCCCTCGGTGAATAATATGGCATAACTCCGTAAGCAGTCGCCTACGCTAGCTTCGCGCATTATTCGCGCCGGGCATTGACGTGGTTAGCCGGCCCTGGTTGTCAAACTTGGGAATATGAATATATTTTGTTTAATTCATCTTGAAGAATACATTACTGTTAGTACGTACTATGAATTAAAATAACATCTCTGGACTGATAACTCCATAATAAGCCGGAATGTCAGCGCTTGCTTCGCGTATTATTTGCGCTGGGCGGTGACTTCGTTAGCCGGCCCTGGTTGTCAAACTTGGGAATATGAATATATTTTGTTTAATTTATCTTGAAGAATACATTACTGTTAGTATGTACTATGAATTTAAATAACATATCTGGAAGAATAACTCCGTAATAAGCCGGAATGTCAGCGCTTGCTTCGCGTATTTTTCGCGCGGGGCGGGAACATGGTTAGCCGGCCCTGGTATTCAAACTTGGGAATATGAATATATTTTGTTTAATATTTCCTGAAGATTACTTTACTGCCAATAAGTACTATGAATTTAAATAACATCTCTGGACGGATAACTCCGTAATTACCCGATATGTCAGCGCTTGCTTCGTGTAATTTTCGCGCGGGGCGGGAACATGGTTAACCGGCCCTGGTTGTAAAACTTGGGAATATGAATATATTTTGTTTAATTCTTCGTGAAGATTACCTTACTCTTAGCAGGTACTACGAATTTGAATAACATCTCTGGACGGATAACTCTGTAATTACCCGATATGTCAGCGCTTGCTTCGTGTATTTTTCGCGCGGGGTGGGAACATGGTTAGCCGGCCCTGGTTGTAAAACTTGGGAATATGAATATATTTTGTTTAATTCTTCTTGAAGATTACTTTACTGTTAGTACGTACTATGAATTAAAATAACATCTCTGGACGGATAACTCCGTAATTAGCCGGAATGTCAGCGCTTGCTTCGCGTATTATTTGCGCTGGGCGGTGACTTCGTTAACCGGCCCTGGTTGTCAAACTTGGGAATATGAATATATTTTGTTGAATTCTTCTTGAAGATTACTTTACTGTTAGTACGTAATACGAATTTAAATAACATCTCTGGACGGATAACTCCGTAATTACCCGATATGTCAGCGCTTGCTTCGTGTATTTTTCGCGCGGGGCGGGAACATGGTTAACCGGCCCTGGTTGTATAAGTTAGGAATATGAATATATTTTGTTTAATTTATCTTGAAGAATACATTACTGTTAGTATGTACTATGAATTTAAATAACATCTCTGGACGGATAACTCCGTAATAAGCCGGAATGTCAGCGCTTGCTTCGCGTATTATTTGCGCTGGGCGGTGACTTCGTTAACCGGCCCTGGTTGTCAAACTTGGGAATATGAATATATTTTGTTTAATATTTCCCAAAGATTACTTTACTGCCAGATAACTCCGTAATAAGCCGGAATGTCAGCGCTTGCTTCGCGTATTATTTGCGCTGGGCGGTGACTTCGTTAACCGGCCCTGGTTGTCAAACTTGGGAATATGAATATATTTTGTTTAATTTATCTTGAAGAATACATTACTGTTAGTATGTACTATGAATTTAAATAACATCTCTGGACGGATAACTCCGTAATAAGCCGGAATGTCAGCGCTTGCTTCGCGTATTATTTGCGCTGGGCGGTGACTTCGTTAACCGGCCCTGGTTGTCAAACTTGGGAATATGAATATATTTTGTTTAATATTTCCCAAAGATTACTTTACTGCCAGTATGTACTATGAATTTAAATTACATTACTGGACGTCTATCTCCGTAATAATCCGGAACGTCAGCGCTTGCTTCGCGGATTATTCGCGCTGGGCGGTGACGTGGTTAGCCGGCCCTGGTTGTAAAACTTGGAAATATGAATATATTTTGTTTAATTGTTCTTAAAGATTACTTTACTGTTAGTACGTACTATGAATTAAAATAACATCTCTGTACGGATAACTCCGTAATAAGCCGGAATGTCAGCGCTTGCTTCGCGTATTATTCTCGCTGGGCGGTGACGAGGTTAGCCGGCCCTGGTTTTCAAACTTGGGAATAAAAAATAACTTTTGTTGAATTTATCTTGAAGAAAACATTACTTTTAGTCAGTACAATGAATTTAAATAACATCTCTGGACGGATAACTCCGTAATAAGCCGATATATGGGTGCTTGCTTCGCGTATTATTCGCGCTGGGCGGTGACGTGGTTAGCTGGCCTTGGTTGTCAAACCTGGGAATATGAATATATTTTGTTTAATTCTTCTTGAATAATATATTACTGCTAGTAAGTACTATGAATTTAAATAGGATCTCTGGACGGATAACTCCGTAATAAGCCGGAAAGTCAGCGCTTGCTTCGCGTACTATTCGCGCTGGGCGGTGACGTGGTTATCCGGCCCTGGTTTTCAAACTTGGGAATATGAATAACTTTTGTTTAATATTTCCTAAAGATTACTTTACCGCCAGTATGTACTATGAATTTAAATAAGATCTCTGGACGGATAACTCCGTAATTACCCGATATATCAGCGCTTGCTTCGTGTATTTTTCGCGCGGGGCGGGAACATGGTTAGCCGGCCCTGGTATTCAAACTTGGGAATATGAATATATTTTGTTTAATATTTCCTGAAGATTACTTTACTGCCAATAAGTACTATGAATTTAAATAACATCTCTGGACGGATAACTCCGTAATTACCCGATATGTCAGCGCTTGCTTCGTGTATTTTTCGCGCGGGGCGGGAACATGGTTAGCCGGCCCTGGTTGTAAAACTTGGAAATATGAATATATTTTGTTTAATTGTTCTTAAAGATTACTTTACTGTTAGTACGTACTATGAATTAAAATAACATCTCTGTACGGATAACTCCGTAATAAGCCGGAATGTCAGCGCTTGCTTCGCGTATTATTCTCGCTGGGCGGTGACGAGGTTAGCCGGCCCTGGTTTTCAAACTTGGGAATAAAAAATAACTTTTGTTGAATTTATCTTGAAGAAAACATTACTTTTAGTCAGTACAATGAATTTAAATAACATCTCTGGACGGATAACTCCGTAATAAGCCGATATATGGGTGCTTGCTTCGCGTATTATTCGCGCTGGGCGGTGACGTGGTTAGCTGGCCTTGGTTGTCAAACCTGGGAATATGAATATATTTTGTTTAATTCTTCTTGAATAATATATTACTGCTAGTAAGTACTATGAATTTAAATAGGATCTCTGGACGGATAACTCCGTAATAAGCCGGAAAGTCAGCGCTTGCTTCGCGTACTATTCGCGCTGGGCGGTGACGTGGTTATCCGGCCCTGGTTTTCAAACTTGGGAATATGAATAACTTTTGTTTAATATTTCCTAAAGATTACTTTACCGCCAGTATGTACTATGAATTTAAATAAGATCTCTGGACGGATAACTCCGTAATTACCCGATATATCAGCGCTTGCTTCGTGTATTTTTCGCGCGGGGCGGGAACATGGTTAGCCGGCCCTGGTATTCAAACTTGGGAATATGAATATATTTTGTTTAATATTTCCTGAAGATTACTTTACTGCCAATAAGTACTATGAATTTAAATAACATCTCTGGACGGATAACTCCGTAATTACCCGATATGTCAGCGCTTGCTTCGTGTATTTTTCGCGCGGGGCGGGAACATGGTTAACCGGCCCTGGTTGTAAAACTTGGGAATATGAATATATTTTGTTTAATTCTTCGTGAAGATTACCTTACTCTTAGCAGGTACTACGAATTTGAATAACATCTCTGGACGGATAACTCTGTAATTACCCGATATGTCAGCGCTTGCTTCGTGTATTTTTCGCGCGGGGTGGGAACATGGTTAGCCGGCCCTGGTTGTAAAACTTGGGAATATGAATATATTTTGTTTAATTCTTCTTGAAGATTACTTTACTGTTAGTACGTACTATGAATTAAAATAACATCTCTGGACGGATAACTCCGTAATTAGCCGGAATGTCAACGCTTGCTTCGCGTATTATTTGCGCTGGGCGGTGACTTCGTTAACCGGCCCTGGTTGTCAAACTTGGGAATATGAATATATTTTGTTAAATTCTTCTTGAAGATTACTTTACTGTTAGTACGTAATACGAATTTAAATAACATCTCTGGACGGATAACTCCGTAATTACCCGATATGTCAGCGCTTGCTTCGTGTATTTTTCGCGCGGGGCGGGAACATGGTTAACCGGCCCTGGTTGTATAAGTTAGGAATATGAATATATTTTGTTTAATTCTTCTTGAAGAATACATTACTGTTAGTACGTACTATGAATTAAAATAACATTTCTGGACGGATAACTCCGTAATAAGCCGGAATGTCAGCGCTTGCTTCGCGTATTATTTGCGCTGGGCGGTGACTTCGTTAACCGGCCCTGGTTGTCAAACTTGGGAATATGAATATATTTTGTTTAATTTATCTTGAAGAATACATTACTGTTAGTATGTACTATGAATTTAAATAACATCTCTGGACGGATAACTCCGTAATAAGCCGGAATGTCAGCGCTTGCTTCGCGTATTATTTGCGCTGGGCGGTGACTTCGTTAACCGGCCCTGGTTGTCAAACTTGGGAATATGAATATATTTTGTTTAATATTTCCCAAAGATTACTTTACTGCCAGTATGTACTATGAATTTAAATTACATTACTGGACGTCTAACTCCGTAATAATCCGGAACGTCAGCGCTTGCTTCGCGGATTATTCGCGCTGGGCGGTGACGTGGTTAGCCGTCCCTGGTTGTAAAACTTGGAAATATGAATATATTTTGTTTAATTGTTCTTAAAGATTACTTTACTATTAGTTCGTACTATGAATTTAAATAACATATCTGGAAGAATAACTCCGTAATAAGCCGGAATGTCAGCGCTTGCTTCGCGTATTATTCTCGCTGGGCGGTGACGAGGTTAGCCGGCCCTGGTTTTCAAACTTGGGAATAAAAAATAACTTTTGTTGAATTTATCTTGAAGAAAACATTACTTTTAGTCAGTACAATGAATTTAAATAACATCTCTGGACGGATAACTCCGTAATAAGCCGATATATGGGTGCTTGCTTCGCGTATTATTCGCGCTGGGCGGTGACGTGGTTAGCTGGCCTTGGTTGTCAAACCTGGGAATATGAATATATTTTGTTTAATTCTTCTTGAATAATATATTACTGCTAGTAAGTACTATGAATTTAAATAGGATCTCTGGACGGATAACTCCGTAATAAGCCGGAAAGTCAGCGCTTGCTTCGCGTACTATTCGCGCTGGGCGGTGACGTGGTTATCCGGCCCTGGTTTTCAAACTTGGGAATATGTATAACTTTTGTTTAATATTTCCTAAAGATTACTTTACCGCCAGTATGTACTATGAATTTAAATAGGATCTCTGGACGGATAACTCCGTAATTACCCGATATATCAGCGCTTGCTTCGTGTATTTTTCGCGCGGGGCGGGAACATGGTTAGCCGGCCCTGGTATTCAAACTTGGGAATATGAATATATTTTATTTAATATTTCCTAAAGATTACTTTACTGCCAATAAGTACTATGAATTTAAATAACATCTCTGGACGGATAACTCCGTAATTACCCGCTATGTCAGCGTTTGCTTCGTGTATTTTTCGCGCGGGGCGGGAACATGGTTAACCGGCCCTGGTTGTAAAACTTGGGAATATGAATATATTTTGCTTAATTCTTCGTGAAGATTACCTTACTGTTAGCAGGTACTACGAATTTGAATAACATCTCTGGACGGATAACTCTGTAATTACCCGATATGTCAGCGCTTGCTTCGTGTATTTTTCGTGTGGGGTGGGAACATGGTTAGCCGGCCCTGGTTGTAAAACTTGGGAATATGAATATATTTTGTTTAATTCTTCTTGAAGATTACTTTACTGTTAGTACGTACTATGAATTAAAATAACATCTCTGTACGGATAACTCCGTAATAAGCCGGAATGTCAGCGCTTGCTTCGCGTATTATTTGCGCTGGGCGGTGACTTCGTTAACCGGCCCTGGTTGTCAAACTTGGGAATATGAATATATTTTGTTAAATTCTTCTTGAAGAATACATTACTGTTAGTACGTACTATGAATTAAAATAACATTTCTGGACGGATAACTCCGTAATAAGCCGGAATGTCAGCGCTTGCTTCGCGTATTATTTGCGCTGGGCGGTGACTTCGTTAACCGGCCCTGGTTGTCAAACTTGGGAATATGAATATATTTTGTTTGATTTATCTTGAAGAATACATTACTGTTAGTAAGTACTATGAATTTAAATAACATCTCTGGACGGATAACTCCGTAATTACCCGATATGTCAGCGCTTGCTTCGCGTATTATTCGCGCTGGGCGGTGACGTGGTTAGCCGGCCCTCGGTGTAAAACTTGGGATAACTCCGTATGCAGTCGGAAGGTGACCCCTTGTCTCGTGAGGTGCTTGGCCGGTAACGAGCTTACCTGGCCCTCGGTGAATAATATGGCATAACTCCGTAAGCAGTCGCCTACGCTAGCTTCGCGCATTATTCGCGCCGGGCATTGACGTGGTTAGCCGGCCCTGGTTGTCAAACTTGGGAATATGAATATATTTTGTTTAATTCATCTTGAAGAATACATTACTGTTAGTACGTACTAAGAATTAAAATAACATCTCTGGACGGATAACTCCATAATAAGCCGGAATGTCAGCGCTTGCTTCGCGTATTATTTGCGCTGGGCGGTGACTTCGTTAGCCGGCCCTGGTTGTCAAACTTGGGAATATGAATATATTTTGTTTAATTTATCTTGAAGAATACATTACTGTTAGTATGTACTATGAATTTAAATAACATCTCTGGACGTATAACTTCGTAATTACCCGATATGTCAGCGCTTGCTTCGCGTATTATTTGCGCTGGGCGGTGACGAGGTTAGCCGGCCCTGGTTGTCAAACTTGGGAATATGAATATATTTTGTTTAAATCATCTTGAAGAATACATTACTGTTAGTACGTAGTATGAATTTCAATAGGATCTCTGGTCGGATAACTCCGTAATAAGCCGGAATGTCAGCGCTTGCTTCGCGTATTATTTGCGCTGGGCGGTGACTTCGTTAGCCGGCCCTGGTTGTCAAACTTGGGAATATGAACATATTTTGTTTAATATTTCTTGAAGAATACATTACTACCAGTATGTACTATGAATTTACATAGGATTTCTGGACGGATAACTCCGTAATTACCCGATATGTCAGCGCTTGCTTCGCGTATTTCTCGCGTGGGGCGGGAACATGGTTAGCCGGCCCTGGGTGTCAAACTTGGGAATATGAATAACTTTTGTTTAATCATACCATAAGAGTACATTACTGCCAGTAAGTACTATGAATTTAAATAGGATCTCTGGACGGATAACTCCGTAATAAGCCGATGTATGGGCGCTTGCCTCGTGTGAGGCTGGGGGATTACGTGGTTAGCCGGCCCTGGGCCACAAAGTTTGGAATATGAATAAATTTTGTTTAATCTGTCTTAAAGGGTACATCACCAGTAGTACGTACAATAAATTTTAATTGGATATCTATACGGATAACTCCGTAATAAGCAGGTATGTCAGCGCTTGCTTCGCGTATGACTCGCGCTGGGCGGTCTGGGAATATGTGCAATTTTTGTAAAGAGTAGTATATTTATGGTAATTATTTCAGGGTATGCGTGTTATTTATGGGCGTGGCGTGTTATTTGACGGTTTAGAAGTGAAATGGTGTAATTTAAGAGCGAAAATTGAAAAGTATTGAATTATGTTGGCAGCACTGTGGATTGGAACTTGGGGTGGAATTTTTTGGGGGCTAACTTCCTGCGCGTGAAATTTCCATCCTTGGACATTTTTAATGAACGCTCGTCGCGAATGAAAGATCTAAGACTTTCCCGGCGGACATTGCTGACAGCTACTTGTTTGATTGTCCGTAGCTCCTTCATTTTGTTCACATTAAACGTGGGAATGGTGCACAATCTGTGCATCATAGAGTGGAAGGCTGCCAGTTTCTGTGAATGTTTCGAGATTGAGCGTGTATCACTTGGTTACAGTGGCGGCTCGTGAAAAAAATCGTCCTACGTGCTGCAAAAAAGCTACCGTAAATTCGCTGCTTTAATTCTGCATATTGACATCATGACCTACGCACACTTGTTAACAAAAACAATAGCAATAATAAATATTGATAATTTTAAGTTTTCCTCGCAATTTATAACACAAAATAAATAAATAATTTGGAAGCAGATAAATACTTCGGAAATTGTCTACGAGAAATTATTCATTCAAGACCAATATTGTTTTTACTCACCTAATGGCGAAATACGAATCCATGCTGCGATCGTTTTTGCTGCAAAACTTATCGATCACCTTTTGGTTGAAGTTTTTTATATCCGAGATAAGTTTTTTCTCGATTGATAACAACGCTAATGCATTCAACCGTTCTTGAGCGCATTTCGAAGGAACGTTTTAATCCTTTTAAGACTCGAAAAGCTACTTTCTGGTTCTGATGTCATTGGAATCGTAATCAAAATCTTGAGCAATTCTGTTATTTGGGCGAAGGTATCTTGCAGTTTGTTCTTCAGTATCAGTTGAAGAAGAAGAACTGCACCGTCAATTTCTCTAAAATCAATTCTTTCATACAGAACGCTAAGCTCAGTCATTAGTCTATTCTTGTCCGGGAGTCTATAAAGGTCACACACGGTGTTAACTTTTACAGGGAACTGCTTTGAATATTCACTAAAATTCATCGAATCTAATAAATTTGTAACCTCTTAATAAGAAACAGGCTCAAATCTACGACCTAGATTCTCAGTGATTCGATCACAGACATCCTTAGCATCAGCCGTCCTGTAGGATTCCGTTCTGCGTCTTTAGCTTTGGTGCATTTCTGAAGAAACTTCATTTGCTATTCCATCGACAGAATCCCTGACTGAAGCAACAGTCTTCGTAAAAATGTCAATAGCATTTCCTATTTTGATGGCATCTGTCGATCTTGCTTGTAGCTGGGAGTACAAAATATCCACATGAGGCATTATTCTGTGAAAGAAGGACAGCCAAAATAAGAACTCTTCGTCCTCCAAATTGTGTCTGAGTCCATGGGCTTCTTGAACTTTCCTTATAGATTTCGACTTTTCCAGGTCCAGAAGGCATTGCAACAAAGCATCTTTGTTTTCATACACGACATTGACAGTTCAAGACTTGAAGTTCCATCTTGTTGATAAACATCCTGGAATTCGTCGTGCTACCACTTTTTCCAAAGCTGCCAGACGTTGAGGAGATCTGGAAAAGAATGCAGATAAGCTGCAGAAAAATACGCGTGCAGCTTGATTTTGAGAGGCCGTGTGTTCCAATACGAGGTTGAGCTGGTGGGCGTACTAGTGAATGTAATTAGCTAGCGCTTATTGAGCTTTTATTTTCCTTTGAACTCCACCTCTTTCACCACTCATCACAGATGCTCCATCGTAAGTTTGAGCGATAATTTTCTCTGGATGTACCCGAAAAATACTATTGATCTGCTGCAGTATGCACTCATATATTGCATCTGCGGTTTGTCCATCTGGATTAAAGAACCCCCATAATATTTCAAATGGTTGCCCATTTAGTGCGTATCTAAACACAGTTGCCAACTGTAGCTCTTCAGAGACGTCAGTAGTTTCATCTGCCATGATAGCGGTGTATTTAGTGTTATGTACTTCCTCCAGTATTTTCTCACGGCAGACTTCCAGCATGCAGTGTAGCAATTCATTTTGGATTTTTTATGTGCCCTTAAATATCTTGTTGGATTCCATGTGTTCCTTAATGGCACTGTCTTAACTGCTCATGAAATCAACTAATCCCAAGAACACTTGGATTTTCAGATGCTGAAGACCCATCATGACCGCGTAAAGCTAGTTCGAATGCCCCACAAAATTTTATACAATCAATGATTTTAGACAATATATACCTATTCTTTTCTCTATTTCCGCATTATGTCTCTGCAAAGTGTCGTGATATGCCCGGCTAAGTTGTGTTGCAATGTTCACATTTCCTAGAGCACTCAGGTCCACCACATTATTGATGTGTTTGCTGGGGCGGAATTCTGTACACGCCTAACGACAACTGTCGGTATCGGTGGCTACCGACGGTTGTCGTATGTACCGACAATCGAGCAATTCTCGACACGAGACGTACCATCACCTGTCGATGCAATTGACAATTTGCTGACGTCATGCATTTGTCGGTAAGGAATCGATACCTGCGCGCGAGGCTATAAGTTATGACCAATGATATATTGCTTTTTACAAGCAGAAAAAAGAGCACTATCGAAATGCGAAGTCTTCCATCTGGACTTACCCTACTATCACAAAAAGGATTAAATCTGCATCTAGATTTTATACATTTTGGAAATAAAGATTAAACAAGGATTATATCCTATATTTGTATATATTTTATATATTTTTTTCTGCACAGATCTAGGTTAACGGTGACACACACTCAATCCTATCACTTCTGAGGTCATTTACCATAACTACGCTCAGACAAATATGACACGGTATATATAACTTAAGACATAAATTGATTTGGATATTTACTGACACAAATACTACTCTCGAGCTAGTCCCCTGCATTAACGCGCTAACCAACCTTCAATACTATTTAAACACAACCTTCGTCCCTTCACGTCGAATACAAATACTTATGTAGGTCACTTTTAGAAGACCGTTTACCGCTTGTCAACGGCTTTCTTGTGGCATACATGAATACCTACCGTGAGCCATATAAGGCAGCTTTAAATCGTTTCCACTATTTCTCCAGGCACACTCAAATAGAGGAACAATCCATGGTATTGACATCAAGTCGAGTTAATGAAAAGACAACTTTTGAGGTAGTAAAATTTACTGAATGAAGGACAATGAAGCAACATAAATTGTATAAGTAGACAACAAATAATAACCCTTTCACTTGGACGTAAACAACCAACTGCACTCACAATTTATGGTATTCTACAATAACACAATATCTGCCAAGGATAAATCCTAATGCATATTACTAATTAGTCATTACCTGCCTAAAATATAGGCGGATTATTTACCTATTTCAACAAAATCATTTTGTACACAACAATGTAAAGAAATTAATAGATGAAACTTGGGGTGGCTAAATTCACTGAATGAAGAATAATGATTCACTTCACTGTTTATCCATTCACCGGGATGTAGACAGACAATTAAAAGACAAGAGCAATTCATCTATTGTCCATTAAAAAAGTCGAGTCCCTCGAGTTTAGGAAGCTGTATCTTCAAGTAGGGTTAACGGATTTTTACGAAATAAAAACCATGTGATAGAATGATCATTCCTACGTTTATCGATGCGTATTGACAAATTTTCCTTTACTTATCTGCCCTTTCACGATATTTTATTTGAAAAAAGTCACTATTTTTGGCGCTCAAAATCCGATTTCCCAACAATGCTATCACTGTTTTCTTAACATCAGACATAGAAACTGGAAAATCTGATTTTAGTTAGCTAAACGTGTCATTAACGTAATACAAGAAATAAATTGTTTATAAGTTGAGTTGTTCACGAGCTGGTGTTAAAGTTGTAAACCTCCGCTTATTTCGAAACTAATGATGCGATTGAAATTTGAGGTATACTGCTGTAACGCGCGGTAACGCCAGCATTGCAAATATGTACAGTATAACAAATAGTAAAAATTACTGATATTCTCAACAACAATTTTTATTTTTATCTATTTTTACGCGCCAAACAGCGGTTGTTGCGGTAGAGGACGACCTCGTCGGAGGAGGAGAAGAGGGAAAGGGGCAAGCGACGTTGCCATTTGATAAGCGTAGCACTACTCTGCCGGCGAGGGCGAAGTTTAAAGCATAACAGATATACGTGTCTGTTCGGAGTTCGGACAACAATTTAATGATAGGATGAATTCTGATGACTCTCTTTCATCAGAATTCGGAAGGCAGTTAAATGATAAAGTATAATTATTTCCCATAATCATTTTTCATGGGGGCTTTGGACCACCGTAGGCTGATTAAAAAATGATTTTAGTGGTTAATACCACCAGTTCATTATAAATCCATTTACAATAAGTACACACATTTACACAACACACACTATTTACAAATTGTGTTTGAACGTTTGCAAACACTTTGGCTTGTCCTGAAATATCCTCTCAAATTCTTTCAATCGGAATCGCAATTCGACTGTGATTCATCGTCGCTCAAGTCTGAATCGGAGTCAGGGTCTAATATAAACTATGACCCTCTGGTCATCACTTAATTCATCAAGGAGATTATCTTTTTTCCTATAATCGTCTTCTATCTTTTTGACGTGTTTTATACATTTCCTCCATAAGTTTGGCGTCTCAGATTGTAGAACCTCCAGCCACAATTGATGGGTTACGTTGACACTTCCCTTTTTTAGCGGCAGTCGCAAGGTTCACCTTAGCTATTGTATTTTTAACGTAAGCCCAAATTAGTTCGATGAAATTCAGCTCGCAGTGATCCCCTGGTGTCCAAATTAAACTTACGTCACTCCTGAGTTATTTATTAATCTTTTCCAGCTTCCTCTCTGTCGGAACAAAATATGTCTTACCGTGATTAATCAAAGTCGCTTTTTTTAAGCACTCAAAATAAGGTGCATTCTGCGGTAAATGGATTCTTTCCTTACAAGCTACGTGATGATATCGGCCTTCTTTCACGACATCGAAGGACTTTTTGTCACTGGATCCATCATAGTGTGATACGGTGCCTGGTCTAAAACTACAGCGGATCTGGGAGGAAGCAACGACAAAACGCAACTAAACCACGCCTCGAAGTGTCTGGCTTTCATCTCAGATTGGTAATCATCACCATCCCTTTTTCCCACAAAACCTAGTTCGCCACCTTCTAGGGAGCCATCCTCGCTACCAATGTGCAAAATGATGATTCGTTTCCCGCCTCTGGAGGGGGTCTTAAAACCACCGCGCCAGCCATTCACCTCCTGTATGCGCCACCGGTAGATATTATACCCAAGCTGGGAAGAGTCCACAACATTTTATATATTTCAAAGTGTTATGCTTAGAGCACCAGGACTCATCAGTGTAAAATATTTTATATCCACTGTCCCTCAGCTTTTTAATTCTACGGAGATAATTATGACGAGTGGCAGCAATTTTTATAGATTCAATCATCATTGGCTTTTTACATAATTTGTGATACCTAAACCTCAAACTCTGCATCACAGACCGTAGCTTAGGCAAGGGGAAATCCGGGAATTCGGACAGACTCTACCAACTTGTCCTTCATACTTTGAAGAGTTGTATGGTGTTGTTTGAATTTTTTATGGTCTATCATTACTTTGTATCACAGGAGTAATTAAAGTGCGGTTTCTAATAAGAGATTTTTTTAAATTTGCCAAATAGCCTGTAATAGTTCACAACTCCAACATCTGTGGTGTTGTTTCAATCTCATTGCATGCCTCTTTCAATCAAATTCATGGCTCTTGAGTCTGTCCATTTGTGTGGTTGAAATGTACATTATCGGTCCCTCTCCATTGGTAGCATGTCTGTAGAGAACGAATGAAAGACATTCAGTACTCGATGCAATGTGGTATATTCAGTACTTGGAGATGCAATGTTAACGGCACGGACTTACGTTCGACAGTGACTTCCGCTTACAACACACACCACCGTGCAGGCAGTGGCATCCAGTGCCACCTATACGGGTTTTCACCGTACTACTTAGGGTGCACATTTAGAACACGAGTATAGCTCTTCCAATCCCCCCCTTGAGGAATGTATTACAAAATATAATTAATTCAATTAACAATCATTTAATTTCAACCCCATATTATCTCTGAAAATTTTCAGCTTCGGGTATGGTAGAGACTTGGTCAGCATATTAGCCGGCATCTCTTCTGTCGGTAGATGTCTCAGCAGCAGTTCCCCTTTCTTCAGCACCTCCCTGATGAAATGACGTCTCAGGTCGATGTGTTTCGACCGCTGATGAAAAACTGGATTCTCCGCCAGCTGAACCACTCCCTGGTTGTCACAGTACATGGTGATCTTCGTCAGCTCCTCAAATCCTAATTCCTTTGAGAAAGCCTGCAAATAAACAGCTTCCTTCACTGAATCAGATAAGGCCAGGCAGTCCGCCTCGGTGGAAGACAGGTCAATGAATAAGATTTGATGCAAAAGTTCACACGTGACTTAAAGGCAGCAATGTTCACGTTAAGTTGAAAATGAAAGTTCACTTAAGTTCACATAAAAAGAAATTTCTTACCCAAAAAGTCACTCGAGATAATGGCAGGCACACTGCTAAAGAGAAGGGAAGATATTTCCTTCGTAGACTCAGAAAACAAGTCAGGAAGCAGGAATGGCGAACCAAGAACTACGTGGTGTCTTAAAAGCCGACGATATAAGAAGATTCATGTTCGTTGAGCGAAATATTTAGAAGAAATTACCCTAGTAGCACTGTGATGTCGGTCCTACGTTGGCCCAATGTCGATATTCGTCGGCTGTAGATGGGTTGCCGACATTGGCCCGACGTCGGAATGATAACATTTGCCGTGCTACAGCCGACATTACCTGCCGACATTGGAACGACATCAACCATACAATGACTTAGTAGCTGTGTTGGACCAACGGTATACAGGAGAGTAAATTCAGGAAGCACAATATATTAACTGAAAATCATTTTGGTGAAAAAACATTTATTTCTTTTTTTAGTTATTGTACAGCTCGGGCTTTTCTGCCTCCTTCCCTATCACTGGCACCAGTTAAATACCACCCAATTACGTGCCGAAGACTGGCATCTTTGGCATGTGGGAATGTCTTCCTCAGTGCTCCTAAAAGATAAAATCAATATAATATCTGTCATGTAAGAAGTACAGAATGACTGTAGTGTAGGTGAATACATTGACGTAGGAACTCTTCATCAGCATTAGTAGATACACATGCATGAAATGAAATGATCTCCCTAGTGGATAAATTCTACTTACTTTCAATGGCGTTATAAAGAGGAAGAGAACTTGAACACATACAACTAACATGCCACATAGCACAAATACTTATAAGTTACACACAATTCGTTTCTGTGTCTGGTCCTTTTTCATGGGCCTCAACTGGCTTTTCTTGGCTTACATGAGTCAGGAAAGTCAGGAACTGCTGACTTCCTTTGACCAGACCTAGCTGGTGACGTGTCTCCACTCATGGTCCTCGATATCCCCTTAGATGCCCTCCTCTTTGTTGGCATCGAGTCTGATTCACTCCCTGAATCTATATATATCTATCAGGCCGCTTCGCCGAACGTCTCTCCTCACACTCTGGCTCAGTGTCCGAGATGCTAGAAGTAAATTCAGCCATCGCTGCTTTACTTCTAGCACTCATGAATCTACAAGGAGCAAAAGTATTCATATTATTTATACCACAAAATAGCTGTTATTCCTTCAAAGTTTGGTGGAATAGAAAATCCTTAGGTAAACATTTAAAATTTTGAATCACTATCATTGTTACTGTCACTTGTTTTCCAGGTAATAGATATAACATAACCAATTAAAATCATGCAGAGATAAAAAATTAATCCATTACCTGATTGCGCAATAATTCTTGTGATCGAGCATTTTTGCCATTGGCCTTCAGGTGCACCACAAGACATTATGACCTTCTCTACCTTTCTCAGGGTCATATCGGAAGGCCACAAAACCAGCTGTCCACATGGCGAAATCCAGCTCCGTGGGAACACTTCCTCCGTGTTTTCCAAAAATTCTCCAACAACAAACTTCTTTCCAGCCATTTCCCTGGAACATTTGGTGATAATAAATTAACTATCCACCCCATCATTCTCTCATTTCAAAGACCAAAGAAACAGTTCAAAATATATCTAGAAAATGCACTACTGAAGATTTGGAGCCTTTTAAACATTGAATAATTTAGAGTAAGACAATTACAGGAGACATGGAATAATTTAGAGGAAGACAATGGCAAGCACATACTGTGCCGGTCCCACCTCGCGGGTAGGTTCTTCCCCCCCCCCCCCTTCAACCTCCAAATGCACGTGCACGAGCGAGGTTAGCTGGTGAGGCCACACACACGTAATAATTTTTCTTTCTGACTTAAGAGGCACTACACAAACCTGATTCCACCAACCCCCAAGACCAGATGTGGGACTGAGATTTCAGGCGACCGGAGCCTTTTAATTCTCCCAAGGGCCTGAAAAAAATAGACAACGAGGAAGAATCGCGGAGAAAGGTGATAAAGCCTCCCCTTAAATAACAGCGTACCAGGCCGTATTCTGTTTGACAAACACATTTAATCAAAATAAACACATCTATTAAACCCTGACAAATATAATAATACCCTAACAATTACAGTAGTATGAATAAATAGCAATAATGAACACTTGAAATGGTAATACCCTGAAACAATACATTTAATCCCTAGCAATAATTAACACTAATCACCTTCATTAATAGTTCACAGTGAAAATTTCGGGGAGTTGCACACGGTAAATAACGGACGGGGTCACTTTGCGAGAATAGCTTACGCGGTCCTTTGTGGGTAAGGATCAAGTAATGAAAGTTCGCTGGCGGGCTGACGGCACATGGCGGCCACAAGGCAGCGGCACGAACCTCTCTCCGTAGGTTGATCCAAATGCCCTAGGAACAGGCGTCGTCCTTCGCAATGACTGGTTTTCCCTTCTCCCGGGGAATCGTACTCTCTCAGGTATGTGCGTCCAGTCTGAGTGTGCACCGATCTCTCCTTCCGATTAGTTGCACCTCTTTATGTCGACGCGTTCAGTCTGACTTTTCACCTTGATCTCCTCTTCTTGAGCCCATGCTCAACCTTTTTATGTTCCTTCTTAAACCCATAATCCCCTGCACGAGAGTCGTCTACTCGACCCACCGACAGCAGTGACAAGGTGTACACTATTTGAACTACTTATTTTCGTTCCACATATCTTTCACTCATTCACATTATCATACACATTCATATTTTTAGCCTCTCAGCTGTAATATAACCGGGCCATCACAATACAAACAGACAAGTCTCAATGAAGCAAAGGGAAAACAACGTAAAACTCTTTCTCAGGAAGAACAAAGCATTTCCCTACTTCATCAGAGTATGGAATTTCAGTTGAACTACTGGATAAACCCCACACTTTAAAAACGTTCATGCATGTTGACTTACACGGGTAACTAAAATAGTAATCACATTTGTGAATGGATTCTTGTGCCATTCTTGTTATAAATGATGATTCACTTAGTTCAACAATATATAACTCCCATTGCACCCAGCGCGGGAGAACCATTTCCCGAATGCTCAGGCATCGTGGCCAGAAATTAATTTTTAACTCACAGAAACGTTAACTTCAGTAAATTATGGAATTAGCCGTCAACACCCGAAAATATTTTTACATTTAAACACTTCGACGATGACTTCACGGCATACAGCTTCCACCACGTGGCAACAAGTTCGACAGTTCAAAGGGTTAACACAACACAGGCATTAAACTGACAATAATAAGCACTGCAAAAACATTTTCAACCACAAATACGAATTATAAGATAAATTATGCCAAAAGTTCGCAGACAGTCAGTCCGTGGTAGCAACTTACGATCACGCGTTCTTACTTCTTAGCACCAACATAAGGCTTGTTTCAATTTCATTCTCCAGCAAGATTATCACCAAACAGGCAGTATTTATAAATCGACAAGATTATCACCAAACAGGCAGTATGTATAAAATATGAAAGTCAGTTACGAAATAAATTGCATACTTAGAAACGTCCTCGCCTATCCGGCAACACTTACGCACCACATGGGGTTAAAATACCGAAGTCCTTGAATTGCACTCGGGTGGCGGCCCAAATGTTCGTGGATTAATGTTGATCCTCGTCGCCATTCTCCAAAGTGTGTGTGTGCCATTCTTGTTATAAATGATGATTCACTTAGTTCAATAATATATAACTTTAATTCACTTTTAAGTGCTATCACGTTACATTCCGTCCGTCTCCGGCCATGGCTACATTAACAGAGAGCCGGGTATGATCCGACTGTGCGCCACCGTACAGCGTGGCGCCACTATGCACAAGACAAATGACAAACTAAATACCGTAGCAGAAACACAGAACATAGCAATACATATCAACTCTCCCCCCTCTTATTACAACATAGCAGAATTTAATATAAGCAAGTAAATAACATAATCAATTTAAAAAAAATCACTTTTAAAACAAGTAGCATCCTGAGAATGTTACCTGAGAGGCTGTCAATGATCCATCCCTCCCCAATTTAGCATTGATACTTTTAATCTTTAGCATTTTTTTATTACCAAAAATTATGAATGAGTCCTTCTCATTCTCACAAGAGAACTTAACCCCTTTCACCACTACCTCAGTAATTTTTTTCCCACTAGGGTGATTTTCCTCTCTTACATTAACCTCACTTCCTTTTGCTGCAGAGCAAGGAAAATAGGTCATTTCAGCCAGCCTTCTAGATATTTGTCCCAAAGAATTGTTAGGGCTGCGGATCATTTTTTAAATTTTCCCTAAAAATGTTCTGAATAGGGAAACTGCTAAAATGGTCAAGAGAAGCCTGCAGGTACCTAACATCATCAGCCACATGTGTGAGGTTGTGCAAATTATATACAATGGAATCAGAGCCATACTTGTCATTCATAGATTCCACTAATGAGTTCATAAGTCCACTTGCGTAATCACATAAAGGTACAGCCAATTTCTTCGAACAAAGAATCCTCACAGCAACATGCAAAATTAGGAGATGGTCATAAAGATGCTGTGGCAAAATATTTTTAAGTGAAACTGGCCCATTATACAATAAAAAAGTCCTAAATTCAGTGGCTTTCCACCGCTCTAGAGTATCTAACCCTCTTGGTAACCTATTGAAATTTGAAGGGGTAAACTTTGAGAAGAATCAGTCGTTCAGATATTTCTGATTTGTCTTTCCTTCCCAGACGCACTTTGTTAGGACCATTAGCCCAGAGGTTCAACAATCTCCTGGTAACACCAAGGCATACAAGATGAATGTAATCCAAGGGAAACTGGGTCACAGATCCCAAGCACTGGATTTCTGCCAAAGGGGTCTCCGGTATGGTGGCCTCTGTCAGCGAAACTTCTAAACGAGTCATCAGTCCTCAATTCAGCATCAATCTTATGGAACACCATTCTATTATTTATAACCTCTCCTTTCACGACGCATCTTTCACAACCATGATAACCTGTGTGGTCTTCAATACCTTTCATGAAGGATCTAGCAGGAGTATCACATATGACGGCGTAGAGAATTACATCATGCACCACACCATCAATATGTATCCCAGAGTCCAGAAGAGATTTGAGTTCCTCGATGAAAGATTCCAGGAAGTTTGCAATTTTAGAGGGTTTAGATCTCCCTTGATATAGAGAAACAACAAAAGGGTCAAATTCAAAGTCAACCAGTTTGCACAAAATAGGCCAAAACTGGCGTGATGAACTTTTGAATAGTGGCGAGCCATCAACATTGAAAGAAAGTTTCAAAAATTTCTTCTCAGTGAACTTTATGCCATTCCTTTGAAATGCATTACTTAACTCATTTTCTACACCATAATAGCAATATTCCCCTACTTCCTTGCAGTCTTCTAATTTGCTGCGGTTCACATGTTGGCAAGAGGCATTAGTATTAAGCAATGTTCTAGCATCACGGGGGAGAGAAATATTGAAAATGCTCATAGAAAGAAATTCATTTAAGGCGACATGACTAATTTTGTACTAAACAGCCCAAGCCTAATTGCTGTTTTCCACTGAGTGGTACTTCATGATCGCTTTCAATGGGAGAAAGAGCATCCTGAGATTCACCAAAAGTAATACTTCCTGAATAAGATTCAGAATAATTGCAGTCACTGTCAGCAGAACTTGAACTATCGGAAACTACGGAAGTAACTGATCTATCATTCTCAGGACTGCATTCTGTAGTGAGGATGGGGCAGGATTTGTCATCAGCCACATATCTTCGCATTACTTTCTTCACAGCACGACATTTTTCAACCCTTTCATATGCCGACATAGCGATTAAAGGGCTTCTGAAATACGAGAAAAGCAATATGAACAGGACGCATTCCCGGAGGTAAAAAACAATGAAATTCGAAAAAAGAAACTATGCGAGTACAGGGTAACAGTGAGAGCATATAAGTACCATTGCTAAAAGGAAAAAAAAACAACTTCACAAGATACGAATATTACACAAAGAGAATGACTGATATAAGACGCGCAAGTTTTGAGAACATAAGAACACCATTCAGGCTGGAGATATAAATTACTGCAAACTCAAATACTAACTAAAAATTTTTTAGAGCTAGAAAAAATTTACACGATCCACGGAGCTACGAAAGCATAGATGCGTGGAGACAGTCACCTGCAAAACTGCTTTGTATTCACTTGTAAACTTGTGTGAATGAATGCAAAGGTCCATAAAATTACCTGTTCCAATTCCGAACATTAGTTCAGGCAATCGCCCAGGCAAAAACTCGCGCGAGAACATGCATCGTATAAACAGAGCTTACAACATTATTTTTGATCAATGGACGAGTGACTATAAGAATCGCATACGACGAGCGGGATATAACAAGTAATCGGTAAGTTGATGGTATCTTGAGTGTTTATAACTCTCTTACAATAGATGTAACTTACCTCAGGAGTACTGGATAAGAAATTACCACGGAAGATTGGACAGCGAAATACCGCACACTTGGCTACTCAACTGGAAGACCACGTTGGATGAGTGAACAATGAATGAATGGATGGTAGATGAATTAATATGATAGGGATGATATGCAAAATGAGAGTTCCTCTTTGAGCAAGTGGCAATTAACTGAAAAAGCATGAGGCTACGATACACGTCTAGGCACAGGGCGAAAGAACGGTAAAATGGCAGATTTTCATCGCTCATGTTTTTGATTTTAGCCGAGAGGTCGAAGAGTGGCGCTAGCGTCAATGAATCTAATGTCTGAAACCAATGTCGGCCCCATGCCGGTTCGATGTCGCGTAGGTCGGCCGACTTTGCCGACCTCCAAACGACGTTGGGCCGAGCCGCGATGCTACTTGGGTATTATCAGTAAGATTCGCATATCTCATTCCGCGATCTCTAATCCAGCCCGAAGGACCAAAATATGTTTCGGATTATTTAAGTATAAAAGGCACGTTAGCTCCTTTTAGATAAGTTTAATCCGGATTGTACAGAAGCGAAGCGGACGAGAATGTCCAGGGATGAGAAGTGCGCTAGTCAGAGAACAGAGAGAGAGCGCGCGAGCGAACGAGCGCTCAGAGGTGACTAGCTCGGTGCGCCAAGCAAGTTTCGCAGTAGACAATTTCCCTAGCGGCTGGCGTTGGGACTGAAAGTTACGCAAAGGCGCACATTTGAACCAAAAAAATTCGCAACAAGTTATTTATTTTTATTTGACCAGTGCAATTGCATTGGGGCCTCACATCATCAGGTGATGATTCCAAGAATGTGTAAAACAAATCTGGTCACAGGAAAATAATTCACTGAGAAAATAATAGACCAACTGTTCTTGATCATAGACTATGAACAATTAACACCACAGAATACGAAGTCCATTAGCCCCTTACATTTAAAATGAAATTGAGAGACTACAAGATAAGAGACATGGACATGCAATAAGGCATTTGAGGAAGAATGAGTACTATTGTTCCTATGGGCCAGCTAAAGTAGAGCAGGGTTAAGATATTGCCTTATGAGTGTCATCCTATTTCACACTGTCAGTTATAGGTACATTGAGAAATGGGAAGGCATAGATAAAATATCAATATAAAATGTTTGGGTGTAACAAACATCAATTTGGTGGGTGCACTATTTAATAGATGTTTAAAAACTTTTTATGATGCAAATGTTTGAAATGAATTTACAGTAATACCTTAGGACAAAAGTATACACATCATTCTTTTCAACTTGTAAGACCACAATGGATAACGGTAAAGGCAAGACAATGGAAAGAACCTTCAACCCTAACCTTGAGAGTGTACTCTAAGCAACAGACAAGCAAAATAATTGCCTAAAAACTGAAAGTAGGCCAACAGACATTCATAGCTACATCATGTGTATTAAGGTTTAAATTCAATTAATAAACCTAGTTGGCCAACAATTGCTTCCTATGCTATTAAACTGATGAGCATGACCACATTGCTGGCAAAAGTTAACTTGGTCACTTGTTCAGCTAAATTACTTAAAGTTAGCTCATTATAATAACTAGGCTGGCTTTTCAAGTACCAAGGAAAAAGTAGGAACGGTCTACTATTCTGTAATTCCAACATCAGCATCAAAAATTAAATTTATGGGACAAGGTAGGGGTACTATTATGTAGGTTGCTTCCCTGTTAAAACTTTCACTTGCTGTTTATACATGATTCTATATATATTGTGACGGAACAGGCTAGAGTTTACTCTGCCCGTTGACCCGCCGCAGTCCTTACGCCTCTGAAAATGGACCCCTTACCTTTGCCTCGACACCTCGTCTACTTCGGACTTTCTGCTGCAGGAAATGGTTTTGAGAAAAAAGGATAACGCGACCTTTGTCGCGTGTTTGAGAAGGGCGCCACCCAAAACCGCAGCATCGAGCAAGCTCAGCCGGCAAAACAAGGACTTTCCAAATGTTCAAGGGTCCTTGACACTTTCCAACACATTCATGATTTTTAACACAACTCTTCTTTCTGTATTATCAAAATCTTTGAGTGAAGAGAATGCAGGCGCCACAAATAAGCTTCACTCAAGTTATTTCCAAAAAAAATAATCAGAAGTTTGGAGGATTTGGCACTGACAAGAAGTAAGACTTCAAGGGAAGAAACATTTCCAATAATCTCTCAGCAGCGGGGAACAGAGATAGCCATCTTGTCTTGCTGTGGGAGAGTAATTGTTTGTAATTGGTATCATCAAGTTCACAATATGACTTCAACTGTTCAGTTCTTATAGTGTAAATTGGGAAATAATTATACAACAACAATAAGACAATCTATGTCCACAGATAAAACATCAGTTCCATGCTGAATTGTAATATTCAATATATGAGCTGGGCAACCTATACCTACCGTATTACTATTGATAACATCCTTTAAGTTTGTAAATACATTCTTGCCTTCTCTACGATTTAAACCACCAAAGTTAGTGTTCGTGTTGTCACCAGCAAAGGCCACACATTTGTCTACATTACCTAAACTAGACAAGGTTTCCTTGATATACGCTGCAATATATTCAGCTTTCTCATTGGGAGTTGTCTTTAGTTCTACAACCTTAGTTTTAATACCACCTAGTTTATAATCAAAATATTGAATGAGAATAGGAAACATTTTCAGACTTCCATGATTACTTTCATCCGTACACACTCCATAACAAGATATACCTTTTATACCTTCTACTGTAACATCAACAGCATGTGGGGCTATTACTCTGTTTATTATACTCTCAGTTTTGGTTCTAGCTGAAGAAATTCTTTTTGCCACTTCCGAATCAATAAATTTTCTGGTTCAATTTGGGCGTGCAGTCCATTGATCTGTAGGAGGAATGATGACGAACGGTATGGAATGCTAATGCTCCTTCCCCAGCTAAAACGCGATTCGTTAATGCTGTAGTTGATGTGGAAAAAAACTTGTCTACAGTTTGCGAACTGCCGCAGCCTTGTACACTTCTTTTTGTGCTTATTTGAAGAAATGTGGCTATCCAAATATGTATGTTTGTAATTTATTGACTAAAACAAATTATAGAACTTACCATGATTTGCTACCGAGACGAAAGTTGCAGGTGGGTAAATTTTACATTCTGCGTCAAAATCATTACCTACGTCCAAGCTTGAAAGCAGGATATTTGGTTTTCAAAGCATCTGTAAACTTGCAGTTTCCTTTAGGCATCTTGAATGCGAGCAAAAATTTTAAACTGGCAAACACACAACCACGCCGCAAGACTGCCATTCAACGGAGCACAAACACAGAAACACATTCTCAAACCCAGCATAGACCGGAAACAAAAATAGTAGCATAGTAGCGCTGCACATCGGTAAAAAATTAAACTATTGCCATGGCGCCAATATAAACTGCGAAAAACTAAAAAATACATTCATACGATAATATAGTAAATTAATAAAAAGGAGGACATTTAGACAATTTAAAAAATTGTTCGCGGACAGAGGACAGAGACGTAAATTGGAGGACATGTCCGCTAAAAAGAGGACGTCTGGTATCCCTACTGATGAATGACTTCATAAAGAGCTCATTATGACTCGTGTCTTGACTAGGCGCTTCAAACTGACATCAGTCCATTTTGTACATCTGGCTGCACCTGTGCAATGACAAAGCATTCCATTAATATGCCATTACATTTAGGATTATGCATCCAACACAATACATAGGATATCTCCTCTTACTTTAAAACTTAAAAGACAAAGCGTTAGTAATAATGACAAAATAACCAGAAATATCCCAGCCGACACAAGTCAAGGCATATCCCCAAATAAACAAATAACATCCATGGGATCCGAGGATAGGCTATATCTGTTAAGGTTAGACATCTCACGGCAAAGTGATGAAACACATATTGCTGGCATGGGCTATCGATGGATCATACTGATAGATTTCCGCTATTATGCATGGAGCCTAGCTTTACCGCCATGTTTAGCCGCTTGCAGCCCCACACTCGAGCCTATGGGGAACTACGTGTCACGTGGCGCCATCTAACAAGCAAATAAGTACCTGATTGCTGCCACCTAACGGTAGTTCTGCTAACTACTTATAGATGAATGGCGGGACCACTGGCGCCTTTTAAATAAATAACTGATAATATAACCTCGGTACCGAACATTACGCCAAGAGAGCCGATCTTACCGCGAGAAGTTTTGGCTACCAGAGGTCCAGATGTAGTCAGTAGATTCTGAAATTTCTGAAAAATAATTCACCATTCAACAAATAACATTAACAATGGGTAGAGGAAAAGGTAGGTACAATCACATCTAAGTCAAGTCAAAAGGTGTTTACTGCTATTGCACACACACACACACACACACACGCATATATATATATATATATATATATATATATATATATATATATATATATATAACTTATATAGCTAAACTTTGCCACAAGTAGGGCGGAATTAAACATAGACACAAAATAAGGAACACTCGCACAATAATTTCTGATATTTCGATTGCTATGCGCAACCTTTCTCACAGAAGGAAGGATACAGACTGAAGGAAAGGCAGCGGACAAGAGGTAGAGTGAGGTAGGAGGAGGAGAGAGGGGTAAGGAAGGGGCGAAGAGGGGGGGCGGGAGGGGGTCAGAGGAGGAGAGAGGGGTGAGGAGGGAGAGAAGAGGGGAAGAGGCGGGAGGGGGTCGGAGGAGGAGAAAGGGATGTGGAAGGGAGAAAAGAGGAGGGGATTAAAGGAGGAGAAAAGGGAGAAGAGAAGGGGCGGGAGGGGTCAGTGAGCCCGATTTAATCCGGGGGGATTGTAGGCCGAATAAAGCCAGATACACGCCATTTCTAAGGTACGTAATTGAACGGGAGGGGCAGAGGGAGGGAGGGAAGCCAATACGTCTACTCGGAAGCATTTATCAAAACTGAGGTTGTGGGAGGAAGCATGGATCGGGACGGGGAAGGAGGCATTGGGCGAGAACGGCTTGCAACTGGTACGGTGGACGGTTAATCTAACACAGAGGGCGTTAGTAGTGAGTCCAATGTAATAGGAATCGCACAGATTGCACAGCAGGATGTAGACAAGGTTCTGGGAAGTACACGACCGAGAGGGGACGGAAGGAAGTGGGTGGGAGAGGAATTTAGCGGGGAGGGGGTCGGTGATAAGGATAGCATATATATATATATATATATAAATAGACTATGCCACAGGTGGGGCGGAATTAAATATAAACACATAAAAAAAGAACACTCACAATATTAGTTGATATTTCGGTTGCTAGAACCTTTCTCAAAGGAAGACGGATCCAGAATCTGATTCTGTATCCGTCTTCCTTTGAGAAAGGTTCTAGCAACCGAAATATCAACTAATATTGTGAGTGTTCTTTTTTTATGTGTTTATATTTAATTCCGCCCCACCTGTGGCATAGTCTATTTACATTATCGCGTGTGTGATTTTCCACGAACTCGTATATATATATATATATATATATATATATATATATAATAATTTGAACAGAAGGTGAAAGAAAGAGATAGGAAACATGTAACTAAAATTGGACGAAGACACTGGTGATTTGGAAGATGTTGCAGCCGAGAAATCAGAGGGTAAAAATGTGCCGTGACCGGGACTCGAACCCGGAACCTCCCGATTTCGCGCCGAGTGCTCTACCAGTTGAGCTATCAGGACACTTAGGTTTACCATGATTTCGGCTGGGGCTTATAACAAAGAATACCCCTTCAAGCTTGAGCCCGTAGCCGTGGCCTCTGGATGGCACACAAGGGCAGCTATTCCATCACCAAGAGAGGAGAATTAGACATGGACACAAGAAGAAAGTAAAGATGAGTTCATTCACACAGAGAGTCGGACAGAGATAGGAACATGAACTGAAGAGGAAAAGAGCCGGTTCGAGCCGAGGAAAAGGCTCTTTCTTTCACCTTCTGTTCAAATTATTATATATTTATTCGCCTAAAAGGCGGTGTGTGAGTGAGTGAACGAAAAAAAAAAAAAAAAAAATATATATATATATATATATATATATATATATATATATATATAACATATACAAGTATTTACATTCTCACTATGTATCAACATATTTACAGCAATAGCCCCTGTTATAGGATAAAATCCTCTTCAGGATTAGTCATTTAACATATACACATTTTTTAACTTTGTTCATAGGCGTGTAGCAGATAGAATGTTGAGAGTAAAATAATAGTGCGAGAATTCTTTTCTTCCGGGATGGCTTAATGACCTGGCATTCACCAGAGGCGTGAGGGAAACCGGCAAAACCTCACGCAGGTCGCCGTGTGGATGTAGGTATATTTGTTGCTGGCAGGAGTGCTAGACTTCGCTGATTTGGGGTGTGTCGTTTTACGCTGGGTGCTTTTTGTTCCTGTAGTCATGCGGCTATTGGCTGTTGTGGCTGGTGGTTCTCTTGAACGGAGGCTGATATTCTGTTGTTTCTGTGGAATAAGGCAGGATTACTTTACGTATTTACATAATACACTATATATTAGAGGAAGTGGTGCAAATGTGGAAACCATTTTTTTATTTTATTTTAACTAGTTAGTTTTCAAATGGAATTTTTCTAAATTCATAAAAAAACCTCACAAATATATTATCCTTGATAACCGCTTTTGGTTTTATGCTTAACTTAACGTTTACTTTGTAAAATTAATAGTTAATTATAAATTGACACTTTGATCAGATTTTCAAAATGTACTGGTCATATGGAAACGTTTGTTTTCTGGTTAAAACACTATAAAAAAATTAAATATCAGAACATCTATATATTATACATTGAAAAAACAACATAAAGGCTTAAGAATTGATAATTTTCAATAAAATGTTCACTTGCGAAAGTCACAAATGTAGTTCTCATTTTCACAACCGGCGCACAATGTATGGCACCATAACTCACAAAGCAAGCATTTAATCCAAAGTTCCCCTCGAATATCTTTTGAAAAATCCTCTCCGCAAAAAATACATAGGGCGTCATCCTCTTCTGCTGGCATTTCACCCACAGGCATCTCCATAACTGATTCCCCTAAGGATATTGAATCGCTATCTGACTTTTCTTTAAGTTCAAGTTTTCTTTTGCAAGGTTTGGGTAGTTGTTTTTTCCCTTTCCCTTTCGAAAGTATTTTTTTAGGCTTGTCCAAAGCTTTTTGAAGTTCAGTTTTATAAGAAGAGCTTGTAATGACTGCAGCCGAAGATGGTTTCCTTCCTCTGTTTGAAGTTTTCCGCTTTGGTGCAGGTACTGGCATTATATCCCGAGGTAAAACACAGGGAGCAGGTTGATTTGAAGGGCCAGCTTCTTGTAGATCTATATCACTGGGCCGGAAAGGGTTGTCTGGTAGTCCAGCATCTCGAACATTTTGAGCAGCAGGCATGGGCGCGCATGAAGAATGATCACTAACCGGAAGAGTGGTAGACCTAGGCGACTGAATATTTACACCAAGACTTTGAATTGTTTCAGTCTGCAAAGAAGACTGAAGGTAAGAAATCAACATCCTTAAAAACAGTGCGGTCACAAGGGTGTATCCCTGTGACTTTGAACCCAGTAGCAGATATAAGTCATATTTGGCATTGCAGATAAGCCTTGCCAAAAAGTTCTGCGACGTCATAGAGGCCTACAGGCCGATTACTGTGACGCAAACATTGGCGCACGTATTCAATATAATAAGTTTTTAACGGTCCCATAAAGGTCTTATCCAAAGGTTGGGTTTTGTGGGATGAATGTGGGGGAATGCTTACGATCGTCACATGATTTTTTACGAGCCGGATCAGTTATTTCAAGATTCCTTGTGTGGGTGTTGTGGCCGTCGAGAGTTAAAAGAAAAGGGGACTCTTCACTTGGGCGTGTCTTTTGATGAAAGTGGTTAAACCACTGTAAATATTTCGGTTTGGATTCATCCAGACGGATGTCATCTGCCAAGTGACCCAGGTGGTGCTCCTTTCATGAGGGTATCCGTCATATTTTTCCTTGGGAAGATCATTAGAGGGGGTATAAAAGTCCCTCCTGCGCTCATACAACAAATTACTGTTACAAGGGAACCTCGTCCTGCTGACGTTATCGCCCCCACTTGCCTTTTCCCTTTTAATCCAATAACATGTGGCATCTTGCTCTGCACAACAATTAGCCCGGTTTCATCGACGTTAAATACCCTGTCACTTGGGTACGGATGTTTATCGTACTCAGCTTTTAACATATTAAAAATGTATCAATAGCATCCTTATTAAAGCCATTTGCTTGTGAAAGCCATAAAGTTTGTGGTTTACTGCCGTGGAATCCTTCGGCTGTAAAACTAACTTAACCTGGATCCGCCCAAAATATTTTTTTTTGAGATTAATACTTGATATGTTAGGAGAATAATAAGGACCTATTGTTTACTACATTCTGAAAATATTACACTGATAGGGTGTGTAGTTTACGAGATACAGGGTGTGACATGAATGTCACATTGGGCGGATCTGTTGTCTTTTGGTGCAAGGTAATATTTCCCCAAATAAATCAAACGTTTTTCGCATTTTTACTACAGAGTTCATTTTAATGATCAAAATCATTGGAAACATATTTATTTTGCACAAGTTATAATTTATGTACACTATTGACAAGTTTTTATTGAAATTTAAAGTATGTAATTGAAAATTTAGCATTAATTTTCAGTGTTTCATTTTCCGCGATTCATGAATTTTTCCTTCAAAAATGTGATGTTTTTAAATGAACAAATTTGCTGGATTTTGCCAATGTTATTTCACAAACGTGGGGTATATTTAAATTTCTAATGTTTATAATACAAACTTGTCAAACACTCATAAGGAAAAATCATTTTAACATGCATATAAAGCTTTCGTCAGGAGTGTTATGAAACTGCAGAACCTTGAATTGACATAATCAATGGATTAATTGAAGGTACATTTAAATAATATTTTTACATGGCGAATAAGTAAAGCAATTAAAAATGCATTTCCCCAACCTTGGAAAATGCATAGAATAAATACATTTTTGAAAAATATTCTCACAACACATAAAAGTATATTATAACATAAAATTGAATGAAATACGAATCAATTTGTTTCAAATAAACAAAAGATTGATTTAGAGTTGAATGCCAGTGTATACTATTTTGAGTGATAAAGAGAAAAGCATAATTTGCAGTGTCCCACATTACATTTAACGCATTCAGTGCGGACGACAGAAGGGCAATATTCTCCTGCACAGCGACGTCGTCTTTTATTTGGTACAACAGAGACTAAATGATCTTTACCATCGTAACGTATTTCATTGGCTGCCTCTGATGAAAATGAAGTAATGCGGCGGCTATACTTGGCTTGACATCGATATATGGTCAGGTTTGTTTGGACTATTGCACGCCCGAACTCTAATTGTGACATGCCCGGACCAGATTCATCCAAAAGCCAAGAAAAAATACTCCACCACCATTTTTTTCCACGAATATAAATTCTCACATCTGTAATATTTCGGTCCATGTGATCCGCGCCACCCAGATTTTTATTGTTCTCCTAAAACATATTCGGCTGGGCCACTTTCTTTCTCCTCTATTCTATTCTACAGTAACGGTCGACTTTTTCCATGGGGTGGACACCATGACAAGTTGAGGTAATGGTGACAACAGAATTATCCACCCACCTTCCAACGATAACTTCATCAACATCACTTTTAAAATACTTGTATGAGCCTCTACCAGATTTGTTACTCAAACAAAGAAGTTACTTTATTTCTAAGGACAATCTTTAGGTAATCTAATCTCTCTAAGAGTGCCAGTTGCACCATATCCGCGGGAATTCAAATGAGTTAGGAGGCTCATTCTTGTAAATAAGTTGTTAAAATATAGCCGAAATTCAATACTTGTTTTTCGTGTGGGAGATCATCTAACTTTGAAATCAAAGGTGCGGTGGATTTTACAAAATCTCTTTCATATCCCTTTAAGACCTAAACTTTTTTTTCTTAAAAATATAATTTTTTTACATTTTACCTTATTCCTGTGTTGCTACTGGACGTGGGAAAAATAATTTTTTAAATCATCACCCACCCCTTAACCCGTGACCCCACCATCACAATCGTGATGGTCAGGTTCAATTCAGGTACTCTATGGTGACCATCACGATTGTGAGGCTTACTTTTTTTTAATTTTCAGAGATGAATATGAATATTACCAGTTTTTTCATGCTTTAAATACATATTTATTTACTTGAACAAAGAATTTAGAATACTATAGAAAATAAATGACATAGTATTACACATGACTTTTTAAAAAGTTACACATTTCCTCGCTGATAATGGAATTTTGTAAAGCAGTTTTGTTTTTTTGTCAAACAAAGATATACGTCACATTTTTGGCACTTAATTTTACTTCTGCTGTGACATTTCTCCATCCTACACTTTCTCGGAGCTGTAATATCATCTACCACTGGTAAATGGTAATATCCGTCATACCTCTTATCTTTACACGGCATTTTTGCTGGTGGGTTGTAAAATCGGGAGCGCTTTATTGGATGATGTTCTTCATTTTCACTGTCCTCACTATCGCTTAAAACTCTGCGTTGCTGTGCTGGAAGTCTGTAGCCGTGGAAACTCAGTTTTACTTCAATTTTTCTCTAAACCAGCCCATTACTGGAGCTATTACTTGGCCTTATTATCTTACAAAAAACGTTAATCTCAATTTGTTTAAAAAATACATGCATAAAAAGTAGGTACCTCAATAGCTGCATCTGGAGTGAGGGACCCATCATCAACAACAGCTTCTACTACTTCACCATCAAAAAGTTCAGCAAATGTTACAATTAAAAAAATTGGTCTCAGGGAATGCCATAGGATTTTGCAATATTAAATTGAATCATATTTACTTAGGACCATTAACTTACTAAGTAATTTAGGATCAATTAATAATCAATCAATTCTTTGATTACAAAGTAACTTTTTTCTTCATGTGCAAACATCATATGTTAGAAAGAGTAAAATCAACAGCTAATAATGCACTCACCTAAGTCATTTCGTTCACTATCTCCATCGAATCGGTTAGCCAACCCTACAGCAAAAGAGCGTATAATTTCTATGATCCTTTCCATGATATGATCAATTTTAATTTTTTAGCTGGGGCCTCCGCCTAAAATATCATTAGAAGAAGTGTATCTCCAAACATTCGAAATTCGAGTCAACATGCATGAATACTATCACGCCTTACAACTAGATGTTCGATGACTTTATTATGTCGTCACCAAGTCACGTTAACTTCGAAAATTCTAACAATAAGATTAAATACTTATTAATTTATATCTTAGATACTTACCGGTTTTAACGCGTTCAACTCTTGTATCCGCGGCCACCTTCCGTGCAGTTTTCTTCAAATTCTCCCACGTATATTTTAAATTGTTCGATTCGCGTGTTGGACCTAAGCCTTGGGTATTATATATTTCCGTAATCTTCTTCCACTCTTCGTTTTTGGCCAACGTGATTACCCCATCCGTTTTTTTTGTTTTCGATCACATTGTGATCTTCTGCTAGCCCTATTAGGAGATCCTTCTCCTGGTATCTCATATTAGGGGTTTTTTTCCTCTTAAGATTCATGTGTCCGCTACTCATTGCTACTTTTAAAGTGATGCGCTTGGGATACCTGGAATACTCAATACACCCCAACCGTATACTCACAAAAAATCCGATAAGTAGGAATAGTAACAAATGGTATCTATGCGATTGATGCGGATGGATACCGTCTTTTATTTTCTTGGCGAGAGGAGTATGACAAATTTAATAGCCTAAGGATTTCTTTAAATAAAGTCTGTTTTCGAGAACTCGGATAATAATGGCGTTGGTGAAACACGGTCCATAGATTACTGGGATAATTATTTTATCCGAGTTTTCTTAAACTCCGGTAACAGTGAATATTATCTTTGTTGGTGAAACTGGGCCTGAGTATTGAATATTTCACTGGTTTTTTAAAGAAAAGAAATAATTTACGACAGTTTATTGTGCAAAAAAGATCATCATCTGCCATTAACATCTCCAGGAAAAGCCCATTTTTGTTAACCTTACAAGTAACTTATTTCACTAGTGCTTTTAGACGAGCAGGGCATAGAACAATATTAATTGTCCTATATTTAATATGTATGATGTTGGTATGTTGGTTGGTTGATGATATACAGGTTGTAATTCAGGAAAAGGCAAGGAGAGCACAGCATGACTAAACTTAGAGGAAAAGAAGTAATTAAATGCAGAGAGGTGGGAATCACCTTGCATGTTAAAATCGTTAAACTTTAGTGAAACTGGGATACGGTTTGACTTCCTCCTAGCATTAATTAACGACGAAAACCTTTTTGAATTGTCCCGAAGACCATTAGTTATTTCCGTTATATAGTTTTTGTATTCCCGCCGAAGGAGAAAGCAAAAATGTCGCCTTATGGCCACAAAAGATGCTCGGGTGTGAATGTTGGAATGCTTTTCCACAATTTCCAGGCCCTTTGTTTGCTTTTTAGGGCAAGGGTAGTTTCGTGGGGGTGCCAGATAGGTATATTCTTCGACACGCGACCTAGAGGGACGAAGTCCTCAATGACTCTGCGGAGGATGTCGTAGAAGATATCTAGGGCATCTTCGGGGGTACCGTAAAAGGTTATTAACCCAATAAAGAAATAACTTATTGCGAGGTTCAAGCCGTCCGGAAGGATGGTGTTTATTGGTACCTTCCCTATTACAACATAAATTACAGCGGCGCGAGAGTGTGTTCACTCTTCGGCGACGAACGCATGACTGGTCCTCTTTACTCCCGACGCCAGCGCCGTCCCGCTCCCTCTGGTGGTCGCGGGCGGGAATACCGATGATTGACTGTCGGTGGGCGCAGCGTCGTCTGCCGCGCCCGCCACATCACCCTGGCAGTAAATTGGCCTGCGTAAAATGAGGAAGAAAAAGAAGTCATTATTCGGACAGATTACGCCCTGTAATCCCCCAGGTATGACGGAAAATGGACTTTTCACCCAGCTCTCGTTGTTCTCTCGGCGCACCTGTTGTCTGGTACTTGGCCGGGGGACGGGCTCCGTGGCTCCGCACGACGGAGGGCGGGAGTGGTCGGTCGGTCGGTGGGGCCGGTCGGCTGGCGGCTCGGCAGGGACGCCGTCGTATACGCACGATCCTGTGTATACTACGATGTCATCTGGGGAACGTCGTCCATCGTCAGTCATAGCGTCGTTATTTACTGCGAATGCGGGCTTTAGCCGCTCCAGGGCCACCAAAACATCGCAGCCTCGGATTCGCAGGAGATAATCCGTCCCCTTCTTTTGGAGAACCTTGAACGGACCGTTCGTATGGCAGCTGCAGTGTCTCGCGGGTGCGGTCGATTCGCACAAATACGTGTGAGGAGTTGGCAAGATCTCGAAACACGAAAATCTTACGTTCGCCGTGGCGTGAGACAGGTGCTGGCGTCAGTTTTCTGACATGTGACCGAAGCTGCACCACATAATCGGTCGGATCGTCGGCAGGGCTGCCGGGCGTAGCAATTCGCCATGGAGTTTAAGCGGCTCGCCGAAGACCATCTCTGCGGAAGTGCAGGAAATATTGTCTTTCCAACTGGCGCGGAGACCAAGGAGGATGTCAGGCAAGACGTCAACCCAGTTGGTCGTTTCATGGCAACGGATGGCAGCCTTCGACTGTCGGTGGAGACGTTCCACCATCCCGTTTGCCGCCAGGTGATATCCCGCAGTCCGTAGATGGGTGGCGCCGCATATGTTTGCTACCTGTTGAAAGATGTGACTCTCGAATTGTCGCCCTTGATCGCTGGTGATTCTAACTGGAGTTCTGTAACGGGAAATCCAGTCGCAGGAGAACGCTCTGGCGACCGTCTCCGCGGATATGTCTGTCAGTGGGATTGTCTCCGGCCACCGCGTAAAGCGATCCACGCAGGTTAGGCGTTACCGAGAAGTCCGTGAAATGGGCAGGGGGCCAACGATGTCGATATGGACATGTTTAAATCGCGTTCCCGGGGCAGTAAATGTTCCAATGGGAGGGGAAACATGGCGTGATACTTAATACCTCTGGCACGGGGTGCACTCGCGTGCCCACGTCCTGCATTCCTTGTTTAGGGAAGGCCACACAAATCTTTCAGCCACGAGCTTGGCTGATGCTTTTACACCGAGATGAGAAAGGCAGTGCAAAGAATTGAACACTCGTCGCCGGAGTGCCTTGGGTAAATAGGGTCTGGCGGCGGAACCGGAAAAATCACAAAAGATGTGAATCTGTGCGTCGGGAAAGAATGTTTTCTGCTGCACGAGGGAAGAAGAGTTCGATTCGAGTACCGCCTTAAGTTCCTCGTCGCACTGTTGAACCGAAGTGAGGGCTTCGTGACTCACAGCGGCACCGATCGCTTCCACTCGCGACAGCGTATCCGCAACGACATTTTCCTCACCCGTTACGACATTTTCCTCACCCGCTACGCGGCGTATGTCCGTCGAGAATTGTGATATATAGTCGAGGTATCGGAACTGCCTGGGTGTACACTTGTCAGTCTTTTGACGGAAGGCGTAGATGAGGGGTTTGTGGTCCGTTAGCACTGTGAAGTGTATGGCCTCGACAATATAACGGAATTGGCGGATTGCACAATATACGGCAGCAGACATAGCAGCGGGTTTGCCTCCCGCTGATGGACTCCCGTGCCCAGCTTACGAGCTGTCTACGGGAAGTTTGTGGTCATGGGTGGTTGGTGGTTGCTTGGTTGGGTAATGGCTCTGGGCGAGTGGGATGGGGGACTAATTAATCTTATTCAGGGAGGAGTGCAAATTTTGGTCGAGGATGGATGAGGTTGGCGTCGTAATTATAATTCCAGAGGGGATGAAGCAGTGGGTTGGATGATCATTGTAGTGATGAGTGAAAGGATGATGTTAATGAACGGAGGACATCGGAAATGGCGGGAAATTTGAGGTCACGAAGGATGTCGAAATTGCGAATAAACCACGGGGCGTTGCAGAGGGAGCGGAGAACACGGATTGGAACGGGAAAGACGAATTAGTTGGGATTTTGAGGCATGTGACCGACCAGGAGCGGCATAGGTGATGACGGGACGGATCATGGAAATGTACAGTAGGCATTTGTTGAAAAGGGATAAATGCTTTCTGCGGTGGAGGAGTGGAAGGATTGAGCGATAAGCGCCCCAAGCTTTGGCCAGCGATGAATCTATGTGCGAACGGAAAGTGAGTTTCTTGTCAAGGCTCACGCCCAGGTATTTTTCTTCTATTTTAAGCGGGATGGCGTGTTCCCCCAGGAAGAGCGGTTGTCCGTCGCCTTTCTTCGTCCTTCTGCTGAAGTACACCACGGAGCACTTAGAAGGATTTGCTGTTAGCTTCCATTCGGCAAACCAGTCCACCAGGTCGTCTAGATGGTCCTGTATGTAGTCAATGGCTTTGTCTGGGTGCATGGAAACGGCGGATATAGCGGTGTTATCTGCATATAGCATTAATTTGGTTTTGGGATTAGAAGGAAATACCTGTCCCACTTGTACCTGTATAAATATGAAAATAATGAATCCACATTGAAAATCCTCCTTCACGTGATAACTGATGGACTTCAACATTAACCTGCTGATAATGCAACATCAGTTAGTTGAACTTAATACATACCAATTCCTGTCTGTACCCTGGATCAGCTAGTTTCATCTCCAATTCATCAAATTCACCCACTAACTTCACCGGAAAAACTGCAGTCCAATCCTGTGAAATATTTCTCACTTCTTGATCAGAAGGCTCTCTTAAATTTTTCTGGCAGTTTTTATGCATCGATTCTAAGGCCTTGACTCTGCCGTCGAAGCTTACAAACGCCTTCCGTTTAAATATTACATTGCGAAGAATTTCTTCCTCAATGGCTGAAATAATTTGGAAATGCAAATGTTAAAATATGCAGTGCTAGCAAATGTTTTCAATACACAACCTTAACATCAAATAATATACATGATTAAGAACCCTGAAACTTTTTTGTTTTACATGAGGGCATAATTTAACTCCAATAAAACCTTCAAAAGTAGTTCATTCAAACACACCTCTCTTTCCAGTGGTTTCTTTCGTCTTTGACACTTCCTTACTGGCAGCCAACACCTTTCCATCGAGGGCAGATGTTGAAGGGGTTGAAATTAATGTAGAAGAGGATTCAAAACGAGGTGGTGAGAAAATAGCTTTCCGCTTTGATCCCCTGTCCCACCTACCCATCAAATCCTCTTCTTCACTTTCTGAGGACCAAACCTTAGCAAAACGCCGTCTCCTCCATTCCTTAACGGAATTTAAGTCAGAAGTACTTTCTGCAGTTTCACATTTCTGCCTGGCAGTCTTCAGAGATTCTGTTAGGAAAAAAATACTTTCAGTCATGATACCAGATACATAAAACTTTCCAGTTGCTTTATGGAAAGTGTAACCTCATCACAAATTCCCCAACATTTCTTTTAAGGATGAAATGGTTGAAATTAACAGCACTAAGTTCTCATTCATAGATACACAATTCACATTTCAATAACAAAACTGCTTTACTGAAAATATAAGAAATCGATTCAGAATATGAGAATTCACTGAACTTGGAACACTAAAAAGGCAATATTAACCGTAAACCATGCTCCCAATTTGTCTCGCTGAATACTCCTCCCAGTCAGCTGCTGGTGGTACTTGGCATTCCACCATTTTTTTAACCCTCTCTAGGTTCCTGAGGTTTGGCTAACGGCAAACTCCACCCTCAAACCAAGTCACTGGCACCACCTCTACACTATCCTCATCCTTAAAGTGGTTAATGCACCACATTGCAAACCTGGAAATACTAGAAATAATCATAATTAATTCACAGTTTAGAGGAGTTGAACTTCTTATAATTGTAAAATGATAGAGTAAATGTGACATTCAGTTGAAAGCACTACATATCTATACTTACAAAAATTACTCCAGCTGCAGTTAGTTCACTGTATGTAGTAGTGGAAACACGACACAATCCTACATTTTTAAACTAACATACTTCTTATCAATGTCTTTCAAAGACCATGATTTCAGTTGGGATAATTTTCCTACTTTAAATATGCCTAGCAAAGAACTACGGCATAGTGTACTGTGCATGTATTCCATTTCTTCATATTTTCTTCCAATTACTTCGATATTAAAGTTTTTGTTTCGTCAAATATTTTCTGAAACTATAATTGCACCACCCTGGGGGCCACAAATATTATTTGGTGGTGTAACTGACAACTTAAAATCATTCAGTAGCACTTGCTGATACTGTGTCGCACCATCAATTTCCTTCAACATAGGCCCTTGGTCATGCTTTTTTTGCACAATGGACATCCAGATGTAAAACCATTAACAATTTTGTGCCTTTGTATCTCATTTAATCGGCGATCAACTTGCTCTATTGGTTTAGTTTGAGACCTGACCATTCTCAGGATCTGCTGCATGTAACTTTCAAAATTGAAAGCACTACAGTTATCCAGAGGGCCAAACTGGTTATAATCATCAGCTATGTGAAGTAAGCAGTGAACATTATATGAGACAAGATACTCTCCCCCCATAGATCCCCAAATGAAGATACAAAGTGCTCCAGTAGGCATTTGACGTATTTTAGAAGGCTTGAGTTTGATTGCTTCAACAAAATCGTCAAGGCAACATGTAAGCTCATAAAGTTGGTGGAATTATCCTTAGAAATACTTTTGTTGATCAGTATAACTGGGCCAGTGTATAACAAAAACTGGCGGAATTCTGTGGCCTCCCATCCACTTACTTCTGTAAGACTTCTGGGCTTGCGAGCAAATTCCATCGGTACATGCTTGGACAATTCCTCTAACAAGGAGACATCGCGTAACTGATGTTTGGGATCCAATCGAGGCAATTATTTTCTGAAACTATAGAGAGAATGCGGGAAAAGTGTCACGGCTTTCTTCCACATAAGCCCGGGTTACGCTTTTAAAGAATCTTCATCCGTGTAAATACTTGCCTCTCCCAACAGACCTCGTAGCCCAGTGGGTTGAGGCGCTGAACCAGTTATCCTCATATGGTGGATGGGGTTCGATCCCAGATTGCGGAAATGTCTTTCATTCTAATATTTTACGGAATTACTGTAAATTGCCCACTCCCATACCTTTACGGCAGTAGCAAAATTTTTTTTTAATTTTAAGCCTATTTGCCGGATTTTCAATCAATGCTCTTAGGAGGAAGACTTTCGAAGCTAGTTTCGGGATTCTTGTTCAGTCGAATAGAGGCTACACATTCTACGGATGTTTGAATGTTTGCATGCTTGAATTTTGAAAATACAAGGATACTTTCGTGAATAGGATGAGCTTTGATTGGTTGTGGTTCTTTCTCAAGGCCGTAAACAATGAGCGGATTATTACTTTTTAATTAGCAACGATGTACTCTCTTAAAATTTCCCAGGAGCCGCTAGAAATAGAAACTAATATTTATTACAATAAAAACTACCTATGACCTCCTAATTATTTAATAATTACATAAAAATTGAATAAATAATTAATAATTATATTTTATAATATATTTATGTATAATAATTATATTAAATTATAGAAACTAATATTTATTACAATAAAAACTATCTATTACCTCTTAATAATTTAATAATTAGATAAAAATAAAATAAATAATTTATTATTAAACTTTTATAAACCAATTTTGAACTGCCCGTAATCGTACCGTAAATTTGAACCGTAAATACTGATCGAATTTTTCAACAGCGAAAATCACCCTATATATATTTTTTTCCCTATGATATATAAAAGGGGAGTGTTGCTGTCGAGCTTGTGTTGCCGAGACGCCTGGAGGAGCTCTCCCTCGTCATCGGCACGACGCCTCTGTGCACGGTCATCGGCTGTCCGGTCCTCGGCAGGTATCGCCGCCTCATCTTTCCCCCTCCATTCCCCCTTTTACTCTGGTTTCCACATTCATTGCGATCACCCTCCTCTCCTCCCGCCTTAGCGTGCTCCCTTGTTGCTATAATTGAAATAAATTGTCTGGCCTAGGCGTGTTGTTTTTGTTGGTCCACCCCACGACCCCTTGGGCAGTTCAAAATTGGTCATAATCATAATTCAGAAATATATGCAGGCAACATAAGATAAGCAGGCCGAATAAATTTGACAAAATGGATTAATTTTTAAAATAAAGTATTTGAACAATTTCATACGGTTTAAGTACACAACTTTAAAGTGGATTTGAGATCGAGATCTTCATGAAATTTAAAAAAACATAGACCCATTTGTATTGTAACGGACCAACCCTCGTAACCCGCAATACTAGGGAGAACAGCCGCACACATAGAGATCCGCGCTTTAACCCAACGTGGGGCATACTCCGTGAAATCCAAAAATAAAGATTAAAGGATCCCCCGAGGCGTTAGATATTCGAATATCTAGACAAGGGAATGATGGGGATAAACCTTCCCAGGAACTGGGACGAACCACAACACTGATTATTTTGACACAATTTTAATGCACTTAATTACTGACACAGAACATGGCAAAATTTACGGTGCATGCGCAAAAACACAAAAGGCGCACACGGCGTTCAACAAATTAAACAAGACAAGGAAATGACCAAGCAAAATTATAATAATTACACTGATGATCATGAATGATAAATGGGATGACACAAAGGTGATATGGATGAAGGCGATACCGTAAATGACAGGTAATGGACATGCACTTGAAAAATTACACTATGATTAAATACAACAAGCTCCCGTATCGCAAGAGATAGAGCTAGGGAGTTAAAATGAAACAATGCTTCAAGCACAAACCGCGGTAGGCAGCGATTTTAAAAATATGACTTGAAGGAATCACACAAATAATTGAATTTAGGGTGGATCTTACGGTTGCCCCAAAAGTCTCACAACACCTAATTATTCCAGTAATTGAAGTGGTTTTCCCACGAAGGGGGGGGGGAATATGGAGAGTCGTTGTCGGCTTATCTTAATTTCTATGTTCTTCTCAACTTATTAAAAAACTATTTTAAAAGTAAAACTTTTTTTCTTGCACAAGAAAAATAAATCATTATCCTTATAGGTAATTTCACGCTCAATTCATACCTGTAAGTAGTTATTGCCAATCAGCATTTTTTTTCACGACTTACCCAGGAAAACCAAAAAAAAATCACGGATTATCAAAACAATACTAATTGTCTGCAACAAAACCTGCGCTGAAAGTAATTTCCACTTAAAAAATATTTGCAAAAAATTTTATTCCTAATTTTCTGATAACTTTGCCGCTGGAGCGTTTTATCGTTAGGTTCAGCAGTAGTCGAACAGCATTGCAGGGTCCCATTTGTATACATATTTTTGACATCAATAGAAATAAAAAAGCAATTGAATTAATTCTTTAGCACCATCAGTGATAGTTTTTGCGTACTGTTTAAATAAATGTTTCACAACAGGAAAAATATAAATCTTTACGTAAACGGAAATAAAAATAACGCGTGAGGGGCGGGTTGCATATGTATAAATCACTTATTGATTACGCGTGGCCTCTTAAGAGGCCATAAATACAGATTAAAATAAAACTTAAATTTATAAATTTTCACGCAGAAGAACTATTTGTTTAGTCAAATGACGTTATTTTAAAGTTCTTAAGATGAAAAAAAAATTCCCGTCACCGAGTCACGGACTGGTGAAATTCTCCCGCATTGAACGTGTTAAGAAAGACTATGAAGAAGTTCCAAACAAATACTTGACTGCAAAATGCACCACATTGCAAACCTGGAAATACAAGAAATAATCATAATTAATTCACAGTTCAGAGAAGTTGGAAAACCCGGAACCCTTCTTGGACTTGGTTTTATCGGAAGATGTCAAGTCCATGCTTCGACGGATCGCCACTAAGCAGTGAAGTGAAACTTGGGAGTAGTATGGAGGGAAACAAGCTGCGTACGATAAAACCTGACACTCTGGCATGGCCTTCTTCAGTCCGAGGTAATCGGAGGGAAGAAGTTATTATTGCCCGTTTGCGGATAGGCCACTGTGCCTTGACCCATTCTTTCCCACTCACGGAAAATAAGATACCCCCCCACTTTTATACATGCGATAAGCCTCAGACAGTGAAACACATCATGGCGGAGTGTGTTAACTACCAAGATGCTCGCAATCTTTTCGGCCTAAGGGGAAATCTTAAATACGATCTGGGTGATAACGCTGACCGACTTAGTCAGGTAATCGGGTTTTTAAAAGATGTATATACCTTCCACTCAGTTGAATAATTTATAATTTGTATATAATATATATATTATATTTTTTTTTAATACTTATTTCTATTTTAGTTTATCTCTTTAGTTAAAACTATTTCAGTTGCAACAAAGAGTCTCGAGCCGCACAATGCAGTGACAACATTTATAAATTGGACGCGTTGCAGAATGACCTCTGCCGTCAGCGAACCCACAACCCCAAATACTACTACTAATACCATTTGTTAAATCCATGATGAACACCCATTTTGTTCCATTGTAAAAAAAGGAGTTTGATCTTCCAAAATATTACTGTGAGAGCGATATTTTATAATGTAAATATAACATAAGTAGAACTAAACCTCATGTGAAATATCTGCCAAGAAACATGCTAACAAGTACTCTGTAGTTAAGAGCCTCAAAACGTATCAAAACAGCTTGATAGTGAAGCATGCATCCTTCACCACTATACCCAGTTACCTGTCCCACTTGTACCTGTATTAATATGAAAATAATGAATCCACATTGAAAATACTCCTTCACGTGATAACTCATGGACTTCAACATTAACCTGCTGATAAAGCAACATCAGTTAGTTGAACTTAATATATACCAATTCCTGTCCTTACCCTGGATCAGCGAGTTTCATCTCCAATTCATCAAATTCACCCACTGACTTCACCGGAAAAACTGCAGTCCAATCGTGTGAAATCTTTCTCACTTCTTGATCAGAAGGCTCTCTTAAATTTTTCTGGCAGTTTTTATGCATCGATTCTAAGGCCTTGACTCTGCCGTCAAAGCTTACAAACGCCTTCCGTATAAATATCACATATCGAAGAATTTCTTCCTCAATGGCTGAAATAATTTGGAAATGCAAATGTTAAAATATGCAGTGCTAGAAAATGTTTTCAATGCACAACCTTAACATCAAATAATATGTATGATTTAGAACCCTGAAACTTTTTTGTTTTACATGAGGGCATAATTTAACTCCAATAAAACCTTCAAAAGTAGTAATTTCAAACACACCTCTCTTTCCAGTGGTTTATTTCGTCTTTGACACTTCCTTACTGGCAGCCAATACCTTTCCATCGAGGGCAGATGTTGAAGGGGTTGAAATTAATGTAGAAGAGGTTTCAAAACGAGATGGTGAGAAAATAGCTTTCCGCTTTGATCCCCTGTCTCACCTACTCATCAAATCCTCTTCTTCACTTTCTGAGGACCAAACCTTAGCAAAACGCCGTCTCCTCCATTCCTTAACGGAATTTAAGTCAGAAGTACTTTCTGCAGTTTCACATTTCTGCCTGGCAGTCTTCAGAGATTCTGTTAGGAAAAAAATACTTTCAGTCATGATACCAGATACATAAAACTTTCCAGTTGCTTTATGGAAAGTGTAACCTCATCACAAATTCCCCAACATTTCTTTTAAGGATGAAATGGTTGAAATTAACAGCACTAAGTTCTCATTCATAGATACACAATTCACATTTCAATAACAAAACTGCTTTACTGAAAATATAAGAAATCGATTCAGAATATGAGAATTCACTGAACTTGGAACACTAAAAAGGCAATATTAACCGTAAACCATGCTCCCAATTTGTCTCGCTGAATACTCCTCCCAGTCAGCTTCTGGTGGTACTTGACATTCCTCCATTTTTTAACCCTCTCTACGTTCCTGAGGTTCGGCTAACGGCAAACTCCACCCTCAAACCAAGTCACTGGCACCACCTCTACACTATCCTCATCCTTAAAGTGGTTAATGCACCACATTGCAAACCTGGAAGTACTAGAAATAATCATAATTAATTCACAGTTTAGAGAAGTAGAACTTCTTATAATTGTAATATGATAGAGTAAATGTGACATTCAGTTGAAAGCACTACATATCTATACTTACAAAAATTACTCCAGCTGCAGTTAGTTCACTGTGTGTAGTAGTGGAAACACGACACAATCTTTCATTTTTAAACTAACATATGCTGCATCGCGCAGAAACTTGGAATCATATTTCTCTCCTTCCTTGATCCTGCCTAGGAGAGGGAACGATGATACCTTGATCCACACCCCATCCACCATGTGTATCTGAAATATGTTCATCAATGCACTTAAAATGAATTTGAATAAAAAAAATTATACAGGAATTTTGCAAAAGAAGACAAAATATCACTATTTACTCAGGAGCCTCTTTGTATTATCTTCTCGTGAAGGACGTCTAGAGGACGATCTTTTGAAATATTTTCTTCCTCCACATCTAACTGTCTACGTGGTAACTCAAGAGGCAACCTGGAGATGATCAGTGGACACCAACATCTTAAAATCAATGGGCTTCTCAGGTTCCAGTTCTTCATGCAATATAATGTTCTGCCAAAAATTGACAAAAAAAATGTATAATCCCCAAATCCTCATATCCCGTAATCCCCAAATAAAAAAGGTTAGATGCATCATTTAATGGTAAACACATGTCAAGTTGTTCACATAGTCAGACCCCTCAATATGTCCTTTCTCACATATATACCTTAGGCAGTTGCTCAGCCCGCTCTTCATCTGATCTTCCTAATTCCATTGCATTCTCCTCACTATTTTGAGCAATTGAATGTACTGGAAGGGGACCTTTGGGGCCACCTGGCATAGTTTGAGGAGGTTGGTGAGAAGAGGATGACAACTGTTGATTTGATTTCAAATCATTGCCCGAATTCCTTCCTACACACTTCTCAACAATACCTCTTTTCTCTGGAAATCAATACTTAAAACAATCAGTAAGTGCAATCTGGATTACCCATAAATACATACGTATTCGCATGTAACAATTGTATTATGCTTATTAAGATATATAAAATGTTATATTTATGAAGTGCAAACTGATAAAACTTCAATTTTTAATTGTGAACCATTTTACTATTCACCCACACCATATCCAGCAATCACTTTATCATGCAACTGCTGCAGCAGAAGGAATTTTTGCGCTGAAAGTTAGGAATAAGTGCTGGCTAGCAAGGTGAATTATTTCTTCATTGCCTCATATTCCAGTCTGACGACCTCCAGCGTTTTTCTGGTGGAGAAGTACTTCTTCCATTCCTCGGCTTCTGTGTTCGGGTGTTTGCTTGCCGAGTTTTCTTGCGAAACCTGACGTGTTTCCATTGTCTCAGAATCATTGCGTTTTCGTTTCTTCACTTTCTGAAAATATAATGTAATGGGAAATTCTCTAACAAATAGTTAAACAAATCAGCTGGGTAATGGGTTGGGCTGCTGGTAAGCAGTTTTGACTGGAATTGACATTGTTTTTGTCAGAAGAGAAATTTTTGTCATGACACCAATCCCCAAAACAGAGGTCTTATGTAAAGAAGACAAACTTACCTCTCGCATATCACGTCTACTTTTAGGGCAGTCTGACTTCGTACTAGCGAGGGCCGTACGGAGCTCATTCCGCATCAGATGTGGCCCCTTCGGGTATTTTAACCTGATTTTTGGCTTTACTAAATCTTCATGTTCATTAACATACTCCACCCGTTCAGACTGCAACTTCTCCAAGTCTTTCAAGTGGCGTTCGACATGAAGGACTTGCGCTGAGTAGAAATCTTCTTCCTCATCTGTCTCACTCGCACTTCCCGAAACGTTAGAGTAATCCCTCCATTTCACCCAAACCGCCGGGGATCTATCCACTTCGTCGAACTTGACCATTTTCCTTGATCTCGCATCCTTCACTGCTGATAAAGGCACAATTTTCTTATTCTTCCAAAGATTGAAGTAAACGTAAGCATACCCTTGCTCATTTTCGGAATTCATCTCCGATTCCACTTTCTTCGCCGACAACGTTCGAGTGAATATTATACCACTGTCAGCCTTCGCAAAACTCACAATGAGATTAAGTAGTGAGTACGTGAACAAGGCTAAAACAAGACGTGAACAAGAGAAGTACGCGATGAAGACTAAACTAACCTATACATATAGAAAAAAATACACTTGATAGATGAATGTAGAAAATGAAAACCTAGCGCTAGAAAAATGAATAAAAAACTAAATTTTTAATTAGAAATTACAAAACAATATCTAAGACTATGCCGTAAAAGAATTGAAAAAAGTACAACTGCAGTGAAATACGAAATACAAAGTTGCTAACTCTACCTCTAAACCTCGCTGCAAACAAAAAAGTAAAATGAAAGAATTAGTATAATGGAATGCTGCTATAACTATATAGATATGAAGAATAATACATAAAATATAATTAATTTCGTAAAAAAAATGAAAAAGTTTAGAAATGGAAAAAAAATGCTCAAAAATTCGCTCAGCGCTACTGAATCTCAAACTTTCTCCTGCTTGGGTATCCCTGGTATAACGATCTTCAACTGTTGACCAGTAATGTGCCCGCTAGAGAGCGTATCAAACACGGCTAATAAAAACATGAAGCAAGCCTGTGACCTTAATAATAAACAAAGGTGTAAAATAAAAAAGGTGTTGTTACAGTAAATTGAGAACATTCTGCATCAGACTAATGATGGATAATTCTGCAAGTGACACTGGTGGAAAAAGAGGACGATACAAACTTCACCTAGATCCCAGCAATAGTGCTTAAATCATACTGCCGCATGCAAGAAAAAGGCATGAAATAGGTTCCTGTGATGTTTCAGATGACAGGCTGCAGGTCTGGAGACAAGCTCTCCTATCAAACCCGGTAAGCTCATGCTACTTAAAGCAACGTGGCCCCTCATCTTCGAAAATACCAATTATCAACTCAAACTTTTATATTTTTCTTAGAATACTCTTTCTGCAAGAGGAAATGGGTCCAATACAAATGATAATTCGTGCAGCCGAGAGTGTCGTCAGTCTGCTGTGGAGGTATGATATTATCTCGCAAACATATTTTATCTGCTAGTGGCATGTAATTGTGTATCAACAACTTTATGGTCATGAAATGCTATAAATTTCATTGTAAAAACGTCACACATTATACACCTATTTATGCTTTCTTGTGTTCTTAATTGATTTTCATTCGAAATTCCTGCAGGTAATCTCTACTGCGCCAGTGAAACCAGATGGTATTCTGCACTCTGTGGCATATACAAGTGATTCGGACAACTAGAGTACTCAAAGTGGTGAAATGCATGCACATTCAGATACGGACTGTGATGTTAGCTTTAGTGACAGTGTAGTGAGTGATGCAGATATGATGTTTGAAGATGATGATTCCAGTTCTGGGGAATCCGTGAGCTCATCCTTTTTACCATTTGAAAACTTGAGAAGTTATCAGTCTGATTATAAGTCTCTGCCAACTCCCAGTGAGACCAAATTAAGTATAGGAGAAATTCTGGTAATGGTTCTTTCAATGGCATCAATGTGCAACTTTTCACTTTCAGCCATAGTTGATATTATGACAATGTTAAATTTAATCTTTAATACTACCGGTTTTCCAGCCACTAGGTATCTTTTCAAGAAAATATTTAACCCAAAACACAAAATGAATGTTCACATTCCTTGTGAATTTTGTGAGGCTTATTTAGGACAAAAACCTTCTGCTAAGGGTAACACGTTTTTAGTTGGTTCGCATTGTGGCCATAAAAACAATGTAAATGGTTACTCCTATGACTATTCTTTTATCACTATTGATGCAGACAATCAAATTCGGGAAATTATAAAAAATGTCCTCAAATTTTGGATAGAAAGCTCCCACCTGGAGATACATTTTCTGATTTCTGTGATGGCTTGAATTATCAAAAAAGCATACAAGAGAACTCGCAAAATTTAATAACCTGCGCATTTAATTGCAAACATACTCCCGTATCCAAATGTTCATCGATTTCAATATGGTCAATATACCTTATGATAAATGAGCTTCCAATTGAAGTACGCAATGGAATAATGGTGTTAGCAGGGCTTTGGTATGGGAAAATGAAGCCTAAGATGAGGGTATTTCTCAAACCATTTGTGGAGTCCATGAATACTCTCAGAGAAAAGGGACTCAATGTGAATTTGGGAAATGATACAAAAAATGTTAGTTTTAACACTTTGTTGTTGTGTGGATTTCACATTCCAGAGGTTTTGGTTCATGTAGTTGGTGCCTTCATCCAGGAGAGAGTGTTGAACATTCATTGAAATTCCCTTATAAGAACCCTAAACCACAGGCTCGCACAGAAGCAAATTTTAGAAGTAACTACATCTCATCATTTGCGGATAAAAAAAGGTCATGGAAGTCACTACTGTTAGCGCGTTAATTAATCTGGAGGGTGTCTCAATGATCTGGGGATTTGTGCCAGATTATATGCACTGCTGTCTGCTGGGAATTGTGAAGAGATTCCTGAATTCATGGTTAACACATAGTGGGAAACACTGTTACATAGGTACTCAAACTTTTTGTATTTGGATAATCTTTTGGTGAATATATAGCCACCTCAAATTGCTGAAGCGCCAACCTATTACTCTCAGTTGTCGAAATTTTTATGAAAGCTAGGGAGTATGAGAAGTGGTTTCTCTTCTACAGTGTTCCTGTACTGAAAGGTACATTGCCTCCAGAATTTATTAACCACTGGAAGCTATTCGTAAAATCTATACGAATACTCCTCCAGAATGAAAGTACGAGTGATGAAGTTGACAAAAGTCAGTTAATGCTGGAAGAGTTTGTATGTAAAACTGAAGTATTATATGGCAAAAATGAAATGACGTACAACATACATCAGTTGCTACATTTGCCTGAAAGTGTGAGAAGATGGGGTCCCTTGTGGGCACACAATGCTTATCCATTCGAATCAGAAAATGGTTCTTTAAAAAGAGCACTGAAATGTACTAAAGGGATACCGCACCAAATTGTGAGGATTTTAGTAATTATACAATCACTCAGAGTTTTAAGCAAAGTAGTTGAAGTAGGACCTGATATTATGAAGTTTTGCCAGAGAAGTGGTCATAAAGCTAAACTTTTTCACAGTGTCAAGACCAAGGAAAACTACTCACTTCTTGGGAAATCATCCAGGTTTACTGAGAATATCAATGGAATACCCAATGGGGGCACACTTTTTGAATATGATAGGCTTATATGGGGAGGGATAACTCATAGTAAAATGAATTCTTCAAGCTGTAGAAAAACCAATAACTCCTATATTGAGTTAAAAGGTAGTGCAGTTGCCCAAATAATCAATATATTATTTGAATCAATTTCGGGGGTAGTGTTTTGTGATAAAAGAACTCAAAGTTGAGAGAGAGAGAAAATTGCTGCACACCTACAGAGTCATAGGCAAAGGGAGAAGAACTTCATTTGTTATACCAGATATAGTTTGCGTTGCAGTATATATGGATCTTGGTAATGGAACTGAAAATGGGTCATTCTGAAATTAAGTGGAAATTTGAGTCCTTAACTTTTTTTGACTTTATTTAATTATTGATTTTATTTATTAAAATTTTAATTAATAGTAAAATAGGAATATTAACTCAGAAGGTGCCCTAATATACCAAATTTTACATGTTTGTAGCAAAAAAAATTGATTAAGCACCTAAATGGGTGTCCCACGCCGTGTTTTTACTTAAAGAACTGTGAGCAAAACTTTTTGTACTGAGTAAATTAATTTATTCAACCATCGCATAATTAACTAGTACCATTGCTCTAAACCATGGGCTAAAAATAGAATATTTTAGTTCTATTTGAGATAAATATAAAGATTTAAAGTGTTGTCCCCAACGTTCATATCACCTCCATGGGAAAATAGAAAAACTTTTATCTAACTCCACCAGGAAGCAGCACAAGTTTGAATTTTTAACTGTAAGAAAGCCTTAGCAACCATTTTGCTTGGGGAATGTTTTTTTTCTAAACAGTAAGTTCATTTGGTCTCTTTATTTCTGCTTTTAGGTGTAAAAACATAGAGTTCTTTTATTGCCTGTCACCTCCATGTCGTCCATAATTTTAAGAAATGATTACCTATTTAAGAATTTCTTTCATTGTATGGCTTGTTGTCACAAAGAAATAACAAAAAATCAAAGTACATTGCTATAAGAGTTTTAAGTGACGGTTAACTGTGGTAAACTCTTGATTTTGTCACCTCCGTGGAAATTTGTGTCACCTCCGTGTTTTGAGATAGTGTAAATTCAGTTTATTTAGCTATTGACGTGTTCTTGACCTCTGTTAAAATTTTAGATCACTTAAATACATTAAGTACAACACCATTACAAATAAAATTACATCACATCTAATAATTGAAAAAAAAAAGTTTTTCGTTCGCAAATTTCCACATAATTTCAGAATGACCCATATGTGAGTTCCATACGGGTGAACCATTTTTTAATGAATTTTTTCTTAAAATGTCTTTATTGTCAAATGTTTTAATTTGAAATGAAATATTGTGAAAACTTGTCATGTATGGTGATGTATGCATCATATTTGTGAGAATGCAGAACTATTAATAAAATGAAATGTTTTCTTTTTTTAATTTCTGTGGTTAATCATTCAAAAAGTTGTTAGTCTCAGTTAAATTTAAAAGGAAATCAGAGTATACCATACTACCTGCATATCTGATGGAAAGACTATAATTTTATCTCCATTGCATGGTGGAAAATAGCCTTTATTAAAAAAATTAATTACTTTCTTGTCAATATGGTGAAACGTTGCACACTATAGGAAACTTATATAGCTTAAGCTCCTCTACATGGAAAGATTTCACTATGGGAAACGTTCTTATACCTATGGTAAAATATTTGTGCTATACTTGTGACCTAGAATCAGAGGGAAGTGATGGCAAATCGGGAACTTGTTTCAAAAGAGGAATAAGGCCTAACAAAGCAGAGTGGGCTGTATTATTCTTCACTGCCCATTTTCCCAAATCTCATCTGAAGTCTAAGGCACAGAACTGATCTTCATCAGCATCTTGTGCATTATCTGATACAGATGTTTCTCCCTCATCATTTCCTGAAGGAACAAAATAATCCATGCCATCTACCTCTGAATCATGTATGGAAACACTCACATTATCAAAGTCAAATGAAGAGGAAGAAATATCATCCATCACAGAGATTGAATTTGATGAGGGAATGTTCGGTACTGTCCTTGGATCAGATAAATTTTTCATCACATGACTTAACTCTTCTTTTATGTACTTGTTCTGAGCTTGTTTGGTCAGATCCGTGAAACTTTTTCTTTTGGAAGCCATGATCAATATCAAACCGTAAAAGAAAACGTACCAGGGCATTGATATTTGATGGTGTAATTTTGAGTTTAGACATCACATTCTAGAATTAACAAAACCTGAGCTCAATAAATAATTACAGGCATTTATTTCAAACAGAAACTGGATCCATTAATTGTTAAATTATTTTCTTATGAATTTTATTAGATGAAAATTTCCCTCGGCACTCAAGTTCTTGGAAGCTTGTTCTTTGTGGCGTAGCTTCCACGATAAATAACAACCGCCAAGACTTAACCAAAAACAGGACTAATTTATTAGCCACAGGCGAGCGTACAGGCTATGTAGGTACAAGATGGTCGCTCATCTGGCGGCACGGTCGCGAACTAGGTCCTTCTGCCAGCGGGTTTTCCAACTGACTGATTCGAGTGGCGCTGAACACATCATCCTCAGCACCGCCATATGGCGGTGAAATTGGGGAGTAAAACAATTGAGACACGGAACTGAAATGGCGTCTTCTGCTTATACCGCCACATCACCCTTCTGGCAGTCGCGGAGCGTACACTAAGTACCTATTCCAAAAAATATATAGAACAGGCAAAACAAAGATGAACATCAACCCAACAACATCTCCTAATAAGTCCATACAAAAAAAACGTAGCTTAAGTACAGGATCAGCAGGTATTAACAATAAATAAATGTTATCAACATATGCAGCACCTGCAAACAAGTACATCATGAATACAAAAAAACTCACAGATATGTAAATGCACTCATAAGAAATGAAACAGATATGAAAGGATGGTATGGGTTTACAACACAGTGATGGTTCAATGTTAAATGATCGTATTGCAAAAACCATACGAATGATTGCTCAAAGTCATTAAATGAATCCAGGACACTTAAAAGTTATACACAACACATGTTCACATAAACGCATTGTGGATAGCAATTATGACTGCACCTATGGGACCATTCTCTCTGGTCGCACAATGGCGTATTGCACACAAATAAAACTTCACAATGCTTTGGTAGCAAGTAGGTGTCCAAGGAACTTCTGAAAACCACTATGTCCTGAGAAATTAGTCTTTACATGGAAAATACAACAAAAAAATTGGTACTATGATACAAAATCAGGTAAATGCTTCGGGAAATGCACTCGTCTCCCGGAGCATCGGATAGGAAGTTGTGGAGCTGTAGCAGTAAGATCCACATTTTCATGTAGGATTACACTAGCACTAGGGTGAGCACTTTGAGGCACTAAACACCAGGTTACTGAAAGGAGGGTGTCGTCAGTGGATGTGTTGTCAACAATTTCACCCTCTATGTAAGCAGGTTTGAGTCGATAAATAGATACAACTACTTCACGTCCCTGAACACTGATTGTAAAAGTTTTTGGTCCACGACTAACTACCCGATGTGGACCATCGTACGGTGGAATCAAAGAACCATGCATTCTGTCATTTCTCAAGAAGACGTGAGAGAATGTCTCTAGGTCTTTGAAAAGGAAAACATTTTGTGTGCCATGGCGACTGACTTGGTGAGGGCGGAATTCCCGAAGGGAAGAGACGTAGTCAGCATCAGCAACTGTGTTAGTTGTAGGTGATTGGGAAAGGAATTCCCCTGGGAGTCTCAAGGGTTGGCCATACAGAACCTCAGCAGGAGTGGATTGAAGTTCCTCCTTCCAAGCAGCTCGCAGGCCAAGCGGGACAGCTGGCAGTGCATCACTCCACTGTTGGTTGGGATGACATCGGAGGGCAGCGTTCAATTGGCAGTGAAACCGTTCCGCCATGCCATTAGCGGCAGGAAAGTATGCAGTGGTCCTCAGGTGCTTTGTGCCGGTGAGTTTCACCAACCCATGTAAAAGGCTGCTTTCAATCTACCTCCCCTGGTCAGTCGTGATGCGGAGAGGGGTGCCAAACCGAGATATCCACCCTTGTAAGAAGGTCCTTGCGGTGGTTTCTGCTGTTATAGCTGTAATTGGAAAAGCTTCTGGCCACAGGCTGAAGCGATCAATGCATGTAAGAATATAACGGAAACCATGGCTGCAAGGGAAAGGCCCAACGAAATCCAAATGTACATGGGTGAATTTAGCATTGAAAATGGGAAAAATTCCAACAGGGGATGACACATGACGTGTTATTTTATTCTTATGGCAGTCCAGTACACAAACGAGCCCACTTCAAACAGTCTCTCCTAATGGAAGGCCAAACAAAACGGTCAGCTACTAGGCGAGTCGTCCGCCGAATGCCTGGGTGAAACAAATCATGAATACTATGTAATATTTGTTTATGGAAAGGATCGGTGACAAGTGGTCTGGAAGTGGAGGTTGAAATGTCACACATCAAAGGGTATGGCGAGCTAGGAAAATCGATCTTCTTCAAAACTAATGATGAATCATTTAGTGAACGGACTAAAAATTCATCAGCTTCCTGAAAGGCAGCCAATGCCGCAAAGTCAACAGAGGCAGAAATGCCTTGAATGCGGGACATGGTGCCTGCGACAATGTTATCCCTACCTGCAACATACCGGATATCGGTGGTGAATTGGCTTATTAGGTCCAAATGTCTAAATTGACGAGGGAAGCACTTTTCATGCCTCTGAGAAAAGGCAAAGGTGAGCGGTTTGTGGTCCGTGAAGATGGTGAAGGGCCGAGGGAGGGGTTTGGTTCCCTTCTCGGACACAGTACACCCTAAAAACTGCACCTCGCTCGCGCCAAAAACACATTTTGTGGGGTCAATCACTACGCCGTGCTCTCTTAAGCGGCCAAAAATCGCCCGAAGATGCTGCTGGTGGTCCTTATAACTGTGCGAAGCCACTAGGATATCGTCTATATAAGCATACGCAAATGGCAGGCCTTTCAGCACTTCATCAATGAATCACTGAAAGGTCTGCGCAGCATTTCTGAGTCCAAAAGCCATGAATGGAAACTCAAGCAATCCGAAGAGGGTGGTGATAGCTGTTTTGGGGATGTCGGCGGGTCTAACGGGTATCTGGTGAAAGGCACGAACTAAGTCTATTTTGGAGAATACCTTACATCCACATAACCCCTGCGCAAAGTCCTCGATGTGCGGCACTGGATAGCAATCTGGCACGGTCCTGGTATTAAAGGAGCAGGAATCGCCGCACGGGCGCCATTCAGCGTCCTTCTTTGGGACCAAATGTAGGGCTGACGACCAGCAGCTCGATGATCTCCGCGCGGTACCCGTTTGAAGCATCAGCTCAAACTTCCGTTTGGCAATGGCGTGTTCGTCCGGTGCGAGGTCTACATGATACAGGTGGGCCAGGGGTAGTTAGTATAAAATGCAATGTGGAGTGTTTGACCTGCCAAGGCGCTTCCGAAGGAGTAGTTATCTCCGGAAACTCTGAAATTCGCGGCACGGTCGCGAACTAGGTACGTTTGCCAACAGACTGATTCGAGTGGCGCTGAACTCATCATCCTCAGCACCGCCATCTGGCGGTGAAATTAGGAAGGAAAACAATTGAGGCACGGAACTGAAATGGCGTCGTCTGCTTAAACCGCCACATTCTTGATATCCTACATGTAAAGATTACTCTAAGGAAGAATGAACGAAAACGTTGGCAATAATGCTGCGTCAACAGCTAAGGTTTGAAATCAAGATCTTCCAGGTCATAGCACTGCTTCACAAGATAGTACTTCAACTCAACTTTCAACCGTTACACAGGTGCCAAGTTAGCACCTAGTATTTAAGTTAATAATGTCAACATCAACCTATCTCCCTACAATAATAAAGTCGCCACATTCATAGAAACCATCCACATTTAATGTTGGTCTAATATTATGTACCATCCTCACACAGCGATCAATAAAAATATGACTTTCTATTGTGTTTTTTGCTAATCAACTACGCCAAATATCACCTCCACTGCTTTCAACCGTAACTCGGGCATATCCAGAACATTTTGCTCAAATTTCAAATCGAAAGTAGACAAATGAAGGTCTGAAAACGCCAAAAAACGCGTAATTTTCTTCATTTTCAAAATCATTTCCCAGGAAAAATACTCATTACAATAGTAAGTATCGCATATTATTACAATCTCCAAGCCTTCAAATTTACAGCGACCCCAAAAACGTTACGGGAAAACCGACCGCTTCCACTAAATTTATTTTTATCTGGAAGTAGCCTCTTTAACACACTTAACATGAAATTATAACGCTAAATGTTAATTGCTTACCTTTATCCTATTTTCGCAACCTTAGCACGACCTTTGCTACGTCGCTGCAACATTGCGGCAACCAACTCTGCTACTGGGGTCACACCTGCCTCCTGAGGCAAATGAAGTCCACCACGACTAAGGCACTTTATGAAACTGTCATTATCTCTCTCTTCCATAATGCCATCCTTTACAAATATTTGTTTACAAAATGAACAATTGGTCATATTAAGGTATGACCTCACACAATATCCAGCAATATGCGTCAAAACAGGTAAAGCAGTATTTACACTTCCCTTCCTCAGGCTCTACGAAAGTATTATAGTATAAAAATGACTCGACTGAATCTTGCAGCTCAAGCACTTCACAATCATCATCAATGCTGTCAACTAAAATATTTTGGTAGGCTTGTGATTTTAGGTTAAGGAGTGAGCAGGTTTGAAGCCTTAATTTTTTTCAGACTCATACAATTGCCTTATTGAAATATGGTAATTAGACCCAGCAAGCTACCTGTATTGACCAAAACGCTCTTCTAAACAGTCCTGGATTGGATTTTTCCAGGCAACAAAAAGTCCATGCCCAATTCCAATATGCAGTACGATGCCATTTCATTAAGATCATGTGTTATGTGCATCAAGACAGTGCGTGTTTCTTTTGACAAATTCCCAATACCAGAATCTCCCCAACTGTCAAGCCAATCAAATAATTTTTCCAAGAGTTTTCTCCCTTCACAGTCTAAAGTGATAGGACTTTGCAAATGGCCTTTCAATCTAATGCCTTTGTATGGTGTCTTTACATTTTCCACCTTCCACCAATCAGAAAATATTTTAAGAAATGTAGCAAGCAGTTCCATGATAATATTTAAAATTCTTATCATTCCCTAAACTCATCAAAGCATTGACCACATTGTCATTGAAAACCTGTCAAACAAGTTTCACATTTTGTCTCTACGTGTGAAGCTTTCAAGGTGAGTGGATGCACATACCTTACAGTCTCACCACACTCAAGAAAATCAAGTTCCTGGATAGCTGCAAATGATGCTGTGGATTTTGGTCTACTAGGATCATCTACATGAGGGAATACCAGCAATTGTCCATTGCTCTGATTTAGCCAATTGTTCCTAACACATTTAAGGATATGAACAGAATCAAACAAGAAAAAGAGTGGTCTGGATTCATCGCAAGGGTTTGGATAAACGATGCTCAGTTTGTTAGGGTTGGCAAACATATATGCTGCTTTTCTATTTATGGCATTGTTGTCGGACACTAAGCAAACAACCCTATACCCAATACCCTCCAATGTGATAAAGAGTGGTCTGGATTCATCGCAAGGGTTTGGATAAACGATGCTCAGTTTGTTAGGGTTGGCAAACATATATCCTGCTTTTCTATTAATGGCATTGTTGTCGGACACTAAGCAAACAACCCTATACCCAATACCCTCCAATGTGATAATGACTTTCTTGGTCACATCAAACAAGTCACCAGCAGAGGAATTGCTGACAGGTAGTATATGAATCACCTCTTTCAACGACGACATCAAATTTGAAATCATAAAAACATATGCAGTTTTCGCAACTGAGGAGGAATTATGGCAAAAACCTTCAGCATTACCTAATTTGTAATCTACGTTAGGCTTCAGATGAATATCATCCATCATTAAGATGAAATTTCTCTCCTGGTGTTCAAGCGTTGAGAAAACAGTTTTGGCATATGATAAAGTGTCACACAAATGTTTGTGGGCTTAAATTGTAACTCGAACACACCTGACGAATAGTAGCTAGTGGGATGTGGTAGTGAGAACATGCCCAAGCTTCTTGCAAATTTGTAAGCTTGAGAGAATACGGTAAACAAAATGCAAGAAAAAAATTATAGTTTCGCTTCTATAGCGGTAGCTAAACTTGCTACATAGAATGAGCTTCACTTATTCAATAACAAATCTAACTCTTATCACCTACTTCATAGTCTTCTGATAGTGACTCTAATGTAGGCAAAATCGCCTCTACCTTAAGATTCACTTCTGCTCTCTCAATGCTTGGTTTGTCACCCATCAAAACATGTAACCCATCCAAAATGTCATTAATTACATTTATCTCATTCAATCGCATGGGAAACTTGTATTTACCAACTTTTTTATAGAAACACTTCTTAGAAAAATGCTCACTTCCAAATCATTTCTCACTTCACTGACATGAATTAGGTTGCGCGCGGTGCAAAATGACCTAAGCTGTCGACGCACCCAATAAACCTATTACTACTACCCAAATCATTTCCAACTACAACACACGCCTTAATTTTGGAAAAGGATCCGTTACAATGTAGCACATAAGCAAATTGTTACCTTTGAAGACAATGGAGAAATTACCCAACCAGTCACGTTCCTTCAATTTATCTTGAAGTTCACCCAAATTATTGAACTTTGCTTTTTCCTCACTGTCTTCTCTCTTCGTTGCTCTCTTCAATAAACTTCTCCAGCTGCTTCATTTCCATCCTTAACCTTTTCATCGATGCATATGTTCAGAACTTCAGTGCCTTTAACTGTTTAGTATCCAGTTAACTGTGACCTGCACATAATGTACCTACATGAAGCCTGCTAAACATTTTTGGCCACAGAATAATTTTAATTCAATATTTAAGGGGTGAGAATCCATAAACTCTTCCATCATTGCATATCTTGCCATTTCCTTAGAAAATATTAGTATTTAATTATACTTATAATTAAAAATGTTATTAATGGAATGGTCTAACAGGTCCTCTGAATGGTAATGCAGAAGTGGATTTGTGGAATGCAGAAGTGGATTTGTGGAATGCAGAAGTGGAAGAAACTTGGAGAAGATTGTATCCTGTGTTTCTCAACTTTTTCATTACCCAGACCAAGTTTTACATTCATGTTGGACAGGGACAATGAAATGTATTAGATAATTGTAAATCTTCCTGCCTTTAAAGCTACATCAACCATATGCTGAAATACTGCATATGCCCTTTGCGAAAAAACTGTTTGATTTCAACTGTTAACATTTAACAGTTACTGTTAAAACTTAACAGCAACTGTTGAAATTTTAAAGTAAAGTTTTTAATAGTTTTTACTGGAATTTAAACACTTTCTGTTGGAAATTTCTACAGTTGTGTAAATTGGAATTTCACAGTATAAATTCCCTGCCGATTTTTTATAAGATGCAATAGTTACTGTGCGATTTTAATCTTTGACAGATTAAACCGAACATTTAGTATTTAAATGAAGACAATTACTGTTGTATTTCAACTTGCTAGCAGTATTAAATAATGGAATTTCATACAAACTGCAAATTCATTCAAAGGTGGCCATTTTCCACAAGTTTCATCTGACTCTTTGTATGTAATTAACTACCTCCTCATTCCTTTAGTCACAATTCTTTTAAACATTTATAACCCACTTAATATAGATCCCCGGACTTCATGGTAACTTGCTATTGAGTAACGATCAGCAGAAGTTAGATATGCACCCGATGAATACAGAAGCAATTTAATGCGATAATCAACTCCCTCATTAAAAGTAATTAAAATGAAACAATAATTAACAAAATACATGGTTCAACACTTAGTTTAATCCCTTTCAAATTTATTTGGAAGTTGTATTACATGTATTTTATTCTCATTCAAGAGTTCAATTTTCACACTTTTGAGTTATTTCTTCGGGAAGGAAACATAGCATGTGACCAATATGCACCACAGTTGAACAAAAGGATACAGAAGAAATATTCAGAGCACTATCTTTACATAGGTTTTGGTTACTGTTGGCCAGATGCCACCCAAGAAGAACACATTTTGTTAAAATAGCCAACACTGATACATGGAGCACATGAGTTATGTGAACAAATGACCCATCTCTCAGCCTCACTGTGCTGTTGTGTCTCTTCACCAAGCGCTCATAGTCTGTTGTGTGATAGAAGACACCCTGATAGATGAACCTCTTGAACATATTGCAGGAATCTGAGATGTTCATCCCCAGTTTGGCCTCGATGCCTCTCTGAGCAAGTGTTAGGAGAATATAATGAGGAGCTCCAAAAGTCATATTATTTGCGAGTGAATGTGCATTTTGCACTCTAAACTCCCCAATGAGTGTCTCAAATAAAATCCTGGTGGGTCCATAACACTTTTCATCTCTTAAGGTATTAAGTCCTATTCCAGTTATATTTTTAATCCTTAAGTATGTTCTGCATATTTGATGGGGAACTGAAGAAGTACCATGGAACAACTTCCTGATCACACCATTAAAATGTTCAAACTGAAAAGCTGACCATGACTTTAAGGAACCCCATCTTTGAACACTTCTGGGGAGATGTAGGAGGAGGTGTACATTAAATGTCATGAAACATTCCCCATAATATTCAGTAATTACCAAGACAAATTTCCTAATAGCCTTTGTTGCCTGCTCAAGGCATTGGTCTGCCATTTTTTCTCTTAAGAATACATGGATTGAGTATTCAAGGAGAAACCAATGCATGTAATACCGAGACGGCATGGCTTCTTTCATTCAAATTGGCGAATAAAACAACAAGAAAGAGCGCCATTCTGATGCCTTCCATAATTTACGTTCTTTTAAGGAATGTGGCAAGCGAGTAACCTCATGAGGTGGCTTCATGGATAAAAGTAGGGAATTAATACTGGCGAATTTATTACCTAAATACCATGGTTTACCATGGTTTGAAGAGTCAAACCAGGCACAAACAAATACCTTCACAACCCCTAATAACACTCGATGCATATAATCTGGCACAAAACTGGTAACGACATTAAAAACATCAAGCAGCATCACAACTGATGCACCTTTGACACCCCTTCTGACCTGGCCAGTACGTTGCCTATACTCACAATGAGCCTCATGTTGAGAAAGGGTGCGGGGCATTCCCACATCACCCAAATAAACCCTGCCCTTTCCCCTACCAACGTCCCACATTACACCCTCATTCAAACAATAAGAGCATACATAAGCTCCATTATATTGTTTAAGCCCTTGAATAAGAGGTCTGGCCACAGAGTCCACTGCGGAAAGCAGTGCTACAACTCTAATTATTTTCCTTTATCCCCCTATTTTACACTCTAAACCTTCACGATACAGATTATTGAGTTCCGACACAATGGTTACAAATATGTATTTATATCCTAAAAAAAGAATTTGAATTTCCTCAATAAGAAAAAAATATTCATGCACAATAATTTGATGCTCGTCTGGTAATATGGAATACTCATACATTATGTCGGGTTACCACAGTCAGCTGTAAAATTCACTCCTGTAACCAATCCCTTGGCGAGAAGGTTCATGCAGTGTCTATTCAGGTACCCAAGTCGCCGGTGCCATAGGTAATGGCTATCACCAGCCACCGATTTATTGGCAACCTCCAGTCTTGACTCAGGGTCTTCAAGATCTAATTGGTAGATACCTTTGTGGCAGTTGCTTACACTTGGCCATCGACATAGAACCCCTTTTCATGAAATATTCTGCAGCTTTCACTTGAAAATAGTACAAAATGGCCCTTTTCCACTATTTTACTAACAGAAACTAAATTAGATGACAGATTAGGTACATGGACGACATTGGAAATAGCTGTCAGAGCACCATTTTGGCCGCGTAACGGAACTAACACATCCCCAGTTCCTGCAGTGAGTAATTTTGCATTGTTGGCTATGGTCACTTCCCTTTGCACAACATCACCGACATTATTTGTGAGACAGTCTCTACTGTTAGTCATGTGAGTGGTAGCACCAGTCCACATACCAATTATTTTCCTGCAGCTTCACCGACAGGGAAGTTAAAAGAGAAGAGGTGCTATTATTCTCACCATGGCCCGCCTTATTCCTTGGATTGTGTCCGGTTCTTCCCTTCGGAGTGTGCTCTTTAACATTGTTTTTCTGCCGTTCGGGACAGTCTTTAGAAAAATGACCAACCTGATGACACTTAAAACACTTGAAAGACCTTTTGTTTCCTCTTCCAGCGTTTGTTGAAAGGAAAGCCGATTCATCCCGTGACGTAAATCCTTCACATTCCCGTCGAAGGTTCTCCTGAAGAAGTTTCGACTTCACGAGTTCGCTTGAAATTTTCACCGCTGCACTTTCGAGGGCCATAATCATAGGGCTAAATCTTGATAGTAAACCTCTCAGCATTACCAAAGCCAAGAATTCGTCTTCCAGAGTTGCACCAATATCGGAGAGTTGCCGAGCCACCGTCATATCTTTCATCACATATTCCTCCATGCTGGGAAAGCTATCCAATTTCAGTCCGAAGAGCATCCGAAGAAGCCCAAGGCGCCTATTCAGACCTCTATCCTCGTAAGCGTTTTTCAAATTCTACCATGCCTCCCTTGCCGTAGACGCATTCCTTACATGCGCATACGCCACCGGTTTGACCATTAGGCACAACGCCCCTCGCGTAAGTTTTCTGGGCACATCATTCTGATACTCCTGCGATCATTCTTTTTTCTTTTTATTTTAACAGGGAATCTCTGCTAAGTTAGTATGTCTTCTTTTCTTGGAATGGAGTGAGTGGACTTCTTGGGCATCTAAGATGGCTGGAGGATTTCGAATTGGCATGGAACGAGGGTACCTTGGATCAACCAACTCTGGGTGCGTACATGTTGTGTAGAAGACCTTCAATTTTTCCTCCATACACTCACTCCAAAACTTGTCGTCCCTGTTAATCTTTTCCACTTTCATCCCTCGAGGGGTCCATAAAGCGAAAATACAGTACTCTTTCCTCGTAATGTGGAGCTGGCCTTTTATTTGATAATAAAAGTTATGGGATTTGTTGATGGCCATATCTTTCCATGTAACCCAAAAAGTCACTTTTCCTGACCTAATGGCTTCTTCCGAATTCATTTCCTCGGCAGACGATGGGCATTTAATTCCCACTATCTTTATCCCAGTATCTTCTTTTATTCCATCTGGAGAGGCCCCAAGATATGGAATTTCTTCGTCGATAAACAAACCGCAGGGGAGTATTTTCACGTTTTCGTGCTTCTCCAAATCCAATCGAGCCTGCTCTTCATTTATTCGGCCATATTGCAGGCGCTCTGAGTCGTAGCGGCTGTACAAAATGGATTTTAAAATATTTTCACAACCTGCGTAGGGGCGCGTTTAGCACACTCAACCGAGGTTTGAGGCCGTCAGGGTCTTCCTTCTAATCTCCATCCATAGCACACTATCTCTTTGAAGGACCGTGGCTCTTTCAAAGGCTTTCCTACGCTCAGCATTAATTTTCAATGATTTGAGAAATTCTCGGCACTCTATTCGAATCTCCTCGTCTCCCAAATCTGGTTTGTATGATGCCGGTCCGTAATCAGGGTCCCTTTTTTCTATTTTATCGAATAACTTTCTCCTTGATCGTACTTCTTTCCTACGCATTTTGGTACGCAAGTTTTTCGTTCGCCGCTCTGTCAATAACTTTTTCGTATAAGACCCTGGACTGGCATCGACCACTGTTTTATAAAGTTTGTGAATTCGATTTCCGGTATTTACACTGACTACTGCTCCGGCGCATCTCCCCTTGTACGATGCTACTAAACCTAAAGCATATCCCACCTCTGCGGGTAGGGGGATTGAGAATACTCCCGCAGTATCCCTGCTTGTCGTAAGAGGCGACTAAAAGGGCGGGGAAAAAAACCCTGAAAACAAACCCAGAGCCAGCAAGGGTTGAGTCCGGACAGTCTTGTGGGTCAACTGTCTGTGTGCGGCCACACCACCTTGCCTGCGATCCACCCGCATGTTTGCCGTGTGCGGTGACCCGTAAGGAGGAGAAAGGGATCCTGGAGGGTGAGGTCTGTGGTTTCCAGCCGGGTGTCGGATGCCCGGTATGGACTATGGGCCAATACCCCTCTTTGGCCCCGGATTCTGTGTAAACGGGCGGCCGGGAGATAGCCACTCCCGGTCAATCGGCTCCGTGCGTTAGCCTAACGGTGGCGAGTGCCCGGGAGATGGGGGTCTGCGTAGGGCGGTCGGAAATGTACGGGTTTGGTAAGCACGTGCATCGAAGATCCAACCCGTAACAGACAACTACCTCTAGGGTGCTATATCACCTCGGGTAGCCCTGGCGACCGCACCGGTTTGCGGTGCGGCGTCCCAATTGTGTGGCTCCATGGTGGGTGGGGACCCCGGTGGACAAATAATTATTTGGCATGGCCAAAACAAACCTTCCACCACCAAAAAGATCCCGCCCGGATACGGGCGGAGGAGCTAATAGTTTACCCGCTTGTACGCGGTTTCTACTAATGAAATGCGAGAAAGAAGGGGAGACATTCAAACGGTTGTCCCCCTTTCTCATCCGTAAAGTGCTGTCGGCCTCAGTTTCTGGAGATATGAAATCGGCAAAAAACTGCGGGACGGGAGCCTGCTAATTGAAACTGCAAATATTTCCAAGAGTAAGAATCTTCTGACACTCAAGAGTCTCAATGACATTCCAGTTAAGGTGGAGTTGCACCGTACCCTCAACACCTGTCGGGGAGTAATATCCCATTATGACCTTATGTACGTGGAAGTCGACGAAATAAAAAGCGAGATGGCGTCTCAAGGAGTCACAGATGCTCGTCGGCTCACCACGAAGCGCAACGGCGAAGTTTTAAAAACTACTTCCGTCGTACTTACATTTGCGCGTGATAGTCTTCCCGACAAGGATATTCGTGGGCTATGAATCTGTCCCAGTGCAACCATTCATTCCGGCACCAATGCGCTGCTTCCAGTGCCTGCGCTTCGGCCACATCGCCACGCGATGTGAGGGCAAGGCCACCTGCCCGCGCTGCGGCCTGGAAGACCATGAGGTTGCGGACTGCAACAAGGAACCATGTTGTGTGAACTGCGAGGGTACTTATACAGCCTATTCTCGGAAGTGTCCCAAGATGGTAGAAGAACGGAAAGTCATGGAGATAAAAACCGTAGAAAAAATCCCATACCTCGAGGCAAGGAAGAAATACATAGCCATGGCAGCCCCTATTTTTTTCGAGATCCTTTGCCTCGGTGGCGACCACAAATGTGGTAAAGTCTTCCCAAGGCACTCACACAGAGTTATGACAGCCAAAAAACTGTAGAAGCAAAGGAAGTAGCCAAGCTGGTTAAGGCACCAATTCCGGCAACAAACAAAAACGCCACCAACAACGCTGGTTCTCCTAAGAAGAACCAGCCTAAACCTTCAACCGGGATAGCGCTGAAACAGCGCGAAAAAACACCGTCCCACGGAGACTGAAGTCCTCCTCGCGAAACAAAAGGGGAAAAAGCACCGTGTTTGGCGCTGACCCCTTGCTTTTTATATCACCCTACATATTTATTTATCTATTTTTCTTATTTTTAAAATAGATATATATGGCTTTTACTTTGCTGTGGAACTGCAATGGTTTTTATTGGCGTTAGGAGGAGGTGAGTGTTTTCATTCGTGATTTTAACCCGTCTTGCATATGTTTGCAGGAGACTCATTTTAAAACAACGGACAAGGGTATTTTAAATGGTTTTAACGTTTTTAGACTGGACGACACCAGTGGCCAACGAGCCCAGGGTGGAGTGGCGGTTGCTAATCGGGAGGCCCTTTACACCTCCCGAGTGCAACTGAACACACCGTTTCAGGCGGTGGCAGTGACCGTGCGTGCCCCCGAGGCGAATACGTTGTGTAACGTGTATCTCCCGGAGAGTGCGCCGGTCACCCGTTTCAACCTAGAAACCCTTGTCCGCCAGCTACCTCAGCCTTTCTTTTTAATGGGAGATTTTAACGCTCACGATTCTCTATGGGGAAGTGCTCGAGCTCAATCCAACCGTAGAGGACGGATTTTATCCCATTTTATATGTGATAGTAACCTGGTTTTACTAAACGATGGGGAGAAAACCCGTTTTAACAGTTTTACTGGCGACTGTTCGAGTATCGATTTATTTATTTTATCGAGTATTTAGTTACAAAACTAAATATTTCTGTACATGACGATTTGTGTGGGAGCGATCACTATCCCATTTTTATTACCAAGGAACGACATTTTAATCCAGATTTTATTCGGACGGGTCACTGGATTGTTAAGAAAGCGAACTGGGGACGTTTTAACCCTGCTGTTTCCCTTAAAACTACCGAACACTCATGTTCCTTCGGGTGATAATGACCTAGTATGCAGAAAGCCTGTGTGGGAAGCCTGGAGATGAAAATAATTATTTCCCATGGGTACACCAAACAAAATCCCTGCTGCTTCTTTTGAGGTGGCTCAACCTTGTAAAAGGCTGTGTGTCGATAACAGCATCTTTGAAACGGAGGATTATCCATCTTTTCTTGTGGTGAGCAGTATTGAAGAAGGAGCTATGAAAAAATTATCTCCCTTCGTGGTCGCCAAAGTAATTCAGGGTTTAGTGGGTGACGTGAAAACGGCGAAAAGACTTCGATCAGGTTCTTTCCTCATCGAGGTTAAGCAAAGTAGACAGGCAAAGAAACTTCTGGAGACAAAGGAATTCTTCCAAGTACCGGTGAAAGTGGAACCCCATAGGTCACTTAACACATGTGACGGTGTTATAACATCATGGGAACTATCAGATTGTACCGAGGATGAAATAAAAGAAGGCCTCAAAGATCAGAAGGTGGTATCGGTCCGTCGCTTGAAAACGAGGCGAAGTGGTACCTTGAAGGACACGAACAGCCTTGTCCTAACCTTCGCCCTCCCGAAACTTCCCGCGTCTGTCTATGTCTGCTACAACTCAATCCCAGTGCGACATTTCATTCCTAAGCCAATGCGATGCTTTCGTTGCCAAAGGTATGGCCATACATCTTCAAATTGCAAAGGAGAGGAACTCTGTGGAAGATGCTCTCTACAAAAGCATGAAGGAGATAGTAAGAAAAAAGAGAAATGTGTCAACTGCGAGAAAGATCATCCAGCCTGGTCCACATCGTGTCCCATATTTGTGGAAGAAAAAAAATACAGGAAATAAAAACCACAAAGAAAGTTACCTACGGCGAGGCCAAGAAGGAATTCAGAGCTCTTCACCCAGGGTTCTCCGGACAGTCCTATAGTCAGGTGACCGCCAAAAAAATATCAGGACGCTGCCGTGCAAACTCATACGCCATCTATGTGCGGCCCCTGTAAAGGCGTATTCCTGCCCGCCAAACCCAAAAATCCTACTCAGGTAACCAACCTAAAAATAAAAAAAAATATGGCTAAGGCTACAGCGGAGAGCGATTCTTCTGGTGAAAGCTCGTCTTCATCCAGCAAGGCCAAATCGCTCCACCGCAAAGCTCATTCAAAAAAACCTACCCCTGCGGGTAGGGGGATTGAGAATACTCCCGCAGTATCGCTGCTTGTCGTAAGAGGCGACTAAAAGGGCGGGGAGAAAACCCCGAAAACAAACCCAGAGCCAGCAAGGGTTGAGCCCGGACAGTCTTGTGGGTCAACTGTCTGTGTGCGGCCATACCACCTGGCCTGCGATCCACCCGCATGTTTGCCTTGTGCGGAGACCCGTAAGGAGGAGAAGGGGATCCTGGAGGGTGAGGTCCGTGGATCCCAGCCGGGTGTCGGATGCCCGGTATGGACCTGGCGCCAATACCCCTATTTGGCCCCGTATTCTGTGTAAACGGGCGGCCGTGAGCTAGCCACTCCCGGTCAATCGGCTTCCGTGGCGTTCAGTTCAACGGTGGCGAGTGCCAGGGAGGTGGGGGTCTGCGTAGGGCGGTCGGAGATGTACGGGTTTGGTGGGCTCGTGCATCGAAGATCCAACCCGAAACAGGCAACTACAGACAACAGTCAAGCTGCATGACCTTCCCGTCAAGGTCGATGTGCACCGCACCTTGAAGACCTGTCGGGGAGTGATTAGTCATTATGACCTTTTGTATGTTGAGATCTACGAGATCAAGCAGGAGATGGCCTCTCAGGGGGTCACCGATGCTCGTCGACTCACTACAAAGCGCAACGGAGAAAGAGTAAACACGAAATCTGTTGTACTCACCTTTGCGCGTGACCAGCTCCCCGACAAGGTGTTTGTCGGTTATGAATCGGTGCCAGTGCGGCCATTCATACCGGCACCCATGCGATGCTACCAGTGTCAGCGATTCGGCCACATGGCCACACGGTGCGAGGGCAAGGCTACCAGCCCACGCTGCGGCCTGAAGAAGCATGAGGGTGCGGAATGCCTGGGTGACCCACTTTGCGTCAATTGTGAGGGTGCACATCCCGTGTACTCTCGTGATTGTCCTAAGATGATCGAGGAGCGCAAAGCTATGGATATAAAGACGGTTGACAAAATACCTTATTTCGAAGCACGGAAAAAGTACAGAGCACAAGTTGCTCCTACTTTCTCCAAGTCGTTTGCCCATGTCGCTTCCCATCCTATCGCCAAGGTCACCATCTCGACTCAGACGGAAGTCCCAATCTTTGCGAGCCCAAAAACTAAAGTCCCTGCGCAGAAATTGGCCATGCCGGCTAAGGCTACAAATCCGGCAAATAAAACACAAGCCACCGGTCCGGGTTCTCCCAGGAAAAACCCCACCATAACCACCGCCGGGGCCACGCAAACGAAGCGTGGCAACTCTTTATCCCCCGGACCATCTGGTTTAGCCCGACTCAAGACTCAATCAACCAGAGTCAATGGAAGAGGATGAATGTCTCTCGGAGACAGAAATCCTCCGGGCTAGAACCAAGAGTAGGAGGAGAAATCGCATTAAGCGTTGATCCTCCAACTGTGTTTGACATTTTTAAATTAATTATTTAATTTATTTATTTATTTATTTTTAAAATTTTTATATTATTAATGGCTTTTATATTACAGTGGAACTGTAATGGATTTTATCGGCATAAGGAGGAACTGGACTTATTAATCCGAGATTTTAACCCTTCCTGCGTTTGTCTTCAAGAAACGCATTTTAAAGACACGGACAAAGATATTTTTAAATATTTTAACGTTCTGAGATATGACGACACCAGCGGCCAACGAGCCCAGGGTGGTGTGGCAGTTGCTATTCGAGAGGCCCTATACACCTCCCGAGTTCAACTGAATACACCGTTTCAAGCGGTGGCGGTGACGGTGCACGCACCGGAGGCGGTTACGTTATGCAAGGAAATTTTTATCTGCCGGAGGGTGCACCGGTCACCCGTTTTAATTTAGAATCCCTTGTCCACCAGCTGCCTCGGCCTTTTATCTTACTCGGTGATTTTAACGCTCATGATCCTCTCTGGGGAAGCACTGCGGGACAGTGTAACCGCAGGGGACGCATTTTATCAAGTTTTTTTTAGATTTTAACCTAGTTTTACTGAATGGGGAGAATACCCGTTTTAACTCTTTCAATGGTGATTTCTTCTCCATTGATTTATGCATTTTATCGAGCAGTTTAACAAATAAGGTGTCTTTGTCTGTGCACGAAGATCTTTGTGGGAGCGATCACTTCCCTCTTTTAATTTTTAAGGAGCGGCGTTTTAACTCTGATTTTATTCGTCCGGGCAACTGGATTGTGCGGAAAGCCGATTGGCCTTGTTTTAAAAGAAATTTTAATTTTACGTGCGATAAAAATCGCGATAGCGCTTTTAATGTAAAATTATTGACTAACAAAATCATCACCGCCGCCGACATGAGCGTACCGTGGTCTCGGCGCATCATGTCGAGAGCTGCTGTGCCTTGGTGGAATGATGAATGTGCCAAAGCCATTCGGAAACGCAAGAAGGCGTTGCAAAGTTTTAACAAATATCCGACAGGAAACAATCTGTCCTCTTTTCGGCGTCTGAGAGCTAAAGCCCGTCAGGTCGTAAAGGAAGCAAAGAGGGCCTCTTGGATGAATTTTGTCTCTGGTGTCAATATCAGCACACCACTAGCACAGGTGTGGCGTAAGGTGAAGAGCATTTCTGGAAACAACCAGAAGCTCGGCGTCTCCTTCTTAAAAGTCAGAGGAAATGTGGTTACTTCTCCAGCTGCCATTGGCGAGATAATCGGCCAGTCAATCGCCAAGGTGAGCAGCGATGAAAATCTGGATCCTGCCTTCCGAACGTTTAAGCAACGTCTCGAGAAAATTCCTATAAGCTTCAAGGAGACGCGTACAATGGCAGATTACAACCTCCCCTTTTCCTTGTGGGAGCTGAAATCTGCCATCGATGACTCCCACGACACCTCTCCAGGACCAGACGGGGTCCACAATGCTTTTCTCCGCAATCTTCCGGAGACAGCGCTGCAGGAAGTCCTGCAGACGTATAATCAGCTGTGGGCTTAAGGTCACTTTCCTTCGTCCTGGCGGGAGTCTGTCATTGTCCCCATTCCCAAACATGGGAAAGATAGAGCTGATCCGAATTCTTACCGGCCAATATCTCTCACCAGTTGCCTGTGCAAGTTAATGGAGAGAATGGTGAACCGGCGGCTCGTTTGGTGGTTAGAGCGCCGAAACATTCTCTCTAACATCCAATGTGGATTTAGACGCGGTCGTTCCACCATGGACCATTTAGTGAGGATCGACAATTTCATCCAAGAAGGCTTTCTCCTCCGCCAACACGTGATCGGTGTCTTCTTCGATTTGGAGAAGGCTTACGACCGGGTCTGGCGGCGGAAGATTTTAATGACTTTGCACGAGTGGGGTTTTAGAGGCAATCTGCCGAATTTTATTCAAAAATTTTTAACGCATCGAGTTTTTAAAATTTGAATAGGGCAGTTTTTATCTGAATTTTACCGTCTTGACAACGGAGTTCCCCAGGGCTCCGTCTTGAGCGTGACGCTTTTCGCTATTGCGATAAATGACGTCGTGAATTGTATCATGGCTCCTGTGATAGGCACACTGTTCGTGGATGACCTGGCAATTTTCTGCAGATCATCCAAGGTGGCAACTGCATCCAGAATGGTTCAGATGACATTGAACAAATTGAACCAGTGGTCCCAAAGGAACGGCTTTCGGTTCTCCCATGAGAAGACCAGATGTGTCCATTTCCACAGGAAAATAAGAATCCAAATGCAGCCCACATTACACCTTGGGGGAAGAAATCTCCCTTTTGTCCAGTCAGCTCGCTTTCTTGGTATGACACTCGACCACAGGCTCAATTGGCGAGAACATATCAATATTTTAAAGACAAAATGTATTAAATCTCTAAATATTTTAAAGTTTCTAAGCCACACATCATGGGGAGCAGATCGCACAACTTTGCTTTTATTGTATCGTACACTGGTGCGCTCCAAATTAGACTGCGGTTGTTTTATTTATGCGTCCGCCCGCGAGTCGTACTTACGAGCATTGCCCCCCGTACACAACGCGGGGTTACGACTCTGTACGGGGGCATTTCGGACAAGCCCGGTCGTAAGCATCTATTCTGATGCAGGGGAGCCTCCTCTATGCCACCGGAGGAACGCGCTTATGTGCAATTATGTCTCCAAAGTTTTATCCATGACGGCACACCCTTGTTTTAACGTACTTTTTAAACCTCGTTTTTTAGAATTTTTTAACCGACGGACGAAGGCCACTAGGCCTGTTTGTGTAGGTTTTATTGATTTCATTCGCGGGTGTGATTTCAGAGTACCTAAAGTGTACCCTGTCTCTTACTCATCACACCCTCCCTGGTTAACACCCACCCCCGTGGTTAAAGCGGTCTTGTGTGATCGACAAAAATCCTTCACCACTCCCTCGGAATACCAGCGTCAGTTTTTAATGTTTAAAGGGAATCACTCCGATTTTGTGCCAGTGTACACAGACGGATCTAAGTCAGAGTTGGCCTGTGCCTGCGCAGTGTTCTCGCCTAACCAAGGAGCAGTCAAAGCAAAATTAAATCCGATGTGTAGTGTATACACAGCGGAACTATTTGCCATTAAGATGGCACTTGAAAACCTATGTGACGTAGGTAACTCCTTCGTTATATGCACCGACTCCCTCAGCTCAATACAATCAATTTCCGGCTTTTCGCCCATGCACCCGATCATTCAGGACATTCATTCTTCCCTACTGTCTCTCAGCAGAAAGGGAGTACGCGTTTGGTTCCTTTGGGTCCCGGGGCATGCGGGAATAGCCGGAAATGAAAAGGCGGACGCTTTGGACAAAGAGGCTCTGAACGAGACCGAGAATAAGTCGACGCTGGTACCTCACGAGGACCTAAAATCTTCCCTGAAACAAATAATCCTAGGGCAGTGGAAGGAGTCTTGGCGTAATACACAGGATAATAAACTTCGTGACATCAAGTCGGTAACGTCAGTGTGGCCCTCTTCCGTCAGGAACAGCCGAAGAGAGGAAGTCGTCATCACACGTTTGAGGATAGGGCACTGCCATCTAACTCACGCATTTCTCTTCACGGAAGAGAAAGTACGACCGCAGTGTGATTATTGCGACTGTCCTCTCAACATTCGGCACATCCTGACGGAGTGTGACAAATACCGTGACGCGCGAAGGCGGCTCAATTTAGGGGGAGATCAAAAATCCGTACTAGGAGACGACCCTAATGCTTTAAGCCGAGTAATTTTATTTCTGAAAGGGACAGGACTATTCCAAAAAATATAAGTTTTTATTTTTTATTTGTAATCACATTATATTTTTTTTACTAAATAAGTGACATGAGTGCAAGTGACTATTATTTAATACTTTTACTACGAAGACTGTGTAGTGGTGCAAAATGACCTAGCCGTCGACGCACCCTACATACTTAAACCTACTGCTACTAGGATACTACTGCAGTGTCTCTAGTAAAATAGAATTTTGAGCTGTGAAGAGCTTCTTTTCTTGATAGACAAGGGAGTTCAGTTTTATTTTTCCTCATTGTCCCTAGCAGTGTAATATTGCGTTTGAGAAGAGCGTGACCTAACATGTACGATGAGAAAAAATTGTCACATGTAACGTTCTGGCCCCTTAGTTCGTTTGTCAGGTCCATTACAACACGCATGCCCTGATTTTTTTCTCGTGCCCCACCTGGTGGTTTTCCTGTGTAGACCTGTGCCTTCAAACAGTAGGAACTGTCACTATCGCATAGTCCATATTTGGCCGGTTTGCTAGGAATGTATTGCTTGAATGGACAGCGTCCTCTAAAACCAACAAGCTGCTCATCAACGGTAACATTAGCACCAGGATTGTACAACTTTGGAAGAATTTCCACCCATTGCTCCCAAAAATCTCTTATGGCCGCTAGCTTGTCATCTGCTCTTCTCGCTCGTCGATCGGACTTGTCGTTGAATCGTAACACACGAGAGATACAATGGAAAGTTTTTAGTGACATTGTGGCAGAAAATATGGTCCTACCTGTTTCTGAGTTTCACAAGCTCTTAGTTGATTCCCCACGTGATCTATAAACACCAGCCAGTAATAAAATACCGATGTATGCATCAAAAGTAATATAATCCAAGTCTTCCCAGTTGTCACCATATACCCTTCGACCCTCAATGTTTGACATTTTCAACACAATGTCCTTCAAGTTAGTGTTCAAAATTATTTCAAAATTATTTCAAAAGAAGATCTTACATTACCCACCCTGCATATGGCATATCTCGTTGGACCAGGTGTCGATTTCAATATGTTCGCATATGATGCCCGTCCATGCTGGGGAAAGGGTTCTTCACTCCAAGTGATTTTTTTGTCTTTTGACTGAACGTTGTACCTTTCAATGTCACTGTCAGAAGTATCACTGTCTGACTCCGAGGTAGGCTGAAAGCTATCATCACTCGTATGATTCTCTTCTTCAGAAACTTCCTCCTCACTGACAGATGCATTCAATAAAACCACTAGTTCATTTTCAGGAATAAATCGAGTTCGCATGGCCACCACAAACACAATATTCACGAAAACTGAATTGGTAACTCCAGAGTGGAATGCAACGTTACCGAGAGTCAAAGAAACGTAACTGAGGCCATTCGGTACAAGTTCCCGTATTTATATCCTCTGTAAATCGGCACGTTAGTAGTTTCAAAGACACTTTTTACACAAAAGGTACGAGGAGAGAAGTTCACCAATCCTCAACTGCATACCTACCCTTTCGAAGAGGTTTTACTTTGTGGATAAATTGTGTCGCTTTGACGCATTCGAGTGTCACTACTTTGCGGATGGCACCCATTACCTCTCCCCTCGAGGCGGAACACGTGTCTAGCAGGAAGGGAACTTCAACGGCAGTCAGCCCCAAATAAAAACTAACACCACACAAAGAAGACATTTCCTATGAGCCTACGAAGAATGGAGGAGGAAGGTGCCAAACTCTTACTTTATGCTGACGACCACCCTCACGCCTTCGTTGTCTGGCCACCCATACATTGACTGCGTCCCACACTCTTGCTAATCACGACACCCTCTCCACGATTGGTCCCTCCAACCCTAGTCTGCCTTCAAATGAGTCGAACTGCCAGCAATAGGCATCTCCCGTGGTGCATGTTGCCTACAAAACAATATACGACTGGCATAAAACGTATTCCCCCAAAGAAATTACCCAAAAGGTATGTGGAAATGGTTACCAAAAGGACCGGGTCATATTGACCCAAGGAGCACGATTGTAACTTTTGTTTTCAGAAATAAAAAATTATCAAATTACCAATTTTCATACTTTAGGAAATGTGAAATACGAGCAACAACAAAGTCACGAAATACAGAGTCATATAGTTTAGTCAAAAAAAAGTTATGCTTAACTAAATTTCGTTTCGGGTCATAATGACCCGAAGAGAACAGCAGGGTTAAGGAGACTTTTGATTTCAAATATGACGAAATCAGTCATAGCGTTGAAAATATTAATAATTTGACTGCAATTATTATCGAAGCTGCAGACAGCAGCGTACCACGGTCTCGCTGTATAATTACTAGGCCTGCGGTACCGTGGTGGAATGATGACTGCGCGAAAGCTATTCGCCTACGTAAAAAAGCGTTGCGAATATTTAATAAATACCCCACCGAAAGAAATTTATCCTCCTTCAGACGACTGAGAGCGAAAGCTCGACAGGTCGTGAGGGATGCAAAGAGAGCTTCCTGGATGAAATTTTCTCCGGTGTCAACTGCAGGACACCAATTGCACAGGTATGGCGCAAGGTAAGGGGTCTATCGGGCAATCAGCAGCAGCTAGGTGTTTCTTTTCTTAAAGTCAGCGGTGAAGTTGTAACATCACCACATGACATCGGAAAGGCATTTGGCCAGTTTATTTCCAGAACTAGCAGCGATGACGCATTCAACAAACATTTTATACACAAAAAAAGGGCTGCGCATTGATTCCGATCAATTACAACGAGACGCGACGTGTAGCCGACTATAACCTTCCTTTCTCCCTGTGGGAATTAAAGTCTGCCATTTCCGACTCAGGCAACTCATCTCCGGGTCTTGACGAGGTCCACAATGCCTTTCTCCATAATATTACGGAGAAGGCATTGTTGGAGGTCCTCCACACCTTCAACCAGCTCTGGATTGAAGGTGCTTTTCCATCGACATGGCGGGAGTCAGCAGTAATCCCCATCCTAAAGCAGGGCAAAGATCGTGGTTAAGTGCGGATTTCGTCGGGGCCGCTCCACCATGGACCACCTAGTTCGAATCGACAATTTCATCCAGGAAGCCTTTCTCCTTCGCCAGCACGTGATCGGGGTCTTCTTCGATTTGGAGAAGGCTTACGATCGAGTCTGGCGGCGGAAGGTTTTAAGCACGCTGCATGAGTGGGTTTTCAGGGGCAGTCTACCAGTTTTTATCAGAAATCTTTTTATCCGACCGAGTTTTCTGGGTAAAAATAGGAACAGCACCTCACTGAACCTTATAGGCAAGATAACGGTGTACCTCAGGGATCAGGGAACGACGCACCCTACAACCTTAAACCTACTACTACTACTACTAGCAGACCGCACAACACTCCTTTTATTATACCGCGCATTGGTGCGATCCAAATTGGACTACGGATCCTTCGTTTACTCATCCACTCGGGAGTCTTACCTACGACCTCTGAACAGTGTGCGCAACGCAGGGCTCCGGCTCACCACGGGTGCTTTCCGGACAAGTCCTGTTGTCAGCATCCATGTGGATGCAGGAGAGCCGCCATTGTGTCACCGAAGGATCCTGCTCATGTGCAACTATGTTGCAAAAATTTTAACGATGAGGACGCACCCGTGTTTTAACCTTGTTTTTAAGGTGTGCAGTATTTATACAGCGGAACTGTTTGCTATTAAAACGGCTCTTGTTGATGGCTCCTTCGTGGTTTGCTCAGACTCCATGAGCGCCCTAAAATCCATTTCTGGCTTCTCTCCTGTGCACCCTATCGTCCAGGGTATCCACTCATCTTTGCTTTCCCTTCACAAGAAGGGAACCACCGTCTGGTTTCTTTGGGTCCCTGGACATACGGGAATTGCCGGAAATGAGAAAGCTGACTCTGCCGCAAAACACGCTCTCAATCTTGAAGATCTTGAGTCGACGCTGGTACCTTGTGAAGACCTACGAGCTTCACTAAAGAGTGCAGTTCTTCAGCAGTGGAGGGAGTATGGAGAACTATCTCAAATAATAGAACTATCTCAAATAATAGATCTCAAATAATAAACTGCGCACAGTTAAACCGGTAACGTCAGCGTGGCCCACTTCCGTCAGGAGGAGCCGCCGAGAGGAAGTCATCATCACCCGTATGAGGATAGGCCACAGCCTTCTGACTCACTCCTTTCTCTTCACTGAAGAGAAAATTCCACCCCGGTGTGATGACTGTGACTGTTCTCTGGGAATTCGGCATATCCTGAGGGAGTGTGACAAATACCGGGACGTGCGAAGGCGACTGAACATTGGGGGCGACCTAGGGTCCATTCTAAGTGACGACCCCGATGCAATTGGTCGCGTTATTTTATTTCTAAAGGAAACTGCGATTTTTAATAAATGATAAGTAAAATTTAGCAATCTTCAATGATTTTAACCTTGAAATAATAATAGATAAGCAGAATATCTAACTTACAGGCAACCTGCCTTCTCCGGATATAAAAGTATATCTATATTTTGACAGATTGAGGTGCAAAATGACTATGCCATCGACGCACCCTAAAAAACTAATACTACCAAAGCATATCCGGTGGAGTAACGGGAAGAAGAATTATTGACTTAAAATATTTTACAGAACAAATATAATCCATCGATCATTCTCCTTTTTCCTGTTCCTTTAAAGACTTGAAACTGTTGAGGGAGCGTCGTCTTGGTTTGAGGCCATGTTTGGTATTTGTGTGCAAAATTTGTCAAGTAACAAAAAATTTGGACTGATAGCTTAGACTCCAACAAGGCAGACGTGAATTTTTCGGCCGCTTCTGGTGTTATGTCATCTGGTGGGGGCCTGCCTCAGCTTGAAAATATACTGACAGCCATGAATATACCTACAATGACAGAAAAATCGTTTAAAAATGCCATGATAAAGTTAGTGAAGGCTGGGAAAAAAGTGCCTTGGTAAAAATAGAGATGGCTGCCAAAACGGAAGCATCTATGGCAATTGAAAAAGGTGATGTCGACGACGACGGGACTCCACTGATTACGGTGGTGGCAGATGGGAGTTGGTGCAAGAGGTCATATCGCAACAACTACAGCTCATTAGCAATGTGGTAAGTGCATAATTTTTACATGCTTCTTTATTTTTCATTATTTACGTACTTACCTTCACCAATGTCATAGCATCACGTCACTCTAATTAACCCTTCACCTGCGACAGGAAGAGTTTTTGCCTGCCACTGTGCGGAAGAAATTGATCGAGATCCTGTCCCTCTTTTCGGTAGGGAGAGAGTGTGCGGGTAGAAGACCTTTCCAATCCCCTCGCTCGCTTCTTTAGAGACACTTTTTTAATCATTCAAAATTGCTTAAGCACGTAAGGGGTTAACATTATATTTATATGAATTTGTGCAATTTTAGCAATTTATTTTGTTATGCCTTTAAATTGATGTACATATCGGGCGTTAGTCGGCCGGAGTGAGTATAATTTCGTAAGAAGTTATCACAATGGATATCTAAATTGCATGGTAGGAACTTTTGATATGCTAGTGTAGCCCTCCGTAATACACGACTGAATTTTATATAATGCATAGAATGATACCTATCATATCCTCATAGACGTATTTTCTAATGCGCAAAATTTGTAAATTTTTTGACTTGTTATTCTTTCACAGTACACCTAAGGCTACATAATATCCTGCAAACCACCTCAAGGGTTTCTTTATTTTCTACGTTACCACTCTCAAGGGTTATTTTTCTGTTACATTTACAGGGAGCCATCGTTAGATATAATACAAAAAAAAATTCTTTTCATTGGTGTAAAAAATAAGTACTGCACTACCTGCATGAGATCGGCTACTAAGAAAGACAACGCATCGAATCACAACTGCTGCAAAAACTGGGACTCGAACAAGAGCTCCGGAGCTATGGAAGCAGCTGCAATAGTGGAAGGGTTTAATAGAAGTGAGGAGATGTACGGTGTTAGATATTCAAGGCTGATTGCCGATGGTGATTCGAGTGTCTACAAAAAAAATTTTGGATAGCAGGCCTTATAAAAACATACTGTAGAAAAAATAGAGTGCCGCAACCATATTTTGAGAAACTACTACAATAAGCTGAAAGAACTCGTCATGAAAGGTAATAGGGAGACGTGCGATGTTGCTCAGAGAAAATTGTTTGGCCATAACATTTTGCGCCTACGAATGGCCATAGTGAAAACTGTACATTTCCGAAAAAAAGAGGACATGCCCTTGGAACAAAAAGTTCCAAAAAAAAGAGGGAGGACATATTGAACAGTCCAAGCCACGTTTTCGGAGAGCAAGCTCTCTGTAAGAAAATAGAATATTTTTGTGATGGCATCAATCCTCCCGATAGGCGAAATGAAGTTCCTTCCTTCACAATGTGCGGCCTCTATGACAGGATTATGGATATAGTCCGATACACTGCAAGGCACTCGCGCATATTTGGCATCCAAACTAGGTATCGCATATTCCAGTCCACGCGTCCGTGAACCTCTGCGGGAGGATGTATGCTTCTGGAAGATGATCGCAAAGCGATGAATTACGAGCGAGAGCAGTCCGTCTGGAGTTTGGGCACTGAAATCAGTTTAGTCGTCTTGGGAATCGGGGGAAGTGAGCGGTTCGGCCAGGAAGAGCGAAATGCACGATGCGGCGCGGCGTGGCGCAAAGCAACAATCGAGTACCCGAATTAGTTCCCTGCAACTTCGAAGAGATTGAAGCGTTAGGGAGATAAATGGCTGGTCATGCGCAAGACCCCAATATGTGAGTTGCTGGGGCAAGTGCGGTCGTGTCTTGAGATTGAAGTGGGCAAGTTGGAACGAAAACCACGGCCTCATCCCGCCCGGAAGTTTAATTGAAATGAGGAACGTCAGGGCGTGTGAGAAACGCCGCGGTTTTCCACACGGGGAGCTTCCTTCCAATCAGATCGAGCCTCTACTCCCTCCCGCGAAGTTCTGTGATTAGCTTGCACCAGGAACGGTGTTCTGAGGCAATGGCAAGACGTTTGAAGGAATGCTGTGAGTAACAACCTGCGTGATATGAAAAAACGTAAACAATCGACCAACGCATCATCATCTTAACCAGGAGTAATGAGAGAGGGAGTGGCCATCACGTGACAATGAATATAACTATAATAATACTAAAAATGCGAGGGTAATAAGTAACGCACAACAATTTACAAAGTAGAAAGTGATATAGGTAGCACTTTTAACCAGGTACAAAGTAAACTCACATATTTACGCTATTCCTCAACATAGCCGCCAAGTCTGAACACGTTTTTCCGTCTTTCGTGTGTAGAGCCAAATTCGCACAACCGATTTGACTTCGGCATGATTTCTGCAGTTCGTGAAAGAGCATTTAGCGTCCAAGTGAATTCACTGCGTTACATAATAAAACTGTTATGCATGCCAAGCCCGGTATATCTCTGTGAAGCTATTCCTTTGGGAGCAACCGTAGGGGGGAGGTTGCAATCACCCGTTTGAGAATTGGACATTGGTATTAGTCACTCCTTTTTATTCATCACTGGCAAAACCCCACCACGTTTCGATGACGGCGACGAGCTTCTGAGCGTCAGTCATACCGTGTCAGCGTGTATGCAACACGGCTATAGACGCAAGAAAAGATACTTTTCACGGGTAGCATTGAAAAGCTTCAAGGTGATGACCAAGATGGTATTAGCTGACTACTAGCGTTTCTCAAAGAATTTTTCTACCTATATTTAATATAGTTAAACTGATAAATATTATTACACAGCAACATTTTGCTTTATTGCTCGCTTTTTCTTCACTCATCATGCAACTAATGAATTTCAATAAAACAAATGGGTTGTGTACGGTGCCATTGAACATAGCCTTCGACTTTAAATAAAACCTTTAATACTACTACTAATTACTAGGTCCCTCTCCGGTGGCCCCGAATCACTTGACTCATCATGTAATGATTATTTCAACGTACTTTATTTCATTTATGCAGGATGGTCACCATTCACGAGAAAAACATAACGTTAACGGGACCTTATAAAATATCCTAGGTGATTCCCCAGATAGTTTCACCCGAGTAATTGCTTTTTTTTAAGACATAAACGTTTTTAATAAATTATAAAGTTCATTTTTTTAGACTTAAGTGTACATTTTATCTCATATAAGTAAGCGAAAAAAATATTTTTTCTTATATTTTGTACATTTTGTAAGAATGAGAGTGGTGCAAAATGACCGTAGTAGTCGACGCACCCAAGAAACATAATACTACTACTGCTACTACTATTAAAAGTAGTATCACTTACCACATATATCGCCTTCACTACAATTTTCCTCTTTGGAAAATTATTTTTAAACCAATCTAGTACATCACCTCTAATCTCAACATGTCACTTTTTTCTAGCAAAATAATATGATCTGCCATATCGATCCTCTATTTATATTATGTCGAGTAAGCCCTTTATAAAACTGATGACGGATAAAAGGTGAATGAATGGTGAGACATAAATGGAACGAAATCAACAGTAGGAAAAATCACTCTAACACTTAACTCTTCGATTTAAGTAAGATAATGCAATGGGTTTTACAAGCTCCTCGTTCCGGATTGATATGGAGTCTTTACAACATAGAACGGGAGAATAGTTACACAATGTCATCTGAATGACGTGAGGATAATGCCGAGTCATTCTCGTGCTGGTGAGGGTTTTAGCACTTGGAGGGTTTTAGCAGATGAGAGAAGAAAAGTACGGACAACCCAATCTCCGGATATAGGGAGATTTCAGAGTATACTTATGCTTATCGGATGACTGCTCCGGACAGTATCACTATTGCTCCAAAAGCTGATGGTACTCGTTGTGGTTGCAGCTCAGGAAACGGGAGGTCAAACTACGCCTTTCAACCGCTTCTATGGCTTGCTTGCGTGAGCCCCACCATATTCTCGCTGCGCTGTCTCTCTCCCTCTCTCTCTGGAGTTATCTCCAAAACAACATGCACTGTTCACGGTCACACAAGTTATCCTGAGCTTCTGTGCTCGACCGTTTCTCTCCGTCTCTTCACTTCGAGAGTTACCCTCGCACATGGTTGCCGATTTCAGGCAACTAGCGCCACCTTTAATCACACTCTCGCCGGGCAGTTGAGTGCGATGCGGCGACTGGCGCTCGCGCGTAATACAAATCTACAGTCAAGAGTAGCACATACGTAACATAATTAACACACACATCATGAAATCAAAGTAAACTATAATTAATGTGAAAAAACAAATACTTCGTAATTACTATGCCATTGTGGTCAGGCGCGTATAATAGGTATAAGGGGGGGAAGCGCCGCCGTTATATAAAATATATTAAACCTGATTATTCTCTGAAAGAGCTATTGTTAAGTCTTAATAATTGATGGCATCCCCACCAATTTCCTCCGTAAAGTGAATTGATTCGTGTAAGTTATTTAGCATCCTAAGAAAGCTGTACAACTGTCGAGCGCTGCCAAGCCATTAAACACAGAACGTCATCAACATAGCGATACCAATAAAAGATATTTTTTAACATAGGGTGGTTCGAGTCAAACAATTTCTGTTCCAGGTGATCCATAAAAGTATCTGCCGAAATAGGGGACAAGGGGGATAGCATGGCGAGGCCGTGGGTCCCTTCATAAAATTTATTATGAAAAAGGAAATAATTTTGATTGACACAAACACTAAGGAGGTCTTTAGTATGACCTCGGTCCCTAACCAAATTAATAGCTGTTGTAGCCGCTTCAGAGGCAGGCACAGAAGTAAATAAAGTGGTAACATCAAAAGATATCAGTGGAATTTTTTGACGGTTTAACACCAGCAATTAATTTAGCTAATTCCAAAGAATATATTACTCCATATTTAGGCTAAAAACCCGAGTAATTCCTGAACAAGGTTTTCCTTGTAACAAGTAATTCCTTGGGCATGTTCTTAATTTTGTGGCTAATTTATTACGATGTCGTGACATGCGACACAATTGGTCTGATCGGATGATCAATTTTATGTCTTTACAAGACCGTATAATCGATGAGGCAAAGGATTCATAGTAAGAAGTGCGTATTTGTCCTGCTTAGCAATAATTAAAGAACAATTGTTTAAAGTTTTATTTAGATATTTTGAACAAGATATGTTACTGAAGCTGGCTGACTTCATTTTATCCGCTCTGTTTCCCTTTTTCACTTCCTCTTCAAATGTGACAATATTAGGAAGTATTTGGTGACCCTTGTCGGATATGGAAGTATTGTTTAGCCACCTAACAGTACAATTCTTTCCAGGAAACATAGAATACCATGGCCATTTAGTGTACTTAGCTCTGTGAGCGGGAACATCTTGAAAAACATCATAAGTGGCTCTTTAGTAAATCGTAGCCATGCCCCAACCCGTAGCTTTCACCCCCTCCTTGAATGAGTTAATGGCCACATGAAGTCAACAGGAACCCATTTAAAGTTACTTAGGCTGATCGGGATCACCTCTGAGATGCAGCTTAAGTTCCCTCAAATGAAAAATTTACATTTAGGCCACCCATTCCCACCATTAGTAGTCGGTCTAAATGTTCAGGCCGAAATTTTCCACAAAATGTGTCCACGAGATCAGTATTAGTTAAATTGCCCCTGTTGCAGTAGGCAATGTTGAATTTTTTCTTCGATTAATTTCCCGTGATAAACAAGTTTACACCAGCGTTTCTTTTCGTCTTTGCAAAATGATGACTTGTATAAGAGTTTTTGTCCTGTGATGGAGCGTTTTTTATCGAGCATTTTCTGAATCATAGCTTTACTATATCCATTCTTCACTGCGATGGTTTTCACTGTGTTGAGTTCCTTAGTAAAATTGTTTGGGGAGTGGGATGTTAAGCAATCTGTTAAATATAAAATGGAATGTGAACATCTTTTACCCCTTTGTGTGCCACGCGACGATATATCGTCGTTTTCAGAATGAGCCGATACATCGCCGTCTATGAGGAGACCATTTTAAACAATGTTTTTATCGTTCTGTAATCATTGTAAATTGTACATAACACAAGAATGCTCTATTTTTACTACGTGGAACTATAATGTTGATAGTTAATTGAAGTTGTCAACAGCTTTTATAATTAAAATAACTATATGTTGGATTGAATTTTCCGAGCGCCACATTTGGTTCTTACGAAACTGCTTCTGGTGTGACACTTAAAAAACTGTATTGTTTGTGAGCCTAAAAGAATTTACTTTCTTCTAATATTCTGTACTTAGTATTTATTATGGAGATATTATTTTTGGCATGTTCTTATTTTTTAAAACTGCTTTGAAACATTTATTCACTGCAAAGCACGTCGCATTCTCGTTCGTTCCGCGAAAGATAAATGTTCTTAATAAAAGACGCTAGGCTGATAAATATCTTCTCTGCTCTGTTGCTTATAAAGAGATAATTTGTTGCCGACTGTTCCACTGCGATAAAGTAGTTGATTTTTAGCAACGAAAGGCAGAAGGAAAGATACTAGTAATTGCTACCATGCTCAAAACTCAACACACCAGCTCTCACAGCTTGTGCGTTGAGTCGGCAATGTGGCTCCAATTTTCAACCGCGAAATGGGTTTCAATTACTTCTGAAAATTTTCCATTTGGCAGATAACACAAAACTTTTTCCACCAGGCCATAAGCAGACGATCCCACAGCTAAATTCCTTCCCATAGTTGAACATGCTAACCGTGTCTTTCGCCACCACTATACTCCTCATCAGTACCTAAGTATTGATGAGTCATTAGTAGGTACTAAAAATCATACTCATCTATTGCAATATTTGCCAAACAAGCACCACCATAGATGGGGCATCAAATTCTGGATGATGTGTGATCCTGTGGTGAATTACCACCTGGAATTTTATTGTTATCAAGGAGCAAAAACCAAAGCGGATAGAGAAGAAATAAAACATGGTTTAGTGCATGTAGTAGTGAACAACTTATTGAATGCTGGAAATTATTATATGAAAGGATATCATGTAGTCGTGGACAATTTTTTCACCAGGATAGATTTAGCTCGTGATTTGTTTAAAAAATGTACATTTTTAACAGGTAAGTTGAGACGCAATAGGAAAGGAATACCTCAAACTCTCAAAGAAAAATTTAGTGTGGGTGAAAAAAAGTATTTTAGAAGTGACGAGCTTCTTATTCTTGGATACCGAGAAAAGAAATCACAATAAAATCCAGTTTTATTACTGTCCACTAACTCGATAGCCAAAAGCAATTCAGTCGTTCGCAAGGGTCTAGAATTTCCAAAGGAAAGGCCACAAATCATTGAGCACTACTATCGGTCCATGGGCTGCATTGATTCTTCGGATATGATGTTGCATGTGTATTTAGGTGAGAGAACATCATTGAAATACTGGAAGAAGATGATCTAGAATGTAGTTTCTAGAATGGTGCTAAACGCTTACATTATTTACAGATCAAACAATCCTGTAAAAAATATCCAGAATACAGTTTATGTCGGAAATAATAGAGAGCATTGAGGGTGAATGGTTACGTAGAAAGAATAATCCGAGTCAGTCAACTGCCAGGACAGTATGCCCAGGAATATACGGGATAAGGAAACTGCCAGGGCGGAGGTAAAATGTTTGTGTTGTATGCAGGAGGAAAGACGGTGGCCCTGTCCATAGATCTACAACTGTTTGTGTTAAATGTGAAACAGGTCTACATGGAATTTGAGTGTCTCAACATATTTGTGAATAATGTGATAATTAGTTATTTCATTCGAAAGAAAGTTTGTAATGTAGTCATAGTTATCTATGCATTTCAAATTTTTTTACTGTCAATAATTTGTATTGTACCTTATTGTTAATATTTTTGAAGTAATAAGAGACTTAAATTCTTGCTATTATTAATCAAGTACCGTGTGTCATAACATTTTCTCATGTATTGTTCCCATGTCTAGGAAACGTTTTACCATATACATTAGGGTGTCCCTTATTTGGCAAAAAAAACTTTTTTTGCATATATTTTCGGGCTCACCCCCTAAATATTTTCCATTGGGTCAGATGTCCTCAAAAACAAAATTTCATCTCAATAGGCCGAAATTATCCCGTGCCGACTTGAGCACGAAGTTTGAATGTTAGGAATTATAGGTTTTTGTAGTTTTAAGTCTGTGAAAAAGTTATTGATACATGTGTCATGTGTAACTTTATATTAAAATTTAATACATCTTCACTCTTTAGACTGCATTATGGTAATAAGAACTTAGAAGATGAAATTTTTCACAGATAAAAATTTTTAATCGACCCGGGTTTCGATGAAGTGCATCAAAACCCGGGTCAAATTAAAATTTTTATCTGTGGAAAATTGCATGTTTTAAGTTCTTATTATGTTCATATTCCACAACATCTCGCCTGATTCCTCCCTTTTTCTGCATTATGGTTTTTAATATTCTTGTGGATACTTTCTTTTCAGTGTTTCTTTCTTGTAATCTGGGTACAGTATATGATGTTCTTGAACACACACAATTTGCTTTTGCTCCTCATCTACAGTCAGTAGTCCATAAAAATCTTGTATAAATTTAACACACCTTTCAGTACAGTCAGTCACAGCTGTAAACTCTATAACTCTCCTTTGAGCTTCTACTTATCAAGTGTTGCTCGTCAATGTCAAAGGACATTCTTGAATAAAAATAGTGTCCATCTTCGGGCAAGAGAACAGATCTCTGCTTTTGGTTGACACAAAGTCATCTATTTTTTTCACCAAAATGAAGATAAGATTGAAACATGAGATGTACATTAACGAATAGAAATTAAAGAATGGTTACCTGGATAAAATTAAAATTACTATGTAATTGTCCATCCAATTCTCCACAAAGAGGAATATATCTCTTTTCCATGTGTTGATTCTCTCTGGCTAAAGTTGCCTCCATTTTGATTTTTATGTCTACTTCACCATCAAAGAGTGATAGGACAGAAAACTCTTCTGATAAATACCACATAAGGTGACTAAATGCCTTTAGAGCTGCATTTGAAAGTGTGGAAACTATCCTTTCATATGATTTTAGAACTTTTAGGAAGCTGAGATCTTGATAAGGAGCTTTTACAGCTGCACTGCACTGAGCCACGGTTTGACATAAATAGTTGCAATTAACAGTGAGACATCTTATAACGCATTTTTATTTGCACTGGATAGTTTAAGTTGTGATCTTAGCAGAAACATTTTTAAACAATAATTGGCTCTTGTCATCCATCGAGCTTGATGCATCGCCCCAGGAGGGCATATTTTAAGTTTTTTCCAGAAAAAAGTTTTTCTTCTCCCAAAAACATTAGAGAGAGCTCTATGAATTCACGATAATCACCTCTTAGTGTTGGTTTATCTAATTAACTTTCATAAAAGTCTAACATTTCTTTAATTTCTAACTCACTAAAAACATTTCCACATTCTCTTTGCCACTTTGAAAATTATTGGCATTGACACTTTCCCAGCTTTCCCTAAAATGTTTACAAAGTGGTATGTCAGGAATGCTTGTTACATCATGCACTTTTCATTCAAATACATATCACTCAAATACAAGTTCATATATGTGATGATGGTACGGAAAAAACTACAATTCCCTGTAGAATATTTGTTCAAGTAAGACTCATGCTCCATTAAAACGTCCATTGTTTGATGCAGTTGTGTCACAGCAGAGGATTTGTACTGTGTCTTCTAAACTCCAATACCTTCATACATTCCAAACAGCGTTGGCTTTCTCTTTACCAGGATATTTTTGTTATTTTCGAACCCCGATGAACTGCTTGGTGTCCCCAAATGTAACAACAATTGTCATTCTTCATTTTGGTCGCTGAAATTTAATGCAGGCAACAGTTTTCCATCCCATTGAACAGTAAGAATTGCAGGTATATCATTCTTGAAAGCAAATTTAATTGTTTCAGAACGTTCCCTTCTCTTCTTCTGTCTGATTCGATGAATAGGAAATTTTTTTAATAGAGAGTTCTTCGGTATTGTGACCAAGTGCCTCTGCTTTACCAAAAAGGATGCATACAGATTCTCTTACACTCAGCTGGCATCTATCCAAAGCAATCACTAATTTATGAGTGATAAAATCTTTCGTGCCATGCCTTGCAGCATTCTGCATTGATGTACTCTCAGAAGTCTCTCCTAAAAGTTTGCCAACGTTGATTTCATCGGAACTTGGATGTGCGTTATCTGAATCTTCACATGATGGAGAAGGAGGAATAGCAGAAGATGTAGACGCTGCACACTGCTTTTCTCTACTTCTAATTTTCTTTTCCTCGCCCTTTCTTCTTTATCCGCGAGTTTTTGGTTTACTCCTGCAAGGTGGTTTTTATGTCCTGGCTCTCGCTGCCGAAGTAAAAGGATTCTGTCTTCTTCCAACTTGATCATTTGAAGAGCATTGGCATGTGCAATATAAAAAAGATTGTCCAAATTATTTCTAAACTCCTCTTCACGATCCTTAAAAATATTTTCTCACGTGTTTGCGTATTTTTGCAATTTTGTCCACTCAGAATGCAAGTTAATTAGTATTTATAAACAATGCTGAATATCTCTTGTTGGAATTTATGCTTTCTCCCAAAATGTAATGCACTTACGAATCACAAGATTAGCGCTTACACTAACAATTAATTTTACCTCCCATATGTTACAAAATAAAACTTCAAGCACTTGTGTATTTGATGGTAATTTGTGTCCAGTTATTTGGTGTTTAATATCTCCTATTAAAAACACACTTTCCTTGGCTCGGGGCAATTGATGTGACATTATGTTAGATGAGCGACCCGAAAACACGTGTGACACGATGGACGACAAATAAAGAAGTGACTGCAATGCATATAGTGACAGGCTGAGGCCAGACTCAGCGCTGGGTGGCTAGTCCGGACTACTCTTCATGTGAGTTCACGCTCAAGTCGGCACGGGTTAGAATGCTCCGATCTCAACAAAATTTTGTAAAGGCATGTTTTAGAGACATTCGAACAAAATTGGAGGGTGAGCGTTCAAAAATTTCAGAGTCGGAAAATAAGGGACACCCTAATATACATATCCAATAATTTTAATACCCCCCCATGAATTTTATGCAATTGGCATTGTGAAAACTAATGGAATATTTCTGGAAAATTTGTGCAATTTCCTTGGTCATTATGTAACCATTTCCTGAAAAAATAATGAAGATTTATTATCTCCATCGTCTCAGGCTCAACCTTGTGGAAGTTCATTTTATCGTAAATGAAAAGGAAAACTTTGTTATATTCCACCAATTTATTCTCAGGTACAACTAGTTTCGACGCAGCGGCGTCATCTTCAGGTACAAAGAGAAAAAGCAAAAATATGATCTTTATATACCATCCAGGGTAGGTGTTCGGGTGGGGGAGGGGGAGGTAGAAGGTAGTGGAAGGGGGTGGAAAACCTCAAGGATACAATGTAGTTAATGTTTAGCGGGTGGATACAATGTAGTAGCGGGTGGAGGTTCGGAAAGGGGGGGGATGACCGTTGGCAGGTTTGAGTTTTGAAGGGTTGTTGTTGACTAAGGTAGCGGTGGGGTGTCCGTGGGAGTGGGTGGAGGGGAAGGATTACGAGCTACTGTATTTTCCGTAAGGGTCAGGGAGGCTTCTAGGAGGGGGGGAAAGTTTTCAAATAGTATGTCATTAAGTAGAGGACGTTTCTTCATCTGTCTCTTTATCTCCAACTCTTCTTTTTTGTCCATTCTCTTCCCTTTTTCCTCCCGGTGCAGAATCTTCGGAGTGAAATCACTGGTGTGGTTCTCCTCCCACAGGTGTTTTGCAAAGTGGGACTGGGAGAGGTTACATGTCCGGAAACACCTCTTGTGCTCTTCTGCTCTCATTCGGAAGGTCTGTCCAACATAGGCCGCAGAGCACTCGTTGCATTCTAATAAATATATGCCACTGTTGTCTAAGGGATCAATTTTATCTTTTGTTTTATTTAAAAAAATTTTAAAGTTGTCAATGTTGTAGAAAGCTATTTTAAAATGGTCTTTAGGGAACAGATTGCTTATTTTTTTTATTGAGTATCTTACATTTAATACATATTAATGCCATTTACAAAACCCTTTGGGCCATTTGTGAAAGAACTCCGTAATACGGTAGTTTACCCCACTTCATTTTATCCTTTTTTGTCTCAATGGGATGAAATAGCATATGTTGTGCTCTTATGGAGCGTTTTTTTGAGGAGCATTTTATCTACAAGGGTTATGTTGTAACCGTTTGTCGTTGCTATTGATTTAATTGTTTCCAATTCCTCATTAAACTTTTCTTTGGAGAGGGGGATATTCAGCAGTCTATTCAGTAAGAAGTGGAATGCCGATAACTTTTGGGAAATGTGATGTCGGGAGTCGGAGGGGATTACATGGTCCGTGGTGGTGGTTTTGCGAAAAATAGCAAATTCAAAATTTTTAACACTTTTAGATACTGTCACATCCAGAAAATTCAATTTTCCATTTTTTTCTTTCTCACACGTAAATTTGATACTGTCGCACTGGGTATTTAAATTTGTTAAAAAAATGTCCAATTGCCTTTCAGTGCCAGTCCAGATTGCAAAAACGTCGTCAACATAGCGGAACCAGCAAAAGATATTCTTAGTGTTCACTGAACCACCACTGAATAGTTTTTGTTCAAAATCGTCCATAAATAGTTCGGCTAGGAGCGGTGACCCCATTGCTAATCCTTCCATTTGTCTGTAGTATTCCCCATTGAATTTTAAGTAATTTTTCTCCACGCACACTTTTAATAGAGTCACAAGATCACTGATGACGGCTGCTTCCGTCCCCGTACTTGATAGAACTTTTTTCGTCACTTCGACTGCTTCCAAAGCTGGAATATTGGTGAAAAGGTTCTCCACATCAAATGACACTACCCCGCACGGGGGGAAGGGGGTGATCCCTTCCTATGGGGAGTAGCGCCCCCACGGACCCGAGCCCACCGAGGAGACAACCTCGTTAAAAAACCCATAGTGCGTTGAGGCAGTGTCCGGACAGTATGTGAGTCTACTGTACTGAGTATAGCCATAACATCTGGCCTAAGGACTCACCCGCGTGTTCGCCGTGCGTGGAGACCCGTTAGGTGGGGATAGATGATCCTGGTGGTTGAGCTTCCCGGTCTGGATGGGGGTCGGATCCTCTGAAAGTCGAGTTTCAATACACCACTTTGGCCTCGGACTCCACTGAAACGGGAGGTCAGAGAGTTGCCGCCTCTGATCAATCGGCTAGCTAGTTCGAATTGACGTTCAGCAGGCAAGTGCAGGCGGCATGGGGGTCTTGCAGATGGGCGTCGAAGGTGCGCGGGTTTGGAGGACCCGCGTTATCAGAGACCAACCCGGAAGCAGACAACCATGCCAGAAGCGCTATATCCCTCGGGTAGCCCTGGCGACCACACCGGTTGGCGGTGTGGCGTCCCAAATGTGCGGCTCCGTGGCGGGTGGGGAGCCCGGGGGACGAAGTTTCAAAGTGAATGGGTGAAGAAAACCTTCCTCCAACTAAAAGACCTCGCCCGGACACGGGTGGGGGAGACTGTGCTTTTTGCGCATGTAAGCGCTATTTAACGATGAAGTGCACAAGAGAGGGTGAGTCTTTTAAGAAAGTCTCACCTTTTCTTATACACAGAGCCTTGACAGCTTATGTAGCGAGCGAATTGAGGTCAGTGAAGAAACTCCGTGATGGCACTCTTCTTATAGAGACCGCAAATGAGAAGCAAAGCCATAGAGTGTTGGGAATGGTTCAGTTGCACACGATGCCCGTTCAAGTGAGCTTACACAAAACCCTAAATACGTGTAAGGGAATAATATCCCATTACGATCTTTTATATGTAGATGTCGAAGAGATAACGCAGGAGATGGCTTCGCAAGGGGTTACCTTCTGTCGCAGACTCACAACCAAAAAGAATGGAGAAACAATCAACACCACTTCTGTTGTGCTAACTTTCAACTTGGATAAGCTTCCTGAAAAAGTAAATGTCGGTTTCGAGAAAGTTGCAGTAAGACCATATATTCCAAGTCCTATGCGGTGCTTTCAGTGCCAAAGATTCGGGCACATGGCCACAAGATGCGAAGGTAAGGCTACCTGCCCTCGCTGTGGAAAGGATATGCATGAAGGAGAATGTTCATCAGCTCCACTTTGTATCAGTTGCGAGGGTCCTCACCCGGTTTACTCTCGCGACTGCCCAAAAGTCCAAGAGGAAAGAAAGATTATGGAAATCAAGACCATAGAGAAGATATCCTACTTTGAGGCCCGCAAAAAATACAAGACCCTTGCTCCACCAAGCTTCAGCCGTTCGTTTGCCTCGGTGGTCTCCAAGCCAACGTCAACCATCAGTACACAAACTGAACCCACTGAAATAACAGAAATGGAAAATGTTGAGACCGGAAAAGAGTTGTGTAATAAAAAAGAACAGGAAAATAATCCTCCCCCTGCTCCTAAGGGGCCAAAAGAAAACGCAGAAGCGAAAGCCGATGCAAAACCTGCTGCCCCAAAGAATGCGATCCTTAAAATGAGAAATGGCGGTTCGCCAAAAAAAGTTTTCATTCAGAGGCGCGAAAAAACGCCCTCACCAAATCAATCTCGGGAGAACTCACTCTCCCGTGCAGAAGCTATGGAAGAGGACTTCAGTCCAACTGAGGAAGTTCTCCAGGCTCGCAGTAAAAATAAGCCAAAAGCTAAAATCAAAAGATAGTATAGCATTTTAGCTAATTTTTGATCCTATTACTTTATTTTATTTTATTTATTTATTTTTTTTTCTTACAATTTCAATGGCCTTATTTTTGCAATGGAATTGCAATGGTTTTTACTCCCACTTAGAGAAGGTGAAACTCTTGGTAAATAATTTAAAACCTGATTGCCTGTTTTTACAAGAGACCCATTTTAAAGCTTGCGACAAAGTGAAGTTAAGAGGTTATAAATTAGAAAGGAAAGACGATCTTGGTGGTGACAGAGCTCGCGGAGGGGTTGCTGTGTTCGTCCGAGAGGCCCTTTACACCTCTCGGGTGGACCTGCAGACACCGTTTCAAGCCGCAGCAGTCACCATCGCTACTCCGGAGGTCATTACATTTTGTAATTTGTATCTCCCTGAGTGGATGCCAGTAAATAAAGAAAACCTAGAAAATCTAGTCAACCAGCTTCCTAGGCCTTTCGTCTTATTGGTCGACTTTAACGCACACAGCACCCTATGGGGAGATAGTATGCGTGATTTTAATGGCCGAGGGCGTCTTTTAGAAATATTTTTAAACGATTTTAACTTGATTTTATTAAACGATCAGGAAAAAACCCATTTTAACGTTTTTAACGGAGGATATTCCTCTATAGATTTATGGATTAGTACAGAGTCCATAGCCCCTCTCTTTGCAATGTCGGTCATTGATGATCTCTGCGGCAGCGACCATTTCCCCCTATTAATTAGTAAAACGGGCAATGCGTGTTGTTTTAATGCCCCTCAAACATGGCTTCTAAAGAAAGCCGACTGGTTTGATTTTAAACGTAAGTTACATTTCAAATTCTCTGACAGTAAGTCAGCGCGGAACAATGTAGAGTGTCTTACGAAAGCTATCTTTGAAGCCGCGGAAGGTAGCGTACCGTCAACCACCGGCACCCCGCGCCGCCCTCCAGTTCCATGGTGGAACGAGGAATGCGCCGATGTCATCCGCAAGCGTAAAAAGGCGCTGCGTATTTTTAGCAAATTTCCTACCTCTACTAACCTTGCAGCTTTCAGACGACTGCGAGCTAAGGCCCGGCAGGTCGTTAGAGAAGCAAAGAAGAGATCGTGGACGAAGTACGTTTCCAATATTAACCATCGAACGTCTTCTACACAGGTCTGGAATAAAATAAAATCCGTGATGGGCAAACGCAATTTCTCTCCGGTCTCAGGGCTAAAACTAAATGGATCCATTCTTTCATCCCCTATCGATATTGCGGAAGCCTTCGGTGAACACTATGCCGCTATTAGCGCCAGTGACAGGTACCATCCATCATTTAAAAGCCTTAAATCCAGAGCCGAAAGAAGGCGTCTTAATTTCTATGACGTTAAGAACTCCGACTCTTACAATAACCCCTTCACAATGTGGGAGTTGAAATCGGCCATAGAAAGTGCTAAAGACACCTCACCTGGGAGTGACTTAATACATAACTCTTTCTTGCGAAATCTCCCTCACTCTTCGTTGCCAGAACTACTTGCCACACTCAACCAAGTGTGGTCGGAGCAGGTATTTCCGGAGAGCTGGCGAGAATCCATTATCGTTCCGATCCCCAAGCAGGGCTAGGACAAATCTCTCCCCTCTAACTATCGCCCAATATCCTTAACGAGTTGTTTATGCAAACTGATGGAAAGATTGGTAAACAAACGGCTAGTGTGGTGCCTTGAAAGCCGCAAACTCCTATCAAATATCCAGTGTGGCTTTCGACGTGGCAGGTCTACTGTCGACCACCTGGTGAGAATCGAGGCCTTCGTTCAGGAGGCATTTCTCCTTAGACAGCACGTAATCGCGGTTTTTTTCGACATTGGAGAAGCATACGACACAACGTGGAGACATGTAATCTTACAGTCATTACACGACTGGGGTTTTAAGGGCAATCTACCCATATTCGTGTGTAACTTTTTAAATAGGCGTTCCTTCAGAGTCCGAATAGGAAGTACCGTCTCCCAACCATACCTACTGGAGAACGGAGTTCCTCAAGGTGCGGTCCTTAGCGTTACACTTTTTGCTATCGCAATTAACAGCATTGCAAAATGCGTTCAATCGCCCGTAACGGCCTCACTCTTCGTCGACGACCTGGCGATTTTTTGCAGGTCATCGAAATTGTCAACGGCTGAGAGGCAGGTCCAAATGACCCTAAACCGCCTACAAGACTGGTCCCTTGCAAATGGTCTCCGTTTTTCTGAAGAAAAAACGAAATGCCTGCATTTCCACAGGCTAAGGGGAATCTTTCCTAGTCCAACCTTAAGGCTTGGAGACAAGGTCTTATCGTTTGTGGAATCCCATCGTTTCCTCGGCCTTTATTTAGATAAGAAACTTAACTGGCGAGATCACATTCCACACACTAAGAACGCATGCCAAAAGATTTAAAACATTTTTAAATTTTTAAGCCATTCGACATGGGGCGCAGACCGCTCCATGATTCTTTTATTATACCGTTCGCTGGTGAGGTCAAAACTGGACTACGGGTCCGTGGTATTCTCTGCTGGAAGAGAATCTTATTTGAAACCATTGAATACCGTGCACAACACCGGACTCCGACTAGCCATTGGTGCCTTTCGGACATCACCCGTTCCGAGTATCTACTCGGACTCAGGGGAGCTACCTTTGGCCTCGCGAAGGAAAATTTTAATGAGTAACTATGTAGCAAAGATTTTATCGATGAAAACGCACCCCTGCTTTGATATAGTTTTTAAACCTCGGTTTATAAATATTTTTAATCGAAGGCAACGGGCCACACGTCCACTTGGAATACGTTTTAGAGATTTTATTGAAGAAGTGGGCATGTCACTGCCCAAAGTGCATCAGGTTAAATACTGTAACCCACCACCCTGGCTAATGCCCCTGCCTAACGTAAACCTCTATTTACAAAAATACTGCAAACAATTAACGACCCCTATTTAATACAGGCAGATGTTCAAGGGACTTCTAGAAGCTCATCCCAGCTTCATACCTGTTTACACTGATGGGTCCAAGTCAGATCTCGCGTGTGGGGCTGCAGTGGCATCCGTACATCACGGCGTCCTTAAGACGAGGCTAAGTCCACTCTATAGTGTATTTAACGCAGAACTTTTCGCTATAAAAATGGCTTTATGTAATATTAAGGGCAGTCAAGGATCTTTCCTAATCTGTTCTGATTCCTTAAGCTGTTTGAAAGCCATATCAGCCATGTACTCAGACCATCCTATTATTCAGGAAATACATTTTGTCCTCTCATCCCTTACTCAAAAAGGAATCCAAATCCTTTTTGTTTGGATTCCTGGCCACGTAGGCATTTCAGGTAATGAAAAAGCAGATAGAGCGGCAAAAGAGGCGTTGGAAAACCCGGAACCCGTCTTGGACTTGGTTTTATCGGAAGATGTCAAGTCCATGCTTCGACGGATCGCCACTAAGCAGTGGAATGAAACTTGGAGTTGTATGGAGGGAAACAAGCTGCGTAGGATAAAAGCTGACACTCTGGCTTGGCCTTCTTCAGTCCGAGGTAATCGGAGGGAAGAAGTTATTATTGCCCGTTTGCGGATAGGCCACTGCGCCTTGACCCATTCTTTCCTACTCATGGAAAATAAGATACCCCCCCACTGTGATACATGCGATAAGCCTCAGACAGTGCAACACATCATGGCGGAGTGTGTTAACTACCAAGAAGCTCGCAATCTTTTCGGCCTAAGGGGAAATCTTAAATACGATTTTGGTGATAACGCTGACCGACTTAATCAGGTAATCGGGTTTTTAAAAGATATAAATATCTACCACTCAATTTAATAAATTTATTATTTATATTATATATATATATATATATATATATATATATATATATATATATAATTTATATATATTTTAAGTATTTTTTAAAATACTTTCTTCTATTTTAGTTTATCTCTTTAGTTAAAACTATTTCAGTTGCAACAAAGAGCCTAGAGCTGCTCAATGCATTGACAGCATTTATAAATTGGGCGTGGTACAAAATGACCTCGGCCGTCGGCGCACCCACAACCCCAAATACTACTACTACTACAAATGACACTAATATGTATTTAAGAGGGGGGAGGAGTTTTCTTTGAGAGCCGGTCACAAAAGTCTATCGTGTTTCTCACTCCAAATCTCGACTGAAAATTAGTCAACTCCCTAAATCGAGAATTTAACAAGGCCGCAAGTTTTTTGGAAGGAGCTTTTACACTGGAGACGACTGGTCGAACTGGAATATTCACTTTATGAATTTTGGGGAGGCCGAAAAAACTGGGTGCTCTTGGATTTATTGTTGTCAATTTATAAATTTCGCTGGACTTAAGAAAGCTAGGGGTGGAGTTAAGGGATTTTTTCACAATTTCCTGAAAAGTTTCAGGTTTCAAGTTTACCCTGGATGGTATATAAAGATCATATTTTTGCTTTTACTCTTTGTACCTTAAGATGACGCCGCTGCGTCGAAACTAGTTTTACCTGAGAATAAATTGGTGGAATTTAACAAAGTTTTCCTTTTCATTTACGATGAAATTTTATATTCATCAATGTTTTAAGTTTTAAAAGTTAATTTTATTTCTCAATGTTTTGGTCAAAAGTGAAAAATAAAAATATTCAATCTTGTAAATTTAAAATTAAGCTATAACAATTGAATATCATTGACTATAACAACGGATTTTTTTCTTATTCATTAGAAAAAAAAGTATTCTGTCAAATTCAGAAAAAATCAATTAAAATAGTGATAAATAAACAAATAATGATTTTTTAAATAAAAGCCTACAAAATTAGCAAAATACCCATGGAACTTCCGGGAGTACCCACCAAAAATTTGGTGGCACTCAAAATGGTTAAGAGAGGTGGTGGCGAGAGTCGGAAGGGCTGGCATGGTCGCTAGTGGTTTCTTTTCGATGGATGGTTCCTGAAGATTTTGCCTATGCGATGAAACCGGTCTTATTAAATAAAATTCACTGTGAAAGTTACAAAGTTTGTATTGATTCTTTCAATATGGATTTTCACAAAAGAACGCCTGAGAATATCGAGTTCATCGTAAAGCAGATGAAGACCAAATAAGAATAAGGGCGCTTTCTCTAAAGTGAACACATGACAGTTCGCCTCTGCTACTTTTGGAGGAATGGGAGCAAAAACTTTCGGTATCGGATCATGTTCACTATTTTGCTCTGCGCGAACAATCGGATCACACTGCTTCTTCGTGGAATAGATGTCCATTTATGTTTTTTTATTAACTCTAGGCACTGAGGTAACTTGATCTGTAGATCCTTTACTACCTCAAAAACATCTTCTTGGTGCCAATTTCCAGTATACTAATGAGACTGCTAGAGCCGTCGGAGTACATATTACAACAAAATCGCAAATTAGAACTATTGAGTCCGGAATTTGATAGTTTTTTTAAACATTCATGTAACTATGATAGAATATCGAATTACAGCGGAGGCTACACTTCAAAATTAGTGTTTATCGTGATTACTTCGGAGCGAATGGAGTATATGGCCTGTGCGCTATTTTGAATCCTAATCAGTGTGGTTTAAACGATTCAGTAGAAGTACCGTATGAGCATAAACTACCATATAAGACGAAAGTAATGAAGTTTCACGACAGTGGAAAGCTCAGGACGCGTTAGCATGACCTGCTGGCAGACTCGACATTTTTCTTGGACTTTTCACCGCATCGACCATGCTAGGACAAGGTGCCTTTCCCTACCATCACACGACGCCTTGAAAACTCCCTAAACTGCTTGTGTGTGTTCCCGACTCCGACATCGCAGGAGGAGGGTCAGAGCACCTTGAGAGTGAATTCGCGCCGACTTGTACGTACGTGTAGGTGACACGATGATGACCCAGGCCGTCCAAACAGCGGTCCAACTTCCGAAGAACTCTTTTAGAGCTGTCATGTTTCATTTTTTTTCGTCGGTAGCGACCTTTTTGTGTATTCCGCCACCTTGGAGAGTGATTTACGTATCTTGTCCCATTCTCTCGGTGGCATCGCACTCTCTCCCCCGGGACGCTTGAAACAGCGAAATACGAGTACCGGGAACTTTCATAGTAATGGCACTTCCGTGCGCTCGCCCGCCTAAACTTCTTTCGGGCTGAACTCTTGCGTGGCCACTCGTACTGAAAAATCCCGTGTCTGCACTTTCTCACGCTATTTTAATTTTACAGCTATTTAATACGAGCCTTTTTTTAGCTTCTGTTTTGGGGGGTTGTCGCCGAATGAGTGTTGCTTTTTCATTCATTCGGTTAGGTTTTAGATTATTCCTCTGACTGGGCAGTGAGTTGTCTCCACTGCAGAAACGAGTTCTTCACCCCAGGAAGTTAAATTATTAAATTTTTGTGAATTTTCTGCCGAGAGAAATTAATTCAAAGCGGAAGAATTATTCTCACTGATGCGTCGTTGACCTTGAGCTGAACTTGGATTTTATCAGCCCGACGGTTAAATTTTAATTAATTGGTAATCGATTTATCTTCAGTATGGTGAGCATGAAATTAACTTATCGGATTTGCAAAAAAAAGTGTATATGATTATAAAATTGCACAATTATTTCACGTGTTAATTTTCATATATCTCCAAAGCGCCCTCCACACTGGCATCTGGCAGTCTCGTTCGTGTCGCCGTAGCCGTGACCTTCCAACCATGATTATACAATGAAGATCTAGGGTATAGGGCCTGAAACAGAAAATCTAACATGTATGTCACGCAAAGGAGAAAAGGGGGATAACCGAGGTAACCGGAATAAAGGATGGGGCAAAATGAAAATAGGAGAGGAGTCACATACGTTCGAGCAATGCCTTCCTGTGGTCTTTAAGTGAGCAGGCAAACACATTGCTCTAGGTGAACTTAGACTTTTACCACTCCTCCGAGTTTGTCCGATTTCTAATGAACTGCTCTCGTTTTCTTCAGGGAAAAAAGAATATTGGTTATGAATGGAAAACATCGATCGTGTAACTAGGGAGTCACGTGATAAAATAACGAACTGTTCGAGATCTCGGTGAGCTTAAAATATTTGTACTAATAACTTAAGCGTTTAATATGTCGACCATTGCAACTCCAATCGAGTTATTCGGTTCAACAAACAATATTCCGGTAAGAAAACCCCGATGGGAAAGGATGTGTGTGAATTTGAGAATGATTCAAATACGCTGAAGTGTCAAACCCTTTGTGATTGTACCATGTGACTCCTTAGATATGTGATCGGAATGATCTCGAATGGTTCAAACACGTGAAATTGGCCCCCAGGGGGCCAATTTCCGAAACCTTTCTAGTAATAATAATAATAATAATTGTCCTGCATCCAACGCCTGTTACCACTCTGGAAAACGCGCTTCGTTCTGACCTCAGGCAAGCGGTCAGTTTCCACAGAGTTGGTAACATACCACCGTGGCGTTTTTCAAGGCGACAGTTTGAGCACCTTACTGTTCTGTATTTCCCTCCTACCCCTGTCCCTCAGGCTCCGACGAGGTAAAGGATACATGTGCGGTGTTCCAGGTGACAGGAAGCATTCACCCATTTGTTTTATATGGATGACCTGAAGCTGTACGCTTCTAATGCGAAAGACCTTCGCACTGCCCTGGACACCGTACTGGAATACAGTGAGGCTATAGGGATGGAGTTCGGATTGGACAAGAGTGCATCCATCCACCTGGCGAGAGGAAGATTTTCGGAGATCAAAGAAGACGTGCAACTTGTTGACGGGAGCGTCATTCGTCACCTCGAGGACGATGGCAGCTATGAATATCTCGGCGTCCCCCAGCGCCGAATGCAGGAGGTTGCAGCAGTGAAGGGAAGGATCACCGCCAAATACAGACAGACTCTCAGGAACATCTGGAGTTCTGAGCTGTGAGGCAAGAGCAAGGTTCTTGCCACGAACATGTTCGCGGTTCCTACACTGCTGTATACCTTCGGATGCATGAAGTGGAACGTCAACGAGTTGCAGAATCTCGATAGGGGAACGAGGAAGATGATGACCATCTATAGAAGTCTTCATCCGAAATCTTCCGTCGCCAGATTGTATCTCCCTCGCAATGTAGGTGGTAGAGGACTATTGAGTCTGGATTGTCTCCACAACAGAGTTGTCCTGGGCACAGCTTGCCGAGTCTTGAAAAGCAGGGACCCCCTGCTCAATCTTTTGAGAGATCACGAGAGTGCGGGAGCAGGGGCGTTTCTCTTCCAGGCGGCAAAGAGGGCAGCGGACGAAACCGGTCTCGACTTCGACCCGTCATCCGACGGAAGCGACAATGACACGACCATTTTGTCATTGAAGGCAGACGTCCTCAAGCTCGAAATAAAAAAAGCCGAGCAGAAGGCCTTGCTCAAGGTGCATACCGATAAGCCCATGCATGGAGGTTTCTATCGAAACATCGAAAAGCATGGGCTATCGAAGGAGCTGACGTTTGCCTTCCTACGCTCCGCCGGTCTGAAGTCCGAGACCGAGGGTTTTGTCCTCGCGTGCCAGGATGGTGTCATAAACACACTCGTGTACCGCCGCATTATATTCAAGGCGGAGGTTGCGGACACGAGATGTAGGGCGTGCCGAGCCCAGCCGGAGACTCTGAGTCACCTTCTCTCCGGCTGTAGTTATTACGCCAAGTCAGCTTATTTAGCTCGGCACAATGCGGCCCTACGAGTGTTATACTTTCATCTTCGACACCATTATGGCATCGACGAAACACCTGTGCTGCCCTATGCCCCTGGAGATATTGAGTCCGTCGTGGAGAACGATAAATGCACAATCTGGTGGAATTACTCCTTTTCCACCACCAGGCAGTTGGAGGCGACCAAGCCTGATATCGTTCTCCTCGACCACCTCACACGCTCCATGTTCGTGATCGAGTTTTCGGCTCCGGCTGAAACTAACATGGATGCGAAAGAGGTGGAGAAACGGACGAAATATCAAGACCTGCTTTCCGAACTTCGGCAGATGTACCCCGGACACTGTGAAACTGGTGGTCCTCATCATAGGTGTGCTCGGTGAGTTAAGGGCTCGCTGATAGATTATATCAAGTGCATTCCGTCCTGCGTGGCACAGGCGGAATCACTAGTTGCTCGCATGCAGAAGGCCGTCATCCTGGGGTCACTCCGTCTACTGCGGACGCATGACCCGACCGCAGCGTAGCCACACATCCGATGGGCGTCGGACGTGGCTGCGATGACTGCAAAACCCCTCTCGAGTCACCGGCCATTATGACGGCAATGAAACCCGATGCTTGCCGGGGACTCGGAGGGTCATGTTACAACTGTAACGAAAAATAATAATAATAATAATTTTTATTCACCTTGAAAAATGGTGTAAACCATATTAGGTGTCGTCCAATATCGATTACAAGCATATAAAAATGCATTCTGTGTACAAACACGTTTCACAATCATATATCATTAAAATTACATTCAAAGTACTCATCTATAGAGTAAAGGGGATATCGCACAAGCCAAACCCTTAATTTCCTTTTAAAGATAGCAACATTTTCAGCTCTAATAAGGGTTGGTAGCCTGTTGCATAACCTGATATTGACTTTATGGAAGGAGTTATAATTTAAAGACAACCTGCAATATTCAATGTTCAAATTGTTTCTGTTCCTCGTGCTATAGTTGTGAACATTAGATCTGTGCGTATAACTGTCTAGATTGTCTTTGACAAAGCAGAGTGCTCTGAAAACATACAAGCTGTAAACAGACATGATGCCCAGCTGTGAAAAAAGTGACTTACAATGATCACGTGGGTTAGCATTACCAATAATCCTTATTGCTCTTTTTTTGGAGCAGTAAAACTTGTTTGACAGAAGAAGCATGCCCCCAAATTTCAATGCCATAATTTATATGACTCTGAAAGAATGAGAAGTACAGAGACCTTAGATACTCAATAGGAATCAGGGATTTCAATTTTCTCAACATGTAAATTGCCTTATTTAACTTTTTACAAATACAATTAATATGGTTATCCCATTTTAGTTGTGAGTCAATCTCGAGCCCTAGTAAATGTACACCATTGGTATTTTTTACATTGAGACTGCACATCAGTTTTTGAGTTTTGTCCATGTTTAAGACAAAACCATTACTGTTAAACCAGTCAAGAGCCTGCATTAGGACATTCTCCCTTTGCACTATTGCATCACTTAAATTATTGCTCTTTTGTACAAGAGTTGTGTCATCAGCATAAAGAACACACTGTGACGCCACGTTAGCTGGTAAGTCATTAATCATGATGATAAATAATAGAGGGCCGAGGACTGAGCCTTGTGGAACTCCATATTTTATTGAATGAGTTGCAGATCTGTTCCCATTTACTTCCACCAATTGTTTCCTATCTGTTAAATAAGACTGCATTAATTTTAATTCAACACCTTGAAAGCCATACAACTCGAGCTTTCTTAGTAGGGTGGAATGGTCCACACAGTCAAAAGCTTTGCTGAGATCACAAAGTGTTACTGAGACTGTATTCTTATCCTCAAATTGCATTTACAATATAATTTACAACATTTTCAACAGCCATAATGGTGGATTTTCCAGTACGAAAACCAAATTGCAAACTTGAAAACAAGTTATTAGCATCGAAAAATTCATATATTTGATTCTTTATCAAATTTTGGAGGTAAAAATACATGTTCCTCCATTTTTAGATACTGATCGAGTATAGCAAGATGCTAAGTTAAAACCAGCAATATTGTACAAATCAATTTCATTTTTCCTCAACCAGTGTTCATTAAAACAAAAAACATTATAACTAGCACTTCCAATAATAGTTTCTAAAACAGCAATTTTGTTACGTAAGCATTGCACATTGAGACATAGAATAGAGACATAGAATATATTCCGATGGAGCACATCTATGTTAATATGAGCTACCCTGAGACTGGTACAAGATTCATGATTAGTTACATTTTGTCATAAGGACACAGCATTTGATTCTTGGCCAATAATAGTGGTAGAAAATTCACGATTACTTGTAGTTACATTATTTGTATCACTAATAATACACTTAAGTATTTCTGAACACAAATTATTTTTTCCTTTGTTATTTAAATGAAGACCATGGCGAGTGTAAAATGCACGGTCCAAGCTATTTGCATTAAGTACAATTACATGATCAAAGTTTGAACTTAATTTCATTAGTTCCTCATTTACCTTTTTTGTCTCGATATTAATACATGAGGTAGCAGGAAGGTCATGGCGATGAGGAATGTTAACAATTATTACTTTTGTGTGAGAAAGCTTCGGAATCAAGTTATACATGGTATGCAGGACATCATTACCCTTATTGAAATACACATCATTCGTGCCGGCCATAATGATGATGTGGTCGTTTTTGGTCAGGTTTTGAGAGTTCTTTATGCAAGGTTTCGTGACCTCGTTGATCGTGACCTGTGGTACGCCGTAAAACTTACATTAAAAATTTGAACATACCGATGTAAAACAGCCATTTCATGCTTCCGTTCCTGGAGGTGTATTCTTATCTCTCAACGTAGGCCTGATAATGGCCCCTGGCAAAGAAACGAAGTGCTGCTAAAGCCTAACTTCTGATTTTTTTAGACGTGTTATATGTGACTTATAGAAATTTACTCAACTCTTTTAATTTAGTGAACTCAAATATGTTGCACATAGCGGTGAATTAGGTCAATTCGTTCCGAATTAAAAAAGAGTTTACCTCTAGGTGATCCCAATTACAGCGCCTTTGCGAGGCAAAAAGACGTAGACGCATTAGGAATCGGTGTAAATGACATAAGAGTAAAAGGAGAAAAGCAGTTGCAATTTTTTGTGATAATAACAAAGACTGATTATCACTCTATGGTGGTGAAGTGTGTATAATACTATCTCCCGTAATATTTAAAACATTCTGAATGAAAATGCCCTTAGCATATCTGTGGGCATATCCTTTGAATGCATCATCTTCGTATATCATTTGAATGATTTGAAAGAACGGGTAATTGACATAAACCAAATCGCATGAATCGAGTCATCAAGATGAACGCAAATGCCCACACCTTATTATAAAACAATCTATTCCCATTGAATTCCGGTGGTTCAATTCACCAAAACAACCAAGATGAACGTCGTGCGCTTGTATAATCCAATCATACACAGGATCATGCGATCAAAAATAGAATATGTTATAATTTTGCTCGCGTGTTCTTGCGCATGATTTTCCATGCGTGGAATTTTCCGTTTTGTACGTTGCATGAACGTCATGCGAATGATCATTCGCCGTGTAAAACGGCCTTTGTACATAGCAATATGTATACCCTATTAATAACCTAACATGAAAGGAAAGTCTTCGTTAGTCAAATGATTTATTCTTAAATGAGTCCATCAAGTCATTCTTCTGACTTGATTTTGACTTTCCCTTTTCATGATAAAAGAAGATGTTCTCTGGTTTTCAATGTGTCTTTTGGCCCTTACAAGAAGTTTTAAAAATTATCATTCTTTATTGAATTAAAATACAAAATACTTTACTTAGTACTTTTTAGCCGGCTTTTAATGATTGTATACAGTGCCGGCCTCGGTGGCGGTGGGGTAAAGTCCTCGCCTGCCAAACCGAAGGTCGCGAGTTCGAATCCCGCTTCGAATTCCGGTAGGAAATTTCCACCTCCCAGAGCATGTTTGTGTGTGTTCGTCCATATAATAAATACTTCGTCATTGGTTTTGGCTGTCAATCTTATAGAAATTATAATAATAATAATAGTTAAATATATTTTGTTTTTATTATGAATCCTATTAAATAATTAAATACAAATAATTTTTTAATATACCACGTTTTTAAAACGGACTTAAAAGTATAAAATAATTTTCCCTGGGCCCTTATAAATTTTAGAGGGTAATTTTTTTGTGACTGTGGAGATATTTGTAAGACTAGAAGAGAAAAACGTGGGGCGCAGGCAGTATATAATAGAAGTAGATAATCCGGATAAATTCACAACCAATATCAGTGCATTGCAAATTGTATGAATTGTGGGAGTTTGCTCAACGACACCTGGTTCCTTTCCTCCTCCTTAATTATCATGGGTTGCCTGCGCCCCACGTTTTTCTAAAGTCTTTCAAATATCTCCATAGTCACTAAAATTTCACCCTCAAAAATTTAAAGGGCCCAGGGAAAATTATTTTATACTTTTTAGTCCGTTTTAAAAACGTGGTATATTAAAAACATTTTTATTTAATTAATCATTTTCTGCTTTTTAGTCTTATGCCCGGGTGAAAGTTTCCAATCGATTTTATACATCTTAATGAGACTCTGGAAGGGACACAGGAAATTCCCGATGTATTTCACATTCTGTTCAGCTGACAGTGTGTGGAATTGAAAAATATTACCTCTCCCTACTTACAATATTTCAAATTCTGTAATTCTAAATACCCTGAAAATTAAACCAAAGGAGCTGGCGAGGCGCGACACACTCAGCTAGATATAGGTATTTATTAGTTAACCATGTGACATACACGACCAAGTTGCATATAAAATATTTTACCATGAGTTATGCGCATGAGGAACTATCAACTGTTAGATTTCTATACGTTCTAGTAAAAGCGTGGCGTATACAGCTCTATACGCCGTCCTTATTATGTCCAGAAGTACTTATTTATCGGTTGAGTATGATTATCTGTCGAGCGAGGGACTAGCACATATTCAGACCTTATACCATACTGATAACTGGGCCAGTAATACCCCGAATGCGTGTGACTGTGGTGAAATAGTTATTTATGTACCTTGGTCGTTATGACACATGATTTCGTTCGAGACGAATACATTCAGCAAGGGTCGTCCGAGAGCGCGGAGTTATGGTTAAAGATTCAAGGCTCTACAAGTAAATCAGGAAATATGTTAATTAATTGATCATTAGTTAATTAATCAATTAATTATTGTAACATATAGCAAATGATGCATTGGCATCCAGTTCCTAGCGACGGTTAAAGTTTCGAGCCTCTCCAAGCAGATCAGGAAATTTGTTAATTAATGAATCGTTAGTTAATTAATTGTTTGTTGTAACATGTAGCTAACATTGCATTGTAATCCACTTCTGAGCTTTGATTAAAATTACAAGCCTCTACTAGCACATCAGGAAATATGTCAATTAAATAATTGTTAACTAATTATTCAATTAATTATTATGATTGATAGCTAATATTGCATTGTCATCAACTTCTGAGCTATGGTTCAAATTTCAAGTCACTAGCTGATAGGGAAGTTAGTTTAAACTCGGTTGCAATATTCAACCCGGACAGACAGACATGACGGAAACCGAACTGATAAAAACGTGATAAAAAGCTAAGTTCGCCGGAAATAATAACAAAGCGCAAGAACGCGGGGAATTTTGCCTCGTCACAAGGTTGGGGGATCGTTCGTCTGAAAATCCGCTTTGTTTTACTCTATTATTTCAATCAGGGTCTAATGCTCTGACGAAAATATTAGGAAAACTTGAGTTTGCAGCAGTTAACTCAATATGACGTCCTTCGTGCCCCTGGAGAAACCTCAGTTACTTATTAGTTGATATGGAAATCCATTTTGGAGTACTATATGGCTGGAGGGACGAAGAAAATATATCAATCGTGATAACTGTATTACAAATACGTACCAAATTACCGAATTACTGAACGGTTTCTCTGGGTCCTTGGGCATGTGGGAATCACCGGGAATGAAAAGGCTAATGCTGCAGCGAACGAAGCTCTGGGTTTTCCTCACCAGGAATAGACCATGGTCCCTTATGAATATTTGCAGATCACGCTACTCAATACAGAAATAGAGCAGTGGAGGCAAACTTGGCGCAATTAGACGATCAACAAATTGTGCTGTATAAAACTGGTGTTGTCAGCTTGGCCCTCTTTTTTTCAAATCAAGTGGCGAGAAGCAGGCGGAAGCAGAATGGAAGGGATGTGTGAAAATAAACAATAATGGCGGAAAATGCCTCTGAAGCTCAAAGAACGCCTTCTTTTCAAATTGTGCTTTGAGGAATTTGAAAAAGTGGCCTACTAATAAATTCATTCTTATAAACGATTTCCATTATAATTACACAAATTCAAGAAAAACCATGACCATGCTACTCTGCGTGTGGGGTCATTTATTAATATTGAGAGTGAGTAATTCCGTCTTTGTCTCGGTTTTTATATTTGCTGCCAATACTGCCGTATCTGATTCATTGCATCATTAATTGAACTGGCTCTAACGCGCAGTCACCTTTGATGCGAAAAAAGTTGTGTTATATGCAGAAAAATAGACGATTGATCTTTATAGTAGACCTACACTCTTAGGTATAGAGTTTACAAATCTCCGACATTTTGGAACCTTCGGAAATCGTGCCATGGGAATGTTATACCTCGAGATTTATCTTTTATTTTCGAAATCGTCTTTTTTACTTAGTTTTCTCTGATCATCAGTGATAATCAGTGATGGGAAAAGTGCTGAAGAAATGTAATCGGCCTCAATTACAAATGCACTGTGAAATTTGTAGCTAATTGCAATTACAAATTACTCTTTGAAAAAGTAATCAGGATTACTAGTACAATTACAATTACTTTTAATTTTGCACCTGCAAATAACTAACTCATTAATGTGTAGTAGAGTTTTATTTTAATATCATCTTTAGTGCTAATCAGGGCCTTAAATTGACAAATTTTAAATATGCCAAAAAAATGCATGAATTATTTACATACCAATCAAAATTTTCTGCGAGAGCCACTAAAATGCTCATGACACTAATGGGTTCCTTAACCTCCATTAATCCTAACTTCACAAGGGAGAGAGATGATAATGTACTTCCATAAATATTGATGCAAATATTGTGTAATTCAACTGTTGCTAATCCCTTCATTACATAATGATATCATAGTTAAAGCAAGCAAGCTGGTGCTGTGCTTTCTTAGGGGAAAACTATGGAGCCAAAGCTGCTTCATGTCCAACAAATGCAGAGCTAGCACACTCATGAAATGCCTTTTGCTAATTTATCCAATTTTTGAGCAAGTATTTATACATAGTGTATTTTTGCATTGGAATATATACTATTTATTTATGTGGTTAGCCGTTATTCATACTCCAATGACCATTCAAGAGCACATACAAATCTTGTTATTATTAAGCTACAATTATTATTATCAGTCGTTGAAAATCTTGACATATAATATTTATTCCATAGTCAATTTGGTTGAACTGGCACATACCTTTATGGTGCTTGATTACATAAGAAATCTTTCCTTATGGGGAAGTGAAATTACCTTCCAGACCTCAAATTTATGCATTAATTACATGTGATATAATAATCCCAACAAATATTGGGCATAATTCTTTCGTTATGGACATTTTAAATTCATATAAATGTTATTTAAGTACATATTACACAGTCTCATAATTTCTCAAACAGTGAGTGCCAACATGCAATCCAACTTTTTCACTATTCTTTAATGCAAGTAATCATGTTTCCTAAATACGTATGTTCTACCAAATTGTTTCGAAATCTCGATAACTCAAAATAATTCTGCAGGTATGGGAAGGGAAAAGGTCTTTATTCCACAACGGTTTCCATAACTCTCTTGATTTGATTCTTCTTTTCGTACGGATTACCAGCGAGGGTTCTTCTCTCCACTACGTCCGCCGATGATATGAGAAAAGATTCACGTAAAAGCCGGAGACGCAGACACTTATATTGCATAACCCACGCCTCTTCGCTAAATTGCATTATTTGTATTTGACCCATTTTAACGTACCTATCGCCTGAGCCTTCTCAAGTTCACGGAAGCAACTCCACAACTGGAAGGGGAGTCACCCCTCCGTGTATGATATAACCAAGACTCAGCTCAGGATGTACAATGTAGTTAAAACTACCTTTCGATGCGTTCAACGTATATGTGTAGCAAAACTTGGTGGCACTCGCTTGTTAAGAGTATCACGCGAGGGGGAGGAAATCATGCAAGTGACGAGGGATAAAGTGGCCGAGTCTTTCTCCAGATGTCACTCCGGAAGTCCTCTGGTACCTTTGCCCGCTCCTCAAACGCTTGATTTACCCTCAGTGATCTTTGATTTTCCGCTGGTGTGTGCCACCAAGTTTCGCTATACCTACACGAGGTATTCAAATTCTCACTTACAATTACTCAAATATAACGATTACTCATACGTGCTTTGAAGTAGATTATCAGTAAAAATTACTTTAAAAAAATGTATTGATTACAATTAAAAACTACCTAAAATGTAATCGTTACAAGTAATTCGATTACTTTTACTTCGTTACATCACATCACTGGTGAAAATGGCTCGAACAGTAAATTTTAATTCACAATAAAACCGTATTGAGGGCGAAGAAACCAGAGCACGTGGTCACGGCGCGCGTAGTCTTGCTGGGGGGCGGAGACGCTTATACAAATGGTTTAACCTAACAAAATGAAATATGGTAATGCAGTAATGAATAAAGTAGAGGTCGAATAGAATTTCACGTGGTGTCTCTTCCTTAAGCCGCTAAGCAGGGTGACTCGCTGTGATTAGCAGTATCATTTTGTGTTGGTTTATGTTATTTTCGTGGTTTTCTTATAATGTAACCAGAATAATCTGTAATATTGTGTTCATGGAGCAATGGTCGGACTTTCCTGACTAACAATTCTCAGAATTTTGGTGCGAGATAGTGATGATTCCTGCCAATAGCCGCTAAAGAATGTCCAACCAAAAACACTGCGGATGAACTCGATTTATGCCACAGTTAGCTTTGTTGAAGATGGCGACACCTTTATTTCGATTCGCGACGCGTGGATATTTTGACTTCATCTGAGGAAGCCGCGTGGGTTGGAGCCACTAGAGGGTAACTAACTTGATTCAGTGGTCCGATCGGCCCACTTCGGCTCGCTAGCGACGAGGACTGGGGTGTGAGACGTTGAAAGAATGTTCGCGAGAAGAGATTTTTGACGGGGCATTAATAAAACTGAGTATACTTGCTAGTTTATGTATTTTTTCATGACTCAAAGATATGGCTACGTGGGATATCACATCCGTTATGGATAGAACGTGGGCTGGAAATAATAAACCAAGTTCCTTTCTCAAACGATTTTTCGGGGTTTTCGTGGACCGAAGGAATTTTTAAAAGGATATTCGATTACAGTTTTATCGCATTTGATAGTATCTCTTTCGGTTGAGTGGTGTCCCAGTAGATCCATGGGCGGCATACCAAGTGCCAGCTTATTCACATTACCACGAAAACCTCTTATAGTTAAATGCCTCTAATAGAAGCTTAAGTAAATCGATGTCCCCGGTGTGGAAACCTGACACTTTTCCTCCCTGGAACAATTTCTGAGGCCCTCAACAATAAATTATTTTTAGACAACCTTGGAGTCAACAACAGGAGATAGAAAGTTAGGAAACTTTATGAAAGCATATATTGAAAGCATGCATTTGTGTGATCCGGTTTCCGCTCTCGACACCAGCGCCTGTCCACTGTTTAGTAGTAACGTTAAGAACTACTACTGTATCGGTAGCCAACGCGCGATCACACACTGGTTAGCGACTACGACAGTACGATCCACGGTCGCTACGTTAGTAGTGTAAATGCGCGTAAGGTTGTTACGTTGGTACGTACATTAGTTGTCTGTACGGGTGCATAGCCGATTTCAAACCGGAAGTTCACGATGGATCAGTCGATTAAATTCAAATTCGAGTGCAAATACCCGACCCGAATTTTTCAGGAGACGATCGAGTGCTCGGATCGGACACTAAATACCCAACCCGACCCGAAATTTCGGATACCCGCACACCGCTAATTTCTGCCTATGCCTGTCTTCAGATCTAACCTTCTTGATGATATCCTTAGGATAGGATATCCACTTGGGATATTTATACCTGTAACGTCTACATTTAGGAATCGCATTGTCCATTGCCTCATGTATTAATTTATAAAATCAATCTACTGCAGAATCCACAGTATCAATAGAGGTCAACATTTACCAGTTTTTACCCTTTAATTCCTCGTACAGATTCATGTAGTCTCCCTTTCTAAAATTATAAGATTCACTATCTCTAGCAGTCTGCTTGATTTTCACAAGTACCTCAAAGTTGCAGCTAAAGGCAGGGTGATAGCTGGAATCGAACAACTGCTTCCTCACTACTCACGCTCTCTAATGTAATGGAATCAATGTTAGTTATAACTAAATCGAGTATAACTAAATCCCTTACTATTCACAAATTCGTTTACTTGTACCGCATTCATTAGATTCTTAAATAAAAGCCGTCACTACTTTTTTAAAGGAAACTAACTTAATAAGTAAAATCTAATATATTTTTATTATTTTTATATTTTTATATATTTGGGCTTTTAATGCTATCTTTTGTGTAAATTTATATTCATTCATATTTATTGATATAAACTAGATAGTGCGTGGTGCAAAATGACCATAGCTGTCGACGCACCCTATACCTCTAAACCTACCTACCTACCTTAAATAAAAACAGTTCCTCTATTAGTTCACAACCATACCCACCTGATGGAATGTAACTTGGAATATTAAAATCATCCATTATTAACAAATCATTACCAACCATAGGTATCATAGATAAATTATTATAAAGTGACTTGTACAGCTGGATATTCGTATTAGGTGAAAAGTACACCACGCACATATAAAGCCACCCTTTAATTCCCACACGTACTCTCACACACACAATCAAAGGCATTATCAAATTCAACCGCTGCTACTTTATAAAATAGCTTACTCACTGCAACGATAAAGCCACCTCCCATTACTTTTCCTCTTAAACTAAGGTGATCCCCCACAATGTCAGCATTCAAGCTCTTGAGTTGTTACGCAATGTCTAGTGAGCCTCTTTAAGAACTAGTATCCATACGAGGTCTGAAATTCGCCGACACTGACTCCTCCACAATATTTAAAAAAAATGTAATTTTTGTGAATATATTGTTTCCAAACTAAACGCAATTTGAGATGGCCAACTTGGCAACAAATTGGGGAGAATTAAATATTATTTTCTCCTCAGTTTAAATGGATTCATTTTTGTCTGATTATAAGTTATGTTATAACCGTTAGGGTATTGTGTTATGATTATGAAATAGCATAATAAAAGGGTGACTGTATGTTTTAGTTGAACTGTGACTCATAAAAATATTAAACATCATTTGCTAATAGTGACCCATGAAAATGCAAATAGTTCATTTGGAATTCGACAGTATTCGACAGCTCCAATAAATGTCATCACATTTATATCGTACGGAAAAATACCTTATTTGAACCTTGAACTTTGTAAATTGCAAGTTTCTTCTGATTTGAAACTTCTGATGTGAAGACGATACATTGGATGGTGGATTGTGTAAGTGGTCTCACAAATCCTCCCTCCAGCGGGTGCATATCCTGCTGACTACTGCGGTCACCACTCCATTTCACTGTTCAATAACCGGAATCTCCGCATTAGTCCCACTATATCGGTCCATTGAGGTACACACTGTTGTTCGGAGGGCTGATCTGAGGAGAGGACTAGGTCTAACAGACTCCACCGGGGATTCTTCTTCTATACCGGCTTGTACTTGAGTTGCCGTCTCTGTTATATATTAAATGCATAAATTTCTAGAAATGGCTGAGTTTTGTCTTCATTTAAGTCTTCGGGTTCACCCTTAGTGTAGCTTATGGGAATGGCACCTGAATGTTTTCCCGGGGCCCGTCAAACCGCAGGTATAATCATGTTTGCCGTGACAAGGCCGTCACGAACGATGCCTCGGGATATTAACAACCTATTGGAAAGTTATCGAATCAGCCTTCAATTCTTCCAAAAGTCTGCTACACTCCCCCACTTATCATCCGTAACTCGGGCTCCAGATCATTCTTCTCGTCTCTTCGGCTGCTCAATTGTGAAGCGCTCGTACCGAAAGCGAAAATTACATCATCGAATGGGAATTCGCATGTCTCGGATCAGATGAATCCCCCGTGGGCTCTCACTCCTGTCTTGTTTTTTTATTTTCAAAGCTTGAGTATTGTCAAAGTTTGAGTATTCACCGTCGTAGCTGATTTAATATTTCGTCGTCGTGTGCCGATCGTCATATTTTCGCGAGCGCCTGCGAATTTGCGCTGTGATTTCAGTCTAATATTTCGGCCCTTGCGAACGTCTGGCTGAAAAAACTCGAGAGTGAAAAAATAAAAACTTCTGGGTGGCCTGAATTTTGTTCGGGAATGGACTTTTTGATTGTTGCTCTGCGAATATTTCCCTGGAATTGTTTCCCTTTCGCCATCGCTGACGTGTGGTGTAACGAAGAACCGTAGTTCAAATTGATTTTTCTTCTTTGTATATAGGAACACGTAACAGCAGCTACCTCATATCTGACCGCAAAGGTATCGTACAATTGGCCGGATAAACGAAAAGCCGGTTAATTTGGAAAGAAAACCTTTAAATTGTAAAAAGAAAGGAAAACTCTAATTGTCCTTTAAATAGAGTAGGATAAGGGTGAGGTAAAATTCAGGACGTTAGTGCGCCGTAATGTCTTAATAATAACGCAAAGATGTTTTGAAGCATTTTTGATTTTCATTTTTGAATAAAAAATAAAATAAGACTTTTAAAACTTGTTATTCTACTTTGCACAATTTGCACAATATCTTGAGCGAAATAATGTTTGAAAAGTATGCAGTATTTACTACCACCTGCAATGTGAATATCCTTTCTTAAACCGATCATATTTCTCTGAAGATGATGCTTTTTCACAGTGTAGGTATTAATTTCAACATATTATCGTGGTAATTAGGCATGTCTTCGAAATCACGCTGCATCATTAGGCATTACCCAAATGGATTTAACTTTCAATTTATGTCAAGAGAGGTAGAGAATATAATACATCGCCTACAAGGTTGCCATGAATACAAGAACTTATATTCCCTAAATAGTTTTACCTTTGGTGTAATACTCAATTTATGTAATATTTTCTGTGGTATGAAAGCGGATAAGTAAGTTGATATTAAATTAAAACCGTCTGCATTAAATTTGTGTTGCTAAATATTTGGGCATTTGCCAATATCTTTTCAAATCAGTCCGAATTTTTTTTATTAGCCAAAATTCGGGATAATCCCGTTTTTTCACGACGTATTGCAACGGTATCTTTTGAGTCTTTACGGAAAAAAACATCGACAACAAGGACAAGGTGTGGCTTATTTTTTCTTGGATTTTCAATTTAAACCTATCAAATTATGCTATGAGGCATGGAAAGCAGCATATTATTATAAAATTCGGCTCGAATAGTTAGCATTTAGAGGCCGCTCAAGAGGCATACCTAAATGTAATAACGTTCAATTTTCCCCTATGAAGGAAAACATAATAATTTCTTGGGATAACGTGCCATGTTACAGCCTTTGTAGGCCAAAATTCACTCCACTGTTACGTATGTCCAACCGTTTTCCATGAATAAAATATTTTTGCGGGGCCTACTGTCCCGCGCCCCACACAACTCCGCGGCGCGCCGGGTGCACGCGGGCAGCAGTCAGCTAATTCCTCGTGCTCCCTTCATAGCCCTTATGCCTTACGGTACCGAGCTGGTGTCGAAGAAGTCATTTCCCTTGGGCAACATTTACAGACTGCTTGTGACACATGGAGTTACAATCCTTAAAGGACCGACTATTGGCTCTAATTTATGTATGTCTCTCCTGCTACCGCCTACGACGGAGACCCATGACTCACATCCTCCCAAGATTTTTCAGTGTTTCTCTTGACTCACTTGCATTCTCTTCTATACAACAAGCCACACCTTGCCAACTCCTAATTCTACCAACTACATGTCTCCCCCATCGTCTTACCGTCTTACTCCCTCCCCTCTCTTTCCTTGGAAAAAGACTGTATAAGCGCGCACTTGAGGCCACTTTTTTACCTGAAGACTTTGCTTTTTTACTTTTACGTAAAACATCGAAACCTAGGCCGTATTAAAGTCTTTTTTTGTAACTTTTATCCGTAGAAAATTGCTTTTAACTCTTCAACCTTAGGATGTGGTTGTACTGTCAACGTTCCTTTACTCTTTTAATCGAGTAATTAGCTTGAAATCAATTTTTAATGCCCATGGAGCATCAGTAGCCGTGTACCATGAAAATATTTAAACTGAAACGAAGAAATATTCTCTACTAGAAGTCCCTTGCTTTCTCTTTCTTTGAGAACGATATTTCCTCAAAAGGTACCTACCGTTGTTACAGTGCAGTGTAGTATTCATGCTCTTTCGCTTTGCGTCACAGTCCACGAGGCCATAGCTAATTGCAAATTTATAGGAGGTGACCTTGGGAAATTTAAATTACTGCGGATGTTGCCTCAATATTAGATTCAGCGAAGTCACCCCCTGAGGAGAAAAAGAAATGAAAAAATGTTTGTAAACACGTCATCCTCCTGTACTATGATTAGATCGTATCTTCTGAATTCACTCTGAGTACATAAATAGTGGATTTATGATAACGCTTTAAATACATTCCTGTTTATAGTATTTAAGTAATTACTTTTGGAAATTCAATGATGCAAAATTTAGCGCAAGATAATGCTTATTTCAATTGAATTCATATGCCTTATTTTATTGAGAATTACTTAAATTAATGTAGCACTCTCGGGATATTCTCCGTGACAAGGATTTATTAAAATTCAGCGTTTGGCCTCCAATGGCGGGGGCTTGTTCTAAGGCGTATTTAAGGTTTTCTTGCAGAGTTCCTTTACATTTTTACGGGATAAAGGCATGGTAAAAAATGGGGGAATGGGAGTGGGTGAGGTGGCTTGAATTTTTTATTGAACTTACGGGACTCCATGTCTCGCTGAGCTCCTTCCCTTGGTTCCGGTTTCAGTTATTTGGGTGCTTACGTATTACGATGGCCTCTCTGGTAGGCCGATTCTGTCCTTTCTTTCGCCAGGTTCTGTCTGTTCTCCGTGTCAATTATGTGTCCTTGCGCGGCGTGATCAGCAGTACCAGATTTTTGAAGCTGATTTATAGAAATGGAAATGGGCATGGTGTTATTTTTAAGCTCTTTGGGGAATTCATAACTCTTTTTTCGACTTTTTTACTCTATACGTGAATTTTGCACACTTAAGTTGGCTTACACCGTTTTAAACCTTGCTTCCGTGTTTGTTAAAGGCAAATGTCTCAACATGCTGCTGTTGTTCCCTATAATTATTCTGCTGCTATAAAAAAGATGCAAGCTGTTCAACACTGTCGACATTCGTGACGACTTCGGATTTTTCTTTTTATTATAACTGAATTACTTCACTAATTCGTCCACTCGCCAATAATGTTTGCTTATGAAGAGATAAAAATTTTGTTGCTCACACAGAGGATTATAATGTCTCCACTCGTGCGCACAATAGTGCCCATTCATAAGCGCTTAGAAGGACACAATTGTGATTTTACCTGTCCTTTCATCGTCACGTGTAGCAGCTAAATGACCGGTTTTCATGCGCCTCAGCACTTGGAGTTCAACCGATGATTTCTGAAATTCCCACTCTTTTTTTGACCGTGTGCTTTCCTCACGAAGTAGAACGTCAAACCCTGGCCTGTCCCTGGTTTTGTGTGGTTCGTCGAAGCTTCTTCAGATTCCCAAGCGAACACGTCGTGAAGCATTAATTGGCTCGTATAAATGGGGACTTTGCGACATCGAATATTGGGTGCTCTGAGCGCCTTTGAGAAGCGATTCTCACCTCAAGCCCTGTTGTCACACCTCTTTCATCGCGCGACCAAGCGTGCGCTATAGCATGTGGAACGAGCCTCATAACATGTAGACAAAAGCACACTAAGCCAATATCGTTAAGAATGTAGGATCACCACCGAGGGGACCTTAACAGATGAGAAATTCCTCCTTTTATTCGAATCCGTTTAAAAAGCATTGCTTTCATGATAGAATGCCTAATTCTTTAGAAAGCCTGCAAATATGCAGTTTACGTGTGGGTTTTAAGAGTTGGGTGGTTCAATGGAGGGAGAGATTGACAAGTCATAATATACAAGCTTGGGAGAGAATAAGCTGTTGTGAAGCTGTGCAGTTGATTGGAAACTTAAAAAAAAGGTTTATGTTTGACAGATATAAAGGTCATACCTGAACATGAAAGCGATTTTTCTCAAGATAATGTAGGTTTGATTTTCAAATCTGATGTTTCCTATGATGAAAGACCTATAAGACTTCGTTGCGTATTTCAGCTTACATTTACTTTATTTATTTCGTTTGCGTTTTCAAGCACCTACGCCTTGATAACGGAGCCCAAACTCCATTGCCACTGAAATGAATGTTAGACACCTTGCTGTAGGCGACGGAATGTCCGCCAACTGCAGCATACCATGTAATCCGTGATAACAGCATAGATTCCTGCCCATCCGCACTCGACTCGTTTTTTTTTTCGTTGTTGAACGGACCACGTTACGGCATTTGATTCCGTGAAACTTGTTCTGAGCCTTGAATCTTTTTATTTTTTTAGGATTGTTATTGCGTCCATAAGCGCAAATGGTTTGGAGTCAGTCATTCGGCTCGTATGGCTCTTCGCGTCCTTCGCTTGGACCGTGTCGTTTTTGTAGATGAGCGAGTAGTGTTTTTTTCTCTGGATGTGCATTGACGTTTTGGGATTCAGTCGTTCTGGTTGATAGGAGGGATGAGCCATCGCTCCGCCGATGATGCGTTAATGCAAAAGAGATGTTCGAATGCCAGCGCTTTGTAATGTCACTCGTGATCAATTCCGATGAAATTTTGCGCTTCCTGTACTTCGTTCGTGGACATCTGGGAGCGTTATGGGAACAAGGAAATTATAATGGACCGTGGAGCAATGGAAAAAAATAAATTCCATTGCGTTCTTTTGATGTCACGGGTTTGCTAACAACGGCGAAGGTATCTGCGCGTCGTTCTGTAAAATCATAGAAGGGAAAGGGTGGGAAAGCTCTTGTTAAAAGGTCTATTTTAACATAGTTTTCATTGGTGCTGTAAATTTCAGGAATATATAGGTCACGTTCTTGTAGAAGCGTGATGGAAGGTGTATTTGTAATAATTGCCGTGACACTATAATAAGCGGTTTATGGTAAATCGCCCGTAATAGTAGCGCCCGTTTATGACAGGCTCCATTGCATGCGTACAATGAGAGAGAGATAGCAGGATCGACCGGTTTAAAATGTAATTTTTTCCGCGCACGATTAAGGACCACATTAGCTGTGATCGAAGCCTTTAATAAGGTTAGTGGTAAGAATAGGTACCCCTTATTTATTCATTGTATTTTTTTATTTTTTCAGAGTTGAATGTCTACAGTGAACGCTAAATATATTTGTTTCTGTAATTTGGAACAATTTTTGCGTATCACTATGACTGTCGAGGTATGAAGACGAGACTTAATGTTGCTTGGTGGATTATCTTTGTACTTCTGTTTATTAACTTACCATTATTACTATCGCCTGATTTATCCTGACAGTCAGCATGGTTTTATTTTCGCTCGAACTTATATCTTATAGTATCCATGAATTAAAAGCATTAATTATGCGAAACAGTTAATGTATTTTCACATGTGCACTGCATTTTTGTCAGCGTAGCACTCATATGGTTTCTGGTTTGGCCTTGCTTTGTTCTCCTGACAGTTTTCTGGTCCTCGCTCATCGGCCAAGGAAGTGTGCGTGGTTCTGAACTTGGACTAGCACTGCATGCCTGGTGTGGAATCATCCCGTGCCAAACACCCTGAATGTGGCTTACACGTTATTTCGTAGATATAGATTATCGTTGAGTAAAGGGAGCGAGCATATATGTTGAACATTTTAGATTAACTCACAAGAGTCCCGAGAGCGGAACTGCGATTTTTCTCGTATAAATAAATAAGTTTGATTACTTTGTGAGTAAAGACTTTTATTAGGTTTTGGGTGGAGTCTCTAATGTTTTATACAATTATAAGAGTTCGTTTATTGTTATGACTTTTCTCTTTTAAAAATATGAACATTATTAAATGCAATTCTAAACAGCCGTTTTATGAACAAAGGTAGAGATTGAAGTCGATGAAATTTAAAGAAAATACTCTTTCATGAAAGTCTGCAATGAACTTCAAAAAGTCTGCACGAAAATCGCAATAATGAATTTGCAACATTCACATGCTTTATGGCGAAATTTCTGCCTAAATAACTTACTGATGTTTTCCTTATTCTGGAGTGTAATTTGACCTTTCAGTACGCTCGGTTGTATAGTAATATCACTTTATGACACTGCAAGCAAAAACAATTTGGCAGTTCTTATGGGATAAATCCGTACCGCAGGTTGTGCTTACGTAGGTTTTTCCCTACTTATTTGGCTGTTTATTGAATGGGAACTAGGGTAATGGAATACATTTCCACTTGGTAGCCTTACGGCAAACAAATACCAACTCATCTTCGCTGAGAGTTATTTTTGTGGCGAAGAACGAAGCTTCTATTAAAAATAGAAGTGTAAATTTTTCCCATTCCCTTTGAAGTGTCAAATCCGTCGATGTGCATCAAGAGAAACGAGCCCCGCAAACCTGTCAGAGGACGGTACCGACTTAGGAATCTGTCTTGTTATATCTTGTATCTCATTGTTCCGATCCCATTGCATGTTAATTATTGATTGCTTAATTCGAATAATGTATTATATATCTATTATATGCCGTTTAAGGAGCTAGTGCGTGATGTTACTTTCGCAAAATTCGGTCCTCAATATTCAGCGGCAGAGAAATGTAGTGCCCCCAATTCCTAAGCTATTCAAAATCTTTACCATGATATCCAAAATTTGACCTGAGGAAGTGTATGCGGCGTTGACCGGGGTAAAAAGGAGTTGGTCGCTGCAGCCGCCGAGGAAAATGCTACTGGCGCCCACCTCTACGGTGTCCTTACGCGTCTTTCCATGTGCACATGTGGTGTCGCTCACGGTACAACGTGTAAATAAATGTGACTTCTGCTATTAATGATTCGTATGTTTCGCCCACTTGCGACGTATGCTTGATAGGTATAATACGAAATAAAATGGTTCCTAACTATTGCGCTTTGTCTTGTCCACTCGTGGAGAGACTATCTCTGTCGCGATCTTTCCCATAGACATTGTCAATGAGAGGTGGAGCGTAAATTACGAGGCTTCGCGCTGTCAGAATACAGAGAAAGTGAAGACTATGGTTTCTGGATTTGGATATGGAATTGGGTAATGATTCGAAGACTGATAAGTTTAAATAGGGTTATTCAACTGAGCTTAATCATGATGTAGAGGATTGCTGGGTGTTATGGTCGCAGTCTACCTCGAAATAGTTCTTCGGTTTTAGTGAATGAGATATGAGTCCGTTTCGGAATGGTCTACTCTACTACGAAGCTCATATACTTTTGCATACGGGGTACGCATGTGCTAGGGAATCGTTCGTTCTTTCTTCTTTTACGAAAAATGAGGGTCATATCATTTTTCCTGCTTAAATTTTGGTACCAGTCGAAGTGGTAATGGGGCACGTGTCTGTGAATCATCCATCGATGGATTTTGCGAGAGCCATGGCATTGGAAATTCCTACTTAGACGTTGTTTTAACGGGGTAGGGAAAAATAAGGAAATGTCGCTGTCACGAATGTGTATTTCTCGCGAAATAGTGGGTGTTTCTGAGACGTGTGACATAAAAGCTATTGAAGGCTCGAAGCGGGGGGGATAGGGGACCTGGGAAGAGGGAGGATTAATCCCAATTAATTTCCAATTTTGGGTTGACGAGGTCCACTGATAACGCTGTCGCATGGCGGGTCTAAGTTATCATTGTCACGTGTATTGAAGCAAATATTCGGTTCACTTATATAGTGCTTGAATTTTTAGGTAATTCCGGGTAGTATAGTATAGTATTGCGTGCATTTGAATACCTATGTGATGTAAATCGTGCCCTAAATTGGCATTTCAAACATGTCCTTATTACTTGAAAACGCTGTTAAGCTAAAGGAAAATTTAGCAACGATTTATTTATTTTTATATAAATTTTTTTTCAAGTTTCTCGTGGAATATTTAATATGCATATTGTAAACTTCGATACCCTCCAGTGACGCGTGACACTCGGCCTCATATATTTTCTCTCATTTATTATTAATCAATGGTAAGCACGCTCGTTTCTCAGGTGTACCGTAGCAAAGTCTTTCGTATTGTTTGCATTCTGCCGCAGCAATGATAGTTCTCGGGAAGGTCGCTTAAGTGCATCCGTACTGGAATTCCCGTGGTGTAAAAGTGGGGGAATAAGACTGGAAACAAGGTCAATGTCTACATTCCGACTTATTGAAATTTTCTGCTTAGTGTTTTCTTAGCAAATTCTGTATTTCTAATTCTTTTGAAAATGGGCACATAATTCTTAAAGAGCATGTCTTAGAAATCGATTAAGGGGTCACTATGTGGTCAAGTATTCAGAAGTGTTTAACACTCAATGGTTGTAGTACGCGGTTGTGTATCGTCAATTAATCGTTTACTGGACAATAATTGTGAAATGAATAACAATTGACAATTCTACGAAAATTGACACAAGAAAAAAGTTGGCAATCGAGTCAATTACCAAAATCGATGTGGTGAAATAATCGATCAATTGTAAAAATAATTGAATCGACGATTCAATTAATCGAATAATCGCACAGGTCTAAAGCAAGCAATACCCCTTACGTTACCCTGGCCGCTGAGCGCGCACCATAAAGATGGCACTTGAACAATTTTCGGTTAGTTTTAACTAGGAGAGTGCATGACAGTTGACAAAAATGCTTACGTGAAATACGTGGGTCAAAATACAAATATCGGATATTATTACTAATAATTCATTGATACTTTGAAGTACTATTTCATGAAAACAACTAAATCGTGGGAAATTCCACTTAGGGTGAGTTGATATGATGATATATGTTATCAAAAATGGTATATGTTGTTAAGCACTAGTACTAACTAACTGGTAAGTCTAGTCCACTAAGCGAGGGTGGGAATTTCACAGAAAATATAAAGGTTATAATAGATAAAGGTGCAACGATTATCGTCCCTAACTGTCGGCGGAAAAATGACTTCATAATCGATCTCTTCCGCTTTTTATATCTCTTAGCTTAGCTTATGATTGTGATCGTTTCTACCGTAATTATTTGGCTATAATATATTGGGCATAAATCGAAAGAATGCTTTAAATTGGCGCAAATAATGAGCATATATTTTTTTCTTCTTAAATATGCTGAGCTGAATTCGAGTGAGCTAAAAAGAAATGTGAGGGCCAAGACAGCTCGCCGCAGTGCGGAGGTGAGGGCTACAGGCAATGAGCCTTTGGAGGCAATTGGAGGAAAAATGTTTTGTTATAAAGGGCAATGAAGTCGTTGAAGGTTTGCCCACAATATCGGGATATAGTGTTGGCCTTACAGTATCAATATTGAATAAATGGAAGAGAATTCTCATTGAATCTAAATAGAGTTGAACAAAGTTCAGATGTAACATTAAAATTTAAACGGAAAATTATCCTCAGGGTAATTCCAATGGAAGTCATCATGTTCACAATTATATTTTATTCCTAGTTTTGTTTGCAATATTGAAAATACAATTTTCGTCAGGGCTTAAGTTTTGGACCGGTGCAGTCCTAGACCAAATATTCGTTTTTGGAGACCACTATGTACAATTAAAAATAAAATAAGAAAAAAGTAGGCCTAGGCCTAATGTGGATCAAATCTCGCTTTCTTAGTCCCATCAGGGTACTGATTGACTTCACTTCTCACTGGTTGAAATAAAGCATCGAACACGTGTCCTTTGTAGTAGTTTTCATTCTTGTCCGCTTGTCGGTCAAGATCAGGTTGTATTTGCTGAAAAAACCTTCAGCATCTACGCTGTTAACTGGTGCCCAAATGGTTTGTAATGCTGGCACTACAAATGATGGGTTCATCACCTTTATGGCTGTCCGGATTTGAATCAGGTCCACACATCTCGAACATTACTTGAAAGTGCCCTGTGGAAATATTGGTACCCCTCGACAAAGGCATTAATGGTTGTCGGAGGGAGGTCTAGCTAATAGATGCTCGGGAAGCAGATCGAGGCAGCGGACTGCTTGAAAACACGTTTTTTTTTTCGGAAATCGCAGGCGCAAATATTTCTTTAACGAAAAAGGGAAATAAACATTTGTAAAAACGTCTGAATATTTCCAAAATTAGTGCCTATTTCGCTTAATTGCAATTATTCGCTCTAAAAGACTTATTTATCATTAATTCGCGAAATAGTAATCCCCGTGAAATACTCCCAAATACCACAAAACATAAAGAAAAATCATAAAACATTTTTTTTTTAAGAATTTAATTTTTTCGTATTTTTCGTTAATACGAAAATAACGTATCTCTAGTAATGGGAGATCGTGGTAGCCTCTTCCCCACGGTCGAAGAAGTACCATTCAGCTGCGTTGGATGGCGCCAGGAGTTATTAAGTAGTTCGATTAGTTCTGAATTTTGCGGTTGAGGACGTGCTATCCGGTGGTCGATTTCTCTGATGGATGATGTTCAGTGTATAACGTGGAAAATCGAAAACTTAGGTGAAAATAGGAAATTTGCACGTGAATTATTCATGGAATGACGTTTCCTTGTGATCCCATAAGAATATTTTCTGGATAAAGTGGGCCGAAACCACTGTGATGTATGGGGTTGCCCTAGCCACGTCTGTACAGTACCTGTTCATATGTTTCCTAGGATAAGGGAAGGGTAAGCAACAATGGATTCTCCTACTATTTTACTGAAGTATATTGTGAACAATATATGTAACAGAATAATATTTGAAATGATAACAGAATTAAATGTAATTATTGTGCTTCATATGCGGGAGTAACATTAGCATGTAGGTGGCACATGCTTTCTTATATATTATGCGAAAGAATTCAAGTATCATGAACACAAATATGTGTTCTTCTAGTAACTTCACTATTTGGATGATTCTCTGAATTTTATTTATATGCTTAATATGTGGAAGTAACATTAGCACGTAGGTGCCACTCAACTCTTAACTCATGCTTTCTTATATATTATTCAAAAGAATTCAAATATTATCAACGCAAATATGTATTCATCAAGTAACTTCACTATTTAGATGATTCTCTAAATTTTATCTCATTTTAGTATATGAGCATATGGAAATTGATATGAAATATACATGGAACAAGTTTATAATATTTTTAATGATATAAGAATGAAATTAAATTATTATGAATGATTTTTAGGTCTCTCCTTTGGCAGCAATTTATCCAAAACCCAAGCCTGTCAGTGGTTCCTGTGGAGAAGCTTTGTATGAAGGCTTCCATATGCAGGAAACACTTTGCACCAGGGAAGTTCAAAACCACGGCCTGCATAAAACTTAATGCTAATGCAATGCCATCCCTTCTCCCTCCTTCTTCATTATTATCTCAAGAAAAAACGTGTCTTCTATTTCTACACTTCAGTCTACACTTTCTTTTGCTTCAGCTACATCAGTCACTGAATTCTCTTTTTTGTCCTCTCCTAATCACGTATCTTCTTTTGAAAGTTCATTATCCTCTACAGTTATTTGTACTCCTTGCACGTCAACTCCCCAACGTTCAACAACAGATTGTCTCTGTATTTCAGCCTCTTCCACCTTTTCTGATGACACACTCATTGAATGCAGTGACAAAAGTTAATTACGGAAGATGAAGAGCCTTCCTTTGTTTTAAATATCACTGCTTCATCTTCTAAAACACCTTCCCAACAGGTAAATGAGACTGGCTCTGGTGTTGACCTCTCAAATTCTCAGCCTCATTCTATCACATCAGAAGGTGCAAGGCGGTCCATTCTCCGTGATATTGGAATGACCAGACTTGGACAAATGACGCCAAGGAAAACAGTTACGTACCATACATTGGTGAATAGCGGCAGGAAAATTAACCGGCAAAGAAATATAAGTCACATATACTTCCATCCAATCTGATGGCAGGTTGTTCTGTGCCCTACGAAGTAAGTTGTTTTCATCTGCCATCACCTTAATAGGCTCTATTTTGAGAGAAGGCTACAGAAAACCGAAGGGTAGAAGGTAGACAGAAAAGGAGAAAATTATTCAGTCAATTATATTATAAGTCAATTTTTAAACAAAGTCCAAAGACATAAACTGTCCTACGCTCTTTACTTCCTCTGCCTTCTAAAATAACTCTGACTAAACTCCTGGCTAACTTTACATTTTTTCCTAGCATCAACTCTCAAATCTTCAAACACGTTGCATCCTTTGTGAAAAATATGCCTGAGAGGGATCGGTACTGCACCCTCATGTTTGATGAGATGGCCATTAGACCGGAATTGGTGTACCTACCAAGGAAGGGCATGATCATAGGTTATGAAGACCATGGAAGTCAAAATACGAGGAATGTTGTTGGTAAAGTGGCAAAGGTTTTTATGGTTAGGGGGGTATGAACCAAATGGAAGCAGCCACTGGCCTATTATTTGAGTGCTGGGGGGACTTCCTCCTTCGCCTTACAGTCCATGATTACAGAGGTCCACGACAGCCTTATGGGGATGGTTTTAAAGGATATTGCTACTATATGTGACATGGGATCAAATAATGTGAAGGTCCTTAAGTTCATGGGAGCAACGTACTCCAACCCATGCTTGGAATATGGAGGACAAACGTAAGTTACCATTTTTACAAGGTGGTGGGTCAAGTGGTGAGGGTTTGGGATTCGGATTGGGATGAGGGGGATCCTTGTGAATGGGTGTGGGATGGATAGCAGTGGAGAGATGTGCACGAAGCTTATATCATTAAGTAATGACGATTCTTTAGTACGCAGTCCAATTTCCTCCAATGTTCCAATGCATCCATTTTATATCCTTTTGGAACCAGATGTAGTTACTAGGGTTGGAAGGTACAGCAGTGACCTTCATCCAGAATGTGTTTGGTGAAGATTGAAGTAACGTCTCCACTGTGAAGGCAGTGTTTGTGTTCTATAAGTCATAGTTAAAAAACTTCGTCCAGTCTGGCCAATATAAAAACATTGGCATTCGTCGCATTTGAGTTTGTATACGCCACTTTTCATTAGGGATTTAATGATGTCTTTCGAATTGCACAGCCGTCGTCCTAGTGTATTGAGGTTGTAGAAACAGACCTTGTGCGTGTCCTTAGAATAGAAACAACTTTATTCTCCTGGGAACAAAGTTCCTTGGAACATAAATTCAAAATACTTGCCACCTTGGGGCAACTAATACAAAACAAATATAAAAAATTACACAAAATTGTGGTAACTAAATCGGCAAGAGGGCAAAGACAATTTAAAAAATTGTCACGTTTACAACACCGAAACGTAATTATTAATCAGCCAGGACACTGAAAAATATAAAAATAAAAAAATTAAAATATCCATAATAACAATTTACAAATGTTATTCAATATGCTTAAATGAGAATGTGTCGTTCAGGACACTGAAGGAAACAAATTATCAGCCAGGACCCTGATAAAACAATTAATCAAAATATAGCTAATAATCAAAATTGCTAATACAAATAACAAATACAAGTAAAAATACAACTAAATATAATGCTATTATTTATAGTAAAAATGTGGTGTTTAGTTCACTGAGGGAAACAAAAAAACCAGTTGAGCTTCTTCTGAACTGTGAGACATTACTGGATAATTTGACACGATTTGACAAAGATTCTGTAATTTACAAGATTATAGAATAATTTTCCTCATATTTTTGTGCGGTATTTGCAATAGAAATAGAAACATCTTTTATTGTTCTGGGAACAGCCCTTTCTGTCCTTAGGGATGGCTCGTGAGATGGAGTATGTTAGGTCACCTGTAAACGGAAGTTTGCACCACTTGGATTACTGTCGAGCCTCAACAGGCATCGTAGACTTTGCTCGTCTAGCATAAAGTTTTTTTTACCCTCTTTGTTAAAATCTTATCAACGATGGAGACTTTATAACTGTTGTTTGAATCTATTTGTTTTAAAATATTTTGATTTGAATTTTAAAACCAATGAAGTTTCAATTGCTTTTCTTGCCCATAAAATCTGGTGTTCGTGGCCATTTTTCGTAACAATTGTATTTACCGTGGCTTTTTAATGTCGCTCGTCATTTTTTCACGCGAATACGTCATGATAACTGGTAGAGATCAAATTATTGTCTCAGTACTCATCCTCTTGTGAGGCGAGTGTGAGTTTATATGGTACAACACACTCAACGCGAGTGTAAGTGTTCATTTGGATTGTCACGTTCTATAATACGGCCCAATGTTGTTCAAGGCTGACTCGTTTTATGTGAGCGAAAACATTCTCTGTTGTTAATTTTAGTCGTGTCGCCTCCAGGAGTGGCCTAGTCAAAGGAATCTGGCCGAAAGGACATGTGAAAATTTACAATCAGAGGAAGCGGGGCAAGGCACGCGGTGAGAAGAAAGAATTATGAGAGGAATATCAATTTTACTTCTTATTTTCATGTTGAAACGTCTTGCGTGGCCATTTATTTGGTTTAGTAAGCCCGGTTTTCTGAGCGATTAACGATCCCTCATATTGGCAACTGTAGCGTATTATTTAAAATAAGGCTCATTCAAATTGAGTAAGTATAAGGGAAATCATAGCGTAGATTTATGTAACTTCTTTTCTAAATAATTAACTTTCCATCTGGGTGTTTCTTTGGCTTCCGCAGCGCGTTACAAAGATGTAGACCCACTGAACATGGCTACGCATCGTGTTACAAATATTTAGGCTCTCTCAAAGTGGTCATCTATGACGGACATTGGTGCTTAATGACTCAGTTGTCAATGCATCACTAACACCTTCAGCTGCTACTATGAAGATTATTATAACGAGAGTGAGTTAATGTATCTTTTTTAAGTATTAAAAATTGTTGTTAGGTATTGTTTTGTTTTATGTGGTGCATTGCGTAATAAGACTCAGGAAGATTGATATCGCTATAGTTAAGTCCGCAGTAAAATTGCAATTGATGGTTTCATGGGGTTTCCACTTCTTATGCGGCATCCCTAAATAAAGTTGTTACCTTGCGGAAGTGTCGCACGGGAAGTTTAGGGTTAACTCTTGTGTCTCTGCCAACCCACGCCCACAACTCCCTCACTCTTAGCCATTCATCATTTATCTTCTTCCCCGGGCGGGTCCTACCGTATCCTCATGGCCGACGCCTTTCACTCTGTCCCTTCCTGTCCTCTCCCTTCTCCCCTCTCTCTCGTCTTAATCCATAGTCCCGCCTCCATTAGTGCCACCCTCTTCGTTTCCGTCACCTCTTCCCGTGCCTCCTCCACGCGCCTGTCTTCTTCCGCTAACTGGCCACCTCCTCATCGATTTTCAATCTCCCGCGTCTAAGCCTTCATCCGTCTCTCTTGGGTACTCTTCTCTTCCGACTCGATTAACGTGCGAAGGTTTCTCCATGTGTGTGTTTGCTTCTGCCACTCATTTAACTCGGCTAGTTTTCTTTTGTTTCGAGGATTAATGATACAAAATATTTAAAAAAATACTAGCCGTTAGTCGATTCCTGTAGCCGGTTTTCGAGGTAATATTAGTGATTGTTTCCTTTATTGCTGTGGTTATGCATTATATCAATATAATGCCGTTGTAATGACACAGATTAGGTTTACCATGATTTACCTATTTTCTTATATATTAGGATATCAGATGCTTCCCGTTGAATTTAATGGGAAGAATAAAAAACTAATTTATCATTTATGTAGCATTAAAATCCCTTCCCTAAACCCTAAGGAGGAGTTTAATATTTCCTGGAAAGAAGAGAATATAAAGAAAGCATTTGTTGGAAGCATGAACGTAGGATGTAAAGTTTCCGAGAGAAAGTCCAATCTCGAAGTGCCTCTAGGTGTTCAGGAGTCTTGACTCCTGAACATTCATTCATTCATCCTCAGCTCTACCGCCCGGTGTGGGCCTTGGCTTCCTCAGTTATATGCCCTCATTCGACACTCCTTCTTGCTTTCTCTCTCCATCTTCCAATCCCCATTGTCTTCAGGTCCTCTTCAACATATTGCAGCCATCTTTTGCGTGGTCTTCCTCTCCTCCTACTCCCCTCCATCTTGCTATTAACAACTAGCAGGCCACCCAGCGTTGCTCGGGAAGGAGAAGGGGGATACTTGGAATTCATGGTAACATAGCAGGATTTGTAGGGAAAGGAACAAAGTAGGTTAGGTGGCGGTCATCTAAATAAACAGAAAACAGCGTAAAAAGGCAAAATAGAAAACTCTTTATTTCCGGAATTCGAAACTGATGGGGGACGGCTTACAACACTTCTTTATAAACTATGTTGGCAGTTTTTCCTGTGGGGCTGTATAATCCAGGAGTAAAGGTTGACTATTGGACATTTAAATCCGGCTGCTAAAGGTTGCTAGAGACTAAATGCTAAATTGCTAGAGACAGAACTGCACAGGTAAGGAAATATTACGCCTAATTGAAAGATGAGATATGTGAGAGATCAGAGAATGATATGTACAGATTGTTTGCTGATCCCACTCTGGAGCAGACCACATAGAGCTGGCCATGGACAAAACAGTCTTCTTCCAAGTATATGCCCACCGTTTTGAAAGTTTGTCCCTGAGACTTATTTATCGACATTGCAAAAGTGAGTTGCACAGGAAACTGCAGGCTTTTGAAGTGAAAGGGCATCTCTGTTGTAATTAAAGTAATTCGCGGAATGAATGTGTTTTGGCCTTTCCTAGCGCCTGTTTGTATCCTTGCCTCTATGATGTGAGGATGCAATGCCTTGACTGTTAATCTGGTGCCGTTGCGGAGTTTTGGCTGGTAAAGATTTCTTAGAAGCATGATGGGAGCGCCAACTTTCAGTTGGAGTCGGTCACCAAAGAAGTCAGCAAATCGGTCTTCACCTCTCACACAGCGCACACAAACTCGTGGGCGATTTACCTGTGAACGGTGAAGTTGGGAAAAAAGGCAGTATCGGAAATGGAAGCCGCCAAATCGGCCTTCATCTCGCACACAAACTCGTGGGCGATTTACCTGTGAACAGTGAAATTGCGAAAAAAGGCAGTATCGGAAATGGAAGTCGCCAAATCGGCATTCACATCGCACACAGCGCACACAAACATACTAACATGGCAGATTGAATGGGGTTGTTATCGGCAGGTGGGAGAGTAAGCAGAGCGCGGGGATGGGTGCTAGGTGGCGCTGAGCGCACTTGCAGGGTTCGGTAATGGGAAAACGACGCTAAGGACGCGTCGGACCAACCGAGAGTAGCACTACTGGGTTAGGGAGCTTGAGATGCACCTATGTACCAACTTTGGTCGCAATCCGTGCTGCCGTATGGAAACGCATAGCGGACGGACAAACAGACATCCTCTTTTTTATATATATATATATATATATATAAATTTTGGCATTCTATACTCTTCCATCCTTTCAACATGGCCCAACCATGACAGTCGCAATGACTTTGAGAATCTGACTATATCCTTCTCTTCCAATATTTCATTTATTTCATAGTTCATTCTTATTCTCCACGTTTCTCCTTCTTTTACTGGGCCAAAGATTCTCATTATTTTCCTTTCCAATCGTCTTGATGTTTCTTCATCTTGTTTGTATAGGACCCATGTCTGAGCTCCATATGTAATTACTGGTCTTATCAATGTTTTATAAATTTTCAATTTAGTTTTCCTGGACAGAAGAGTTGATTTGAGGAGGGATAAATTTCCCAAATAGGCCTTGTTACCTTGCATTATCCTTTGATTTATCTCCTCAGAGATCTTATTTACACTATTTACTATTACTCCAAGGTAGGTAAATTTTCTGACTCCCTCATAATCGTAATTCCCAATAATTAGGTTTTGTAGCTCTCGTTTGTCCTGTGAAGAAAACTTTTTCAAGTATTTGGTCTTATCTTCATTTACATTGAGGCCCATTATTTTCCCAATATCTTCAATGATAGCAAACATTTCTTTAAGATCCTTCACACTTCTTGCTATCAGAGCTATGTCATCAGCATATGCAAAACCTTGTTTGGATTAATAAACAATAGTTCCCCTTAATTTCAATTCTTTCATTGCCTTGTGCAAAACCAAGTTAAATAGCACAGCTGAAAGAGCATCTCCTTGCCTTACCCCTGAGGTCACTTCAAAAGCGCTGCTTGTTCTACCCAAAACAAAGGCTTTACATTGGGATTCATTCAGTGTTATCTCAACCAAATTAACCAGCTTTGTGGAATACCATAACCTTTCAGAGCATGGATCATTTCTCTTCTATTCACACTTTCAAAAGCTTGACGAAAGTCAATGAAGAGTATATGCAAATCAACGTTGTATTCGTAGCACTTCTCCAATTTTTGTCTCACTTCGAATATCTGATCAATGGTGCTTCTTCCACATCTAAAGCCGCACTGATATTCTTCTAGAATGTCTTTGGCACAGATACATATTCGTTTCATGAGAATACTAGTGAAGATTTTATATGCTACATTCAGTAACATAATACCTCTTTAGTTACTGCAATTTAACTTATCACCTTTCTTAGGTATTGGGCAAATTAATCCAGTTCTCCACTCTTCTGGAAGCTCCTCTGATTTCCAAATACTACAGACCAGTTGGTGTAGTGCTCCCATTAGTTCTGGGCCTCCATTTTTTATCAATTCTGCTGATGTACCATCATCACACTTTCCTTTGCCTCCTTAGCCTTTGCCTTTTCACACTTTTATTTACCTCCTCTATAGATGAGATGGGTACATCCTGCTCTACACTATGAACTAGTGGGTGCTCTTTGGTTTCTGAGGATACTTCCTTATTAAGCAGTTCGTTGAAGTATTCTGCCCATCTTTCTATTATCTGATACTCCTCCCCTATGACTTCGCCATTTTTGTTCTTACATGAGTTTAGTTTTGGGTAATATCCTTTGCTCATGTGTTTTACTGCTTGGTAGAACTTCTTGCTTTCATTTTCTTTCCTGAGCTGCTCTACAGTTTCTACCATATTTTCCAAATGCTCCTTTTTCTTTCTTTTCAGTATTTTATCAGCTTTTTTCCTGCTCTGTCGATATTTTTCTCTCGTTAATCTAGTCTCCCTTTGAAGCATAATACATCTGTTCTTATTTTTCTCGTCTATTGCAGCTTTACATTCACCATTGAACCATTCTGCATTCCTTTTTAGTTTAAATTTGCCAATTGTATCATTTGCTGTTGATAAGAGAGCTTTTTTAATTCTTATCCATTGCTTTTCAACAGGACATTCCTCTCTCTCTCCCTCCACATTCCCAGCTAACTTTCTACTTAAATCTTCTTTGTATTTAGCGGCTTGCTCAGGATCCCTTAAAATTTTGAAGTTCCATTTCTGTTTTCTAGGGCCATTGGCTTTCTCCAAGGCAGCCATTCGTTTTCTAAAATTTACTTTCACTAAGTAGTGATCAGAGTCACAGTTTGGTCCTCGTGCCTATCTTACATCTAATATGGAGGTTGAATGTCTCCTAGAAACAAGCGCCTGCCTTCTTCCGCTAACTAGCCACCTCCTCATCGATTTTCAATTTCCCGCGTCTAAGCCTTCATCCTTCTCTCTTGGGTACTCTTCTCTTCCGACTCGACTAACGTAACTCCATGTGTGTGTTTGCTTCTGCCACTCATTTAACTCGGCTAGTTTTTTTTCTTGTTTCGAGGATTCATGATACATAATATTTAAAAAATAATAGCCGTTAGTTGATTCCTGTAGCCGGTTTTCGAGGTAATATTAGTGATTGTTTCCTTTATTGCTGTGGTTATGCATTATATCAATATAATGCCGTTGTAATGACACAGATTAGGTTGACCATGATTCACCTATTTTCTTATGTATTAGGATAACAGATGCTTCCCGTTGAATTTAATGGGAAGAATAAAAAAATAATTAATTATTTGTGTAGAATTTAAATCCCTTCCCTAAACTTTAAGGAGGAGTTTAATATTTCCTGGAAAGAAGAGAATATAAAGAAAGCATTTGTTGGAAGCATGAACGCAGGATGTAAATTTTCTGAGAGAAAATCCAATCTCGAAGTGCCTCTAGGTGTTCAGGAGTCAAGACTCCTGAACACGTATTGGGAATTCTCAAGCTCCTATGGGGAATATATGGAACATTTGTTATGGATTTTCAGTCACTAGAGGCACTTTTAGAAACTCGCGGGTAAGCTCCAGTCGTGTCGCGACCTTGTGCTACAACATGCCGGTAAACTACTTCGGAGAAGGATGAAAATTCAAGCGCGTCAGGATCCCAAGGTTACTCTTTGGCATCGAGGTCTAAACTGAAGGGATTTTACAAATGGTAGTCGAACCAGTCTGGGATCAGTAAGAAATACATTCAGATGGGAAAGACGGAGTTGGGAAGTCTCTGAGAGGGAGTGACAGGTTTTTTAGGTCGTTTAATACAGTTTTCATAAGTATTAGAGAGTGAATCACCGGAAGACTTGACATCGAAAGATATTCTTTTGAGCCCTGGACATGTTGAGCTTACAGAAGCTGTTGGACCAGCAACAACGTCTGTTTTGAGTGAATTTGTTGCAGTTCCTAGTGCAGTGTTATCTAGAAAACCGCGCCTTCTTTATTGCAGTCTCCAAAGATGGATACTTTCACCTGGAAAAATGAAAATTTTGTTCTGAAAATCTGGAAAAAGTCTCGGCATATCATATTCTCTAGTTTATACTAACCCTTATCATATTGACCTCTGTCCTTTACTTTCCTTGAATTGCCATATACTTTTCTCATCAAGCGGGCCTCAACCGAGTTTCAATGAGGCATCCGAATTTGTGAACTGTTTATTCGAGCACCTTTACTCCACTCAGATGCTATATCCGAGTAACGATCCTTTTCATTGATCCACATTTGTAAATAAAATTCACATAATTAATCGCAATGGCGTTCCCTTCAATCGTGAAGCATTATCGGAAAATATTCCTATTCCGAATATGAATCCGAATATTGTGAATACACCTCCATCCCCAACATGTCTTTGCGCGGACCTCTCGAAAAACGTAGGAGAAAATTTATGTTCATTGATTATTTCTTTTTCCGGGATTCATTCCGCGTTTGTTTTTCTGTTGTAAAATAATATTTCGCTGGTCGTCCTGCCAGCTTCATCATGTTACCTGATCTTTGGTATTCGACTCGCTCTTCTTTATACATATGAGTGGATCCTATTGTTGCCGAAATTTTTTAAATTTGAAAAATCCGTTTGAGGTTACTCACCAACGTGTAACCGTCTTCACGGTTGATGTTCGCCGGTCTCTTCGCTATTTCTATAGCCTCCCTGATTAGTCTTGGGAAATAGCGTATTTCTCTCGAAATTAATTTCGTTTCCTCAAAGTTGAATAATTAGTCGGGCCGCTGAGATGGTGTTCGGCTATTGCAAAAATGCGTTAGTTATTATTTCTAATGGCCCTTTTATGATCCTGGAGGCGCATTTTAATGATCTGAATGTCTGGCTTACATACGAATGCCCACAGCTGCACTAAACTTCATACACTCCTCCGTAGAGGTTCCGTGGAAGCGGGTCTTTGGCCTTAAGAAGGACGTCCCCTGTCTTCGTAGTGCACGTGAATGTAGAAACGATGTTGCACTTCGATAGAACTTTGAAGATTTTCTCCGTAGTACCAGACACATAAGGGAGAGTGGCTTATGCCTTTGGTTTCTCTCTATTTACTGTCGGGTCAATGGGGTTTTTATTTCGGACCACTAGAGATTTTTTTCTTCTTTTCGTGCTGTGTTCATGATGTAGTCACGGCGGAAACTTTTTTTTCTGAAATGCCCTTAATAAGTTCTGTTATTCGCCGGCGATGGAATCGGCGTCAGAGATCATAAAATCTCGATGATACAGCGTTCTCATGATTGAGGCTCTCTGTTGAGGGTGGTGGTGCGAATTGTCTGTGTGGATACTTTTGCCGGTATACAGAATGTCCTAATGTCCCATCTTCCTTCTTCTGGACAAGAAAGTCTAAGAATGGAATGCGGTTGTCCTTTTCTATTTCCATTGTAAATATAATGGAGTTGGTGTGTTCATTTACATGTTGTAGGAACTTTTCCCGTTCTTCTTTTCCGTGAGGCTAGACAGCGAAAGTGTCATCCACGTATCTCACGAATAGTTTTGGATTCTTGTCGTAATATTGCAGCGCTTTTTGTTCTAATACCTCCATGAATATGTTAGTTATTGCAGGAGATAGAGGTGAACCCATTGCCGCTCCAAATTTTTGTTTATAGTAGTTGTTATTCCATTAGAAATAAGAGTTTTTTTAGACAAAATTAAACCATTTTTGGGACGTCCTCTGGAAGGCCGTTGAATGTGAAAGACTTGAGGATTTCTACCACTCCATCGGTTGGTATATTGGTTTAAAGGGAAACCGCATAAAAAATTTCAATACAATATTCCGCGTTTGTTTTACGATAGAAACACAAATGCGGTATGATTCCCGGAAAAAGAAATAATCATCATTGAATCCGCGGAAGCCTGCGAGTTAATTTATGCTCATGTTCACCGCTCGCACCCCTTTGGTTTGAAGTAGCCCTGTACATAACCCAATTCTAACTATCCCTTTGGACGGACGTTTTATTTAATTTTGCCGTTAGTCTTATGAAATGTTAATGTTTTAAGTTGTTGCATTAACATTCGTGGTATTGTAAACATATTAATCTTCTACTTCTTGCTGGACGAGGTCTTTCGTTTGGCTCCAGAATCAGTGGGCTAGCACACCGGAGTCTCGAGATGTACTGCGCGGAAATTTTCACCTGCTTCCAATATGACCGCCAAACGTCAGCGTCCTTCACCTGCGCCTTGCACGTACACAGCTTCAACTCAAGGTTATGCTCGCTTTGTGTTTATGTATCCTTTAGAACGAGCCAATACAGATTCCACTCGTAAAGTAAGTCACGAAGTTATAATGAATAAATGAATTACACTACAAGTGCTGGACGGTCGTTTCCTGCTGCTTTTCGATTTCCAAACTGATATGTCTTGCGCGTTTCACGCCACGTGATTTAAGTTATACTCACCGCACTCTTTGCCTTTATCCTCACCTGGTGTTTACACTTAATCCAATTACACTGCTATTCCCTCTGTAATTAACATTTTTCCATGCTTCATATCTTTTGTCTGTCTCCCCATCATTGAAGCTCCACAGGCAGTTTTGTATAGATTTTTCCTCCGTCTGTATTTTTGTTGGTGCGGTGTTTGGTTACAGCATAAAGAGAGATAACATTTTTAGTAACGTCATTTCATGCTTTAGGAGGAAAACGTTCTGGAAGAAATACTAAACTATTTCAAAAAAAAGTTGGGTTAATGGTAACTCTCTTTTTTCCTGAATTGCTTTCTTTTGATAAGCTACCGGGGCTGAGAGACGAAACTGGAGATGGGAATATACATAATTTTACATAAATCGCGGTCTCTTCCTTTGCGAAGTGGGAATAGGAAATAAATCGATTCAATTTTTACTGAATAAATCAGATCAGATTAGATGTGGTGAACCTGAAACCGCGCTGTTTGTAATAGCTCTAGAATTTCCTTTATGCAAATCTAAACACCTTGATGTGCCCCACGCGGCGGCAGATAATTCGAATCCACCCGTCGCGCCAAGAAACCACGCGAGGGACCGCCTCGTAGTTCACACGCCACCGCTTTCTCTTCCTCCACCCGCACCCTTGCGGCCCGGAGGACTTGTGGACCGTTCCGGCCGTCGCCCGCACCCGGAACCCGCGTCCCGCCAGGAGGAGCACGCCGTCGCACCGCTCCCGCCACAGCCGGACAACCCGCAAGCGCCGCTCCCGCTAGCGCCACCACCGGGAAGCATCAACGAGCCTGGCCGCAGCCCAGCGGAGTCCAGCACCCCGTAGCCGCGCCGCAGCCAGCGAGCCACTCGCCCTTCAGGCACTCCTTGCCTTTCGGTCCCCCTTTTTGGGACCCCCATTGAACTCACCCATGTAAATATACTGAATAAATACAGTCAATGTTTAAACCTCTATTTTTCCGTCTCTTGATTTACTCGCATCGTGACCCAGGCACCTTCGCTTGTCGCCGAGTTCTCACGAGAACACGATCGCGCGTTCCGGGGTGGGTTGCTCTACCGCACCCGGACGCCGACGTTGCGACAACCTGAGCCCGATTCCTTCGGTGCTTTGCTCTTAATGCCAGGAGAGTTCGGGCTGTTAAGAGGTTCAGTGTTCATCTTTAGAGAAGCTGCGCGGTTATTTCTTCCATAGAGGAGAACTGCTCAAATGAGCAAGGCCATACAATTATTGGTCCAAGGTTAAATTGTTACAACCTTCATACAGCATGTGTTGCAGATACACTGTGTTTACTGTAGCAACATCATTATTGTCACTCCCTTTCCATAACTCATAAGATGGTGGTCAATTCTCCGTCAGATTTTACGGCCGTGACCAGTATTAATTCCGGATGAAATGTACGATATGAAAATAAATGTTGCCTAGACAAGGTGTTATAATAATCAGTAAAAATAAGTTTTGTATGAAGCAATTCATTCTGGTTTTATAAATGACCATTATGGTAGGATTCAAGTTCCGTATAGTAAGAGAGAATATAATTCAATTTACTATTTGATTTAAGCGCCGTTATTTTATGACGGCTGAATATATGCTACCACGGAAATCAAGGCCTTGTTTTACTTTTATCATATGGTGGGATTCGTTGTATCACCAATGCGAATTCATATTGTTGCTCTCGCAAAAGCTATGTTATTGCGTTGAACATCTCGTGCTTTCCTTGTAGCAAAATATAGCGGTAAAAATTATTAATGGCGTATACGGTTGGATAGATTTTTTAAAACATCAAGGCTCGGGATTTTCTTCTTTTAGGGTGCATTTTCAGTGCGCATGATGCGTGATATTTCACCGTGTGGTAGTTTTTTTCGAGTGGTAGGAAATTTGATTGACGTTTTAATTAACAGAACGTGTTGCTCTCTAGTGACTTGACAGATTAAAAATTTTCCCCATTCGTTTTTAAGTTTTTATACCCGGCTGCACTCCAGAGGTAAAACCCTGAAATTACCCCTCACATTGACCTTCGTTTCGCTATACTCCTACATTCTGATCACCGGGATCTCTCCTCTCTTCCATGATTATATTGTTTCTCACTCATTTAATTCAATCTTCTAGAGTATGATTTTCTCTGCGACATCCATAAATGCATGTGTTGAATGCATATGACAAAATCATGAATCAACCAAAATCTTACCCTCAACTCATTCACCGTAGTCGCCATCTTTCACCCTCCCCCCAGTCGACCTTTGCATTTCATGGAACTTTTTCAATTGTTTTTGATTGTCGTAATTTAACGGGACGCTTAAAGCATTACACTTCGTTCGTCCTTTATCAATTAGTTGAGGAATAACACCTTTGTTTTCTTGAGTAATGGAAGTTTGCCGTGACGCAAGGCCAGCTAGTCTGCGAATTGCTCTATAATGCGTTACTTATTGCTTTCACACTGAAAAATTTCCATTCATTATACAAATAGATCATCGAAAAACGAATTTTCAGCTGACTATTCTTGACTAATCACTGAAGAAGTTGGCTAGTAAATCCCGTTACCAATTTGTTGTTATCTCAGTTTTATTAAAGTAACTAATGGAAATTCATTACTTTAAAATTAGTGATTGGCTATGGTATACAAATATTGGCAATAAAATATATGGTAAAATAAGTGCAAACTATTGTTTTTGCATTTTAGCCATCCCTTCATTGATTATAACGGAAGGACTATATGACGGGTAACTATTTCTAATAATTATTTACTATGTGCTAAAAACGTCGCGTATAAACAAGAGGAAAAAGGCATGACCTTCGTAGATATTTTCTTTTAATATTTTCTGGTTTTCAATATTTTAACAAAAATTGTAAATGGTGTCCTTCTTTGACTTGATTAGTGGACGCGTGTATATTATTAACCTGCGGCTAAGTTTGTGATTACATAAAAAATGCCTCACTCGAATAATTTTAAATTTTTCTATATGAGTTTTGGTCGAAAGATGTGTGCATGAATCAGCCATAATGCTAAGTGTCGTCCGCCATGTTTCATCGCTATCGTCGTAACGTTTACATTATAGCTAGAGATAGCTGGTGTAAATTAATTTCCTTGTCCCTAAATTATGCATAAATAAATGGGACTGGAAGGCACTTAGTGTCTTGACCAACGTATATACCGTGCCGTACTTATTTTGGACTTGTTGCAGAAATTTTAAGAGCGAAATCTCCACAGCAAACTTTTAAATACATAGATCCTCACTCCTAAAAATTGTTGAAAAGAGATATATGCAAGGGAATACTAGCACTTTTGAGGTGAGCCTATTTCATTAATTCAGAAAATTGTCCTTTAATAATCCTTTGAAAATTCATTTAGAGTAGGTTTAGTTAAAAGGACTTATATAAATAAACAAAAGACAAAGGAAGAATGGAATTGCGACGTTTTTCTCTTAAAATAATGTAAATTGTGGATGAATGTTTTTTATTCCTTTAGAAAGTTTTACTAAGGTACACCACGAGCTAGATTCTTCATCGGATTGCGCATATAATATTCGTTAACATTAAAATCATCCATATCTGTACTGCTCATTTCCCATGTGACGATTTTAAAAATTCTCTGAAATTAAAATTTCCGTGTTTATGTTTATCGGAACTGAAGAAATTACTGCGATGGTGTCTAAGGTAAATCAGGAGATCTACATTCATTCTAGTTAGCCTATGGGTTATGATATTAAATTTGAAAATGTTTGCCAATACTCTTATACCTCGTCAGCCAATCAGTGTAATTATAAACTGGTCAAATATCTTGTAATCATGCCTATTATTAGGTCACTAGCAAACAAAAAGAGGCTAATGTATGTATTTTATTGCTTACTGTATTCAATGAGGTATTATAAGTAAGATGCTTTTCACCTTCTGAATGTGACCCGTATTTAAGTTTCTCTTCAACTTTGGCTTGTAGATATATTGTTAACTTAAGTGTGTATCCGGCTCAGATACCCCTAATTATTTAACTGGCAGCCTCCACCTCATTACAATTTTTATTTTAATAAATATAGAGTTTATGCATCCAGTACCGGTGTACGGAAATATAATTTTATTCTGTAACAAAGTGCAACTTCAACTTGCAATTATATTGGCCCTGCGGATAGGAGCGTTCTACAGACCTTAAGAGTGAGATCCGAGTAATGTCTCTTGACACATCCGGTTGAATTTCTAGCTGGATGATCACATGAGCTCGAGAATCTTGGTACTGATCCGACAGAAGGAATTAGCCCCGGTACCCTGAATGTGTGGAATTCTATTTCCTAGCACGCCTTTGATAGTCAGATCTACTTTACCATAACTAAGGTTTACGCTTGTGTATGGGAAAAAATCCAATGCACCGGATATCGATTCCGTATTCAAGTTTGCCTCTGAGCGCATTTCCATCCTATTATATTTTTAAAAGAATAAAGTGTTTCTATCTCATAGTTCTGTTCTTTTATTGTTGTATGACACTCAGTGGGGCATAGTGCAGAAGTGAATTTCCTGTTTCTATTAGGGCGGCTAACAGTTTTAACCAACGCCACCCCAAGCGAAAACTGATGGGTAGCAAAGCTAGACATTATGACCTTATATAATGCCGTAGAGTCTCGTATACCTCTCTAGGTTAAATAGAATCCTATCGATCTCAGTTCAAAGGCGTTGTTTTGCCACACGATAACTAATAACCAGGATACTCCCTAGTTCAGGCTAAATAAAATCAAACGACATGATAAACAATGAGTTTGGGGACCAAAATTATTTCCTGAAAAAAGAAAAAATTCGTAAAATTACCAAAAATATTTCATTGAATCAAATTACCTGACTCCTCGACCTTAATGTAACTTTGAAGTATTTTGAATAAGATTTTTCAGTCTCTTTTATTTTTAAATTATTTTATAGACATGTATTTGTTTTGTTTTGTTCGAAGAAATGATCTGGAAAATATATTTCAATTCTACTCCTGTGCTGGCAACGAATGAACATCGACCAATCGTGACAAATGCCAATCTTACGAAATTATGTGGTCTTCCTTTATCACATCGCCGCCTCAACCATGACTCTATATGGGGTGCAGCTACTAAAAAACACCCACCAAGATGCGTATGACGAAAATTCCGTGGGATGCTGAAATATTCAATAAGGATACCAACCGTCGAAGAGGTCGAATGCTTCATATCATCCTGGGGAGTATTCGCTCTGCCTCTTCTCCATCTATCTTTTTTCGGTTCAAGCTCGTGTCCCCTCTCCATACATCTCATATCCCCATGAACTCTCAGCTTTTTTCATCCAAATAAGGGGTCACCCGCTTCCTCTCCCGCCACACGCATGACCCGGTCGGTCTTCCCGCTTTCGCGTGACCCAGTGAACCCCTGCAACTCAGCGCCCGCTTTGACGCCTTGGCGGGGGTGGGATGCCGAACAGCTGAATTTAAACGATGCATCCCATGACGCAGGTCACACGAGGCGTTGAATAAAAGGGTGGGTGGGCGCTATACGCGGCAAAAGTGTGTTCACTAAAAAGGGAGCTGCTTTTACCTCCACGCCACTTCAAATATTAAGTCCCCGTTAACGGTGTCTGAAGGGATATTACACGTTTCTCCCGAAATCTTTTGCGTCATATGCTCTCGATCGGCACTTAATCCTTGACCTCGATTCAATAACTTTTCCACCCGTTCCGCTCCAAGCGTAATGGAGTTAAGTTGTCAAATTCGGACAAAGCCACCGCGAACCCGCCGGATAGAGGAGCCCTGTCGCAGAGTGCCGTGCGAATGTGGCAACAATGCACTCCATTTGACACAGTGACGCTCGAACGTGAAGTTCAGAAGTAGTGGAGGTGTACTCCATTATCTTATGGCAGCAGGCTTTAAACTTGCATGGAACAGCAGAGGTCATATCTCGAAGATATTAAAATCCAGCAAAATAAAAGAAATACTTTTCACCCAGCAGTCCCCTGATAGATCCAATGTTTAGACGTGTGGGTTAACACGTGAAGGCTAGAAGTGACTAATTTTCTATAATTTTGCCTTTTTACTTATTTCTATGCCCTTGCCCTGACGGAGGTCCATCGAATTTCATCTCTATAAATGAAAGGTCCCTTCCACAACGCGTCATCGGTCAACCAGCTGTTTTGTTTTGCCCTATTCTACTACCTATTTTTGTCAGGAGTCAATTGAAAACGTTGTTTGCTCACAAGGTTTTTTTATGATTTAAAGAATTTCTGACCAACTGTCGCTACTTCTTGCGGTTATGTTTGCTATGTCCGCACATATGTTTAATGCTAGTCATACCGGTTCCCGTCAGATCACCTAAGTTAAGCAACGTTGGGCCCGGACGGTGGTTGGATGGGTGGCCCTCCTCCATGCCTCTACCTGGTGGATGGACGGGTGACACTCCCTCCAGACCTATATCGGGAGGCCGGAGGGAGAACCCAGACCGGGAAAGTAGGAGGGAGAACTCCCTCCATACCTGTACCGGGAAGGTTAGGGGGTGGGGGTGGCCCTTCCTTCATACCTCTACCGTGGTGCTCTTGTCCCCTGTCTGCTAGTGGCAGGCAGGTTAAACGTGGGATGGCACAATGGACCAAAAGGTCTGAGTGCCGGTAGGCCTCCAGAAGGCCCTCGCCCACCCATACAATCTACCAGATGGAGCACTATATAGAAAATAAGAACCGAATGGGTTTGACATACTCTTTGGCTCAATGGGTTTGTGAGGAATGTAATTGAAGGAATAATTGAGGGGAAAATTACAAGATGAAGGCTAAGGGAAAAATACATTGACTTAATATATAGGAACGTACAAAAAAAACTACCGGGGGTTAAGGGAGCTAGAATGAAATTGGGCAGGATGGAGGGCTTAAGTCAAACAATCTTAGAATTGAGACCAATGATGACGCTGAAACTAAATAACGCATATTTTGCTTTGTTAGCTTGCACAAATCTCGTCCATATTTTTTACTGGTGCTGATGCATGGCTGTTCGAGAGTACGTTTGTATCAAAGTGAAAGGGCCAGGTAATATATGAAGGGTGTTAGTGAAATAATTTTTAACTACGTTTCAATCGCGCTTCTACTACCATGTTCTTGACCGTTTGGGATAGAAAACATTCAGATGATACAATTCGCTCTGTTTTGTTATTTTGCGCTTTTTTCCGGATGCTGTGTTTTTTTGTGTGTCATTTACTCATAATTTATTCGAAAATTTGAATGATGGTATTGCAGAATAATTCTGATTTATAATGTTTAATTATTTTTATGGAGTTTCTTAATAGTAAAAAGCAATATACCATTCTTTATGAATACTGAAGTCTCTTTGTCAAAATTTTGTTTTGGAAAGTTTAAATTTCGAACCTTTTCCAATCAATATTCATGCGGCACTCGACAATGAGCTCCTGTTGCTAACATTGGTGAAGTTCGAAAAGTTCCAATTCTTGGCTAAGGAGCTGCTTTTTCATTTGATACGCTCGGCTTGAAATCGGAATCGTGATCCATGTGTGTACAGAGTAGAGTTTTCTGTACGAAAATTCAGACGATTTCTTTTCTTGACCTCGAATTATTAGTTTTATCATATCTGGAGACATAGGACTAATTATTGATGATTAATACTACTTCTATTTTCTGCCGATGTTTCGCATATGTATTATGCTTCTTCAGGGCTCTATCAGGATTAATTTTACATGTTATACAGCATTCAACAATATTTAAAAATTACAGGTTAAAACGTTTTATGAATGTTAATTAAAAATACGTATGGGTATATGGTTTAAAGATTACCTTAGAGTTCTTTCTGTATTTATTTTTATGGCATAATGATGAGTTGGTTGCTGTTTATTAGTTTGTTAATTGTGGAAAATGCTAAGTGCTTAAAAAATAAATGAACAAATGCGGTATGAAATGTCTGTCAAGTGGGCGGTAGCTCATTGAATGAGTCACACGATCCTCTGACTTGGTCCTTATTTATAATTCCTGATTGTGGCTATTTGGTATATATCTCGATTCGTCTCATTGGATCGAACATAAATAATGACGTAAAAATGCTATGCATAGTCACGGATGACACTTTTAAATTTGAGGATAACGAAAATAAATGTTTGTGAGTTACAGAGTTGCCATGCCTTGATCTTTTGCAGAAATTGATAGAACTTCGATCAGAAATAGATTTTGGGAGAGTTAACAAATGTGTTGTCTCTAAAGATTGTAACTCCGGAAAACTTTTTTCTGTTGCCAACAATTTGTTTATTTTCATCTTCTTCATATTTATTGAATAATCTTTCTTTTTAATTCCCCCTCCAATTGTCTGCCTTCATTTATTTCATTGGCTGTGTAACATCAAGCTGAGCTACATCCACTAAAGTTGTTTGTTATACACGGGATGTGTTACTTTTTCAAGGAGATTTACAGCGAAAAAAACAGAGAATTTACATGAAGATAAAGTTTCACATTGAAAGAGTTTTTGTATTCTTTGTATAGTTACATTAATCGTGCTTAACATGCGATTTAATATTTTGCATTCACTGCTATTTTATTGAAATCACCATATAAGATCAATTATGGCATCCAATTATTAATGTGCTGAACTCTTATGTCACATTTGTCTCTCTATTACTACGGGGACTCAATTTACAGTTTTTTGTCTGAAATGAACTTATGATCACCTAGCCATTTTTTTATATATCCAGATGGCTCCTTGATTTTTATGGCTGTTCAAATCCTCTCTTTGAGGATGATTTTGAGTGGCTTTGGGATAATTTTAGTTCTTACGAGGGTCGTCGATGGAAGTAGTTAGAGACGATCATTCGCCTTGCAAGGTTCTCCACTTTAAAGATAATTAGGTAATTTTCCAATGTTTCCAATCAGAATTCATAGCCAGTTAAATACGTTAAAAACTTGGAGACTGAGGGTGCTGAAATGAACTGAGAAAAAAAATTAAGAAGCAAATAAAGCGCCGAATGAGGATAATTAGGAGTAGAGGTTTGAGACCTTGGGAAGAGTGAAGGGAAATGCAGGGAGGGAATTTGGAAATATATTCCTGGTAGCAAAATGTTTAAGATCCTTTGATGTCAGACCGTAATTGACTGCATTAATGTAAAATTATGTTACGTGATTATGAATTGCGTCGTTAAAACCGTGAGTAGTTGGTCAGCGAGGAAAGAGGCAATTTCCCTTTTGAATGCATCATTTTGTTTCGTGTTGTTGATGTTGATCAAGATGGCAAAAACTTATTATTATCTCTCCTTTCTTCTCATAAGTGGCGAGAATCAACTGATTTACTTATACTTATTTCTGTAAATTATTCTTGGGATACCAACCGGGTCAAGAGTTCATGTATCGACTTTTCCATGACTATCTCTGTTATCATCTTCCCTGGGGGGGAAGGCTGAGGTTAACTTTCAATGAAATAGAGCAATCATGTAATAAGCAGATATTATGTCCAAATACTCAAGAATGCCACGAATGTAGTATCAGGGTTGATTGATTTAAATCACTTTGATTTAAATCATGATTTAAATCACGATTTAAATCACTTGATTTTTATTTTAAAAAATCAGGTAATTTAAATCATAATGTGATCTATATGTTTGATTTTTAAAGAGTCAAGAAAAGGAAGCTGTAAGTGTATAATTTTTATTTTTATTTCTTAATTAATACAATGAATCGACAGTTATCACCACAATGGTGGTTCTTAAATAGAAATGATACTGTAGGAATGCATGTAACATGAAAATTTTAAAAAATCTTACATTTCAGTTTTTTAATAGAAAATACAATTAGCACAAAGAAAATCATCAGTAAAATTGACAGATAATAAATTGAGCCACATTTAATTCTTAGAAAAATACCATGACCCACGTCAATTTTTAATGTTAGAAGTGAGTAGTTGGTCTGTCAGCTCAAAGTACATGTGGGATCAAGGAAACAATTATGTTTTTTCTGCTAATTACAAGTGGAAGGCAGTGCACTATGTCACATGAATGAAGGCACAATAAAGGAAGAAGACAACATTCTATAATTAGATTAAACAAAAATTTTACAACGAAATTGCATATTTTACAGCATGAAGAGCAAATACAAGTTGTCATGCATAATAATGATTTAGCCAATTACAGACAAAGTGAGTGGTATAAGATATTAATAAATACCTCATATCACTCACCAGTCACGGTTAACAAGTGTTTTTATATTGAGAAGTTCATATATACACGAAAGAAAACCATGTAATTATCATATACTATTGCTATCAACACTGTACATAATCAATGAGGACACCTACATTGGATGGCAATCATTTAAATGCTTGTATGTTTGTTTTTTTCGGGTGTACCCCGCGTACTATGACCAGGTGTGAAACCTGACGTTTCGTGGCCGTTGCTGGCCACTTTATCAAAGGGAATGAGGTATCTGATGAGTTGGTGGAGTTTATATAGGGGTTTCAAGGAGGGCAAAGGATGGGAAGGGGAGGAGTGGAAGGAGTAGTCATTGCATCTTTATTCGGCTTCAAAGCAGGGTCCCACGTGTGGCTGAGTTGGAGGCCACAGTCCCTATTGAAATTTTGATGGCATTTTCTTATCTCCAAAGCTTCTCGGATCAGCCGGGGCTTGAAGTTTTTCACTTTGGCGATTATCTTTGTTTGTCTGAGGTCAATCGCGTGTCCCGAGGCTGAATGTTCCGCTACTGCTGATTTTAAGGGTTGTTTCAGTCGAATCGCCCGCTCGTGTTCTTCGAAGCGTGTTTTGACGGAGCGTCCGGTTTCGCCGATATATTTCTTCTTACAAGTTTGGCATGGTATCTCATACACTCCTTCCACTTGAAATGGTGTTGCGTCCTTCACACTTCTCAGACAGTTTCTAATTTTTAAATGTGGCTTGAACACAGCTTTGATATCTTGTTTGCGGAGGATGTTCCCTATTCTATCCGTTACGCCCCGGACGTAAGGAAGGAATGCTCTCTTGGGTGCCAGGTTGTTTGCGTCCGGAGTCCCAATTTCTTCTTTTTTCGGGCCGTCCTCATCCTTGGTCATGATTTTGTAAAATGTTTTGGAGATGGCTCTCTTGCTATATCCGTTCTTTTGTAGAATGGCTTCCACTTTCTGTCTTTCGGCCGGGAAGTTGGTCTCGTCACTAATTCTGCAGGAACGCTGAATTACAGTATTGAGTACCGCATTTATCTGTGCGGGATGATGGTGTGAATTTGCCTGGAGGTACCGATTGGTGGCAGAGGGTTTCCTATACACCGCGTGTCCCAGAGTTCCATCATTTCTCCTTTGCACCAATACGTCCAAAAATGGAATTTTACCATCTTTTTCTACTTCCATTGTAAAAACAATCTTCTCATTTATACTATTTAAGTAATAATAAAATTCATCAAGCTTCTCTCGGCCATGCGTCCATATAATAAAAGTGTCGTCGATGTATCTCAACCAGATCTCAGGTTTATTAACCGCGTTTTGAAGTGCTCTCATCTCGAAGTTTGCCATGTAAATATTCGCTACCGCTGGTGAGATAGGCGATCCCATAGCTGCTCCGGACGTCTGCTCGTAAAAGTTGTTCCTCCACCGGAAAAAGGTGCTGGTCAAACATATCTCTGTCAACTTGGCGATGTTTTCACCGAATTCTTCTTCGATTATGCCGATCGCCTCGTCACAGGGAATGCTGGTAAAAAGCGATACCACGTCAAAACTGACGAGGATATCACTAGGAGTAACCCGGATGTTTTCGATGATCTTCAAAAAATGCTGGGAGTCTCTCACGTATGAGCTGGCCTCTTCCACCTTAGGCTGCAATTCACCGGCTAAATGTTTAGCTAGCTTGTATGCAGGTGCATCGATAGCGCTAACAATGGGCCTCAGGGGTATGCCTTCTTTATGGATTTTTGGGAGGCCATATATGCAAGGAGTTTTTGGGTCCTGTGGGGTCAATCTCTTCTTAAGTTCTGGATCTTCGACCCATTTTTTGACGAATTCGGTTACTTTTCTTTTGTAACGGGTGGTCGGATCTTTCTCAATCTTGCGGTAAGGACCATTTTTCAGGAGTTCCTGCATCTTCTTTTCGTATTCCTCCTTATCTAATATAACTGTTGAGTTCCCTTTGTCCGCTGGTAAGATGACGATGTCGTCATTATTTCTGAGATTCTTTAGGGCCGGACTCTGGCCTCCAACTCAGCCACACGTGGGACCCTGCTTTGAAGCCGAATAAAGATGCAATGACTACTCCTTCCACTCCTCCCCTTCCCATCCTTTGCCCTCCTTGAAACCCCTATATAAACTCCACCAACTCATCAGATACCTCATTCCCTTTGATAAAGTGGCCAGCAACGGCCACGAAACGTCAGGTTTCACACCTGGTCATAGTACGCGGGGTACACCCGAAAAAACAAACATACAGTGATAATGACCCGCGAAAGTTTTAACCAAGAATTTAAATGCTTGTATAAGAAAACTGGTAAAGGTGAGCTTTCGTCTCGCACTTTCAAATTTTTTTTTTGAAAAACGTAGGAAACTGACGAAATTGAATGTGATACCTGGGAGTAGAGGAAGAATGCGGATTTGTAAAAATGTAATAATCATACCGGTGTGACTAGTAGTTTTTGAGATATAGACGTTTGAAAATGACCAATTTTTCGATTTTTTCGTCCGTTTTCGACGCCATATTTGGAGGTTTTCACGAACAACCGTTAGAGGGATAACACTAATTTCACCTCTACAATATGCCTTTACCCCACCCCCCCAACAAGCTTACGGGCCTATGGAGTGAAACAGGGGTGCTAGGGTGGGACGGTACGCGGGCCCGATTTGGCCATTTTCAAAAGTGAAAAACGCATTTCTTGTGGAAGTGGTAAAGTGGAAATGGGCATATCTGGGAGTCGAGGACGTTTCAAAATGATGATTTTCAAGGTATTTTCGTGATTTGGAAATAGGCATATCTGGGAGTCGAGGACGTTTCAAAATGATGATTTTCACTGCGTTTCCGTATTTAGAAAAGCGGAAAACGATTTCCCCTTCCGTAACTTGCCCTGAACCCACCCCACAAAGAGGTTTGCGGGCCAATGGAGTTAAACACGAATTGGTTATAATCAAAAGTGAAAAACTCATTTTCGTGAGTTTGAATAGCGGAAAACGCATTTTTAGCGCGATCGATAACGAGGAAATAGGCATTTCTGGGAATGGTTGAAGTTTCAAAATGTTATTCTGTGTATTATTTTAAGAATAGAATCCCTCACGCTCATTAGTGATTATTGGTGGAAGGCTAAAATGTTATTTCACGTATTATTTTAAGAATAGAATCCCTCACGCTCAATGGTGATTATTGGTGAGCATTGGTTGAAGGCTAAAATGTTATTCTGCGTATTATTTTAAGAATAGAATCCCTCACGCTCATTGGTGATTATTGGTGGGCATTGGTTGAAGGCTAAAATGTTATTCTGCGTATTATTTTAAGAATAGAATCCCTCACGCTCATTAGTGATTGTAGGTGGGAATTGGTAGAAGGCTAAAATGTTATTTCGCGTATTATTTTAAGAATAGAATCCCTCACGCTCATTGGTGATTATTGGTGGGAATTGGTAGAAGGCTATAATGATATTTCGCGTATTATTTTAAGAATAGATTCCCTCACGCTTATTGGTGATTATTGGTGAGCATTGGTAGAAGGCTAAAGTCTTATTTCGCGTATTATTTTAAGAATAGAATCCCTCAGGTCACAACGTTAATATAAGTGGGCTTTTGTTAGAGGCTAATGAAATAGTATTGTTGACGGAGTTCTCTTGGGTAGTGTGGAAGGGGGAAATTAACTGTCAACAGTTGGAAGTTTTTGAAATTGAGAGAAAAGAAAATTGTTGAGAGTAGTTGGCATTAATCATTTTCTGACTTGCGTGTGTGGTGTATGGTCGCCATGATTTTCCAATCGTGTACGCTCAATAAGGAAGTGTAAATCCTCCATTTAAAGTGATACGTGAAATGTTATTAGTACAGTGGAATGAATGTGAGTGAAAAGGAAGTGTAAATCCTTCATTTGAAGTGAAATGTGCAATGTTTACTGCGGTGGAATGAATGGAATTGCATTGTAGTAAATGGCTGTTGCGGGGCGAGTTTGAGTGGAAGGAGGGAAGAAACTGTGTAGAAAAGGTGTGTATATGCTAGAGAACTAACTGCTCGATCGCTGCGCTACGTACAGTGGAAAAGAGGAAACGGCATTTTTTCACAATATGGCGGAGAGGAAACAACGTACTTCTCAGGTTTGAAAGTTTCTCATTTCTAAAGTAGTTGATGCATTGTTGTGTTGAAAGTGTTAAACAAATTTGCAAAGCTTGCATAATAAGTGATGTGAAATTGGTTCTGATATCTCTGTTTAAAGTGGGTGAAAATCGCGAAAACAAGTGCGAGACGAAAGCTCACCTTTACCAGAAAACTAATTTTGCAGCTTAATTGTGTCCTAATTTATTCCGCAATTTTGAATGAACTAAGTTAAAAGTGGAAAAGACTCTTTCGACTCCAGCTGATGATGCTGGGCAGATGAAAAGCTGTTCAATTATTCTTACGATAGAATTTCCTTGGTTTTTATTCAAGGTATTCTCCTGAGACCTCCACCACTGCAATGCAGATACGTTATTGATAACCTCATCTGAAAACATATATTTTTGAAATGGATCACTCCTGGCCAAATATTTAACTATTATTGGAATAAATCCCTTTCCTGCGTATACTTCCTCAGCAAAATCCATGGCCAAATTCTTTTCCTCTTCTGTCAAGCTTTAGTTCTTTTGCTTTGGATCTAAAAGATAAGCCAAGTAGTGCGCAGGAGTCATAGCTTGGCGATATCTTTCATTCAGTGTTAACAATACATTGGAATTTACTTTCTGCTTTGCCAGGTTGTCATGGAGTTCTTTCCATACTCCAACGCACATCCCTATAGTACAGCTGTCTTGTTGTACTTTGTCTAAATCTATGGCAATGGGCTTCATTACTTAAAGTAAGTCTTCTATGTTGCGTTTGATGCCTATGTTCGATACTTTTTTTTGAACCAGCTTATCTATTTTTGCCTTTTTTCTTCACAAATCTTCATCAAAGTTGCCCAGTTTTTTTACATAACACTCTAGAGTATCTGCAATTGTGTTCCATCGAACCTCTGTGGGAATAAAAAGACTAGACACTGCTTTCCCAGTTTCTAATTTAAATTGTGATGATGCAAAGTGATTGTTCCTGAAGTACTTAAAAACAAATGTGACATGTTCTGATACATTATTCATATGAAGATCTTTACTTAGCAAATTAAGAATATGAGCCGAGCAGCCATATGCAATAAGATCTACCGATTTATCATCTAGCAAAGCTTTTCTCATTCTATTCATGTTGGCTGCAATGTCAGTAACAAAACTTCTGACATGACAGCCAACTTCATTTTCCAACTTATCAATTGTTGTTGAAACTAAATATTTCAAGTACTCCCAAGTATGAGGATGACCAGACGTATCTATTGAGTCAACTAACACAGACCTACCACTTTCCCCTGAGACAGTGAGACAAACAATTGGCTCGTTGTGGATGTTCGACCAGCCATCCATGCTTAGGTTAACCACTTGTCCTCGAAGAGGCTCAAGCACCTTTTTTTGCTCATCATCGAAAATTTCGTCCAAAAGTACTCCACCGACAGAGAGACGTGAGGGGGAATCATAACCTGGTCTTAGCTGAGAGCAAAGTCTTTGGAATTCATAATGCTCAACGGCACGAAAAGGAGTATTTGTCGCAAACAAATATTTTGCTACTTGTTTATCTAAGTCATGCTTCATTCCAGCCGATGTTTTCACCATAAATGATGTCATTTTCTTCTGCTTTTTTGAAGATGAGTCACCAGTCATGTTGTCTATTGGTTGGTCATTCAAATTATGGCCAGCCAAATTTGTAGGTGCTTGAAGAGGCTCGTTGTGTCGTTTATCCAATTGTCGTTTATCCTCTTCTTCTGAAATGATCAGGGTTAACTTACAGTTGATAGCAATTTATTTATTCCCAAAACATGTTTTCTATGAATGAGAAAAATGTGATTTATAGACTAGTGTTAAGAAAATTATTTTATGGTCTTATTTTCTCATTAATTCTCGGACCTGTCATTATTTTTTCAAAAAAGTATTTACGCTTTACAATACACAGAGAAAGAAGAATCTCTAGTAAATAGAAGAATTGGCGAGGAATATTTTCCTTCCCACATTCACTGTAGTGAGCTCCTAAATAATTTAGGCAAGGCTGGGAAGAAAAGGTTTTTCGAACTAGTCCATAGGATCTATGAGGAGGGGTGTTGGCCCGAGGACTTCATGAAGAAGGTTCTAATTCCCCTTCCAAAAAAGAAGAAGGCTTAGGAATGCGGAGACTATAGCACTATTAGCCTAATATCGCATGCGGAGAAAGTGGTGCTTAGGATTTTGAACAGGCGAATGAAGGCGAGGGCAAGCGATTATTTAGGGCTACAGGCTTTAGTTGATGCGCTAGATAAACAGTGCGAGGAATATGGAATGAAGATTAATCACAAAAAGACCAAAATTATGCGGTTTTGTAAGCTATCACGAGTTAGGAATATGAGGCTTAAGACAAAAGTAGGTGGTCAGAAATTAGAGCGGGTGGATCAGTTCAACTATTTGGGTAGCACACTAGAGGAAAACAGATATAGCAGTAAGGACATCAGGAAGAGAATTGCGTTAGCAAAGGAGGCGTTCATGACTATGAAAGAGCTGATGAGAGGATCGCTGTGTAAGAACTTAAAGAAAAGGCTGGTGAAAAGTCTGATCTGGAGTGTAGCGTTATACGGTGCGGAAACGTGGACGTTGAGGAAAGAGGATGAGAAGAGACTTGAAGCGTTCGAAATGTGGGTGTGGAGGAGAATGGAGAGGGTGAAGTGGATGGAGAGGAAGAGGAATGAAAAGGTGTTAGATATGGTGGGCGAGGAGAGAAAGCTTCTAGGCGAGATTAGGAGGAGGCAGAGGGTTTGGATGGAGCGAGTGATGAGCGGGGAGGGGATGTTAAAAACTGCACTAAAGGGAAGAATGCTGGGCAGGAGGGGAAGGGTTAGGAAGAGAATAGCATTTATAGATGAAATGAGGGGGGTGCGTCTTATTGTGAACCGAAGAGGGAAGTACAGGCAGGGAAGGGAGACGGCCGGAGTGATTCCCAAATGCTCCATGCAAACCTACCTTAACCGGTAGAATACTTTAATAATTCACTGAAAATGTGTCACTTCAGCAGTCTTTCAAATTTAACTTGAACTCATTGTGACAGAAAAGTAGCCGTTAATATCAATTAAAAAAATACGGGGTTAATCATATCATTGAATCATTCCCGATTTTCCATTCCTGTAGCTTTATTCCACTATATATTATTGAAAATTAGCAAAGAAAGCTATCCAAATCCTCAGTTCAGCAGAGCAATGCAGTATAAACATACTCCTCGAACAAACTTTTGTGGCATCAGCATGAGCAGAGGAAAAGAATGGCGACAATCGCATTTGAATGGATGAAATTTGCGATTAACACAAAATTTGCATGTTTGCGGTAAACCCTAAAATTTGTCTCTTTTGCATGTCCCTAGTCATTAATCAATAAAGTTAGAAAAGCTGAAACTCACCTTGATTGTGCTTTTCATCCATTCCTGTAGTGATGCCAGGCAACTCCTTTTCAGCTACTGGACAGCATTTTCTGATGTGTTTCTTCATCCTTTCCACCAGTCCTTGCATCTCCACTCCGCAATTCCTACATGTTGCCTTTTTTCCTGATCCAACTCTTTTTTCTATAAACTTTTCCCATACCGGGTCTCTTTTTCGGCCAACCTGTCCACTCATCTTCAGTACCGTATACACAGAGGATATGCTCCCTCAAGGCTTGTGGCAAGACTAAGCTTATGTTGTAACGTTGACCCTCAATATATAGGAGCACTCAGTAATGTAACTTTGTTTGGGTTCATCATTTGAGTGGCTCAGGATGAGAAAAAGGTTTCAGTGTTTCAATTTTCTCAAGGAGAGGATCAATGGGAGAAGTGTATCATTGTATTTAACATAGTTCCCTTTCATGCTGGTGAAAGTAGCAGATACTGTTACATTTTGTATTTTTGGGTATTGGAGGGGTGAATACTTCATATTGCATCACATAGCTAGTTGGGGCCAGAGATCACCTTACTTTGTCTCCCTCTTGATTTCTTAACTGCTGAGATCACATTATCTATACATTGTACTGCTTGTGCATTGCCATTGCAACCCATACTTCTGGTTCATGGCTCACAGTAGAGGGCTTTGGTTGGAATACTAGTGTATCCATTGAAAAAAAATTGTTTTCTGATTTAACTTCTAAGCGTAGGCACCATACAAAGTTGCAATTACAGAGTTTTTCTAAACTTCATATGCTTTAGAACCGCATAATATAGCACATTTGATACTTCCAATGGCAATTTGTATTATGCTGGCGTAATTTGTAATTTGATACCATTCGCATTTCCATAGTTCACTCCCCTGATTGACTAAATGTTGTATCAAGTTTAGAGTATGTTGCCTCTTATTGTTTCTGCAAACGATCATTCTTCAATATGCTGCCCAAATAGTTAGTTTTGCAAATAACTGAATTTTTGATGAATGGAGAATCATAAAAATCTCATTTTAATCAATAAAATCTGGTTTAAAAAATGATTTTTTGAAAAAAATCATGATTTTTATCAACCCTGTGTAGTATACTAATAAATATCAATTGATAAACTTAAGTTCAGCCATTGATACTTATTAGGGAAAAGTTTAAAATCCGTCATACGCAGAAATATGATTTTAAGAATAGCTATAAATTTCTTACTTCAAAAACAAAATTGCAATAAAGTGTTTGACTTTTCTTTTTCAGAATCAGCGCTAAAAGGGACAAAAAATCCTCCCTCCAGCAAGTCCTACAAGAATCTAGGAGGTCACTAATGATACTGCAAGAAAGGCAGAATGAAATTCATCTGGCAATAAAATTTTAGAGGTAATTTGAAGCATCATTCATTGTTGAAGAAGAATAATCATGTTGTATGATATTATTCCTCTAAATTGTAGGTATTGATGAATCTCTGAATCAATTTCCAGGAGAATCTAAACAAGGACAATTAATATACTCCTGCATACAATTTGTGTGGCAGTGATAAGAATTTATGATAGTCAAAAATTAGGTATCTATCATCATACTAATACGTACATAAAAATTGAATGGTGTCTATCTGTCTGTCTGTCTGTTGCTCAATCACGAAAAAACTACAGAACCGATTGAGCTGAAATTTGGCATGTAGTACGAAAATATATCTGGATGTAACATAGGCTATATTAAAAATCCCTCAGGGCGGTGGTCCCTGGCGGTCCATACTAAGCATTGGGTTTGGTTCAGTGGTTTCATTTTTTGCCTTTTAAAATTACTTTCACTAAAGATAGAGAGCTAGGATTTTTTTATCGGATAGCTGAATAAATGTTTCTAATTCTTTCAATAGATTTTCTTTCACGCTTCGTAATTCTCTGAAAATCATTTTTAAGCAGAAAAATCTCACATTTCTCTGAAATCAACAATAGCATATTTCCTTAACAACTAGAGATTTGATTTGCGAAGGATATTCACGCCTCTGGAATTTAAGTTTTCCTGCAGGCCCATGATAGTACGCAGACAGAAAATCTGTATATGAAGAGCCCCGAGTCTCGAGGGCCCCACGATTGATGGCTTCAGGGGTTAATCGATAAATTCAATGCATATTTACAACAAGTAGGTACCTATACTCTTCAATGTCTATTATCAAAGTAGCTCTTATAGGGGTACTGAATGTATACGAGAGAACACTTACGTAGTAAACGATACACATAAAGGAATTAAACGTGAAAGAATATATACGTGCAGTGAATAGTAATAGTAATAATGTCTCAGTTGTTACAACAAACATGGCGTTATTTCTTATCGTTTAATACTCTGATGTGTTACACGTAGTGGAATCACCTGCCTCTCATTATGATTGCGAACTTTTTTTAGACCAATTCCCACATCATTAACGTTACGAGTTATTTAAATATGTTTAAAAGTGTTAAAGTTTAGTTAACTTATATTCACTCAATCATTGAGTTACCTATTCAAGACTCTCACTCGCCGCTGTGTTTCCCGTCCTTGGACTTAAACATATATCCATCAACATGCCTGATAGAAAAAAAGAGTAACCTTTCGAAAAAATCTTCTAAATCAAGAGGAATGTCTTCTTTGCGAGTAAATGAGTCCTTGCATGAAAAACGATTAAGGTTAGACTTGGATATTGAAAGACATGTCCACTAGCAATCTCATGAGCATATCCCCGTGGTGTTTCTCGGGTTACGCTAAGAACCGCACAAATTTCATTGTAACTCAAGCTACGGACGGGTAACCAACTATAAATCTGGTTCAAATATAGACTCATCTGTTTCAAAACTCCTATCTGTTTTAAGATGGCGGAAATTATAATGACGTCACTACATATTTCTTACCCGAAAGAAGAATGGAAATCCTGCGCATTGAACGACATCTGTGCATGAAATAGGCAAGTGCACTAAGAATCACCATAGATTTTTTATTTAGCAACCGAAACCAACTATCTCTAATGCCGAAGGTGCAGTCCGGGTGATGAAGGATTCATAGGTCAAATAAACATGGTTGCTGCTGCTAATGCTACTTTTGACGTTGTTACCGCTGGATTTTACCCTATTCTCCAATCCTGATTAAGATGTGAATGAATTCTTCACGGGTTTCTCTCCAGGTGAGATGTTCAGCCAGAGACTCTGGCTGAGCATCTCACCTGGTGGGAAACCCGTGAAGAATTCATTCACATCGTGCGCCAGGAAAGGACTGATTAAGATACTCAACGCACATATCGACGTTGAATTGCACAACTCAATTGAGTCATTGAATGCAAATATATTTCCGTACACATGGAAAGTGATCAAGCTGTTAATCACTCAGAAGACGGCTCAAGAGAACTGGAGGGACAAGGTGACCATCTATCAACCTGGGTGTTATTTAAGTAGTATTTTGGTTTCCCGTCCATGAAATAGGACCGACAGTCACTCATCTCTCCGTGCACCTGAAAAACAGCGCGTCTAATACAACGAACACAATATACAAGATAGGTTACGAACTCTTCAAAACACCACGCTGACAGTATTCTTTAGGCTTTGCGATTTTCTTATAAATTAACTTCAATGTTTTTCACACCCGTTGAATTTCAACGGGTACCTTCCGCTAGGGTGTATATATATATATATATATATATATATATATATATAAAACTCACACTATATATATATATATATATAGTGTGAGTTTTCTTCTTTTTTGTGTTTCTATATTTATTTCCGCCCCACCTGTGGCAAAGTTTATTTATATATATATATATATATATATATATATATATATATATAATATCGTTCAAACAGAGGGTGAAAGAAAGAGGATAGGAAACACACAAAATTGTGAAGTCCAATGGTGGTGTGAAGATGGTATGATGGCCGATTCACAGTGAAAAAAATTCGTCTAGACCGGGAATTGAACCACGGTCCTATATATATATATATATATATATATATATATATATATATAAAACTCACACTATATATATATATATATATATATATATAGTGTGAGTTTTCTTCTTTTTTGTGTTTCTATATTTATTTCCGCCCCACCTGTGGCAAAGTTTATTTATATATATATATATATATATATATATATATATATATATAATATCGTTCAAACAGAGGGTGAAAGAAAGAGGATAGGAAACACACAAAATTGTGAAGTCCAATGGTGGTGTGAAGATGGTATGATGGCCGATTCACAGTGAAAAAAATTCGTCTAGACCGGGAATTGAACCACGGTCCTTCCGATTTCGCGCCGGATGCTCTGACCACTAAGCTATCTAGACTACTAAAGAAACAGTGGAATCGGCGGGGGGTTTATATGAATCAAACACCCCCAAGATTAGTCCGTAAAAGTCGCCGAGAGATGGCGCTGGACATTTTCACTCACCGGCAGAGAAGAAATTACGTACACAGAAGAGGAAAGCAAAGTTTGAATCAGGCACACAGACAGTGGTAAAGATACAGAACAGGCGTTTCGGGGCACGCAGAGCCCAAGAAGTAGAAATGAGCCATTCCGGCCATACAACCATTCATTCATTCACTCAAACCGCTCACAGGCGTAAATAATAAATATTTCGTTCAAACAGGTGGTGAAAGAAAGAGTATAGGAAACACATAAAATGTGATGACACAATGGTGATGTGAAGATGGAATTATGGCCGATTCCAAGTGAAAAAAATTCGTCTAGACCGGGAATTGAACCACGGACCTTCCGATTTCGCGCCGGATGCTCTGACCACTAAGCTATCTAGACTACTAAAGAAACAGTGGAATCGGCGGGGGGTTTATATGAATCAAACACCCCCAAGATTAGTCCGTAAAAGTCGCCGAGAGATGGCGCTGGACATTTTCACTCACCGGCAGAGAAGAAATTACGTACACAGAAGAGGAAAGCAAAGTTTGAATCAGGCACACAGACAGTGGTAAAGATACAGAACAGGCGTTTCGGGGCACGCAGAGCCCAAGAAGTAGAAATGAGCCATTCCGGCCATACAACCATTCATTCATTCACTCAAACCGCTCACAGGCGTAAATAATAAATATTTCGTTCAAACAGGTGGTGAAAGAAAGAGTATAGGAAACACATAAAATGTGATGACACAATGGTGATGTGAAGATGGAATTATGGCCGATTCCAAGTGAAAAAAATTCGTCTAGACCGGGAATTGAACCACGGACCTTCCGATTTCGCGCCGGATGCTCTGACCATATATATATATATATATATATATATATATATATATATATATATATATATATAATTGTTCCTATAGAGGTAGCATATACTCTCAACAGCAACAATTACGATATTGACATTACAGATGACTTTAAGAGCAGTTATATATATGGACCTAGAGTCCGTCCAAGATAATAGCTCTGTTGACTTAAATGCAGCCAGTCAGTTAACATGTCATTTGCTGTTTGGGGAAGGGAATCAAGTGACTGAAGAATCCATGACGGTGGCCGTAGTTTAAATCATACGATCGTGAAAAAATTGTTTACTTTCATTTCTTCATTAGCCTAATCAGTACATTTCAACTGGGCTATTGTCTTGGACAGACTCTAGGCCTCACTGTATTAAAATTTAAATCACGTTGTTAGAATCATCGTATTAAAGTAAATCTGCACATGTACTCAATAAGGACTGTTGTACATAACCACGCCACTACAAACTAGACATGCCTCACGCAGAGCCCAAGAAGTAGAAATGAGCCATTCCGGCCATACAACCATTCATTCACTCACTCGAACCGCTCACTGGCGTAAATAATAAATAATATCGTTCAAACAGAGGGTGAAAGAAAGAGGATAGGCAGTGGTTGAATTTTGTCCTTTTTAAAATTACTTACCCTCAAATTGAGGGTTGGAATATATTTTTTATTAAATCCCTGAAAGAAAGAAGTTTATAATTCTTTGAATCAATTATCACTTCCAATTCGTATTTTTGTCTGAGCGTTTTTCACTGCAAAAGCGCTCATTTTTCTCTAAAATCGACTATAGCATATTTCCTTGACAGCCAGATTTTGGTCTATAACGCATATAAAATTAATTTAGCTTACTAAAGCTGATTAGGAATGCTAAGCATTGGGTTTTCTGCGGTGGTTTACGTTTTTGCTTTTTTAAACTACTTTCACTGAAGATAGAAAATTAAAATTTATTTTTTTTCAGATACTTACCCGAAAGAATGAAGTTTCTCTTTTTTTCAATCTTTTTTTCTTTTACGCATCATATTTGTGTAAAAACCACGCTTTTAGCAAAATATTTAAATAAATACAGTAATTAATAGCACTATAGTCTCTTTTGACAGCTACTAACTAATCCCTCTCCTCTTATATGATGAGTTATGAAGGAAGTGTGAAACCTAGCAACGCCGGGTATTCAGCTAGTTTTTACATAAAAATAAGGTTTACTTCGTTTACTGTTCTTTCAAATTTAGTTACAAAGAAATATAAAATAGTTTTATTGACAAACTTATAGGATTAAAATTCCTGTAATCACTGCCCTCCGTACGCGTTGCCCCTCTTCAAAATGTGCCTGTCCTTCTGTTCTCACATCCTCCTCATGGTCTTGCACGTTGAGGTGTCGGTCTAAATGTTCACTATCGATCACTTCAGGTAGTTGATGCCTGAGCCGCATACTGTGCAGTACAGCACATGCCATTACAATTTTGAGGATTCGCTGATAAAATAGCAATTTTTTTGCTAGAAAGGCATCAAAATGCTGATGTCAGGTCACCAAACAATCTCTCAACTACAGACCGTGCTTTGCTGTGCATCAATATGTATATGTACTCCGAGGTACATGGCTCTGCATGTGGCAGTGGAGTAAGTTGCCATAGTTTACAGGGTTTCCGGAATCACCTTATTGTTCAAGACACACGAAGTCAATTACCACGTTAACTTTTAAAAATAACCACAAAAATAGAATAGTATCCAAACTATGGCTATGTGGATATCCCTTGATTTTGAAATCATAACTATAACCTTAAGCCCACCACACACCGAAATACACACCACGCAAAGCCAAACTAGGCAACACTACGTAACGCCACAGATCGAAAGACATACCTATGACTACGACATGTCCTTGGAGGTAAAATTTAATGTTGGTCTAAATTTTGCTACAAAAACTTTTTTTGATTCACCGAAATTTATCGAATACCGGGTATGAAATGTTTTTCTATGGATATGTTAGGTTTTCCAGAAAATTCAGAAAAAAATGAAATATTAGTTTTTTTGACGGAGAAAAAACTTCTAAATTAAAACTCGTTTTTCGTTTGATTTTTATTCAAGTAAAACAAAATTTGAAGAAAATTTAACCTGAAGCCTCTTTAAAGAATATATTATTAGGTGTAAATTGTATTAATATTAATTAAATTTGTTAGCCTCATTTAAAAAAAAACGCGTCCGGAAAATTGGAGCTCGGGAGAAGGAATTTTCAGTGTGTTGGCAAGTCCCATCCTATAACTAAACATGGGTAATGTCAGCGTAGGATTATGCCTAATATATACAGGTTTTTGGTAAAGTTTTAGCCTCTTATTATAAATACTTTTAGACAAAAAGACTTATAATTGTGAAGCCGCTGTCCGTGCGGTGACCGCCAGCCATGTGTCTCGAGTCGCCCACACGGGCGCTTTTGGCGTTATCATCTCCAGGAGCCTTCTTTTGGCTCTCTTGACATAAAAGAGTATAGCTTTACTTATCCCTTCTTCGCGAGTAATAAGATATAGCAGAAACCTTGATTGAAATTATGATTCTTGGTAGGAGCATTGATATCATTTCTTTCTGGGGAGCTTCAGTGCTCATCTATCGAGCTTGTGAACATGGGCCACCTTAATTTATTTTTGATTTTGATTTATGACCCCAAAAGCAATTCCACATAAAATATATAGAAGAAACCTTGTATGCGTTTGTGTGACTGCTCTTCTTTGTCTATCTGATGACCGAAATTGATCGGTCTTAGTCTGAAATATTCCGTGCACTTTGAGTTGTGTTTTCGCGTTAGGAAATTAGATGAATCTTCTCCTTTAAACCCCTCACTCTCCGCAATTTTCCATTAGGCTCATTAACCCTTTTTCTCTCCTTTGAGGTAGTCCTAGGCTGTTCCATTGACTTGAACGGAGTCCACTGATTATTTTTTCAGGATTCAACGATCCCTAAGTTTCTTGGAAATGAGTGACTAAATACCTGAATAAAAATTCCCTTAGGACAGTATCCAAATACTGTTTACTTACTGACAAGCTATCGCCTTCGTGAGTTCAGCTTGCATCCTCGCGTACGATTTTGTGTCGAAAATCTGATCGAGGCAGAGTGGTGTCAGAAAGTTAAATATATCCTACTTCTTTTCCAATTCATCCGCAGATTAATAAGTAGTTCTTTTTATTGGAATCAACCGTTTCCTTTGACCCCGCCAATCGCTATGGTAACCCAAGGCCCAAAAGAAATTTTTTTCTCACGGCCATTCCCAAACCCCCACGTATTTTTCAACCTCCTCGTTGTACGGAATCCCTTCTAGAGTACGTTGAGTGGTTGGCCAAACCTTCTGCTGCGTGTTGTTACGATAGGACGTGCACGTTGATATTTTCGTGCTTTTAATTTATAAAGTGCATTTTTCCTGCGTGAACGCGGCGAGCAAATAAATAATATACCAATGCAAATAAATACATAACATTTTCATAATAAACCTGGGAGACGTGTTGTGAAGTTATTATGATATTATAAATTACCTATCGTATAAGTTTCTAAACATATATTTCCAAAATATGAATCTGCGCAGTCTCTCATTTATCTTCACAAATACCCGTCTTTTAATGGAGCCTATATTCCGTCAACTACACGCAAAGTTTGCGGAAACAATTTCATTTGAAAATTCATGGTCTCAGAGAAATCCTTTGGATCTTGCCTACTTTCGTACTCCCTTGAAGAAACTTATCCCAAATACCCAAATATGTTAATTAATTCAGCCAAAAGGAGTACGGTGTACCATTTATGTTATTTTAGTATGAAAATTGTCTATAAACTCACTTTTTTCATCAGAATTGACACTATTTTTCACATAAATGTATTAAATAAACAAATAAAAGGATTAGATGTTTATCCATTTCTTTCAAAATAATTCCATTCGACACAGCTCTGAAGAGAGGTTCAACCACTCCTCGCCAGAGGGTCTGCTGCCATAGGCTGCGTTCTTCTTGCGGGCGGCCTAGTGTGAGAACCTGTCGCGGCGTTAAAAGACATAATCCCTCTGTAGTTCCAATCCCTCGTCATGGAAAATGTGGGCGTGTTCGAGGATTTCTTTTCTAGAAAGCTCTCCGTCAATAATTGCGCCCTGGTGAAAAGTAACAGATATTATTAATCTAGTTTGTTTCATAAGCGTATGCTATCTCGAAACCTGTTTGTCGATCGTATCTTTGTCGAGCCCATAGCCCAACAAACGCAGCCCACAACACATGCATGATAATCCTAATGGTTGTATATTCTTATTACTCGCTCGCAAGCAATTCGCATTAATATTCTCTTTCATAATCGTACACCGTCATCGATTAACACAAATGTATGGGCATACAATATACATCACTGTCGAGACCTTACGAAATTGTTACGTTTGCTGATCCTTGTGTATTATTTTCCCGGTCCTAATAAGGATAAATACACACAAAACGTTGGCAAGGGAGGTACGCCTAGTTTATTTTATTTGTGAAAAACGTCTCAATAATATCATGAGAATTAGGAAGAGTTCTACACTAATTCTAGCTAACTTTTGCGATAAAAGAGAGACGGAGAGCAACTAAGTCAACCGCGTGCTTGCATCGAAAGTGCATTATATTAATCGTATTCGAAGATAAATGTGAATCACGTGCAGGAAGATAATTTATTGAATACATATTTTCATGCACCAGACCACACAAGCATGTAAGGATAATTCACGTGAAGACACCACGCCGAATAGTAGCACAAGCATTCGAAAAATCATGCCCGGTCACCGAGCGCTCAGTGCAGGTAGCGGACCAAAAGACCGCTCCGAAAAGTGGCCGACCGCTCCGACGGAGCGGCTACGTAGCGGTCGCATTCAGGGGTAATTCCTGGAATTTTAGCCGAGCGCTCCCGGAGCGCTCCGTCCCCTGAATGCGCCCAATGCTTCACACATCCTGCTTCTTTCATCCTCAAGAGAGACTACAGCGCATGCGCCACCGAAGACATGTATCTTCGCGTCCTGCGACGTCCATCCCGTCGTTTAGCATTCGGTCTGTGGTGTACAACATAATTTCTATTTACCTTTATGGACTTGCGAAGGAAAGCAATCCGGGAACACTCTTGAATCAGCATCGTATAGCGTGGTGGGCTTAAGGAATGAAGACAATTAATTTGGTGATGCTCATTCTGATTCACTTTTTAAAGCCAAATATTTACAGTGCTAGCAGCTTAAACATTATCCAAATGTACTTAATTCTTCAATTCATAGTTAATAGTTTGCAATTAAGGCCTGGATTAATAATGCATGTCTATCTGTACGTGATGACCTTTTTTGTCTGGGGATATCAGATAGAGATGCAAGTTCACATACACAGAATTTTAGCATTGTCTTAGGAATGGTGGAACTATCTCGTAGAAATAGTTCTATCCTGTAATTAATATAGCGAAATTACCTATTTAAATTAAAGTTAATCCTCTTGCCCCGACCATGCCACATTTCCACGATGGCTCTGGTTGGACTTCGCATCCAAATGCCATCATGACGTGATCCCGGGAATTTAGCGAAAACATAATAAACACTCATGTCTGCCCCACAAATGTAATTGAAATAAATATTCTAATGTAAAGAACCCACACATTTCACTGTATCTATTAATAATGACCGAGGAACACTATGGTTTATTTGGGATCTTAGACGAACGCTTTAGATATTTTCATGTGTACGTACTATTTCGACAGTAAGGGAATGATATCCATACCGAATCACAGAAAGCTCTTCATGCACCTTCGCGGCAAATGCAGCAATGTCCGTGCTGTAAATAGTTGCCATTGCTCTAAGGAAAGGATTTGTGGAGAACTTGTAATGTCTTTCTGCCTTTCTTCTGTCGGTCGTAGTTCCATACCCAAGGAGAGCAGAAAACTCATGATGGGCTCAAGATGACCTTAATTGAGGGTCACCTTCTAAAACTCACAATGGCCTCGCGAAATGACCTAATTTTTGAGTCATTTCCAACTCATTTTACCGAAAATTGGATCGTAGAATATATATACACCTCTAAATATGAGTCTGGAGGGCAAGTAAATATCAAAAGGAAATAGTATTTTACAACTACAGTCATTAATTGTGTATATCAGCTATTTATTGAACCGCCATGAGCTTGGGGAAAAGAGTTAAATGGCTTAATAGCACACAGCTGTCCCCCTACCCCTCCAAAAAAACTCTCAACAACAAAATGTGAGAAACAAAATCAAAGGCATAATACAGTAAATAATATTCAGAACATAAGCGCATAATGAGAACACTCTTTACAACAAGTTGAAAATAATCAATAGATATAATCCATAAAGTTAGAATGAGTGTCACGATTTACAATAAGTTGAAAATGATAAAATGGTACATTGTACAAAAGAAAGCTTTTCACAGCAACACAAGTCACAACCCGATCAGGGTGTTAAAGTAGAAATAAATTACTCTTTGTAGAAAACAAATTAACAGGTACAGCCTTTTAGAGCAACATCAAATCAATATCCTGAATAAATTGAAAATGAAAGTACATTGTGAATAAAAGCTTCTTACTGCAACGCAAATCACAATCCTTAATCATTATCACTTTCTAATTCTGGTTGCCGCTGGTTACTACTCTCTAGCCGGCGTTGCACTTTTTCTTTTGTTAGATGGAGAGTGCTCTTTGAGAATAATTTCAAAAGAACAACTGGGAAAAAATGAAGAACTTAAAATTGATAGCTATACTATATAAAACTAGTAACTTTCTGTACAGAGGAAGGATGTTTATTTTAAAACTCTTTCAGACTTACATGAGATAACATTCATAATTTTTGAACTCTTGAATGTTTCTTTCCCAGCTCCCCCTCCCCAACTTAAAGCTCTGGATAAATTATTTGTAATTAACATTTTCAGCATTGCACTTGTTGCCTCTTTCTCAGATTCTACGTGCATTGCGGTTAATTTTCAATGTGAAACCTGCAAAAAAATTGACAATATGGGAAAAATTATAGCATGCAATGAAATACCAACCTTTATTTTTTTCGGGATTTTTCTCTCCGTACACAATTGAATAATCTATATAGCCACCGCATTCCAACTGTATCTGCTGCTGTCACCATATCTACAATTACTTCGTCCGGCCCTGCCGATTTATTTTATCTCATTAACTTAAGTGCCTTCTTTAACTCACTCATAGATATATCAGTTACATTGATGCTTTCATTAGTTTCCTCTAGTTGGGTATTTACAGTTCTTATGTCTTTATTTAATAAATCCCTCCTTGATGTAGATGGCCCACAACTGTATTATTTCCTCCGGTTTTATCAATATTGTTCTTCCATATTAGGACTATTTTTCCTGCAATTTCAGTGATTTTTTTCATCATTTTGAAGAACATTTTCTTATTTTCATTTATATAACATTGCAACTTATTGGTGAAGTCATCTCAGAATTTATCTTTTTCTTCTCTTACTATCATCGGGCATACTCTTTTTAATCTTTTGTATTCTCCCTTTAATATTTCAACATTGGGGTCATTTTTTTAAGCTTTTCCAATAACTTCTCCACGATTTATTTTTGTATCTAACTGCCATTTTTGTTCTTTCATTCCACCAGGTACTACTTTTATTTTCCTGTATTTTCCCGGATGTTCTACGACACACTTTCTCTGCTGTGTCAATTAAGGTTGTTTGAAACAGTTTCCACTCACTATCTACAGCTTCAATCTCAGCTTTGGGTAATTTACTAGCAATTATTTCTTTGAATTGTGCTCATATTGTTTGTATTACCCCGAGAACTGGACATATTGCAAGATGAGTTATTTTTAATGCTCAAAAGATCTTCAATTTTTTTCTTAAGTTCTTCTTCACCTCCTTCATTTAGGCCAAATTCATATTCATCAAGAAGCCTCATCCACCCCATTGCTCTGTCTCCTCTCTCTCTTTACTTCCATTTCATAATCACTACTATCGTTCCTCTTATTTTTTTCCTCTTTCTCTTTACTCCTAGATCACTTGGCTCCGTCACAAAATTATTGACTTCGTCATTCTGCTTGTTTACAGCCATTCGAGCCTCGTTATACTTATCTGAAGCAATGGAAATATAAAATCCAAATACCTAAAGTATAAATATATCAATTAAAAAAAATCACTGCAGTCCATAACTTATCAAAAAATTGTCGCACCCTACAGGTGTATGTCTGTCAATCCTTGGATGGTTTTTGCAGCATCACCACCATTTTGCTCTTCTGGCCTGCACAACCCTTTTTGGGTGGGTGAGGCCAAAATCACTTTCTGTCATCGATCAGCCATGAAGTGGAAACAATTTCACCGCACTCATCATCTCCTCTTGAACCGGTGAATGTAATAACAGCGTGCTGTAGTGTAAAGAAAAACCCTAATAAGCATCAAGATAAAAAGGCTTGCAAAATAGAACAAGTCTAAGCTAAGAACAAATACTAAACTTAAACTACATATTTCTCATGATTTTGATTTAAATTCAATTTATTGCTTAAGCCATTGACGCCCGTATCTTTTTTTGTTCAAATTTTTGCATGAAAGTGTGTGACATGGGTCATTTGGGCCTCAGAAACACGTGAAAAATGTTTAAAAAATGCTACCAATTGCCAATTATGCATAATTGGCCTGTTCCATATGGCTACGATGGGCGCTTACGACACAGGTGTTGAAATGTATAACTTTTCTTTCGCAGTGTCCAATACATATTTATACTAGTGACTGGTTGCTTAGAAATAGTAATAATTGAACTAGTAAAATGTATTTTATTTACGTTTATTCATTTAAAAAACAAATATATGAAGAGAAGATTCATCAAAATATTTACATTTTAGAATTAAATTGCACAAAACAATCAATACCAAGCTCTACTTTGCACCATTGACACGTGGTTCTCACTTACAATTGACAGTTGGCCTTATCACATCTCTTTCGCTTTTTATCTGGAGTGTGGGTGACCCAATGGTCAAACCTTACGTCATCAAGTACTCGTGATGACGATACAAACCTTCCAGAAGGCCCAAGATTTTTACGAGAAGCACCATATTTTGTGAGGTATGTCTCTGCTGTTGTACGCCTTAAATCTATTTGCAACACTTCTTTTTTTTCGTGAGAACTCAGGAATTTTGAATGGCAGCATCATTCATCCAGGAGAAAATCCCATACCATTTCTTGTTGCGTATATTGATACGGTAAGCGTTGATATTTTGGTCCATGCGGTCCGTTCCTCCCATACCTTTATTATATCGGTGAATCATCAAAGGCATTGTGACGGTTACATTTTTCTTTTGTTCTGAGGAATATATTTCCACTGGGACAGTTGAATTTACACTGAATTTGGTAGATCCGACGGTCACCACTCTATTGTCTTTCCAGCGGACACACATTATACCGTCATTCCTCTCCATCGGACTGGCTGTTACACCTCTTGGCTGCTTTTAAAAATTAGCTTTGCCTGGAGAAATAAGTTTTGAAGGTCTTCTGTTCACAGTGAGTTCCTTTTTTGTCTTGGATTTGTTAATTTTCTTCATTTTATTGAAAGTCATCTTTTATATGGAGGTCTTCGCGTACCTTTTTTCAGCGGTTTTCTGAACCGAACATTCAACTATAGTTCTTGGAATTCTATTTTTACGGAATGTGCCAGTGGCAGAATAATTATTTTTCCTCAAGAAGCTGAACACAATTGGCCCACAAAACAAATTCAAGAAAAATGTTATATGGAAGACTACGTACTATGCTCGGAAGTTCTGCTAATATTTTTGGGAGAGGAGCAGCAGCTTTTCCTAAAAAGGAGACGAGTGGTCCGAATCTAGTTTCTGCAGTTTTCTTTAGTACACATCAAAATCGACGAGATAGCCATCCGGGGTATTAACGTACCATGCTTTGAAACCAAATCTGATCGGTTTCCCCCTCATAAATTGTTTCATTGGATGCCTACCGAAGTACTTGATCAAACATTCGTCTCAGTCCACATCGGGGAATGGTAAAAAGTGTTGCAAGCAACTGGCTTTCAGCATGTCCATCAGATTCCGCAATTTCCACACTTAGTCGCTAGGATCAAAGTCAGCGACATTGTCAGCACAATGTATACGTTTTAGGATGGATAAGAAGCGATTCCTCCGCATTGCGTTGCTCGCCATTTTATTGTGCATGTCGATTTTTTGGTCCCAGTAGTGACGGCATGATGGGAGGACATTGTACCCACTGAAAACAAGGATTCCTACAAAGCATTTGAGTTCCTCCACTGTGATTGGAGGAACATTACTTACATTCTTCTATCCCCTTTATATCTGGATTTCACTCCGCAAAAGCTCCCATACTTCATCATCAAAAAATTCTTTAAATATTTCTCTCGGTGACTTGTATTTGCAGTTCGAATAGTTTGGCTGGAGAAAATAATTCGTTTGGTTTTTGAAATCCCTTTCAATCCAAGATGCTGTTAGTCCACTATGTTTTTTAAAAATTAGTTATTGCAGCCACATGGCGTTTTGATCAGGGGAATCGGAATGACTACCACAATACTTCGATGTTGATGGCTCACCCATAGATTCCATGAGATCATCATCTTTATTGGTGCCTCCAATTATTTTATTCCCAATTATGATTTCTGCAGGGGCTAGTAACTGCTATCCTGGTAAATGACGGATGTCCTCAACCTCGTCGTCTTCATTTCCGGACTCTTCATCGGTGAGGGCATTTGGCTCAGGTGGCTCCAATATAATCCATTGTAGTATAGCCTTCGTGTAGGTCAGCTAAATGTGTTCCCAGAGCATCTTGAAGAGAAAAGCATGGTCTGGAATAAAACAGTTCATTACAATAAACTAAATCAACAAAAGAGATCAAGCAACATGAAGTAGTGAAATATTTTCAAATGGTCATGCAAGCGCCCAGCGAAGCCATTTGGCATCACTCAAATAAACGCTCTTCTCAAGGACAAATAAATATTATAAACTCGAAAAAACATTTTATATTTATAGTTGAATATCTTTAGATTATCATACTAATATATAAAAATTGAATGGTGTCTGTCCGTCTGTGTGTTGCTCAATCACGCAAACACTACTGAACCGATTGAGCCAAAATTTTGTATGTAGTTAGCAAATGTATCGGGATGTAACATAGGCTATATTAAAAATCCGTCAGGGCCCCCAAAGGCCCCCCGTGGGGACCTTCGTCGTCCATGCATTGGGTTCGGTGCAGTGGATTTATTTTTTGCTTTTAAAAATTACTTTCATTCAAGATAGAGGGCTGAATTTTTTTTTAACGGATGGCTGAACAAATGAAGTTTCTAATTCTTTCAATCGATTTTCTTTTATGGTTCCTAATTTTCTGAATATCATCTTTTTTGCTGAAAATTCTCACATTTTTCTCAGGTATCAACAATAGCATATTTCCTTGGCAACCAGAGATTTTATTTCAAAGGATATTCACGCCTCTGGCATTTGAGTTATCCTGCAGGCCATAAAAGCACGTAGAAAGAAAATCTGTATGAGAAGAGACCAGAGTCCCAAGAGCCCCATGATCGATTGCTTCTGGGGGTAATTGATACATTCAATGCATATTTACAACAAGTATACTCTTCAATGTCTATTCTCAAAGTAGCTCCCATAGAGGCACTGCATGCATATGAGAGAACACTTACGTAGTAAACGATACACATAAAGAAATTAAACGTGCAAGAATATTTACGTGAAGCAAATAGTAATGGTAAAAATGCCTCTGTTGCTACAACAAACACAGCGTTGTTTATTATCGTGTAATACTCACATGTAGTACACGTAGTGGAACCGTCTGCCACTCATTTCGATTGCGAATTGTTTTTTAGACCAATTTCCACATCATACGAACGAACGAAGGAACGTCAACGATATCATACTAGGTTAAGAACTCCTCAATTGACTACGCTGACAGTGTTCTTCAGGCTTTTTGGTTTTCTTATAAAATACGTTCAATTTTTTTCACACCCGTTGAATTTTATAAAGATTGCGAACAGTTTTTGAAACCAATTCCCACTTCATAAACGTTACAAGGTATTTAAATATTTTTAAAAGTGTAAAAGTGCAGTAAACTTTCATTCATTCAATCATCGCGTTGCCTTTTCAAGACTCTCACTCGCCGCTGTTTCCCTCCCTTGGACTTAAAAATATATCCATCAACATGCCTAAAAGAAAAAAAGAGTAAACTTTCGAATAAATCTTCTAGAGCAAGAGGAATGTTCTTTGTGATAAAATAGCCCTTGCAAGAAAAACGACAAAGATTAGAAATGCTCAAATAAATGCCCACCAGCGATCTCATGATCATCTCCCCGTGGTGTTTCAGGGGTTACGCTAAAAACCGCACAAATTTTATCCTAGCCGGGTAACCAGCTATAAATCTGATTCAAATATAGTCCCATCTGTTCAAACTTCAATCTGTACAGTGTGTCCTCGTTTAACGTTGTTAACTCGTTCCTGAAAAAGTAGACGTTAAGCGAAACAACGTTAAGCGAGGCAGTATTTTCCATAAGAAACAATGTAAAAAATCAAAATCGGTTCCAAACTCACCAATGGTAAAGGTATCATAGGGTCCAGTCTGGGAGAAATTCTTGTGTGAGAATAGTTGAAAAGTAAGGGGTATTCGATGAATGGGAAAGGAAAGTGAAAGGAATGCGCATTTATTAAATGTAAGAAAAAAAGGCGTGAGATTCTTAGTTTTGGAGAAAATAAAGGTTGAAAATGACCAAATTCGCGTATTTTTTGTGATATTTTGACGCCATATTGCGAGATTTTTGGAAGTCCCGGTAGAGGGATACGGACTAATTTCACGTCTGAAATATGGCCTTACCCAACCCCCCCCTCTCAACAACGTTGCGTGTCTGTGGAGTGAAACAGGGGTGCTAAGGTGGGACAGTACGCGGCGTCGAGAAGGCCATTTCTGAATGGAAAAATAGGTTATTTGGCGGATAGTTAAGATTTATTTTCACGAATACCCTTTTAAACCAACCCACCCCAATGGTGATTGCTTTGCGTAAAATTACGGCGAGAGGCGATTTGGTGATGAAAGTTCCGTATGGAGGCAGTGGAATGAAGTACCTCCAAAGATTACAGGGTAGCTCCGAGAGGTTACCCGTCCCTCCTGAGTGTGATAAAGCCGTCGAAAAGCGGAAAATAGTTTTAAATTGAAGGCGGGAAAAGTCATGGGCGGTGGGTATAGAAACTGAAGACACTGCTCAACCGCTGCGCCATCTGGGGGAACTAGGAGGAAAAGGTCAGTATTTCCAATATGGCGTCCAGAATTAGATTCACATCACAGGTTTAAGTGAATAGTTTACGGAAGAAAAAGGATTTATGAAGCAAACGAAAGGTTAGTATAAAGTCGCATATGTAGAGTAGCAATATAAGCGAAATAGGTGGTATAAGGTGATCGGGAAGCAGGTGAAATTAATTTTCTCCCAGACTGGACGCTATGATACTAATACCACGGCGTATTTTAATTACGCGGGCAGTCGAACAGATGATTTCACTAGTCAGAGATCTTCATATCGTAGATGAAACAACCTGAAAAGGCATTTTTAAAACAATAAGTACCAGATTTCCCTCCTATATTTCTGATATTTAGTGCTGTTAGCACCGGCTTCCCTCTGAGTAAATAGAAATTGTTGTCCTTCACTGCGGGAGCGTGCGCAAGCAAATGCAGTGAAGGGAAAAAATTTCGCTCGCTGCGATCGTGAAGACGTAGGATATCAATTAAAATAGTGAATGAACTAGGGAAACTCTCTGCTGTGTACAAAATTTTTGTTATTTCGTAACAATGTTTTAGGAACAGTATCACCCTCGACGATTTACTGCATCATGGAGGGTTTAGAACATGTCCTCTTACACACTAATTCAACACGAAAAATACGTTTTCGATTCACCTCAAACAGCAGTAAATCAACTTTTTCTTCCACCAGTTCTACCTTATGGCGGCATGGGATTTTCCCGTAGATATCTGCCCCTGAATCTACCATTCGGACATGGTATTATTAATACCATGCGATTCAAGATGGTACACTAACGTTGGTTTGAGTTTTAAATCACCCGATGCATTGCCCCCCAATAACAGCGTTGTAAATAATAAGCAAACACAGTTATGAAACAAAATAACGAAATAATTATTCGCTCAGGTGAACTTTTGACACACGCTATGAGGAGTTAACGTCAAACTTTTCCGCCGAATGGAAATTACGCATCAAATGCGCCAAATTCCTATTCGTTATTCATTTATTTTGGTTGCGCAAAATTTGAACAACGTTATCGCGAAGCACTGACGACGTTGAACGATTAAGGGTTTTAATTGTTGGACAACGTTATCGCGAAACAACGTTAAACGGGACAACGTTAAACGAGGACACACTGTATTAACATGGCGGAAATAATAATGACGTCACTACATGCTTCTTACCCGAATGAAGTACGGAAATTCTGCGCCATGAACGACATCCGTGCATGAAAATCGGCAAGTGCACTAAGCATCACCATAGATTTTTTTATTTAGCAACCGATACCAATAATTATGGCTACTCTTTATGCCGAAGGCGCAGTCCGGATGATGGAGGATTCATAGGTGAAATAAACATAGCAGCGGCTGGGAATGCTCTTTTTGACGTTGTCAACCCCTGGATTGTTCCCTACTCTCAAATTCTGATGAAGATTGTCAACACAAATATCAACGTTGAATCTCGTAACTCAATTAAGTCATTGAATGCAAATATATTTATGTGCACAAGGGAAGTGATCAAGCTGTTAATCACTCAGAAGACGGCTCAAGAGAAACGCAGGGACGAGGTGACTATCTATCAACCTGGGTGCTATTTAATTGTTAATAAACATGCGTGGCCCATTTTTGGGTTTCCCTTGCATGAAAGAGGACAAACAGTCTCTCAACTCTCCGTGCACCTGAAAAACGGTCAGCGTGTCTACTACAACGAACGCTACATACAAGATAGGAACACCTCAAATGATCACGCTGACAGTATTCTTCAGGCTTTGTGGTTTTCTTAAAAATAAGTTCAATGTATTTCACACCCGTTGAATTTCAACGGGTACCTAAAGCTAGTAGAAACATAAAGATATGTAATATCAAATATGTATATGATAGCTACTTACGCCAATGAATTCTGAAGTGACTCGAGGTCCACGAACTCAGCCATATTTTTCTTGCGAGGAACTGCACTGAATAACATTTAAAACGAGGCTGACGGAAAAATGAGCTCCGGCAACATTCTACATTGAGAGGAAAGACATCAGTAATATGGCGACACTGGGCGCTGAGGGGTTAAGCAAGGAAAATGAACCATATATCAAATGACAAAATATTATTCCACAAAAATTACGTGAAGCAAATAGTAATGGTAATAATGCCTCTGTTGCTACAACAAACACAGCGTTGTTTATTATCATGTAATACTCACATGTAGTACACGTAGTGGAACCGTCTGCCACTCATTTCGATTGCGAATTGTTTTTTAAAACCAATTTCCACATCATACGAACGAACGAAGGAACGTCAACGATATCATACTAGGTATTATTTCAAAATATGATGACAAATTATTATAAGTTTAAAAATATTGTAAATTTTATCAAATCAAACTGACCAGGTAACACAGCATCGGTGGCCACCTATGTGCAGAAGTGATATGAAGACAATTTGAAGTAGGACACGCTTCCGAAAAAACTTAGAGGAGTCCACATTTGTTTTGGATGCATAAAGATTACCACCTTTGAAAATTCCAATCATGGATGATTTGAGAGGAAATGTATAATATGTCTTCCAAAATATAATAAAAAATAAGAAGTCTTCCAAAAGAGTAATATGTGGCCAATTAACACCACTGCCAGTAGGGGTGGAGAATATTTGACAAGATTAAAATATCACCATCAACAGTTTAAAAGCAGCTGTCAGCCTCTGCCACTGCCAAACGTGCTTGTTGAAATATAATTTTGGCAAAAGAAATACCTTCGACTTCTTCATTATTGAATATGTATGGAACTCATAAGCGACTTACCCCGCCGAATTGGGCCAAAATGTTATGGGGCTGTTCATGTAAATCATGAATTTATTGAACATTCCTGCAGCACTTATAGAATAGTTGTAATGTATTATGAATCTAATAACTTAATTTAATTCATGCGTGTCGTTTATTTATCCGGCCATTATGCGTAAAAAATGATAATCATTTCACGAACTAAATAAATTTTTGATTTTGGTTGTAATTTAAGTTGCAACTCTTCTAGACTAGATGTTATGGCAAAAACAAAGTTTTTACTCAAACAACTCCAAAGTGTATGGAAACACTAGAAATATTAAAAACGGCATTCTGCGAGTTTATAATATTTACTGAAATTCAATAAGTAATTTAAAAATTTGGTTTTAAATGTTCCGCAGGGAAAAACGTAAAAAAAAAACGTTTTTGTAGTTGATAGTCGTTAGTGGCTACCATAGCTGCCAATAATTTGGGAAATAGTATTTTTAAACGCCATATATATCAACAACAGATCATGTTTTGACTACCTTATTCAGTTGAATTTTAAATAAGATATTAAAGATTCTTATGTTCCAATTATTAAGAACCGATCGTCGTTAAGACATTTATTCTTTAACTAAACAAAAAAGGTCGTACATAGATACTTGAGAGACTTAAGAAAACAAATGAACATCAAATGTACAACGTTACGTAGTTTCCAGATTAATCAAATACGACTGAAATATACAACACCTCCCCTTAATCTGAAAACTCAAAAAATTATAATGCTCAGTTCACGAGTCCCAACCCTTGTACAAAACGATCATGTGGTTGTCCATGAAGAGCTTTTGTTAAAATATCAGCCAGCATACTACCTGTAGGGATGTAGGAAACAGAAACAAGGTTATCAGTGATAGCATCCCTTATAAAATGATGGCGAATATCAATATGTTTGGTCCTGGCATGGAACATACTGTCCTTGGACAACTTGAGAGCCCCTTGATTGTCACAGAATAATGTGATGGGTTTGTCCATGGCAAACAGTTCTCTTATCAGCCCTTTGAGATGAATTGCTTCTGTTGTAGCTTCCCCTAAGGCCTTATATTCTGCTTCAGTTGTTGAAAGTGCGACAGTTCTCTGCTTCCTAGATTCCCATGCAATGGCACAATTGCTCATCCTGAATACATAGCCTGTATATGACCTTCTGTCTTCAGTGCTCCCTGCCCAGTCAGCATCAGAGTATCCTATAACGTCCGAGCCACTGGTCGTCTTCTGATACTTCAAGGAATATCCTTTGGTACCCTGTAGATAACGCAGTACACGTAGAGCAGCACGCCAATGAGTAACTCCATAGTCAGTATTGAACTGACTGAGAATGCTCACAGCATGGGCAATATCAGGACGGGTTGAAACTGCCAGGTACATTAGTGATCCCACAAGTCGCTGGTATGGATATTTGGATCCATCTTCCCGTTCTTCATTGTTCTTTGGTTTTAATAATTTTTTGTTGGGATCCAGTGGTGTCTTGACTGGCTTGGAGTCAGACATCCCAAATTTCTTTAGGATATTTTCTAAATATTTCCTTTGATCTACACTTATGGTCTTCTTCTCTTTATCTTGGGTAACTCTCATACCAAGTAATTCTTTGGCTTCACCTAGAGTCCATACTTTATGATGAATAAGTGATTCATACTCCTTTTGCATTGCTTTCATCCACATATCCTTATCTTCTCTGGATAACGCTTCAGAAACTGTGATAGGGTCGTCTGAGTCTTCCACCATAGCTTGATACAGTAACATATCATCTGACCACTTTTTGGGTTGTCTTTCCCTCTTAGGATACCTTTTATCTTTCCCTTCCTCACCAACAGATGAATCCTGTGAATCCGTCATTTCAGGATTCCAGTCATTTGGAGAGGAGTTGACTTCATTTTCATGAGAAATTAGGTCACCTTCTTCAACAATTTCATCTTGGTCAGTAATATTTTCCTGCTCATCTCTATTTCTTTCTTCCACTTGAATTAATATCTCAGAATTATCATCACATTCTTTGATTTCCTCTTGCTGAGTTTCCATCTTTTTCTCTCTGGTTTCGATAAATATAACATCCCTTGATTTGACTATTTTTCGTGGTTTATTAGGGTCAATCAATCTGTATCCCTTTGTTGATTCACAGTATCCAACGAAGGTATATTCTTTTGATTTTGGATCCCACTTCTTGCGAAGTTCATCTGGTACATGAGCAAAAGCTCTTGATCCAAAAACTTTAAGATGCTGTAAATCAACCTTTCTGCCTGACCAGGCCTCTTCTGGAGTAATACCTTTTAGTGTTTGGTAGGAGATCTATTTTTTAGATAAATTGCAGTCATAGCTGCTTCTCCCCAGTAACTTACTTCCAGTTCAGCATCCTGCAGCATTGATCTCCCTTTTTCAACAATAGTCCTGTCGAGTCGTTCTGCGACTCCATTCTGTTGTGGGGTGTATGGAGTTGTAGTTTGGTGCTCAATTCCATGCTTCTTGAGAAAATTTGTGAACAAATCATTCATATATTCAGAGCCATTATCACTGCGTAATACTTTTATTTTCTCACCTTTCTGATTTTCAACCAAATTTTTAAACTCCTCAAACCTTTCCTTGACCTCAAACATGGATTTAGTTTTCAGCAAATACCCAAAAGTTTTTCTTGTCAAGTCATCTGTGAACGTGAGTAAGTATCGAGCTCCTCCCCAGGATGGTTGAAACATGGGTCCACAAATATCTGAATGTACAAGCTCTAGAACTTTTCTAGCTCTAAATGCTCCACTTTTCTTAAATGGTAAACGTGCATGCTTTCCTTTTATACATGCCTCACAAGGATTTATTCCTTCATCACAATAGGAAATGCCTGTTGCCATTCCTCTTTTTAGTAGATCCATTGATTTATGGTTAAGGTGCCCGAGTCTTTTGTGCCACAACATTTGAGTATCCTTCACTGTCACCGATGTGGCAAATTCTTGATCATGTGCCTGATCAAGTTTGAACATTCCACCAACGATGCTTGCCGTGGCCTTGACTTCACCTTCAACTGTACAATCATTCTCATGAAATATGTGACAGCCTTTTCTTGAGAAGACTAATACAAGATCCTTTTCAACCATTTTGTGAGCAGAAAGCAAATTAGCTGATACCTTGGGGACGTGTAATACATCAGTTACCCTTGTCATGTTACCATTCTTAAGATGCAACACAACTTCACCACTTGCTTCTGAAGACATTTTTTCATTGTTGGCAACGGTAATTTCCTTAATGCAACTTTCTTTGTTGGAGTCCATCCAATCCTTGCGCATAGTTATATGTGCTGAGGCACCTGAGTCTATATACCAGTCATTACTGACCTGATTTGAAGTAAGAGCAGAAGTATAAAGCGTCAATTCAGTTTTGTTGGCTTTCTCATTATAATTCTTCTTTGAGGGTACAAATTTCTTCTCTTCCTTCTTCAAACCTTGATGCTGTTGCCTTTCTTTCTTCAGTAGTTTGCACTGCCATTTAAAATGTCCAATTTTGTTACAGTGATGACATATTAAAGGTCCTTTTCCTTGCTGTTGTTTACCACTGTTTCCACAACTAGCAAATGCTGAGTCCTTGCCTGATGTACTCCGAGTAAGCTGAAGCTTAGTATCTTCTTTGATTAGAATTGACCTTACATAGTCACTAGTAATAGTTGCTGCTGAATTTTCCAGAGCCATAACCAAAGGTTTGTATTCATCTGTCAGTCCACTCAGCATAATAACTCCAAGGAATTCAAAATCAAGGCCAGCATTGATTGCATTCAACTGCTGTGCAGTCAACATTATTTCATATAAATAATCTTCAATATTGCTGAACATTTTCATGGTCAAACTAAATATTTTTCGCAGAAGGGAGAGCCTGCGAGATAACCCGCCATCCGCATATGCCTTTTCTAGGATGTTCCAAGTTTCTTCAGCTGTTTTTGCTGACATCACTAAAACTTGAACAGACTCTGACAACATGAGGCATATTTTAGACCTGGTTCTTGCATCTATTTTATCCCATAATCTCCTCTCATGAGAATCCAGTTGATTTAACTCTTCACGGCTTGTTTTCACACAGTCCCACAAGTCCACATCTATTAGATACATTTCCATGTTGAATTTCCATGTACTATAATTCTTCCTACCTTCTAACTTGGCAAAAGCAGGCAGTGAACCACTACCCATAAATATTAGTGAACCAGTAGCAGCACTTCCACCAGGACCATTTCGGAAATTTGTAGTTCCCGCCGCATTTTTTCCATCTTGGCCGTTTCCACTTCCATTTCGGTCAATTGAGGCTCCATTGCCATCCGGATCAGTCATTTTGTGATGATGATAGAAAAATGTAAACCTTACCTCACGATTTTTTTTCTGCTAGATTCTTGTACGTAATTCACTGTTCTTAGTTCTCAATTCACGGAACATTAATATCGAGCCACCGCATCTGTGTCTGGGCCCATAACCGGTTGAATTTTAAATAAGATATTAAAGATTCTTATGTTCCAATTATTAAGAACCGATCGTCGTTAAGACATTTATTCTTTAACTAAACAAAAAAGGTCGTACATAGATACTTGAGAGACTTAAGGAAACAAATGAACATCAAATGTACAACGTTACGTAGTTTCCAGATTAATCAAATACGACTGAAATATACAACAGTTTTGACTACCTTATTCGGTTTAACTCTTCACTAGCATTTACATCACTCAGGGAGAGCGGTCGCACTAACTGTTCCAATCGTTTTATACTTTTGAAATCGTTAGATACCGACCACTCATTAGACACTTTAACTACGTTGACAATGCTTTAATAAAATAAAATAATAAAATTAGTTCCTTACTTCAAAAAAATATTTTTTACTAATATTTTATCACAGGAATCATTTTCCCTCTATTCATACATTTTCATTTAGCTACAATAATAATCTAAGATATTTATATATCAGTCTTTTTCTTGTATATAATCCGGTATGGAAATTGCACGCCATTTCCATTGCTCTCCTTTATAACTATTACATAAAACGATGGATGAAATTGTTTCCACTCAAATTTGTTGGTAGATAGTATGAACGTTTGAACATATCCTCTAAGAAGTAGAAATTCTTCATATGCTTTCGAAACAAGTATACTTGATTCTATAGACAAAGGTGATAGGAACTCGTCTTCATCCATCAAGGCCGTTTTACACGGCGAATGATCATTCGTATGACGTTCGTGCGCCGTGTAAAACAGACAATTCCACGCATGAAAAGTCATGCGTATGATCATTCGAGCAAAATTAGAACATATTCTATTTTTGATCACATGATCCCGTGAATGATTGCATAATACGACCGCACGACGTCCATTTTGGTTGTTGTGGCTGGTTTGTTTGGTTGATTCAAGTTATATACGAACATAACGCTTTCAAATGATATGCAAAGATGATACCTGTGCTACATTAGCCTACAAAAATTATCCCAGAAGGGGCTAATCACGCCACCGAAGATGATGCATCCAAATCATATGCCTGCAGATATGCAAAGAGCATTTTCACTCAAAATGTTTTGAATGCTTCAGGAGATAGTATTACGCGTACGTCACCGCAATAGAGCGAGAATCGGTTTGTGTTATTAACACTACAAGTAATTGCAACTGCTATTATCCTTTTACTAACTCCTTATCAAACCTTTAAAAAAATCCGCTTTCATATTCCAATGGATGCCTTACACACTTCGGGGATAATTAGGCTAATAATGAATTCATGTTTGTCGTGCTTTATCTTTCATAATCATGCCTTGTGAGAACTAAGATAGCATTATATTGCTCCTCTGTCATCCTTAAAAAATTACAGTAGGCCTATCAGGAGTTCATCTTCAGCCAAGCTTCGTATTCCTCGACCTCTATTCCTCCTCTATCCAAGGTCTTCTCCACACATTCTTTCTCCTAGCTTTCTGCTACATGATTGTGGTTGCCAATGGACTCAGTGGTAGCGATCGCTAACATTTCATCCTTCCGGTCCATCACCAGCGGCTTGACTTACCTCGCTTTAAGATAAATTTACGACGCCACAGAATTTGTTCCCGCAAATTTGCACCATCAGAAATTGTAAACAAACCAGTCCTACTGTCGACAGCCAAGCTTGAAACAGCTACGTCATCGAAACAGCTGCGTCATCGAAACAGCTGCGTCGGTCGGAAATTTTCGGTGAATCGATATGAACTGTCGATAGGTGGTCCACTGCGCATCCTATCAGCGCAAAAAAATCGCGGAATTTAATTCACCGTGTAAATCAGACACTTCCAGGTCTTCATCGAAATTCATTCGTGAATTAGTGCTCGAGTGATCATTCGCATTATCCTTCGCCGTGTAAAACGGCCTTCATGCAGAGCAAATTAAAATGTTATTCAGTTAATGACGATATCAAAACTCATATCCAAAGTTCAACCGAGTCTGAAGTATAAAAATTAAACCACAGGTCTATCAAAGAAAACTTTTTCAAAAATAAACCCTTCGTTTATGCATTCTGAAACTACTACAGTAAGCCGCAAAAACATTCTCCTTCCATTGTATTCGATACTGTATATAATTAATACTCAGGTAGCGCACGTACGGTTCATTTACCTTAAACCCATTCATACCCACTTCGTACTTTTCTATCCTAGTGTTCAAAGAGTATTTTTGAATGAAAGGATGGGAAACCAAAATCTGTGCCTCATAATTCATGATGGCCGCGACGCGCAGTAATCGACGAAAATGTAAACAAAGAGGGAAATATGAACGTAGGCCATTGAAACCCGTCTAAATAATTGAAATTTATTGCAATAAGCGTTCCAGACGTAATAATAAGTTTATGGTTAGATAAAAATAGGTATAATTTTCATGCAAAGTTGCAGGAAGGTGGATATATTGATGGGAGAAGGCAAATGCATTAGACAGGGAAGTTGTCGTAACTTGTAAAGAGAAGCTTATTGTCAAGTAGAATATTGAGAATTTAAAGTGAGACTATGATTGCTCATTATGATGATAAACATAGCCCTTCAACATGCACAACTAATGACAGGTTTGTCTTTCCGATGAAAATGTAAGGGGCTTGAGAGGCAAATTAAATTCCCGTGTTTTAATGAGATCTCGACATTATATGTTTATGTGAAACCTGGATGTCAAAGCGTGTTAGTAATGGAGAAGTGTGCATGAATGGACGGTACAACATTTACAAAAAAGGCAGAGATATAGTATATGTATTGCCTATATCACAAAGACCCAATAAATATTGCCTATATATTAGAAAGATACAGTAGATATTGCCTATATCACTAAGCAAAACTAATATATTGCTACAGAGTTTATGTTTTATCCCTCTATTCCATCACATCTATTAACTGAGGGAGAAGTTCCCTACTAAATACGCTGAGGGTTGAAGAGTCAATTTGATTCTTGGGAACGTTAGCCAGATATGCGATCCATCAATATAAAACGTCTTTTGAAAAGTTGGTGTACGAAACTGAAGAAAAATATTCCGGATCAATTTAGGGCTTTTCATGTGGCCAGGTCGCATTCACCTCTCCATCCAGCCCAAGTCCCAGGCCTTTTGAGACGATATCCCGAGCCGAAATTCCACAAATTTTGGGCACTACCCTTCTCACTAACCCTCATGTATTTTAACCGAGTGTCGATGCAGAAGCCTGATGAAGCGGGCGGATCCAATCATCTTCATTTTATGTGCGCTGCGGCGTTTCTACGGCCATCCTCTTGAATATGCTCTCGTCGATCCCTGCCGGGAGGGTGGTGGCGATGGGGGACGAGAGGAATTTGCAAGGAAGTAGTGACAGGGTGGGTAGTCTTCTCAGATGCGGGGGCTGTAGCCGAGAGAGAGGAGAAATGCGTAAAATTTAAGGAGGGTCCTTGGATGGGTAGCTGTCAAAGCCTACGTCAAGGAGGGAATTAGCCGCCCAGGCGATAAGGAAGGGTTTGGAGCAGACGTTGGAGGCGCTGGGAGATCGTGTGGCGGGAGAAAGGAGATATGGGGAGGGTGTATATGTGAGGGGTGAGAAGGGGGCTTCAGGGAGTATCCTTTAGGGGAGCATTAAATTGAAATGGGGCTAGGAGGGCTGACGAGAGCTGAGACATGCAAAAGAGGAAGTAGGGGTGTCTCCGAAGGTGCGATATTAATAATAAAGGGAGAGAGGTCGCGTATAAGACGGTAGGGAAAGGAAAGGAGGTGGTATTCAGGGGGAAACGTCGGCAGTGACTATTATTGTGTATCCTTTTGTTTGGGGGCGTGTCAGTGGCTAAGGTCGTTATGGCCCCTGAGGCGGTTATAGAGAGAGGGGGGGATCTTAAGGGGAGAAACAGGGGAAAGTGTTTGACGGGTAAATGTCGAGAGCTTGGTGAAGGGCTTGATCGGAGATGAGGGAAATATAATTGGGAGAGACGAACGTCCTCTAAACTCGAACGAATTGGGATCATGGTGTCCGTACTTTCACTTTCACCTTCGGCATCGTTCCTTGTGTAAAGCTTAATGGATTCACATTGATGTCGGTCGCTTAGACGTAAAATCTCGTTTCAACACTCCAGCAAACCTTCTGAATTTCATTCCCTAACCTTTCCTCGTTTGGAGGGTGAAAGAAACATGGCAATTGAAACCTATCAACCCATTTCGGTTAGTTTCGGTAAGCCGTGGTATCTTCAGGAATAAGTCTATTAAGCTAATTAAGGAACCAGTCCTAAATTGACTTATTCCTGTAGATATTTGTGTCGAAATATGTCTAAAACAATGGATCTATTATGTTTCATTTATCATATTCCTCTTCCAGCATGGAGTTCAACATAACACCGGCCGTATTCATTTACTTTCCTCCTTTTTCTTATCCCTCTGATCTCGCATTACCATTCATTAAATATAAGTTGTTATAGACAGCTATGAATAAGTGTCGCGTTATCTACTCACACACCTAGGAATGGTGCAATATAGTTTATGCCTCCCTGTATTTTCTGGTACTTTCCAAATGTTCTCTCACCTTAAAAGATGTTTGTAACTTGAACTTGTTTTACTTATAAGGTTCTCTTTCGTGAATCGACTCTCTTCTCTCTCCCTTATGCTTTCTCCTCTCCTTCCTTCCAATGTCTGCTTATACCCCTCACTGTGTTCCAGTTCCTCATCACTACCAAATGTATTATGTTTTTAGCTCACTGTGTTATTTCTTCGATGTTTTCGTTCTCGCCATTGATGTTTTACTCCCTTTAACTGCTCTTCAGTGTGTAAAATTGTAAAGTGTTTGAAGTTGTTGTGTCCCATAACCAACCAAACTCTCGGCTTTGGTTTAAATATATTTTGGAATGGTTTGAATCCTTATTTGCTCTGGTAAGGGATAACTGAAGTGAAACTGAATGAATATCCTTAGTGCATGAGACGATTTGAGCAGATTATGGAACAAGAGAAATCAAAGGTCATAGCTCATGCTAGTTTTTAGACAAAATGTATCCGCCTTGGGGGAATATTCCAAACTCCTCTTCGTCAAATATGTAGATCAGACTCCCTCGTCAATTTGATGATGAGAATGCTTTAGAGCGTAGCTAACCTAATCACAAAGGGAGCTTGTAGACCTGATGAATGATATTTTTTAAGATCTTCTCTTTAAAATTTACAGTGAAAATTTTGAAATTTACGAGTGGCGAACTCATTATTGTTTATTTTTATTATTTATTCGTATTTGGTGTTTTGCAAAGCTCTTATGTCTTATACCATCGTGGGTGCAAAGCACCTGTTAAAGGTGAGTCAAAGACTGGGAGGAGTTCCCACCTGTAAATCACTATCGCAATCGCAGGCAAGTAGGAGTAATGAAGTTGGGTGGAGGTAGGAATTAAAATGGGAACTTAAAGGATGGGAAGGGTTCACGCTCGACTTTCGGGAAATCGTTTGAGGAGGCAATTTTGCACGCCGCGGCGTCTCTCTCAACTCGTGGAGGGATGAAAGTTTCCGCTTCTCTAGGAGCGAGATTCGCCTCTGCGTGACTGATTCGGGTTTCCGAGTGTGTGGCAGCTTGGAAGCCGCTCCGGAAAGGGGGTGAGAATTTCTCTGGTTTCGGGCTTTAATGCAGTCCATGCCCTCGTTCCCTTGTGGGGTGCTTGGGCTTAAAACAGTCGGCAGGGAGTCGGATCTTTTGAAAGTGGTTCCAGTGGGGAAATTTTGTCGCTCGAATGGAAGTCTTTTTCTTGCGATTTTATACGTCACCCTCTGAAATCAACTCTAAAATAACACTTTGTTAAGACTAAACGAGCATAATTTTTTCCGTACGTCGCTAACTTGATAGAATTGATGTTATCCCTGGTATTCCAGCTTTGAACTAAGTTTCCCTAAACAACACCTGGTGGTTACCCAATCTCTTTACTCTATGGAAAAACTGATGAAATACGGCATGAATTTGAGGTATGAATATTTGGAATGATAAACCTTTTCCTATTTATCTGAGGAAATATTTGTCTTGAGAGACTTTCATCAACACGTCGATTTAGATAAATTATATTTCTACTTCTTACTATGAAATCAAATATTAATCCAAATTATCAATCGAAGCAAAGGACTCGCATGCATGTCTTTTGGCCGTACATGTGTCCATATACCGAGAGGATTAAGATCTCGTAAATACGTGCGTGTTGCCCGAGGCTCAGAGTCCAAGTGCTATTGTTTCTATTGCAATCCTCACACCAAATAATGTGCATCTAGATACGTGGGAGTGTTCAACCAAACTTTACACCCTGACCCACCAATCCGAAACCCAATCAATCAATGTCAATGGTCTTCTTTGCTCCTTGATTCACTGAAATCATTTGATTGTTAGTTGGTTAACAATTCTCATCAAAAGCGAAATTTTTTCATGCAAATGATTATTCATACCCTAGCTGGCTGCTAAGTAGGATGACTGTTTCCTTTTTTGCAAACTGGCCGAATACATTTTGTTCCGTTATTTTATTTGGACTACAGTTGGGATTCAGTCGAGGTCGTGAAATAAAAATATTGGAGTAATCAAAATTCAACAGCTTTGCATCCTTCATGAATCTGCCCTTAGCTATGTTGATCATGGTACTTGTTGTTTGCGTTGGCGTTTAAAGTGTTGCGTTCCTTAGCGAAAGAGATTATGGTAACTCTTAATCCCATAGAAATGTTTTGTTTAAGCTCACGTTTTTCTTTAACATTATATCAACTACAATGAAGTTATACGAAGTTGTATTAGTTCTTTCCCCGTTTTATCTTTTATTTACTTTCCTCAAAAAGGTGAATGAAAATGTATGTTGGTGTAGCCAGATATTACTATTGGTTAATCACGCCCAAGTTTTAAATTTAGTGTGTCTGGAGTCCTCTGAAGCAGAAATATATGCATTATACATCGTTCGAGATCTTTCTTGGCTCACTATGAAAGGAAGTATACTTCTTACTCCCCCAACGTTTTGCAAAACATATACACATACTCTTAGCTAAAAAAATGCATGGATGTCAGTGGTTTAAGTATCAAGGTTCTAGGTAATTTTCCCGAATATTGACTAAACCAAATTATTTTTGTAAGAAAACAATCCTGAATCTATTTCCGCGAATATTATGATTTCAGAAAAAATGTGTTAACCAGTTTCAAGTTTTATTCAATAATTTTATCCGTAACATTTTGAAATTATACTAAGCAACATTGCTTTTAAATTATCTAATTTCCGTCCTTCAACATTTGTTCGTGACAAAGCTGGAGGCCATCATTTGATTTTTTTTAAGTTCAGTCCACTTACTTTGAGGTAGCTTTCACTGTTTTACCTATACTCAGTTCAGCAGTAGTAGCATACGCACCTGCTCATTCTTTTTGAAATCTGCAAGAGCCGAATATATGCCTGGGTGATGTTTACCAATAACAACTTGGAATCTGTTAGCCATACTTAACCCTCACCATTTGTTTTTTAGCGTCGGTCAATGCTGTCTCGTATTGACTCCAAAGAGCTTATGACATGATATGTTGGTTTGGAATGAATGAGTCGGAGGGAAAAATATTCGGGAATTTAGTTTTGGGAGAAATCATTTGTGAAAGTGCTTTGCAATTGATTTTTTGGAAAAATATTAATTCGAGTCATTCGATGTTCAGAAAAACCGATTCGGGAAAATAACCCAGAGTCATATATCGTTTTTAAATACTTATGAAACGCTGTCGGAGTAAGAAGAACAAAGTGGCAAACGTGTCGATATAAAATGCCGCGAAAACATCATGAATGAGCAGACTGACGATCCGTCCGTCGCGAAAAGTATTTGGAAATTAAATTTCGAAATGGAATGAATTATTTTTTATGTTTAATTAAAGGTTACGATGTGTTATACCTCTTTCAATCTTTCAACTTTCAAAGCGAATGGTTTCTTGCACCTATTATCATAATGTCCAGACAACAATTCAGAGGTAAAGAAGGGTGATAGATATGAGAGTCTATACTTCGTTGCACGTCGTTGAAAAGAAGACTTGGAGGTACAAGGACAAGAGTTCAGAATGAGCCAGTAGAATGAAAAAAGGTTGAATTGAGTCCTAGTGAATTAATAAGGGAAGGGAGAAAAGAATTTAGGAAATTCTAAAAATCGGGAAGTTGGGAAAAGCTATGAAGGCAGATCGCGTATTTAAGAGGATTTTGAGTGGCTGTGACTGGACATCCAATGGGAAATCAGCTCTCTTATACTATCTAACCATGTAGCATATACCAAACAGTGTTGTCAGCCCTGCTCACCAATATTTGTATTCATATAATTTGATGCCTAAAGCATGCAGTGAATATCAACACTTCATATAAAATCCAAATCAATTGCAGAAGTTGAAAACGCACTATCAAAAGAGAAATCATCAAAAGTATATGGCTAGATGTTACAACATGGCGCAAGAAATCCAGGAGAGAAGGGCGCACTAACGTGAAGGAAGTGGTGGTAGTGGAGCTGCTTCCCCTCGATGGAAAGAAAGTTGCTCGAAATCACTGCGCAGGTTCATTCTGCGAGAGTGTGCTATAACTTGCACATCCGCGTATGTAAGTGCGTTTGGGAAGATACAGAAATACATTCGGAAAAACCTGTTGTTTGACTTCGCTGAGTTTGCTTTCCGACGATGACTTTACGTGGATGATTTTATTTGAATACGAAACAATCGAGGTATCCCTTGCGAAGAATTCATTAACAAGATCTCTGGTGACTTTCCTGGAATGGAAACACGAAGGTGATTGAGGATGAGAATGTAGTGAAGAAGTTAGCTCTCGAAAGTGACAACAGGGGAGTTTCCCGGTGGAACTATTTCGGCGACATGTTTTCTCAGATATTTAAATTCCTTAAGTCTCTCATGGCCTTGGCACGAGAGTAAAATGAAATTTGAGGAGCATAATCAGTCATAGAATCTACTTGAAGCTACTCTATTAAATGAGACTACTCCTGATAAGCAAATCACATACACTTTCATTAGTTCGAAGTCATATTTTTGATATCGAAATGGTGATATCTTTGTCGTGTAGGAAATAAATGTTGACTAATGTGCTTTTTGTCACTTGAAGATTGCTAACTGTTTTTTTCCGAGAAATTTCACGGCGTTTCATTCTAGTGCTTAGAACTCATGATCTTTATTGATTAAACGTGTATATTAATTTGGGTCTTTATAAGCGATACTGGTTTTGAATACTGAAATTCAAGGTTTTCATATGTAATGTCGAAGGTGGCGATCCATCGTACGTGAGGCAAATTTGAGGCTCTACATGAACTGAAGCGACTGGGATCCCTGTCCAGGGAAATAAAGTCAGGTGCATGGGGTTTTTTTGCATGAAGGACATGTGTTTTCTGCTGTCTATTTGTTTTACAAGCTGCCAATGTGAAGTTCCGTGTGTAGGAGCTGTTGTTGGGGATGATTGAAATCAATAAAAAATAACTATTAACCTATTGCCGAATCAATTTGCGTCACACTTCGCAGCACATCGACATTTTATCTGCTGTGGGCTTGGGCTGCTGCGGCATTTGGTATAACCGATGATTAGTGCTTGCGTGAAAACCCTGTACACCGTGTCGCAAAGATAAGACATACAATCGTGTTCGAGTGTTCATGCATGTGTATATCAGTATCTCATTTTATATATGACGATGCCATACTAGATATTTTGCTATCGTTCTCTCGATATTCATGTTTAACCAGTTCAACGTATTGTAACCTCTGTGACTGCTCAAGGGAATCATTCTTAGCCATCAAGTGAGAGTTTTGTACGGCTGTTTTATACTTCTTGTCGAATGTAATTGAGTAGTCATAATAGGTTTAACCTCGGTGGCGGCGGGGTTAAGTACCAGCTAGCTGATGTGGAGGTCGCGGGGTCGAGTCCCGCGTGGGTGGTTTGATACTACCCAGAACATGGGTGTTTTGTAATAATAATAACTACTTGCTTTAGCCCTTTAAAATTGACGTCGCCCTCTGCGAATTAGGTGCATGATCAGCAAATGCATTGCAGCGTTAGTAAAGTGAAGTAAACTTCATTACTTTCAACAAAATCATTGATGTGTTTAATTTAGTTTTATTTACATGAAAGCTAGGTTGCCTCAAAGGAAGACCTGTGCTGAGGCAATCCTCATCAAAAGCATTTACATTGCTCACAAATAACAAAACAAGGCATATTGTAGTTTACATAGTCATCAAATATATTAAGTATAATGAGAAATAATTAATAATACGTTAATGGAAAAGCCATCATCTTTTTTTAAATCGCACTAATATAAATACAGAATAATATATAATATTTAAAAAAAATGTAACAACATAGTCCTCAGCCAATATTCAAGACTTGGCCAACTGTAGGAAAATTTTACGTTTTAACAGTTTTTTTTTCGGCAACATGTTATAAACCTTTCGGCCCATGTAAACAAAAGAATCGTTTAGAAATAGTTAATGTAGCTTAAATAATGGAAATTTCCCCTTCTCAAATTAAACTTAAAGGTTCTGCCAGATATAGCTAGCATATTATCACTCATAATAAAAATAATTTCATTAGTTTGTACAAGAACAAGGGCTATTATGGAAGCATTCTCAGATTTAAAATTAAGGATACGAATATTTTTAAAAGTAATGCTTCAGATTTTTTTTATTGAAGGTTTAAGTAGGTTTTAACGTGTTATTTTTGCCCCTCCCCAAAGATCTATTCCATAATTTAATTAGATTGGACAGTAGTAAGGTAGGTGACTTTTTTTAGTATAACAGATTGCAAAAAGAGCGAGATAAACAAACTAAGGGAATCCAATTTTTCGATTTAAAGTTTAAAGAACTCTTATTTCCTTCAAAATATTACGTTTATTTTAATTCAAAATTTCATTAATTACAATATTTTTTTGTAAATGTTCGGAAATTTTTGCCAAGCCAAAACTTGCCTTGATAATGTTTTTAATTGACACTTAAATATTTATGTTCTCGTCCGCAAGTTTAGGCGACAAAGAGCTGACCGTGACCGAAGAAAGCTTTAGGAAAATAAACTCCAACGTGATAAACAGATGGACTCTGAAATTTGTTAATAGTCGTCAGAAAAGCCAAGGCTAGTTGTCGTTGCTTCATTCTGAATGGCAAGCCACTCCAAGTCAATCCGATTAATACGAATTTCTTCACCCTTATTACTGTCGGTGATGACTTCCGCTTTAATGCAATTTTGATGAGGACTCATCAGTAGTTCTTTTTTCAGATTAAAATTCCGTGGCAACAAACCCCAGAGAATATTTATTTATTTATCTATATTTTTAAAGCCATAGGAATAAACCATTTGGATTATGAATGCAAATATTTTTTAATACGAATTGTTTTGGGATTGGATCTATTTTCGAATAATGTATCAATATTTAAGTAATTTATAAATGAGAAAAACTTTCAATGAAGTTGAATCTCGAACGCAGTATCCTTAGCAGCGTTATTGACTGACAGACATACCTTGGTAATGATATACTTAAATTATTCACGATTAGGATATGTTAAAATATTCGAAATGGGTTTGTACATGTGAGCATTAAACAATATAAATAGGTACTTCAGCGTGTCTGGGTTGATATATCGTGAAATTACATCGATATCTCGCAACTGCTCAGGCATCAACACCACGCTCTGCATATCGTATCATCTCACTGTCTTTGCACGCGAGGAATTAGCCATGAAGTGAGATCTCGGGACGGTTAATCCGGAATAAAAGAGATTCTGCTGAATGTGATCGAGTGACGGACGTGACGTGCGTATGAAAAAGTGTGTACGCGACAAAATGAAAAGCGGGGATATTTTGGATGTCTGCGTGAGCGGAGTTAGACAAGTTTTGGGCGAGAGAGATGATTGGTTGATTGATTATTCGGCCGTTGGGAGTATTAAGAGTGCGGTGACGTTGGGCGCAATCGAAAACGAACCAGGCAATGGACGGAAGTGATTGATTGCGTGCAATGTATAATTCGATACGGGATCTAATGTCCGTCATTTTGAAAACACGGCGGATCGGTGATGATCCGAATGGCCGCATTGATGTCCCGCTCCGCCCGCAAGCCCCATCGTGCACTTAACTCTCCGGAATGTTGTACGAACCCGCGTTTGCATTTTTCTGTGGACTCGAATTTTTCCTTGTCCACCATGGTGGAATAGTTCCATCTGCAAATTGTGAAAGTGAGGATAGGCCGAGGGTACATCTCAGATTAATTCGCCAGCCGAACGAATGAATGTTTGTATGAGCCTCATCTTAGAAATAAAACAAATAATAAAATGAAGACAGGACCTGCAATGTTTCACAGGATAATATATTTATTGCGACCTAGGTTTCGATGTACCCCATCATCATCATCAGGTACATAATTTGGGGCAATTCGAGGTATATAACTACTTATATATGCATAAGATTACAAAGAGGAAGGGGTTTGTAGATTAGGGATGAATATATTATCCAGTGGAGATTTGCAATTTCTGCCTTCATGATGTTGAAATTCCACTACATCACGATATACTTGCCTTTTCTATCCCGAATAAAATACAGAGTTAGGACAGTTAACGCAAAAAATTACAACAGTTTTCAAAGCAGATATAAGAAACTGAATGTATAAATATGACTAAAATACTCAATAAATACATTAAAAATTTCACCTCTCAATATAATATTAGATGCTGTAAAAGGATTGTGCACAAATAAGTCTTATAACCTTTTATTGAATTTGTTTTCTTATAAAAATATTATTTTAATTCGTGAGTAAGTTTAATGATAAGTTTTTTCTCATGTGTGTTGGTTGTAACAAAAATCATGGACTACTGTCCTTCATTGCTATAATTATTTATCAGGCCTTTTTCATAGGTGAAATAAAGTAAAGATAAAACAGATTTTTTAATTCTCTCACCTCGCTTTGCTTGCATAGCCTTTCCGTAACATTTTGCCTTCTAGTGACTTAGTTGCCAGAGTCAATGGCTGTTGCCACCTTACCCAATGCCTATACTGTACAAATATGGCATTTTGCTGGGAGAATTAGTTTTGGCTCTCGTTCTTGCCGTGCTACCTTCAGTAGTTATATGAATGTTATCCCTGACAGCTTCATTCAATTGAGGACTCAGGTCGATTAACCTCCCTAAAACGTGGTGAAAACTAACTTCAATTTTATGTAACGTATAGAAAAAGACTCCCAGAGATTTCATTCTGGAAATGAGTTGTACCCTTGATGAATTAAAACATGAGTTAATTGTTTTTTTTTAGAGAAAATAGTGTGATTTGGGAGTCAACTTATGACTATACTATTTTCTATATGCCATAACTACTAGCCTTGAAAAAAAACAGTATGCAAGGTATTTAAGCTTTAGAATTTTGAGATAAATAGAGTATGGAATATCATTTTGAGATGAGACTTCAAATTCAAACGACGCGTTGCGACAATCAAGACGTTACAGTGCGAGAGAAACGTTGTCGTTTTGTGGGAGACTCTTTTCAGGGATATGACCCATCAACTAAGAACTACATAGTTTCAAGTGGGGGAGAAAGGTAGTGTCCGCGTTAGGCTACCAGGATTTCCAAAGTTGCAAAGCTTCCTTGCTAACCTCTGTCTGTTGTCCTTACCAGCGAAAATAGCCTCTGTCTCCAGGTCCAATGGTTAAGATGAGCTTCTTCGGTTGGTTGGAATTCTGAGCGTATTTAGTTGTGGCTTTGTTTTGATCGTAATATATTATCGTGTAACACGCTGCTGACACTTTCCCGCTGTCTCAAGTTCAGTGTAATTATATTTGAAATCATGCACAGCATGTGCTTCCTATCTTTTCCGCTTCTTCACCATAACATTCCAAATGCACCTTCCCTTTCTTGATGTCATGCTTCGCGCAGCTGACAGTCTTCAAGTTTCTCTACCATTGCATTCCCCTGCTCTGTTCTTAATGTGTTATTTTTCACTGTTGGTGATTTTCTACTAATTATTGAGCTCCTTTTAAATGGGCCATCTGATTGCGAATGGAGGGAGGATTTTCCATAAAACCTGGACTGCCACCTGGGGTAATAATTCCGTTTGTTTTGGCCATCGCATAGATTTTTACTTGCAATTTATGACTTTGACAGGTTGACTAGCTGCCGCCCCACTGAGAACTGACGCAGATCAGGTGGTCGCCTACTATAGGTCTGTCGCCCCTGAATTTTGATGCTAGTTTTGGCCCACCCTGGGTATTTTATTTCCCCGGTACCCTACTTGAAGTCGAGCGTTCCCCTATCTGCCACCTGGGGAGGCGCTTGCTGGAGGACTAGCTAACCCCACTCGGAGTACAACAACATAAATTTATATACAAAAAAATGTTTGTTACCGCTACGTTTTGGCTACGTTTTGGAATCTCTAAGCTTCTGAAGATGGGCTGCATCTGCAGACACGAAAAGATGCGAATCTGCCTTGGATGCCAGTTCAACTACATCGGCAACTGTGGATGCTTTATTTTTTATGTAACACGACAACTCATCGGGATTGATGCCTTTCTTGAACCGCCACACGTAGTTGACGTACTCCTGGTACTGCTTTCTGCTTACGCCGTGTGATGATGTGGACATATTGTATCTTGTCTTGAGACAAAAACGGAGAGCAGTGTATATTGTCCTGAGATGCATCAGGGCAAGATGCACTATTATCCGTTGCTACTTCTTGAACCTGCGCGGAGGTAGGAGCCGATTCGGCGTTTGTAATCGCGTGATTTATAGGTGGATCCGACTTTGATAGGATCACGTTGGTTTGGTTAGTTTTGCATGTTTAACCAATAATATGTATTAATATAATTTAGCACGTTCACTTCTGTTTTAAGTAGTCCAATGTCCGCCGCCATTTGGTGACGGTAGGTTGACCTGAACGGCAGGAAAAACACCTCCAAATATTTCCCTGGATTTACTCAGGGATTTTAATACAGTCTCACTTAAATAAAAACACTTATTGTGTATAATAAATAGGCACGAGTGGCACGGAACTGCTTTTTCGAATAATTCGGCCTTGTTATTCCAGGAACGACAAGGTATTGCGTTTGTGCTGGACAACGTGATAGTTTTATATAAGAGCGATGAAGAGCTGTAGACTTTCAGGAGAAATATCAGTGAAATTTGAAAACTTTCGTCTCTATCACAATATAGAGTGTTGGTTAGCCTATTGGGTAGAGTGCTGGGCTACCTATCGGAGGGTCCCAGGTTCAACTTCGGATGAAGCCTCTGGACACCCCCTCACTCCCTCAGATTGTCAGAACTTTGTGGAAAGTCGAAGGTGGCCCAGGGAAAGGAACTGGCCCTCCTACCCTGAAAGTGAATTTCATACGTCAATGGCTTAGTATGGGGTGAGCTCTACTCTCAACTATGAAAACCAACCTTGTGGTTGTAACACTGAGTGCAAAATTTGTATCGGTCTTAAGTTTAAACTGTTTTCGAGTACTCAAAATTTGGAGTAGGGTGGTACATTAATTTTAAAATTGAGAATAATTATGAACTCCACCTCTTTAAATGTTTTAATATGGAGCTGGAATTCAAGTATCAGCTAGAAATTGTTTCACTACCTTCGTCATGACGGACGATGATTTGTATTTTATTCATGTCTAATACAATTTTTAACCTGTTGGTCTATACTATTTGCCCCCCTTTCCTCATCCCCTTCTTTGTCCTTCCCTACTTTTATGCACCTTCTCTTCCATCCCTTCCTGCACGGATATATATACTTGGACGGTTACTTGTACAACTGCCTTCAAAATGACTTTGTAACTCGAAACCATTTACTTGAAGTTGAATTAAATTGTTTCGTGGACTCTACAAAGCTTCTTATATTTAAAGTATCGGAGTTCATTTGCTGTGCTTCATTTATAACACGTTCCCCATGGGCCGAAGTTTTTTAGCCTACAGGTCTGTATTTTTGTACTGTAAAGGCTCCATTTCTATGTGAAAATACAAATTTGAAAACCTTTTATTCATCTTCCCCATTTTTACTTTTTTTAGATATCGTTCTCTGTAGGCCACCACCAACCTCCCCGGAGACTTCCCCTTTTGCTCTTCCCCGCGGCTTCTCACTGCAACTAGACCGAAACACTCGACTTAAATCCTGGACGTGGTTTTCATCACTTTTAGACGAATATCTGTTTAAGCACAAGTGGAGAAGATACACTGATGATTTGGAGAAAATATTGTCATCTAAAATGACTCAAATATCCGAGGGAATCATTTGCATATTGTATCGTCTCTTGTTGCTTTCATCTCAACACTAAGGCCGAGAAATATTGGTCCTCGGGGTGAAGCTGAGTGAGTTGTCTCTCACTTTCCAAACGGCCCAGCTCTGCGAGGGCTGCAAACCTGGTGAAGTAGCTCGGGAAACCAAGAAGTTTTACTCCCTCCCCTATGGTTTTTCGGTGTCATCGGCTCACTCAAGCACGAAAGAGTAGCGCGAAGGGAAACTTTGTGTTTGAAACAGAAGAAAAAGCGAGGTGGAAAGTGTGCGCGTCTTGCGTCGGAAAAGGAATAAAACGGAGGGAGAGGGAGTGAAAGAGAGCTTTAAACCCTCTGTCAGGAAAGAGCAGTGGGGTGCTTTTCCCGCCCATCAACTCCTCTCCTTTGGGGTGCGACCGGGTTATTCCATCGCCGCAGTCCTGCGGAGCCAACCGTGAGCGGAGAAAGGTGGTAGAGAAATGAAGCTGAGAGAGTCTACCTTACGGGCACGTCTACGGGAGGGAATGTAGATCCATGGGAGGTATTGGGGTGAGAGGCACATTTGTTCTTGATCTAAGCCTAGCGTCTCACGTTTGAAATCTCTCATTTAAAAGTGTGACATCTTCCACCGAGCCGAGGGATTTCCGGCAATTAAGTCGCTTGGCAGGAGACCAATTTTCGCTTTCGACAATCCTCAATGTGTATTATCATTCCAGAGAGTGTTGGTGTACATCGAAACAATGGCCATGTCTGAACGTAATGTATGTATGGATATAAAAAAATGTAGTTAAGATTTCTTCAAAATCGGCCAACCCTTAGGTGCAACATTGTATGATACTCATTTTCTTCATGTCTGTTTGAAGTAACGGTAAACGGATTTGTTGGCGTCATACTTACTCATAAATATATTTTGTATAATTTACAGGAAACATAACATCTGATACCAGCTTGCAGCACTGCCTATTCTCGGGCAGACCACGAATTAAATTTCCTTTTAACGGCATATTTTTTGTATTCGTGGAAATCCATGTAAATCATATTAAACCATGTCAATCATAATAAAGTAAACTAACATATTTTTAATCAATTTTGAGTGGGCCGAATTGGGTCTGGTAGTTAATGGTCCACCCTTACCGATGATTTGTTCTACAGCTTTTGGGCTGTTTATACTCTTATAAAAACGTAACGACATTACAACCACCTTCAGCCTCGGTTTTTTTCACCGTTCGATAAACTGTCGTCCAAAAATACATTGAAATCACTCTTTTAAATCAGTTTAAGGTTATTTAACTCCAATGCCAACACCACCGCTTTATTCATTATCCGGGAATAAATTCGTTCCCCTACGATATCCGCGGCAAGGGTTGTTGGACTAAAATATTTTTCTAAAACTCATTTTCTATTATCTGCTTAGTAAATTGACGTTAGATTATATCCACAGCAGCACTTAAGATGATTAGCATTGTAGTTACTCCAAATACATAAGGTTGGGAGATTAAAAAAAATAACCATAGCAATGTTCGAATATGAGATTCTCCAGTTGGGAGCTCTTCACATTACCCATTGATATTTGTGTATTAGAAATTATCAAAAATTACAGATAATATTAAACGTGATAATCTAGTATCTCTTGAACCAGACCTCAATAATGAATACCCGTCACTCATGATCCTATTCAATGGCCTAGTTTCACATAAAAAAGGCTTCACCATGGTTGTTGGCATCATTGTCGTGAGGTCTCCTTGTGAGGGTAACGTCACGATTCTAAATACCTAGTCTGGACATGACACATTCGAGGATGCCATTAAATCAAAAATCGTATGGCTCGCGGCTAGTGTGCGCTAATTCTGAATGGCCCATGTGAGGCTAATCATGCTCAACACCACAGGCGTCTTTAGGCGTAACCACGGGGTGCAAAGCTAGGGTCATGCGAGCTTATAAATTTCCTCGCGGATCTTGCCGAGAATCGGACTAGGCGAACGCGCTGGATTCGACCGACCGTTGAGGCGGGTCGTAGATATTCGTCGCTCGAACGGGCGGCGTCCTAGCGTAACGCGTTGAATCGTGGCTCTTGTCTCGCGGCCGTTTCATTGGGAGACCAAGGGAACTGATGCTAATCCCCTCCTGGCCGCAGTCGATAGTCGAATCTTGGGGCTTCTTGTCGTTTGTATGTCGGGGCCATTAACTAATCCAGAACTCCCACGCCTCGAGCAGACTGCCGTTTTAGTGTGTGAATGCGCTTGCGAGGATAGTATGCGCGCCTGGAAGTAACGGGCAGTGGGAGCAGGGAAAGGGATTTGAAATGGTGTGGCGGGCTCTGAGAGAGGAACTTCGCTTCGTGGACATCTTCTTCTTCGCAAGCCTCCGCGTTGATTCCACTGCGGGAACGTATCACGAGTCCTCCTAATATGCTCCCTTCAAAATTAATGGTTGAAATTCGCAACTCTACCATCAGTCGCAGTAAGTACTTGAGTTAAAGCTCGCGTAATTTTTGAGTAACTTGGGACGAAATGTTCACATATTTTCACTTATAATATTTTTGGTAAGATGGCTAAATATGACATGTCCGTTTTTTGCAAAATTAAGTTATGCATAACGTTGGATTCGTAGTGCTAATACCGTTGGATTTGGAAAGTAAAAAATATGATATCAAAAGTTTTTTTTACATATGTTTCGAAAAGGTGAGACCCAAACTTCGAGATTCTTATTTTTCAGAGCTTGCTAAACTTTTAAATTGTTCTCTTGTAAAATTTTCAAAACATGACATATCATATTCAGCCATATTACCGCATATATTGTATAGTATATATATTTTGTGTATGTGCGGTAATATCTAGAAGCAGGAGGTCAATCGTGCAAATACGACGCGCTCTTTGCCTTTAATAACGAAGAAAATAATCTCCCTGTGATGTGAGAAAGGAAAGAAGGTGCATGTTGGTCAAGTTTCACATCCGAACTGGTGTTTTCAAGTTTTCGCTAGTGAGTATCGGCCATCTCTACCACACATCCTTTTAGGGTTGCTGGGTATTTATTTATTTATTGCACAAAGGAGCCGAACCATCTGGAACAAAGACTGTCAGCAGCACAAATTACCAACCGAATTAATGTAAATATGGCCAATCACAATTAAACAAATATGCAAGTCATAAACTTACGTAAAAAAAGGAAAAGCATAGCGAAGTAAGAGGAAAGGTATCCATAACTGAATATATATAAAATGCGTTCTAAAAATGCAAACTGCAGTATGCGGTACACTGGAAATTCAATGTGAAATACATAAAATACCTATTATCATAAATTATTTAACAGGTTGCATATGATGGTGATGCAGGAAGTATTTAACCAAATCTAAGCTTGAATTCAAAAGTTTCATTTAAAAAGGTAGAGAGCCATCTTCCCTGACTTCTGGCCATAGGACTGAGGTACATACATAAAATTAGTCCTAAAGCTATCTCAGAAAAATAGTTCCGTATTACGAATGAATGTGTTTGGAACTCTTATTTAGGGTTTTTTTAAGGTATTCGCTACAACAACTAAGGAATAGATGTTAAATTGTTTAAAATTCAGTGTAACAATAAAATATCGGTTTCACACGTCTGCAAAGCTCCCAATTCCATTGCATGGTAAACGTCCCTGTAGGTGGTTAGTGCTATTATCAGTACCATTTTTCTTAGCCGCCATCCTAGCAATAAACTTAAGGCATTTCTAATCCTTTTTTTAGGCAATCAGAATATGGGCTTCTCACCTAATATCTCGACTCAAGAATTGGAAGAACAAATGTTTAAAATTGGGTTCCTAATACCAACAGATCATTGAAGTTTTTGGTGAATATAGAGGAAAGGCCATCTTCATTTTAAGAGCTATGTAACAATCTTATAAATATTTATATCAAAGTTTTCATTTGGAGTAAATAATATGCCAAAATCTTTTACGGTAGAAGTCCTACTTAGTGTCACATAATTTATTTGGTGAGGAAATGCAATAGTGTTTGCAGGGTAAATGTTAAATACATGCATTTATCAATGTTTAAGGAATACGCATAGTTGGCGCACCAAACACAGAAAATTCCTAACCTCATATGAACTTCCAAGCAGCCTTCGATAGAGTTTACATTCCGATGTATCAGTCATCAGCATGTAGAATTCATTTGATAGGATTAAGAGTTTCACCAAAATCAACAATAAAGAGGTTTAATAAAAAAATTCCAAAGTGTAACACACGCGGCACGCCTGAAGTCACTTCGAAGTGAAAGGATATGAATGTCTTCATTCTTACCACTTGGTTTCTTCCTGGCAAATATCTTTGGAACCAAGAGTAAACTACCACCCTTACCATATTTTTGGAGCTTAGCAATTAATTTAAGTATGCTAACAGTATCGAAGGCTGCTTTCAAATTTGTGTTGATGTCATCCACTTGTTTTCCACTTTTAAATGAAAAGCAAATTTGGATTTTGAAAGGAAACCAGAGTCGTTACTGTTGATAGGCCAGAATGGAAGCCATGCTGTTCCTCAATAATTATATTTTTTTAGACAAGGGACTTGCCATGCCAAGGACTTGACTTATTTTACTACACTTTCAAAGACTAGCAATGTAAGATTGATTTAGATAGGCCTACAGTTCCAAGCATATGATTTTTCCCCTGACTTATAAGTAGGCATTACATGTATGTTTTTCAAATTTTGGGGAAAACACCTACAGCCAATGATTGGTTACATGACTTTTTAAATTTTGAATCAATGGAGTTACTACAACATTTTAAAATCAATGGGGGGATGCCATCTGGACCATGTCCCTTGTTTGGGTTCAAGGAATTCAGTTTGTGACGAACTCCATGTTCGTTATTGTAAATATAGTAGACAAATGACTATGATTGGAATTGAAAATCTCTTTTTCCTTTTTTATAGATAGTGTACGTTTTATTTACGAGATAATTGCCTAATTAGTGAAACGCTGTACCAATAGAGGAATTTAGTGCTACAACCTCATTATGGAAGTTTTCTGACGAGTTGCTGTATTAAAAAATTTCTGCAAGGTTACATAATTTATCATCAATGCAATCCTCAAGAAATAACTTTCTGGTAAGGAAAACTGTCCAAGCTTATCAATCACTTACAAAAACAGAACATTCATAATCTGTTCAGACTCGGAAAGTGCCCTTCAATCCATCTTCTGATTTTCTTCGCATTCTCTGATAGTAAATCGAATCCACTTACTTATTTTACTACACTTTCAAAGACTAGCAATGTAAGATTGATTTAGATAGGCCTACAGTTCCAAGCATATGATTTTTCCCCTGACTTATAAGTAGGCATTACATGTATGTTTTTCAAATTTTGGGGAAAACACCTACAGCCAATGATTGGTTACATGACTTTTTAAATTTTGAATCAATGGAGTTACTACAACATTTTAAAATCAATGGGGGGATGCCATCTGGACCATGTCCCTTGTTTGGGTTCAAGGAATTCAGTTTGTGACGAACTCCATGTTCGTTATTGTAAATATAGTAGACAAATGACTATGATTGGAATTGAAAATCTCTTTTTCCTTTTTTATAGATAGTGTACGTTTTATTTACGAGATAATTGCCTAATTAGTGAAACGCTGTACCAATAGAGGAATTTAGTGCTACAACCTCATTATGGAAGTTTTCTGACGAGTTGCTGTATTAAAAAATTCCTGCAAGGTTACATAATTTATCATCAATGCAATCCTCAAGAAAAACTTTCTGATAAGGAAAACTGTCCAAGCTTATCAATCACTTACAAAAACAGAACATTCATAATCTGTTCAGACTCGGAAAGTGCCCTTCAATCCATCTTCTGATTTTCTTCGCATTCTCTGATAGTAAATCGAATCCACTGCTCCATTGCATCCCTTGCCGAGAAGGGAGTATCATTATCCTTAATGTGGATACCAGGTAATATCGAAATAAGAGGAACCGAAAAAGCAGACGGAAAGTACTACATTCAAGATGCACTATCCATTTGCATCAGGGGCACGTGCAATAAGGGGATTGCAGTTGATGCAGAACAATTGTAAGTCTGGTTCCTAATCCATCTCCTTGAATAGTCCGTTTTTAACATGGAATATTTTCTGTGACCTTGTGCCCTGCATATTATGCAAATTATGTGTTTGGCATACTTTTTTGCCTTACCTTGACACATACCTCAATGAAATTCGTCTACAAATAGTCAAAGTCTTATAATTAGAGGCATTAAATCCATGGCATATATCAAGCTAAATTAATACCTATGGAATATTGACAATGCCTCCTTTTCTATGCTCTTTGATTATGCCTAATATTGTTGCAGCCGCGAAGGCATGTAAGTGGATAGAAATGTAAAGCTCTCGTACACTTTTACCTAACAAATGCATTAATTATTTATTTTTGTATCCAAATGCACTCAAGGTAAATGACCTATTTGCATCGGGGGCACGCAAAATTAGGGGATTACAGTTGAAATAGAACCATTCTGTTTCCGAGAGTATCACCTTGAAAAGTCAGTTTTAATATTGAAACATTATATTTTAACTTATGCACTGCGTTTAATGCAAATTATGTTTTCTCAACTCTTTGATACTTTACCTTGACACACACCTCAATCATAGCAGGAGATGTGTATGCGCTCTGGTGAAGGATTGTTTGGGGAATGGAAAAAGGGTTGGGGAAACCCTAGTCGGCTGTTTCTTAATCTTAACGAAAGGCAAGAACTGGTCCACATTTTAAAGCTACATCCGACGGACTGTACTTGAAATGAGCTCCGCGTAGCACTCGAGTAAGGATCAGGATTCCACTTATATATTACCTAGGGACCTTATTATGAGGGTAATGAAATGGGAAGAAGGGTGGAGGGAAACTCGGCGTCGGTATTATCTTTTGAAGAGAACCTCCGCCACTGCCAAGATTCAAACTTGGATCATCGAAATGGGAACCAGCACTCTAGCAAACCCGACACTCACCCTCCCCGGTATTAAGTCGTCGGTCGTTAGGCGAATAGCCCGCTCAAGGGTTTTACCATTGATGATGACGGAATACTTAACGGCAGGGGAAGTGGGGAATTAGGGAAAGCAAAGGATATAAGATGATGAGACAAGTGCGAAAAGAGGAGAAGAAGTTGGTCTAAAAGCTTGCAAGGAGACCCTTAGGCAGGGCCGAGAGTAAAAGGAGGATGCTGAAAGGGTGCGTTTTTGTGCGTGGAAGGGTTTGCGTATGGATTGCATTCTTGAAGGGAAACGAAGGGTGAAGCGAGCGGGTGGTGGGGGGGTGTGTGTGAGAGAGAGAGGGTAGGTCGTAAGATGTTGGATCGAAAGGAGGGGATTAGATCGAAGAGAATGCGTTTTGTGTGGAAAGGAGGGAGCGGAATGAAGGTTTTCTCTCCGAAAAGGTGGGAGGGATAGCTGGGATCGGATCGCGTACGGGGGAGCATGGAAACTTTCCTCGGGAGTTCTAAAAGGAGGCTCCCTTTCCCCTCAGCAAAAAGGGATGAAAGGGTTGTTAAGTAAAGCCCTGAAAGGGTTGGTTGGTTGGAGGGTTGGAGTAGAGCACGTTTTGAAGGACCGTATGCGGGGAGCGATGGAAGGAATATAATGACATCACCTTGGTTTATGAGGCGGGGGTGTGTTCGGGAGGACGGTGGTGGTGGGAGTGGAGGCCGGAGATGGCGCGGGAGGAAGCAGGCCACGCGCCCGAATTCTTTTCGTGGAAGGAAGGAAATGGTTTTTCCTCCTCCTCCCACAGCCCTTTCTCCACTGCTCAACGTTTCTTTCTGCCGGACGCCGTGAGAATGGAATGAAGGGATCGGCTTAAGGTTCTCTTTCTCCCTCCTTGCCACTAAAAGAAAAAAATGTTCTCTTGGAGCCGCTGGTCCACCATCTCTGGGGAATTCCTTAAGCCTCTTTTGTCACTCACAATCCCGATACCTTCTTCTTATGGCCGTGACACGAAGTCCCTCTTTCGTTCTATCACATGCTATTATCACGCGCAACTCATCCGTAAAATACGCGGCAAACAAGAGCTCCCATTATAAGATTTTGTCCAAAGGCCCGGAAATGTTTCCGGGCCACAGTTCAGATTTGTCACCGGTATTAACCCACTCCAAGAAGCGCCTTTACTCGGTCTTCACATGACCGTGCCATTATACTTTTACGTGTAATCCTCGTGTCCTTTCCTTTGACTAGTTGGCTCTGGTAAAAATGCTAATTAGTATTTGTATGTCGAAGAAAGCTGCATTGTTTCACACAATGAAAGTTTTTTTTGCTCCTTCCCACCAAAGAAAGTTAATTTTATACGCAGCTGCTCTCTACTACCATTTCGGTTATGCCATCTACTTAAGCCTCTTTTGCGGCTCACAATTGTGATAGCTCCGTCATTGCCACTTTATATTTTTATCTCGATCTGATGACAGACGTGATGAAGGAAGGGTATTCAAGAAACGTCGAGGAAAATAAAAATAGAATGCCACTTTGAAGAAAATATGCACTTATTTAACGGACAATAGCAAAATGGTCGGGTCGTACGTCACCCGTGTCAATGTGAGATGGCTGGCATATTGATATTGCAAGGAAAACATGAACGGACGTCAAGTTTTACTTCACAAGTAGACGTCAATTAGTCCCTCTTAATTAGACTTCCCCGGGTGGATGAACATAATTTTCGATCGGATGGGTATTATTCCGCTCGACGTCAAGTATGAAAGTCCATTCAACCTCGAGTTCAGGGCTCGCGCGACTCTTTCTTAAAATACACGATCACCATGACCTTCGACCGTTTTTCCGTTGACCTCCGTTCTTGAGCACATGGTTTGAACTTCACCCCTGGTATGAGTATTTTTTTTCAAAGGAGGGAAAATGCTTTTACGCACGCCCGAGCTTGGTGGATTGCTCGGGGAGTGTGGGACTCGACCACGCACCCTCTAAAAACCACACCCCCAACTTATCCCTTTTACAGAGGTAGCAACTGATTCCTTGGAACACATCATGGATCATCCAACGCCGGTCCGGTCTTCTTGTCTTCTGCGGGCATTCTTCGAGTTGAATATGTGGAAAGCTATGATGACTCTTGAAGAGATGATTCTAACGTCGATTTGCCTAAGGATATCATTCTCTATCAGTGCGGACGCCGATGTTTTTTCTCCAAACACCCCTACAGCTCAGCATTATTGCTAGGGTCTAAAATTCCTCGATTCTACCCATCTTCTTTACTTCTGTTTGGACATTTTTATCGTTATGATATTTCTCTATTTTCTCTTTATTACGCTTATCCAGGTCCTGCTACTCACTTAAAACTTGAGCATTCACTACGCATGCTACACCCTCCTTGATTGCATTAGAACATGGGATTTCATCGTAGATGTTCATAAAATACTCAATAATTCCGTTAGGGAGGCCTTTTGCGTGCATAATATTTCGAGTGCTCTAAAAGATATCGAGTCAAAAGTTTTACTTAAGTCGGTAGAAGTTTACTTACAACGATTTTGCCTTTTCCCGATTGTATCTAAGTACTAAGTCGGGTAGTAGTATATTCTCACAGCATCTATCCGTGGATATGAAGGCTCTATGGCGTTCATCTAGGATGATAGACTTCAGCCGGTTTGCTAGAAACTTGTGTGAATCATTGTAATAACTGACGGTACCATGATGGGACAAAATTCATCCGGCTCTGACGCTCCTTTTATTTTCGGTATCATTGTAGTTCTAGATCTACATGGATGTTCAGGTAGTTTCCTGCAGATCAGGAAGTTGAAGAATCTAACTAGAACCTCCATCGGAGTGGATCGAAACACTTAGGTATTTAGACCATCCGGACCCGGGGCTGATTTTAGGCACGGAAAAGCCGCATTTATCTCGTTGGAACTTATTGGTTTTTATAGATTGTTTTTTTAAAATTTGCTGGCAAGAGATTGGTGTATCTACAATTTTCCTGGTCATTTGGTTTTTCCAATATGGGACCATTATCTCCATGGATACTTCAGGTGTTTCGTTGAGCATCTCGGATTCTATGGTTTTCCAGCATTGTCCGTTTTACCTTAGAATAATCAGCCCTTCTTTGTTTCCGTTTAGTTAGCGGTTGAGCTTCCTCTGATTTCTTATCCTGCCTACACTTTTTATTGTGTTTATTAGATCAGTTGGAAATTCCAAAAAAGTTCTTTATTTAGCTCCTAAGTTAGTTATTCATTCGTTGAGTTTTGGAGCATTGTACTGCCTTGTGGTCATACGCGGCGGTTTTTGAAGGAACTTGATATTTTATCTTCTGATTCTGTATTAAAGGTTCCAGCTTGAGCTGCTTGGGCATTTTAAGGCGGGCGCCTGACTCCGTATCTTTGCCGTAAGGCGTATACCCACGTTTACCCATCTCGGTGTTTCCATTCGGATTAGGCCCAGTCACGTAGGCTACCACCATAGAATTCATTCAATCCTAAGATTGGTTAACTGTTGCCCTTCACTCTAAGCTGCACCCAGTCTTAATTCCATGATGATTCATATGCCTAATGTCCGGGTTTACCTGGATAATGTATTTATTCTTCGCGTCTTCCTTGAAGGACCTTCCCTTCGGTTTTTCCTCTCATCAAGCTCCTTGTGAGGTCGTTGAGTCTCTATGAGTGACCAATCCATATGGATCTTCTCTTTACTTCAGTGTGGCTGATGGTTTTCTAATCATCTTTTCTTTTTATAGTTTCTAGTTTTTTATGTTTACATCCATTTGATCTTTAATAAGTGTAAAAAGTATTTGTTCGCTATGGGAAACTTGTACAACTTGTATTTCAACTTTTCACTTATAAGACTCTCTCTCCTTTCGGTTAAAGAAAAAAAGATGTATTCTTCGGAGCTGCTCGATGTTCCATCATTTCAGTTTTCTCCTCTTTGGGGAGTTCCTTTACCTTCTTTTGTCACGTACAATCTCGAGACCTCTCTCTTAAGAACGTGGAATTTCTCTCTCTTGCTATTAGCACGCTGAACTCATCCGTAAAATACGCGGTGACCACGAGCTTAGCCCATTATAAGATTTTGTCCCGATACTTGGAAATGGTTCCGGACCTTGGTTCGCACTGCGTCCCCGGTATGTACCTTTAGGGACCCACAATACCTGAATCTTGACGTGGTTTAGTTTTGCGGTATGTTTAAACCTTGTCGCTAATCCCTTTGGGGTTGGCTCATATCATCAGTTTTAAAGTCAAAAAAGCGTAATTGGTTTTCGTAAGCCAATGAAACTGGACCTGTGTAATCAGTTTCTATCGCATTTTCCTATATTTTGTTTGTCTCATTTTTGAATCGCTTCATGAGATGCTTTCTTGTGCTTTAGATTCCTAGTATTTCACCACATTCATTCCTGGCGATATAGATTTAGCGGAGGGCTATCCAACGTTGCCCGCAGTTTCATCTGACCCTCTAACCAACAGGAGGTCCAATGAAATATGCATTGTTAAAAACTTGTGGAACATTACAGTGCTAAGTTTTTCGGGCTTGACTACTCTCTGAGCTCACAAGATATTATTTAAATATATATGTATTCCTACAAATGTCATTTGTATAATCCGAGAATAATGTTTTTTGTTTGTTCTTATCCTTTAGCTTTCTCCAATACTTAGCTTTTTAAATGTTCTCAAGCTTAGTATATACCTAAGATATATCTTACAAACTATGGCTAAGTTTTTCGGGCTTGACTACTCTCTGAGCTCACAAGATATTATTTAAATATATATGTATTCCTACAAATGTCATTTGTATAATCCGAGAATAATGTTTTTTGTTTGTTCTTATCCTTTAGCTTTCTCCAATACTTAGCTTTTTAAATGTTCTCAAGCTTAGTATATACCTAAGATATATCTTACAAACTATGTACTGATTTATTTACGTGCAAGAAATTTCAGGAATCAGCATTAATTATTGACTCATCAATACTTTATCGGTCGCGCAGGTATTCGTGACGGTGTTCACGCGAGTGGCACTACCTCTTGCATGTTTTCAACTTTAAATTTAATGAATTATGTAATTTATTGGTCTATATATGTATAATGTTCGTTCATAGGAAACTAATTTTCGTGCAACTATTATGGTACTTTCAAATCCTTTGTGAAGCAATGAAATTCTGTTTTAATACATTAAAATCCTATTATGGATCCTTGAAATCCTATTATGGCATCTTGAAATAGTATGATGGCACCTTGAAACTCTATAATGGAACTATGAACTTCTATGATGGCTTCTTGAAAATGGTACATACTATCAAAACTATGGTGTCAGTCTTTTGGAAATAAAAGTGTAAAACATAACCTAGTCTTTTTATTTATCATGCATGACGATGATAATTCAAAAATATATAGACAAGACATGGGATATGAAATCGCTTACTTACATAAATTAATAAACGGCCGCTGCTGTAGAACGAGCATTGTAACCGATCGTTGGCTTTCGTAAACATTCCCCCATAGTAATTTTATTTTCCCTTTCTCACTCTTATGTTCCAAAACTTACGCTACTCCTCTGTCAAAAGAAAACTTTCTTCCACCCAGCTCTTACTTTCTTCACTTCCCTTGATAATGCCTTCCCTTCCCAGTAGAGGCGAAATTTCCTTCCTAACGCGAATGATCTCTGTTTCAATGCATTTTACCGTATTCTCTTTTAACCGCTAATCCCTACCCCACAATGATGAGTTGGTTAGTCCTCGTCTCTTTATCCGCTTTCCTCCCGCTTCTGGTTTTCCCCTCTGATACGGATCCTCCTTATGTGCTCTCCGAGAGTTTTATGGGGGGAGCAAGGGCGAAGATATATTGTATTTTCTCAAGCCTTGCCCGTTCGTTCTGAGAAGGAAGACCCCACTGAAATACCCAAGGACACATGGTTGGATACGCAAGGATCTTATCACGGGCAAATGGACGGGTGTAAAGTGGATACCCCGGAGAGAATGATGGTGAAATCCCGGGTGTTAAACCTGGAGTGCAAATCTGCGTACCCACAACTTTGGATTTGGAAAGCCTGGATTTCAACAAACTTTGTATTTCATTACCGGTTTTTTTTCAAATACCCAAGTATACTCCAATATACCACTACTTTTTTCACTCAGAAAAAGTCAGTTATTGATTAGTTCCATATTCGAAAACTAGTATTTTCTTGCCATTGAACTTACCATCTTCCCTTACTTTCATCCCGAAGTGCGGAAAGTATACTTAAATTCAATTTCTGTAATCTCACTACACTACCATTGATTCCCCTCAATCAGTAGTTCACTTTGGTTATAGGTTCTTCTACTGCCTAGTTTGTTTAGCACTCTAATTCAACGGCTTAATTAGTAGTTTCAGGTGTCGCTTTATGGAATCTGTTCATATGAGAATGAATAATAATAACTTTGTAATTCCACAAAAAACATTTTATGAAAACACTACCCGGGTTTTGACGTACTACCTCATATTCAAGTGAAGGCCACCTACATTCGTATTAATATGTGTACATTAAAATTAGGAGAATATAGATAGGATGGGATCAGACATCTCTGGAGGTGGGTCATTGAGGATTTGTGTACTGAAGGGGAGGGTAAGAAGTGGCAGAAATGTCCCTTTAGGGAGCACTCTCCTCGAAGGGTGAAGGAATGTTAAGGGGGGAAGACTAAACTCATGTTCATCACCAGGAACATAATATGCATCGCTTGCTCCCCTGGCCCCTAAGCGATGACCGAAATCATTAGAGAGAACATTGCATGGCCAAAACAGAAGCTAGGAAAGTGCTATATTGCCAAACAAAACAACACGCAATACACGTACTAAGGTGCTAATACCGATTGTCATAGCTAGTACTATAGTAGTGATTCATATGTACTACGGGTAAATGATGCCGCAAGCTATCCCAAAATTTCACGAATCAAATCACCAGATACCACGGACTTTAGAAATTCACAAGAACGCAATACTCCTTCACCAATGCCAAACTAGACCTTTATGTTAACATTCACATCTTAAAGGGAAAGGAAAATCCCCAGTGGAAATAACCGTTTAATAGTGTTAAATCCTGCGCTGTGTTAGAAAACGTCCCTTCTCGCGCGTTAAGGTGGAGTGTGTAGTTTGGGAGGGGGGAGGGAAGGGAAAGAATAAGAATTCCAGATTATGCCTTTTCTGGAAGCCATGCATGGTACACAGGGAACAAGCATGCTTTCTCAAGAGCTGAAAGACATTAGCAGCATGATTCCATAAATTATACAAAGAAAAACAAATATACCACAGTTACATCTACATAATACCCTGCAAGCCACCACAGGGATGTGTGGCAGGGGGTGAGTATTCACCAACATGCATTACACTATACCCTAAAGTTAGTGTAACTACGGCTAATTATGAATTAGCATAAATCGCTAATGCTTGTCACGAGGCGAAGCCTCACCAGCATGCACTGCTACACTACAGATATTGTCACAATGGAGGGGGACCGTTAACATACATGTATTTTGCAACTACACAAATGGACAGAGACTCAAGACTTATGTAGAAAACATGCACGGCGTGCTGTTAGCACTAGATAACAGAAAATGATTTAAGTATAAGGGAGTACTACTACTAAGAGCTACACTACCTAACGACAAACCTAGATAAAAGTCTCATTGGCAGCTATTATTGTCCCTTATCGTTCGTGGGAGAAATGACATTTTAAATCTGTCCGTTCTGCAGTCTAGTTTCATAATTTTATTCTCATGATCTGATCTACCGTAGTATGTCGGATTTCGTAAAATATTATCTACGTCGTCAGAGAATAGACCGGTTTGGAACTTACATAATAGATTGAGGTGAGATTGAGATTGTTACACGTGCTCCGATCCGTTTCATCAATCCAATATCCTCGCAGTATCTTCAATATAGAATCTTAGGAAGCCAGTGACTACATACATACTTAGGAAAAGGCGAATTGGAGGAGTTACGGTCCGCACAACTTTAACAATCCAACGGAATCACGGCATTTACAGGTCCCGCTGCGCGGAGCCGGGCCACGACGCGCGATCGAAAAATCGAATTTTTTTCAACATTTTTCAAAGACTTTTTCAGAATTACCTTATGATGTCTTCAATTAAATGCTTTGCATAAATAACTCCGCGCATATATTCGTAAAACCAATTGAAATTACTACTTTATGTGAAAGTTTTCCTGAAAAAAGCGTCCGCCATTTTGTGACGTAATAGTGCACAAATATCGATAATAATCTCTTAAACTTTTGCATTGGACAGGAAAAGCATATTTATGACAGACGGTAATGTTCTTATTGTATTTAAATCCTTCTACAACTCTACTATCTGCTTAACTCTTAAGATTTTTGAAGACAAATCAAAACGGGCCTTTTTTCGGTATGTTGGTCATGTTTGAACCTCCGTATCTAAGTTACGGGTTAGATCTATGAAAAATTACTTATTATTATTTTTAATAATAAGTAATGAATTGTGAGTAATTGTGTAAAGTCTTTATCTAAATAAAAAGCAAAAAGCAAGAAAATGCTTTTTTTCGATTTCCGACTACTGTGCGATGGTGTATGGTAGTCGGGTTAGAGATTTACGTGCAAAATAACGCGTGGAGTGCAAGTGTGAGGAAATGGGGTTTTGTTCCCCATATTCCTATTTTGACCTCAGAGCTCTACGATTACCCGCTGAATGGAAGCAGACTTTTGAATAGCTTTGATTCTGGAATTTTACTGTACGTCTAATGGCGAGACATCAAGCGTGAATAATTCAGGAAAGAGTGAATTAACTTTTCGAAGACCATGACTCACAATTATTTGGAAGAATGTTGTAGCTCACATGAATTTAAGGTAAATATTATGAGGGGAAGTATGAAAATAAAATGTTAACTTGATTTGGTTAGCGTGAAGTCAGTTATTATAATAAAAACTTGGAATGTTTATCTTTAAAGCCAAGTTTGAAGATGCTCATCCATAGTATAGTAAAGGTGCAATTGCACAAGCTTGATCTCATCGCGAACGGTGAAAGAGAAGAAATTAAGCTGTAAGTTGAAGAGTATTTAGAGATGCTGATTTTGGATATGCCGTCTGTGCTGCGGATTGTCTTTACCTACTGTTGATCTTGAAGTGCGATATTGAGTATGCCAATAATCTACAGACACCAATGGATGCGGAGGTTATGTGAATGCGTTATGGATGAAATTTTGTTTAATGTAAGAGCTTAAATGTGAAACATTATCGCAAAATAGTTGGTTTCACGAAAGACGTGGCATCTTGATTTATGATCGTCCCTTGTGATCTATTTTTTACAAGATACATGTAATAAAGGAGAAGTTTTGTAACGTGTCAGAAAATTCGTGATATTATTCCGCTGAATGTCAACATCGTAAGGTATCGGTCTATCTGAGGGAGTGGGAGGAATGCATGGAAAATTGAAGTGTAAGTGATGCTAGAGAAGGAATGTTTGTCGGATCAGCTCTCATTTTGATTGATAATGCGGTGATATAGAGATTGAATTGTGGTGGAATGAAGAGAGTAGAATTTTAGTTCGTGACAAAAAAGAAGAAATTGCATTTTCCTTTATGGGCGTAAATATTCTCTCTAATCGTGGTCGATGTGGTGTGTAGCATTAAGATATGCAAAACCGAGATTTGCGAGAAGCTTTAGTAACTCACGAGCTGAATAGCTGGAATACATTTTTGGGTTTATATTACGTTATCGTTAATGAAATGGTTGCTAGGAAAAATCGCTGGGATATTTTTTTAAATTAATTGATTTCCCAATAAATATTTGAATTAGCAGTATTCCAAATGTCTTTTAAAAGGTAGCTATTTTCTTGAACATATGCACTCTACTTCCCGCGCCCCTTTTGATGATAGAAAAATGCGGTATCAGTCTTTAAATCTTCGGCATAAACTTAACAAAATATGCTTTTGATGTTGCACATAAGGGTTTTCCATAATGTGTTTGAAAAGTTCAATGCCAATGACAATGGAGGGACGCAAATAGCCTTTAAACCTATTCCAAAATATTTCCAGTCCCATACTGCGCTGTAATTTATATCCGAGGCTGTGTTGCAATATGGTATTCTGCAAGCCCAAGCTGTCCTCCGTGCCAGAACTTTACTAGGAACCTAAGACCGGCCCTGAATACGTGAATATCACACGCATAGGGGATTATAGGGATTTGTGAGATAGCCTCATGTATCAAACCTACCTTAGAGTTGCGTGATATGTTTGGCTATTCCTCTGCTGCTATTTGAGTGATCGCGTTATTTTGCTTGATCGCATAATTTGATGCATCAGTATTCTGCTGGTTTTTGAACCTGAATCCATACTTTGACGTGCTAGCTGTTTCTCTGCCTCACAAAGGTTCCAAGATGATGGGGGCCCATACAATCACCCAAAACTGGCTGTTAATCAAAAATGCTAATGCTTTTGCGAATCTTTTTCCCATATATTTGCTCTTCTGTCTGTCTTCCGCGTATACAGGCATATTTCGTGTGTGGTAATTGGGGAATCGTCAATGTGATGACGACCATTATACTCATAGGGGGCCAAGTGCCATTCTTTATGTTGTACCGTGCTAGCCGCCAGAAGGGCGTGTTGCATGAGGTATATGGACATTTGTCCTTATATGTATATATGTGGGTTAAAATGTTCTTTGTGCATGTCATTTTATGGAATGTGACTGATCGGGATCTCGGAATAAATTATCTTAAACCAGTAGTTGCACGGGGGAAACAAGGATTACTTACATCTATTGGAGCTTAGAGTTTTTAGCTCTTGTTGTATCAGAGTGCCTGCCTTTGTTTTTTTGTATTTTTGCTGATTTGATCTGCTGTTCATAACCTACGGTTATCCTTATTTTTTAGTATTTCTCCAGTCGTTAAATTAATCTGCACCTCTGCTTTTCTGCGCATGCAGTCCTTTTGTTTTTTTCTCTCGTCCTTTCCTCAACCTGGTGGATAGAAGTGAATTTATTGTGTATGTGTGGGTGTGTTCTTGCTCGTGGGGGATCTCTCTCTCTCCCTCTCTTTCGCTCGTGTTTCTTTTATTTCATCATTTTAGCCTCGCGTGTGTTCCCCGTGCGTACATTTCGTGCTTTTATGCGCGAGGAAGGCGAATCAAATAAGCATCCGTTGAGGGGTGACGGCGAAGAGATATTCATGAAAGACTTGTCTGCAAGCTGCAACGTGATAAATCTAAGGACGGGCGAGTGTGTCGAGCGCGTTTCTCATAAAAAGAGTAGAAATGGTAAACTTCATAAAGTTCTTGGCGGCAGCGTAAAGTTGGAAAAAGGTAGACGAGGAAAGGCTTGACTGGCTGGTGCGTCCCTGTGCACACATTTGCTGTTCGTGCAGAAAGACGCTTTGCAAACATGCAGGCGAATATTTCTCGGTACAAATCACTGCTTTTACCTTTCTCGTGCATTTCCTTGGAAATTACAGGTTTTGTCCTTTCTCTGTCTTTATCTTCCCAATTTCCATTAAACTATATTACTTTATGTATTTTGACGTGGTTTCTTATGTGTGTTATTTTTTTATCTCATGTACATTTTTCGCTACCTAGTAATTTTGCTCGTTGCTAGACGGTTGTAGTGAAAAGGTTGTTTTTTGAAAAGGAAATAAAGACAGAAGGAAATAATGTTCTTTTAGCTCCTACATGTTGGTTAATGACTATGAATTTTCTCGGGTAGCTCTACCTTAGGTCGAATGATGTGTACTTTGAATAACATTTTAATATCGTAATTTGTAGTAATTGTGCACCTTAGATGCATTGTTCCTTATATTGTACCTACCTTGAAGAACTTGTAGTAAGAGAATTCTACCTAGTCACGCCAGACTGTCAACTAATGTAGAATAGATGACATTTTAATTGATCAGGTATCAAATTGTTAATGTAACATTGTTTAGGTGCGTAGGTTAAATATTTTCAAATCAATTGTTGGAGTTGGATAGTGTATCTTTTAGACGAAATGCAGTGTAATAACTGAGGTTGGGAGTCACAAATCAATTGTCACAGATGCCAAGGAAATCTCATTGAAATTTTAATCATCTACTATCTGCGCAATTATTTCCCATATCTACGAAATATGTAGGACCAACTGATTTTCGTAAAAAAATTTAACCTCTGATACGGAGAATTGTGGATCTTATTTAAAAAATGCTATTATCTTAATGCGTAATGTCCTGCTTGAATTTCAGAGGTCTGCAAAAGCCTAAATTAATAATAAAATCCTAAATTCCTAAATTATCCCGCTAGTAAATCGGGTTCTCTTGAGGGTTGTTTTCAAAGAAAACCCCAACTGATTTTTAAGAATATTTTTGTAATTTTTAGCCACACGTTTTAACTTTTAAATGTATTCTACTGTCATTCGCTAAAACATTGGCCTTTTCGGCTTACCCTGTTTTCAGTTCCGTTTTTGCCGAAAGGAATTTGCGTTATCGGGTTCCGCCGGATGCATTTTCTCTTCCCTCTTAGAGGAAACATTAAACGTAGGCAAAGGTACTGATTAAATCAGTCGTTTCAGCTATCCGAAAGGATGATTTAACCATGATGCGAGAAGCTATAGTATTATGGTATCCATGCGCACATCTTTGCCATAGTCTTTGCTCCCAAACTATTCTAGCCTACCATGTTGCTGTACTGGAAAATCGCGTTTAGCTTCTGTTGATTCTATTCGCTCCTTATTACTCAGGAACGGTTCAAGGGTTTTATCGAGCTAAAGTGGATGATGAATTCATCTTGCTCGGTGGCAATAACTTATTCTCTGCAAAGTTGCAGCTCTACTAGTTTTGAGCGCCGTCTCAGTCTTGGACGGCTTATAGGGCCGACAAAAGCGTAGGAAACGAGAAATCAATTTGCGTACGCTTTGGAGCGTTGATGCGAGAAGCACTAAGCTCTATTTTATTTGAATGCAGAAGTAGAGCATGGTGGATTTTAGTTAGAGCAGGCATCCCGTGCGAAATACCACGTGTATGCTATTCATTGTGATTCCATTCAGCGTGATTACGTTTATTTGTTGGAAAGCGCGGGGACGGCGTTTATATATATATATATACCTATATAGGTACTCGTAGTCTAACTTTCCCACGTTTTCCGAGCGCCCGAATGCGAGGGGACACCAGTGGAAGACGAATGGAGCACTGTGGTCCCATGTGGTGGGATTAAATTCGTCTGGAGAGACAAATCCCCGTCTATCTGGTCTCTGCATACGCCAAACAACTGTACAGACTTTTTAAATTAAAGCCCGGGGGTAGTTTCCTACCGTGCCGCGTCCTAATTAATCACCTTTTCCCTTTAGCCAGGGCCAAGTAGACCATTAAATCAGCGATTTCCTTGATTTTGGAGCTTAAGGGATATTGCAGTGCTTTAAGAGAAAAATTATTTTTAATGGAGTTCAGTGTTTCGAAGATTTTTTTCCTATGGGAGTGTTGCCATAATAACTTTGGGAGATTCACATTCATGCAGACATAACTCTTAGGATGGATGTGAATCTGTAGAGTTGAGTATAAGAATGTTATACATTTTCCCTAGGGAAATCAGTTCACGATACGATTTAATTAATCGTATAAGAAGTTTTTTTGGAACAAAATCATACAATCAGTTACCAAGCGATGTGAAAGTTTAAACAATTACATCCAGTTTCATAAAAAAGAATGACGGCATTTTTCATACAGAGTTTAGGATGGTTTATATGGTAAAAATCTTCTTTTTTTTAGCATATCGTTGTATTAAATAATTATCCAGTTCTGACGATACATTTATTGTACAAAAGTTCGTTATATGCATTTTTAATTAATTTTTGTATTTGAAGATTAACTTTTCATGTTTTCTGCAGTCTTGTATTTCTTGCTTTTTTGCTCTCCTGCAATGATGGTGGCTTCATGAAGGTTTAAAGAGTTAGATTTAGAACCTGTCGATTTACCTTTAGCATAAACGTTCAAAATTATTTTCAACCACTGTAAATACTTGCAATGAGCAATTTATGCATCTAAAGCTGAGGTAAATACTTGATTTTTCTGTTTTGACTAATTTAAACTCAAGTAACGGTTTTGATGAATGAAAACATTTTTTGTGACGATATTAGAATTTTTTAAATACATTTGGTCATGAATTTTTTTTTAAATTTGGTAACCGTGGCGCGTACAGCCACGTAACATACTCATGGATGAATGGAGCTAACATAAATCGCTGGTGCGGCGAACTTGCGCTGACCTCTTTACGTACAATTTTAAATTTCTATTTATCTGAGCGGGACGAGTTAGTCGGGTGATAAACGCGCCTGCGGGCCAAACGAGAAGCCGTTAGTCGGGAGTCCTGCGTCGGTCATAGGATTTGTGTGCAACTCCGGTGCTTCGGCCTTAGGGGAATCTTATGGCAGGCCGAGAGTTGCTTACTTGGACCTCAGCGGCAGTTGGTCGGGATGCGCTAGAATCCCTGTTTTAAACTCTTTTGGAGGTAATTCCTTGTGCTACTCTATTTCCTTAAAATGCATAGGTTCTGGTTTGGATTCGTAGAAGTCATATGCGTCATATTGATAAAACTCCAGACAGATTAGCTGCCAAAACCATGGTCTAGAATAAAGAAGAGTAAATGACGAATTAACTGAGTGATCTATTTCCGCGCCTTTATAATTGGTGCCGTGTAAATTAGTAAATGCTTTTGTATATTGATAACTAGTAATAACATTTCTCGCCGGCGTTATTTTTCTAATCCTTTTTATGAATTGAAAAAAAATGTAAATCTTCAAAAGTTACATTTTATGAATAGAGACAGCTCGAAAAAGTTGGAAATTCGGCAAGTTTTTAGGTGGTTGAAGCAGTGACTGGTGCATTGAGATTATTTGAGCTAAAACTTCACTGAGAGGAGGATTTTGCTGTTGTACAATAGGTTATCGATTGGAAAGGTCATTTCGAAGACTTCCGTGGAGTATTTCATTGGAAAGATTGGGTCTTTCGGGTATTTTACCGCAAATGTCCACTTTTTTGGGACAGAAATTTCGCCGGTGTTGCAGTTGGCGTCTTCATGTCGATTGAGAATTAGAAATGAGGTACCATCTTATATATATTAGCTGTTAGAATCAGATGCGCGGTGACTGGTTGGTCTCCCATTGTTGTTAAAAAGACTTCCAATCAATTTTGTTTGCATTGAAATTATTAAGATTTTTTTTATTTCAAAGGCCTTACCAGACGAGGAATGTAGCGATTTTCTCTGGTGAATAATTTCTCCTCGTAAAATTTTATGTTGAGCGTGGGTCCCGACCAGATGCGTTCTACCACAGCAGGAAGGCGTGTATGTTGTCTAATTGTAGGTCTTTGGTGCTCTTTCAAACGGAATTTCAGTGCCCTGGATGTCTTATTCCGCCTATCTATTAATACCCCGGCTTCCGCTCTGCGGGCGGCGGCGTGGAGGCTGGCTGCTGATCGGTAACATTTATGTTACTAATGTATTGCTATTATTCTTGTTACTTATCTTCAGGTAATCAACTGCCGTTCCAATGAGCGTCCTAGTAATGTGGCAAGAAATTTACATGGGAACAAAATTAAACTTTTCATACGTTCTCGACGATATTCTATATTTTGTGGATTTGACCTTTGGACTAGGGAACCCGAGTTTCACTACGCTTTCAATTCATTCTTATTTGAAAACAAAAACAAAATTTAATAAATGTTATCCTTCATTAAGTTAAATAATAGCCCGGTGATCAGAGCCATTGTCTCAGTTCTTGAGCAGCAACCACACATAGTTTTTGACCTCAGATATGGGGGAAGGAAGGACTTTGCCTCTTTAGCCCTGCTTTTGTGAATTTCACTGTACTTCGAGCGTGTGTTTTCGCGATGTAATTCCTGTCCATGGTTATTAGGCCCGACCTCCAGTCATATCACGTGTGAAGTATTCTGTCATTAATTGCGTATAACTCAGCTTAACCCGTGAATAATAGCTCGTCAATATGAGCTAAGATTTTACTGGTAATTGGCCAAAAAAAGAGTGGAGGTTAAACGGGAGATAAAAAGTCGAAATGAACCCTATTCCCCGTGGCTAATGTAGTTTTTGGGCCCACTCTTCAAACGTTTGGTGTGACGTATAAAATCGATCTTAGGAGCTTTTTATACATTTTGCATAGCATGTAGAACGTTTTTCTGTTGTGTGCACAATTTCGCATGAAATTATAAAATCACGAGAGAATCAAAGATAAACCAATTAGTACGACATTTTGCTCATTAACTGTTTTGGAGATACCTCATCTGGAACATGTGAAGGATTTGGGCACGTATCCTAAGGCCCGGTTTTTTTAGTATCTGGTTAACTATAACCTTTGCATGGTGCCCTCCTTGCGCTCATTTGGATGCTAAGAGTGAGTTTGGGTTTTGTGAAGAACAAAGCACTGTCGGTTAATAGACGTTAGTGTTATCAATCTGGGAGCGTATATTTATGTGTTTTAAGGACCAGAAATGTTAAACCTGACATTTGAAAAAAGGGCCTAAAAGACTGCCAGTTTCAACTTACCGTTAAACTGAGCTCAAGGTCTGGCTTGCCCTAACCAATTAGAATTGACTTTAGGAGGAGACGTGCTTGAGGGAATCTGTGTACTAGTAGTTCTTTAACTTGAAAAGAGGTTCAGTAAATGTGTGAAATTATGGTTCTCTTCACCCAACATAAATCCTGGTCAATTTTCTCACTTAATAGAATTTCATCTCATGTGATCTATCGCTGTTAACGCGAAAAAAGGCAGTCAGCGAAGAAGTCCCGTAGTGCTGTAAAAAAATTCCGATGAGGCGAAGAGTCTGCTTTAACCTTGATTTTTCGAATCGCGGAAATGGGACACGCTGGAGAAACTGGTCCCGCCGTCCCATTTCTTGGGAAAATGGAGCGCCCCCTGTTCTCGACTATGGGACCAGTAAGAAAAAACAATTAACGTAACGAATATCTGTTCCATCCTGTACTTCGTCTGCTGCATCCGGGAGAGACGCAGAATGCGCCTCCGGAAGATACGCGTTTCACCGTGTATTGAGGTCGCGTCGGAGTTTATTTTTGTAGTGTGGGGCAGGTGTGCGGAGCAAGGTCTAGGACGAAGGTCCGTTTTTAGCGGCGCTGCAGTGGAGACGCACGGAAGGGACTTCCGCGCGTAAAGACTCTGCTTGAGGCTCTTCCCTCAACACGAGCCGTTCTGTTCCGTCCTTTTTCCACGCCGCTACCACTTCTACCCAAATTCACGCTACTCTAGGGCGTTCCACATTCAAGTGACAGGTGATTAGAGCTCTTAACGAGATTCGTATCCAGTGTAAATCTACATAAGGCTGGAGGTACGACGTTAACAATTACACCAGTGAAATTAACATAATGCTATGCAGAAGTACCATGTTCAGCATATATTATAATGACACCTCTTATCACATTTCCAGCTGCATGTAGCATTCCTTAGTGGCACTCGGCTTCATGGAATAATGGAGTTGATTTGATGCCTTTCGGACGTGCCAGGTAGATCTGTAATTAATTACGACATTTTTAAACTTAATTAATTTCTTACTGGCGTATGACGGTGGAATTTAAATAAAAATGGCATGGCGATCTAAGACAGTCCAACTTTAAAACATGTAAGCTACTTTTCCGGGTGGTGGTGCCGAAATGACGCCATTGGGAATTACAGTTTTATAAATTAGGTTTAAATTTCTAATTTCACACAAATATAGAACTACACAACAACAACACCTTCTCCTGTTAATTATTTAGGCTACTGGAAGATGATGCCCGTTACATTTTAACGGGAAATAGAAAAAATAAAATTTTTGCATAATATTAAAATAATCCCAGCAATGTGGCATTCAAAATGCACATAGTTCTATGATGAAGTCATAAACCACACATGGAAACGTGTGAGTGCATAATACCTCAGCTTAAGGTGGTTCCACCGTAAAATGACTTAAATGTCATTTTATTCATATTCTGTCTACTTGTAGAAAAAGTTGTCCTCTATCTGATATGAACAACAAAATAATACCTTTCCACGCTGTTTTATTCTATAATTGAACTTGACATTACATGGTGTTCAATGGGGGAATGAGAGAAACACGGGGAAAAATAGTATTTTTCCATAAAATATAAATGCAATTTTTGTGGAAAACTATTTATATGAAGGAAATAATCCAGAGAAATCGAATAAAAATAAAATATAGGCATCTTACCACCTTGTTTCTTTAGTTATTAGGGAATTAATGCCGTAATTGAAGTCAAAATGCGGTAATTCGTAGGAAATGGCGCTGCAGTCGGCTCCTATGGCTGGAAAAAAGTACTCATTTAAAATACATTTGTGAAATTATCTGCATTTTTTCTACCTTACTTTTGGGCTTCTAATGGTAACGCATTTCATCAGTGAAAGCAGGATTTTTTTGACAAAATATCAAAAATGTGGAATTTAGTATTTGTTTTGACTCACACAGTCGCGGCGGAACCTCCTTAAATCTCGCTGTAATTCGTTTAAATAGTTTTCATTTTACCTGAGCCATAAGCGCCTCGGGTATAAGATTGCGTTTAAAGTCTATGCTGCGGTTGCCAAGTAAATAAGAATGTTTTATTTTTATATGGTGAAATATTTATGATTTTACAGTCAAAACTCAAATGTTATGCAAAAACTAATCATAAACGAAATTAGAGTATAAGAATGAAAAACTAAATTCTTTCAGGTATCCGATACTAATTTTGCCATGCCCTCTGCAGGAAATTAAAAAAAGGAAACAAATAGACCTATACGCTTTATCCTATGCTTTTAATGGAATTTAAAGTTAGTTTAGGGGCCCTGGGGCTTTCTCATATAGCCTATTAATTCTTCTAGGTCCTAAGGAACGTGTATGCTAAAATTTGTTCGATACCGTGAAGGATTATTAAAGTATATACAATTCATGCAAGCATAATTTCAGTTTGCTATAGATAAAACTAGTAAAAGACCCCTTCATGCGTGACGAAACTCTATTATAATCTTCATCCGGGCGGCGCGCAACGGCGTAACGCAAGCGGGTGCGCGACGGTAAATTTATCGTCTCCCTGTTTTTGTGGAATACTTCCTCCTAAGACCTCAAAATTGGTATGCCTTTGATGAAAAACATTTTACACACATGTGAATAAGAGGATACAACTAACACCAATAAAAAAATAAATTGGGTACTTATTGAAACATACGTAAACACAGAATATTTCACAACTCTTGATATGATTAGCTCCATTTAGAAACATTTTCATTGCCTCTAGAGATGTATTTCATCATGGTTAAAACGTGCGGAAGACAATTTCAAAGAAAGAATAAATTTTAATAATAATTACTATTAACTTTCTGTTTTTATTTCCAAATCCGTTAATAAAAAAGATGGCTATAAGTTTTACGGACAGCACACAAACTTATGACGTTTACAGTCAAGTACACAATGCTGTTTGACTGCAAAAATATAAAAATGCACTAAACGGAAGAATGAATAAAACCTTGGAGAAATTTTTAATTTTCTTTGTCATCTGAACCAAAAAGTCAATTATCATGACAATTTTCACACATACCACAACAATGATCACACGTAAAAAAATATGCAAACTTACGAGAACACAAAATAAAAAAATGGTCATTCTTGAATAAAACTCACGATCAGTACATAAAGTAGATATGCAAAAAATTTTACGAACAATAAACAGTCTTGTGACTCTTTTAGCCATGCACAAAACCATCGTTGAGTACCACAAGTATAAAAAAATACCAACACACAAGAAAGAATAAATCCTGTGGCTAACTTACTTTTTATCATCCTCATATAAGCTAAAAAATAATTGCTCCAAGAGTTATCTCACATATGTAAGTAAAACCTATACATACTTACACGAGCAAAAGAGAATATTTAGAGCAAGACACACCATACAAAGCACCCCGCAAAAAAACTAGGTAGGTAAAAATCCATCAAAATCAGTCTTGGAATGACAGCCAGATACAAAATGCTCACTAATTGATAAAATACGTAAAAAACACCAACATGAATGTAAAAAAGAAACCTGTCCTCTAGTCTTCATATGCAAAAATAAACTCACAACCACAACAATTGTCACACGTATGTATTTAGTGTTTTGACAAACGCTGTTGTTACAAGTGCTGCAAGTAAGTTTAGTTATATTATTTTTCCGTGAACCACATATATAGCATATGCGTTGTTTATTAGGATTCAAATCGTCTTGATTTCTAATTTCCTTTTCCACGTCTTCTCAATAGATACTAAGAAAACCTCTCAAGTCTGTAGGAAGCGAAAAGATATTTGCTCGTTCCCTCATGTTTTCGTCCATCAGCTTTCGTCCATGGCAATGCTTGAAAGATATTCCCGCCTCACGAAATTTTCAAGGGGTTATTCGTCTGGTAAATTCTCATTGAGTTTATCCCAGTGGTGTCCAGGTATCGGAAAAACACTGTCATCGGCCACCTTTTGGTTCTCCTGGAGGTCGAAATTCTTGAACAAATGAGATCAACTGTGTCCACGCCCCCTTTCGTGGTGTTGTAATGCATAATTTGGACTGGATTTCTAGTGTCTTCATCTAAGTCGTTTTCGTCGTGTAACTTTGACAAAACTGAAACAATATTTTTCTTGTTCGTTGTAAATGATACCAAAGTTGTCGTGTCATTGTGTCCAAATAAATGACTACCAGGGACAAGTTTTTTTATCTCCTGAGACAAATGTACTTGGTACTTCGGCCTTATTGTTCTTCAGGGTACCAATAAAAGTCAATCCGACTGACGAGTGATACTCTGACAATGGGTAACTACTGAACCAGTTATCAGTGGTGACGTTTCTTTTGGTTCCTTTCAGGGGTTCAGTCAATTTCTTGGCAATGCCAAATGGCTTATTTGAGGTGACACAGGGCTCAGGTTTTTGTTTCCCTCGATAAATTATCGTGCAATATGTATAAAATGTTTGTGAATCACGCATTGCATTTATTTTTAGGCCATACTTAGCAGGCTTTTGGGCCATGTACTGGATAAAACTGCAGCGCCCACGAAAAGCCACTAACATTTCATCAAAGGCCACACTCTCGCCGAGATTATAGGCTTTTTGACAATTTGTAACAAAGGCCTATTGAAAATCTCAAATCGGTGCTAATTTGTCAGTAACGGATCTCTCTTCACGAATCGTGACTTCGTCAAAACGAAGCGATCGAAGCTGCATACAAAACCATCTTTCACTGAAATTCGCGCGCAACATCATCAATACCGTTCCATTTTTGTTGAAAAACTTGGAAAAATGAGCACGTTTTCCACGTTTCACGATAATAATGAACAACTCCCCGAAAAGAGCATTTATTTCCGATCTTGAAATCGGTCTGTAATCTCTTTCTTGAACAGGTATTTCACACGACTCATTTCTTCCAGCCTTTTTCTGCGCAATGAAAATATTAGTGTACCTTACAATGTCATCTATCATTTCAGATGATATGATGTGCAGCAAACATTCACGCTTTGTTTTGCAGTTCTTAGTGGGCCCATTAGGACCAGGAGGAGTTATTATTATGTTTTTAGATTTAGTTTTAAATCTATGTGATAGTGGTTTGCTAGCCCAACTCGTATCATTGTTCCTCCCTATGAAAAATAAAAAAAAACTTGCATCTCCTGGTTTTCCTCTTCGTCCTCCTCGTCATCCGTGTCGTACAATACATATAACTCTTCCTCCGAGTCACTGCTGTGCTGTTCTTTTTTAATGCATTGTGACTCGAGGTCGATATCATGTGTATTATCAATCTGATCGTCCTGTTCATGCTGTTCCCATTCATCCTCAGAATCGCTGTCCAGATCAAGGAGAACTCGCCGAATATCCTCAGGATTGGTAAAGCGTGCCCTGAGAAATGATCATTCGTATAGACAAGGGTAACGTAATATTTTCTAGGATCACAACGTATTTTCTTGTTTGGTAACATAGCAGAATGTACAGTAAACAGGCACAGAGAAATGAAAAACCTGAATAATGGCGATATTAAAACAAAATATCTGAAATATATACTCATATTTTTCTATGATGTGCCACAAAAATAAGTCACGTATCCGAGCGCACGACGGTAATCTACCGTCGATCTGTACTTGCCAACGTTTGACGATGACTTAGACGAGAGACCGGGGAAACTCGCAATGATTACTCCGGCAACTTGTGCAATATTGTTTTACTGAGGAATACATACTAGTCCCAACCTCCTGTTTACCCCCACGACAAAGTTGCACTTGCTTTTATGACTGTGACGGTAAACTACCGTCAGCGCGCCCGGATGAGGGGTAAATTGAACTCTTATGTCGATAAAAATTGAATGAACTTTTTAAATTATACTGTATGTTTATAAAGGTGCTCAACATAGGTTTTCCAACATATAGCTATGTATTTGCATCGGCAGGCCGTCACTTTACATTCATGATGAACCTATTTTCCCCATGAAGGGGGGACTTTTAATGGAAAATTAAAATGGTTTGAAGCCCCAAAGAAATTTATTACTCTACTTAGTTAAACTATAAATATTTGTAAACAGAATTCATGGTGGGAGTTGAAACTGTTAAGACAAAACGTAAGGTAACTAAGTATTTATTTAATTTAGCTAAAGATTATAAAAAAGAAACCAATGAGCATTAATCGACGTCAACCTCTTTATAAACTACATATTTACTAAAAATATTCTCGTCCTCCGGAATGTTTCACTGTTCTCTCCCTGCATTGATCCATGTTTTGAGGTTTTCTTTCGTCCTTGATTGGTACAAAGCCACATATGGCTGTCAATGGGCAAAAAGAGGCTGGTATAAAAAACACCTACATGGTCGTAAGTTTGTCCCTGAGATCTTTGAACAGTTGTTGCTAAAGCTGGAAAAATGGGGAATTGTCTTCCCTTTAACATGAATGGCAGATTAAAGTCTTTTGGTGCAACATGGAGCCTTGGGATGTTTACAACATCTCCATGATTGCTCTTTGATAAGACCTCAGCAGATTTTTGTTCTGGAGCCTTTATTTTGAACTAGTTGAAAAGCCTACTGAAACAGGCTAAAATATTGGCGAAGTAGTCATACAGTTACGAATAAAGTAAACAGTAAGATTGAAATTAATTTGTGGTTTAATTATTAATAAATAAAAATGAAAATAGTTTAATAATCTCTTTGGGTATTCATCAGATTTATTTTATTGTTTTTAATGATTCGTGTATTTTGTAAATGCAAACGCCTGTGTCATGTGTCAGAAGAACTTATATGGGAGCTTGCTTGCCATCTATAGGCGCACATATGAATAGCTACGTCCAGCATCTAAATCAAAGGTGCGTACGCGTAACCTTCTATTTAGTAGATATTTGCTTACGAGACTCGGCTTCAGAAATGCTATCGGTCGTTACGGGGACGGTTTATCAAAAACGCCACATTATGAGCAGTTTTATCAATGTTTTCAAGATTTTGAACGGTAAACGAAATTCGCACGAAGGAATAAAAATCTATATTACTCGTATATTTCCTTTCGTTTGTTGTTCATCTCAACTTTGTACGCCCAGTATTTCTAATTTATTATGCAAAAGAAAAAATAACCAATAAAATGACCTCAATACTTGTATTTCCTTAGGGTAATGTGCGGCCAGACATACAGAGAAACTTTACATTCTATATTATTAAATATTGACAAAAGACGCTGTGTTGAGACTCACTCCCCGGAACAGTTTGTCGTTCGCGGCTTGGGCGTTCCACACCCTAGGCGACGTCATTATAGACGCTAAAGACCGCGAAACTTACCGCTTTGTGGCGTCCGCACGCAATCTCTTTCGCGCGCGCGGAATACTTCGTGCAACGCCCAAGGCGGACTGCGGAAGACCCTGAAATAGGCCCCGCAGTTTGACGTTGCGAAGGTCGGAGTTTCGCGGTTGGGTTATGAGGGCGACAGGAAATGAGATGCGAGGATAACGGGGCTCTCCATGGAGCGCTTGTGGAAACCCGTCAGTTCTCTCAAGACATGACCGCTCCCGCTGACGAGCGTGGGTGTGTCGCGTGTGGGAGATGATGAAAGTCCCACGTCACCCCGCCAAGTTTGTGCAGCGAGAACGTAAGCTGAGTGGTCTTTCATTTCGCGTGAAAATGATTTCTTCATGACGACATAGCTGATCTGGGTGATTGCAGTCTCATCGAAAGAATACGTTTACCGAAGCACAAAGCCTTGAGTTGGACTGATTTTCAGCACTAGTTCACTATGGTATCCACTTGGCTTGATGTATTTGTCAATTATAATTCCATAACTTCTGGTATTTATAATTCTATCCCTGTATCGCATCCTCGAAGAAAGTTTCAAACATTTCCATAATTTATTTTTTCCCTATGTTGCATTATGAAATATGTACATGTTATGGAGCCATTACTGGCCGAAAGAATTAACATACTTTAACTTTGAAATTAAATTTTTTAAATAAGGGCTTTAATGTAAATCTTGCCAAAAACATACTTACATGAGAAAAACTTTCACAACAATCGACAGACTGTAATGAAATTGATGTGTTTATAGTTTCCGAATATTAAACCATTTTTCGATTCTCATTTGGCAAAATCAATGGTGATTTAATTTAAACTCTCTAAAGCAAAAATGAAAATGGCTAGTGTAAATTCATAATATAATTCTCCATTATTGTTGAATATCAAGGTTTTTCTGTTATCTTCCAGGTTTGTGTCCTGTCTTTTTCTAATTACAGAAAGGTTCATACAAAATTACATAAAATTGTCATGTGATCATATGGATTTGATTGAAGAAAGAGAAAAATAATTTGAAAAACTTGCTTAAAAATATCTTTTAAAAAAACACGTGTCACGGAATTATCAAGCGTGGAAAAATAATCCTGCCGCTTCATATAGTAAAATAGAAACCTTACGAAAAGTTATGTGGCTTCGAAGATATGTGTATGAAAATTAAAGCATTGAAAAATGAGGAAAATATGCGAACATTCGAGAATTCTGATTCCTTTCAAGATCAATATTTTGACATAAGACTTTGGCCCCAATGGCTTAAAATATTAAATTTTGTTCCTCGTTATATTTCCCTCTTTAGTCCCACCTTCTGGGAAAAAAACTGAAATCACAATTTTCTTCGGTGAGCTTTTACCGTCTTGCGTATATTCTCAATTAAGAGTCTCAACGCTATTTAACTAAGTGTATTTAATTAAACTGCAGATTCGAAGTTTCCGAGGGTGGAACTTGATCGCCGGCGGCTTTACATATTTATTTTTTTCCTGGAATATATCGCACTCGCATTAAAGCAAGCCAACCAACTCGGAGTAAAAAAAACAGGATTTTCTCTTCCGACGTTCTTCAAGGAGTATTTTCCCGTCATGCATAGTCAAAGACAGGCCTCCTAGCACCTCCTGGCTGCACACCGCGAGGCCGTGTATGGTGTACATTTTCAATTTTTTTCCATGGCCGACCTTCGTCATACCGTATTCGATCCCATTGAAAAATACAGTGCCCTATGCTTTCCTACGATCTCATGCAAATGTGTTGTCTCTCTTGGATAAACACAATTTCCGTTCACAAATCCCACCACTTGCTATTCCATCGGTTCTTCGATTTTTAATTGCTCAGAAGGCGAATAAAATTGACAGTGGCACTCGCCATTTATCAATGCATATCCGCCGACCAAAGTTATTTTTTGTTCTCGCGAGGCATCCTCTGAAAGCAACGTATATGGATGGCGTGACTTGGAGCCATGCTTGAATTCTGTGCTCTAGCTCAAGGTTTCAAATCCCAAGTCACTCAATTTGCATCGGAATGACAAGCAAGTGGATTGGACCTTAGATGAGATGCATGGTTGGCGAGCGACACTCCTTTTGGCTTGACCTTGTTGTCTGTGAGTAGGACGTACTCACTATATGCGGAATGCAACAATCGAATACTTCGTAATCGAAGTATTTTAACAGAAATGTCCTTGATCCAAAATATGAAGATCCGGTAAAGGTGAGCTTTCGTCCCGCCAGCGTTTTCGCGAATTTCACCCACTTACAATAGAGATATCGGAACCAAATTCACATCACTTATAAAGCAAACCTTGCGCATTTGTAAAATACTTTCAACACAACAATGCATCAACTACTTTAGGAATGGGAAACTTTCAAACCTGATAAGTGCGTTTTTTCCTCTCCGCCATCTTGTGAAAAAATGCCGTTTCCTCTTATCCACTGTACGTGGCGCAGCGATCGAGCAGTTGGTTCTCTAGCATATGCACACTTCTCCTACACTATTTCTTCCCGCCTTCCACTCAAACTCGCACCGCAACAGCCATTTACTACAATGCAATTCCATTCATTCCACCGCAGTAAACATTGCACATTTCACTTCAAATGAAGGATTTACACTTCCTTTTCACTCGCATTCATTCCACTGCACTAATAACATTTCACGTATCACTTTAAATGGAGGATTGCGAGTTCCCGCAGCGAAAAAACACCCGTGCCTTTCGAGGAATTCCAAGTCTGACTCAGGCGAAACGAAAGTCTGGATCGCAGACATTGGTGTGTGCGATTGACAACTCATGGCGACCGTACACCACACATGCAAGAAAATGATTAACGCCAACAAGCTTCTCAACTCTCGTTGGCGAATGAATACCGGTTGACTTTTCAACAATCAACTTCCAATTATTGACAGTTAATTTCCCCCTTCCACACTACCCGAGAGAACTGCGTCAACAATACTATTTACTTAGCCTCTAACAAAAGCCCACTTATAATAACCTTGTCATCTGACGAATTTTATACCAGACACAATACGCAGAATAACAATTTAGCCTTCTACCAATGCCCACGAATTTTTACCAATAAGCGTGAGGGATTCCATTCTTAAAATAATACGCAGAATAACATTTTAGCCTTCTACTAATGCCCACGAATAATCACCAATGAACGAGAGGGATTCTATTCTTAAAATAATACGCAGAATAACATTTTAGCCTTCTATCTATGCGCACCGAAAATCACCAATAAGCGTGAGGGATTCTATTCATAAAATAATACGCAGAATAACATTTTAGCCTTCTACCAATGCCCACCAATAATCACCAATGAGCGAGAGGGATTCTATTCTTAAAATAATACGCCCCCCAAGTGTATTGGAGGGGTGGGTTCAGGGCAAAGGAATGGAAGGGAAATTCGTTTTTCGGTTTAACAAAAGACGGAAATGCAGTACAAATCAGCATTTTGAAATTTCCTCCACTCCCAGAAATGCCCATTTCCACTTTACCATTCCCGCGAAAACTGCGTTTTTCGCTGTATTAATTCACGAAAATGCGTTTTTCACTTTTGAAAATGCCCAAATCGGGCCCGCGTACCGTCCCACCCCAGCACCCCTGTTTCACTCCATAGACCCGTCAGCTTGTTGGGGGGGTGGGGTAAAGGAATATAGTAGAAGTGAAATTAGTCTTATCCCTCTACCGGTTGTTCGTGAAAACCTCCAAACATGGCGTCGAAAACGGACGAAAAAGTCGAAAAATTGGTCGTTTTCAAACGTCTATATCTCAAAAACTACTGGTCACACGGGTATGGTTCCCACATTTTTACAAATGCGCAACCTTCCTCTACTCATAGGTATCACATTCAATATCGTAAGTTTCCTAGGTTTTCCAAAAAAAAATGTTGACCGTGCGGGACGAAAGCTCACCTTTACCGAAGATCCCTTCAGAAGATCAGGGATAACATAAAGGAGAGCTTGCATGTACGGTGGATTGATTCAAAATGTATGCCATACGATAAATTATGTTCCCATAATGTTATATTTGAGTTGCTGTCATCAGATTTTGTCTGGTATATTTAATATTTACGTTTTATTAAGCACACTTTGGAAAGATATTTGAAGCTGAAACACCCAGCCATAAGCTGCGTTGCTTTATAACATGCTAGTAGAGGGACCTAGCTTCGCACTGAAAGATGAAAGTTAACTTCATCGATTATGCATAAAGGTACCAGAGTTATAATGAGAATTGTACATTTTACGGGTAAAAAGATTGTATTTGACATGAAATTTGAGGTTTAATTTTGATAATATTTAAAATGGCATATTCTGTAGATATTTCAGAAGCAGTGAAATAACAAATGATTCCAAAAACACTTATTTGGTAACATTATTACCATTTGGCTCGATAAAAATGCTAAATAATATTAATATGGGCAAGATGATTGTAACCGTTGAATTTCAGCGGGAGAAATCATTTATTAACATGGTTATAAGAATCAATGTAACGTGCTAAATGTAGGTACAATCTACCAGCCAACCGCACGTGGGTACTTTGGAGCGAAAAACCACCCAAATGCATTCACACTGACATTCGCTTATATGTTTTGATAATGTTAAAAATGATGTACAATGTATGTTTGCATATAGATGTATGTCGTTCTAAAACGTAAAAACGAAATGTAGGTACAACTTTCAAAATTTAATCAAATGTCTCCTGTTAAGAGCTATCTGGATAATTTTCGTTTAAGCAATGATCTCCGATTCGACCCATTTTCGTTTGATTTTCTTGGCAAAATATGTGTTCCTATGTTACATGATTTGCGTGTGTATATTAATATTGTCATTATTGTTACTGCTGCAACAGGCTCCTCCGAGTCCCCAGCAAGCATCAGGTTGCATTGCCGTCATAATGGCCGGAGACTCTAGAGGGGTTGGGTTGTATTCGCAGCCACGTCCGACGCCCATCGGTTAGGTTGCGTTGGGATCATGCCTACGCAGTAGACGGAGTGACCCCAAGATGTCGGCCTTATGCATGCGTGCAACTAGTGTTTCCGCCTGTGCCACGCATGACGGAATGCAATGGTGGTATCTAGCAGCGAGCCGTAACTTAACCGTGCACATCTATGAAGTGGACTTCCAGTTTACTAATCTACAGTGTCCGGGGTGCATTTGCCGAAGTTCAAAAGCAGGTCTTGATATTTCGTCTATTTATCCACTTCGTTTGTATCCATGTTTGTTTCAGCCGGAGCCGAAAACTCAATCAGAAACATGGAGCGTGTAAGGTGGTCGAAGAGAACGATATCAGTATTGGTTGCTTCCAACTGCCTGGTGGTGGAGAAGGAGTAATTCCGCCAGATTGTATATTCATCGTTCTCCACGACGGACTCCATATCTCCAGGGGCATATGGCGGCACATATGTTTTGTAATGGTGTCACAGGTCAAGTATAACACCTGTAGGGCCGCGTTGTGCCGAAATAAATACGCTGACCAGGTGTAATACCTACAACCGGAGGAAAAGTGATTCAAAGTTTCCGGGTGGGTTCGAGTTGCCCTGAATCTCGTGTCCACGACCTCCGCCTTGAATAACACTGAAATATCCTTCATAATCCGTCGCATAATGTTCGTCGTCTTTTTTATTTTTATCATAAAAATTTAACTCTTTATAACGGCTGACTGCGTGGATGTAATTATGTAATTAGCCGTCCTTATTTGAAGGTCAGTAAAATGACTTTGTTTTGGTAGTCCCATGTACAAATGTATTAAAAGACATATCATAGCCCGTAATCAATTTGATGCATCTCACTATTGCCTTCCACGAGGGTTTGATCCTGGCACATAAGAAAGCTAGATACCATGCCGAAGCCAGCACGTCAGGGTACCAAGGACACTCATTTTGGCCAGTGATACCAACACGGTTCAGAAAAACCCCATGCGCTCTAGCGCCGTGACAGAGCCTCCAGGCCACGTCGGCATCAACACTAACGGTGAGCCATTCCCTCATGGCAGTCCATTCCATATTATCGTCTATGTGCTTGGACTGTAGAGGCCATTTATCTCCATGTAGCAGATACAATGCCTCTTGGTAGACCTTACTTTTTTGGCAAGGGCAAAGAATTACGGCGATTGATCTCCTACTGAAAGATTGAAAATTTGGCCGAAGATATGGTAGTGGCCAGCCGGTAGGAACAGGCCTCTTAGGGCCACGTTCGTTCGGTGGAACAGTTCGTATGACGCTGAATTCCTTCCTGGCCACCATGATAGAGTGGTAGGAGTGATCTACTTTCTAACCAGCAGTGATGGTCTTAGGATTTGAAAAAAGATCATAAATATCTCCAGATTGTCACTCCTAGCCTATTCGTGCTTGGTCTAGTGATTTACAAGGGCCGCATGCATCCAAGGAGAGAAGACGTTGTGCAATCAGAAATCGGAAATCCATTATCTTACTAGATATGTCCACTAACCCCAGACCTCCCACTTTAATTGGTGCTAGCAAGATATTTGAGGAAACACTATGCTTTTTATTGTTGCACACAAAATCCAGTGGAATGGATTTTAATTTTCGCACAGCGGGGTCTCCAGGGTATATGGCTGTAGCAGGTGCCGTATCTTAGGAGCTAAAAACTGGTTGCAAACCAGGACTCTTCTCTAAGTGACATCGGCCCAACCCTAACTTTCCATCTTTTAAAAGCTTCACAAGCTTTTGTTGAGTATCTCCTCTATTCTTTCATTTTCTATTTTTGGGTCAACATCGATCCAAATTCCTAAACATTTAAACGCCTTCAATGATATTAAGAATGGATCAAAAGCCAAAGAATACAGCTACCCCGACAATGGGCAGCCTTGCCTTATTCCTTGGCGGAATTGAAAAGGGGCAGACTGGCATGTACCCACTCTGGCCACGCACACTGCTTCGGTATGCAAGGTTTTTATCATGCCTTTGAAATCCTTATAAAATCCCGTATTTTCCAGTATTAAGAAAAGGTATTTGTTACTGATTTTGTCAAAAGCTTTCATTTGATCCAAGGAAAGCACTGAAAGTGGCTCGTCACTGTCAGAGTACCTTCTTATAAGGTCACGGACGACAGAGATGGCGTCATAAATGGTTCTACCAGGAACGTAGTGGGACTGTTCTAGCAAAAATACATGACCAATGATCTACGTGACCACATTTAGTCTATTTTCCAGATCTTTTTGATTGTTTTATAATCAATGTTGGTAATGGAGAGCGGCCTTAGGCAGTCGATCGATTCAGAGTTCTCTTGTGTGTCGACGCTGCAATGCAGCTTTGTTTATCAGGGTACACCGCCTATGGCCAGCTTTTGCGCTATACCTTTTGTTAGTTCAGGTCTCCGATGTTTATCCCAATCCTTCGTTTTTGGGGCTGCCAATTCTTTAATGTCTTTAATATTGCTGGATCTTAGTTTTTCAAAATATTCGGCCTGAATGTTTTTATCACTTGTCGTATTAGTATAGTAACCGTTAATTTGTATAAATCTACTTGTAAATCTTTTTTTAAATTATAAGTTTGGATTCAGGGTTCGCATTCTCCGGCATCATTGTTATTACCGCCGTTGCCACTGAGCGCGGAAGTCTACCTCTACTGAAACTTTCCACCATCATTTTAAAAAAAAGTATGAGGAGCTGGTCCCAGAATTTGAGGTAAATTTCGGGTGTCAGACCATCCACTCCGGGGGCTCTGTTCTTATTTATGCCCTTTAATGCGGCCAGCACCTCTCTGGCCTTGATGGGAGCGTTCAAATCGTCGGCAAGGGTATCAGTTAGCCGATCAAGGGTAGAGATTTTTGCATACTCTTTAGAGTGATTAACTTCAAAAGGTTCTGCAATGATGTTGTATAGGTGTGAACTCACTTCCGCAGTGAGTATCTCAGAGTCATTTACCCACCTTCCATCGATGTTTTATTTGATAATGGTCTTCGGATTAGCTCTGGAAGCCCATTGAAACAAATGTTCAGCAGCAGGCGTGTCATTTGCGACTATGCTCTCCCAACCAGCCCAGCGACCAGTGCCCTGGCTTCTCTGGAAATTTAGCCATCACTCATTCCACCCAATTGATTTAAGAGAAATCCTTTTCTATAAAATATGGCATGTTCTTTTATTTCTTGTTTAATGAGTTCCCAGTCTGCCCCCGGGCTCATTTAGTTTGAAAAAAAATTTACTTTTATAAGGCTCGATTATGGTGACAATATTCATCACTTGAAAGAAGTGTATTATCGGAACGCCAGTATGGCGTTTGCCGTTTATTATTTGATATTTTCACCCTTATTATTACTGCCCTGTGGTCTGAAAAGCTACCTACAGTGTCAATCGCCTTTGTTTGTGGATCTCTCCCCTCATAAACGTAAATCTGTCCAGCCGTGATGCAGTGTTTACACCACGATGGCTTAAGTGTGTGAAGCCTGATTTCTTTGGGTGTAGGCGCCGCCAGATATTGAAATGGTGGTGAAGATTGAATAGGGACCGCAGTGCAGTGGCATATTTTTTTTTCTCGACCCACAATGTGGGCATCAAAGTGCAGTTGATGTTGCAACAATTACCCAAATAATATGACTCCTTACATGGGAAGTGGCTTCATTTATATATTTATTTACTTAACGAATGAGCTCAACGGCGTGATTTTCATCATGAAGCTCACGGAGAGACATTATGAACCGAGTTTGACGCTCTGGTTATTTTGATCATTTTAATTCCCAGGGTATAGCCTTGCAGAATAACCTCACTCGACGGTGATTAAACGCCTATATTCTTTTTAACAGCCCCAACCCCCGCGCCCCGCAGCCCCTACATGGGGTGGTAAAATAAAAATCATGCATAAGCAGGGAGCGCATTGATAGCGAAAAAGTATTTGTTTCTTGTAGTAGCACTACATCGGGGTCATGTTGCCTCAGGAATTAGGATAACTGAGCGTACGTTCAAAGTCAGTATTTGTAGGTCACACATGTCACCTGCCTATAAATAAATAAATAAATAGAGTATGTAAATAAATAAAGACCGCATTAATAGCTAAATAAATAAATAAATTGGTAAATAGAGGCTCCGACCCTAAATTCATAGCCGCTTAAAACCATAACAGTCTTTCTTTCCTAAAACCACGGCTACAATGCAAAACAGGCAATGAACGAATAAAATGGTGGCTATTCTGAAGTAAAAATCCTATGTAAAAGCCAAACTGGCAAATAAAATAAGTAGCTAAATAAATAGATTAATAAAATAAATAAATAACTACTCTATGGTCCGCCACTGATTCCAGTTTAACTCGGCCTATCAGGGAATTGAGAGAATGAAATATGCCTTTTTTTAGTAAAAGGCAATGTAATAACCATCTGTGGTAAGGAGGATGATAGAAAGATTCACAATTATCCTTTTGAGATAGTTAGTAAATACTTCCATTGCCCTTCGTGTTTCCTGTTTTAAGCCCAAAATACTTCTGGATTGAATTTGAGTCTTAATCAGACCTTCGGCGAGTGTATTGAGAAATAACCTCATTTTGTCATTCATACTCTCATTTCATTTGGGATTTAGATGCCACCAGTCAATGTACGCTGCAATACCGCTCACATTCAGTTCATTCATGAAATAAACGAAAGGCCAACGATTTGATTTTCTTTTTCTCGTACACTCATGAATAAGTTGGTCTAATGAGTCCACTCCTCCCTTTGTGTCATTATAATACATAATAATATCCGAGTTACCACAATCAGTGATTACTCTAGAGTGAGACATTGTTGACAATAGAATTTTTTCTCTTTTTGGGCACAAATGATGCAAGTGCGGAATCCATAGTGAACCTGAAAATTGAGGAATTCTCTTCTCTTGGTCTGTTGCGGAGAAATTGAGCAGGAATGAACCTTCAATTTCATCCTTCGGTTCCTACTATGGATAAGCCATTTGACAGAAGAGTTTTAGCTAATGCCAGATATGTGAAATAATTGTCGCAAGTAACATTGCGGTTTGTTCCATTGAACATTTCTGTCAGCGATAAGACAACTGATGATCCCAAATTATGTGCCCTTCTTTCATCATTACCTAAATATGGTATGCCGCACTTGAGTCACAAAGCCACCATATTTTCATTCCATATCTATCATGTTTCGAAGGCATATATTGCCTGAAAGGGCCCGGGCCGCGAAAGGGCACCAACTGTTCATAAACAGTAAAGTTTTCCCCAGAAACATAGAATTTCTTAAATTTAGAATTGATTTAGTTCCATAATTAAGGAATAGGCGCGAGTTTATATTTGCTTCTACGCTCATTTCGCGTTTTTTTGTCATCAAACCGAAAAAATCTTAGGAAATATTTAAATCCATTTTGACCCATTGTAGCCTCATTTCGCCTCCTCAGCCTCCCCTAGCCTCATTTCGCTTTTTCTGTTATCAAACCGCAACAATCTTAGGAAAAATTTAAATCTATTTAGACTCATTGTAGCCCTAAAAATTGGTCATCCATATATTTTCTCCCACAGTGAGTCATAATTAAATAAATTGCAATAATTTGATTTGAGGTGTCCAGCAGTCAATCAAATACCAAAGAACGCATGTATTTATTTCGATCATGTGTTTTCCAATTTTTGGTCAGAGGATTGCTCGCGAATGTGCGGCATTTCAATGTTTGTGAAATTTACAATCTAATCTATCTTAGATGTAGTTATGGAAAGCATGAATGAATCATGGGGCTCCTCCAATACCATACCAGGAGGAAGGGCTTATCTTACTCACGTGGCCTTTTTAAATGTTGCATTCCCGACTTCGCCCCGTTGGAGGAGGAGCAGATGACCACGTAGTCCCATCTTTTCCTGTATATTCAACTGTGTTTGGAATTTCATCAGTGTCAGTATCTTCAGATACCTCGAGGATGTCGTCGTCCTCCGAGACCTCACTTACGTAAGCATCTCCGGAACATGATGAAACCGAAGTATCATCAGGAGAATTGACAATTTCATCCACTTCTGAATCCTCCAAAAGTTTAGTATATCCCTTTCACTAATGGACATCATTCTAAAAAACCAAAGTTGCGTGAAAGATTTGTTTTTATAGGTTTTTATTTGTTTTTATACTAGTGTTTAATACAATTGTGAGTCCCTCATTCTCTCACCTTCCAATAGTGCTAGCTTCGCAGAAAGTGATAGGAAATAAGTTCCTTTCCATTCGTCGTAATCTTGACATTTTTACTGTAATTGTAATGAAAATAAATTAATTATCAAATTAACTGAATGAAGTCGACAATCCTAGAAACTTGTCGTTTATGCTTACTACGGAAAGGCAATAGTAACAATTTTTCTGTTTAGCTAAACGGGCGAGAGAAGTGTAGACAAAATTCAAGCTCTGGGTATGGTAGGATTCACAATAAAGAGTAACACCGTCTTGCTCGGGAAGTCAGCCGCTTATATGATGGCTATACATAGGAAATTAATGGAGAATACAAAGTAACAGAGAGGAAAGAGGGAGCGAAATGGATTGAAAACGGTGTCGTTCTTTTTCTAGACATATTGAGTAAAAATGTGCGTAAATGTAAATGTGAGTAAAAATAAAAAAAAATCGTAATCGACGACGAAAAACTTCTTTGCAGATCAAGCGGATACTGGGACCGGTTGACAAAGGAGGCTATTGAGATAAGTTTGGCGGATAAAAACTTCAACCGCAATACGGGATACTCTATCAGCCGTGCATGGAAACCAGTTCTAAAGATAATTAAGACGGTGCGAAAAAACAGCATCTACAGGAACGACAACGGTCAATCAGAAACGACCTGACGCACGGCCGGAAATTATATATAAACCGGGAGAAATTTTGACTCAGCACTCAACGCCCTGAGGATGATGGCAGAGTTAGCCATTGAAACGTCGCGTCGGCTCTAGCTGAACATCTAACCTGGTGGGAATCACGTGAAGAATTCATTCACATCGTGAGCCAGGAAAGCACCAAGTCTTACATCAACAAAAGTTTCCCAGTCCATTATAAGAGTCTCCAAATTGCATGCGTCCGTGTCCGTCCACTTATTTAGAGTGATAGTGTCTATTAAGTTCTCTTGAAAATGATTTTCTAAAACATCTCGGAGTCTGTATGGGTCGCTGAGCGTTCTGCTTTTACATTTATCGAGAGTGCATTCATCAGTAGGTAGAGAGCACTTCGATATACACTGAAAGCAATCTCGGTAACTTTCAAACAGCTTTTTACAGTATTTAGAAAGAATCTCAGATCATTGAGCTCCCATAAAGGCCGTTTTACATGGTACATTTGTTTGTACAAACTCTTCCGTGAACTCTTGCATGAGGTAAAATGTAACGTGTAAAGAGGCAAATTGTATGAACACTTGTGCGAATGTCTCAATGCCTGAATGGAAAATATAATCTGTTCTAATTTCGTTGAGACAAACGTACAATCTCATGTACATTCGTTTGTATAAAATCATTCATCGTGTAAAACGGCCTTAAACATTAGTTAAAAGTTCTGGTGAATTGCTGGCCTTAAATCAGCAAACTTTGAAAAGCCTATTTAAAGATCAGGATTTTCTTTCTTGAACTGGGAGTATATTTATCACTAATTACTTAATACTTGCTTTTTTGCTTTTGATTTTTGATCTTGCTACCATTTTCGTATGCATTTTTCCCATTTTTTGCCGAGCATTTCCCGACGTATGTCAGGCTCTCGTTAAAATGATTTTACTTTTTCCTCAACATCAACTGGTGGGGTCCTTCCATGCTTCCGATCCGGAGTGCAAAATATACCTTTCTCAGCTACACTTTGTTAGACTTTCCTGGCAATGTGTTCTGTAGCCGAGAACTCTCTCTGTATTTCTGCAACGGTCCACGACTGGGGAAGAACGGACAGGATCTCTTTCACAAATGGTTTTAGCAGCTTTGAATTTATCCTTCAATTGTTTGATTATCTCCCTCCCTGCTTTTTCAGACCAATGAGAAGTTTCTAAATCACTTGAAGGTGGGCTTTCCTCAACTTGGGGTTGCACCTTTGAAAGTTCCATTCCATTTTCTAGGGACCTTTTCCCCAAACTCTTAACTTTTTTCACTTTTTCTTGGCTGTATTTCTTCAAGCTGTACAACTTTTTCAGTGTCACTGGAGACTCGCCAAGAGCTTCTAAAGTAACGTTAATCTGGTCTAATCGAAGTTTTTTTTTTGAGAGTAAGCACTTCCGCTGCTCTCGACTGCCTCATCCACGTCTGTATTAGATTCCTGACTAAGCTCTTTAGACTCATCAGGGTTTACCTGGGAAACTTCATCGACGTGAATCATCACGACGCGGGCCTCGGCGACGTGGATGTCCGCGGAAACGAGGACAGGCTGTGCGGATGTCCCCAGTCTTTCTTCATCCATGGTTGCAGCAGCCTCTTACTGCCACAAATCACTAGGCAGTCCAGAAAGTGTAGGTTCTTCGAGCAACTTTGACACGCCAATAGAGAAATGAATACAATGTTTTTTACCTTCAATCACTCCTCTTAAGGCACCCCGACAACGGTTGTAAAAGGCCGCAGAGATAGAACGAAGATTTCGAGACCTAATGTTTTTATGCAAATTAAGCGGATTGCAACAGTGCATTTCTTTTTCACTGAAAGAACAGACACGAGAGCCCTGGCAGTCGGTAATGTATACAGTTGTAATTAAATCTACTCTTCAAACCTATTTGGTAACAATCATTTAAATAATCAAAATGATATAGTTGACTCGCATCAAGCTCCGGGCCAACGTGCGACCTCCCGTGCAGATTCACCCACATCAGCCGCCAGATTTAGGCAGTTGCACCGCCGTTATATAAACCCAACTGTGGCATAACTGTTTTAAGCAATATCCATGATTTAAAGTGATCGTTGTTTGACGTAACACTTCTACCTTACGTCAAAAGTATATTATAGTGCATTTCTCACTCCATTGGCAAGTAACGACAGGCCTAACTGCTACTCAGCCAGATGGGAGTGGATACGGTGAAGTGCATACCATAAACATACATTTTTTTCTCCCTTATAAGAAATATTGCAATGACGAAACTTTGCAGCCTCTTTACCAATACAGTTCACTAAAAGGTTCATACTAAATGAAGTTTTGGAGAAAAGGGAACTGCTTAGTCATCATGGTTAAAGCGTCGTAATTCGAAAAATGCTATGATTTCATTAACTTCAATAACCTCGTGAAACTCAGCAAGGACCCCACAGCCAAGTTCCAGGGTGCCATACGTGACGCCATCCTGAGTAGCCTGCTAGTCTTCCCTCTTCGGAGTCGCTGACTATTTGTGAACTCTAATCCTCTTCCCCCCTCCTCTACGGGCTCCCGAAAATACACAAACCAGTGACTCCCATTAGACCGGTGGTTTCAAGCATCGGAGCCCAAGCTCACAAACTGGCCAAGAAGTCTATTTCCACCTTATTTTGTTTGTATGCAGCCAAATATGCAAATGATAAAATCTCACAAATATCATAGTGAAGATAGTTGCTATCATCCACACGAGGTCTAGCCCTGTTATACAACTTCCGCAAACATAGCATGTGATATTTAGTCTCGATAAGTTTCGTCCAGATCCGAGAAAAGTGACGAGATCAGCTTCATTAAATATCTTGGAGCAGTGAGCCACATTTTCGCACACATCCTCCGTCATCACGTTCAAGAGAGGTTTGTCCAAGCCGCTACTGCCTTGCAAAAGAAACATAGAGGATCCTACATACCAATAGTATTGCTTTGCGATCTCGGAAAGTTCGAGCTCCTTTCAGCTGTCTCCATGGAGTCCTCGTTCATAAATATTTCTTCGCATACATCACGATTCGCTATGCTAAGTTGCTGTTTTTGCAATTTTGTGTTAGCATATTTGAGGGAACAAGATTTATGATAACTTGCCTCATTTAATTCGAAGGTTTTCTTCATGGCTCACCAAGTAATCAATATGCACACTTGGTAGCAACGCATTGAGTGCTTTAATTTCCTTCAAATTTTTACTTAAAGTAGCATAACCTGTATTTTAGGTTTTCTCGCTCTTATTTTTGATGGGATGGACCATTTTTTCTTTGCTGTCTACGTAACAGATAAAGCATTTCTTCCAATCAATTTCTTGAGCATCAGCAAGCAATACTGGAATGGCTATTTTAAGTCGTATTGCCGAATGCTCCATTGATTATCTCTAAAAAAAAGAGGAAATGTACTTACCTTACTCGGCAAGTAGACTTAAACGTTCAGCACCTGAATATTCGATGGCAGGTACACGAACCTTGAATGTTGTAAATGTTGACAGTTTTTCTTGGTTGATAACGATGGATTTTACTCTTAATTTGTAGATGACAATTAACTTAATGGCAATAGCTCAGAAGGCACGGAAGTCAAACTGATTGTGAGGACGGTTGATTCTATCAGCCCGCTTAGTATCGCTGTATAACGTTGTTGACCGACGACAATTTTTGTTACATATCCATCTAAGCCATTTTAGATGTCTAGAAGGTGAGAAAGGAGGGGTTGTTGGCGAAAATCTTAATTTGAACTTATAGAGAGGAAGATATACAAAGTTGTACCATTCCTGGGAATTCAGTGTTGCGAGACTACGTGAGAAAATACAATAATTATATTTGGAACAGCAATGCTACTTTTGATGTATTTACATTTCCAAAGCCTTGGCTTCAACCATCCTTCTAATCTACCAACAATGTGAGCTATATTCCCAGACCTTATGTGTCATATAAATTAACTACTTCTATGCGAGCATTGTACCCCATCGATACAAACAGAATTGATTTTTAGTACCAACTTTATTTCTATACCGCAATCATGTCTTCCCCAAGAGCCTGCAAACACTATTAACAATTAAATTTCATTAAGGTTTATACAGCTTTCGTTGATAAAGCGTAACAAATTATTTAGACTCGGATTTCGTATAAAAGAATCACCGATACGCGTACCCGCATTCTCGTATGTACTCCCCTCGCTTGATTTGTCAAAATATTAACATAAGTTTGCACATTGTGTACCACCTATAATTTATATTAGCTTTTAAACATATTTATCTTTGACCGTCATGGAAAAATTTATTTCGCCATATTCAAATTTAGCCATTGCCAAAAATAGAAATGTTCAAGCCTGTGGATCTGAAATTAAAGCCAACTGATGTTTATGTAAAAGAAGAGATAAATCCTAACAAGGAAACAACCAATAAAAACTTTAAAGATAATACCAACTAAATAAGTAACCGTTAATATAAATGGTGAGTCATACCCATATTCCATATTACTGCAAAAATCCAGTTCGTAATGTGTTATAACCATGTGAATTTTCCTTGCCCGCTTACACTGGTTGGTGACATGGATTGACACTTGAATTTCTCCTGATTTTATTTATCATAGTATTAACATACAGTTAGAAGATTTAGTATCATTAATAGTTTATCTGCGCCTTTTACATTTAACAGATCCTTCTTTGACCGCAACGAAAAATGTTATTTCTCCTTTTTCGTGTGGAAAGTAAACCCAAACTTTGAATTTGACGCTGAATTCCGTAGTTGCTACAGCACCATGGGAATAAAGCAGTATGCCTAAATATAACCCTATGTTATCTAAATAGTTTAACATAATTAGATAAGACGCAGGTATAATAGTATTTGAGGAATTGGACTTTTGGAATTTGAGGAATTTAATGTTAGTTTCTATAAGACGCAATTTTGATGACGTCATCATTCGAGTCCTAAGGGGCCAATTTTTTGGGCACCAGATCGCAAAACTATTTGATTGGTCTAAACATCCTGTGTGCCAATGGAAACCTTCCTGTCATCTAATGCAACGTTATTCGATTTTTTTATCGTGTCGGCCCTAGCGTATTAAGATTATGGCGTTTTTTGGCAGTGATAAATGTTTTTATTTCAGATGAATTGCATGCAGAAATTGATCTGTAAATACTTGCCTCTATTAAATATGGCTCGTATTTCTTCTATTATCCCAACGCTGAGGTATTTTTTTAACTCTAAATCTGAAGAAATCTGCTGGTTTGGATTTAAAGAAGTTGTCAAGACAAATTTGTCTGGCCAAAATACGCGTCATTGCGAAAGTGACCGCGGAAATTAATTTCCGCTTTTGTTTGATTTGAACGGCTTAAAGTAGATATCATCTAACCTCGTTGAAAAGACTACCTTTCGATCTAATCTTCCAATTCAAATACCATATTACTATCATCATTATGCATTAGGGTGGTTCAAAAAATAAAGTATTTCATTTCGAAATGCTATAGTGCGCAAAAGTTGCCATTGGTACAGACAAGAAAAAATCATAATAAAATATTTAAAAAATATATATTTGCCGGTCGCGCATTGCCGTTAAATTTCGATAAAAATCCTTAAAAACCTAAAACTTTCAATATTTTTTATATGTATGTAAGGGTGGTATGACTACAGCCCTATATCACGTAAACGATTTTACAAGTATTAAAAAATGACTTAAAATTATATACATTATATTTATATGATATTTTTTGGTCGCGAATCGCTATGAAAAATGTGATAAATTTGCGATTTTAGTAAAATTTCAAAGTTTTACATTTTATAACGATTTTATAACAAATCTAGTTGAGGCACTACAGTTACATTCCTGTACCTAGAGGGGCTTAGAAAAAAAGGAACAGTAAAATAATCCTCATATTTTAGGACTTACCGGTCGCGCAGCCGCATTAATAAGTGACTACTGTTGCATTGGCCGTGTTCTTTCGCTCGAAGTTTCTGTATTATTTAAAAATAAATAAGATAAAAGTGGTATATTTGAATACACATTTTTTGAAAGTTCTATGAACATAGAGCTGCTTCAGTAACACTATTATTTTAATTCTTCCAATAATGCTTTTTTACTTCATTACTAGTCAGTGCTCGTAACAAAGAAGGTGTAGTCAGATTACAAGTGTCACATTGTATAATTTTGCTGTAGTCTGTAGCTTTAAAGTTTAGGTTTGGTGACATTAAAGGTCTAATAGGATCATCTTCAGAAGTTGCTTGCCTTGCCTTCAAGATTCGTCTGTACCCAAGCTTTCGAATGTCGTTTCTATCATCAATGATCATCGCCAAAAGTAAACTTTCGGGATGGGAAAAGTAAGCATTCCGTTGTATAATATGGTCTACAACTTGAAGCAGCTCATGTGTCAGATACCGTGATGATTGAATGGTCTGATAAATATGTTTTGGACCGTCAGTGAAATTCTTGTGTACCTTAATAGTAAACCACATAGGCATATACAACTTTAAAATAAAAGTGACAATTTGCCTCATATTTTAAGAAGGACTCATTACACTAATATATAGGCGCAAAACCCTGTTAGCGATAGTGAGCCATCTTGAGTGCGACATAGGTCCAGGGTCACGGATTGAAAAGTCTTCAGAACAGTGCCCTGACTTGTGATATGTCTAGTAAATACAATTCGTCTTAATTCGTATCTGCCTATCTACCTCAGGAATCACACAATCGATAGGTTCAAATTCAATTGCGGTATTTTTTCTCATCCAGGTAGATCCAATTGGGCGCGAATAACCTGTTGGGCCTGTTGTCATACCATCTAAGTGCTGGAAAAGGTGGCGGAATGGAAGTTCGTTGAAATGAAGAAGACAAATACTCCATTGCAGAGGTCTTCTCACATACAACTCAATTTGGCGAATTACACCACTTTTCCAACCAGTGTTTGTAACATTGCCTTCATATCCAATCGCTGCTAATTTGGAAAGTGATTAGCTAATTTATGCAATTGTCTTGCTTTGCAGAGTGGCTCGCATAATAAATTTTTCTCTTCAGACTCTACTCTTGTCTATTACATAGGAAGTATCTGATTCGGTATCTAACCCCACGTCCTGTAATACACTTGAAGCAATGGCAGCAGTTGCACGTTCAGACACGCCATAACGGTCACTAGTTACAGCTGTAGTTTTTAATGAAACTCTCATCTGCCCTGCGGTTTACCCGATGAAGTTGAAGGTTGTGGAACAAATTCTCGATCACTGTCGTCAGAAATTTCTGAATTACAAACCTCCGTTTGCACTTCATCGTTTTTGCATAAGTCTGAGTGATCAGATTGTTTTCTTTTGTAACTTTTCCTCTTGTTTCTTTCTGTCATTATTTTCGCTTCTTTCGCATCCAAATACCCGATTTTCCCAATGCCGTATATGCTTTGTTAGTACATACATTTCTTTGTAAGTACACCGGTTAGTACTAAAATATGAGGATCATTTTACTGTACTTTTTTACAAACACCTCGAGGTACAGGGATATAACTGTAGCGTCTCTACTAGATTTGTTATAAAATCGTTATAAAATGTAAAACTTTGAAATTTTACTAAAATTGCAAATTTATCACATATTTCATAGCGATGCACGACCATAAGGTATCTTATGAATATGATTTATATAATTTTAAGTCATTTTTCAATACTTGTAAAATCGTTTACGTGATATAAGGCCGTAGTCATACCAGCCTTACATACTTTAAGTTTAGGTTTTTAAAGTTTCAGGTTTTTAACGATTTTTATCGAAATTTAAAGGCAATGCGCGACCGGAAGATATATATTTTTAAAACTATTTTATTATGATTTTTTCTTGTCTGTACCAATGGCAACTTTTGCACACTATAGCATTCCGAAATAAAATACTTTATTTTTTTCGAACCACTCTATTATGCATGCATTATTTTTTTATTTTGTGTGAATTAGATCGTTAGGAAAAAACTGTAATATGATAAAACCTTTGGTCTACGGAGAAAAGGCCAACTTTTTCACCTATGTGAACTTAATGTTGTAAAATCAAGATTAATGTTTCTGCGATTCCGATATGTTAAAAAGGCTGATTATAATATCTCATACTATTACCTACTGCTTACATTATCTGCAGTTCGTTTTCACGATAGTTTCACCTTGAGGTAAGCATACAAATAGGGCTTGAGGGGTTACTTAGAAGGTAAAAATTTCAAATTGGTTTATTTCAACCACTTAGACGACCGCATATGCATTTATTCAGTTATTATTTATCAGCTTAGTTTAGTATTTAAATTGGTACTATATAAAATGATATTGGTATACTTTGTGGTATGATATTTCAAGTTGGGTTTTTGGAACAAATAATTGATAATATACCGCAAAAATTCGCTCTCTATGAATGGGTGCCATCTCAATGCCACCATTATTTTTATTCCCGTTCATAAATTATCCAATATCTGTGATGGATCGTAGCAGAGGAAGTTATTAAGAGGCATATGTGTTACGCCTGGAAGCATGATTAGTTCAAACATAAGATTTGCACGTGCTTTTAGTTTAACTTAATATATGTTATTCAATATATGTTATCTTTTTCAGGCTATCATTGACCTCAGGATCTTCACCTTTGGTTGCTTTCTTACCCTCCTCCTTCCTATCGGTGGAGAAATCCCGAAGGAGTATAAAAGATCGCTTTGGACTGGGGCCAGCTGAAGTCTTTATGAGGTAAGTGGATTGGAAATAACGCTTAGACATCAGAAACGAGAAAGGGAGCCCGGAAAAAAATTAGGGTTCGGCATATTCATGGCTGTAGTTTCCTTTGTGTTGGTAAGGATGTTGGCTCAGGCCATGATGCTGTCTGATGACGTTAGTGACTCGTAATCGTTTGTTCAATATTAGGATGAAAAATAGTTTACATATTTTTCTTTAGGGCTTGCCTATGTTAAATATTTTAGGCGTTGTCTTCTTATACTGCTTAGTAATGTGAATGACATTTAAAATGCCTTTGCGATTTTGATTTTTCCTTTTCGCTTCAACTCACGGCGGAAATGCAAATGGGGTGAAGTCCTAAATTATGGCAGCGAACCGGCTTTCGTTCCATATCAAATTGCTCTTGCAGTTTTGTTTACTCACTTTGAGATTGCATCACAAAGTACTCTCATTATTTTAAATGAAAAATAATATAAGTGAATGACTAGCATTGAAGTTATTGTGCTCATCACCGGCACCTTTTCAAAGGGAAGATATCATCATGGTACGGTCATTCCATTGCTTTGTCTTAGATGGTTTCTCTAGATATTACGAAGTAATAATGCTACATATTTACTATTAACCCATTACTCATTTCGTCATTTTCATAGATGAAATGATCTGATAGATTTTTTAGCGTTAGAAATTTGGTTAGAGATTGGTATTTCAAAATGTAGCTGTTCTTTATTTTATGAGAACTGTTTGGCCCTTATTTTTCTTACAGCAATCTGTTTCTATTGATATTCCTAGAAAACTATAATTTTAATCAGAAATGTTAGATTGATTTAATGACTTAAGGTTCCATTGGATTTTGTTGACGCTCTTACGTGTGTTTGAGTTAATTCAAAAGGTCCCTAGGCTAGTAAGCTCCAATGGATCATATACACGGCCTTTTGGAAAAGCTGACCAGCAAAGGAAATAGTCCTTTAAACACTGAAAAAGAGAAGAATGCTATTGATCAAATGGATGGTGACATTGAGGAACGAGGAGTATATAGAATGAATGAACCGAATAAAACACTATTTTTGTGATTTTAGGTGAAAGAAGAATCATAGTGGATGAGGCACACTCCCAAGAGACGTAGAAATTGATAGGAACATATAAATGGTGAAAATAGAAGGGAGAGATCTTCAGGAAAGACCTAGGGGCAAAATTGAAGGCAAACAAGAGAGAGAAATCTGTGAAAAAACGTCTGGGAAGTAAAGGGATTACCATTGAATTGGAAAGAATAAAGGGCCACGGTTAACTTACATTTGGTTGGCTTGTAGGTTTATTGGGTAGGTGACCAACAACTGAGGCCATCGGTGTAAAGATTTAAATTGTTCTCGAGCTTCATGCTGGGTCAGGTCTTCCATGACGGCCGGCGTATCGATGGGAGACTTTCCCGTCTTCAGGGCTGATGAATGATCAATCGGGGCAGTCATCATTCATTTGCCCTGAAGACAATGGGAAGGTATTCCAACGAAACGCCGGTAGCCATGGAAGGCCTGACCTGGTGAGAATCACGAGAGCAATTTACATAAGTTATTCGCCGGGAAAGCCTAAAACTTTCATTAATAGGTTGAAACGTTGGTAAGGGAAAGACCATTAGGGGAACGGAGGAAGTTTGGAGAGAGACCCGTTGTCGGCTTTAACCTACTTTTTGACGAAAGACAATTAAGTCCTCAGTTCAATGTCCTATCCAACAAATTGAGTGCTAATTGTTTGTGTTCTCCACATGGAACCCAGGTAGGGATCGAGATTCCATGGAATAATCTAGGCCTCTGACAAATTTCCAAGATTCGAACACGAGTCCTCAATGTGGAAATCCAGTCCTCAAGCCGCAGAAAACCAATTGACTTCTCACCAATCTCGGGTTCAAAACATTATTGTTGATGATAGCTTTACATTCATGGCGTTGAAGTTAGCGCAGATGTGCCTACTTCATTGCACGTGAACGACAATGTATAAAACGATGTGATGGTTATATGCCTGTTGGTAGCATTCTTTAGGTTTACAATAGTCACGGCCAAAGGTCTTACGCATCGCATAGTCATCAATTTTGTTCATAATACGTATTAAAAACGTAATCTTTTTACCTCCGAGGAATCAAAAACGTAGCCTTATCCATGTTTGACGACTTTACTGAAAATCAACACAAGAAACTACAATCGCGTATGCGATTTTCGAAGATTATTTGTTGCATAGTGCACATCAGCTCTGCTCCCGATTGGTTTCGAAGTGCACTGCCTAGTGCGCAGGGTCTGAAAAAAATGGAAAAATGTTACAAAGGGAGCAGTCGAGTGGAAAGTTCCCATCAATTCGATCGTCGGCGTTACAAATGAAATCCTTATCGGGAATATTCGTTTCCCGGAAGTGGAATCAGGCGACGGCGTCCGAAGAACAGGAGATTAATCATCTTCGGATTGGCCTCTTTATGTCCGCGCCCACCCTCCGCGATGCTGGAGCACCCTTGCTTGATTGGCCATTCGGCTACAATCCGCTGCAAATTGTCCCATGACCCTCTTTCTGCTCACCCGATCACGTATCTGAGATCCTTTCTTTTTCCATTAAATCCGTCGTGGGGACTGCTTAATATCTCCCTTCCGGAAAATTGAAGGGCTAATCCTTTTGGCCGTTGTTTGGACGCCTCTTCACACGCAAACTCGCCAGCGCCCTTCTCCCTCCTACTGGAGGGCTTCCTCGCGTTTTTTAAGGACTCTAGGGTGTGAGACCAATATCCCCTCGGAAGCTCGTCTTAATCCCTTTGCTTGGCAAGGCTCCTTATCCCGTCATGGGTTAGATCCGCTCTCTGAGATTGCGAAACCGAAGTCAGGGTCGGGTTGGTTATGGCCGTGCCGAAAGGATTTTCGCCTCCTCAAAGCCCTCGGAAGTAGACACACCGGTGATTTGTTTCCCACGGAGTGTTTATGTACACTTTCCTGACTTGCAATCCCAGGTGCCATTATTTTTTTATTTTAAACTTAATTGAAAATATACAAAGTGATCATATTTTAGTTTATAAAATGAGTATTTTTAGCAGTAAGTTCTTCATTAAATCATGTTGTGAAACAAAATATAATGCTCTCTTTCTCTAAACAATAATCGCTTCGTAGTCCATTTCTTACCCTTCTCACTTTAACTTTTACTTCGTGGTGTGGTTTGTGATTTACGTTGCCCTCTTACGCTAGGTTCTTAAGAGAAATAATGGGTTATGTGACAAGTCTTTAACAATCATCTACCTGTGGAAAGGGTGAATTTCCACGGAATAGGTACCTCATTCTATGGTATTAATGTTTCAAAGCTATTTGTTTTTATATATGATACATATAAATATGCATGCTTAGAAATTTTAAAACCGGTTCTAAATAAATAAAAAGACATTGTATAGCTAATTTACTGGCCATATAAGCTACTATTGGAACTACCCAATAATGGTAAATATTTTAACCGCTAACCGAATGTTAAAAAATGTCATATTCAACGTGTCCGTTCCACGTTCTAATTCCCGCATTGCCATGATCATTATCTAATCTACAATAACCTAATAGTTATTTGCGCATTGATTTTGCCATCGTCAGAGTGGAGATTGGCTTTAATCTTAATTAAGGTTTCCGTCTAAATTTTATTCTACAGTCTGATAAAGATCCCAGTTCTAGTTTTAGTGGTAGACATGTGCCGTTGGTCAAATAAACGACCTCTTACCTAATTAACCGATCTCTTCTGCTAGTTCTAATTCGGTATTTAAGTCTTCATCTTCAGGATCTCAAGCATTGGAAGATTATTATGAGAACCGAAGGAGAATCAGTGTTTTCTTTACACGATCGTCGCAATGGCTCAGTGCCCCTTCACTTAGTAATAATAATTCCTGTAGTAACCACTGCCTACGCCAATTACGGCCAATATATTATATTTAATCAGACGAATACACAACCATACCGTGGATGGTGAATAACCACCCATGTGAGAGTCAAACCCGCGATCTACGGTTTGGCAGGACGAAGATGTTACCCCGCCGCCACTGAGGCCGGCCAACTCCGTTTTACTCCCTGCTTGAATAGTCATTTCGTGAATGTATTCACCACTGGATCCACTTTCCAGATAGGTCAAAGTTGCCAGACTAATCATGCAGTCCACGCAACGTCCCTTCCTCATTAAGATGCCTACCAAAGTGTCTGATCCCAACTACATTGCCAATTTAAAAAAATACGGTTACTTAAACAACACCGTTGAGAAAGGCGACGAGGGATCACCAAAGTTATAATCATTTTATTGATGATAGACATGACTAACAGAATCTTCGGTTTAGTTTTTCAATGATTAAGGAAATACTCATGATGGCCCGTTGCGTGCTCATAATGGGTTTATAACCTTTGTGCGTCACATAATTTAATGTAACATTCATCAGTTCGAACTGATTCGTTGTTTTTTCCTATTTCTCATTTAGTTCGTGACGTCGCGAAATTGCGACTTGCGCTGGTGACATACATAGGTGTCTCGAAATGGAAATAGGACAGGAGATAGCGATTAATTTCTCTCTCGGACGTTGAAAATGTTCTCCAATTTCTCGGTACGGTGACTTTGATCGCGTTTTCGGGCATCCAGTCTCATACTTAGGGAAGAGGACCGTGGAATGGCGCAAGAAAGGAATCTGAACGAGGAGAAGGTCGTGAAGTAACTAAAAGGCCTCGGAAGTTTTTAACGCCGAACCCTTAAGGTGGCTGGAGCGGTGATCGTGGGTCATTGAATACACATTGTAATAACTATTTAAGTAAGTTGAAAGACATTCTTGGACGACGTTTCATTTAAGTGCATCTGTTTATGCATTCGGACTCACCATACAGGCAGTAATGAAAATGATACAACTATTATATTTTAATTTTTTCCTTTATTAAAACATGTTATAGCGATTGCCAGTGAGTTTTCGGCGTGGTATCCAAAATGTAGACGAAATTACATTGAAATGTTTTTTTTTCAAATATTGGACTCGGCGTGGCACCTTAATATTTGTTAGCAACAGTTATAATAATAAGATATGTATTTTTCGCGTTTAGAAGGAAATATGTGCATATGAAATTGAATAATTACGAAAGGCATGTCATGTGCCATAAGGCTGTGTTAAAGAAGCATTGTATTGCAAAAAATCATAATCGGTATAATATTTTTTTTCCTCTTTTATCTATAGATATCGCTAAATAGAAATCGTATGCAAAGTTTCACGCAATACTGTTAATAAAAACAAAAAGTGCTCCAACCACTGTAACCTTTCGAATCCTCTTTTCCTATGCACGCGTCCTTCCTCATTTTTTACCTTTACTGGTTTAAACCCCTGTTTACACGATGTGTTTTCCTCTAAGTTGGCGATTGCGTTGTGCGCAGTGAATTATTCCGTTTTCTGCTCAGCCATGGTACTCTTTTAGGCGGAATATTTTTATTCGTCTCGTGTGGGGTCTTTCTTGCCTGCTTAAGGTGGTTCCAACGTAGAGTTATGTCATATCATTCATATTTGTCCACTTATTGTGTGCATTTTGCCGGATAGGAAATACAAAATTATATCTTTCCTCGTTTTTATTTTACTTTTTGAACTTGAAGTTCGATGGATTTAATGCTAGAAGGGTGAAACATGAGGAAGTTTTATTTTTTCATCTTGAATAAATACATTTTTCACAAAAAATGTTTTTTTTTTAATGCGGATTCTCCTTGGAAATTGAAAGATAATAAAATGTCGGCTCTTATCCATCTTAATTTTGAGTCATTAGCAAACTCTTGCACGAGTTGAAGTAAAAATACATTAATTCAATAGAAATAGTTGTTGGTTTTTGTTACTGAGAGTGTTTAAACATATATTCTTTGACTAATATGCATATTTTGTAGCGTAATTTAAAAAAATGCATAAGGCATGTCATCACGGAAAGCAGTATTTTCTGTAACAATACCAACAGAAATATCGAATTTCCTCATTCCTATGGCTCACACAGTCACAGCGGAGCCATATTAAAGCCGGTATCCCATGAATTGTTTTTTTCGTGAACTATACCCTTAATGTTCACTGCGGTACCATGAATTATGCTGCGTTTTACTCTGCGTGAACTGCATCAGTCAATGTTTTCCCTTACCGTGTAGAGGCAGGCTCCTCTTATTCTAACAAAAATACGCTTTAATACGGCTCCATATTTTGTGCAACTAGTTGAACTGCATTCGCCGAATTACAGTGTTTTTTTCTCGTTTCAGGAAAACTTATAGACGACTGTTGAAGTGTTTTCCATGGTCTATGATAAAAGATATTGAAAGTTTATGCTCCAGATAGAATTGAATGATACAAGATGCATTAGAATTCTTTTGTAAGGTGTCAGCGAAGACTTCACATTTTGTTGACGTCGTTTTCATTTTTAGCGTATGTTAATAAATGGCATAATATACTTAGTTTAAAATTATTAATATTTGTAAACCAGCAAAAGAAAATGCCAAGGCAACAGATGAGGAAAGAACAAACTTGAGCTCAAACATGAAATGAAAATATTTATTAATAAAATATTTCCTTAGTAACTTGTCAGTATTCCATAGTAAAAAGGATTTTATGAAACTTGTACAATGGCACTTATAAATAAAAAGCTCGACCTGGGTTTCAGCAGTTTAACACCCGGGTCGTGTGTATTATTTATTGAGTGCTATTGTAAAAGTTTATCATTATTTAATTCTTTTACGATATTAATCCATCAGAAGTTTGCACATGCTTGATAGTTTTGTAACAACCATGTCGCTAGCTTTTTTAAGGAATTTGCTGCAAATACTGACTTTTTAAAAATGATTTGCTGACAAGTAATACGCTTCGTTTTCTAAATGCGCCGATGACCTTTTATGCAATTAAATGTTTTAGGTTTATGATGCCATGTAAAGTTTTATATCATTCGTCACCTCAGTCTGGACTTCTCCGTGTGTTCATAGATAATAGGTGTCGTAGAGTTTGTAATACTGTGAAAGATGAAAGTGATCTACGGTTGGCAACACTTTCAAGTATGTACGAAGTTCAGTAGTGAGTTGTCTTTACGCAATGATGGCTTATGGTACTGTCACGGAATAGCTATGCATACTACGTGTATCTTATGTGTCAATAAAATATCTAAATATCAACTTGGAAATCATTCAAGCTAGAAACGCATACTGCAACCGATAAACTTTAGGTATCGGTTTTTTTAGAAAAATGCAGGATTTTTATGCGTGGTGAAACGCAGAGCAGTGAGCAATGGGTCCCCCTAACGCGTGTGCTGGCGCTATCGTTATTTTTGAACTGCCCTCATTATCCCATGAGTCGAATGAGATTAAGAACGTGATCGCCATTCATCAAATGTTGTCAGAAACTTTAAATCACTTGTTTAAATTGATGAAGAGCGTTTTTAGGACAGTAACCGTGAAAGTTGCTCTTCATGAGCGTTTTTAGTTTTATGTAACAATAACGACTTAGACGAGAAAAAAGGAACCATGATCACAAGGTGGCACACTAGGCGCAACGGAGGAGAAAACGTCCCCGCGGTGGCGTATCCTCCTTCGATCGTTCCTGGGAGAGAGACAAACGGCCGGAAAACGCAGGAGATTTACGCTGGGCGTAATTTTTTACGCCACACTCGATTCGAACGGCGATGACTGGCAGGCAGGACTCCCGAAACCCGGGGGAGGAAATGCGACCGCCCTCGCGTTAGATACTCCATTTTTCCATCCCTCCCCGAAATCACCACCACCACCGCCACAAAGTGGTTGAACGTTTAATGGACCCCGTCGTTGTAACCTGTCCCTTCACTTCAATCCCTCCCCCACCACCCCCTACTCGCGACAGCGTCGGGCGTTCCATATTTATGGCCACCACTTCGAGATTGATCGAGAAAATTTTTGACGGCCAAATTGGTGATATATGTATCGAGGCGTAGTCGGGGGGGATGGAGGGTTTTTGTTGGGGGATGATGGAGCGCGTAGAGTCGGAAGATGAGAATATCGATCGTTTCTGCATCGTGCGAGTTGCTGGTTACGAGTCTCGTCGGCGGAAACGACGAAGAAGTACTCAGCTCCGAACACAAAAGTGAGAATGGTGAATGGAGTGTACGATTTTTATTTTAAAAATCAATGTTTTTATGGACATGGGAGAGGTTCCAGTGATTGGAATTTAGGAGAAGGATTTTCTTGTAAATCACCAAGTAGTTCAAATATTGGTCCCTCATCCTGAAAGTTTTTCGTTTCAGAGATGAATAATTTTCCACCGTTTGTCATTCTTGATTATTTCCGGCGCAAAAAATGATTAAGGCATGTGGGAGACTATCATATGAAGGACAATGTTGGGGAATCGGGGGGTGACTGTTGGAATTATGGTAGGGAAGTGGATATTATGAAGAAAAGAGCAGATTGTTAGCGTAGTTCTGGAGGAATATGTTTGTAGGAATTGCATGGGAATTTCAAAAATATTCCGTTATGGCGAGGCTGATCAAAGTCATCGTGTCAATTAAGTGTTATCAACAGTTACCTTCTTGAAGTTGAAGTTGACTGAAGTAGAAGAACTGAAAAGTTGAAGAAATCTTAATTTTAGGGAAACGTTTTTCAAAAAAATAATTATGTCAATTTTTAAACTCATTGTTTTACTTCGTTATCTACCTACGTGGGAAATTCAGGTATTATCGGTTTCTATATTGTTTTGTAGGGTATTGGGGCGGAGTGCCATAGCTTTGCTAATCCTAGATAAAATATACAAGGGGCGAAAATACCACCTTTAGAGTTAAAGATGGAACACTCCCATGCTTTTTTGTTGCCGTAAAATTTATTAAAAAGTACTTAAATGCAAGACGACACGACGCCTAAAATTACTATTTGCTAAAGAGAAACAAAATTTTATGTCTTAAGCCAAGTCAGCCATTTTTCAGACTTCGAATGGGGATGACAATCATGCTTATTCCAAATTTGAGGATTGTTTAAGACATCACGTTAATGTCGTGTGTTCCAAAATGAGTGATTGAGCTCTGAAAAGGTGAATTTCGAGAAACGTTTAAAAAATTTTAATTTTTATAATCGTCTTCCTCCTCATTTTGAGGTGGCGTTCCATTTTTAAGTAAGTTGCTCTTTTTATGAAAAAATAAAGAAGATGAATAAAATTTTTCCTTTTGAAATATCAATGCCCATAAATCCCCGGAAGACCAACTCAAGGTAGCAGGTCGCGCGAGAGCTTAAGAGAGAGAGAGAGATAGAGAGAGAAGGCTTAAGAAACGGAAAGCAATCCTTCACGAAAAGTGCGATCCTCCTCCCCCTTTCCCCTCAGACACCGTCCGCCGTTTCACGTGTCGTCCAAGTGGTGGCACCGGCTTCATTTTTTTCCCCTTTCCGTGTCCTCCTTCCTGCTGCTGCAGGCGTCCAAGCACGGATGGCGTTTCTAGCGAAGCGAGAGATAAGCCACGACCCATTTCAAAAAGGTCGTCACTTACCAACCCCTCCCTGCAAAATTTCAGGCCTCTCCACTGCCTCAGTCCGTGGGCGACGTCATATTTTCTTCGCGTTGTGCTCGGCGGGATATATGTATATATATACAATGGCTCTGTCCACACCTGCTCCTTCGTGCCTCATCTTCATGGACGGAATTATACCCCGAGATAAGCTAGGACGCTCCGGTAAGGGGCTTAAGTCTCAGGCCTTCAAGGGCTTCTTCATCAAGTTAGGTCCCGCTTTAATTGCACGGGTGCCGAAATCTATGCGGGAGATTTCACGTGACACTCCGCCGTCGGAAGTTAAAGGCGCCTTCCTTTAGGCAACGGTGTGGTAGCGCAGTAGACGGAGGTTTTAGTTAGTAACCGGGGGGCTGGGACTTGGATTTGGGGGCGTCACGTTCATCGATGTACCAATACTTGTAACTGAATTGAATGCTATCACAAGGGAAAGACTGAGAGCTGAAATTTGAAGCCATTGACGTATTTTATTAGATGTAGAATTGTCCAGGGTATAGGGTGGAAAGGTTAGTTTTGTCAATTGCGTTACGTATACTGATACTCCCGTTAAGGTTTTAGGGAAAGATGGTATCATCATAGCGGAAGACATTTCAGTTAAAAGCGTTCGTTGTGTACGAACGGGATCCGCACGGGGGAGTAAGTCACAAAGTTTCACTACCACAGTTCCCAAGGTCAAAAGCCGTCGTTGACAACTTCATAACGCTCAGTCTAGTATTCTTATCAGCTGAAATGGTCTCTAAGAATCCATTGATAATCATTTTAACCGGCTTCTGCGAAGGGTTGCAAACACTATGGAGTATGGACCAATTTAGCAATGGCTTTTTTTAGATCATAAACATTTTCGCAAGCATAACGCACTGCCGACGCTTTCGTGATCTATCAAGAGTATCAAAATCGTGTTGGTAGTGCTATCTATCATATTTTATCCCCCACACTTCTTTGCCAACTCCTTTCACGCACCCTTTCCCTTCATTTTTGGCAAGCTTCGCGCAGACGACTATCACAACATTTCACCACCACCGTAGCGTTCAGATGGTGGTCACTATGTGAAACGACTTGTTTTATGCGGTCTACTTTATAATATATTTGAATTTAGAGGGGTTTTTGAGAGGCTGGGTGCCCTAGATATCGTCGCCAGACCAGTATGGTGAGGTTCAAAACCGCTATGGATCTAGAAGATCAAGGCCTTTGCTTTATAATTTGCCTATGCGTGCAGTTTTAAGCTTACGCCGGAAACACGAAGTGATTCCCAAAATAAGAAAAAACATACTATTGTCTTTTGCAGATTACAACTTTTACAGTGAGTTAGCAAAAGCTTAGTCTCAGTCTTTATTGGAGAAATAACATTTGTTGACGTTCCACTCAGTATTGAGTACACACTCCGGTTTTCATGTTTGACGGACAGCCATCAAAGTTACAGTAACCTGATGACGCTCTAATAATCATTTGGAGACATTCCTTTACTCTCAGATCGTTTTCCATAATGCACCGGTACGAAATTCACCATCCAGCCATCTGTTGGGCGAAATTTACTCTAAGCATATTTTTATGTTTTTTATTAACACAGCACTAATTAAAATTCGCTTCATTCGCTGAATGCAATTTTTAAATTGAGCCGTTGAGAGAAAAAAGTGAAACTCCTGTTCGTTCAATGGCTTTCCAATACTTTCTAGGAAAGAATACGGTCCAGCGGTGTTCTAATCGAGATTTCTGGGAAAATTGCACTGCGGAAACTCATTCGTATGCAAAAGGCTAACCGTAATGATTTTCCCCTCTATCCCTTCATTGCAAAAATGACTCCACTTTGTGCAACAGTAATCACCACCGCACCGCTCTCTCGCGTTCTCAAATCCGCTAGAAACTTTGTTTTTCACCTCGTGACTTTCAAAATAGAAGACCTCTCAAAATCCCCTTTCAAAATGGCGCAGCACCGGAGACCAAGAAAAATTGGTTCTCAGAAGACGATTGGGAGAAAACTGATTCAGCTCACGAAAATATAGCTTTTCCTGCATTCGTGTGCTTTGAGGGAATGGTTGTTATGCTTTAAATGGTTATCTAAGAAGAGTGGTTCAAAGGTTCTTCCTGTCTAAGTAATGAAGTTATTAGCCATTAAAATAGTGATGGTTTGAATTGTTGAGATAAATGTCAACATGTTCTCAGGCTGTTTGTGTAGTCACAGCAACAATGTAAACAGATAGAGAGTTGAGTTGATAAATGGTTTACAGACAGAAAAAAAAACCCAACAGATAGAGAGTTGAGTTGATAAATAGTTTACAGACAGAAGTCCTGTGTGTAATTAATACTAAAAAAAGGGCTCCATAAATAACCAAATAATCTCTGCTAACCTCAAAATGAATAAATATTTTTCTTAGTTTTTCAAGAGATAAGTTTTTAAAGGAGGCAACTGTTAAGTATTTTCAAGTTTAGATTTATTAATACTCTCGATTCCAGCTGACTACCTATAGGCTATTACTTAAAATGAAAACTCTCTCAGCAAATAGGAAAATTTTATTGGGAGTGTTGCAAATGTGTATCTGAAGCATCATGATTGCTTTTTACCGCAGTCGTCGAACACATTTATTTATTCCTTTACAACCAGACTTGTATGCACATAGTATAGCTTAGTGCACACGTGGAACTTTTCAAAAGACTAACACTGCATTTGGTAGGCAAGGAAACGCCGTTTCCCCGGCTTCTAAAGCAAAATTACTCGTTACACAAAATCGTAAGTTATCCCAAAGGCACGTGTTAGAAAATAATCTTTGGAACTCAATGGCACCAGATAGGCAGAACGTGAAAATTGTGGGTTTTAGACCGTAGATGCCATTCAAATACTTAAATCGCTATCTGTAAACATGAAACACGTGTAAATCTTACCGTATTTCCAATATTGGTTTCTGGAATATACTGAATGCATTGGCTGATGTTAAATTTATGTTTAAAGAAATCAAAAAGTTAGTTTACAGCTAACAAATCTGAAGTGATAAGAAAGATGATAGTCATGATTTACTGGAGGTTCCTTGGTTCTGTGTTTAGTATTCTATTTTGACCTCATATTTTAGTTTTCTTCCTGTAGCAAAGGGTGATAAATGCGTTTGCGTAAAACTCCGGAATGTGTAACGGTTTTATCAAATATGGGTGAAAAGTGTCGAATCCACAGTGCAAGTGACTTCTTCCGAAACTTCGACTCTTTCGAAAATGATGTGCAGACTTCATTATTGACCTTGTGCGTACATGTCAGTCGTAGAATACCTTAATTTTCTCGCTACTGAAGCTGCAGAAAATTAACTTTACCTTTCAATAATTTATTTCCCTTTGAATTAATTTCTTTGTTTAAATTTTACTCCATAGTTCCCATCTCATCTATTTATTACTTCTGCATTTATCCTTAAGATATTCATTATTTTAAAGCACTATTTGGAGCTCTTTTGTTGCGTGACTTTTTAGCTAGCTCGATTTGGCCACAGAATCACAAACTGGCGTTGAATGGGGTTCAAGTACGTTTGGATAAGCTTATATAGCTACTTCCAAGCACTTCAAATTAATTCTCGAAAAATATTTTTGTACTATTGACATTAACCTTTTAAACTTTTCGTCATAAAAATTGTCTATTAAACTTGATAATTTTTTGATCATTTTTATCTCCTCTAATGTCGCCGATTGCATCCTTCTCCATCAAATAGCCACATAATTAATGATCTATTTTATAGCTGCCAACGAATTTTATGTAGTTATTGTATTATTCAACTAGGAATATTAGTCTTATATCCCATTTACCTAATCTTACTGCCAAATCATCATTAAGATCTCCTACATATCATTATTCTCATTGCCTTCGTTTCGTACACAGCACGCCATCTTGAAGTATTCGCAATTCAAGAATTTTCCTTCGCTTTCCTTCAGATAATTTAAACATTTTCGATACTTCGTCTCGTCGACCTTCAACTATTGCAATGGATAATATTTTTTAGCAAATAAAATTTCGGTTTACACCAGTTCATCAAATAGAGGTGATTTCATATATTCCCCCTCAACTTCCAAGTCCCACTCATGATTAATTATTTTTCCATGATACACGTATTGATAGAAACCAATCGTGTGTACGCATTTTTTATATTTTCCCTATTTGATTCTAGTTGTGATTGGAACTTGTCCATTGAGATCCTGCGTATTTAAGGAATTTGTTAAGTGAAGATATATGCGTTGATTGATGAGATCAGGGTCATATTTGACGTCACGAGGCTCCCAGCCTTTTCTTGAATTTTTATTAACACATGACTGTTCTCATTTTGGGAACATAAAAAGGCTGGAAAACCGATTTTAGTGGAGGGGAAAGCCGATGGTCCTTTACTTTGTTTTCTTTTTCGCTTTCACTCTCTATGTAATTAGGTTTCCTACCGTTGTGTTCCCCCAATAGCCTTGAGTAAATTGACTAAATCGTTGCTTCCGAAACTTTACGTATCTTCCTATAAGTGATCTTCCTTTGATGAAAGTCGAGATCTTAAGTCCAGGTTGTGCTTACCAGTTTTACTTTTGTCGTAATTCACTCTTATTGAACTAAATTGTATGTCAGCCCATTTAAAATGTTCACTTTCTTAGTCTTAGGGTGGTCGTCCACTGGAAGCGTATTCAGGCGGCTTCGCGCTCACGCGACACAAGCGTAAACAAGCGGCTTCGCGCGGCAAATCCCATAACCCAGAGTCAGACGTACCCGCGTCCACTGCAACGGCGCCAACCTGCGCGGAGCTTCAGGCGTACTCACGCTCGCGCTACACATCGTTTGGGTTGGATCTGTCGCTCGTGTACGCTTGATCTGAGACGGTGCAGTGCCAGTTTCTGAGTGTTCTGTGTGAGATTTTTTGAAGTTATACTTCTTTGCGCCCGTTGGAGACTTTTGGGATGGGATGTTGGTCGAGAAACCGCGTCACGCTCTTTTCCGCGTCACGCTCTTTTTTGGGAGAGAAAAATTCACAATTGTACTCATTGATACGAATTCCTGGGTATTTCTAATCGAGCTAAAAGGATGAAATTTTCAGGGAAGGGTTCAAATTTGGTGTCAAGTCAGGAAAAAATCGAAAATCTCAATATTTTTCATTGGTTTCGAGTCCAGATAGGATTTTGTTTTTTAATGGGTTTAAATGGGAAAAACGAATAATTTACGGAGAGATGGAGAGAGACCACGTTAAAATGTTGTTTTTTCATTTTTATTTTTCACTTCATGTTATAGTATCGGTTACAATACGTGAAAATCTGAACTTACATTTTTGATTATACGGAGAGTTTAAACCAACAGTAACCAATTACTCTACAGTTTCCAATTCAGAAAAAAATGTCACGAATTTCTCTCTTACTGTATAGCAAAGATTATAATACTCAGGAAAGATTGTCAACTGTGTGTTAAAAATGGCGTAGTAAGTTCTCAATGGCTACGGTGGCGACCTCCTCTTCTTCCAGGCCAAAAAGAGAACTAAAACGCCATTCGAGCGGGAAATTCAAATTACGACCCTAGGTAGATATATTGATGACTGAATCACTGTAATAACTTTGTAATTTTTGCAATTGACTCCTTATCTGTCTCACCGCAAAGGCGAGATCATCATGCCTTTGCGGTGAAACATGTTGCCAATAAAGACATCAATTGAGAAAACTACAAAGTTATTATGTGCAGTGATTCAGTCATTAATTTTTAGCAAGTTAAAAAATAACATTTCATGCCCATAGTTCACCAGATTGTTTTTCACCAGCCACGCTCACCACAAGTGGAAATCCATTGGAATTTTACCTGACAATATTTCTTTCTATTATGCCACAAGTAAGTATAGGTTTAAAGGACAGATAATAGGCCTGTATAGGCTGCGTTAGAGCCCCTATTTTCACCCCTTGAAGCAAATCTAACAGGTCTGCTAGTAGTGTCGTCATCATTAGAATTTTGTCGGACAGGTGTGAAGACTTCTTGCTCGCCTTCTTTGTCGATGACAATGTTATGCAGCAAGCATATGCACTGAACTATCAAGTCAACAAAGTCTGGCTCTACTTCAATGCCTTTCTGCAACAGTCTCCATTTGCTACTTATTATGCTGAAAGTACATTCAATAACCTGACGAGCTCTGGAAAGACGTCTGTTAAACAGTCTGTTAGGGAAGATTTAAAAGACTCCAAATTGATAGCAAGAACAGCGAACAGGGGAGGGGGAGTACGAATAAAAAGAAGAGGTCATCCGTATTAGAATCGAGTGAAGCGCAGTTCTTAGATATAGAAAAAACAAAGCTAAAAATGCTAGAAGCAACTGCATCAATGAAAAATGACAGTGAATACCAATTTCTGATAAGCCTACTGCCGTACATGAAAAAGGTTCCAGCAAGCCGGAAACTCAAAGTACGGAATAAACTCCAGCAAGTTCTGATCGACGAACAGGAACAGAACAGTTTTTCCCCGATAAATTACAACGAAGAAATTACTCCTATCGTGACCCAATCCCCAGGACAATCTTCTTGGAGTAATGGTGCAGGAACAGGATACAGTTCCGATGCTACGTCAGAATCCTCTTGGGATGTCCCACCGGTAAACCCCCACTTACAAAGTTTTGTTTGTAATTTTAGCGAAATGGACTAAAGTTTTAATGTCACTAGACAATTATGAAAGATGTAGTTGAAGTCAAAGTTTATAATACTACAGCTTTTTATTCTTAAATTGTTTTATTTATCAACCACAAAACAAACAAAAAGAACTAAATTAGATTTATGTGAATATTTATAAGAAACAAACTGTAATTTTCAAGGCAATGTAGGTAAAATGGTTTTTCAATGCTAACTTAGATTTGATTCAGCGGTTATAGTATTCCAATTTTTATTGTTTGACTGTTTATTGAGAATTATTAGTGATTGAAGTGTAGTTAGCTACTTTAACTAGATATTCTGGCTAGTACTTTCATTCATTTGCTAATAAATTATGCGTAAAATTACAGTGGAGCACTTTTTATAACATTTTTGTCGGCGATTTAGTATCCATAAAATGTGTAAAACGATTTCACCAGTATCGAACTGCAATTTAATCAAATAATCATAACTGATTTGGAACTAAACACGTCTATTCAAACTATAAATTTAGAGTCAAAGTTGAAAATATTTTACTTAGCCTTAGGATAGTTTGTAAACTAAAACTTTGTAAATATCACTCACCTTAGAGTCACACTCAGACGTTCACTCGCTGAAATTGTATCTCTAAAATTTGATTCCTTAGAAATAAATTTCTCTATACTATTTAAAATATAACGGAAAGTGCCTTGCGTCATCCGGTAGTAATCAAAAAACTTTGGCGGTTCACTTTCCAAATCCATATGCAAATGGTTGTACTCGCCCATTGTCCTCCTCTTCCGATATATTGGGTTCACCCAACAAGATCTTTTCTTCCCAGCTGCCATCCGACGTTTTATGAGGTAAGTACTATCACAGAGTAATACAGAGTGCCAACGCTTATAGGGATTTGCGAATAACTTTTTGGGTGGCCATGTGTTTCGCTTTTTCTCCGCTAGATGGTGTTGCTGTTATCAACCTGAAAGACTCCCGCTTCCTGTCAAGGTCAAGTCTCCCGCGTAACCTGATACGTCAGGAAAATGCTCACGCGACTCTTCGGGGACGGTCGAGGCGGCTGAGTTCTGCCGGGAGTGGATGTCTTGAATCCACGGTAACGATGCTTGTTTCCCAGAGCCTTGAATCCTACTCAGTGAGCGGGCCTAGGCCAGTCGCCCGGCACCAGGGGAATGGCAGCTTTCCGAATGTTTTATTGTCCATCCATCTTTGTGTAGGGGAATGTTGAACCTCCACTTGTTATATTCCGTCGATTTGATTTTTCTAATTCTAAGGCACTGAGTTCAAATTGTTCACTTCCCGTTTTAATTCAGAATTGAGTCTGCAGTTATGCCGCAGAAAATGTCATTCCACTACACCCTTTACCCCAAATTTGAAAGGATCGACAATGGAAAATCATGATGAGTAAGGTGGTAAAAATATAGAATCTCTGACTGAACGTGAATTCAAGCCTTATTTCATTGCATTTCTTGTAACTCACAACAATGCGATAGAAGTAGTTTGGTGATTATTTATCGTTAAACTGTATGAGTTGGGCAGCGCTATGAAATATTTGTATTTTAAGAGACGCAATCAACTATAAAAAATTTTAACGTCAAGTATTTCGTAATTGGTAAATATTAATTCGATCTGTTTTCCGTGCTTGCATGGAGGATACACAGGCTAAATTTCCACCAATGCTGGTTTTCTATCTTACAAACGATGTCCCAAATAGTTCAAAAGACCATTTTGTTCCTCCAATCTCGATCTACCGACCCGATAATGTTGCGCCTTTCCAGTGAGAATGAAAACGATAACTTTTTAAATGGATCACATCCTTGGTCACTATCACCAGCACTCTTTACTAACCCGGAATACTACAACAAACTTCATATGGCAAATTTTAAGTGCAATTTTTCTCTTTAAATCTGCCGTTTTTATGGTGCCTTCCAAAATGAACTTCGAACCATTTTCGTGAATTCTTTTAAAGTACAATGAGGAACTATCAGTCGTTCCGACCATGCCTTTGTACTGTAAGAAAATATACATGGAAACAAGTTACTGGCTTACAAATAACCGAGGCACTTAAAGAGCCGAGTCACTGCAAAATTAAGCATCCGGTCATTGTAAAAGGGAAGGTTGTTGCTCAGTCGGATCAAATCGATGACCGTTTCAGTTTCTTGAGGTTGTGAGTTACAAGGGGAGGAGGGGGATTGTGACAGGAATTCGGGATTACGGGTGGGAAGGTTCCAGGTCGGGTAAGTACTCTCCTATTGGTCTCGACCCCGACGTATAGAGCCTGAAATCGAAAAACGCTGACCAAAACTCATAAATTCGTTATTATTGTAGTAAAAACCACAAAATGTTCACCTTTCATGATCTTAGCTCCTGGATCTAAATTTTATGACATTGAGCTTGTAACTAATAAGGGACCTATTTTAACAAAATAGTGAGAACCGTAAAATCCATCTTTTCTAACATTAAAATTCTGGTATTCCCGCTGTGTCAACAGTGAGGAAGTGGATCGGAACATCACGATATTTGACGGGATTTAACGACTCTTTTTTCCGTCAGCTGAAGCTCAAAGTCTCCGTAATGTCGGATGTTAGCAAAGAATGCGTAATTTTATTTGACGAGATGTCCCTGATGGAAAATTTAGAATATTCAAATTCCCTGGACATGATTGACGGTTTTGAATATTTAGGGCATCTGGGTAGGAAGAAACAAGTGGGAAAGTATGATTCCGTGTTCCTCATCAGAGGTATTCATCAAAACTGGAAGTTGCCTGTAGGGTACTTTATTTCTGAGCATGGGCTCATTAGCTCCAATATACGGAAACTCTTATTGTCCTTGATTGAAAAGTTGTTAATGGTAGGCCTGCATCCCAGAGGATTCATTTGCGACCAAGCCAGCACCAATAGAAAAGCAATTAAAGAGATGGGGGTTTCAGTCGAAAACCCTTATTTTCAGATTAATGAAAATAAAATTTATTGCATTTTTGATGTTCTTCATCTTTGAGAGTCTTTGTCTTTGAAGTATTTGAGAAATAACTTCCTGAATAGTGATTTTGTTCTGGAAGGAAAGACCGTTTCCTTTGAAAATATACGCCAGGTTTATCAGAGCGATACATCCAGCTCGACAACTAGAGCTCTGTGGAAACTGACTAGTGCACACATTTGGCCCAACTCTTTCCAGAAAATGTCTGTGAAGCTGGCTACTCAAATATTCAGCTATTCCATTTCAGCTGCTATTCGCATAAGCCACTCCACTGGAGAGTTAAAACGTCCATCAGCACTTCCAACTGCTGATTTTATAGAGACAATAAATAATTTATTCGATGCCTTAAACACCAAAGCTTACTCAAAACGCTCTAGTGATTTCTGCTTGGATAAAAAAAATGCTCAAGTTATAGAGCTGCTTCGGGAAGGGCTGAGAATTATGAGCGTCATTAAGAAGAAGGACGATCGGGTGGTTCCTTCCAAGCTCAATGAGTAACATTTAAAAGAAATACCTGATAACGATTCCAAAGACAAACAAATGGGTATGTACCTACTAAAAATGGGAAATGAGACAAATTTTTAGACGCCACTAATGGTTTTAGCCTACCACCGACAGCTGCTGTTGAACGTTTTTTGTATGAAAAGGAGAATAAATCGGAAGTCACTTGGCTGCGGCCCGGGTGGTCCCGGGTTCGATTCCCAATGAAGACTCTCTGCCCACTCCCACCTAAAATCCTCGCGGTGATATTTTCTGTCATAAATTCGTGGGAAATTGCAAGTGGCCAGGGAAAGGAACTGGCCCCCCTACCCTGGATGTGAGAATTTCTCACGCCAATGGCTTAGTACGGAGTGAGCTTTACCCTCACCTATCAAAACAAAGCTTTGGGTTGAAATGCGGTGAGCGAATCGGAAGTCGGCAAAAAATGCTTTTATATATAACGCTGAATAAAGTAAAAGAAAAATACATTTTTTCATTGGTAAAACCGCACCTCGAGTACTCCGCTAGTATTTGGGATCCAGAAAATAAAGACTTCATTCGTAAATTTAACAAGATACATAGGTAAGCAAGCGACCTTCGTCAGTAATCCCTACGAAAGATCAAAAAGTGTCAAGCGGCTTTATAAGAACTTGGGTGGAAATCTCTGATGATTCGAAGATTACACGCCAGATTAAGATCATTAGATACATTCGAATCGACTGAGTTCCTGACTGTCACGGCAGGTATAAAGTTATTTCAATACTACCTCTGCGATTCAGACGCAAAAGTGACAAAATTAGAGAGATAGACTGTCGAACACAGTGATTAAAAACTTATTTTTCCCACAAACCATTCACAACCATAATAGAAACACTATTTACATATAAACGTCATCCAATCATCCCATTCCCCATCCAGATCCCTAAACGTTTTCCCCTTTTGCTATTACTATTGGTTCCCTACACCCCCTGCCACACGCCCTTACGTCGGATTGCAGGGGGATATGCAAATATTGATTCATTCCGCCGTAATCACAAAAAAATATTTGCCTCCATACCCAAGTTAAACATGTTTCAAGTACTTCAGAGTAGGGCGGGAAAACGTTTAAATAAGTACTAATAAATAAATTAGACAATTATCTATTATCAATTATTATAAAATATTCTACAATTCTATTGTTTTGAATGACAAACATGCGCATGTACAATATCAGAAAGTTGTAACTTGAAAATTGTAGATGATTGTTCGTCAAAGTCGTTTACAACGTCGAAGAATAAATTCCGAAAAGTTTGGAATCAAACCCTGTTTCCAACTGTGGGAATTTATATTATCTTCCCGTGATTTCTTTTGCGCCTTTACAATCAAAAGTAATGTCAGCAACGTTGGCTAATTGGTTGGGCAGCGAATTCATATCCTCAAAATACCGAAAACCTTCTGTAGTTCCGTTTCACCAGTGGGAACAATTTAACATCGATAGCATTTTCAGTCATTATTTTATTAAAATACTAATGGAAAACCACTAAACAGCACCCAAGATAAAGAAGTAAGCAAGTAATCTGGAGCCATAAACTCTATAGCGATAGTAGATAAGCCTTCAACGGAACGCTTAAACCTGAAAATTCTCTTACACATACGACTCAACCGCAAACGTTGACGTTTTTTCGGAGCTTTGCCGAAGCTGTCTGAGCTCTCGGAGCTTCTCGGCTTCTATCCTCCAGTCCGACGCGTCAGCAGTTCTTCCCCCGTTATCAATTCAAGTCCTATCGGTTTCGTTGCGGGATGAACGCGGAGCGAGACACGCATGGGACGCAGCGAAAAGGGATTCGAATTGCGCGGCTGAGGAACCGACGACCGTAGTGACATCTATGCAACAGTTCCGAAACTACGTCAAAACGTATGACGCTCCTGAACATGGGCGTTAGCCCTCTCATACCTTACTCTATGGTACTATCAAGCAGGTATAATTCCTCGAAATCCATATTTCCTAAAAACTTTGCTTTTCAAACACAGCCAAATCACGTCTGTCTGTATCGAATACACACGTCCACTGGCAGCGCAAGTTCGCTTGCAATGGACGAGCCCTACGCTTGTTGCCGCTTATCTCGTTGCCGCTTCTTTCCTCTCTCGAGTACGTGTGAGCACGAAGCCGCCTGAATACGCTTCCAGTGTACGACCAGCCTTAATTCTTCCCAGTATGCGTGTGCAGAAGAAAAGGTGATCCCATTTTCTACATAAACTCATTTACTGCCAGTCATAATTCACTCTTATTCTTTTCATTATTTGGTTGTTCAGGATCCTCATTCAATATGGGTTATCTGGGATGAATTTTGAATGTCCAGAATTATGGCTTTCAAAATTCGAAACCTCTGCATATATTTCTATAATGGAATTCCGCGGTAATTACTTTGACCGTGACAGCCTTGATATACGTGATGAGAATGAATTGTGGTTTGATGTTACCCTATAGCCTTATACTAGTCTGTGTACATATTGAGCGAAATAGACATTGTATTGGTAGCCTGTTCACTAGAAGTTATAGAAACACCGGTCCATGGGACGACTCATGGTGTATTGAGCATAGACATCCTCATAAGTCTTAATTTCTATTCCCAAATATCCTCCTTTACAGCGGAAGACAGCCGGCAGAGCTACGTTTACCACCACAGAGAGGCTCGCTGATTGTTCAGGTGTTAATCACCTTGAGTCATTCAATTCCAAGACTGGTCGACTGCTTCTTTCTTCTCTTCCCCGTCCTCTGTCAATTGTGTTTATGCCATGCTAGTCATTCTGTTCTTGCTTCGGGTAGTAATACATCTTGTCCTTGATGCTGGCCTTAAACAATCCTTTAGCTTCGTAACCCACCTCTTCAATGTCGGCGTGGGACGTCTTTGGCTGCGGCACCATCCAGTCGACAAACCTCGAAAGAAAGTGGTGAAGACAATTTATTTCCTGAAATGATGCCATCGGAACTCATGGAATTAGCTGTTGCCAAAAGTGCACTGCTGTCACATCCAATGATTATCATCCTCTCATTTCGTTCGCCCGGCTTGATTTCTGAGGGGGTCTGAATTCTTGCGCGCGTGATTTTGATTGGATGCGACGGACCAATTACTTAACACCAAGTCGCGCATTCGGTTTCATCAAACGCGCCAAACAACCCTCCCTGCGCACAGTAATCAAAATGTTTTCATGCGTTCCCAACCAGCTGTGACTCCGGACCCACCTCCTTCTGCCTTCCTTGCTTTTCAGCTTTTCCTTTCGAGTCTGTGCCTTTCCTACTCCCTTTTGAATGAATTAAACTCCTCTTTCCACCATCAGCTTCCTTCTCGGGGAGTTCTCCAATACCTTCTTCCCTCACTTCCCCCAAGACCCTCTCCCACCACCCCACCCTTCCCGTCTCCTCCGGCAAATGGTTCGGCAAACACGGAGCAAATTAGTGGTGGTCCGGGAGAGGTGGAACCGAAGGCAGGATATTCGTTGACTCCCGGAGCTCTCTCTCTCACTCCCTCTCACCTTCTCCCTATACCCTCATCAGTCAATCTTGGCTGGTTTCACGTTCATATCCAAGGGGTGGCTTTTTTTCAGGGACATATTGGGGTGGGGTGGGGTCCACGTTATTCCTGATATCGACTTTTGTATCTTGTTGGTTATTTCACTACCTCCCTTCAGCGACCTATTACTCTGCTTTCCTCTCGCAATCTAGCATGATAATAAGTAATAAATAAAAAGCATAACTTCTTGTTGAGAATTAGTATTCAGCTCCTATTTCTCTCCATGTTGTACCGATTCTTTCGTTGACGGCATTCACCGTGTCTCTACTGTAACGAATATGCCAGAGCAACTTCAAGGAAAGTTTTTTTTTCAATTTATTTATTGCACTGAGTGACAGTAATAAACGTAATCCAATAGTTACTGAAAATATGGGCACGCAGGCACTTAAGTCAGTTCAAACACCCGCACATAACTTTCCTATCACACTTTACCTCGTTTCTCCCGATAGCCCACTGATCATGCCTCTTACGAGGTCACGAATCACATCATCCTCTGGTGGAAGACAGAAACCAAAGCGAATTATAAGAAAGGAGTGGATACCTGAACTTTAATATATCTTTTGCCTTCCACGTATTAGGTAAAATTTTGCCATTGTAACAAAAATCTACCTTGTTTATTATCATGTCTCTCAAGTTATGACGTAATTTTCCGGCATTTCAAAAAAATGATGTAATGTTCTACTACTAACTGCCTATATAGGCCCAGAAAGCGTAATACGGCTCTCTCCGGATTTGCTGTTAGTTTCATGTAGCTCCTTTTTCAGCTACGTTTTGATTAGAAATGTGGAGGTTAAATGATCATTCATTGCAACTACTTCTCGGATTTCTGGACTTGAGCTGTTTTGGCCCGAAGTACATTCCTGCTATATCCACCGGCTGAATATTCGCTGGAGAGTTGCAATAATAAGGTAGCTAACGCCATACTAATGCTAACAACTTTATATGTGCTGTGAATTTTCCTGTCATCAATACTTTTAGTAATACGATGCACACCTCTTCTACTGCCACGTGTTTATCTGGCAATACACAGAACAGTGCTTGATTCCTTAATTGAAACATATCTATAAAAACATCGCTGCACTTTCAACTATGACCTCTAACAAGCGATCACAAATTGTTTTGAAGCTCTTTCTATGGTCTGGGATTGGAGCCCTTAGCGAATCGAAGCTGGGAAGTTTGGGAAGGATCGCCAAAATTAAGATACCAGGTGTATTCAGTGTTGCTGTAAAAGATGATAGTCTCTCCTCTTCCGCCTCATAGGCTAGGGGATTGGGTGCTTGTCTACTGTTTGGGAAACTGAGTTCTAATCAAGGAGAAATCCATTGTACTCGTCAAAATAATCGCAAGCAGTGTACTATTCCACATAAGCGATTATGTTAACATAGATCTGACCGGAAATTGAAACTGTGCCGGTAATCGATCACTGTTTTGTTAAAATTACGCTCCGTAGTCCTTAACGCTAGGGGAGCCGTACCCTCACGGACTATTGGAACTTCTAAGTATGACAGTTAAGCTTGGACTATTTAAGGAGCAGAACAATAATGATTGGAAGCAATGAAAATGTGATTTTTTGGGAGATTGGTTAAAATAAAATCCTCGGATTATATTACCAATAATGAAGTTCTTAGAAGGGTTAAAGAGATAAGCTGATAAAAAGGGAGGAATCAGGCGAGATGTTGCGGAATATGAACAAAATAAGAACTTAGAAGTAGCAATTTTCCACAGATAAATATTTTAATTTTACCCGGGTTTCGCTGCACTGCATCATCAAGTACATAAATTTGGAAATCAAGGTATATATAAAAGAGAAAGTGGGTGAGGGAGGTTAGGAAAGTGAAGGGAGGGAAGTGGGAAGGGGATAATTTTCAAGGGGGACGGAGTTTTATTTACACAAGTTTGAAAAAACCATAAGTTCGTCTGAGGCGATGACCCGCGGCGCGCCGAGGGGGCGGGGGGGGAGAAGGAAAGGGACAATCATTAGAAAAATAGACTCTTGGTTGCTGGTTACTGGGGAATTTTGTGGGTTACTCAACATTAGAAGACACTTTGTACAAAACCAAAAGGGTTCTTTGTGGAGTGTCGCTCGGTGTGTGGTCAGTCATCGTGATGCCTGGAGCCCGACCAATATGCTCCTATACAACAGCGGGGGGAGTCAGAGCACAGGGAAATTTTAAACACTTAGTTGCAGGGTGCACACTCCCGCACTAAGGGAAGGTGATTGACAGGAGGGGGGAGAGGGAATAGTAAAACTGTACATCGTTCAGGAGGGGGAACTTCTTTTTTCTCCATTGGATTTTTTTTCCAGCTGTTCCATTGCGTCTAATTTACGGCATTTGCTGAGAGAGTGCAAAACTTTAAACTGAAAATCACAGGTGTGATTAAAATCTAACAGGTGTTGGGCAAAAATAGAAGTGGTGTTTCCAGCTAAGTAGCACTTAGTAGGCCATTTTTTGAAATGTCCAAAAATTCTGAAAACATTTGTGAGTATTCCTTAAATGATTGTAAACACTTTTTGTTGAGTAAATTTTCTTCCAAAAGTGCACATATTTTCAGTAAAAAAATCACTTCTCCACGAAAAGTTTTGGAACATTTTGGCCGTTTTTGGGGATATGAAAAATTTTTATCCGCAGTTTAACGCAGACAGTATTTTAATATTAATCAAAACGAAGATTCTCAGCTGAACATTAAAAAAAACCATTCTTGCGCTCCGTAGGGTCACATTTGCGCAAAAAATCATTTTTTTTCGTAAAAAACAAGATTTGGTGTCAAATTCCAGGAATATATGAGCCGAAATCAAAAATCCCTAAAGAGGGATCGATGGGCAAATTCAAGACGAACATTGAAAAAAAAAACAGCTCAAACAGTTGAACTATGTGAGGTGTAGAGTAATTTGGGTGGCACAGTGGCGTTTTGCGCCGTGGGACACTCCACAAAGGTCCTTAATCACGGCGCTGAAGGCGCACACAGTAGATCCGTGCCGGTGGGCAGAGCCCACCCCAACCGGTTCATTAACGATCAGAAATCTTTGTCTTTTGATGTGAATGTGGATGTGGAAGTGTTGTGTTTGCGAGAAAGAGAATTTTGGTTTATACAAAGTGTCTTCTACTGTTGTGTAACCCACAAAATTCCCCAGTAACCAGTGACAAAGTGTCTATTTTTCCAATGTTTGTCCCTCCCCCCCCCCTCCCCCTTGACGCGCCACGGGACATCACCTTAACGAACTTATGTTTTTTTCAAATTTCAAATGTTAACGATATTCTTGTTTTAATAAACTCCCTCCCCCCTTGAAATTTTTCCCCTTCCCCACTCCCTCCACTTTCCTAAGCTGCAGAGAATAAACTTTACAGTAGGATTTGGTTTCCCGGCGTATATAATTTCCCGGCGTATTATAAAAATGAATTCATCTCCTGAGAATACTTCATTAGTCTATAATCTTCACACACTCATTGGTGCACATCATTAAGCACAGCAGCCTCCTTGCACAATAACGGTAGGAACAATAATTGGGAAGAATTACTGAGCGAGACCAAGTGTGGAATTTGGGAAGCAAATTATGAAGGGTGATTCTTTTCATTTCCGGGATTACCTCCACGTGACTCAATATCTTTGTCTATCCTGCAGGCTCCTTCAGATCTGCTTAAGGGGTCTACCGTCACCGAATAAATTGACCATTGTTTTGGGGACTATGGTCTGTGGTGTGGTATGTGGTGATATCTACATCTACATAATACTACATCTACATAATACTACATCTACATAATACCCTGAAATCCACCTCAAGGATGTGTGTCAGGGGGAATATGCAGACCTTGGGCACGATTTACGGTTCTACATGAAGTGTATGCTCGCATTAACGCTATTTTTCAATCGCACTCATGAGAGAAAAAACGTGATCATCATTATTCAAATTTTGTCAGGTGCTTTAAATCACTCGTTTTAATTGATGGAGTGTATTACAAGGAGTATTGGTGAGTATTGCTCTTCCTCGTTGGTTTGTATTTTGGATAATGATGATGTAAATGTGAAAGAAGGAACCTTGGCCCTACTCCTGGAGACACCAGAATAATAGCTAGGGAAATACCGTTCAAATAAATGGAACTACGCGGAGATAATATCGGAAATCAGAAATAATTCATAGCCCCGCATAAACCTACGTTAGAAATGAATAAATATGCCAAAATGAGGAATTACGAAAGAGCAAAGCGTTAAATGGGTAGGAGACGAGTGGATAGTGGCAGCTAGCATATCTCCGTATTGATGACTGCTGAAGACGATGACAACTTTTTGGGAAAAATTCGCGTTATCAGCGTAGATAGCACTTACCTCCCCTTAGATGGATACGTCAATTCTAACTCTCGCGCCGAAGGGATTAATAATACTTTTTGGTCCATTCGTCTCATATCAAAACGACCTTGGGAGTGGATCACTGCGGAATTATCCAGTGTCCTCCTCTCCCCATTTTCCGTCCCCATTTCGCCGAATTTGTACTTTATCTTTCTGTCCGCGCGGTAATCCCCTTCGGTTGGATAAATACGTTTTTGAGGGAGTGCGGCGTCCAAAGCGATCGCGGGAATTGCGGTGGGATTAGTGGAAACGCAAGTGCGATCGGCAAATGTAAACGTTTGCTTTGGAGGGACTGATCCCGTGCCGAGTGCCACAGCAAACAGCTGGGGTAGGATTCATTAGTCGCCTCATTTCCCCCTCTACTAATCGTCGCCGCCGTCAAATTCGCCGTCCTGGATTTACATTTCGACTTCCCGCATCCCATTATTTCACCTCAATCTTACTGTGTCTATGCGAGGCTATTGTTGAGGGTTTGTAAGTGCAATATATTTTACCAGAACAGAAGTGGTATCTCGGATTCTTCTTTCGCGTGGCCTTTATCGATATTCAAAATGCAAAACGCTCCTAGAGATGGACGCCAAAAAGATGAAATTCACCATTAAAAATCATTTTTCTTGACCGTAATTTGGACCTGTATCTCTCAATTGCCGATCAAATGTGTTAGCCAGTTACACCAAGGTATCTTCATAGATAACTGAATAACACTTCTGACCGGCAATTGGGAGATAAAAGTCTGTATCCCGGTCAATTAAAATGATTGTTTTCATGAATATATCTTTGCACCCGTACGCGTGACTGTGTACTAAATCGTTTATGCATTTCGCATTGATTGACAAAATCGATCTAGAAGGGCAACGCTCACAGTTAATATCCTAAGAACGTACTCCATTAATAAAAATATTGATTTTAAGCACGTGACATAATTTGAAAAATGATGATCACGTTTTCGCTCTCAAGAGCTTAATTGAAAAATAACGATAACGCGAGCGCTCACGTTATTGAGAACCGTTATGGTGCTTCAGGTTAATACCCTGATGCAGAACTATCTATCTTTATCCCGGGTTGAGATTGGCAACGGAATCTTCTACTTCTGTCGGTCTACTCACCATCATTTCTGTTATGAAATTTCAAAAAGATCCACTGGCTATGTACGGACAGGCAGAAAAAGAAATACTAATATACGGCAAGATCTCGGTTAATACAAAGAACCAACGAAACGGTACGGTAATGTAGAAATAGATGGAGAGATCACGCAGAAGGAATGGATGAAGGTAGAATACCCGAACAAATTTAGAAATTTAGACCGAGAGGAAGATCTCTGGGACCCTCTCACAAGAGATGGTGAGGCCAGGACTGGAGAAGGTCCTTATAGACTTAATGCCTAATTACCTCAGGATGAAGAAGACGTAACTTTTTAATGAACTGAATTTCTCCTTAGCATCTCAGAGTAGCACTCCTGCAAACCATTTATACTAATCTAATGGGGAATGGTGTTCACTGGGTTGAATTTCGCCAATTATGCGTTAAAAGTTGTAGGAACCATGTGATCGTTAAGGTAAGAGATTCATCGTTGATTTAAGAAGTTGGAAAGATATTGTGAGCAGAATAGCCCTAGGAAAGATGGCGTACTGAATCGTCTTTAGATATGCCCTATCCTGACCAGAAGACGAGTTTTCTATAAGCCAAAACGACGAACTTGGAAGTAGGGAAGTTCTTTATAAAAACTTATATTTGGAGCACGCTGTCGAAAATTATTGAAGCCTGGACGATAACATCGGTAAAGAATAGAAGAGGGAAAGAAATAAAAACGTGCTGCTATTGAAAAATCATGAAGATCAAATTGACGGAGGGAAAGAAAAAATGTACACTTGAAGTAAACTCAGAGAAGAGTAAAAGACTCACATATTGGGCACATTTGCGTCACAACAGCCTCGCACAAGCTCTCATCCCAGATATCAGAGTAAATATTTGGCGAATGTCGTTTATTTATATATGTACCATTAGGGTACTTGTAGTTAACACTATTATGCATATTTTCAGGGACCTCAGGGCAGAAAATTTTGCTCCTTGGGGTTATAATTAATCAAGCAAAACATCATAAAAAATATTGCCCTCTCCTGACTAAATGGAGTGTGGAAAATATACCAAAAGACGGGGGTAATACAAAAAACTTAGAGTATAACTTGTATTCTGTTCGATAAAAATATCTCAACGGTTAGTAAATTTAATACTTACACTACTTACTTACCTCAGTGTTTCGAAATATGGACTTGATTCGCAAAAATGCCTACCCACAAGGCCATATAACATTTACTATTTCGACTTGTAGGTAGGCCGCACAATGCCCAGGCACTCCGATCGAGCCCGAATGAAATGTCATTTAAATTGCAACATAGATATTTTCAAGGATCGTTTTTCTGCCGACATAGTCCTTTGTACGAGATATGAGCAGTTCACTTTTGCCGTGAAACCTTCTTTTTGTCCATGAATGTTTATTTTTTCGTCATAACTACTGTATCTTGTAGCGTTTGGCAGGCCTATTAGAGTTGTTTATAACTTTTATGACTACAGTAACCAGATCTCAACACAAGGAGGATAGCTTTTTCTATTCCCTCCCGCGCCTATCTTATCCACACAATTTTGAATCAAATATGCCTGAGGGCATATTTGATTCAAAATTTCTGTAATAGAAATGCATTTATTTGTAAATAACTGTATTTGTTGCATTATTTTACTATGGGTAGCATCCTAAAAGCAAGCTCAAACCACCGATTACCCATATCCCTACAGCTGATCGAATGAGAGGATTCCTTAAGGAGATGCTATCGGTTGAAAAGGTCTCTGAACCGTTGGCTAAATGCTATGAAGCGTACGTATATCGATTGAACAAGAATCAGCGTGGTGAAAGCGCTCCTTTACGCTTGGTTTCTCAGTTCAGTCTCTAGAATGCGGCCAAGAATCGGGAAAATACATCAAATAGTTTCTTGAAATAATAAAGAACCTTGGGAATGATTTATTGCCGTTGTAGTGTTTGCTTGCTGGGTGTGGGTTTCCTCGAATCATAGGGATTATTCTTGCCAGACGTTAGTGAAACATTTGAGTTTTTTATGTTTTGCGTTATTCCTCTGTGTATTATTAACACTATAAGGACCGGGGTTGCATGGCTACCGAGAAGGACCATTACCCGTCATTTTGACGGGTAGTAATTATTTTAAATATTTCTTAGTTTATGTTCAAAATAATTGATAACTTCATTAAATATAACCTTTTTCTTTATTTATCAATGCAACTGAGTAATTTTTTACAAATAATTTCGAGGAAGAAGCACTTCTCCCGTAAGCCTTGCGAAAGCTACTGAAGCCACACTCATATATGCGCTGTAAGGCCACCCACGCACGACATAACCCTTCTCGGCCTTTTCTTTCCCTAACCCTTTCATCGCTGCCGCTCACACGACACAAGGAATCACCGTAGTACAAGGGATTGTACACATGTCCCACTCTTTGGGTTTTTCCAAATGGGGATTCTTCTTCTCCAGGCGGTAACGGTACCCTGGGCTGGCCTACGGCACCGAACTCCTGCGCCCCGCTCCTTCCATAACCCTTTTATCCTTTCCGCCCAACGGAGACTAGGGATCCCCTAACAGAAAGGGATTAGAGAGTTTACTCATTTATGGTTTTCCCTAATAAATGATGTCCATTTTCTCGTGATAGCGGTTACGTTCTCTGATGACGTCGCTCCTGCTTCCCCTGCCCTGACATACCACACGTCACTCGGTTTGGCAAATATACTGCTTATTCCCATTCAAAATGTAATAAGGAAGGTTACATACATAAATGTGCTAACTAAAACATCAAAATGGCCAGACGTAATAGTGTGCAGTGATTTCCTGGATAAAACACGCGTTACCGTTACAAATAAAATAGAAACGCCCAACCCGTCATTTTGACGGGTGTTGGTCTTTTAAGGTAGACAGGTGATATAACTCCATTTCTATGAGGAAAAATTAAATTATATTTTAACAGAATACGTACCATACAAAATAAATAAAAGTCAGAAAAAATTAAGACGACAGAAAAAAATTATAGGCAACATGATTAAGTAAGTAGAGGTTACCCGTCAAAATGACGGGTCTGGTCCTTCTAGTGTTAACTTTTTTGAAGTATCTTCTCTTTTTATTTGCCTTCTGATACTAAAAAATTGTATTTACAGCTATATCAACCTTATAGTATCAGTAAATGTAAAATATTTTCCCCATGCACAGCAGATGGAAACCGGAATACTTTTGCGTAAGTTAGAAACCGATTAAACCAACCAGTTCTGTTCTTAGATAACTTGTTTCTTATGATTGCTTAATTGCCAATTTCTATTTTAATTTCCTCAACTTTCTTAATGTAATAGTGCTGATGATTTCTTTTATGCATGTCGTTGAGAAAAATAATAAATACTGTTTTTCTGATAAGTATTTTCTAGTGCATGAAAAACGTTCAGCTGACTTACTTACTGACTAACGTAGCATTTATATTGCCAACTATGTTATAGCTTGTTGAGTTTTCAAGTTCTTGTTATTCTTGCGTGCCCTTCAGTTGAAATTGGTGTTATGACTTGACTTTATACGGTAAAGAGGTGGTTGACAATATAATAATGTAAGAGAGAGCTTCTCGACGTTGAAATATTCTTCAAAAATCACCCACTCATTTTAAAGGTTATTTTAGGTGTCATACGTTGCTCTATTAATGAATAAAATTCTGAATAGTACACTGGGCTTGACTTACATTTCGAAATGCTATCATGGAAAATGTTTGTGATCGCGTGTAACATAAGAGGAGATATAGCGATAGTGAGTGTATAAAATCATGTATGCCTCCTTCACTCTTTTCTAATGCCAGTATACGTTTCTTATACTTTTCTAGAGTAAAGTCATATTTTAGAGAGTTTTAAGTAAACATTTTGAAGGCCACTTATTCGTGTAAATTGTATCGCGCAGTTCTATGTCGGAGGACCTAACTTAAGCAGATGCACCTTTTCTTCAATTGTTCACCTAGAATAAACTACATGACGTTCGACCGAGTGTTATATTAACAAAAGTATGGGCCATAAATGTTGTGTTTCATTTACATTTTCTGCCTGCTGCTTGATAACTTAATGCTGCTGAAATTGAATGACGAATATTCTGCATTAGCATTAAAATTCAACCTTGTATTTCAGAAAGGAGAATTTTTTGTGTGGAGTATAATATAAGTTGTCGTGCATCTAAAAATGGAAGAAAGTTGAGTCGTTACTCTCAAGAATTTTCATGAATTATGCAGTTAAACTTTAATTTCCCCAAGTGATTTAAAGTGAAAGGGAACTTTCGTTGCGAAGTTTCAACGAGACGATGAGGTGGCTATATCCTCTGAGAGGGAGCCTTTAGACCAGTGGCATATATTTAAGTATTCCACCGTTTTAATGTCGCCATCAATGGCCAAATGTGTCCTCGCATTTTTTTAATTCCTCCCCTTTCAAAAAAACGCGTCTCAAATTCGAGGATTCTCATCAGGTAGCGCCCCCTTATTTCACGTGGAGGTAAGATGAATATTTCATCAGTCTTGTACCTCTTGGCGTTTCCATGTTTTCTCCCCGGACATCTAATTCCTTGTTTCACTGCAATATTAAAATACGGGACCATTTTATTTGCCTCACGCGGGTCTCCCCTGACCTAACAAGTTCCACCAGCGTATTTTTCATGCCGACTGGATGTAATGGCCGCGGATCAGATAATTTACGACGAACCCCAAAATTTTTAATCAAGCTGCTCGCGAGAATTCCTCTGGAAGGAGTTAAACATGGACTTCGTCGCGTATCTCTAATCGTAAAATTATTTCCAAAGAAATAAGGAGAGGTATTACAAAGTAATTCCGACTTAAAAGAGAAAGTTGTGGGAAAAGAAATTCTGCCCTCGTCTTTAAACTTCCTCTTCATCATTTCTGGGCAGCGAAAACTTGAGCAATCATTGTTCGTTATGGGAACTCTTCCGCAAGGCAAATCCATTCTTCTCTCAAAGCCGGTTCAAATTTATGGCCATTCGCGTATGCCGATCCTTTCGGCTTATGCCGATTTTGGCCATTTTCTTTACTGCTGGCCTCTAATACCTTCATCTGAATGCCCTTTTAGGCACTTTTGCGTCTCGGACTCTTGGAACGTCCCTCCCTATTCCCATATCCCATTTCGAGTCGCGGGATAAAAATTATGGAAGTAATCATAAACGCTGCTCGCTGCCGAATTTTATTCTCGTTACTTGCTTTACGATCCAATTTCGCGGGATAGCCCGAGTCTGTCTCACGTGTAGTTCACTCAGCCTTGAAATTCGTGGTTTCGACTTATACGGAGGGACATTGACGTCGTATGGACGTGCGCAATGTTTTAAAGGATACTGACTGTTCTCTGTGCGGACTCTTCAGCAAAGAAACTTAACGTGCATCACGCATGAATGGTCAAATAATGAAATAAAAATATCATTATCTACATCTACGAAGTACCGTGCAAGCCACCACTACTATCGGCGCAAAGAAGGTAGAACGCTGAACTTAAAGCATTTGTATGAAATTCCGCCGGAGCTCCATAGAGTCGTGTAATATATCGTTTTACTCTTAGTTTATTTGACTACAAAATGCATTCATTGAAAAGTGTTTAAATGTAAACGTTTAGCTTCTACGGTCGAAAGAGTGAAGAAAAACACGCGAAAAACTAGGAGAACGGCGAAACGTTCGTCTTCTTCATCTCGTCACGGCCAACACATTTGATTGGCGCACTTCATTATTTTTTTACAAAGAGGACGACATTTCAGAATTACAAATACTCTTTTAAAAATTAAATTTTACCAATTCTTTGATTTTTAAAATGGCCGGAAGCTAGATTTTAATTTCCGAGATGTAGAAAAGTAAATCAATATCGAAATTACGTATGCTTTATGCCAAAAATATGGGAAAACTTTTCATTGAAGGAAATGTTGAAATTCTACCTCTTTAAATTAAACCAAAAAGAAGAAAATCGCCCCGCAGCAGCACACTACCAATTTTCACAGTTGGTAATGGTGATATTCCTGGCCGCGCGCGCCTCAAATCTCATTGCCTTAATCTAGTGAGAGCTCTGTCCAGCGCTGATTGGACAAGGAAAGGGAAAGACCCTATGTGTATTATCTATACATATTAATTTTGTAGCATGTCAGTAATTCTGAATCCATTTTTTTTATATCTCTCTCAAGTTTTGAGCTAGAGATATGAGGTTTGGTGCATTAAATGTGGATTCTCTGTCTGTATGATTTGATAGCAAGTTTGGTTTGGTAGGTAGCAAATTTTGGGGTTGTTTTTACCCCAATATTTTTAACATTGGCACCCATAAGAAAAGCATTGAATTCGGTGCAGGTTTATCTTCATTGGCTTTTTTAAACTACTTGCACTCATGATATTGGATGGAGATTTGTATCATAGAACGCACAAAAGAATTTAGTATTTAATTCTTTCATTCAATTTACCGTTTTATTTAATTTCAACGTTTTTGTCCAGATACCGCGTTTTTATCTCGGAATTCATACATTTTTCTTCTTTTTCAACGATAGATATTTCCTTGGCAACCGGGCTTAAATACCCATTTAATAGCGATTTTATGAATGGCTATTCACGCAGTGTGTGAGATTACAGAATTGAACGAAAATCAAGCCTGAAAAATGTTAATTGGAATTAATTTAATCCGAAGTATGCCGGAACGAATAAGAAAAGTTAATGGTAATGTATATAGCCTTTCATATTCCTATTCTGTTCGCCCCTCTTTTGCCTTTTCTTCGAACATTTAGTAAATTGCTTTTTGTGCAATGAGTTCTAATAAAATCCCTTTGCTTGTATTTGAAGCACACATTTTAATAGCCAACCGTTTGTCCTCTCTGATTTTTATTCCTCGGTGGCATCTTGCTTGCGACTTAAACTCTTTGAAATTTAACCTCCATTACTGTATTTTATACTCTTTCCTACTGGCTGCGGTGTTTCTAAAGGAAAAGTGATCTCTTGCAGCAGCAACAGGGCTAAATTCTACGAGCCACTTCCAGAATACTTAAATACAGTGAAATCAACTGGAGCTCGGAAATTGGGCAGAATTTCGTTAAAAGGCCTTGGGGAGGAAAGTGTGTCCTCTCAAAAGCACATTCCGCTTTCCAATCATTCGAATCGAAATGTCCCATCGAAGGTATCGTTCTCGGCGAGCGTGTTCGTAATTTGAAGTTTATCTCTGCCCCTTCTCTCTCGCTTCCACACGTTTTCGTACCAGGCCTCGCGTTCATGCACCTGCTCCCCCAACCCGAATTGCCGCCACTCCAATCTCACCCCAATATTCTCTTTTCCTCCACAAAAAAAAACTCAATCCCTTTCGCTTTTTTCATAGGTACAGAGCCAGAAGATGGTTCTAAATTGCAAAGTGTAGAGAACAACTGAGTATCAAGTTATCGACAATCGATTCTGCCATGAGGTTATGGATCGTTATTCCGGACCGCATAGTGAACTCAAGTAGTGAAAGTCAAGTTAAACAGAATTTATTCTCTTAACTGTATGGAAAATACTATGATAAAATTGGGTAAAAATTAATACGAAAGTTTCCGCGGGGTTTAGCATGATGGGTCACTGCCTGGAGACGCTAGCGGCATGGCACGCGAATCTGTCGTCATTAAAGAGCTCCACGTGGAGGAACACTCGAAATCAGTTACTCTTCTTGAATAAAATTTTCATATTGTTTTCTATCTTCACTTCTATGCGTCCTACTTGTCATTTTGTTTTCGTGTCTGTTTCATTGTTATTGTTCAATGTGTTCTGCCTCCTTTGACTGGAAAAGTGGCGTAATATTCGTTGAATAACTGTTCTGTAAAAACTTATGTTGCATACATGTTCAAATATATAACCAAATGTTTAATTCTATCATCTTTTCTTGAGCGTGTGAATTCCAAGGAACTAAAAATACGTGAAAAACATGAGTAAAAAATAACGTAAAACAAAGAGGAGAATGGGGAAGACACAATGTACGGTAAAGAAGGTGAGCGAAGTGCTTGACGTGGTTGGTGAGGAGAGGAGAGCGGAGGAGATTACGAGGAGGTTGTGAGTGAGTGAATTGAGAAGGTAAGGTGGGGCGAGGGGGTGCTGGAGGTCACGATAAACGGGAGGGCGTTGGGAAAGTGGGAGTTTGAGAGTGATCTTAGACTTAGTGCAAGTAATGAAAAGAGGTAGGGTTCAAGTAGGTAGGCTAGGGTGCAGAGGTAGGGTAGGGCGATTCCTTATTTCTTTCTTCAGCATGTCATGCTGAAGAAAGAAATAAGGAAGTAAATAACCTGGGGTCCTAAGAAACTGGAATAGGAAGTTATATCTTCCACTGAACTTCTTAGGGTATCAGGTTTTTTCGGTGACTCCCAATCTCACGGGTCAGGGTCCGGTGTGGAGAATTTTAAGGAATACTGATCCTTTAGTGGGTGCTATATGAAGAGAACTTCAAGTGTAGTGCTTCGAAAAATGCGACTAACCTGTGGACACCTTGGAAAATGTTGTTAAGATAAGGCTAATGTTGACACAAGGTTTCCCTTTACCCTTCCTCGGATTCCATGAACCGCCATCTCTCATATCCTATGGTAAAAGAGCGAAAATTATCATAGATGCCTGCTATCTTACCCAAGAGCCAATCGATTTGATAGGTACGGTGAATAGAGAGAGTACTTGCTTCCAATTGTGAGGGCTTTCGTTCAAATTGCGGCAGTGGCGGTAATTACTTAGTGGAATCATGATCCTACTTCGGTGCCACGAGGAGATCTTTTCAATTACAGTATGTCGGATGAAACTTAAAACTGTGGACCTCTTGCAGCTCTTCTTTAAGATTAGGCTAGTACCGACGTTGGGTTCCTTCCGTCGCCTCTCCATTCCCATGCTAACCTTCCCTGTTAGCATTGCGTTGTGCGTTTAAGTGGCGATCGAGTGAATTTTGTAGAATTTAAACTTTATTAAGGAACTAACTCGTGGTACCATTCAACAGATTGTTTTACTTCACCGGCCAATTACGATACTTAAAACACCATCATCAGAGTCAAAATACCTTAGAGTATAATTTATACCTTCCCTCACCAATCTGTCGTCACAGGCACAAATTACCTCAATTGTCGATGCCCTTCACTAATAACTGTTCAATCTAAAACTAGCTTCATTGGTAAACACCCTCTCTTAATAATATCGTAGCATAAATTGATTTCTTACCGTAGTACCCAGGAATATGGGCAGCTTGTTCACCATATACTTTTCTCCCCTCTGTGTTCTGTCTCTGATCTTAGCCGCAGTATTTTTCAAGCTTTGCCTATCTACGCATAGGTGAGCATATATTTGTCGTCCTTTTTTTCAATAACTCTCAATTTCATTTTAATTCATCCCCCCGCTTCTAGTAGAAGAGTAGGTTTCCTACTCTTCTCCTAGAGAAAGGTGGAGCTAATATCTTCACCGAAATATCGGAAGTTTTAAATTGTGAGTGTTCTTTTTTCCGTTTATATATTTTTATCGGCCACCCTCTTGGCATATTGTATATTTATCACCCGAGTGATTCTCCTAGAAGTTATATATATATATATATATATATATATATATATATATATATATATATATATATATAATCTAGCAAGAAGGCGTTGAGGTTGGCCATATTCGTACAAGTTTTGTAATGGGCGGTTCTGTTATGAAATGAGTCCACCTTCTACTTCTCGCTGGGAACACACTCTTCCTTTAGATCTTTTTAATGACCCTTTAGTGAGATAAGTATTTTTTTGTGTGTAAGAGTTGTATTCATAAAATGAAACACCTGAAGTTGGTGATTCCACAGAGTTTTCTACAAGGATTCCACTAGGCATGAATGTTATAATTGGGCCAAAGGTCCATCCATTAACGCTTAATGAGACCTGCATCTTTAACGAAAACATATATCTTGAAATTTTAATTAGTGGCTTCAATTTAGTAATTTTTTAAATTTGATTTAGTCTTCACTAGTTTAATGCTGGCGTTCATTCATTCAGTGTAAAACTAAGTCATCCATCTAATGACGTCACAATTTTTTTCATTTTTTGAGATTTTACCATATTAATCTTAAATGTAAAGTAAATTTTCCTCGCTACGGTAAGTTTCATCACCGTTCCATCACCTACTTTATTTTTATTCTCTTTTAGCTGCTTTGAATTACCATAACTTTTATCTGTATTTGCCATCTAATTGCTTGACAGTATTTAAAAAAAATACATTTCATTGAACACTTTAGTAAAAGGTCTGAGAAGAAAAGGTAAACATATTTATTTGGATCAAATCATGTCGTTGCTTTGCCGAATTTTGCTTTCTCGTCCAATCTAAAACTTAAGTTCGAAAATTTTAAAAGAATGAATGTTCTCAATGGATAGGAATTCAAAAGGCTTGGTGATAAGCTATAGTTTCTTTTTTAAACTTACCTGTAGTTTTGTCAGTGAATGAAACTCCGTTTTGAGTGTGGTCTTTAACCTGGTGATTATGGAGTTTTTTTGATCGTAATAAAAACTGGAGCAAGAGTTTTACGCAAACGAATCCTTAAAAATGTTTATGACCGTAGCAATAGACGAGGGCATGGTTTTAAATCGTGTATTCTGTTTATTTCCTTTTACTTACCACATCTGTATGGCTCAAAATTTCATCAGACTAATTAGGAATAATGAGCATAGTAAGGGTTCAACATTTCTCCTAAACGTCGTTATTGTTGGCATCTGTGAAAACGTTTTTGCATTTCTCTCCTCAGATTTCACAGTCCTTGGTAAGGATTCTATGCCCTTGACTTTCCATGTTTATTTAATGATGGGGATGAAAGGTCTTCTCAAACCAAAACCTTGAGGAGCTGTTGCTGCCATGATATTCCAAGCATGATATTTTAACCTATTGCCCATGCTGAAAATATGGTATTTTAATATTTATTTCTTTATAAATTAGTGCGGAGCTTGTTCCAAAATTCTCCATTCTCTTACCGTTTAGATATATAACTATAATTTTTATTAATTTTACACCCTCGAGTACCAATACCGCAAATATTCTTGTTTAAATAAAATTTTGCTCCGCTTTTCGCTCGTCTTGCTCAGTTTGCCAGGTAGAACTGCCATATTTGCTTCTTTTTGTCCTCTTTAGTAGAATATTTTAGTGAACGAGAAATTTTGTATGGATTAGCTAATGGATCAGATTACAATAAACCGAAGGATTGTCAAGATGAACAAGGAGATAGGCAGGGAATCGTTGAGCTTAAAAACAATCGAGGCTGGGACATGTTGAAAGAATTCTCTGTTTGGAATTCCATGTAAACGTTTTTAGTTTAATTGCAAATATTTGTAATAAAGCATTCATCTCTGTGCATATTTACGTGCGTGCTTTTGCAAAAATAAAGAATATCTCAACGTATTTTATGGAGACTAAAACCCAAAAATATTTCAGTATCTTCCAGCTTTCAATTTACGTCATCTTATTCTATCAACAATGTTGTGCCTTTCGCGACACCTCTGTAGTCTGGTGCTGTCATCGACTTTTATTTCGAAGGCTATTGTAATACTTTTTCAGTTACTGACTCCCACTAAATCATCTATAATAAATGGACTCTCAGTCAACTCCAATTTACTTCCAACGGCTTCGAAGGCGTCCAATTCAGGGATGATTTTTTTCACATTTTTTTATTTCGACGGAAATACACGAAGGAGCGGTTTTAATTGAATTCGCGAGCCTGACGCGGGGCTTCTGCATTCCACGTGTACTTCCTTCCTCGCCTTTATTGAATTCAAATTTCCTCCCACTCCCGTTTTAACTTCCTATTCCCTGTAGAGAGAGGAAAGAAAATCTTCGGTTAAACCTTGGGGTGGCGGAATCCTATTTTCTACGCCTTGAAATTTTAATGAAATGCGTGCTTCACTCCCACCACTAACCCAAGCTGCTGTGCAAATGTCTTTAATGCTTTGTGACGTTTTATATGTATCGGTTTCTTCTAAATGATTAGGTGAAAACTCTGGTGTCAGTGAGAGACATAGTTATGTGGAATTGTGATATAGTGGAAATATGAATGGCTGGCCTTTCTTTCCATTTCATAATTTGGCGCGGAATTCCCGAGATTTTTCGTTTGTTCTGTCAGCTAATCCTCAAGTTTTTTAACTAATTCTAATAATATGTTTTCCAGTAAAAAGAACCTTAAAATAGGCAAAAAGAGTTTTCTCTTTATATTCCCCATGTTAATCGAGAACTACGGATTCAAATATTTAAATAATTTATTGTAAATGGACTGAGGAATTGTTACAGGACGTTTTTGCAGAGTCAACGTCGAAAATAATTTACTTCACAAGATTAGATATGAGGTAAATCTTTTCCCGAAAGTGGAAATTCCTTCTTATAAAGTTCAGACCGTTCATATTCATAGGAGATACGAGTATAATAACATAAAAAGTAATTTACAGGCAATTTGATATTTTTATGTCGACTAAATTTCGTGTTATCCAATTAGAACTCATTTACCGTTATTTTATATATCTATATGGTATTTTCCTACTGCTTTTAGTGACTATGATTGTGTCAATGTCTATATCTAAAAATAACATTGAAGGTACAATCAGCCATGATGGGGAACCCCTGTATTCATATGATAGACACTAGGTGTGAATTGAATATAACCCTCAAAGTATGCTAAAGTGAAATGCTATTACTTTATCTTTTATCAAACGTGTACAGCAGAAGTTGTTCTTTTAAAGAATACAGTACAATATTTTGTGGCTGATTGAATGAAAAATGTACAGATTATTCTTACCCGTGTCAATAGCTTTGCAATATTTTGTTAGATTGGAACCATACCTCTAAAAATATTTGGGAATAGTTAAGAGAAGAAGATAAAAAATACTGTGCGCCACTCACTTTTAATATTAAAAAATAGTAGAGACGAGTTTGTACTTCATGAACGTGGCTTACGCCTAGTAATAAGGGGGTAGAAAATTGAGTGCATCATTAATGACATTGCAAGCTGCTTGGTTTTATGTGTATCATCGCCAGGAACATCAAATAATTTACGACTCTACTTTTCTTAAAGTATCAGCTTTTATTCAGAACCCAAGATTTTCATGGAATGGAAATTCTCGTGCCAGAAAGTTCAGTTTTTTCGGAGTTCTGCTCATTTCACGTATATGGGGACATGTTTATGTGTCTTGAATACGTTTCAGCCAGGATTCGTCCCTGATAGCAGGCTTAGGATTCGAATTTTTTTCTCTTCCGCAACCACTTAAGATCGTTTAGAAAGGGTAGGATTTTTCTTTCCCCGTCCCATGCATTTCATACTATTTCGAGTATTTCCATCTTGAGGGATCATTGCCATAATTGAGCTATTTCAATTGTCCAACGTCGCAATGTGATCGTAGTGTGTGTCCTTAAAAAGACAGCGATTTTTAGTCACAGCTTTTGAAACTTTCACATGATTTTATGGCATATGAGACTATTAAGAGTTGTAATCTTGAAAGTGTCACTTTATATTTTTGGGGCCGCACCTGGTCAACATGGTTGGTGTCCGGCATTTTTTTAACGAATGGATATTCTTGCCCCTTTTTGGATTCTTCATAGCCTTATTCCAACAAAAGGAAGTGGAAAATGGGCCTAGTAATATTTTATTTGGTATGTGAAGTATAACAAATAACAAAGTGGAAAAAGCTACCATCCTTGATTTTAATGAAATGCTAGTCACACCAAAAATTTAATTTTTAAATACATTATAAATATATATAATTAAATATAACACCTGGCAAAAACATATCTTGTGAAGATATGTAGATACAAAAAGAGATAAAAAGAGCATACAAGAAATTTTTTTTGTTACATGTTCTTCTCAGAAACTGACAAATAAACTAAAATATAAATTTTTGACCAAAAATATAACTTTTTTTCTTTAGACAAATTGGAAAAAAAAGATCCTGAATAAACATCAATAAAAAGTAGAAGCTCATTTTATACTTTGCATTTTGCCCATGCGTTGTTGCTTGGTATTTCTCAAAAGATTGTGATTAATTGTAATTAAAATCACTTGAAGCAGAATTCTTCTTCATTCTGTATCAAACCGTAGTTTTATATTGTTTTTGGAGTATAAAACATATGTGGGTTTTTCAAAGCGCCATGAAATATTATTAACGCAATGATCTTTAAAAATATTGCAAAAGTTACTATTTCAGTGTCTGAAATTATATGATATGTAATACGATTGTGCACTAATCTGGTAAAAGTTCAATTTCTCTGATAATGAAAAGGAATTTCACGTAATTACTTCAGTAACCCATTGTGTCCAAAAAAGCATGCTACACGTCTTTTTTTGAATTTATGGCCATAACCTGATAACATTGAAGTATTTGGAACAGTCACTGAGCATCATCATTTAAAGTATTTACTTGCCCAATAGGATCACTTGAGTTTGATCTATCTGATAACAGGTGTGATCCCAAGGGGAAGTTGTCAGAACTGTGGCTGCAATAGCTGTTTGTCCTCAATTTGTCGTCTTCCTTTTTGAACGAAGGACGGGGAAAATTTGCTCTGGAGTGATGTAGCCTCTAGATGTATATGAACTGTCATGCATCTCTTCTTTTTCCCTCTCCTCTATGTTAATTGGGGCTTTTGGTTCAGATAGCTAACCCCCTTGTCGTCTTGATACCATCAACCTGTTTTGCATCCTGTTGGGATGTGACGAAATCAGCTTCAGTGAAAACACCTCTGTTGAGTGGTTTATTTGTGATAAACCTTGTGCACCTGAATCCACTTACTGTTATGGCCCAGGTCTGGACCGATTGGTTAACTTGAGTAAAATTCTCAGCAATGTATCAGGTGACCATATTATCGGTTTTCAGTGCCTGCTTAACCTCTTTTTGTTTTTATAATCACGCCCAAATTTCTGGTGAGAGAGAAGTGTCCGTCCAATATCAGTAGAACCGGGGATTCAGCTGCAGGTTCGGTATGTCGAATGAAATGAGTAAACCATTCCGTGAAAAGGTTAGACTGGCGGATGGCATTATCCAATTGCTCCTGGAGGTGGCCCTTTCATCAGCCTTTCAGACGAGTTGGTTCGAGGAAATATCATAATAAGAGGCACAAAATTTCCACCAGCACTAATGCATTCGATAAAGGTCACTACTAAAAGGCTTCCTTCCTATTTTTGCTGCAGTTTAAGCCCTATATATGTTTTTTTCTTTTCATACCAATTACATGTGGGAGTTTCCTCGGCTCCACTTTTAGACCAAACTCATCGTATTTGAAAATCCATTTGTCCATCCTTTGTACTTGTCCACACATTAGTGTGGAAAATTACAAAGTTTTTAATCACCATGGCTCTGATCGAATTCCACCAAGTTTTGTCACTGACCATCAACTTTATCGGTTCTTGGCATGAAAAACTTGCAACAGTGTAGAGGGGTTGTAGTATGGATCACCTCGTTTCATATTGCCTACATACCACCATTTTCCAAACTACCAAATGAATCTCAACGAAAAAAAAATTCCAAATAGTTAAACAAGTCTTTGAAGTTAAATCATATCACTGCAACGTATAGCAAAAATAATATATCACACGTATTCTTAAAGGCAGGAGAATTGATGCGGAGCCTTTCACTGCTAAATATATTGATTCCTTGAACGCAGGATACTCCTGCACACAGCCATACATACACTCGGCGATACTGACGAAACCTGCCATTAGTATTATGGTGGAACCTTGCCGCATTAAAAATGTGATTTCCGAAAGATGGCAGCAGTTCCTTGTCTCAAATTCAGGTATTTCATAATGCATCCCCGTTTCAGAATACCACCCCTCCCCTAGTATTTTACATAATTATGTTATTGTTGAGTAATATAGCGTGTTTAGTTAAATTAAATTGCTAGTTATGTTTATATTGAAACAACTTGCTAACGAAAAAAGGATTCATAGCCATTTTACCTCGAAATTTGAAACTGTGAGTTTGGTAATAATGGAGTACTGAACCGGGTTCCGAAGGATTTAATTTAGGCTGTTATATCGCTAAACATTTATATTTCATAAGCAGTGTTATATTCGACAAGTTATTATTTTTATTTTATACTGTATTGGATAGCTCGGTTGGAAGAAGCGGCCATTATCTTGCAGGGTTTCTAGAAACTGTGAAACTGAGCTGCTGTATGGAAATGAAACTCATAAATAAACGCGCTCATGTGGCCTGAACGACTCATCTCTTTCAAAACCAGTGTAACAAAATGCATGAGCTTATTAACTTGAAATGTACATGACAAAATTAAATCGAATTTTTCGTCAACGGGCCTCTGAGCGTTATATATGCGACACTAAGATATAACTCGGAGGTTGACATATTTCATTTCATCAATAATTTTGCCCGAATCCGGCTTACTTTGTTCGCAAATGAGATCAACGTGTGGGATTACCGTTTGGACGCAGCGGGAACCAGAAACACTCTCTCTACGGCTCAATTGTGATATTGCATCCTGTCATATCGCAACCACGTTCGTTATGTTTTTTGTTAACAATTCTGCATCTTTTTGGTGGTGTGGCGGCGGTGAATTAACTCCTTTTGTGTGTTTTTTATTATTTATTGTCCATCCAAATCTTTGTTTTAATGTCGATACTTCGAAAAAAAATGAGCGAGTGCGTCTTATTTGTTTTTCGAATAACTATTTTCGGTACCTTCTTCGTTTATATTACGTGACATGTGCCATATTTAGCCGGTGAAAAAGGCATTGATTGACAACACATTGCAGGACAGAAATTCACAAAGGAAAAAAACTCGCTCCTGAACTGGAATCCGAACTCAGAAGCATCCGTGCTTTGTCCTTTTCCTTTCAACTGCGAATTTCATATATTCATATTTTTCAAAGCACGTGCCATCGCTAATTGTACCATCTCAGAATTTCTCTTAGTAGTTTTAATATTTACGTTAAATTTTCCTACGTTTTTACAGAACTTTTCGTTTAGAATATGAAGTTTAAATAGGGGTTAGAAATAATAGTGTTATTTTGGACTAATGGACAATGTTCAAGAAAACAACACAATATAATTAATACTCAATATTAATTTTAATAACTCATGATATATAAATAATGTTGATTCATGTAATTAATAAATATAATATCCTGATTATGTTTATTGTTATATATTTTAGCTCTGAGGAATTCAATAAATTTGACGAAACGGTGGAAATGTCTAGAGCAGTTTTCTAAATATTGACCAGTACTCCAAAATAATACCTACCTATATTACGTTATTCGTGGTCATGGAAAAGAAGTCTTGAAATGCAAGAAAGTTGTCTGTCATGAATGACGATATGCCGACTTCTTTTTAACTGAATTAAATATAAACTGGTTTTTATTGATTACCAAATCAGTTAAAAGGCAATTGATGCACTGTTTTTCACACTTCCTTTCTATACTCTATCCCTATTGTGAAGAGGCTTCTGTTCAAAATTCAGTACAAATGACACATTCCTAGGATTCATTGATGCATTTAAAATTCTTGAGTTCGTTTAAGCGTGATAAAGTATTGAATAATCTGATAGTCATAACAACATCTCAATACACTGTCAATTTTGACTTGTTTTTAACTGTTGTGCTACCATTGTGTTTTATGTCCAATAGTGCGAAGATGCTCTGTGAGTCCATCCTCGGTGTGTATTATCTCTTGGCGGAGTATTATTGAAATCGAGCGTTACGTGAAAGGCAACTTAAAACTCCGGGAGGGAGAAAATGTTTTGAGTGATGAAGTGGGTCAAACGTGATAAATTTGCTAAGTTATTTTTTACGTTTGGCCAGCTTCTCTCACCAACTGGTCTTACAAGGAGAGACTAAGTACTTTGCAACGCCTTTTTGAATGCCATATTTTTTATGTTGTTTTGAATGCCAAATACGGCTTGGAATACGTCGTGTTTTGGTTTAATGAACTCTAGTTATACTGTTATACATTATTTTTCATTCGTTTTTTTTAACAAGCCGAATGTAAAATCAAGAGAACGCTCTACTTGAAATAGGGTAAGATGGGGTAGTGGTTAGAGTCGTCGTCCCGGGATTTATTCCCAATGTTGGAGTTTTTTTCGTCTTGATTCCAATTATTTTCGTTCGTTTTTTAAATTATTTTCAAACGCACTAGGTCTCACCGGACGATGGAACATTTTTCATCATTATCATCGACGAATTCGTTTGACGTCGTTCAGAAGAACGCAAAACGAATAAAAATTACCTTATCTTTTTCACCACTCTTGAATCCATATTACTGATAAATAAATAAAGTTAATAGGTCTGTAAATACAAAAAGGAAACTGTGGGAAAGATTGTACCTATATTCCACAAATTATTTCAATTATTATTAAAAAAATAAAAGTACATTCTTGTAAGGCCTAGAGGTGTTTTCACCCAATGTATCTTTTGTTCGTCATTTTCCTTAAATCGTCCTCAGCCCTTCCTTCCAGCCCAGGTGGAAGTGGGGGGAACACCGTCACTGACGTTGGTCATTACTGCTGCCGCTGATGGTTCCCTAGTAGGCAGATTCCGGATTGGGCTACGGTCCTTTGGTCCTCGGTGGAAGGTGGAGAGTGGCGGGGGGTAGTGAGGGGATCGCGGGTGTCGAGAGCTATTGGAGCTTCGTCCTCGGTGAAGGCCTCCAAATGTGGCGGAGGATGGTGGGTGGGAATTTACAGCTTTGTGGTCTCGAAGCGTTGTAAACAAAAAGTTGGGGGGAGGGGGCACGGAGGGAGTCAGTGAAGGGAACTTATGGAGTGAAGGGGAGAACTGGAATTGAACACATGGTCGTAGAGTAGGTACCTATATCTTCTTCTGTCTTGGTATAATTTCTATCAGTTCCAGAGCGTCTATTTCCTTCAGAGCAAAGGAAGGAAATTAGCAAATTTTGTCTCCTCTTTTCGATATGTTCAAATGCCACACAATATTGGTACATGGGAAGGGGACTCTTACCACTAGGCCATCTTCCCCTGTTAAAGAGAGAGCGTTCTCTTGAGTTTACATTCGGCACGCTAAAAATAACGAATGAAAAATAATTTAATACAGTAAAACTAGAGCTCATTAAACCAAACCACGACGTATTCCCAGCAGCATTTGGCATTCCGAACAACAAAAAAATATGGCATTAAAAAAGGCATAGAAACGTACGTAGTCTCTCCTTGTTAGTAAGAAAAGATAGTACATATTTGATTAATGAAAGGCTGTGGTATTTGAAAATGATGCTAAAAAACTCGTGAAATTAATGCAATTTTCAATAAATTAAGGTAATTATCCAATTTCAATGTGTTTAATTAATCCCTTTAACTGAAAAATATTACAGTTATTTAAATGAAGAGGCATTGCGTCCCAATATCTTGCTCTACAGAATCGGTAGCTCGTTGAGATGAGGTTGAGCTTTGGTTGCTTGAAACTTTCCCATTACTGTTTTTCTAGGGTCGCTCTATTTCTTCGCGCTTAGTATCTCTTCGAAATAGCTTTATGTGCAATTCTCTTCATTTTCTATCCTTCTCCAACATCTTACCCATTTTCCTGCTTGTGTACCTTTCAAGGCTGCCTGCAATTTCGCATACCCTTTTATGCCTTGCTCCTTCCAACTACTTTGTCTCCTCTTAATTTGCGCTATCAACTTTCTTCCACTGCAATATCAATCATTACGCTCTTTGTCTTTCTTATATTATTCTACATTAATTTACAGATGAGATTGCATTAAGTAATCATTGATTTATACTTAATGGTGTTTTCGAACTAATCTCATTTCGGCGTGCCGGGGTTCTCCCCTTTCTATCCTACATTCAAATTTGGTCCTTAACCCTTTCCTCTCGGTCTGTAGCAACGATTCTTACGGCGATGACTTGAATTACATAAGGTGCATCTATCTCATCTCTCTAGCGCTGTACCCCTATATTTCACCCCCAGAAATGTGGTGGATTACCATTTTCCTTACTTTCTTTCCATCTCCTCGTTACGAGGGCCCTTTTTTGCCGGCAGGGTAGACACCAAGACACATTCTTGAGGATTTATGGGCATATTGCAAATTCCGACCCTCGTTTAGGCGCAAGACACCTCGCCCGAAATACCTTGAGGGAATCTTCTCCCTTCCCTCGCACTCGGGCGGCTGGGAACGCCTTCATTATTCCGAGAAAGTTTGCTCTTTTTATCATTCCCTTCCAAAAAGGAGAATGAAAGTGTCACTTGCGTCTGCTCCACCTGGCGTCCCAGAAAAAAAGTAACTTTGCAGGGTTGTTCCCACCCTAGGGCTGTCGTCCCGAAGGTAAGTCGTTTGGTCTTTTTACTATTTTGTATACCGTTCATAGGTCCAGTCCTTGGGTCGACCTCTGTTCGGTTTATGAATGCCACATAAAGGAGGTCAGATCACTACAGCGAACTACAGATGCACTATTATCACCAATGGGTTTTATACCAGAGGAGGTTCGGTTTTTGGTCCGTCTCTACCCAGTCTTCCTATTTTGGGGTCAGATATTGACTTTATGAACAGGAATGAAAATTCTATGTGATAAAATATTTTAAAAATGTAATATAAGATCAAACGAAAGCAAGATGGCATCATGAATTCATTTGGAATTTTGATACATGATTGGTGGGCTTTTGGAAAGTCTATACCCAAGATTTACATTTTCGGGGCCATATTCTGACTTTCCTTCAGAGAACCCGCCATTAGATTAAATTCCTCACACTCACTGCCTCTCATTACGTCACGTCGTCCGTAATACCTATCCTCCTCCGCGCTTACCTAGTATTCTCCCGTTCATTTCCCTTCTTCAAGATTTGCCTCTCCTCTCCTGTATCCTCCATTTGCCTTTGTTGCAATCTTTCTCTCCTCTACCAATTTATTTCCCTCTCCCACTATATCTAGCACTTCCTCGTTAATCTTCCTCGCTACCCAGATCTATTCTTCGCCGCACTAACGCCTGAAAAGCCTCCAGTATCCGCATAACGTTTTCCACTCCAGAGAGTTGTCCGACCCGCACAGCACTGCGATCCATATTAGAGTTTTCACCAATCTTTCCTTTGCGTCTCTGCTAAGAGATACTTCATCAGTTTCTTTCTCGTCGGAAATGCATCAATGGCTTATGCAATTCCATATCTGATCTTCATACTAGTTAACCCATTTCCGCCTAAATACTCCCCAAATTCGTAAACTGTTCCAACTGCTCTATTTCATGCCCTAGAAGTTCTCATTACTTTCGTCGTTTAGTTACTGTTCTTCATTCAATGCATTTCACACTATCTTTTAAGCGTGTATTTTATTACATAAAATGAAAATGTCATAGTTTTGCCCAAAGGAATTCCTGCAGAATTTGAGAATGTCAATGGTGAAGGTTACTATCTGGCAACTATGCTGTCCGCAACTATTTCATTCATAGTCAGGTTATCGTGTTTTCCATTTCAATACCAAAAACATTGGGAATAAATTGAATGCCTTGTAAATTTCAGTGAAATTATATCTATATGAAGATGTATGTAATATGAAGAATTTATTTTTTTAATGTGGTAGATATTGAGCTGAATATTCCTCAATTGTGAGTTTTCTGAGTAATATTTGATCTTTTTGACTTGATACATGAGTTAATTTTAATTCACCGGAAAAAAAGGGGGATGGATAAAAGAAACGTTCGATTGTTATGAATCAACCGAGAAAGTTATGTAACATCACGAGGGTTACAGAGAAGGAAATAATTAATTGGGATGGTAAAGAGTCCTTTACGATAATTTCCTACGATTCAACCAAAGAACCGCATTGGGAATGCAATTTCAATTAATCCACTATAACTTTATATTCGATAAAGCTCAGATTCGCGTTTAGCAAATGAGTCTTTTGATTCATGGGTTTTAAGCTGTATTTTGTTTACGTTAATTAGGAAGAATGATCGGGAAGCAATCGAAAATTTGAGTGCTTTGGATGTGCGAATGTGTTTATTTATCTCATTCGAATAAACACTTTGAAGTAGAAAAACCTTAAAAGCATGGACGCGATTGAAGTTGATTCATTGAAACACGCAAGGCTTGCCACAGATTTTCAATGGAATTTGTTCCATTTTCATCAGACCAGTGGCAACACATAACACACAGCGTAGTTCAGTGCGCTCTGTCATCAAGAGAGTGTTTGCACTAATTATGGTCCAGATGCATGGACGATTAAATTTCTTCGATGTCTGATTATTGCCATTGTCACCAATCGTTGCAATTCGATTTGACTTTTGAATGCGCTAAATCTGACAGAATTACTGATCTTCCTAGACGCGTGGAATGTTTTGGCTGGCATCTATGAATATTGCAGGCTAAAAAAAGCGTAACAGCATAAATATCTCGTAGAAATACGTCATTCGTAAATTTTCGTTGGGGAAAAGGTTGCTCAGCGTACGTTAGTATGACGCAATGCCGAAGTGATGTCAATGTATATGTATTTATATTTATCTGCGGAGGTTTATTTAATGTGAAAAGCTTTAATTCTAATGATTCTGTTTACAGAGACGTTCGCTACTATGTTATTTGTTTCAATCTGCAGTACAGCCTTTTGCAATGCCGGAGAGGGAAATTTACTCTATTTTAAAGGAATGAGATGGATCCAAGATTTCCTCGAGGTCAGATTTCCCCTTCTAATTCTCTGCTAAACCCTTAAATCTTTGTTAGTTCGTTTATTTCGGGCTTTTTTTGTCTGGCTATCGAATTTTTCCTTCGGTATTTCTCACTGGAATTGCTATTCTATTTCCTCTTCTATCAAACTTCTTACGGCTTAATTGTGCCCAGGGGGTGGTCGACTATTTGGCATTTCTTTTCTTATAATTATGCGACATATTGTTTTCTCTTTTATTTTTCTGTGAGCTTTCTCATTTATGACTGAATTCATCCCTTTGACCTTCAACATCCACTTTCGACACCAGGTTTGAATGCGATGCGTGCAATGAACAATCTCATTTTAAAGTTGCAAGCAATGATGATGAGTGTACATTTTTTGTTTATTTTTTCAGGCTTAGCTCTCAACAGTGCTACATTTTTTAAAGCAAAATTGGAAATTTTCTCAGTATCTCTTATAGTTTACGCCATATGCGCGCGTCTTTTGGAAAATCACGTCTAACGTGCATTACTGCTATCTTGCATTCCAGCCATTTTGTTGCCATTCTTAATTATGCAAAGTGTTTCCACTACTTATCATACGATGTTGAGGATAAAAACGAAGATATATTTGTTTAAATGCTCATCGTAATTTCGAAAAGGGAACGAGAGTAATTTAGTGATTGTCGAAGAGCTGTGAGGTAAGGTTTTATTTTTTACCGTAAAATATTGTTATTTTTCATGAAAGCGTGTTATTTCAAAGGGAATACGTTGCTATTTTAACATTTCCGGTCTCTAAATAAATGAGTGGAGTTAAGCCTTAATGGATTTGTTCTCTTGATATTTCATGGTGTGCAAAAAGTGGTCACTTCCTTCAGAGCAAATGGTTATTTTGGGAGTTTTTATATTTATATCTCTCTTTTTTTATCTCTCCATTCTTCCCTATTTTCACTTTTTATATTTTTTTAAATATCTGCTAACGGCCAAAGACATTTGGTAGTGGATGTTAACACTTCACCATCCTCGTACATGCATGTATTATAGTCTCCAAAATACACTTCGCAGTAATTGTGTACGTCTCTAATTGAGTAATTGTGTACTCTTGTGTTCGTTTAACACAATTGTGAATAAATGTAAATGATAGCAGGCAGAGCGGCTTTCTCGTTTAGTTGGCTATTGCAACAATAATATTAGGAGAAATACAGATCGAATTTAATATCATTTTCTAAGAGAAGGGAGTAAATGAGAGTTACGTGAGAGAGAGAGAGAGTTAAGGGAGAAAGAATGATTAATTATGACTCTATATTTAATGCCACATCACAGTTGATATCTAAAGTAGACGATGTCTATTCACCATTTTTCATAAACAGAATGGTAATGTATCAAATAGTAAACGACAGCAGCAACCATAGCAACCTACATCCGTATGTAACTATGTATGCAAATGGTGGCACTTACTGAGTATCTAAGCACATTCATATTCGGCTAATCCTGACGTGTCCATCCTCGGACATCGAAAAAGGTATAATGTAAATAATCTTTATATATATAAGAGTCAATGTATGTATGTATTTATGTATATATGTATGTGGGTATATTCTACATTTTCTCCTAAACCACAGGTCCGATTTTGATGAAATTTGGAACACAGGTTCGCTACTGGTAGACAACAAACCCTGTTGGGTTCAATTAACCAAAACCCCTTTTTTACTGGGTTAAGTGTGTGATCCTTACTAATCTATAAAAATGTAATGGTTTTTGTCTGTCTGTTGCTCCATCACGCAAAGACTACTGGACAGATTGAGCTGAAATTTGGCATGTAGATAGAATAAATATCTGGTTGTATTATATGCTATATTAAAAAGCCCTAAGGGCCCCCGAAGGTCCCCCCGGTGGTCCATGCTAAGCATTTTTTTCGGTGCAGTGGTTTCATTTTTTGCTTTTTAAAAGTACTTTCACTCAAGATATAGGGCTGGAATTTTTTTGTCGGATGGCTGAATAAATATAATTTCTAATTTTATCAATCGATTTTCTTCTACGCTCCGTATTTGTCTGAAATTCATGTTGTCAGGTGAAAAATCTCACATTGTTCTCTGAAATCAACAATAACATATTTCCTTGACAACCAGAGATTTGATTTTCATAGAATATTCACACCTCTAGCATTTAAATATCACGTTTTCCTGCAGGCCCATGATAGTACGTAGAAAGAAACTCCGTATAAGAAGAGCCCAGAGTCCCAAGGACCCCATGATAGATTGCTTCGGGGGGTAATCGATAAAATCAATGCATATTTAACAAGTATACTCTTCAACGTCTATTCTCAAAGTAGCTCTCAAAGGGGCACTGCATGTATATGAGAAAACACTTGCGTAGTAAACGTTACACATAAAGGAATTAATAGAATACACACTTAATTAAATGTGCAAGAATATTTACGTGAAGCGAATATCAATGGTAATAATGCCTCTGTTGCTACAACAAACACGGCGTTGTTTATGATCGTAATACTCAGATGTATTACACGTAGTGAAACCGTCTGCCTCTCATTACGATTGCGAACTGTTTTTTAGACCAATTACCAAATCATTAACGTCACGAGTTATTTATATGTTTAAAAGTGTTAAAGTGCAGTTAACTTAGGTACATTCACTCAATCATCGAGTTGCCTATTCTAGACTCTCACTTGCCGCTGTGTTTCCGTTCCTTGGACTTAAAAATATATCCATCAACATGCCTAATAGAAAAAAAGAGTATCCTTTCGAAAAAATCTTTTAAAGCAAAATGAATGTTTTATTTGCGAGAAAATGAGCCCTTGAAAGAATAACGGCAAAGGTTAGACTGGAATGGTCAAAGACATGCCCACCAGCGATCTCATGAGAATCTCCAGTGGTGTTTCTCGGGTTACGCTTAGATCCGCAAAAATTTCATCCTCACCCAAGGTACGGACGGGTAACCAGCTATAAACCTGGTTCAAATACAGACCCATCTGTTTCGAACTTTCAATCTCTTTTAAGATGGCGGAAATTATAATGACGTCACTAAATGCTTCGTACCCGAAAGAAGAACGGAAATTCTGCGCAATTAACGACATCCGTGCATGAAAATCGACAAGTGCACTAAGAATCACCATAGATTTTTTATTAGCAACCGAAACCAATGATTATGGCTATGCCGAAGGCGCAGTCCGGGTGATGGAGGATTAATAGGTCAAATAAACATGGCTTCTGCTGCCATTACTCCTCTTGACGTTGTCAACCGCTGGATTGTACCCTTCTGTCCAATCCTGATTAAGAAACTCAACGCAAATATCAACGTTGAATAGTGCAACTGAATTAAGTCATGGAATGCAGATATATTTATTTACACAAGGGAAGCGATCAAGCTGTTAATCACTCAGAAGACGGCTCAAGAGAATCGTAGGGAATAGGTGACCATCTATCAACCTGGGTGCTAATAAGTAGTAATGAGTCTGTATGGCCAATTTTTGGGTTTCCCGTGCATGAAAGTGGACCAATAGTCACTCATCTCTCCGTGCACCTGAAAAACGGTGAGCGTGTCTACTACAACGAACACAACATACAAGATAGGTTACGAACTCCTCGAATGACAACGCATACAGTTTTTCTTCAGCCTTTGCGGTTTTCTTATAAAATAAGTCAAACGTTTTTCACACCCGTTGAGTTTCAACGGGTACCTTCCGCTCGTAATATATAAAATGAGGGACAAAATCGGACCACCAGCCTCCTCGTGGCGTGCATTGCCACGGGTATTACGGCCAGTGTTGGACGTCTGCGTGTTGATCTAACCAGTCTACACGCAGTATTACTGGTTCCAAAAGAATCAAGGAAAGCCACTCACAGCCGGATAAGGGTCCTTTTAGAATTTGGCGTGACAATAATGGAACATCTAATAAGGGATTAAACATGGTAAATGAAACAAACTTTGTACATTCCACACAGTTTAATGTTTCCCCGATCGATTTCGACGACTATGCGTTGGCCTCCCCTTGAAAATGACGCATAGTCGTCGAAATCGATCGAGGAAAACATAAAGCTGTGTGGAATGTACAAAGTTTGTTTCATTTACCATGTTTAATGTCCGGAAGTTCAACAAAGTATCGCCTTCATCCATTAATTTAATCTAAGAAGGGAACACGCATGGAGTGAACGGAGGCCTTACTGTGGGACCTACTCGCGGGCCATGCTGCTAGTTAGCCCTTTCGCAGGGGTTCGCAGCCAGGATGCCATGTCTGTGGTTTGAGATGAATTTTGTTCACTCCCATCTCACGCACCAGTATCTGCGTGATTACACCGGCGAAAAGATGCGACACTCCACAAGCCTAAATGTAGGTGTAGTACATCACCGGCTGCAGCGTCACGAAGATGATTACTGGGAAATCCACCTTCTGGCACTGGCGCCACAACTGTCATGGAAAAAGGAATAGACGTGCAGGCAGCTCAGCTGAGGTCATGGGATTGAGGTTTTAGGGCATTTACACACGATGAGGTGCACTTGAAGCGAAGATACATCCATCAAAAGATTGCTCTGCGGGACGAGCAATGTCCCTATTGAATAGATGTGTCCCTATAGGTCCGTAGATGAAGCTCTTTCCTAAAGTTTTACTCCCTTGGAAGTAAAATGCGTGGTCTACGCTGCTGCCAATATAATAGCTTCCTACCAAAATAAAACATCCTACGGGGATAAGGCAGCAGTATGGCTAAATAAGCTAAAGGCAAATTTCACTTAGGCCAGGCAACAGGGATCAAATTTCAGTAGTGTGATAGTATATATAGATTTTGGCCTACCTGTTTTAAGGGGTGAAGCACATTGCACGTGACATACGAGCACACAATGGCACACTGAGCCTGAGGAGGATAAAGTGCAGAGTTGCAGTGCAGTGCAGACATACGATTTCCTCAAAAGAAGTCTCCCTCACACAGCCTCCTTCTTTCCCTCCATCCCTTTCCCTCCCTGTGAATCCTTCCACCCCTTTTCACCCTCATACCAACCCTTTCTCAAAATGTATACCTACTTTTTTATAACTCGAACGGTAAATTAATTGAAACCGGTCGCATTAAAAAATGATTTAAAAACGAGGTGGAATACTGCATAGAACTATTTCTTCTTGTATGAGTACGTTTCATCACATCTGTTCAGAGACAGCATCATTCAGAGTAATACTAGTTAATCTACATGACATGAAATGTCTTATGAATTGGTACGATTGGGAGTTGCCTGTGGCTGGTGGCAACGCTACAACATTGTTCATGCAAATAACTTTCTGCATAGCTCAGAAAGTGTATGAGGTATCCGAGAGTACCGCTGTACGCCATAAATTTCCAGCTTTAAGTTGATGATGTAATCATATGTATGGCTGTCAATTATTGTTATTCATCTATTGCCACAAGAATGAAATAAATTTAGATAGGCGTAAAATCCTGCGAGGAGTTTGCGAGTGAACTCATTTGAAAGCGTTTAGATTATTCCAAGGGATAACATCACAAAACAAACCGAGGTCATAATGATAAAAACATGCGAGTTTTAGATTGAGATACATTGAGTAATTTATTTCAGGGAAAATTTTAAAATATCTTCAAAATAAGGTTGTAAATGCCTACAGAAGTAGATTACAGGACGGCAGAGGATAAAATTCTGAATCTAAGAAGCACAGAATGTCTGTCACGTAACTTTCCATAAAATTTTCGGAACGACATTATTAATTCATTGATGCAGTCGAGTTTGCGCCTGGTATAAGTTTGCAAGTATTTTTTTCTTTTCCTGTATTAATTTCATCTCATGCGTATCCCTGGCTCACAACAAGGCCTTTCTTGCAATACACCTGCGGTAGTGTCAAGGACCATACCTGCTAGTTTTTTCTGCAAATTGATAGCGCTGAATGAAAGCAAAAGAAGTAATGATTTTGTAAACACGGCGTTGGAGGGGAGAGTGATTGATTGCCGGGGGAGAGGAGAGCAATATGTAAGCCTTTTAGATGGAATGAAGAGAGGAGAGCCGAGAGAATAAAGGAATAGTGAATTGAAAGGGCGGCGGAAACGGCGGAAAGGAAGGTTTTGTTCAATTAAATCCCAACGATCTAAAAATCTTCTTGCCTCCTAATGTAACCGGTTTATTCTCCCTAGTGCTCGATTCCACGGGCGGCTATTTTTGATATTGCTTTCTTGATTATATTTTATTCTTGTTGAATTAATTATTTAATTGTTATATATTCAATGTAAAAATCCATTTGTTGCTGTTTTTTAATATTTTAATAAATAAATAAATAAACAGAGAACATGAAGGGTGATCTCAGATGAAGAAAGAAAATTGCGATCCGAGCGAATGAAGAAATAGTAGCAGAAAACAGAAGAAATCCAGAAGATGACTGAAGTGGTCCAATGAGGGCCATAAAATTAAAAAAAAATAAATATCCAGACATACCTTAATGGCAGGATACGTACTCTTGAGTTAATGATAAATAGTCATATTTTAATTAGCTGTTAACCCTATTCGAAACCAAGTTGACATTTCAGTTTCTGGGCCTGAGCATGGAAATCGGTACCATAACGTAAAGTTTTCGTTTAGAGCTCATCGTGATGCGTCAGTAACGTTGAGGGATGTTGAAATGGCTGTTTTTATTTCCCGTTTCTGACAGTAAATGTCACAGATTGTATTTTGAGGATGAGTTTTGATATGGTGAGTTCAATGATCTCTACTCTTTGTATGTTTCTGACGCATATCGCAATATAAACGCCTGGAGCGACTCGCGTTCACTCGATGGTGAAGTCATATGCGCTCATATTTCATTTTTCGCGCGGAACCTCATCCCACCGCTGCCGCATTGAGTGACAAGTATGCCATGGGTGTCTCATATCCTAGTTCGAGTTCTGGTCTGCTTGTCCCTTTTGACTCAGCCATATTCTCTCACGTGAATTCCTGCCCGGCTTGGATATCCTCAGTCCCCTTTCTCAACCACTCGTGCCCTCTGACCTGTCTACCAATTCTCTCGTCTTGCGACCGGATTCTAGTTTCTCGCATCGACGATTCTCCAGTAACGAACTTGAAATTTTGGTTCTCCCGTATTTTCTCCCGCTCACGTCCTTGTTCGGTTTCGAAGTGAGGTAGTGCGTTTTATTAAAGAGGATTCGCCATGAAGTGAGTGTCATTTTGGTGGTATCTGTATAAAGGAAGGAATGCATGTCTTCTACTTGATAACGCTTGTAACATTTTACCGCATCCTTATTTTCCATGCATCCATATTTTCTCAAATAATACTTGATATTGGTACTAAGCCAACATGAGCACTAAGCCAAAGCAGGTGAAATATAGCATTTATGTTAGCGATGGTAGAAAGAGTGTAATATTAGAGAAAATAATATTTTCCTCTCTTTTGCAGGTAATAAATTTCTAAAAACTGTACTTTGGAACCATGAAATTATCAGTGGATGTGAACGCCGTATTTGGTTTTAGCACTTGGCACGATATTGAGGGGTCTGGGTTCAAATCACTGTCCAGTTGAATGATTTTTGACCAGTGAATTTCGCACACTTATACAAGTCTTATTTTTTCTTACTATATATATATTTATATTTTCTCACCTCTGAATTTATGAATACTGAAACCAAATTTACTTCTCTCCGAGCGAGTTGAGATAAGAGCTTTCATTGATTGCGTATCTCATTTAGCGTTCACTGCTGAGTATGTTAAAGCTGGCCGCGATAGGCTAGGAGTATAAACTCTATCTTGGACTTAGATATATATTGTGAGTTTCCTAAGTTGTGGACTTCATCATCGTCATCATTCACCTTAGATTGACTGCAGCGCCCTATTCCATCTATAGGGTCTGTTCTTGAAACGCTGTGACAATTGGGTATTTTCCAAAATTTTAAATTTAAGTTTACGGATCTTTATATGTTACTTAAACTCGAACAAGCTTGCGTAGTGAAAGTAGTTTTAAAATTGATTCAATATCAATTGAGATATTTAAAATTAAAATAGTCGAAATTTCAAATTTTTTTACGCCGCTACGAAACGAAATCTGATTGGCTTGACGTCATTTTCGCTGAGCCATAGACGGATGTGAGGGAGAAAGTGAGTAACTGTAGAAGATCTACCGTATATTTAAAGATTTTTCATTGAAAACGAAGACTATGGCGTGCAATGGTTTTATTAAACCACATAAGATAATTTATCCAAAGTGGATATGTTTATGGTAGGCGTTTTAATGAAGAAGGACGAGCGATTTAATGCTGCGGAAATTCGTTGAGCTTAAGTCCAAAGAATGTAAGCCTAAAGTTTGCTTTTAAAATCGTCATTACTGTTTTATATCATTTTTGATACATATAATTATGTATTTGGTGTATGAACTTTATTAACTGTTTTTCGAATACACTCAAACATTATGATACTTCTTTCTTTATCGAAGTCCATATCAGTCTATGCAACAATAAACAAACAGTATCTTAGTAACATATCAACATAACACAGTACTCGCCAATTGTATTTGCTGCCAATACTCGATACACCTAAAACGTTAATTTTTATTTAATAATTAGTGATTGTTTGTAGAGGAGGTTTCTAGAAGTGGCTTGTCTGCTGGTGAAATGCCTAAAAATAGATTCTCATCTCCTAAATGTCTATTCAAAGTTTAATTTAAGTGTTGTTATATTATAAAGCTTCTCGTGATAGTTATGGTGATAATGCTATAGGATACGTCCAAGTAAAGAGAGATGGACCACTGTGCACAGTCATTGCGAGAATATGTTCTGAACACAAAGTGCGGAGTAAAGCATACATTTTTACGGGTGGACATTAAGGAATCCAAGGAAGAAATTTCAATCATTCAATATCGTGATTGCGTGAATGAATTTCTTGTTCGGTGTTTCAACCGACGTATTTGTACATTATGGCACAAAACACCATCTATATCCCTTACTTAGATGCCATTTAAAGGCATATCTAGAAACGCGAACACGTCAGAAACTAATTTCGGCGCATTTGTTTCCACTGTAAGCATAAGGAAACGCCTGGGTCTAAATGTAAACAGCGAAAATGACGTCACAGGCCATTCGGTTGTTTTCGGAGTGTGCTCGGGAGCTTTCGTAACCTTCTACTTTCTTTAGCTTTTAAAACCGAAATTCATACAATTTGATAAGAAAATGTTTAGCCAATGCAATAAATTCAAGTAACTGAATCAGAATATCGATAGTTTGAAATACGTGGAAAATACCCAATTATAGCAAGCGTAAATCCTAATTTTGTTGCATGATTTCTAGGGTTCTTCCGTCGTCATATTTTGTCCACATGCAATGATTAATGATTGGAACGTATCACTTATTTCTTTCATACCCTTTTAACTCTTTATGTTTCATATCTCGTTTAAGTTATCCCATATATTTGTCCCATCGGTCTATCTCGTAGGGCTTTTCCTTCTATTTTATCTTCCATTGTGCTCCTTAAAACGTCATAATCCCTCAAATTGGAGCCTATTCATATAGACGTGGCCTTCTTCATTAGTACTTCACATGGTTTTTTGCTATTCTAATTTTCATGCTCATGCAAATTGAACGTCAACCGAAGGATTCCGGAATTATCAGTTTTTAATCCTAAGTAAATGTTTGGGAATCGATTCACTGGTGGAGAAGTGATACCCCAGAATGAGAATGTGGTTGTGACTAAGAAAACCTACATGATTGATCAGAATGTTTCGCAGCATTTCTTAAAGTTATTGAATCCAGGCAACGGAATACTATGACATTAGATAAAATCTTCTCCGCAGAAAGATCAGGTGTTCGCAGTATAATTCTATTGATTGCGAGACAGAACCCTCTGCTAGTTCGTTCAAGTGAAGAAGAGAATCCAATCAATGGGAATCAATCCAAAGGGAAAATGACTGCTTGGCATATTTCGCTGGTGGCTGAACCAATTTTTCAAACATCATATCTTCGGAGTTAAGTTATAAAGAATCGTCTGAAAACTTTCTTTCTGGAACCTTATTCACTGTATGTTTAGCACTGCTGCACATGCTGCATTTTTTCCCTTCTTTTCGCTTTTTTTAAGTGATGTGTTGATTTAAAATTTGCATGTTCCATCCCATAAACTGTAAAGGCATTTCTCCGGCTAGTTTTTGTAGGTTTACACCAGTCTGAGGGAAGCTAGTAAAACTTTTTTCTAATAGCAGTTTCTGTATTTAAAAAATTTGCATAATTTTTTAGAATGAGAGTACCCAGATACAAGAAATTTATGGTCAATGTTACTCAGGTAATTGGTTGGGTCTGATGCCAGTTTCATCAGCGTCAACGTAAGTATAATAATACTGCTTGACCTATACATGTTTCGCCATATACTATTGTGTTTTTCCTCGTGAAAACGTTAATGAGATCAGTTAACATTGTCATCACTAGGTCAGGACATTTTAATATTCATCATTAACATTTTAATAAAAATGTATTATTTAGGTTTTTACATTATTCAGGGTTTCTCCCCTTTATCGGGTATGTTGCAAAAAGTTTATTGAGGATAATTTATACAGTCTGGCGTATCTCATAATGTATACCTAGCGGCTACTATGCTCACAGCTGACTCCAGGACGTGGCACTAATATATCGAAACGTATGCATAATGGGCTTATGAGATTGCCGCCGGATTACCCTGGCCATTCCATTCATGGATTTCCGATTCCTGCATGGGGATAATTCTTCTGATTCAAATTGGAAAAAAGATTCGCTTGTCAACAGGTTGGATATCAGCATTTCGGGTGGAAGCAAAGGATTGTTAGTCGGGAGAAAGTTTTTCGTAGAAATTTCAAAAATGCGTTTCCTAAATTACATCCGACTTTGGTATAAAATCATACGTAAGCACACCGCTCTTCGACGGTAAAATTCACAAAAATGTTGTTATCTACTACCCCTTCATTGACTGCACGGGCCTATGGCAGGGATTGTGAGGACACCGGTCATTTAGAAGAGAGGTAATAGGTTAAAGGAATCGGGTGATGCAAGGGGTGATAAGTGTTATAAAATAGAAAATTGATTCACTATTGCTGTTGTGAGCAAAAAAATTGAAAAATTAATCCTTCTCTCTAAGGAACCATCAAGAAAATTATTTGAATAACAAGTATTTGAATATTTTTTTAAATTTTAATCACAGGAAATACATTAAGAGTAGGTGTAAATATAGTACTTAGTATTCCAGGAAAGAGTGATTAATATGTCTGTTGATGGTACAACGTAAAAATTGCATTTCAGAATTTAAAAAGTTGCCCGTGTTATTCATTTATAAATATATCCTAAATATTTTTCAATTAATTCTTTTATTTTCAATCAATATTTGACGTAGTGCGTGCGTTTGACTGAGAATGGTACCGGCGTTTTGAAGCAAATACGCTTCGAGTAAAATTTCACGCCCTATTAAACAGCGTGTCCGATCACAAGGTTGACTGACGTCAGTGTTGAACGTAAAAAAGCAATCGGTCACCTGTTCTCGGCAGTTACTTGAGTACCAGCAGGAAGTGAAGGGACTGGAAGGAATGGAAGAATTAAGGTCGGGATTTTTTAGAGCTCTTTGCTAGAAAGGGGCCAGGAAATGTAGTCTCGTGTATGGTTCCTCTGCAGTTACGAGACAACAGGGTGATGTTCACAACAAGTCGCCTAATCGCTCGCAGCCAGCCGATAGGCAGAAGCAAGTCAGCTATTGGTGAATAGAGATGTTTGTTTAAATGGATACCTATGGTAGTATCTTTATTTTCTTTAGATCAGGTCTAACGAAAATTTAAACAGGGATTCAATTATAACCAGCAATAATATGATCATTTTATCCCCGAACAGAGTTACTCCCGGCAGAATTAGAGCCGAGAAAGTTAAACATATTATGCACTGAGTTAACTCAGAGTATTAACTCACTCCGAATCCCAACGCAACACTCATAACAACATGTATTAATTTAGACCAGGACCTATGCAACAACTCCTTCACCTTTAGATTACCTTGAAATCTATGCATGAAAAAAACTCTATTTGGTCGTTTACGGCCATTCACGGCACTAACACGGCAATTAAAGATTAGAAAATATTGTCTTCTTGGATACCGAGCACGAGGAAATTGCACTGAGCCCAAAAGCGTTGGAGACTTTTTTAAATATCTTATTCGACAAGGCCCCTTTAAATAAAATACTTTAAACAGTATTTAATTTTGTTTTTGTAACCTCTTTTAGCTAATCCAAGGAGGAAAAAATTGTTTATCGATAAGAAAAGATTGGGTCCATAAAGTCTTAATAATATACAAGCAGGCTGATAGTGGAATTATTTCTGAGGGAATAGAGGAGGGATGGAGAGAAGTTCGGCGTATCAACTGGCCTAGTCTTTAAGGAAGGCGCTAAAGGGATCCAGAATTTCACGACCCATCCGAAAAACAGAGTAATGCACTTTTGAAGTTATCCACATGGTAACCAGCGAGGTAGTTCCGTAATTTAAATGTCTATGCCGCCTGTTACAGTTTATGATTTGTTTATTTTTAGAATCATTTTCTCTATTTTGAATGTCAGGCATATTATGTATTTCATGGACTTTAGAAAGTAAAGGTAATTTGTACTTCAATTTCCGATGAAATAACAATTCTCTAATAGAGTGGTACGATATGCTAATAATGGATCACTAAGATCGACATTCTTCATAATTAATACTTAAGCTACTTTCACAGCAGCCTTTACCCCACCATTGGATTGGCTTTAGTATGGGGAACTAGTTATAAGCTTAAAATTATACTCCTTTGCAAATTTCCTAAACTCATAGCCAAACTGTGGATCATTATCTAAACGCATAATTTCACAAATACCATAACGAACAAATAAAAAATTCACATGATTAATAATAACATTTTCTTTCAAACTTGATAGAGATACAATCAAATACCAACAATTAAGATAATTAAATAAAACTACCCCCCCTTTTTGCCAAATATAGGTAGGAAATTGGTCTTTCACAAAGTGTTCTTTAGGATTTGTCTTTTCCTCAATACAATTTCGACAATTTCTAATAAGATCCTCTATTTGAGAACTAAGACCAATCAACTACTCATACATTTGATCACGGCGGTGACATTTGACTATGCCTTGGTGTCCTGAATGAATAAATTCAAGAACTTCTTTTTGTAAATCCAGGGGAATCACAATTATAGACCCCTTTATTAAGAGATTTTCACAAATTAAGAACTCCTTTCTAAACTGATAGTAGGGATAAAGAGTTTCAGGTAAATTACTTTTCTCTGGCCAACCCTCATTACAATACTTAATTAAAAGTTTGCAAACACAATCATTTTCTTGGGAGACTTCGATCTGGTCTAGATAGGCATCTTTAACAGGCAAACTAGATAGGACAGAATGAACAAAGACTTCTACTTCTGCACTTAATTCTTCCCCCTTCTCTTGAGACTGAATTGGGCAGTTTTACAGTGAATCAGCAATGTGCAAATTTTTCCCAGGATCATATCCTACTTTATAATCATAACGCATTAATCTAAGTCTAAACCTTTGAAGTCTAGGAGTGATCTGATTCAATTTTTTGGATTGTAGGATTTGAACTAAAGTTTTATGATCAGTCTAAAAAATTACTGAAAAACCCATTACATACTCAGAAAACTTCTCGACTGCCCATGTTTAAGCTAAGTCTTCTCGTTCAATTTGACCATATCTTTTTTCTGTAATAGACATAGTACGAGACACATAAGCTACAATTTCACGGTCCTTTGATTCATTCGCCTGAAAAAGACAGCCTCCAATATCATATGAGCTTGCATCTGCACTAACTACAATTTTCTTATCAGGGTCAACATAATTAAGAGTTGGAGTAGTAGAGAGCAATACTTTAATCTTTTCATAGGACTCTTTTTGTATTCTCCCCCAAAAAAATGGATCGTCCTTTTTTAGAAGCATAGAAAGAGGATCAAGTATCTGTGATCTATTTTAAACGAATCTTGAAGAAAAATTAACCATATCCAAAAACCTTTGAAGCTCTGTTTGATTACTAGGCTCAGGAAACAGAGTTATTGTTTTACTCGATCAGGATCAATGGAGATCCCCTCATCAGACAAGATATGTCCAGGAAATAACATTTTGTTCGTTCAAAAAACACTTTTCTCTACATTTACTGTAAGACCTGACTCCATTTTAGCCAAAACCTTTCTAAAAACTTCATCATGTTTCTCCAGCGAAGAGTGAAATATTAAAATATCGTCCACGTGATGAATTACATTTTTTATTTCTGAAAGTACTTTAGACAATTTGCTGACGAAATACTCTGGACCACAAGATATACCAAATGGCAATCTTTTTAACATATATCTTCCAAAGGGACAAATAAAAGTAGTGAGCAATTGACTTTCCTTATCAATTCTAATTTGATAAAACCCTTATTCAAATCAATCGTAGAAAATACATTCGCACCCTTTACTTTAGCAAGAGGAGGCTCAACCTTGGGAATATGAAAATATGGTCTCAATATAGATTTGTTCAATTCAGTATAATCACAATACAAACGAATTTCTGATGCACTCGTATTTATACATACCATAGGAGCTACCAACTCAGTAAGTGTCCACTGGTCCAAGCAATTTTTTCCCAACTTCTGAAACCTTCAATTTGATTCCACCTATATTTTAAACTAATTTATGCATATCTGCTGAAAGCCTTTCAAAACTACACCTTGTACTTGATTTTACACATATTTCCGGATATGCATGGCTTGCAATAGCAATGGGGAGAAAAACCTCGTAATGATAAATAGAGCTTTTCGGTCTTTATGGGAAAATAAGTTTTCTCACAGCAATTTGCAGCAGCTTGTATTTCGTAGTTTTATTTGCATTGAAACTTCTGTGAGCAGCATGTGAATGACGATAATGGAATGGAAAGAAGCCTGGGTGGGTTAGCGGACCGTGTTATTGGTAGCAATACTTATTTGCTTGTATTATCATTATGCCTGTGAAAAGTTTTATATTTTATTACCGGAATAGTTTTTGACACTCATTTACAGGTTCTCGTGGCGATGATTTTTTAGAGCATCGATTTGTTACGAAACGGGGAATTCTGCAGACTATCGTGCTTACATTTCTTATCGGATGCAAATAAGCTTCGATGATGAAACTCCGTGGGCCAACAGCGCTGTGAGTCCTTCCCCTGACCTTGTTCCGGCAATGAGGGCCTCCCTCGCTCGATCGTCATTAAATGGAATTTAAATGAAGGGCCAATGAATGGGCAGACCCCAAAAATGGATGCAATGAATTAGGAAAATCTGGTGGGAAGCAATAGAACCGTGACGGGACCAAGCGAGGAAAAGCCCCGCGATGAAGCGAGCGCTCCGGGAACGGGGCCGGAGGAATTATTTCGGGGATTAAAATGAGGATTTACCGGCGGATGCTCCGGGCGCCGTGGTGGTGAACGCCAAACGATTTACTCTTAATCCAATATCGCGCCCCGTATTTAAGCAATCACTGACGTGCACAAACGCCCAAGGGGTGCTGACGCGCTTAAATGAAAGAACTTCGGCATTTATTTGACTCATTTTTAAATTCAATTTCGTTTATTGATCGACCTGCCTATATATATATATGAGTCCTACGGGTGGTGAGGGAAGAATGTATTCTGCAATGAAGATGGGATATGAGGTGAATTTATTGACATTTCACTTCGTCCAATATGCTGTATCCAGTGAAGCGGGAAAGGCACAGGAGAAAACTGTGTTTTAGAGAGATACAGGAGTTTAACTGTGGAGTTTGTTTGGTAGCTGTTTGGTAAATTGTTTGGCTGCCTTGTAATCTAGTTATTTGGGTTCAACTCCTGGCTGTGGTGTGTATTTAATGGGGGAATTTTGACTCTTACTTTTGGAGAGCAATCCAAGTAGAAACCTTTGTCCGTTGGATAAGACGTTAACCCTTTCGAGAAGGTGGAATTCTCTCTTTAGCATGACTGCTACACTGAGCCCCAAGAGACTTTTTCGTACCCTCTGTACGGAGCATTTTTGCGGGGCATCCGTTAAGAAGTGTCTCGCAGGTAATCACACACCCCCAGACACCAACCTTTTTCGACCCGTCTCAGCAGGGACTTCGCTTTATCTCGAACTCTGAGGGTAGTTGGGCTACCTCCTTTCCGGGTTTAAAACCCTCCCTGCGGCATTGTTTCGCGGTCAACTTATGATTTGTTTATATGTATTAGCTACATGCATAATTGTTGCTTGCTCTTAAATTGCAGACTTCAGACTCAATTCCTAGTTTTTTTCTGTGCTTTGTCAAATTTTAAATGAAGCTCTACGGTCAATATTAACGGATTTAATGCAACAATCATTTCGAATCCTGTATCATACTGTAATTGAGATTTCAGTTAATATTTATCGTACAATTTCGTTTAAAAATTTTAAACGCTCATCAAAAGACAGAGAATTCAATTCTTAGTTTATAATTTCTGAAATAAAAAAAACATAAATTTTGCAAAATGACTGAATAAACAATCGTATGACCGCGGTCCCTTTCCACAAAGAGGGGTAATATACGACCGAGGGGTACAGGTACCTGCTCCCGGATTTCGTGGGTGAGGCCTAACCCCAGCTGCGTTGGGTCCCGAAACTAAGCCTTCGCGTACCCGCGACCGTCATAAAAGGGGGGGAGCAAGAAGCCGAATATATTCGGCATTCGTTCCCTTGGTCAGGAAAATCTCCGACGAATATATTCGGCTTTCGTCTCCCTGGTCAATAAACTTACAGCCGAATATATTCGACGTTAGTTGGGAAAGGGTTAAACTGTAAACCATATAGTGCATTTTTAATTTTTCTTATGTCAACGTCAGATTTCTCCCCACCTTTTCTTTATACCCCAAATTATCCTTTGCTATACAACTATCCGTAAAGACACAAATGATGTTGGCTGTTGGTCTCCCTTAATACTGCGACTTCTACTAAGGGTGAGAAACATCTTACAGAAAATGCATGGACAAATAAACTTGTATGAATTAAAATGTCGAAGACATTGTAGAAGAATATCAGTATGGCTTTAGATTGATAAGATATTTGCGGTGAGACAAACAATGGAGAAGTGCTACGAATAAAACGTTGATTTGCATATACTCTTCATTGACTTTCGTCAAGTCTTTGACAAGGTGAATAGGATGTGAAATGATCCATGCTCTGAAAAGTTATGGTATTCCACAAAGGCTGGTTAATTTGGTTGAGATAACACTGAAGGAATCCCAATGTAAAACCTTTGTTTTGGGTAGAACAAACAGCGCTTTTGAAGTGACCTCAGGGGTAAGAAAATGAGATGCTCTCTCAGCTGTGCTATTTAACTTTTCACAAAGTATATAATACACAAAATAAATCTTTTTGGAGGACAAAGAGAAATGATGATAGCTGGATAATTAATGTGTGAATTGCTGTAATCTATAGTTATTGATATGTTAAACCTGTGGAAATAATTCGATTATGAAACAGTTATAACAAAGTGGATTGAACGGGCTACTAAGGAATAAGGACGGGTTTAGGGAGAGAAGTAGAAAATAGAAGCCCGCTGAAAATAATATTATCTCCGTATTTGCACCAGCTTCGAGGGGAATGTTTGAATGAGGGGATTGGCCATGGAAGCATGGCAAACAATCTGTCTACCATACTTCCCTCTATTTGGGCTATTCTCGAAAATCAGAAAGAAAAATAATTACAAGAAGGCTTAAAAGGTCCTCTCCGAAAATAGAGGTAGTAGTACCTATTCTATGTACTCCCCCGAGACGGACACACTAAAAAGATAAAGATGTCAGACTAATGGGACTGCTACTTTTAAGCTGTGATTAAGTATAGGAATTCGCTGCGAGCGATGATTGTTCATGGCGGACTTTTCTTCAGACATCCTTAGTCCTACTTGCTGTGTCAATACTAGGAGGTACACCAAATATGTCCTCACAAAGTGCTCTATCGTTATATGCTGCGAAATAGCCACGTTATTTTCCACCCCAAGCACTCCTTTCACTTGTCTTCTTCTTATCCTTCCCTGGTGGTGCTGACACCACCCTTTCTTTTTTAATTCGGGAGGCTTGACCGCCATTAGTATTACTTTGGATGAATCCTTTTTCCCGCTGTGAAGTTTAATTTCTTTCCCTACTCGTTGTAAATAGGCATCAAATTTATAAGTTTATTTGTTCTGAAATTGATCCGTGGGAATGGTTGTCTTCTTGTGAGTCAAAATTCTGTGAATCTTCTCTTTTGGCCAATGTGTGGGTGTGGCTTTTGTGAGAATATTAGGCCTTGATGGCTTAAAGTATTCAGCATGGTTGACTTATACTAAAACATCAAAACCATTTAAATGCACCTTTACGGGAGAAACGGTGCCGAAGCATGCATATTCCTCTGTCGAAGAAGTCTTATGCCTCAGTAATATATGTAAGCTTTCCTGGACTCACGATTGACTCACTCTCCTTCAGTTACCAGGAATAGTTTCACTCTTTCTAGTTTGAAATGAATTTTGTCTTGATGGGTGTCCTTTGCTTTTGACTGCAGTCTAGCGTCAGCTGTCGTAGCAAAAAATATACGAACCGTGAAATTAGGTATTTTCTTTACCTGCGCCTGAATCTTTGTTTAGTTCATTGAATTCTGCGAACTCGATTTTGAACTCTCAATATGCGTAGGAGATGTTCATTGAAGAACGTCTCACTTTTTTTAACCGCTATGGATTATGCCTTCATAGTCGCGCGGTTACTGCTAGTTCGCGCCGCAATGGTGATTTCTTGGTAGAGGGAATATTTTACCTTTTCCTTGCCTCTGACTCTATTTGGGTTTGAAGAGGCTAGTATTTTCAATATTTATTCTTATTTTACCTTTTTAAACGCATAAAAGCCTTACTGAAGTTTCGGTCGGTGTCTTCCGGTCCGTAAACGCAGATTATTTGTGATTTTAAATTGCCTTCAATTCTGTTCATAAAAAGTTTGCCCTTTCCGCTCAGAACCATTTTATAATGACGATTTTGCGTTTTTACATAGCTCCTAGGTGGTGCCTAGCGACCAGCTGTCCCTCGCGTGTTTCAAAGTGACGTATCCTTTTGGACTTCCAACTGGACGTCCGTTAGAGAGAAAGCTTAGTCATAGACGTCGTTATTTTAGCAGTTGCCTTAAAAACATTAGAATAACTCCGTAAAACGCAATATCTCAGGAGGATGAACCAATGCAATTGATGATTGTGGCCCAAAATCTGTTGAGTTCCATTGCGAAGTGAGGAGAGACTTCAAGTAAAAACGTAGCGATTCTACGGAGCATTCTAGTTTTGATGCGCTGTAGCATCATCATGAATCACCAGTTGTTCCCCGATGATTTATCGGTTTAGTGAATCAGGTTGAAATGAAAATACAGTATGTGTAATCGAAAATTTTTATTTGAATTTTCCATTTATTTTATCCTCCTCAAACCCCTTCCTCGTCTTGTCCTCCGAAAACCTTCCCAATAACTTATCCTAGAAGTTATCGTATCAGTGCAATCGCCTTGTTCCTAATTTGCATATTCCAAATTTCGTTCCAATAGTGCTTCATGACCTTCATGAATAGTGCTTCATGACCTTCAGCCGGACGGAAAAACTCCTCTTGGCACGACAGTATTCTCTCCTACAGAGTTGGTTAGAGTAGACTTTTCATTTGTGTTTATTAACGTAGCATCATTACTAACACTTCACCCCGCTTGAAATGTTCGGCATTATTTTGTTTTCTGCATGAAGTATGGAGTAAATTGGGATATGTTAAAAGAGTATTTGGCAAGTACGACGATAAATTTAAAGAAATCAGCTACTTCTCCCTTGTTAGACCCCACTTGAAATACGCTGCCAGTATTTGGGATCCTTATGAGGCAGGCTTTAAAACCCGGTTAGAACGCGTGCAGAGAAGATTGTCAAGATACGTTACAGGCCGTAATGATAATCTCGTTAGTGTTACTGACCTTTTGCAACAACTGGGATAGGAATCGCTTTTAGACCGACGATTAAAATTTAGACTTAGCCTATTATGTAAGTTATAGACCAATTTATTCTCTGACGATGTTAATAATTTCGATTTCGTAAAGAATCCCGATTTGTGCTGGGACGAGTGCTGCATACCTGGCGTGGAATCACCCCGTGCCACACACCCTAGTGGTTGCATGCACGGTACTTCGTAGATGTAGATGAACAAGGAAAACATCGAATTACCAACTCCCGGAACGTCGGCCGAGAACTGTCAACAATGTATTGCTCTTTGGCTTTAGTCAGTCAGTGTTAATAGCCGTGCATAAATCTGATTCCTAACTTTATACAACTATCGGTGAAATAAAAACGCTCCCCTTTCCTCCCTTTACATGTATTCGTGAGACTGACTCTCATATAAATTCGTTTAAAGCACACATGATAGAGATAATGGCAAAGGAGTTGGGTGGAGAATTATATCAGCGTACTTTGCATCCAAAGCCTGGTAGAATACACTACAAAAAAGCTGCAGGGAAGCTAGATCGAACACTTTCTTGGACGAGATAGTGCATGAAAATATCTCCGGTAACATGACAATAAATGGAGATTACTGCAGTGAATACGCTGTAAGGGCCTGTCAAGATACGTGATATAAAAGCTACAAGCAAGCCAAATCAGACGCCTGTAGGAGATGTTACATGAAAACTCATTTTCTTTGGCATGACCTTAAACGGAGATTTGGGTGGAAACATTCCTCAATAAACTAGGCGTTAAAAGTCAGGAAATATTTTCGAAAAGAATACCGTAAATGAGCTTAATTGGGTGCTAGTTTTGGTCGATATGTTGAATAGAAACTTATCTCTTTCGACTTGTTCTTTAAAGGAATGTGGTTCCTCGTCACTTTTTCCCCTAGGTGGAGAAGTTGGAGTGGAACTCCAACACTCTTCTTCCCAATACTCCCGACAGGTCCTTTAAATCTTGTATCTCCTCTCAGCGTAAAAAAAATATTCCGCCGACGGGACCGCCCGTGAGTCTCGAAATGGAATTTTGTATAATGGAGAGACCACGCGTCAGGTGATGAGATTTTGCTAAAAGCTGCGTGATGTCTCGATCCCACCCGCTGTCTCTCACCTCCGACCGCCTTTTTAAGGAGTCTTTTCCCCTCTTGCTTGGACGAGACCCGTGTAGGAGAAGGGCGTGGAGATATGTTAAGGGTCGAATATTAGGGCGTCTGGGTTCTATGAGTGACGGGGAGAGAAAGAGAAGGTGGAGGGAAACCCGATTGTGCCGATGAAGGCCATGGATGGAGCTCAGGATAGTGTAGTGGCTGAAATACTAGCTTTCCCATTCCGAGAGCCGGGGGGGGGGGGGGGCGTTATTCTATTACTTTCGTAACGATCATTTCCTGGGTAAAATTCGAGATGTACATCACAATCAAATTGATTAACTGTACTGTGTGTGCTTATCTGTGGGTTAATGCCTATAGAAATATAAAAATTTACTATTTTTCATTTTATACATACGTTTATGAGGGGTTAGATTGCAGAGGATAATTTTCAGTCTCAATGTTTCCGCAATAAAGATTTGTTGATGCGCTTCATGTACTATACAAGGAGAAATTTGGGAAATAGATTTTGTTTTGTAAAATGTGTTTGGACTGAAACGATGACGAATAGAAATTTTCTAGTGTTACAGTACGCCATATGCATAACTTTTAGTTGATTAATGTGAATATTTCTGTTGAGGAACTGACTGAACGACATATACTTGGGAGTATCTGCGTCAGCAGTTGAAAAATAAAATATTTGAAGTATTGGGAACTAAATGCTAAAATATTTTTGCTGTTGTCACTGAAAATGGAGCCAATGTTGTCAATTCTATCAATTTCAATATTTGGGAATACGAAGCACGTTAACTCTTTTGTTCACACACTTAATTTAGTGACTGATTCGGATCCAAATAAAATTTTCAGAGGCTATTTGTAGTGTGGAAAAAGTGAGAAAAGGGGTTAAAATTGTCAAAAATTATGTAATACATGTAAAGTGGGATGAGATGACAAAGAAACAGGCAAGATGTGGAATTCCCGAGGAAAGATGTTAGAAAGTAATTACTGATATGTGTTCTTTGACGAGGAGTCGTATCGGAGAGGGGATTTAATACTCCCAATCTTGCGCCAGTAAAACCAACCTATTATTATAATTGTCTTAAATTTTTCATTGTTTCCTCCCAACTCTTCGGAATCCTACCCGTAAGCAATGGTGTCTATTTTTCAGTTTGGAACCGAAACGTTGAAAGGATAATAATGGCGACCCGGCCGGAATCATATTGTCCTCCTCCTCTTCTGTCTAAGAGCTCGACCGATGTTCAAGTAAGCTGAATTTTTCTTATATTTCACTATGGCTTACATCCGTTAAGTTCAGCCTATGAGTAGCCGGATGCGATATCACTTAGAGCCACCCACTCCGGTTAGACATTCTGGCTACCTGGGGTCCGGCTACATTGTAGCCGGCAGCCACTAACGTCACCCGTTGAACAAGTGAAAAATGACCTAGAGTCACGGAACTCGAGGCCACGTTGAGCAGTAAACGATGATGTGCCTGACAATATTCTCATACCTAAGTTTTTCATAAATATCTGCCGCCGGAAGTGTTGATCATGGGATTCCATTGGCTGCTGTGACTGGACTGTTTCCAACTACCGAGAGCGTATTGTTTTGCTGTGTTGTGGTTGTATTATATACAATATTGGCTTGATATGACAATAATTCTACTCACTGCTGAATATAGTGACATAAAATTGTTTCTTAATTATGTTTACTGAGCTTTGTATTCTTGTTTAAATTAATTTATTACTCTGAGGATGACCTTGAATCGAAACCTGCTAATACTGCTTTTTGAGAATGATTGCATGTGAAACCACTCACCTCTCATGGTTAGTAGGTTAAACACGTATGATAAATTTACGCTTAATTATTTAAGTTTGTTGTGATAGTGTGAAGAAAGAAGTAGGTAACTACGTCATGTGGTTTTCCTGAAAAAAGTGCGGCATTACTTAAGCTGCCGATGCACCATAATATGAATCTGCTTACTGTTATGAGGCTTTTTATATCACTTGAAGCTTATTTCAATTTCGATGGAATACTGCGTCACTTTTTTATCTAGTCCACGCTACAAGTTAGAGCATGGAAGCCACCTATGACGATTTGCGCTGATAAATTGTCTTGCAAAGTCAATGCAAAAGTCTTATCTGAAGCTTTTCTATGAATAGGCCTCTATGTTGCCAGTAACTCGTTTAGAAGGAATAAATTGGGGAATGGAGTCTTAACAAATGCCGGAACATAGAATAAACTGAAAAAACCTCGCACGTGGTATTTGCAAAAGGGAGAAAAATGAGTAACGACCCTTTCTCGGAATGGAGTATAAAAAGGTGTGCGAACATAGCTGCATGTTGCTGCTGGCTAGATGCATGTACCGTATGTTTTTTCGAGTGGAGACATAATTCTTTTTATTTTCCCGAAATTATTTCCGTCAATCTTTCTTTTCCCCATCTCTCTCTCCAAGTCCCCAGCAGTTTGGTGTCCGAGAGAAGTACACAATGGAAAATCAGCTGAAAGAGGAAAGCCATTACGTCATCACTAAAGCCGTAGGCGTCACAATACACAAGGACCATTTTAAGAAGATAATGGCGCCAAGGTCTATTATGATAAAGCTTTTCCTCCAATTAGAGAGAGCTCTGGAAAACCTTCGGCCCCAAACTTTCGCCCAGTTTTGAAAACTACGGCATTAGAAAAAATAAAGAATATTATCCCAGGAAATTCGCTATCACGGGAAAAACTCGTTGTGGCCCATCTTCCAACTCGAACTCAATAGAGTTTGTGCATTTTTTGCTGTTCCACCAATGTATTAAGACTACGAATAACTTTACGAGCATCCAGATGTACGGATAAGCATCAAATTTTTCATATATGAGGACAGGAGAAAATAAACTATCATTTGAATGAGTACAATACCAGAAAGTCTTGCGTTATATAAAAATATTTCGAAAAGTCTAGACGAAGTTAAATCACATTCTCCGAACAGACAGTGAAAAAGAGTAAAATACGGGGTTATTTGAATGATTGATCTACCATTCCAAATCTAAGAGTTGGATCCTTGCGAGCTGAACAATAGCGAAAGAAAGCATCGCAACTTTAATCAGTCTCACTTGCATAATAATATAACACACCAGGTGGCAGAAAATTGGACTGCATCGCTGCTGCTTTTATAGCCATTGACGCTGAGACATGTTTGCGCCGAACTATCTGGTTGCTGCATTGATGAATGTTGCGAGACAAAATGGTACATCAGAGATTCGTGCTTTCCGGCTGAAGTATATTTTCCAGTTTTATTTGCGTATCACTAGTTGTTTCTCAGGTTTCTTTTACCCGATTAATCGTTTTAATGACTTCATTATCATCATTCAATCATTTGGGTCACCGGTTAATTTTTATCGGGAAAATGCAACTTGTGAAAATGTACTGTATCTTGCGGCTATTTCCAAAAGATACGAGTTTCTATGAAACTGATATTTCTATAATGAACCTCATGTGAATCTCCATTAATATTTTATGAGAATTGTAGGATAGGTAGTTGCACGAGAATGAATTTAGTGCACGCTCTGTGAGAGAGAAAACCGTCGTCGACATCAGCCTCCTCCTAAGCCAGCCTTAAACGAGGCGTAAAGTTATGCTTATCGTTTAGTGATCTGCGGAGTGCTTGCACGGAAATTATGCCTTTTTTCAAGCTGAAAATGTTGTTATTTTCCTTTGCATCATGCGGAACGTGATACAATGATTCCACAAGCTTAAACCTTGAATGTTGTTTACCGTAGTAGGAGTAGCTAATCTTGCGCTGGCAACTGAATGACTCTCGCTTCAACTTGCTAAGAATTAGCTTGTGTTTACATGTTTTTATTTTTAAGAATAAAATTGAAGTTCTAAACAATTGGCATTTGGAAGGAAGGCTTAGTGTTTTTCCTGCCGTCGGTGTTTCTCGGGATTCCAACTGGGTACATTTCTCATTTCTGTTGACGTTTCAGTGTATGACTACTTTAACGTCTTCGGTGATAGAGGACACCATCGTGTCGATTCCGTCCGGATTTTAATTTATCCATTTTTCTGGCCAACCAACTTTTTACGAGGCTCATGTAAGAGGTTGGCTGATCAGAACATTGTGGTATACTAGACAGACCGGAAGGAATCGACGAGGAGGCATCCTCTACACCTGAAATCAATGATAAATCCTAAGCAGTAACGTATTGATAAATAAAGAACTCCTCTCTGAAAGAAACCTAAGAAACGCTGACTCAATTGAAATGAAATTAGCTTATAATATATCACGGAGAAAAAGACAACTTTTACATATACCACTGAATTTATTAAAAACGACCCGGGTTTCGATGTAAGTTCACATCATCATCAGGCCTGATGATGATGTGAACTTACATCGAAACCCGGGTCGTTTTTAATAAATTCAGTGGTATATATAAAAGTTGTCTTTTTCTCCGTTACGATGGAATACCACACAGTTAACCTTGAAAATGTAATTGCTCTTATAATATATCATTCATAATAGCCTAGTGCTTAAATTGATGAACTGACTCTGGTAATATATGTAATTTCATCAGCTGCTTTATTACCTTGCTTTACGCTAGTACTACTTTAATGCGCCTTCTGTAAGTAATACTTTGATTCTACGCAACCACAACTGTGCGTATCGTCTGCCACTGTAGAATTTCAATTTATCTCAGTACAAGTGTTTTAAACAGGCTTACGCTGCTGAGTAAATTTGAGGTGGATTGATTCTTCGAAGACGCAAATAACATATTAAACACTCTGTGCTACGATTGTAGGCTCGATTGCATGCATAAAATAATGGAGTAAGGCTGATCAACCGAAGGTTTAAAATGTAATTTTGTCCTCGTACGCCTAGGGACCATAAAAGAATCGATCGGCGCCTCTAATAATGTTGGTGTTGATTATAGGTAGCCTTGTTTTTATTCTTTCTTCATTTTTATTTATTACGGTTTTCCACATCTTAATGGGAGATATTAATTCTACGTAAATGTACCTGGCAATATTCTCTGCATTTAAGAATGACTGTCGAGGTATGTAAAAGAGACTGTCGCTGGGTAGACTAGACTAGTAGACTGTACTTGTGTTTATTAATCAATCATTACTACTGACGATTTTCCCCGTTGGGGATGTCCCATATGATTTTTTTCTGCATGAATCATTATTTCGTAGTATGCATGAATTTTTATTTCGTAGTATGCATGAATTTGTAGCATTGGCAATACTGGTCCATAGTAGTATCTTGGTTCTGTTATTGCATGTTAGCATATTCGTCTATGTAGTACCCTAGTTTCTAGTTTGCCAGTGCATTGTTCTCCTGACTCCTTGTGGTTCACACTTTGTGGTCGAGGTTCCTGCGGGACGTAATACTGGGACAAGTCTTGCGTGACTGGTGTGGAATCACTTCGTGCTCCACGCACTGGAGGTGGCTAGCACAGTATTTCGTTGACTAATACCCGACGCGCGATAGCCTGCCGTAACACAAGTGCAGTGCCAAATGAAGTGGGTGTCAATGTACCCTTGGAACCCATGAGGAGGATCGCCAAAATGTTCTCATTCGTTTTACAGCGGGTGTTCCACCGTGTGTCGGGCAAAAAAGGTCATCTACGTCCCCTGAGGAACAGCTTTGAATTCCTGGAGCTACTCTTCCAATTAAGACAAGTTACTTTTAATTCCGTAAACTTATGAGACGACGTTACAGTGCCCTATTTATTGGGGGTGATTCGTTGCCCATGGTGATATCAACTGCCATGAATGCCTACCTGGGGGTATCACCGGCGGTTATTGAGAGATTTGCAAATAAATTCATCCGTGTGCTATCCCGTTCGGGAATTAAAACGATATTATGCCCGATGGCGTTCGGTGGAAGCGATATCGTGTTGTGAAAGGCCGTGAGCGTTAGGTAGCGTCCTCCATTGAAAGGAAACCTCAGTAACTGCAATGTACACGATTAAGTGCTGCACGTTGAATAAACAAACATGTTTGTGCTTGGTAATTACATCTTATGAAGTGGGTATATTATGGTTGGCTAGGATTTGAGGAGTTTACTCCCAAAGCAACAGTCCGCTAGTTCTATTAAACTGAGCAAACCTCAAGTTGGCCAGATTCGCTTGAAGTGAGCCTTTAGCGAACAGATAGGCGAGCTTTTAGAAAATAGTCTTCTATTTCTCTAGGAATAATTTCAACCCTCCAAGACCAATCCTTAATCTCTAATTGATGAGGGAAAGGAAAAATCATGGATATGGATGTCGATGGAAAAATATTCCTATGTCCTCGGAATCTCATCTATGTTAGTATTATATATAAAGGTCTTTAAATTAAGAAATACACTTTATTGTCGACGTTGTCTGAGTAATAATTTCAATGCTGGTATGGCATTTATGTCCAGTAGTTCATTCAGAGACACAAAGATTAATTGTTTTCAACTCTCTTTGAGTGCTGAAGATGGCGCATAGTATTAAACTTCCTTCATCATATAATAATTTACAGTCTAAGTATATGCTTACTGGATCGTTTGACCTTGAAATAATGTTGCTATTTACACATTTAAATATTTATATCATTCCTTTGTCTTTATATATGTCTTTAATTATAATGCCTTTCTATTGATGAATCTGGTATACGCATCTTTTTCGTTGAATAAGCACGATAAAACCACAATATAACTGCATAAGTATAAAATTCCTCGAATTTAAATTTGGAACTAGCCACTTTATTAGCAAATCAGAGAGATAAAAAGGGTTTTAAATTGTAGTAGTTGAAACTATACTTCAGTTCACCTTTAACACCCTAAAGTTTTTTCAGATTTTTGCTAATTAAGATCTTATCACATTTATCTACTCCAATTTCAGTTTTATCAGTGACATTAAAAATATAGGCTCATCTAATGTAAATCAATTTGGTGGAGAGAATCACCAACGAAGAAGTCATATGAAAACTTTGGGAGAAAATAAGTTTAATGAAAACTGAGAAGAAGAGGCAAAATAATTTGTTTTATATAATAAATAATTTGTTTTATTAAATAATTTTTCGACAGCTCCTTGAAAACAATAATGGAAGGAGAAATGAATGGAAATATCTACAGAGAAAAACCATGAATGATATACATCAGACAAATTATGACAGACGTCACAGTACATAAGTAAGTACATGCGTTCGAATGAGGTAGTTTTGCTGGGGGGAGAGTGGAGTCGAGATTTGAAGCAATTCAATATTCGGATTGATGACTGCTGGAGATTAATACTGGTAGTTAAATACATGGCATATAAAATATGGCGGATTTTTGGGTGACTAAAGGCTGATACAACGATAAAACAATTTATCTTACAGTTTGTGAATGTCAATTGAATATTGCTGTCCCAAGTCTCCATTGGATATATGTAAATGGAAAAGTATTGTTAGAGCTAAGTCGTTCAAAAACGTTGTTGGTGCGTATGGTATAGGACAAGCAATGCATTTTGCTTCCTTCATCCGTTGTGTTGAGTCCTCTTGTGATCATTTTTATCAAATAATCTCCCTTTTCCCGCACGAGTGCAGCATATTGAGTTAGGCGCTATCTCCCTGAGCTGAGAACACCTATCATACGCCAGGAGATATGACCTACATTCTGGGAATATTCGATGGAGAGGTTGCCCTACTTGGCTATATATCGCACCTGTAAAATCACTAGACGTTTATTCTGCCTTGCCTGCGGCAGATGGTATAGGTGGGAAATATTTTTATAACTTAATATTCTCAAGAATATAGAGGCATTATGGTAATAAGGAATATTCTGCAATAGATTGACTAAGTTGCTGCTTCGGGATAAAATATAGCTCCATCCTAGGAGCGTCCCACGCGGTATTATTAAAATTGAATGAGCAGATAAGGGTACTGTGATTTCTCTCTCATATTTGTAATATTTTATAGTTTATGGCTAATTGTATGTTAGGTTTCAATTCACCCTTGTTTGTTATTACTGTCCCGATGTCAGAGTAACATTTCATCGCAGTTTTGGCCAAGAGGTGTATCTTCTGAAATTTCATTCAGGTTTAGGTCACAATACACTTAATTTTACACCAATAACAACTGGCTTTCATGAGTATGACGTGGATTAAAATTTACGCATTGGAGTAGAACATAATTTCAATAAAATATGATTTATCTGGGAATAATCAAATATAATAGATATAATTTTCCATTCAGCGCCTACATTTTTTAAAACTTCCTTGATACGCTTTATTAGAAGGTCAAATCCATGGTAGGATTTCAAATTGATGAAATCTTCCCGTTAAATAATTTTCATTCAATTCTGCAAAACTTTACGTCATTTTAAGCATATATTTTTGAGGATTTATATTTTAGTTATACCGTCGGGGAATGGAACTGAGGCATTCATGTGATTATTGAGAATAAGAATCACTGTATATATACGTAATTTCATTTCAAACAACCCATTTCCTGGGGCAATCGGATGCATGGATAAGATGCAAAGTGAAAATTACGTCGAGTAATGCGGCGGACTGCAAGAACTGCTGCGCAAACTCATGAACTGGAGTGAGAATGAAAGGCATCGCTGTGATTCCGTGCTTTATCACTCGCTTTTCCTGCGGTTTCAGTGCGATGGATTTCGCAGAAGTAGAGACTCTTCACCGTTCTCTCTATTAAATAAAGTTTTGAGTGTAATTTGTTATGAGTTTTCAAAGAAATTCTTCCATCAAAGGTGAATTAAAAGATCCAAATTCTTTAATTCATTTTTCTCCATGTATGCACCTCTTCTGTTTCATATCCCGTTTTAGGTTTGGTCCTTAAACTTCCTCGTGAGCATTTCCCTTCCATTTACACTTCCATTATGTTCCTTACGAATGCAGTACTATGAAAGCACGAATGTGGTGTTCAAAGCCGGACATTCCAATTTGTCTTCCTTTTTGAATGTCTATCATTTCCACGAGAAAAAGGTCTCAAAATATCAGAAACGGGCAAAAAACATTGACAAACAACTTAACCAAGAACGAGCGTTGATGATGACTGTTAGAAAGCTCGAATCGCTCAACTGCAACGCATATTTATGATAAACATATCCTTTGTCTTAATATCGTGATGGGGACGAGAAAAACATGCTTTGACAGAAACATATTCCAGTTCGTCTTCCTTGAACCTTTCATTCGTTTTAGGGCGGAGAAGGGTCATCAAAATACAGCGTCGTGTCCGAAGAGTGGCATTAAAAACATCGGGAAAAATCATAACGGAAGCAAAGACAAGCGATGACGTTTCGTCCGCGCTTATAGAGACCTCTTGTTTCATATAACGGTAGACCATCATTCGGAAATGAACGCAAAAAGGGTCAGAGCGCGGACCATTGATGGGTACTTAAAACTCGGCGACTGTGCTTCGGGATCGGGAGACCTCTCCCGCCTTTGTTTTTAACCCTCGCCTCGACGGATAACCTGGTTTTTCGAATTTCATTGAGTGCTTCGGTCGAGGGTGCTTAGAGGATGAGACTGCGAAATCGTTGCGCGAGAATTGACACTTCCGTGAACAGAGAGAGGTGGAATGTGCTTTTTTCATTGCGATCTCCTACCTCCCCAGTTCTCTTCCCCGATTTTGAATGGCTTGTTGTGGTGGTTATAGTTCTGGCTTCCCATCTCGAGTGTCCGGGTTCGAAATATTGCCGCGGCAGAATTTTTTTGTGCGATCTCAATCCCTGCATGGGAGGCATTAAGAGATATCTTCCAGGGCGATGGTTCAGCCGTCGGATGGGACGTTGAACTGTGATTGCTTGGCGTCTTTTGTTTGGAGGAGTTTGTTTTAGGTGAGCTAATGCCCGAACTGGGATTATTTCCTGTCCAATCTGTAATCCTGGCAATAATCCTTCGCTTACCAGCGCTTACCTCAATGGCGCAAATTACCTATATCTTCGGCCGGCTCTAATAACTAACCTAGCAAGTACCGCGTATTAAGTGGAAGGCTGATGAGTGACTTTCATTTCAAAGCTAGAAAAAAAGAAGCCAACGAAACCGTATGGAGATATGCCCAATTCACAATGAATGTAGAAGTTATTAGCAATCATGATGAGCGTTAGAAGTGATATTCCTCTTCTTCTTTGCTCAAGGATTTAGCCCTAAGCCTGATCTGTCTTCACTTTTACCATCTAATCCTATGTCTTATGAAATTTCTCTTTCTTTACGGCTATAATTTCTTAGTATTTTTCTGGAATTCTCTCTCTAGGCATCCTCGTTACATTTATCTCTATTTTATAAGTATTTTCCTAGCTCATGTGCATTGCGTTGAACTCCTTGCTCTTCCGTTATTGTTGCATTCAATCCTTCCTTTACGGTATAGCTTTTTAGTGATTGGAGAACATTTATTTCCGATATTGTTATTTGTTTTATGCCATATTGTCTTATTTCCCAGCATTCTGCTTCACATTAAAGACTGTCTATTAATTAAATTGCATTCGTTTCTTTCATCGCTTTACCTCTTAACCTTCTTCTTGTCGTTCCTCATAGCTTCTTGAAAATATTTGTTACTAGTTTTTTATTTATTTCTTTGTAGGTTGTCACATGTTATAAGTTATATGACAGTTTATGCTTAAGTTTAATTCAGAATAACCTGCCAAACTTCGCATCCGAAATTTGGTTTCTACCATTAGATACAAGTTTTTCTCTCGCGTTTGACAAATGGGAAGCGAGTAATGAAGAACCACGAATCCTGTCCACGTTGGCGGAAGTTTTGAAACACAAGAAGCCTCGAGCGTTGTTGACTAGTCCGGAGCCAAATACCCTGTCTGCGAAAACATAGGTCGGCTGAGGTACAAACACCCACACGAGGACAAATAAATCTCTCCCATCCAGCTCTGTTATTGCCTGGTACGCGTCTCACCATATTTCACTTAAGATTATTCATACCTGATATATTCATGGGCCCATGATTGCGCCACGTGAATGGAAAATCAAACGTTTCGCTCTTCGCGAATATCAACATTTCCACCGTGTATTTCTATCAGAAGTAATACTTAATGATTGTATATTTTTCTCAACAGCGGATATTTTTTTCTCGGATTTATCGAAGCAGGAGTTTAAATTTGGTTTGTACTGAAGAGGAGTGGGAGCAATGGATCCCAGGAAAAAAGATTGGCGAAAGAACGAGAGGAATGTACACCGAGTGTAGGCCTTTGGATGAAGGAAGGGAAGATCTGATGCAAGCCGCTTCAACGGTGCATAAGCGCAATTAAACTTTATTGTGTGTGCACAGAGTGGAGCGATATCCCCGGAACTGCGAGGTATCATAATGAAAGCTGGGATATTGCCTTATTTTGCCTTCGGAAGCTGCCACTGACTATTCAAATAATGCAAATAAATTTACTTCCATCCCCAGGCAAATGGTGCTTTATTAAGAAACTCTCGAACGTGAGTGATTCTTATTAATGTAAATTTGTTTTTGAAAAGTCAGAAAATCACATAGAATATCTCGTCTCCTTTCCCTCTCTCTCTCTCTCTCTTTCTCTCTCTCTCCTAGTGTGTTATTAATGTAATCCTCTCTCAACTTTAAAGGTCATACTCACCGCATCCTGATATTAAGGGCAATCTTAAAATTTGTGTTCCTAGTTTTCTTTCATTGAAATTAAATGGGTCTTCTTCCAATTCCATGACATTTCGAGTAGAAGGGAAAATTTTAAAGGAAAGGGATATGTATTTAACGTTAGCAACTACTTGGCATAACAGACCCAGTCGTAATTTTTTCTGTCCGCCGTAAAGCAGGCATCACTTTTGGCCTGCGTTGGTGAACTGGTACTTGAGAATTCAAGAGAGTGCGAATTTACATCCACTTTCATTGTTTTTATCATTATGCATTATAATTGCACTCATTTATGACTCTTATATTATTGGACGATTTCCCGTTTTTCTAGAGTATCATTTCTCTCATAAAAAAATATAATTCTAATACCGGCAGGCATGGTATCGATCATTTTTCATTTTATATTTAAAGCAGATCTCGGTCATATAATACTAAACGATTCCATCATGAGACGTGCGAGCGTTATGCAACTTTTTTTTCCATAGATCTAATACTTTCTCATGTAGTCAGAAGCGAGTATAATTCTTCCGTCAGTGAAAATTACAACAAAGACAGCGATACGCTTCTGCCCACATTTTCTAATTCACCCTTTCAATTTTCTCATTCCTTTTTCCCATCCACTTCTCTAAAGTCTTAAAAGCCCCTAACCACACGCCCCTGCGATGGCCCGAAAGGTTGTACGAAATTGAAATAATGTAGCTTACCGTCGATTTGAGAAGCGCACGAGCTGAAACATTTTACCGCAGCCAGGGTGCTGCGTTTAGGAAATTAACGACCATTCGCATTGCAGTTCCAATGTCTTACACTTGTCTTAAAGTACTTCTCGTGAAAAGAGCCAGGGCGATAGCGTGATTTATAGCTGGCTTGCGGGTCGCAGGTTTCTTATCCCCGTTAGGAGTTAACTTGACCGTGTGGCTGAACACTCGGTGGACAAGAGAAGTACCAAGTTGAATGATATATTACGGCAAACTACGAACTTGATTCTAATCCTTTTAATGCCGCAAGTGTGCGGTCATGCTGTCCTTTGGAGCGAGGCTAACCATCCACATTGCGAGGATATAGGTCGGGACAATGAATGAGGGTAACTTCAAATGTGAAATATGGTTTGGCCCACTACAAGTGAACAAATCAACAAATATGCGCCACGCAAGGTTGAAGTCCATTTTTTCGCCCTAATTTCTAGGTAATGGAATTGGATCGATTTTGACAAGTGTGCCAGGCTTCTGTTCCGAGGGATTATATTTGTTTTTCATGGAGACACAAGTTCTCAAAGCGAGTTGCTTGTCACTTAGAAAAATCGATGGCTGGATGCCATCCCTCAGGAAGGTCGTAAACTGTGGACGCCTTACTACTCTTACGAAGACGTTACCCTTGATGCAAAAGGTTAATTCATTCTCGTGCTCCATGCCCTATTTACCCGCTGACACATAATGGCGCCTTCGGAATGTCACCAAACATGCAGTAGTGCCCAGGTGGCTACATTCTGTACTTTACTTTGAAGAAAATGGAATCGTTTATCATATCTGAAACTTGTGAATCATCATGATAAATGCATCATGGACAATTTTCCATAGAGCAATACTGATAAATATTTAGTGGTGCAATAACTTTATTTATGAATAGGTTTAAGTGTGAAATAATATAAAAGTCCCCCTACGTCTAGTTGAAATTGTATTTCATCGCAGGTCGTCGATAGTTCTCATCCCTCGATTAGTTTGCATCTCTAGTTAATATTAATTTCACAATATGCACGCAATACCACTAGGAACCCGGCCATGGTTTATATTATTGATTAATAGAACTTCACCTACATATATTAATTGATATCAACTAGTACACATTCCAAAATACATTTTTCCATAAAACTCAAACAAAACTGAAAATAATATCGCCCGATGCATTGAATAAACTTTTGGAAAACCAAAAAATACTATTTTTAAATAATATATTTTTATTTTTATATTATACTTTACATTTGAATTAATAAGTGACACCAGAGGTGAAATCCTACACCAAATGCAACAATTAATTGCAGCAACGGAAGTATGCTTCAGTAAGTCACGGTCAATATTTTATACTCGGGTATTTAACAGTGCCGAGCAATTCAAAAAGCGTTAGAACCCAAATTTTTTTGTTTGAACAATAACAGCATTTTGCAGCTTTCAAAACACCGATACAAATCAAGAGTGACCAATAGCTGTTATCGATTGCCTAGTGTGCATGGATACGCATCACTGTTTTATGATGGTTTTTGTCGAATCACAACTAACAAGGCAGCCCAGCGATCAATAAAAAATAATGCCTTTGGTTTGATGAGGACTGAGTGTGAGCAATGTGAAAACTATGACACTAACGTCGAGATATGTTAGTAGTTTATCGTGGTATTCATTGGAAGTAGATTGTAGAACACCTGAGTGGTTGAACTTTTGAAAATTTTGAACATACGATACCCTAGTTTTGGGATGGGTTTTATGAATGCAGTTCCGAAATTGTACCCTATTGGCTTATCGCGGCTAATCCTTGATAGCTTAAAGCACCGTATAAACTTCAGATCTCCACGCGGAAGACTTCCCTCGCCAACTCTGCTTTTTCTCTTCCGGGCCATTTGCGCCTCTACCCCGCAACACTTAACACCTTTCAGATGGTGAACGCATTATCGATTTTCCGCCCTTCGGCATCTCTCGTCCACCCACGTCGGGCGATTGCTAAGAACGGAGTTACGGACTTCGCGCAAAAAAAATCCGCCTCGCGCATTCGCCACAGGAGAGTTCTAAATTAAAAACGAAATCCGTGCCGAGTGCTTCGTACTTTTTTGGATTGGCTGGTATTCCGTGTGGTGAATTTTTAATGGAAATCCTTTTGTTTGGAAGTGAGAAACTGAAGATCGACGTTAATCTACTAGGAGAGGTACTTACACAAGCTTAAGGAAAGCAGAAACAGAAGGTAAAAGAGGCTCTTAAAACTTGGTGCTGAGGACCAAATAGATGGATAGGATCAAAAACGAGGAACTGTACGAACTTCATGAATTAATTAGAAGAGGATATTACCATACGGAGCCATATTTGGAAGACAAGGTCCAAATAAATGGGCTACACTTAAAAAACAACGAATTCATACGGAACATTAAAGAAGAGAAAGCCTCAAGAGGAAGACCAAGGGACAAATACATTGTCTAACTAAAACGGGATAATAAACAGAAGAGCTTTAAGGAGATAAAGTAGTTGGCAGGTGAATGAGTAGAATGAAGGGCTATAGTTATCCAAACATAGGATTTAATTACTAATGCTGAAGAATGATGAGTAATGATACCCGAACCGTTTGAACGTCCGACTTTTATGTTCTATTTCATATTGAATCACATTCCCGGTCACAAATCTGCCGGATCCATTTGTCGTTTCTCTTCCTCGTGTCTGTCACCATCGGCTGGCCTTTTAGTCGAGAGGGTATAACTCCTCGTATCCATTCACGCCACACTCCATGTTTCCATCCTGCTAGCAGTCAGGGTTAGAGCCAACTGTGCTAATATTTCCAAATGCCCTCATTTATTCTGACCATGAACTATCCGTGGATAGTTTGGAGTTTCTGAAGTTTTTACATAACTGTAATATTTGATCCTGATATTTGGAAATTTGGGATGCATATACTAGCAATGCAATACTCTCTACCGAGGGGTCTATTCTCATATTCGTATACTATAGTTTTACATTGAATGAGGTTATGGCCAATACATTATAAATAGAGCGATATACTGAATATAAAGATAGAAGACTTCTAAATAAACATACGACAGTTAAATATCACTGTACTAAAAGGAGAGTCGTCCTGAAAAGAACTGTATGATCATCATACATACACATATATAACCATCACGCCCGCGCCGCGCCGTTCCCTTTTGAGGTAAGCATGGTCTAAAGGTGAAGGATCTAGTGCTTTCCCGGAGAATTTTATGGGTGAATTCTTCACGGTTTTCCAACCGGGTCAGGTGTCCAGGTACCTGAACTCCTGACCCGGTTGGAAACCCGTGAAGAAGTTACCCTTGAGTCAAAATGGCTTAAATATTCTTGTTTTACCTAAGTAACTGCCTCCGTTTCAATAGTTTATTCCATACTATCCTGCCCACGCATACCTCTTTTCTTAATATTAAATTAATGCAATGCTTCATAAACGCTTTTTTGCCTTTAAGCCCATAATAATGGTTCCCTTAAGAGCTTATAGTATACTTCCCTCTTTCACCATTTTCGCCCATATTGTCCCACTGTACCTCTTCCTCTCACATCATACATTTCGCCATCATAATTCTGTTTCACTATTCGCATTTCAGTCATTCTTGTCCAAGTTGTCCAAGCCTGCAAAGCACGCTCTTTTCATAAACGTCCATTACCGGAGTATCCATGCCGCATTCTTTCATTACTTACTCATTCCGAACCATATCCCACCAACTTTTCCTTTCTTTTCAAACAATTTTCAGAGAACCCACACCAAACACCGTATTTAACCAACACTAATGCTTATCCTCACTACATGAAGCAGCAATAATAATTAATTATGGTTATAAAGACTTTTCAATCACCCTCACTGTTGAAAGTTCAATGATCATGTAAATTGCTATTGGACAGATTCAACCACGCCGGGGTTCTCCATCGATATTAAGTTTTACTTGGCATGTACGGCACTTTGAAGGATTTAGCATTATATGATGTGAGATTAAGCTGTTACACTTAGCTTAATACATAAACTGAACCTGCTCGCTAGTAGTTACTCCTTCATCAAGTATGCTGTGAGAATTGGATCTGGCGCCTCGCTAGGGACGTGGAAATCATTGCACCTCCCCAATGCAGTGATTTCGACGTTTAGTCAATAATGACGCGGGAATGAGTACAAGGATTACAGTTTGGTTTCTTTTGTTTTTATAATTTTCAATCTCCATGGGCTACTTACGACAACTAAACAAGTAGCTCACGCGTGGTTGAGAAATAGGTTTTATCGCTTTTCGGTGTCTAAATCTGGGTCCTCACTGCAATTTGATTACCGTATTAAGACGACGCGGGGATTGGAGCTCTTTTGGGATCAGCCAATCGGTGTTTGTAAGGGACCATCGTTCGCTGGGTAAAATTTAGGGTAAACTCTTGGGAGAGGGGAGGGCATTAATGGACCCACCTAAAACTTTATCCCGGTTGTCACAAGACTTTTTTAAAAATTTTGCTAACAATCGTCCGAAGTCTAAGAGGGGGAAATTAATGGGTGGACGATAAACTCCTCCCTAGTTGACAGGAGGCTCTTAATCATGCGGAAAATTTTTGGGTATTTCTCCTGAGATGCTCGAATTTTTAAGGGAATTTAATTATTCAGTATGAGATACATATGACGTAAATAGTAAATTATGTAATTTTCGTCATCATCCCCCATTGGTAGGTACCATCATCAGTGTTAAGATTCGCTAGCTGTTACCTACATTTTTCTATTCAACTTAATTATTTCTATAATTCATTTCGGCCAACTTTGAACCACGTTATTTTGAATCAGCACCATATTCCATCCTTAATCTTTGCCCAATACTCCATCATTCCCTCACTCTGCGTTCTACTCCTTTTTCCTGTCCTTGGTGTTGGGTCCCAGCTTTCCTTCCATCTCGGAAAATAATTCTGGTTTAATTTCCTATTTCACACCTCTGTTTACTCCACACCCTTCTCCTGCTCTCATAATACCTTGATTATCCTACTCTGGAAGACTTACAGTAAGTGTTTTATTTGTAAATCCTATATGGTCCTTTCAGCAGGTGTACGAAAAACGTAGCTATTCTTTTTCTAGTGGTGTTTGAAATTGGTTTATACCTCCTTGCATAGTTACTGGTTTTCTCGTCTTGTATATGAACCTAGTACTTAACGCTATTAATAGCATTTAGTTTACTAACTAATTTATGGTTGTATTATGGATATTTTTTAAGAGTTTTCTCATAGCTTTGCTTACACAAATAACTATTTCCCTTAGTTAAATTTCTCTTTAACTCTTCAAATCTCCTGGCTCCTCTATACTTTTTTATTCTTTCCTTTCCTATTCCACATTTTTCTGCAAAATCTCGTCCACCACCTTCTTTAGCATGCCGTTCACTATTTAGTTTTTTTTAATCCTCAATTTTTTCGAGCTGTTCATAGTCTCTGAACACGTAGTCCCAATGAAATATTTTCCATGTTACATTGGCTCAATTGACACAACATCTTTTTGCAGTATTTTTACTTTAATCTACACACCGCTTGTGACCAATCTAATGGTATCGAAAAGTTGTGGCAAGATTACCTTCAAATTGATTGCGGATCCAGGTGTGGATGGTTAACTATGAAAGGAAGTGTGGTGCCTTGTTGAAGCTCTCTGCTCTAGCGGCCAATGCTAGGGCTATTTTCAAATCTATCCAGTTCATCTCTGTTACGGTACTTCAACCAATCTTTTTTCATGTATCTCATGTACTCCTTCCTTTCTCGTTTAATCTGCCCAGTCAGTCTTCAGCTTTCGGTTTTGATGCTGTCTTTCAAAAGCCTCTGATCTACCATTGTCAGTTTACTCCTCAGCATGTAAGTCGAATATGTTTCCAAATGCTCTGCCTGTGGACCAACTTGGACCCTTGATACTCTTGGTACAAGTAAGAAGAAGGTAAGTAAGAGCATTTAAGTTCATTGGGAATACTGTAGTCATTTTTCGAAAATTTGTCTCCTTTGGAAAAACTTAGTCGAATCACAACCAGTGCCTATCAATACAAAGTGGATATCACTGCTGCTTACAGTAGTTTTTGTCATGCATACAATTGATTGCCCACGATAGATACTGCCTTTTTATTAAATTGGGATGGAAAGTATCCGTTTCCCTGCGTTATTTTATACCCTTGAGGTCACATTCATCATAAGTATAACTTTATAGTAACACGTATGGATTCCATCAAATGTATACATATATTGGAAGGATAATATGCTACAAGCGCCCTCATCTAGAAAAATAAAAATGAAACTATTTCATTTGGCGTTCATCTGAATAAATATGCTTTCTGTTATTAAATGCTAGATAGCTTCTGCCACAGATATAGTAATCCCAAAATCTGCAATTAACCAGTAGCGTTCTACATCAACCAGAACTCAGCGGATAAGACGAAAATAGTGCCTCTATAGTACAAGTGAAGTAAATTATGTTCAGCTTCCGTTTATGATCTCCGAGAATATTTTCGGTGAGGAAACACTTGAAAAAAACGGGAAACCTGAGGATTGGGCTGTTATGTGTGGATTTCACCTTACCAAAACATGTCGTAGGTGCATGTTAAAGATGTACCATTGCAATCTAGCATCATTACAGTTAAGCTATAAAGTCATGAAGCAATGAAAAACATCCATTTCACTCTCATCTTTATGAAAGCTTTTCGGCTGCCGTCTATGAGTTTTGACTCCGTTCCAGTGTGCTTTGCTGGGGGAAGTTGAGGTTTCATGCCGAATAAACCAGAAGTTAAAAGTCACGTATCTCGCCGACTAAGCCGTTAAACTCAACGGCTCCTTCGCCGAAATGTGGCGAGTTCCATGATTTCCCCAACCTTTGGCTAGAATGCGACTTTGTGGGGGTTAATTACCTCTTATTAAAATTTACTGCAGTATAAGCTCTAACCCTTCTTCCCGAAATGACTTGAGACACGGGAAAGTGAAAAGTGATGGTGGTGGCGTATAGTCAAAATTGGAGGTTTTTATGGTCCCAAGGCCTTTTTATCCATTGTTAAGTCGGCCTGTTGAAGCTGACAAGCTTATTTCAAACCTTTCCTCGGGAAAATTAAAATTTTAGACGTCCTCCTTCTTCCTCGTATAATCCTGCCTGTTTTCCCTTCATAGAACGTCGTGCTGACGTTTTTAAAAGGTTATCACGGCTGAAAATGAGAGGATTCTGGAAGGGAATTCGCGCTTTCTACCTCCGTAGCGTGCCGCTTTACCGTGCCGTTCCCCTCCGTCGAAAGGTGTTGAATGAAGAGAGGGGAATGCTTTCTCTAGGAGGGAGAGAGGGAAAGTGTTCGACTCACCGCATTCTAATGAGATTTTCCCAGGCATCAGCATTTTCGGAGAGGTGTGGATGAAGGAAATGAAAATTGAGAGAAGGAAGGCTTGGAGAGGAGAACTGCAATCAATGAAAGCAAGTTGGTAGGCTGTCCAACGTACGGTACTGACGACGCAACAGCGCATGGTGATTAGTTTCCAAGCAGACAGCTTGGTATATCGCTTTCAAACGCTTCCGCAAGCTTGTGCCGCATGCTGTATGGGGAGTGCCGTGGCTCGCAAAATTTCCTGGCGCTGTGCGATGAATAATTTTGGGACATAGACTATGGAACTTTCAAAATCCTACAAAACGGAGGAAGAAGATTGTTTAAAGTAGCGGGCCAGTCAAATACCCTTTCTAATTGCTGGAGACTCAAGAGCCTTGAGAATTGGGATGAATGACCACCATATGCCGTCCAGTTTCGACTCATCTCACAATGAGACCTTAAGATATGGTTTTCAGTGAAGTCATAGCAATGGGTGATTCGTATCTTCCTATTAGCCGTGAAAGTGGTTTGGATCTCCTGCCTCCCTCTCTCTCGTAGCCTACCTCTCTTCCTCTTTTTCCTTTCCCTTCACCCCTTCACTTCTGGCTCCCCTTCCTTCCGTTCAGGTATATGTTTGGAAATTATGCGAGAGCTATAGAATAATTATCGTGTACGGCTCCAATTTAAGTTCATTACGACTGAGAATATGTTTAGTGACAGAAAAGGGGTAGCAAATCTCCATATTACGTTCCTTTGTAATGCCTTGTGCCAGAGAAGAGCACGAAACTTAAAGGAAATTGGGCCAGGCATTGGAGGTGCAAATTTTCCCTTGAAGTTAGGAAGTGCTGTCAGAGCAGAACTTGTTTCAGGAATTCAGGGTAAATTAAACTGAATGCCTCAATCAAGGTATGCCCATTTCATGACGGTAACGGACTTACTTTAACTCAACAAAGGATGGTAATTTTCCTTCTGTCGTCTAAAGCAAGTCACCATTACCCAACTTACAATTAGCCAATTTTCCGGACGTTACCTTAGTGTTTCAAGCGTTGATCTGCTTAAGTCCTCGTTCCATAGCGAAGTCGTCTTTACTGTAGACTCTGAAATAATATCCGAGTTTGGAACGCCGAGTATTTCTAATCTGAATGCGGCCACTATCTTTGATCACGCATAATTCAATCAAAGCTGCGCAGTAAAAATATCGAATGCGTTTGGCCATTAACATTTCGGTTTACGATAAGAATACCCTCTGCAGGACGGAGAAAATAATTTTGGCTTGAAAAAGATGACCTTGTCATATGTACGGCCATTTCATGCGTTTTCATCTATACACTTTGTCAACGGGCTGATTGAGGGTAAAATTCACGGTGGTGGCCATATGGTGGCCCTGGTTTTACGAAAGAACAATCCATTGGTGACAATTATGCTTGTGAGTGAAATAATGGATCGTAAGCTCATACGGGATACAAATAGTTGATGCTTACATTTTTTACATTGTTAAATTTTTATCAACTATCAAACAGTTTCTACGTACAGACCTTAACGTCCGTGTCATTTTGAAAATAGCAGGCGGTCATTTACACCCCTATCCTGGCTTTTACAGAGCCCACTCAGCCTGAAACCGAAACAGCGACCTCTGGATTAGCTGGTGGGGACTTTAACCTATCAACACTGAGGCCAATATTGAAAATTTGATTTGAGTATCACAAGATACTTCGCCAATATTTTGTATTCTGAGTTATCCTCAGTCGCATTTCCTCGTTTCAGCAAAATTTATTCAGGGAATCGTATCCTTAAAGAAAACTGAGTCAAGAGGCGGACATTTGTAGAACTCCATTTCATTCCTCGTTATTGCTCACACATCCAGTTCTCACCACCCTGCGTCAAGCAACGATAAACATAATGTAAGTTCATCAATAGAATTAGAATTAGCGAGCGGGGAAAAATCCCTTTAACATTGATCCAATCTGATTTTTCGGTCTACGAAAATTTCTTTCGTGAATTTAGCCTTGATTTATCATGACATTTAATCCAATCACTGTAGAATATTTTTTAAAAATATTGAGTTCAATTTTTGCTTCACAAGTTGGTGAAAGACATGTGCCTAACTGAGTGGAAAGAATTTATTTTGATTCAATTCAATTCACATATTTTTTTATTTGCTATTGACGATATTGGCCAACGAGTACGTTACCTTTTCTACCAAACTACCTGTAGATTACTCTGCCAATGGTCACGTGACCGCACGGATAGAAGTATATATACTAAACAATCGTACCCGTTGGTTGTGGTATGAACGGCAGTTGAGTTCGTTTGGGCTTTGTAGATATAATATTAAGTTGACGCTGAAGATAGTAATGAATGATAATAAAGAAGGTAAGCTGGCTTCAAATAAATACGAGATATTTCCGGAAAGTGAAGACTCAAAGAGCAATAAATATTTTTAATCATTTTAACGTCAATTTTACTTATATTGGTTTTATAACGCATTCGTGATTACTTTTACACATAATGCACTTAGTAATCCTTTGTACTAGTTTTTTATCCCGCTTCGTAGAAGTCTTCCACCTGCTCTCTCAACCACTTAATGCTGGGCAGATGTCGAGGTTTTCAATTATTTCGCTGACAGCGAGTGTGTGTTGTTCCATTGCATCGGCTGCCACTTATTCTGTGGTGCGTGGTGGGCTATCTAAGTTACCTCACCCGATATAAAATGGTTAATAAATCCGTCCCAAGTTTTTCGTAATAAGCGAGGGATGCCTGCGCCACAGTCGCTCTATTTTTCTTGTGATCCTCAATTAAAAATTTCTGGCACCCAGTGTACACACAGTTTCCGAAATCCCAATATTCATGTGATCGTTTCATGAAGAATGTTTTTCGACACTTCTGGCCATTGTCAATGAAGTTCATCAATGGTTTAACGCCTACCTCCTCGAATATTTTCTGCGATCTCCTTGAGAATTTCTTCACTGACAATAGATGACCTTCCATTCCTTCTTTAATTATGCACATCAAAACTTCCTGACAGAAATTCGTGACACCTTTTTGCCACGTTTTTCCGGTTTATTACACCTTCACCGTAGACGAGTAGCCGATGCATTTCAACAGCAACCTCTCCTTTTGCGCGCAAAAAATATTACAGCACGAACTTTGGATATTACGCTATTTGGAATGGACTCGTCCATTTTAAACTTACAATGCGAGAGCAGTGTTGTCACCACGTAAGTCTGGTTTCGCCATGCGCAGGTACTCAAAAAGACACGACAGTTCTACTAACCGTAAAAAAATAACTTAAATTGCAACAATATCAGACTTCTATTTTTACTCTCCAAATATTCCTCTTATTTGGTCCACTGAATTGTCTTTAGTCGGTTTTCCCATATTTCAATGTTCTTTGTTATGGGTTATGTATCCCGTGGCAGAGTGGCGCCGAAATGCAGGCATTTGTTGAAATGCATTTGCCGTCCCATTTCATCAAACCGTCCATATTTAACCATGGTACCTCAAGGATGGATTGCTCGCATATACCTATACAAATCCGTGTAGGTATAAAGTGGTTTGTTCCTTGAGCTAATGTAAAACCCTGGTGTTGATGGCTTAGTAATATGTAATCCGTCTTGAGATTTCACCATGCGTAATTCAATCAAATCTGAGCATTGAAAAAATATCTAATTACTCTGTATATCAATAGCCTCACAGGTAAAGTAATGAACTGTGCAGAACGAAATACATATTGACTTGCAAAAGATGATTATGTTTCTTACTATGTATCTATACAGTTCCCGTTTCGAATTTCTATTTTGGATGTGTGCCCACTCCTTATGTTTTCCCCACAAATTTTTTACCATTCTCATTTTTGTTAATATTGTATCTAGTATCATGCTTGATTTATAGTGCATAAACAGAACGAAGTGTAGGTATAGTAGTTATGTAAGTTCATATTTTCAATGTTCTGAATAATTCCACTGAATAAGTTTGAAATTCAGATATTAACTCCTTATTTAGTATATTTACTTGAAAAGATATTTTATAAAGGATTTTTTGTGTAATTTTATCCCGTGAGACGAGAGTAGAAGGGTCTTTAGAGTCTCAGTCTCCCTCAAATAATAACGTCGATTATCTGTGATTAATTTCTCTGTCTACAAGATGTGCCTCGAAAGTATTGAGAATGGTTCCACAAAATAATTATACCAAAAATAGTTACAAATGCACCTTAACCTTTTCAAATTATGAGCCTCTGTCATCGATAAAGTGTTTACAGCTGGACTGTTTTTAGTCAAAGCAGTTCTTAAAATCATTTTGCGAAATTGTCTTCAGGGCACCCGCCACGACTCGTTGGTTACGAGAAATTTGACTGATTAACAAAGGAAGTCCGCCTGGCATTTTATCACCATCTATCGGATTGTGTGGAATGTGACAATGCTTCGTAAAACTTTGGTTTTCCAGGAAGGCTAAGGGGCCATTATATTGAGTTCCGAGTGGCACACAAGTCAATCCCTTCGGCCGAAAAAGACCCGAAGCAGTACATCAAAATTTCTTCAATAAAAATTTCTAAGGTTAATGTTTTTTTTCTCAAAGGAATTGTTCATAAAGTTATTGTACCTGGAGGGACAGCCGTCAATGCTGCTTCCTGTAAATGATCGCATGAAGAGTAGAGGGGTCGTGCGAATCCCGGAACTTTTTTTTTCCCCGAGGATCAAGTCTGATATTAAAGGGAAACGTTTTGGAGTTGTTCCCGAGGTTCCAGCCTCTGGTGCCTCTGGTTCCAGCCCGAGGTGCCCTGAAGGCGATTATGGAAGAGGCCTTAAAACATGTTTTAACCAGTGGCAGACCGGCTGTAAAAACTGTATGAATCCCTAGATCCTCTGAAAGAGTTGTATGTTTATTCTTAAATATTTTAAATAATACGATTTTCACAGAACCATAACTTCATAGTCTCATAACTTTTGGGGCACACTTTGTATACATTTATTTTCAAATTGAGTCCATAAAACGATTAAGTCATGGGGAATGCATCTGCCCGGACTATGGACAATCACAGCGAACAACCCATGAATTTTTCGCTGGATATCTATCAGGTTAGGAATTCAATGGTGGTCGACGTTTCAGTATCCAATTCACGCGTTGCCTACTCACCAATTTCCCTACGACTGGCATCGCCCGTCAAAAAAGATTTGTCAATCTATCAGTAGCATTATATGGTATTTATTTCTCGACCTCTTATACTATTTGGTGTAAATATTATTATTTGACCTAAAATCTCCTGATATTTACTCCAAGTACCATTTTGGTCCAAAATTCCTCGATGACATTGTTCCGATCTAATTTTTTGACCAGGAGATATTTCTAATCTGAATTCCGCCTTGAATTTTCGCCACACCCAATCCAATCAGAACTTCACATGAATAAATAAAAATATCGATGGCATTTGGAACAAAAATATTTGCTGGCTTTATTTTTTGGCACTAAAAATCTTATTGAGGGTGAATCTACCTTTATGTGCGAAAGGAGCCCGTACCTACCGGTGGCGATGGGTCGATTCGGGGAAACGGCATCCGCTGGGGCTCGATTGTCCCTGCGAATTAGCGCAGCCTTCTCTTCCCCGCTCTTACGTGCCTTACCTTTGTACGGTGAAATTTTCCCGGGCGAAATTTTAATCTCGTTTGCGTCGGTGATTCCCATCCGCTCCCCCTATTATCCCCTCCATCCTACCCATAAGCCTCCTCGCACAAACGACTTTAGAGCTAATTTCTTTTGGTATTTTTTCATATTTTTTGTTCACCGACGGGAGAGAAATTCTCACGGAACGACACCTTACAGCGTTCGTTACCTTTACCCGGTGCTCTAGAACTAATCGCCCTTCGGGGAAGAGAACGTGCCTTTCACTTTTTAACTTGAATTTCACTCGGTTTGACTGCGTGGAATGGTGATGTATTTAAAATAAACAAAGGGTGAAATGTCTATTATGTTTGCTTTTCAAAAGCATCGGCTAATTTTAAGACCTATGCTTCATTGCTATGATAGTAATACTATTCTTGCAGTGGTGGACTCTTGAGTTACACTTTAGACGAAGGAAGGTATTCACTTTCAAACAGTAATCGTACCAATTCATGCTTGCAGTGCTCTGGTGTACATGTGCGAGACTGAAGTGCATGGCTGGATTCCTACTCGGAAAATTTGATACATGAGTCACTTGCTTTTTTTTTAAATCTAAACTATCATGTGGCCTAGTACCAAAGAGCCAGTCCCCTTTATCAAAAATACATGTTTCACCATCCTAGAGCAGTTTCCCGATTAGTTTAACCTTAAGCCCGCAGCCTCTCGTTTAATAAATGTGTTAAGCGCGGATGGCGTAACAGAGATGCCCAGTGCATGTCTATCCCACAGGGAGAGCGGTACAACTCCCCCAAGCGGCCAAAATTGAAGCCTCGCTTTCATATTAAATAGCGCGCGTAGCCATATTGATCGACGCAAAACACGAGTGGCCATTAAAGTGTGTGTAAAGTACGAGATTTTCCTTCCGAGTTCTAGCCCTGTATTTCATACATACCAATCTTGAAATACGTTCAATGAAATCTGAGGAATGTAATGTGCATTATCAGCAATTATTGTAGCGGTAGGGTTAGCCTTTGTGGGGAAACAGGTGATTTAGTGTCGCCTTCTCACCATACCGTTTTGTTGTGCGTTTGGTGGCCAAAACCGGCCATCAGCCAAATCCAAGTGGCCGCTGATGCTCAAGGAGACAAAGAAAATGACATATTACAGGTAAGTGAGCAATATTTTAATACACTTTCGCAAATTATTGTTAAAATATTTTTAGTGATACATGCGTGACCACTCCGTCTCAAATTGTGGAACCATGCTCCTCTATGACTTGTATTCACTAGATTTCTCACGGATGAGGAGCGAAGAAAGCAATGGTTGCAGAAAGTAAGAAGGAGAGACTGGGAGCCTTCAAAGAGTGCCGTGCTTTGTTCCGAACATTTTTTCGATGAATATTTTGACCGGACGTCCCTATGCTATAATCGTCTTAGTTCGAATGTAATTCTAACTCTGTTTAAGGAATTCTCTCCGTATTTGCAGAAGGTAAGAACATTTTTAAATGTCAGTTTAAACTATTAATCGTTAGTTTTTTCCTATAAATTCCGGCGACTTTAATTTTTGTTGAAACCCATACTTGGGGAACCTATGTATGTAACCTATGAACCTACCTTAAGCACTCTTGGTAATTATTGGGTCGTGCTTTTCATTAAAATTTGTCTGGTCTATTAAATCTTCTTCAATATATCACATCTTTGTGTGCAAAATTAGCATGTTAATTCTTGGTTGAAGATCTAAAGCTTTCCCGACGTGTTGTGAGCAAGACCTGGAATCCCGCATTGACAAAACTTCGTGAAGTCAAAAAAAGCCGCGTTTCCCACGACCAATCGCAAGACACCTGACCTGACCCCGGCCCTGGGTATATGTACATGCCAGTTTTCAAGTCTCGACATCAGTCCTGAGGATGAAGAGCTACTCTTTTTCCGAAACTTCGGCAGAAATGGAGAGTGAGACCCGGTGGGAAACCCGAAAATCCCCCAATATCATGTTGCTTCTTCTAATACAAGTTGCCGTATGGTAACTTCAGATTTCGTAGCCTGCGTTTTCATTGAATTTGTTCCTTACTTATGAGGACGCATCACCCTCATGTCCAACGTTGTCTGATATCCTATGGTTTTAACCCTCGTGCACTGCACAGTTCTTTCTCGCATATTAAGTGCGATCATTCATCCAATTTTGCCCGAAGATGTTGATTTTGTTGCCTTTAAGGAACATTGTATTGAGTGAAGTATGCATTTAATGCGGATGAGGAGTGAAAGCCAGTTTTCAAATGAGGTTACTAAGATAGCCATTTACAGTTGAAAGCTTATTTTACTTGTAAATAGCTAGGGCTAGGATAATTGTTAACCTCCGAGTAGCATGGATATCGCATCATATCTGCTGTAATGGATCTCTAAATCTCTTACAATAGTAATTCTTTTGTTTTCAAAGGCATGCATAGAAATTTTTTTATCAGAAACGAATTAATTTTCCTCACAAATTCTCATTCTTTACTAGAGTAACAGAATATTTGACTCCCTTTCTCTCTTCCGTTTTTACTAATAATACTTACTCTTATTTGTAATCTTTTCTCTTTTTTCTGACGTGTATGATGTGAACTTATCAAATTGTTACAATGTTTACTTATACTAGTTTAGAGATACTAATGACTTGCACAGCTGTTTCGATCTGTTTTGAGAAAATCATTTGGGCTTATCATAGGGGCCAATTTTGCATCGCAAATAAGATGCTTAGATTGTTGTATTACTTATTATTAAAATTTTGTTTGGGAAATTATATCATATTTTTTGGAAGAATAGATATCCAAGTACTTGGCACTTCACTATGAATGCTTTATAACTTTTTTGTTGGAATTTACTTGTTGGGCATAATGAGTTCTTGATTTTTATTTTCAAGTTGAAGACATGCTTTTATAATCATCAGTAGTACCAAAATCCTTCCCATTGAAACCATGTGCCAAGGAATAAACTATCGTTGATTGATCTGCTCAGCCGTAATTTGTGGATGATTGGGTCAATATTCCCCACAGCAATATTGGTCGGCATTAGACATAATTTGCCGAATAGTTTAAACTATCTTTACGATTGATATATGCTGGCAGTTAGTGCGTGTAAGCACATTCTTAGTTGCTGTGAACTCGAGTACTCCATAGTGGCTGATTGTCCAACTGTCCTCTAAGTTAATACCGCTCGCAGTGCATTTAAGGGCTTTTAGGCATCAGTATTACTAAACACTGTCGTACTAGAATAGTAGGATAGGCCAGATCATTTATATATTGAGTGACAATCAAAGGATTAAGTATTTTAACGTACCTACGTTATAGTTTAAAAATTCTCAACATTCTTCGTTTTTCGTACCGCTAATTGTAACGTCATGCACAATAGCAGAATACTAACATCTGGGGATTCGACATTAGGTGTAGATATTATTAACTGTTTTTAACAACTTCCATTATTGTATATTCCTGCGAGAAATATACGTCAGCATTAACTTAGCTACAATAACCTCGAGGAATTAATTGCTGCAGACCCCTTGACCGTCCACTTGTTTAATGCCGTTGAAGTGCATATAAGGGCAATAAGTAACAAGAGCATTATAAATTGTCATTAAAGAACACCGGAATAAGTTTGAGTATTGTTATCATGAGTGATAATCAAATGTTTAGATATAAACGCATGCTTTAAACACTGGAATCTTTTTTCTGGAACCACTTTGTTTTGCGTAGAACAGGATGGCCGGATTCGCAAGAGCAGTAGCTTCAATTACGGGACCCAAAGGTCCCGCCCTCCTGTGTCCCATCCGTTACGTTGTCCCATCTTTTTCGATCTCCTACACTCTGTGCAGATGTCCTCCCGTCATGTATAGTTGTATACCCTTTGCTCATTCAGCGTTTACCTGGCTTCTTTCATCTCCTTTGTCCTATGCTAGACCACGTTTAATTTGATACATTTTGCATGTTTACATGAAATCACTTCTGCGAGGATGATATTGCCCTTGATAGTTTAAAGTAACATATATTTTTTAATATTTAGAAAAATATTTTTAAAATTGTCTTTGTGGAGAAGAGAAATGTTTGACTTTAAATAGGACTGCTGAACAATGACTCACAGTTATGGAAACTCTGGTTACCGCTCGGACCCATTTTATGATCTTCAGCCCGGCTCGCGTTTGAGTGCGTGATCATAGACTCGGCTAGAGTTCTGTTGCTCCTACCTGTAAGAGACAGTGCGCCATGAGTTTTGCTCTGGAAGTATTTCAAATCAATTTACTATCGCTAAGTAAGATAAAGGCGCAGCTTCATTCTCCATTTTTTATATATTTAAAAATAATCTTATCTTAGTAAAAAAAACTAGGAATAGGAAATTTTATTTCTTCAAATATCTCCAAATTAGACTTGATGCGACAAATAGGTCTTCCATTTTCAAACGTGGAAATAGGGCTTTAAACTGCGGATTTTCCCTTATCCTCCATTCGACTGTGCTCGTTGATCTACAAGTGAGGTACGCATTCGTTTCTTCCTACCTCTACTCACCCTTGATTTTGGATTTCCTTCGTAGTCAGGAGCCACCGAACCACTTCAGACTGGCCATATATAAGCGCGAAGCACACCAACTTGAATGAGATTACCTTGGTGACTGCTTGGTGGTTAAGTCGAGTGTTTGTGAACCTTTGAGGAGCCGAGTTTGCAAATTTTTGCAAGAAGCCGTCTGAAAAAAAGATCAACGCCATGTACTCTACTAGTGCATCTGTTCCTCTGTAATTCACACTTAGGTGAGTGATTTCTCCTGAAAGCCAGCAATTACCGTGGTGTCTTGCTATTTAAAATGTATCTTAATTTAATTCGTATTTATACAACGCTACCAACTTTCTCACTCAACTTTCGACCATTTCTTTAGTATGTAGGAATGCCTGGAAAGCGTTTAAACCAGTTGGGGTTGAATTAAAATGATTCAAGTGTTACAGCCGTCGCAAAAGCTCGTGGGAGATGCGTAGCAGGCCATTTTGGGACAGATAGGTTCTATAATTCAGAAAAAGGTCGCTGCGGTCGAATTATTTGTAGCTATTAGCTTTAAATTATCGTGTTTGTAGTGCATGCAAATCAGACTTTTTGTGGTGAAGACTTCTCACCTCCACTCCTAGCCTTTCCCTCCGTTGTCTACTACTACTACATCGATTACTTTCTTTATTTTCCCTCCGTTCCTTCTCTCCACTCTTCACTTCCCCTACACTTACCTTATAAATTGACTGACTTTCTGTGTCTTCACTGCGTTCGGTGCATCCATCTTTCACTAATGTTTGTGAGAACTGAAAACTAGAACACCTTTGCCCTTGCATACTTACCGCTTGTACACGTGTACAGTGTACTGGATTTGCTATTTATTTTCTTTCTTGGAAACGGTCATATTTTGGCAAAAGTAACAAAGTATGCATGGCTAATAAAAATGTGTAAAAAATCCGAAGTGGTTGACTCCACGTGAATGAATGCGCTTTTACTTTCCTGGGTAAAAATAATGTTTGAAATAACGATATTGACCCGATACCCATTTTAATTTCATAATAATTGACGACTGTCAATTACCTTTACCTCATCTTCACCCGATTAAGAGAATTTTCGAGGACTTTCTTATTAAAATTACCGAGCCTTCTATAGAATTTAGAGTAAAAATAAGTGGAAAATGAATGGAGGATGGAGAGTAATCTGGTGTTGGCATCATACTATTCTTAACGAAAGACTCTCTGATTGTCAACAGCTCAACGACTCATCTGACGGTTGGGTTACTTCTCCTGAAGTCACTTATAGTGGTATTGTAACGTGACAGAATTTTCGCGTAATGCTCTTTTCAGTAGAAGAGTACATTCTCTACGTACTGACTCCGCACGCGGGAGTAAGATGGTCTGAGTAAGTTCACCACCTGGGTTACCAAGGTCACCAACCTTCTTTGCTAACTTCAAATGTCTCTCAATGGTTCTTAATCCAATTATTTAGACGTACTTCTCCTACGAGTTGGGAATATGTTGGCATATTTTTATCCAACTGTGTATGTATCGTAAACATTCTTGTAAAAAGAGCTGCTGACACTTTTTCACCATCTCAAGATACACGCAGTTATGGTGGCAGCTTGCCTACCGTATGCTGTCCTCTCCGTTTCTCTCTAAAGGCGATACCTTCCACTCAAGGCTTCCCTTTATTGACATTATCCATCGTGTAGGCGATTGCCAACATGTTTTGCTACCACTATAACCTAAATTATTGATGTAGATTTAAGGATTCCGCTGAAAAATTGCCGCCTCCATCAGGCTTTGAAACCAGGCCCGCTGGATTGGACACCAGCATTCAAGCCACCCCACCAACACGATGACACGGACCACGCTAGAGCGGCCGTAAGCCTGTTTCTTATTTTTTCTCTCCTCCTCCCTCATGGTCTCCCGGTATAAGATCGTATTTTTTCCTGTCTTTTATCCAAATTTCCAAGCGATGAATTCCGAGCGACGGAGCCAGGGTCTGCGTAGTCGGCGGACTGTGTTCATTGAACAAGGACGTCCCTTGCCGTAATCCACGCATCGGGAAGGTCTGGCAATGAGGGGTTCGGTCGAGTTGAGGGATAAAAAAGCAAGTAAGGCGAAAGGGAAGGGGACATAGTTCGAGAAGGGGCGATCCCCAAACCCGGTATCACACAGCACGTTTCTTCTTCGTGATATTCCTTGCGCTCACCTCCACGTTGTGGCAATGTACGATACGTTCTACGTTCCACTCGAGCGTTACCTGCTTCATTCGATACTTTCACTCCCTGCGCATAGGGCAGAGGCTCTCTTTCACCTTCAAATGAATGCATTCATACGGTTCTTTTTTGGAAATTTTCGTAGGTATGTCCCCGAGCTCAAACCTTTTTCCAACTCTTAAAACTTCAAACAGCCATATTCTCGATATTTTTAAGCTACGTTTTCATGTGGCCGTTTTTGCGTCGTTGCGACGGTGCGTTGTGCGGTAAACAATTACCCCGTTTTCATGTCAGCGTCAGCATTCGTGCGGCAGCACCTCGTAAGGTATGATATTATTTAATAAATATATAATTGTTTATTGTTGCAATTTCACCTCTCAGGGTATTATTACCATTTTGCTTTAAATTGAGAAATGCGTTTGTAGACTGCACGAGACATATTACCGTCGAAATTAAGGATAAAATATTTCTAGTGACGAAAGGTAAACAAGGGAAATTCCTCACTTCGTACTTTATGAATAACTTTCAATGGTGTATTATAGCGTACATTGTAAATATAAGCATTCCATTAAATCATTGATACAATGCTTGATATTAATCTAACGTCATTTATTCGAGTAATAAGAACTTATATACAAATTTCCCTCACAAACGTCCCAGGCGAAGAGGTCACTGAATCACGTTCCAAGTATGTATCATAATTTACGATTTTTGTGCCAGTTTCCCCAAACATTATGAAGTGCGACTTGATTTATGTAAACAGTGATAGTTTTTGTGTGTAAATAAGACCCATGGGATCATTATAAAGAACCATATGCGCGTAAAATAACTCAAATCGGAGGCAAACATGTAATGCCATGCCGTCGTGACGCATTCTTGAGGATATAAATTGCTGTATTTCTCGATTTGTGGTGTCGTGGGCTAGTGGTTAGCGTTCTCTAATTCGGGTACGGAGTATGTCAGTTCGCGCCCGTCAGGAGTAATATTTTTTCTTTTTTTTTTTCAAGACTTTTTTTTTGCGCTCTGGATTTGAAATATTTTCAAAGACAGTGTCGGAGAGTCTGGCCAAAACATTAATTATATCTGTTGCTTCGAATATTTTTGAGGTGAAAATTGTCTCGGCGATTCTAAGCGAATGATACGGGATCCCTCGTATGCAGTTCGAGAAATTAAATTTATGTTCCTGATGCACGCCTTCGTCATTGCCATTTCCCGTTTCAAATCCTGATAAGATTTCTTTGGAAGCTTTTGAATGCAATTCCACTGCTTTCAGTTGCAATGAAAATGCAACTATAATTATGTGCGCTTCATCACTACCTTTTTTATTCAAAACAAGAATGTCAAGGACAAGTCTTTGCTTTCTTATTTTCCTCTTTCGTTTTAGTGAATCTACATACTCTATTCCCAAGTCTCAAATTATCATTAAACTTCACGATCAATTCAAAGGCAGCGAGGGAATCATCGCAAACCACGGTCCCGCCAAAGTTCAATAATATAAAATAAAATAAGAATATAAAATAATATTCAATAATAGATGACCCACAATCCTCGGGAAAAAATCAAGTGATCAACAAATAACAGGCAGCAAGCGTGGGTCCTCCTGGTGATGGAAAATTTTTTCGAGCAATCGATTTTTAATCGAAATGAAAAGCTCGACTTTTTAACAAAAATCGAAATTTGAACCAAAAGATCGATTAATCGAAAAATCGACGGCTCTATTTGAAAAAAATACAGTTGGCACAAAAACATGTTTATTATTCATTCGAAAACCGCTCATAATACATATGTGAATAGTATAAAAAATCCCTAAAAATGTACTTAGAATAAATTCTTGAATTATTAGTAGTAAAAATTTACAAATGCACGCAAATTAAAGTTTGGGGATCACCGCTTGGAACCATTCGGCTTCACTAAAATTTTTAAGAAAGATTACTGATTGAGATGCTTTCTTTATGGTCTAGGGCGTGCCTTTCCAATTTTACCGGCCTTAGAGAAAAGTCTTTCACATGGGACGGATGGCGTTATCATACTCAGCTCTCCGATCGCAAAACGGTACGAAATGGTCAAGATCGAAGTTGAAAAATCGAGTTTGGATCGAAACTCGAAGATCATGACTCTATCTCGATTTCCTCGATCTTTGACTATTAAAACTCGATTTTCGATTTTAATCGAAATCGATTTTTCCATCACTAGGTCCTCCCTCCCCAACGCAACTGCGTCAACGCAGGCTGCGTCAAAAGATAAAAGATGGGCAACTTCTGCGTCAACGCAATCTGCGTTGAGTATCTCGCTTCTGATTGGCCGCGCAGTGTGCGTCAACGCAAAAACGGCCACATGAAAACGTACCTTTAGTTTCGTTGCATTAGACGTTAAATATGTCGGCTGAAGCGCTTATCATGGTTATCTCTAATCCGGCAGAACATACAATTGCCATATATTCCCTCTAGAAACTCCAAAATCACGTGATGAGAATATAGAAGTTGGACTGCACTTCTCCAGATGCAGAGAAAAATCTTGCCGGTCCAATGAATGAAAAACCCTGGGTATTCATTCGATGGCAAGCACTTAACGTATGATAACTTTGCATTATTTATTTGACGTGACTTACTTATGCGTGGTTTGTTTGTGTTATTTGGTGACCTGACGGTGGCTTTGCGAATTCACAAACATCCGCGGGCGAATGACGGACGGATACCGTTTTTGTCAAAAGTTATGACGGACGGATACCGTTTTTATCTTCATTATGACAAGAAAAGGTCACATATATTGGGGCACGAACACATATCTCTATAACGCGTTCGCTCACGTAATTGTTAATTTTTTAATTCCGCTCATGAAATCGGCAATGTAATCGTCGTTCTTTAAATGTTATCGGGTGCTTCGTCGGCGCTTGAATCACTAGCTTTAATTGACGGAGTGCGTTCTCACGACAGTAACTGTGAGTATTCCTCTTCTAGAGGGGATTGTGTTTTGGATAACGATAAATAAAACCAGAAAGAAGGAACCATGATCCCACCCGGAAGAGATGAAAGTCAAGAGTGTAGGCTGCATTTTTTCACATTGTTTTGCATTTCATTGTTTTGTTATTTTTTCCATGAAACTTACAAACGTAGCAAAAATGTATTTTCAAATGAACTGACGATATCGTGATTTGTTTTCTCCTTTCCTAAAGAGGGTAGTGGCTACAGAAGGTTTTGGGTGAGTCGACAGTCGACAGGGCTGTAGATGACGAAAGAAAAAACAAGTACATGGCCCGAGAGGAACAAACTGGAGGTAGGCGACGGGACAGGAAGCGACAGAAAGGAAGAGAAAGAAGACACGGGTCCGTGTTGGTGGCGACCAAGGATAAAAGGATCAGCATGGGTTCGGACAATGGGGGATGATGGTTGTGAGGCCTGTGGGATCATGGACAGAGCGCTCAGCGTATGATGGGAGGGACTCAGAGGGGAGGGAACCAAAACCGCCTTGGGACTACGCCACCTCCACCGGAGAAGAAAGTTTTTCTTACCCGCCGGAAAATAGTCGGCGATAAAACGGAAGACCCTGCGATATCTATGCGGAAGCGAGTGTTCCAACGGATGACGCGAACGACGGACAACAAAGGGATGTTTGACCGAGGGGTCGATGGAAACTACCCCCGGTTTTTGCTTCGAGAGGAGGGGGGTTTAAAGGTGGGCGTGAGTGAAGGTTTAGGCCTCGGTTGTAAGGCAAAGGCAAGGGAGGTTCTTTGGTTAGATGTGAGTGTGCGAGGGACTTTCGTTTTCTTTTGTATTCCTTGGAACCGGCATATAAGCCTTAGAATAAAAAACACGGTGTAGGATGGATGAGGGGGTTCACTCGGGAAAATCACGTTTTGGGCAAGTCGTGGCAGAAGGAAAATATGTTAGTGATGCCTACATATTTCTTATCTCTTTCGCTTGATGTTTTCCGGGAAATATTGATGTGTTAAAAGGAGTTCTTTAAGTTGAACGGAGTTCTAAATATGACGTCAAGCGAAGGGATAGGTACTCATCCGATCGTCAACTGTTGTATTTGTCCACCTGGGACGTCTGATTGGTGAGGACTATTTGATGCTTGTTCATGTTATGTGCTTACATGTTCAATTAATATCCTTGCAATATCGCCAAAGCAGACGTCTTCCAGCATTGACTCAGGTAATGTGTGATCCGGAAATTCCGCTGTTCACTGTTAAAAACATAAGTTCTCTGGAAAGTTATATCGTCATTTTACTCTACGCTTCGAGACCACCTTTGCTATAACACAAACAGATTCCTTTCAAACAAGTTATTCGACCGACACCTGAGGTCATTTGCGCCATGAAGGGGAGTATCGGTGGCTTGGTTGGTAAGGGATAGAGAATTTGGAGAACAGAGGAAGGGTGGAGAGAAAACAGGAGTCAACATTAGCCTAGAACGCTCGCGGAAGTTCATGGTAGATACTCGGTGGACGAGTGTGAAACTGAAAAGGTCAATTTGCTGAAATACGGTCACTACGCGTGAAAGGGTAACAGCTGTGTACTTTGGTTTAAATTTTAACGCCATGCGAGCAATGCTGTTGACATATAATGCATACAGTAAAGTAGAACTTCACGTCCACTTCTTCCATACTCTTTTGAACTATAACAATGAAACATAGGTACCAATGATTTATCATAAAATCGGTAATTTTTAGATATCAAATTCCAGTGTTTCCCGAATTTCGAAAAATGAGCCTCTGTGCATTTTCCGACCACCAGATTTTGCGAGAGCTGTACTAATAACTAAAGAAGCCAAGGGTCTCACAGTTTAACTACCCCTCTGACAGTTGGAATACAGCTCATGAAGTGCTGTCCACCTAGCACCCAAGTTCGGATCAAGGCTCCGCAGAAAAATCTCCAGCACTGACTATTAGAAATTGTGTATAAATAAATAAATATAGATATATATCCATGTTTTATCCTTATTGTATCCATGTTTTATCCATCCTTTATTGGATGCCTTTGATGAAAATCAACTCATTAACAACAATCGTGGATGCAGTTATGGAACATCTTTCCTTCATAAACATAATTCAGTGCTGATCTACTTCGCTCGCGATCTGTTTTGAAGTGCGCCGCCGATTGGTTTATAAAAACATTTATAAAAAGCAGTTGCATGCAAGTTTTGACGCTCTATATAATCTAGTTATTTGTTATTGTTTTACCAGCGCTATGTAAAAATTTGCCTGCCGTACTTCCGCCACTATTCAATTATATTTGGGATAGTGTTTGGATATTCGACAGGTGAACATTCGCCAATTGTTTAGGTATACATATTTCTCTACAGCGAGGCGTCCACCACGTCGGAAACCATCCTGAGAAATGGTCTATTAAGAGTTAGATGAAAAATGTTGGAATCCCTTGGTCTTGGCAACTTGGTTGTCGACTCCTAAGGTAGCTAATTTAAGACCAGCCTCGAGCTTTTGGGGAAGCCCTATGAGGTTGTTCAGATGTGAAAGTACTATAGCCTCAATTATACTACAAGAAATAAGCCCTTCATGTGTCCAAACTTACCTAGCTTAACTACTACTAAATAAGCTTATAAACTAACTTACCTAGAACTTAAGCGGACTTTCCATCCAGCCTCAGGCAAGGACATTAAGTTTGTTATTCCATTTTGCGTTCCTACCTACAGAGGAAAATTACATAAAGTCCATTTTGGAGAACATAACTAATAAGTTAAAAGAACATTTTATAGACGTGATAAATATTCATGCTAATAACTTAATTTCATAAGGAAAATGCAGACCAATTGGATTATATACTGGTAAAGTTATTACAGGAGTTTTCAGTAGATAACTTCTCAAGATCATGACTTTGGAAGAATTAGTTCCTTGGAAACAGTTTTAATAACAATTTGACATTAATTTATGTTAATAATTTCTTGTGGAGATATTGATAAGGAATTCATTTATGCATTTTTGGTTCCCAGTTCAGATTTTGTTGGAGATAGGCTTGTTGTTATAAAAAACATAGCACTTCTCTCGCAGTAGAGGAAACCATGCGCGTGGCTTTAGCTTGTTAGAGTATGTTGGATGGAAGTGGACTCGGGGGTAAATTTGATTGGATATCTCTCTCATTTCAGTGTTATATCTAATGTGGGTGAAAATTATTGCTTAGTTAAATTGGTTAAGAAAAAATAGGAGAAAAAATATCTTCTTCATTAGCAAATTACTACATTCATTGCAATTGGCGTAAATTAATCTTTGAATATAAAATATCTTACTTTTAGGGTTAAAGTTTTATCTTTTACAGTAGTCAACACTGCCGAATGACATAGTATTTGTGCATGTAGCTGACTGTGTCGTTTTGCGTATAGAAAACATTTTAATTTCATCTATTTTTTTGCAAAATTATCGTTTGAAAGAGAAAAAATGAGCATTCCTACGGAAAATTGCGCAGTGACTCCAATAAATTCCTGTTACGCTCTGCTCAAAATCGCTTGCCAAGAAATGAGGACCGGTAGGTAACTAAAAAATGCAGATCGCTCTGGTTTTGAAAAACTCATTACTTCAGAGTTATGAATGCATGAGCGCTGTACAGGATACGTCATAAAATAGAATGTAGAATCATAAATTTTTGTTTGACCTTCTGGCTGTATATGTTCTTTTACGAATTGCACAGGCGGATCAAAGGAAGAAAAAATCATGAATTGTGGCGACTTAAAATTTCAAAGGCTTTCCGGCAGTTTAATAGTTTGTCTATACAATTTATGCATGAAATTCTGCACTTCAAATATCCATAATCATGACTAAACCATTGTGGCAAGTAAATTATTATGGTTTTACTCTATTCCTATTCAATATTGTTTTTATTACTATTTACTTTCTGCGTCATAGTATCATTTGTATTACAAAAACCATGTTTATGTAAAATACCGAAAAAAATACGATTTATTTTGGTTAGTCATTACATTGCTCCAAATGCCATTCAGTCATCAATCGGAAAAGATAATGGCAAGGGAAAGTCGGGATAAGTCAAGTTTTTTTTTATTAAAGCGGGAGTTTATTTCACCACGGTAAATCATTACTCATATTTTCGCATTGGTGGCAAGACGGTTAACTCGAAGATGATTTGGCGCACAAACGTGGTGATCGCATAGGTATGTACCGTAGACACGGTGTGATACGCATGGTGGCATAGTGTTACTGATGATTGGGAAATTAACTGCTTAAAAAAACTGCTCTGAAACATTTAAGTATTTGTTGAAAGGTAAAAACAAAACTTTGAATAAATGCCTTACGCGGTTTCAACTTATAAATTCTATCGAAATAGGAGAATGTCGATTGAGTTTTATTTTAACCGACATCATCTTTTGTTGGATAATGATCATCAGGCAAATAACGTAAATCTTAAGGAACGGAGAAGGTTTATTTTTTAAAAGGACCTCCGTAGCCTCAAGCATCCAACCCCAACCATGCTAATCAGTAGATTTAACCAGAAAATCAACTGTATATATATCTGAAACGTTCGAACGCATCTCATTGTACAAGATTTTCTCATTCTGTTACGCTTTGCAATAAAAATTAAATCCATGGTTAGGATAAATCTCTGCTTGAAATGTGTCGACTAAAACTTCATTGATGTTGAACACTTAGACTGATTTATCATACACTGGGAGAGGAACATAATTTTGGGAAAAAGGATTTTGGGTGATAGTATTTTAAACTTATAGTCATTACTTCATGCCGTTTTAGGTAGGAAATTTTGCTAAGTTTGCCAGTATTTGAAATTTCTATAGCTTAAGTTTTAGGTGGGATCTCCCTAGAACGTATATGGTGAGGCCGTTCTTTATCTCGATTGTTCCTCTTTCGATAGAGTTTCTGATATATGGAATCGAACGGCCCCCGCGTATATGGGAGCTCGCTTGTCGTCTATTGGCGTACATTTAAATCACTACGACTAGCAATTGAAACATGCGTACGTACGCGTAGCCGTTAATGTTGTAAAGATATGGTCTCGAAATGCATTTAATCATAAAGCAGAGTTATTACGGACCTGGGTGACCTGGAAAAGTCACAAAGTTGTAGGCATTCTATATATCCTAAGATATTTTGAATGCCTTGTCTCAAGCAATTGATTGTTAAAGGATAAGAGTAGATGTGTACAATGACTACGTTGGTAATGCTCCAGCCAGGAGCCTTATTCAGAGGAAGACTCGGAATCGACAATGTCGTAGATATTCAGCACACTGTGGCATACTCATGTGCTGGGCACATGAGTATGCCACAGTGTGGTGAAACGCGCCTCAGCCTCGACATATCTCAAATTGAAAGGCAGTTCCACCGTGAAAGAACTTAAATGTCATTGAATTCATATTTCGCTACTTGTAGGAAAATGGGTCCTTTAGTTGATAATAACGACAAAAACGTTCCTTTCCCAGCTATTTTATTCTCAAATTAAACTTAAATTAACATGGTGTTAAATGCAAGAACGGGCGCAACACATGGGAGAAATAATACATCTGATTAAAATATTTAAAAAAGCTGTTTATAAGAAGCAAAACTTCCAGAGAACTAAATTAAAGTAAAACATAGGTATCTACCATATTGCTATTTAAGCTGTTAGCATATTCCTGTAATAATTGAAGTCAAAATGCAATAATTCAATAGAAATTGCGCTGTAGTTGGCTACCATGGTAGGGAAAGTGTTGATTAAAACATGTTTTCATCAAATAATCTGCTTATTTTTTATCTCAACTTTTAGATACTCAATGTTCCGATCTATCGACTTAAAACACACTGAGATATTGGCCCATAAAAAAGTTCCTTTTCTGAAACTTCGTTTTATAAAAAAGACAATGCTGTGTTATCTCGCGTTAATTTTTTTGATGCACGCAAAATTTCCTTACAGCATAAAAAAAGACTTTGACATAGGTATTAGGTAAAAGAGTTGAGTATTAAAAGATATTTAAATAAATAGGTTACATATTTGAACATTGACCGTGAAGTTCCTGAGATTAAAAAAGGAAAATTCCAGATGATGGAAAGTGTTAATACTGTTCTATTTTTGCTAAGTGTTTATAACACGTGAGACAAACATTTTATTCTATACACTTAAACTAATATTTCTTTGCATGAAAGATTATCTGCGTGTTTATCGCCAAAAGTGCGTAACTTGTTACCAGCTATGATAAAAGAAATCATGTAAATAGCTGCCATGTAGTGCTTAGAAAGATATCGAAATTGTTTAGGTAATGTTCTCGGGCTCTGCACGAGGTAATTGGCTTCAGTTTGAGAAAAATGCTCTCAATTCAGCTCCCCACCGTCCAAAATGTTTTATTCCGATATGTAGACGAATCATTTTTAATTTAGCCACATGGTACAGTTGCGTTACAGGAACTTCTAAACCACATGAACAACCAACACCCGAGCATCACATTTACCATGGAGAAGGAAGAAAATGGCCAACTTCCCTTCCTTGACATCTTAATCCGCAGGAAAGAAGATGGAAGCCTAGGACATAGCGTTTATCGGAAGCCAACTCATACTAACCTATACCTCAACGGGCAAAGCCACCACCATCCATCGCAAAAAGTCGCCGTATTACCTACTTTGGTTCATAGAGCCAAGTTAATATCGGATAAAGTGAGTATCCCAGCCTAGTTGGACCACCTAAAAAGAAAATTTTCACAGAACGGCTATGGCAGACAACAGATTTTTAAGGCCCTAAGTAATTCCAATACGAAACAGGAGAGTTGCCCGGGGGAGCCACCTGAAAAACCATTGGTCAAAGCTTTTATCCCTTATGTTTCAACAATATCGGGCAAGATCCACCGCATTCTACAACGGTATAACATCCAAACTATCCACCTCCCACCACCTAAATTAAGTTACCGACTGGTGAAGGCGAAGGATCCTATCGGCCTGAAGACACCAGGGGTTTACCAGATTCCATGCGAGTGCGGAAAAATATACGTGGGGGAGACAGGCCGAACGGTTGAGACGAGGCTGAGGGAGCACCGAAGGCATTTTACAATAGCACAACCGGAGAAGTTGGCAGTGGCGGAGCATAGCATCATTCAAGATTCGATGGGGAGATGCAAAAATTCTTTGCCGCTCACAACGCTACTAGGACCACATAATCAAGGAAGCCATCGAAATCCGTCTTAATCCAAAAAAATTCAATCGGGATACTGGCTTTCATCTGAGCAATAATATATACCTATAATATATACCCATCTGGGCACCTATAATAAATTGCATGAAAAACATAAGGAAAGAACAGAAAATATTTCAAAGGAACATCAGTCAATCAGACGACACCTGAGCTTAATTGTTGGACTCGTCAAACGGTCAGTTCAGTTCAGTGTATAATCCTACACAGAGAGAGTAACACGCCTTGAAAATGGAAAACAAGTTGTTTTCCGAAATGTCGGCCAATATGAAGCCAATTACCTGGTGCAGAGCCCAAGAACACTACCTAAATATTATTCACCGGGAAAAACTTAAATCGTATATCGAAATTGTCTTTACAGAAAGAAGAAGTAAATTGATACCTCTGTTAAATAAAATCAGTGCTCTATTTTCTTGTCAAAACAGTTCACTATTTTGTTTTTTTTTCAATTTTTGTTATCTATTGTTGCGAGATTAAAATAATATTTTCTTATTTAAAACTTTATTTGTATTTAAAATGGCAAAATAAGTTAAGGTAGAGTATACTTGTGCCAGAGATGAAAAACTGGGTAAACATACATGCATCCTTCGTTGACACCAAAAACTGATCCATTATGGGTTAACTACGTGCATTGATGTATCATGTGCTAAGAAATACTTCTGAAGCCATTGACTTAGGTTTACAAAGACCTAGTATCAGTGAAAGCAGTATTTTTTTAACAAAACAAAAACAGGTGGCATTCGTTTTGACTTACACAGTGGCGATGGAACTTCCTTTAATATGTTATTTTTTGAGGTTATGGCGTCTTCCGTCATTTTCGAGGATCGGAAATTCCTAGACCTTTGTGAGTAGGGCACCAGGCAGCCAAAAAGTTGTTAGTTCGCACCCATTTTCGGGCATGGATGTCGTATTTGTTATATAATTGAGGACTCACGTTAGACGGCGCAATAAAACCTTAAAGATTCTACTGATACTATAAACAGAGTGATGCAATCTATCCTAAGTGAATCAAGCGTACCATCTAAGAAGTCTGCTTTTTTCACCCTGTTAATCTCATGATCAATAAACAGTCATGAAACTGACTCTCAAGTCTACTTTTCCAGCAGTGAAAAACGGGAAGAAGGTCTATATGTTTTCCGAAGAGGAGGTAAATGCAAAGGGCTTGGAGGTTAACGGAATTTTATGGCTTTCCGACTGCAGAGATCATATCAGACCGTGTTTTTGAAACGGGAAAACTGGGACATGATCGTAAAACGGTGATGTACGGAGCGAAATTCAAACCCGCGTTCTTTAAATCATCCCATAGTTGCATTATTCATTCAATTCTCCATGTTATTCATAGGATCTCCTTTGCCTTCTGCAGAAAAGGCCAATTCATATTGCGTAACTTACTGAGGGTTTAACTTAGCCGCTTGTGGGAGCTTTTTCATTCAAGGTTTTGAAGTTAGCGCAAATTGGAACACATCAGCACACTCGAACGACGCTGAATGGAACGACTTGCGTCAGTGCAACGTTCGGTAGTCTGCCGGTTGGTAGCATTCTGCAGGTAAACTGTAACAACGACCGAACATCTTCTGAACATTTCACGGATTCGTTCAAAGTGGATAGTAATAAAGTTAAGATTTTTACCACAAAGTAATTAAAAACTGCACATTATCCTTCTTTGACGCATTACTGAAAATCAACACATTAGCCATGCGATATTTGAAGTGCTTTATTTTTCTTTGGTGTACTATCGTGTGGGGCATTCATCCAGTGCAGGAATATTCAACACGAGACCACAGTGGCCACGAGAACCACGCTTGGTATTTCTGCACTTTTCAGCGGGTCGTAAGTAAAACTTTTACACAGTGTGTGTGAGATTAAATACATGTAATATGATAAACCTAATAATGAAGTCTCAATTTGTAAGAATTGATTAAGTCTAGCTGATATCATCTCTTGTTCCGACCTTTTGTGAAATGCGCTGCCTTGTTCTCAAGATCTGAATCGAATGGAAACCAAGTGAATATGTTTGTTGTGAAGTGAGCAAGGCACTAGAGCGAACGGAAAGCTCTAGTGTATTTGGGTGTGCTAAAGATTGTTTGCGACACACCTTGAGGACATAGCGTAACGTAGAAGATGGCTCCCATACTTATCATAGGCCATGAGGTTATGCTAGCCAATCACGAAAAGGGGTGATCTCTTTAATTAACCTATCAGAATCTTCATTGGTGTTGCAAATGCGCACCCATTGATGAGAGGGTGGAATGCCAAGTAGGCAATAGTCGTTTAAGGTGAGATCACTTCTCGTTGAGATGGCTTTAAAAGCAATCATTTTGAGCGAAAACATGGACCGTAATTTCCGACATTCTAGAGTGAGGTCAGGTTCTTGACATGGTACTGGAATAATTTTTCGACATTGAGAATTATAAATAAAAATTTTCCATCGTTTAGCTTGAGGAAAGATAGTACTAGGGTATCACTGGCGATTGCTGCCTGAGAGTATTAATAGCTGTCGGCGTTCATTAGCTTGAAACTCGAGTAAAGTTGCGTGAAATAATAGGGGTAGAATAGGAATTGATACCAATAAATTGTTTGGGTGGAGCGTAGTGTTTTTGTAGCAATTTTTGACTGTCATTTTTTGTTCCTTTGCACCACGAGTAGAAAAAGAAAGAAAAAGGTAAGCAAAATACTGAATGGTCAATCAAGTTACAGCTATAACTGATTTTTAGAACTCGAACGATAAACGCTTTGTAATTCTCATAAGTTCGTCACATGCAAGCAGCGATCAGTCCTAATATTTTTATGAACTTTCCTTATCCGTTTGGCTAATTTCACTGTAAATGTTTGCCTTAATTTCGTGAATGATAAAACAATGACTTGGTTATGATTCCACTCTTTAATTGAAACAACACGACCTAGGTTTCGGCATATCATGCCATCATCGTGCCTGAGCACTTCAAATGAGCGTGTTGTTTCAAATTAAGTGTGGAATCAGAACCAAGTGTTTGTTTTTTTTTCATTCATTATGAAGGAGTTCCACCGAGTTACGCTAGAGACTAGATATGCCCTATAGTCTTAATTTAGCTATGAAGATTTTTTATAAACCGACTTTAAAAAAATGATAACGTATATTATTGCGTTCTAAGTCAACCGCTATTTTGTTACGTTATGCTCTTAGGCAAAGTTTTTCCATCCTAAAAGAATGTGAAAGTTCGGCTCACAATGAATGTGAGGACACAGCATTAAAACCTTATAGTTACGTTCTTGCATTGTAGTTAAGGCGGTCGAAATGTATCGTTTTACCACACACAACATAACTTAGATGATGGCTCATATTTTTCTTTTTTGCTTTGTCATTCAGTGTCATAATTACGACGAATTGCGAGGCCTTATGTTGGCCATCACAAGCGGCCGTTGCTTGTCCTGCGGCAACAAATGGGAGATCAGAATGTTTACATGGCAATGGTGGCAAATTGAAATGGAATCAAAACTCGTAGATTTGGCAAGAGGGAGAAAGAAGTTGGCTGTGTGATGAAAGAAGTCTCACTATTTTATTCCTGAATCATAATGGCTCCTATGTAATAAAGTAGGTGATTCGTAATTGGCTAAATTGAGAAACAAAAGGATTTTTCTTATTGTTAGAACGTAATTGATATTCGGTATTGTGAAAGATCGTGATTTGCAAACTTTATGTCATGTCCTTAGTGTTCGGTCCACTTTCATCCTATCTGAACCGTCCTGAACTGTTATTAAGTGACAATACGTTCTAAAGTTATTCTTTTACTCTTAGGGAATCAATAATTAACGTCACCACGCGGGATCGTAAAATGAACGGGACCCATAGTTCCCATTGATATGCGCAGTTGTCTAGTACGCTCCTTTAAATTCACTTCTCTCGTTGCCCTCGGAATCTTTCGAACGAAAAGGCTGTCACATTGTGTTATCCGAGACAGGAATATGAGTTTACGGTGAACAGCGGCGTTGATGCGGAACAAACGGAGAGTTACGGGCGAGATAATAGAAAGTTAATGCATGTGGCGGCGGAAAGGGAAAGATTATTTCATCCCCAAGGAGAAAGGAAATAAAAAGGGCCACCTTCTTGCATTACAGTTATTATTTCTGGGCGACTTTAAGAAAGGGAGGAGAGAGCGTTGCTTGAGGAATGGAAGAATTGGAGGAGAGGGTTTTCGTAAGGGCGGGAGGAGTTGGGGAATGGGAAAGGAGGGGCGATGTTCATGTGTATCCGTGCGCGCGTTGAGAGTGGAGATCGATGTAATGGTGCCGCCCTGGTTGTGGGACGGTGAAGATGGGAATTACTATGGCGGGATTGCCTTACCTCCCTTCAAATCTCACCCAAGGTGATATACCTTTTTCTGGATTTGCTTCATGGCCACCGATGAGACGGGGGAAAGATTTATGCACAGCTTACACCACACTCATCAGTATCAACGTAATCGATCGGCATGAAATCACACTGACTCTTGAGCTACCGTCGTATAGCCGATGTCACACTGTCAACATTTCATAAACAAATAAATTATTGGACAAATGCGTTTGAATTTCGTTTTGAATCACGCCATTCCCTATTTGGTCAGGTTAAGTTGAAGAAATTACTTTAGCCGTTTTTGGCTTCTGTTCGTATAATTTTTGACAAATAGGGTTCTTAGGTGTAATTAATTACTTCGCAGTCTTCTTTTTTTTTCTTAGTTGAACTTCGCGTTTCGCGGAAATACTGTAAGCCGACCAAACGCGTTCTGTAATTACGAGTAAGCACTGGAAATGGACAAAGTAGGTTATCTATTTCAATGATGGACACTAGTTTTGTTGTTGCAGAAAATGTATATTTATTCCAAAAACATGAGTTTTTTACTCATATTATTTGCTTAATATCTTACCCTTGTACGATAAAACGCGTTCCGCCAAATTTTTGTCAAATAATTTGACCTTGGGACATCGAATTAACTCTTCACTGCCCTATCCGGGAATCGCCTTCAAGCACGTGTAAGCCAGAGTCGCCCTCAGCTGAGTTCGTTATCTTCTCTGCAACTCCTTGACCCGTGACATCAGATACGAAATGAAAGCCACCATAGACCAGTAAGCTTTATAATTATTTAAAAAAATTATCTTTCTCACTAAAGTAATTCACGTCTCTGGTTTCTTTGTGAGTATTGGTGAACGAAATAAGAAGATGTTGCTCTGTCATCTCATTAATTTCTCATCAAAACTAGCCCGTAAGGCGATAATCCTTCTTCTCTTTTTGTCAACCACTGATTCTTCACAGTGAAGCTTCATTCTAAAGTTGCTTCACTTTAGCAATTTCAAAATTGCTAAACCCTGAGAGTGTACTTTTTTCGAGTATTCCCCAGGATATTCTGGCTCCGCCAATGGCGACCACGCAAATACCACGACACTTAACCGTATTGGACGTCACAAAAATCAGTTAGCTTTTTTACCAAAAGTAATAGACTGCACGTATTGAGAGCATCTCTTCTAGCGTTGCATGCTCGAAAATATTGGCGACGAGCAGGTAAAAAAGAATCACCTTATTTCAAACGAAATTACGATTCCTTCATTCCAGCGACATTTTAAAATTTGGGAAATATCTTAAATGAAGTGATGCATCTCTATGCCTGTGCATCAGAATATTTGTTTTTATGTTTTATTATTTACCTTGTTTGGTGATCGAGCTAAATCTTTTCCGGCTTCTCCCCGCGACGCCTGCGCCTATCAAGGTATGGTTGCAGGTCAAGGAACTAAAATTTACGCTGGATAGGATTGTCCTCGATCGAGGTCCCATGCGTAATAGTCCGTATTTTCCCAGTCCTTTGCCACTCAAAGAGCTAATTCATCGGTGTCCTCAGTATCGGATGCTGACATATATCATTGGGTCATAAAAAAGGCTCTTTTGTTTAAAAAAGTTTTCTTAAATAATAGATACTCTGCTACCTTGTTTTAATTATTTTATTTAAATAATATTTTATTATAAGCATATTAATAAATATGACATTGGTGCTTCGTGAAATAGTAGACTCACAAAAATGTTTAAATATAAATAGTTTTATTTTCGAAAATTAGTCGCGAGCTATCTGAGAGTGGAGAGAGACAATACGGTGTGAGCGAAAGGGCTGGTAAGGTCGAGACTTGAGCCAGAAATTAAACACAAGGGCAGAATAGGGGAGGTGGGGATGACGATATTACATGGATAAATAGGCAGAATAAACCTGGAAAAAAATAATGAAAGGAGAAGTGGTTGGCCAGAAGTCATTGATTATGCGTCTGCTTAGAATATGGCCTCTCTACCATTCCCAACGTGGAAAGGAAAAGTGGGATTCGTTTGGTGGGATCTTAGAGATCGTAATGGAGAGAGGTAGGCAATGGTTTACTTTGAGATATCCTTTCTTTCGAGCTGAGGTCTTTTATCTCCAGATAAGACCCTTTTTCAGATGAAATCTCTGCCGGTTAAATTTGGCGCTTGCGTTTGTGAGATTAAATTTCCGACCTGCGGTACAGGGACAGAGGAGAGGGTTTGAAGGTTTAATTGTAAAAACATCAAAGAGGATTTTCATGCACCTCGAGACTTCCTCATGGACTGGCCTCAGTTGTGTTTTTCCTCACTAAGCTCTAAACATTTTACGGAAAATAAAACAAATGAGTGCCATGTACACTCAAAAAAAATTATGAGGTCTTGGACGGAATGTGCGTTAAGGATTCAAAAGTGGTGTTCAGTCTTCCAAGGCTGAGGTTGTTATTGTTTCCATTATCTTTTCGCATGGTTAATCTTTTGCAAAGAAACTCATTAAAGCTGTTTAAAGTAGTGAATGCAAGTGAAGTATCGCTCGTCGCTAGAACTTTCGCGTTACTTACGATCTCATTATCTTCAATGGAACTTCTTAAGTGCAGCCGCGATAGCTGGAGATTTCCGCTTATACTTAATAATGAGTCAAAGAGGAAAATCATGGGAGGCACTCCTACTGGAGTGGCTATTGTGTTGAGATTCCTTATCTCACTCTTTGAAGCCATCATGACACTAATATTTGCGCCCGTGAGACAGCATACTTATTGTTTAATTTTCAACTTTTGTTTGATTTGACGTGGTTATTTCCTTTTTAATCGCGATTGCTAAAGCATAGGCATAATAAAAAATACCATTAAGATGAAATAACCAGCTGAAAACAACCTTTAACTATACTTGAAATATAACGATTTAAAATATTTTGAAGTTAAAAGAGTTAGTTAAATATTTATTTTACATGGTGGCAATTTTCAAATATCCATTTCGGTCAACAGTTTAAACCACCTAGAAATATATAAGTTATTACGTTATGTTGAAATAATACTGTCGGAAGCAACATTATCTCATAAACAGAAATGGTTATTCATCAATTATTATTGATATTGTAAGTTTTTATGGTAATATGCTTCAGGTACTCTCGTATATGCCACTGTTGCAAATGTTGATTACTTAATTGGCTGTGATAATTTCTATGTTATATTTCGCTACCATGAGTTGCTGCCTATGAGTTGGGAAATTACATTTTTCTGTTCAAACTTTGCTCCTGCATTGTAATATTTCATCTATTGTCGATTAAGTGAAGTAAAATTTGTTGCTGAGTGATTACTGCGACATTGGTGAAGAAAGGTATCATGAGAAATCAGGATGTTTATCGGTACAGTTCACAAGAGCAATGTTTCCATTGTTTACCTTGTTCTTGATAGAACTGCTAATTACCGAGGTAGGTCGTAATAACGGCTCCCTGTTAATGTCTTCAGTTCATCTAAAGCTGTCCTCGAATCAAGGACCCTTCATTAGTCCTCGAACTGCAACTGGGGCAACTACTTGAAACTACCAGTGCGGAAAGCAAGGGGCCCATCCGTGTACTACGTCCTCGCCTGGCGAGAATACACTGCTTGTTGTATGCTCGAGAAATTCACGAGATGTCGCCTTGGGGCGCTGCCACCAGAGGTTGTCCTAATTAATATGAACTATCATAGGCTTTGTGTGGCTGTGCAATCTTTAAATATAATTTTAATTGCAAAGCAAAGCATTGGATATCTGTATTATATTTCAAATGCTTTCTCGATTATTCTGTATTTAACTTTGATGAATTCATGGTACTAGACGCATAGTCGCCTTTTCCTATTTTCCCCACACGTAGGATCTATTTTAGTCCGTAAGAGGAGGCGTTGCTGTAAGGCCAATTAGAATTTCCAGAGCATTTTTATTGACGAAATGTAAATCGTTGCTTAACCAGCAGTACCAAGAATGTCTGAAGAACCTGATCGATAATGGAATATCTCCTAAAAGTGTTATAAAAATGAAAAAAACTTGAATCATTTATTAATTTAATGACAATTTATTATTTAGTTCTTCATTCTTATATTATGACAAAGTCCGAGACAAAGATATCTGCAGTGGTTGGGAAAAGTGAATGGCATATTTGTATTGAACGACATTAATTTGAGAAAAATTATTCGAGATAAAATATACTTTCCATTTACTAGAATAGATTTTTCGTAGAGGAAAAAAAATTATCATAGAATACCATAGATTATTCTCTATACTCTTGGTAACATAAAGTGATATTTTTATTGTTGATTTTTATGTAGGCAGAAAACGACAGTTTTGTTGTTGGGGGCTTACAGTAATTCGTTGAGTTCTCTTTGGGTGCTTGTTTTACAAAGTCTTGACGCCTTACTTCTACTTCGCCTTGACGGGAATGGCTGTTGTTGGTTTTTGAAACCCTTTTCCACACTACATTGGTTTTCCCAATGACTCTTAACTATGCCCCGACCAAATCAGCCCTTACCAATCTGTTGCATTTTTACCAAAAACTCTAGTTCTAATTACATCGAATTGAAATGCATAATAACATTTTTAATACTTGTAAATAATGTATCGCTTTGCTACTTGAGTGATATGTATAGCATCAAAACTGGTCGTGAAATTAAATCTCATTTCAGTGGAAAACTTCGCTTTCTTATCTAATTACCATGGAGCAGTTGCACCATACCTTGTATACGAACATATGAATTAGATTTCACTTTTATATTTTTCAACTATTGTTAGCTCATTATTTTAGCTCATATATATATTTTCTTTTTTTTCACTTATTTAATGGCCAGATATTACGAGCGTATTTTGTATTCCACTTTGCGATAATTTTTTTAAACCTTCTCTTTTCTTTTATTCAAAATTTTATTTGTTGTCTGTGTATTTAAACGTAAACAGTGAGGTTTATCCAGTGATTTCACAGTTTTTTCACTACCACCTTCCAGTGCTTTTGTTTTCCTCTTGTGAGTTTTCTCTTCAAACGAACCAGCCTGTAATTGTTGTGCTTTCACCCATTGTACATATCTTCCAAGTGATTTATTTTTTCTCTACACCTATATATATGCATGATTTCATTCATTCACACAGACTGCTCTCAATTGTAAATCTATAAAATAATCCGTTCAGACAGTAGGAGAAAGAAAAGGGTAGATGATACATAAAATTGACGTAACACTACCGTTTTGTTAGCCAATTTTGTGTACTATCTCCCTTTTTTCCTCCTGTCTGAATAAATTATTTTTGTATGTATGTATACATATGTTATGTATAATGATGTTGAAGGCGGATACTGAGGAAAAAATGGATAAAATAAGACAATGTTGTATTTAGAAGTGTATAAGAGGAAAGGATTATAAGAAACACTACACAGAAAAGAAGAACCAGATAGATTAGGCAAACACACGGATGCTCAATGGGTCTATAAGGAATAAAGTTGAAGGAAAAATTGAGAGAAAAGTCCTTCGAGGAAGGCCAAGGGATAAATACATGGACCAAATAAAGAGGAAAGTACATTAGAACTATCAGGGAGTTATGGGAACTAGCATAAGAGAGGGAATGTTGAGACGGCTGCAGCCAACCAATCTTGGGATTGAACGAACGAAATTAGTGTAAATTTATTATGTACCATATTTAATAATAGTGAATGCTTTAAATATTTTTCATGGGTGTAACTTTGACGAAGAGTTATGTTAAAGAAGATACTCCCTTGTCTCATTCTCGCTCCTAGGAAACCTATCTGCTATGTACTAAGTTGTTTAATTTATTTCCCTTGTCGTGAACTCTCATCTCCTGTATAGGTGATATATTTCGGGTCCATGTGAGGAACTTAATTGTCTCCAGATCAAATCGAGTGGCTCCGTCGAGAGGGATGTGCTTCGGAAGGAACTTTCGAGGAGGGAGAGTGGTGGTGACGGTCAAATAGATGTTGATGTGTGGCCTCAAGGGGAAGGAAGATGGTGAAAACGAATTCTCAGTGAGAGAGAAGTGGGAAGAAAGGACTCTCAAGGACGACGTTTTAGCGAAATAATGCCTGTTTGGGCGGCCTGGGCAGGAGAGGGGACTGCTGAAAGAAAAGGAAAAAGGACCTATGGACATTGAGTATAATTAGGCTAACCATACTTTTGATTTGGCAGGGACGGTCCCTGTTTAAAGGGTCTGTGCCGGTGTTACGCCCGGTTGACACTGAAATGTCTCGAGATCCGCTGTCCACAGCACAGAGAAATATGCAGCAACAAATGTACGGTGACACATGTCTAAATGGAAAGCATTGCCTCAAATTATGTCATGCATCCTCAAAGTCTCAAGACTGATATTGAGTGTTTTTCTATTGGTCGAAGGGGAGAACATCTGTGCTCGAAACATAAGTAAGCCGCAATTTTCATTTATGTCAGGGGTCCCAGAGGAATTACTCGGAGAGTACCAAGAAGGATCCAGTTACCCTGATAATAACGAGACTCGAGCTCTGTACTCTTTGAGTTTGGTATTAATGAAATTTAGTACAGCTGCAAGTAACAATTTCGTTATGTAATTGCAACGGAAGTATAAAATAACTCTACTGCATTAAGCTAGCTTTTATAATCAACGTTCTCTTCAAAGCTAGATTTGTCCCAGGTTTGGGAAATTGGAAGATGGTAACCCTTAGTATAAGGGAGTTCGACTTAAGGCCGTTTTACACGACGCTTATTTCAGAACCAAAAATTGAACCATATTCACTTAGCTGAAAATCGTATCGTGCAAAAAAAGGCTTAATGTTATCCGATGAATGAGTTGAATTCAATTTCCATTGCTAAAACAGAAATAGGTGTGATACTTATTTTCATTATTGTGGAGCATCCTACGATCAACCACAAGAGAGTATAGCGTGTTAAGGAAATACCGGCGGTGGATATAGATTCAACTAAACATTGTTTTCATCGCGAAATGGTGTGACATTGTTTGTTTTTATTTTTCCAGAACTTGTAAAACGTTTTTCTGGATCACTATCAGCTACCATGAAATTAATTTAGCAGAATATGAGTAGGGAGTTTATCTAAGATACAAAAAGCGTTAATTATGCATTGAAGTTAGCCCAGATCAGAGCACACAATCACCATTGAGCGTACGAGAACGAGAATGAATAGAGCAATGTGCGTCGGTGAAACTTTCGGTACCTGCCGTTAGGTAGTATTTCAATTCACAATAGTCACTGGCGAATATTTTGTGTGCTGCAATGGAATTATTTATACATATCCACGTATTTATAAACCATGAATTTTTACCAAAGAGTAATTAAAAACCTAATATTATTAATGTCTGATGCCTCTACTGAAATTTGACAAGAAAACAACAATTCCGGTTATTGAGGTTATTTTACCGTTTGCCGCACGGTAACTCCCCTACCGTTCTGTTTTGAAGTGCTATGCCTTTTACGCAGGGTCTGGAACGGATGGAATGTAAGTGAGCCGTTGTGTTGCGAATTGAATAGCGCCTTAGAGCGAATGGAAATCTCCCAACTTGAACGGACCTTGAGTAGCGTTATCCCCCCTAAGTTATGTTCATTATGAACCTGCCTTTAGGGTCAGGCAGGACGGGCGGTTTTGATGGAACTACTTACTCCCTCTTTCCCTCACAATTTGTCGAGGACGTCTCTTTTCGCGTCCCGTTCCCCATTCCTCCCCTTGGACCCATTTCCCCCTGAGGGGTGGTGGGTGGGTGGAGGAGATCAGTAGGTTGGGGGTTGATCTATCGTTAATAGCCACACCCCCCTTACCCCCAACTCACCTTCCTCAGAACTTCCCGACCGTGGCTCCTTCTGACCCTTCTTGCCTTTTTCTCTCGAAGGTCCATCAATTTGATTCGTCCCCCCGCTACGACACGCCGACACCCACGATTCGGAGAGGAGATATTTCACTTTCACAAGCCTCTCTTCGGGGTTCGTCCCTCCTTACTCCGACAATTTGGCTCCTTACTGCCCCGTTCACAATACTTAGATTCACCGTACTAGGGTTGGTTGAAAAGGGGGTTATATGAGCTCGATATTCTCATAGTTAACTTTATAAAAATTCATGAGGTCTGAACCATTACGATAACTTTGTAACTTCAGCATTCTTGTTCTTTGCAACTGTCTTTTTTGTGATCTTGTTATTATACTAACCATATATCTATGAGCTAGGAACAAATACTAAAGAGCTAAGACCGCTCTGTACACCATTGAATCACTCTAATAACTTTGTAATATTTACAAATTACTTGTTTATTATGGACCGGTTTCATTGTAAATGTGACATAATCAGTTAAATTATAATTGCAGGCACAGAATATATATACGTCTATTAGCTGGAGGGGGAGATGTAGGGTGGATGAATTAAATATTTATTCTCCGCTTTAAGATGTTCCACTGACCTTAACCAAGATCTTTCCTCAACCGTCCCATCTTCGGTAATAACCTTCCCGCACTGCTTACCCTAATCACCTGCCGTGAGTTCTGTTACATTGCTAACGTCCACGGAACTCCCCCTTCCCCCACACCTTTTCCCTCCCCCTCCTAGGTTTGGGAGCTATGTCACATATATACGGCTAAATTTATTCTGTACCTGACATAATAAATTACTGTATAATGTCACCTTAGGGAAAAAACCAGTTGACTACTACTAAATAAAAAGTGAAAACTACAAAGTTTAAAACGCTCAATCCCTTATTCCCTTTCTATCCGCGGCCACCGGATCTGCAGCAATGCCCCCTCTCTAAAAGAATATATCGAAACTGTCCATCACTCCCTCAGAGAACGAGAGTACCCAGAGAAGTTGCTTTTAAATAAAATCCTGTCTCCTACTGCAAAATATACCCCTCGGACCAAGACCCACCAACCTGACCAACTTAACCTTGTCACTACATTCTTCCCTGGTGCACACAGGATCAAAAACATATTGAAAGACCTGTATCCAATCTTAAAAAACAATACCTCTACTTCCCTCCTCCTACCTTCATGTCCCAAAGTTTCCTATAAGCGTCCCTCAAATCTTCGGGACATTTTAAAATCCACTAGACCCTCCCTGCAACCCACCGCCCCCCCTCCGCCACTTTCCTCAACATGCGGACGCCCGAGGTGCAAATGCTGCTCTCTCCTCCGCCCCTCCGCCACCCCCTCCCTCAAAAGATCTTCCTCTACGGCCAATTGTACCACCAGCAACATCATCTACCGCCTTTCCTGCAATTTCTGCCCTGCCTTCTATGTGGGAAAATGTACCACCCCCCTCAATATCCGTATGAACAATCACCGCCATGCCACCAAAACTCCACCTTTTCTTGATCCCATTCCCAAACATACCGCCTCCCACTCTCAAAATTTTGACGATTGTTTCTCCCTAGAGATCATAGAAGCCCTTCCTCAATCCGCCGGTAATGTTGACGTGAAAATTCGTGAATACGCCCATATTTGGGTGACAAGAGCATTCGAAAAGCCCGGGCTAAACCTAGCCCATTGAATTAAAAGCCCAATAGCCACCTCTCTCTCCCCACCACTATCCATTCGCACTTACCCCCCCTTTCCTTCCTCTCTGCCCTTTCCTTCCCAAGGGAACAGAGCGGACTCATCATTCCTCTACCGCTGACGAAGGCGTCCTGACGCCGAAACGTACAAGTTTTATTTTGTGAGTGTCCTTTTTGCGTGTTTCTGTGTTTGTTTAGTGTATCACTGTTTTATTTATGCATGTGCATCGTCGCCGAGAGCGATTTTCTACCAAGACATTATATTGACCTTATGGCTCACATTCTTCGCTTTTTTTCGTGATCGTCGTCTCATCTGCTCCTGATCTACTGTGGAGACTCAAGCTAAGTGTTCTGTTCCCTTTTTCCTACCGCTGTTATCTTTTTCACATCTCCATTTCTATTTTTTCCTTCCCAATGAATCCTCAAAACCCCCTTCAAGTATGGCTAAGGTTAGCTCGTAGACACGCGCACAAAGTTGCCCAATATGGTGCCCACAGCGAGTTTCTCACTTCATGTCTATCCTTAGGGATCATACCTAATGGTCTGACTATCAAGATACCTCTTACCGGCATTCCACCCTGTCTTCATCCTCAGCTTCGCGTATTCATTTATCGTCAATCAATAGATTTCACCCGCATCATCCTTTCCCAATATCAGTCTCTCTTCAAGAAACATCTATGTGATCTTACCTCACTTACAAACATCATATCCCTTTCATTCCCAAAATCAATCACTCTCTTAAACCAAATATTTTCTTCTGCGCTCCGAAACCTTGTTCGCCGACGGACCATCCTTTTAAGAAAACTTTCCTCACTCTCCACTTCCTTCCTTCAAATTGGCATTCCTTTACCATTCACGAAGCTCACACCCCCACCCCCTCCTGCGCCTCCCCCCCTTTTTCTTTACAAACCCGACCTTGCTTCCCTTCTTAACCTCCCCCGCCCTCCAAGCGACCGCCCGGTTTTCCCACAGCGTCTCTCCCCGACGCGGAAAGACCTACCCCGCACCTTGGCCACCGCCGACCGAGAGGTAATAAACCTTTCGTCCGTTGTACTGGGCGAAAACGAGCGTGCAGTTCTGCAAAAAGGCTTATCTTTCTCACCCACCCCAAGAGTTAATCCTCTAAATATCCTTACTGATGCCCTGAAATTTTGCCGGAATCTGCGGTGGCGAGCATTCTGGGAAACTCAACCTAAGCCTTCAACCCCCAACTCCGTTCATCCCCTTGCAAAATTTGTTCCACCGTCCCAACGTGAACCCAAACCACTTCCCTCAAATCATCCAGTAGAAATCTTCATTAAACGTTTCCTCACAAAAATATCTGACAATTCATTCCTCCAATCCTTGAATCCACCCAAAAATCTCTCGCGTCCCGAATCCCTTGCCTTAAAAAAATTAATTAACAACGATGAGATCATCATCACCAAGGCAGATAAGGGATCTACAGTTGTCGTTCTTGACAAGCAAAGCTATATAGCTGAAGGTCTACGGCAATTAAATGATTCTTCCTCCTATACCCCTCTTCCTCATGATCCAAATCCTGATTTTCAAAAAGAAATCAGCTCATTCCTCCAGGAATTCGGCCCAAGTGAAGGCCTATCCCCCTCTGACATCGCCATACTATCACCCCTTCATTTCAAAACTCCGCATTTTTACATGCTCCCGAAAGTGCACAAAATCAACAATCCCGGTCGCCCAATAGTCTCCAGCATCAATTCCCCTACTGAGCGCATATCAGCACTTGTTGACCATTACCTCAAACCCCTAGTCATATCTCTTCCCTCCTTCATCAAAGATTCTTACCACTTCCTCGACCTTCTCCACGCCGTCTCTATCCCCCCTAATGCTACTTTACTCATGGCCACTATAGACGTTACCTCCCTTTATACGTCCATCCCTCACGATGAAGGCATAAATTCATTAAAGTTTTATTTATCCCAACGCCCAAAACCACACTTTCCCTCCACAAATTTCATCATCCGCCTAGCCGAAATGGTTTTAACAAAAAATGCTTTCTCCTTTAATAATCAAATTTTTCTTCAAACTAAAGGCGCCGCCATGGGTACTCGCATGGCACCATCTTATGCCAACCTGTTCATGGGCCATCTCGAAACCACTTTCTTAAAAAATCAAACACATAAACCTCTCTTCTGGGCCCGCTACATTGACGACATATTCGTCCTCTGGCCTCACGGCCGTGATTCTTTATCTTCTTTCATTTCCACACTGAACTCTTCATTCTCAGTTTCCTTCACATCTTCCATTTCTGACTCCTTAATTACGTTCCTGGATATTAATATCCAAATTAAGGACAGTAAATTCATCACCTCCGTCCACAAAAAACCCACTAACCACGACCAATACCTCCATTTTAACAGCTGTCATCCTTCTCACACAAAACGCTCAATCCCTTATTCCCTTTCTATCCGCGGCCACCGGATCTGCAGCAATGCCCCCTCTCTAAAAGAATATATCGAAACTCTCCATCACTCCCTCAGAGAACGAGAGTACCCAGAGAAGTTGCTTTTAAATAAAATCCTGTCTCCTACTGCAAAATATACCCCTCGGACCAAGACCCACCAACCTGACCAACTTAACCTTGTCACTACATTCTTCCCTGGTGCACACAGGATCAAAAACATATTGAAAGACCTGTATCCAATCTTAAAAAACAATACCTCTACTTCCCTCCTCCTACCTTCATGTCCCAAAGTTTCCTATAAGCGTCCCTCAAATCTTCGGGACATTTTAAAATCCACTAGACCCTCCCTGCAACCCACCGCCCCCCCTCCGCCACTTTCCTCAACATGCGGACGCCCGAGGTGCAAATGCTGCTCTCTCCTCCGCCCCTCCGCCACCCCCTCCCTCAAAAGATCTTCCTCTACGGCCAATTGTACCACCAGCAACATCATCTACCGCCTTTCCTGCAATTTCTGCCCTGCCTTCTATGTGGGAAAATGTACCACCCCCCTCAATATCCGTATGAACAATCACCGCCATGCCACCAAAACTCCACCTTTTCTTGATCCCATTCCCAAACATACCGCCTCCCACTCTCAAAATTTTGACGATTGTTTCTCCCTAGAGATCATAGAAGCCCTTCCTCAATCCGCCGGTAATGTTGACGTGAAAATTCGTGAATACGCCCATATTTGGGTGACAAGAGCATTCGAAAAGCCCGGGCTAAACCTAGCCCATTGAATTAAAAGCCCAATAGCCACCTCTCTCTCCCCACCACTATCCATTCGCACTTACCCCCCCTTTCCTTCCTCTCTGCCCTTTCCTTCCCAAGGGAACAGAGCGGACTCATCATTCCTCTACCGCTGACGAAGGCGTCCTGACGCCGAAACGTACAAGTTTTATTTTGTGAGTGTCCTTTTTGCGTGTTTCTGTGTTTGTTTAGTGTATCACTGTTTTATTTATGCATATATATATATATATATATATATATATATATATATATATATATATATATATATATTTGGTAGGTGCATCACAAAGAGCCAAGAAGACAGTTTCAAAGCAACCGAACGTTTATGTTGTTACTAACATGCAAATCAATTGCTATAACAAAATGGCCGCCTTGACCTAGTTTCGATACGCCAACCTAGCGCTTACCTGGCCGTTCCGCAGACCATTAAGCTACCCAGGCTTCTTCATTCTCGTGAGATCTTCAGTGAGCTAAGCAATGAGGCTCGTCGGGATGGGCTGCGTATTGAATGTTGAGATATAGGAGGCAATTTATTCGTATTTCATCCGAGTAATTGGCTGCGGAAATAAGAACCGGATGCACTTTCATAAGATTTAACGTCACAGGCAGTGGTTTTGTTTGAAGCCCATATTCCCTAATGTTGCCTTTCTTGATGGACCTTTAAGACAGAACATCAAGTTCCATTGAATAACGCTGAAATTGGTCAGCGTTATTTTTCGTACATGACGAAAGTTTTGCTTAGAATAATTAAAAAAAGTGAAAGCTGTCAATTCCTAAACATCGAAACAGAAACTACTGCATTTATTATTAGCTATGACGGATTCAGAATGTGTCTAAGGGCCTCGGAGGACATCCATCAGCAGTAGTCATAAATCAGAAGATTGGTTTGCTGTAGGTCTACACTCGGCACTTCTCTCCACCAACGTTTCTCTCAACCTTTTCGCCAACCGCTTCATTCCTACATAACTGCTAAATTTCACAGAGGAAAAATAATTCGCCTTTACCGGGACTCAATCCGGTATTTCTCGATATCGCGCCATGTTCTTTAGCCAGTTAAGCTACGGTCCAATACAGAGTTTATTTTATCTTATTCGTAATACATCAAAGCTTTATCAAGTCAATACATATACAAAATTAGCATCAATCACATTATAGCATGTATTTTAGGAGAAACAAAGGGGGTTCCCCTAAATCCGTTAGCACATATTCATAATCCTTCTTATTCCAATTTCAAGGAATCAAAAAACTCTTTCCGAGTACCATTTCCTGTTTTCCCCCAGAATTTACACAAATCGACACTTGTATATTGACGTCATGAAAATGTAATTCTCAATTATGGTGCTCATAGCGTCATTGCTAGCTTCAGGAAAAATCTGGAAGTTGAGAGAAAGGTGGTTTTTATCTGTTATACTTCCCTCACCGAAATTTCATTCCTTATAACTTTTTTGATTGCCTCCCATATTTTAAATTTTTCTTTGCACCCTGGTAAATTATGACATATGTGATCAATCTCTCCACACCTGGTTCGTTGGAAACAGCACTTCTCTTCCCCGGTCTTAACTAGTTCCCAAATAATATAAAAAATTACCCATCCTAGTAATGGACGATGTTATCGAGGCCCAGTTTTTCCGCTGACGAGAGAGTTCGCCTTTTGTCCTCCCATAGGTGTTGTTTGCAGCTGCCATACTCGTACATGCAAGCATTTAGTATCGATTGGGTCATGGTCCATTCAGCAGTAGTTGGTAGGATTCGGACTTATTCAGGGACGGACTAACATTTTTATAACTCGAGAGTAAAGATTCTGTTTGATATATTAGCACTGGCGAGGAAGGCGGTGATACCGTCAGTGTACACTGCTCCCACACATATACTACCGCGGTGACACACTCCTAGCCCTTCTTCCTCAAGTTGGCACAAGTAGGGGTCTTATGCGATGACAAAAATTATCATCGAAAGGGGACACCCCTGTCTTACAGAGTTCCTAATGTCGAAGATTGAGGTCTTTAATAGCGATATTTTAAGTTTTGCTCCCATGTTCTGGGAGAAGGTTAAGACAGCATAAGGAAATATTTTGGGAAAGACATTTTCTTTAAAAGTAAGACAATTCATTTCACCCTAGTGAAATCAAAGGCCTTGTCTAGGTCGACAGCTAAAATTGAAAATAACTCTCTTTCGTTAAGAGTTCTGTAAAGGCTCATATTTTGTAGCAGTTGTCATAAGTTTATGTCATCTATGTTTAAAAGCGTGACTGGTGTAAAAATTTTAAAACTCTTTGGATCGGTAATATATATGGTATTTGCGTAATATTCACTAAGCGCTGGGAGTCTGTTAACCAGCCATCCCTCAACACTTGCCTGAAAACCACAATGAAACTTTTACGTAAAACAGGCCAAATTGTTTGGTAAAATTCAAATTGGAGACCAACCGATCCGGGCGCCTTTCCTTTGGGTGCGTTCTTTATTACGACGTCGAGCTCACTTATTTCTATCTCCCTCCCCAAGAATTTCATATCCCCTTCATCAAGAATAGCGAGCTCGCCGACATCCGGAGCTTCGCTATCGCTCCACTGCCCGTATTTCACGAAGCAGTCCTAGTATTGTTCAAAAGAGGGCCCTAGCATATCCTTTATCTCCGTACTCCTCTCTCTGCTACCCGCTAGAAGGGTCTCATATTCCGATCACTTTGCAATTCTGATATTTCTTGCTATAATTTCCAAACTAAAATCATGCCTTTTTCCCACTTTTCTTTCTGCCATGCCTTGGGAGCATATTTTTTCTCTTCTTCTCTAATATGACGAGCTTTCGGAGTCTTGTTTCGTCGTCCAAGTTCTGCGGCCTACCGCATTAAGGCGAAGTTCCTTTAGAGCCTCCCTATAAAGTTGGTGGTTTCCGGCGTAACTTTGTGGAATATGCTATTCAATTTGAAAAAAAAAGGTAACAACTTTGTTTTTTCCACATTGCCTATAAGAAAGAGGGTGGTAATCTGCTCCTTTATGCTTCGGAGCATATATCCTTCCTTAATAACTAATAATGGAGCATTGGAATATGGAGCAAAAATAAATTAATAATTTTTCCTTAATGTAATGCAGAGTAAATGAATGTTTTAGATGTGTTAGATATTATGGAAACGGTCTATGTTCAAGCGATTATGGACCTTGACCTCGAACTGTGAGGTTAAAAGTTCGAATCTTAATGCTCGTAGTATATGTTCTAGTTCATGTTATTTTATTTCAAGCACTCAAATAAAGGTTAAGACAAAAATATTTTAAGTATAATTGAATCATAGCAAACAAAATGTCAATTTTAAATTTGTCAGTCGAGTGTTTAGTTGTGTTGACTGCCGATGAAGTCCTGGGTTTGAGCCCCAAGGAAACGCGTTTGTTTTTAAAAATTAATTTGTAAATCACAATAATTTTAATAAAAATTAAGGCAAATGAATTTCAGAAAAAAAAAAATAAAAAAAAATACTTTTTATGTTAGTGGTTTTTATTACAAATGCAAGATAAATGAAACATGAGCTTTGCTGTCATCTCAAAATTCAGGTCAGTCAAAGTCAATCAATATATTTAACATTTATAACAAAAACTCTTTTCTTTATTTTATTATTACATTCTGTGTTTGAAAATGATTCAGATATATTAATTATGCTATAATTGTGCAAATCATGCGTACAAATCCTTTCAATGTACGACCCATGGTGTTTTTCAGCCACAAATGATTCTGAATAATGAGATGGCAACAAAGTTCACGTTTCATTTACCTTTGTATTTTTAATAAAATAATGTAACTTAAATAAGTTTTTTATTTTTTTATTTCATTGAATCTACGTACTGGGACGATCCGATCAGCCGTGAAAGCGCCCTGCTGGAGCGATAGTTCACCTTATCTGCATTCAATTTGCTATCCGCCCATTCGTAAATTGAGTTTAGTTTCCCCCAAAGAATGGCTTTCCTGGTAAAATTCTGCAAGTATGGGGCCAAAGTTTCCGCGAAAAAGAGTTTCCCTTTATACGCACCATTCCTCGCCTGAGGGTTCATAGACATTAATTCGCCTACTATCTTTGATTTTACATGAAAGAATGCGTTCAGACTAGCGCTGATGTATTCCTCTGGTATCGATTCCGTTCCTTATTGGAAAGGCAGTGCCCATCTGCGCCTCATCACAGTTTATTATTTTATAGAACTGGCGGAAATTCCACGCTTCTACTCCCGTTGCCTCTTGTAATATAACAATATCAGTTGATTGCTGCTCAACTAACGTTTATGGGACTGCATATTCCTGCAATATTTACCGTTAAAATTCTTCGCATAATGATAAGTCTACCGATAAACCAAAAATTCATATAGGATGATAGTTTTAATCAAATGAAATTAATAATAAGTAAGTTATCGGCAAGTACTTCTTCGCTACACCCTGATCTGTCTCTAAAGACATCGGTGAACGGCCCAGCCGACTCTCGAAGCTGAGGTGTCTTGTCTACACTCCCAGTCGCCGGCCTCTGAAATTGAATATCGCCAATGCTGGAAATTTGGTCTAATCCTGATAAACAAAATTTCGTTATTGTGGAGTCGATGCTTGTGCCACTAACTTCTCCAACCTCCCCATCATCAGAGCCTTAATTCTTTATTTAAATTCGGAGAAATGTCCTGCCCTCCCTCCTACCCGATTTTATATTTCTCCAATTCCCCTTTTGCGACGAAAGTAGCGGCATGAGGATGAAACATATGCACTGCCATACCCCCCTCATCCCCATCCTCTCCAACTCCTTGTCTGCTTAGCTCTCACTGGTATTTCAATGCCAGCCGGAATGTTAAGCCCCGCCTCCCCCTTCTTCCCTTCTTCTTCTATCCTCGTGGCGATCTGTCTACCCTCCCGTCGGCCCCTTTCTTCCGTTTGACTATCGCCAATGCTCCCTAGGCCCCACTTTCCTTCCACAGAGCGGCAGGTATTGGAAGGAGCCGCCTCATTCTCTTCCTTCATCCTCTCCGCTGCACCCGCTGGGGTTCCTTTCCTCTCTCACCCCCTTCTGCTTTCTCCTCTTCCCTGTTCGCATCACCACTTCCCTCCCTTCTATTTTATACTCCTTCTCCGTCGGAGCCCCTTTCGACTGCTGGTGTGCGGCTTTCAGTTTTCCTCGTTTTCGACAGGGCTTCCTGCTTCCCTCCTCCTTCCCTCGAGTTGCAAGGAAGGACATTCCACCGCCATGTCTCTCCCTCCCGCAGCGGACTCTTAAGGAGCCCTCTGCCCCTCTCCAGGAGGCCCCCCTAAAAGCCGTAAACAACCATATCTTGCCTTTGCGTCACGTCTGAGTAGATCACCAACGCCCGATTTCTCGGGCAATTGCGTATAACGTGACCCTCTCCATTGCAAAGGGTACATATCTTCTTTTGCCCCTCATATATGATAATGACCTGATTCCCTCTTATTGTTGAGATAGAATGTTCTTCTCAATCTTCAACCTGGTGACTCTCGTTCCTGTCATCTCTGGCGCCATTTCGCTCCCGTCTCATGTGCTTGCCCATAATCGATGCACTTTCCCGTATTGTGAAAGTTCTCTTATGTCTTTTATTTCTACTTCGACTGAAAGCTCCATTATTTTCGCGTTGACTGGGGATCCGGCGAGACGGCGAGGCCCAACATATTCAATGTGAACCAATGGACCTCAAGCAGCGTCGATGGTCGTTTCGTCTCGTCATATTTTAAGAAGAATGAGTTCACTCTTCGAATAATGGAATCCTTCTGTTGATCCGTATTCGTTAAAATAAAAACCAAACTACGAACTTGTAAACCAATTAGTTAAAGAAACACACTCCCACCCCGCTGACTGCAGCTGTGGCAGGAAAAAAAATATTTGACCAAGCACAAACTTAGTAGTGTCAATTCTTCACAGTACAGATACTAAAAAAGAAGGGTACGAAAAATAAATCAGGGCTTCATCGTCAGCGGTCAAGCTCCCCCCGAAACAAAACAAACTCGGCAATCGGACTCCCTAGGGAGTCCGGAAGCTAGTCTCTCTGCTTGCTGGTGATCGAGTCTTTGCTCACCACGGGAAAGTTCCTCTGAAAGGTAAACTGAAAGGTGTAGCCATGAATATACTTACATATGGATCTAAATCTTCGGCACCATTGTACTGGCAGCAGTGTTGCCTAGCTTTCCGCAAAAGATAGGTCGGCGCCGCAATCGGCATGGTTCGCTTGTGTGGGTCAATAATAGCCGGTGCTAATAGGGAGGCCGATTCCAGTGCCTTTATTTCCAGTATCTCCATTTGATCACGGTCTTTCCTAAAAAGAACTACCTTCTCTAGAGTGGCGACGCTACAATTTGCTTGGTCCTGATTTTTCGGTGCATGAGGAATGTTAGGCAACACCCACTAAAGGCAAGTTTAGGATCCATATGTATATTCAAGTAGTATTGTAGTATTTTTGTTTTACGTGCTTCGATGGCTAAGGTCATTTCGCACTTACTGTCTGCCACGTGCAGACAGAGGCAACAGCACTCGGACGAATCGGAGGATCACCCCTCCAAACCCGAGCCGAGCCCAACGATGCTTAACTTCAGTGACTGATCGGGAACCGGTGTTTCCATCGTTGTGGGCCGTTGCCCATGTATAATCAAGGGTTTAGAACTTTAAACACGTCCGACCTTTACGAGCTACCGAGGCGTTCTAATTAAATGTGTACTTTTGAGGGCGCAATAAATATATAAAAATTCTAGACATTTATATTTAAACTCTCTAACGTCCGTCACAATTAGCCTGATGTATCCCTTTATTTGGTCTTTCTCTGTTAATCCTCCTTCCTTCATTTCTCCTTCCAGCATTGTTTTCAGTAGGCTTTTGCGTTGCAAATTGTGCCCAATAAGTTTGTATCTCACTTTTCGCATAGTTTTCATTATAATTGCTAAAAAATAGGACAGTTTGTTCTCTACATTTTATTTCCATTGAATTCCCAGGATAGATTACCTCCTTATGCTAGAATTTTGCGTGAATGAAATGTGGTATGGAAAGGAAATTGATATTTCTTCCCTTTCTCACAGAAAACGCCATCTAAGTTCAATTTTAATTAAGCTCAGAATAATAGGAGGAAAAGTTTGATTTTCGTTGATACGTTTGAATTGATGAATTTTTATATATAGATATGAATAAAATGACATATACTCCTTTTTCCGTTGGAACCACCGTAATGAGACGATCTTCATTAATTCCTGCATTAATATCTTTCTACGTGTGGAATCGAGCTTCGCATACTTCCCGCTGTGGCATACAACTATCTCCCCGCCATGCCTCCCGTACACTCCTCCTAACCTCCCCCCCCATTCAGTCTGCTTTAGGGAGATATAGCCGAGAGCGTAGTCCGTCGCGTCGAAAGTTTTGTCTTCTCCGAAACGAAATTGAAAAATTGCCCAGATGAGTGCTTTTTCGCTTGTATGCCTTTTTGTGATGGAGGAAGTTTATTCTCTTTTATGCGACCCATTTAAAATTTTATTCGTCAGCATCTCTTCTTTTCTGGTTGAGGGAAGGTATTTCGCAAATCCTCTTAGAGATGGCTTCTTTCAAGAAGTCTTTATATTACTTAAAACATTTTTTTCCTCCATTTTCTTCGGATTTTATTTTACGTCTCGAGGCTTTTTTCTTCAGGGATTTAGCGTCAGATACTTTGTATCATGATACCGAAGCAAGTGCAATAATATCTGAAATTTTCATCTCAGCTAAGCAAAATGGACTGCTTTTCTCTTACACAAGACGCTCCTCGAGCACGGAGTAATGATAACTGCTGCAATTGAATTGCTTGTTCCTGAGTGGAAAATTATTTTGCTTTTCTTTTACGAGTTGTTGGAAATCAACCGTGTGGCATTTTGGTCTTCAATATGCACGGTATGTATAATTTTCACGGAAATCATTATTTTGTAGTATCGGTTTCATCGTGTTGTCCTGTGGTACTATTTGTCTTTGAGGATGATACCCGTACGTTAAAACCGGTACTGGAAAATGCAGAGATGTGCAAAAAAGAAGCATAGTTGTATTTATACTATCACCATAGATGAATTAACATTGAATTTGTTGTAAAATTGAATAATGTCAAAATGTTTATTTGTATTTTTTAGCCGGAAATTATGGAACAATACCACACATATCTTTCCTTCATATAACGTTTGCAATGCTTGGGAGATTATAGACTTTTCTGGATATTATGTGATTTTCAATGCATTAGAGAGTGTCTGCAGGCCATTTTAAGAGACTAGCATTTTGTTAAAGATCTAAATGAATAACTTTGTTTATTTATTAATAAATTAAAATTTAAACTGTCTTGTTGGTGTATTTCATTGGTTAATTTGGTCATCATCGGTTTCATCGATCTATATATTGATTTGCTGTAGCTATTTCTTCTACTCTCCTATCAGCCAACCGCTTTATTATTTTGATTTTTTCAGTCTTGACTTCGTGGAAGTGATAGATATCCATTTTTAATATGTAAAGTTTATTATTAACCTTGTATATTTTTATTTCTAACAAAGTTTTACTAAACTAAAATAGACTTTATTCTTATTAATTTTGCTTATGTTTTTCACTTGGTGTTTTACTGTAACTCTATCCTTTTATTTCTCAGTCCATTGTTCTTAAATAGTAATTACATTTGTAAATATTAACATTTTACCCTATTGTTTTTTGAACATCATGTAATTGAAACATAATATTTAACAAAAATTTAATTTATACTGAAAGAGAAATGAATCATAAAATATTTCTACTCTGTAATAATTAAATACTAATAGTGTACTGTCCATTTTATTAACAAATGATGCTAACAAAGCGGACAGTACAATATTAGTAATTAGTTATTAAAAGATGCTGTACCACCGCATCTCGTCTGACACTTGAATTTATTTTTACTCTGGTTTCCTGAGCACATTTTTTTCGTCATTTAAGAACCCTTTTCACCGTCAATCACTTTCCTGAGACCTCCTTTTTTATAACGACGCTAATTAGTTCCCGAAGTTCCATTAAATATTTTCCCTTTCCCTCGTATAATTATGCCCTATAGAAGACAAATATATTGAGCCAATCAAGCTTCAATGGATTCCAAATGTAGGAATGAGTACTTCCCGTTATTCGCCTCTGGGAAATGAAAGAATCGGGGGAGAGGCGGATGGGAGGGAAATTCAGAAAAGAGCAGAAGGAAGATTGCTTTACTCGGGTTCTTTGGATAGCTGTGCCACCCACGTAGCCTGCGAGCATCAGATATCCCCCTACCGTTCGGTCATCGGCCGTTTCATCCAGTAATTAAATATCACCGGGAAAATCTTTTTAATTTCCACCACCCATGTCGACCGCTTCGTTCGCTGAAAATTTTTCCATCCGTTCCCTCAATTCGGAACTATTTGCCTCCATTTAAAAGACTGAAAAATGAGAGTCGTGGAGTTTCCCCGGAATAAAAGAGAAGAAAGAATTATATAAAATAAAACTCTCGTCTAAATCCAAGGTGGAGAAAGGTGCCGTAATTCCTTCGGTAATTGAATGGGATTTGGAAATGTCTCGGGCCAAGGGTGGAATTGAGGATTGCAGGGAGGTGTGTTGAGGACGTACGCTTGGGGTGACAAAGGGTGGGGGATGGGCGGGGGATCGAATCGTTCGGGTGGCAGTTACTCTCCGATTTGCGTTCCCATGGCCGCTTGTGAAAAGGCACCCGTTCCCCATCCCGAAGGACCATCAATCTTCGATCGAACCGGGGCGACATTTAAATTTTCACGGTGATTTATTGGCAGCGTTGAATACCTCTCGGCCACAGAAACGTTTGAATATCGAGGATAAAAACAAGCTCCCTAGTTGTACGATGACAGGAAAGTATGGAAAGCGTTATTCGAAAAATTCGTATGCCTTAATGCGCTGAGAGGGACATGATGAAGTGATATCCGATGCCTTTAGTTTTCGCTCTTCACATAATTTATGCCACTGTGCTATTTTTTATCAGTAGGAATAATTTATTCTCTGCAGCAGTATATTCTTACAAAGATTAAGTGATAATTTCTATTGAAGGCTGTTTAAATGCAATCTTAGTGTGGAATTTATTAGTGTGCACTAGAGTGGTCCTTATTTTTGTGCAATTCGAATTCATTTTGGGATACCCATTATTATTTCCTTTTGGATAAAAAACTAATTGTACTACATAAAATTGCAATCGGATGAAGGATAGACTATTGCACTCAAATTTTTGAAATTTTGGCATTTTTTGCTGTTCTCCGGACATTCCTGGTGATTACGGAGCACTCAGCCCTTTTTATAATTGTTTTGCTATTGACACCGACTTATTATACTTTTGATATATTTTGTCTCGGATATTTTCCATTTCTGCTCTGTAATTTCCGAATTACGGACCTGACAATGAGTTCATGCCACCCAAGTCGCGTGGCGCGCCCTCTCGCGCCAACACTCGAATCTACTTAGTCCGTTGCCCCTTGTCACATTTTCTTTTCTCACACTCAGTGACTCATCTAACTATTTATCACATTATAATATGATGGTAAAATTCTACTACTAACAGGTAATTTAGATGTATTTTAACGATTTAATAGATTGCCCTAAGTCTCCTGAGGAATTCCTCCACGGCCACCTGGAAATTAACGTTGATTGTCAGAAATGGTTTTACACGTAAACATTGTGCACAATTGTTGACAACATTCTGTTGTTTTGCGGCCTTTAGTCCCTGTTTCTGCCCTTTGTCGAATGGGTCCTTTAAGAGAAATATCGTTGTAATAATAAATCTTTCGGAAAAAAATTCTAACATACAAAAATGATGTACACATAATTTTATTGTGAATGAAATCGTCCATATGCAGTGGATTCATTTATAGTAATGCGGAATATTTTGGAATAATCGTCGGAATTATCTCTTGTTCTTGGTTCCAAAACTTATTCCACCGATGTTTTTCTTTTTATTAATAACGAGCCATCGGAAACCCATATATGTGTAGCTAGGGGAGCGAGGTATCACAAATCGATTCAATATTATATTCATTAGCGATTTATTTATTGTAATATCGGTCTTGCTCCATTGAAAAGGATTCTTTATCATCAAATCTCGTTCAGGAGTCCCAATGTTACTAGACGCCGTAATCCAAGCCTTCACGAAAGCACTACACAAATATACTCTTCACGAATAACAATTTCTTTTTCCCTAAATGAGAAAATCTCCTCTAGAAATAAAAATCTTTTCAGGTAATATTAATAATACAGAGTAATGGCCGAAATTTGAACTTTGGCGTGGAGAGTCGAAACAAACGGGTATTTTTTTACTCCCACCGCTACAGTGCAAACCTTGCATACATCTATCAACTTTTATTTAATATTTTTAGATGAGGGAAAAAAATTAGGTCGATGATGGAAACTTGATAAAAATTGTTCAAGGAGTTACAATTCTGGAAAAACTCAAACTTGAGTGCATGTACAAAAAAATCCGACATGAAGATTACTAGTTGTCATATAAATTTTGATCTGCTTGCTTGTGGTCCACGGAAAAAATCTTCTTGCTCCTTGTACACATTATTACCTCCTTAGATTGATATAATGGTGCTGATATGGTACTCTAACATAAGAATAAACTTGAAAGTGACAGGTTTTACTTCATGGAAGTTATTTATGTTTGTGTTCATGATTAAGTAAAATGCTTTATACTTTTCTACAAAATTTTATTTGTATGACGCGTTTCACCGATTATCGGCATCGTCATGTACAAAAGTTTAAATGTTTAAGTTTAAAGTTTAAGCTTATTACCTGACGATGCCGTAAGTTGGTGAAACGTGACGTTGTTTGTAGAAAAGTACTTGAAAATTATTATACTTAAGAATGAATACAAACTAATAAGGAGGCTAGCAATGCAAAGTTTTAATGGACCTGAAATTCTATTAGTTATTGCTCCAAAAAGTTTTATGCGCATTTTTTCCTGAAACAATTTATTTCTTCAGTTTTAACACTATGTAAAATGCGTATAAAATTCATGCCAGTTGAAATGTCTACCTACTGCCTCCATCTTGTCCAACCCTTACTCTTATGTCATTCTGTAAGAGGCCGGACACTTCCTCTGTCTTTTTCCAACGCACCTACCTAAGTATCCCACGGTCTCTTAGTTCTTTCCTCTGCTTGCACCTTACCTGACACATTCCTTTGGTTTCCGGTCGCTTCATTCCCACCCATAGTTGCTGCAACATCAGCGACCTACGAACCTCACGCCACGGCAACGACGACGAATGGGAGAGGTGAGTGCCGATCACGTGGGGACGCCAAGGTGGAGTTTGAGAGAGGAAGAGGCTTCGCGGCTCTCAGTTCATCGCGAGATGTAGAGCAGTGTAACGGTGTAATCGGTGCAATAAATAGTATGGTCTTAACCGCGCCATTTCTTTTAATTCTGTTCCTTGTATTTCCTCTGACGGACCCGTCGCGGTCGTAATCTTTACAATCCGTCTATTTAATACCATTCTGCATCGTGCAGTTTGTCGCTTCCTTAGTCTGATGTTTCTTCAGAATTTTCTACAGCATCTGCCTGAATATGCCCCATTAATTCACTCAATTCTTCTGTACCAACATAAGTTCAAGGCCTTAAAAGTGGTCTGATCTCTCGTATTTAAGTGCAGATATCGGAACCGCAACCATGTTTCAAGTTCCACTAATGCAGCAGTACAGCTGTCGCCGCCGATACTTTAGTGAATTCCTCATATTGCTGGCAGTGATTTTTTGACCGTTTAAGAATTTCTCTTCTTGGAAGGAGAAATACTGGAGCAGCATGTCATTTTTCAGTTAGATCAACGATAATTCATTCCAAAGCGTAAAACGCCTGTTAAACGTTTAGCAAATAATAGTAAGGAGAACCGTGGTATTCACTTTTTTTGTAATGTCATACATTGAAGAGATTAGGTTTCAGTTGTGACAGTATGTGTAAATTTGTAGTTTCAATGTTCTAAGTTAAATGATCTGAGCGAACTTATTAATATTTGAGGAGTTTCCAGCTTTGCTGAATCAATATTGTTTTTACTTTTGGGGACACTCATATTTTCATAACTCGCTCGGTGGCTCAACTCGCTAATTATTCGATATTCATAAATAATTTCCTATATCACTAACGTTGACAAATTTTTCTTTGCGATTATGCCCGTTATTCTTCTAAAAGGGAGAACATCAGAACCTTTTTGCTTGATTTTTCCTGCGACGGCCACAGAAATCTTTCAACTATAACTAACTATTCCGAACTAATGTTGGTAATGGTAACTATTCCGTTCCCAAAGGCTAGTGGAACGAAACTGTGGTGAAAAACTTTCGTGTGAGCAGGTTTGAGTCTAAATTCGTATGTTCAATTTAAAAGGCAATCCCCATATAACGGCATGCTCTGACTGAGTGCAATTAGTTGAATTTTGCTTCAATCCTTTCCTTGCATCGGCATTGCGCGCCGTTGTTCGTCGATGCGTTCACCCGACGTTTTGGAGTGACGAAGCATTCATTCGGAAATGAAATACGCTCTATGTATTTTTTTCTGTGCAAGAATCACGGCATCGATTTATTGAGGCATCAAGAGAAAGTGTTTTATTTAACAAATGAAATTCGACAGCGTTCGCATGAGGTCGCATGTCAAAAAGAGATCCGGAAAGTAGTGAATTTCTACCGATCAGATTTATGGGAAAAGCGGGGCACCAATTTCATTCCGATAGGCCTGATGTTTGGTTTCAAACATTTTTCAATTTATCACGAATCAATACAAACTATATCTATTTGCGTAAATATATTTGGGGTACCTACTGAATTGTATGCTGATTCCGACCTTTGTTAATTTAAGGCAATATCATTATTTTTCCGTTTCCTCTTTGACAATCATTAAAAACACTCAGTAATTTGTTGCTCGGTGTGTAATAATTTTTTGTTCAGTATTTTATTGAGCGTCTTGATGAGCATCCTTGTCAGTTCCTTGTACTTTCGAGTGTAAAAGTATGGTAATTCGTAGCTAATTAAAGCTTTCTATAACGATATATATTGAAAAATAACGGAAATAAATTGCAGTGACCACTGAAATATTCATTGCTTGAGTACGTAAGTGTAAAGAAAAACTAATCATGACATATTTCTAAGGGAGTGTCTGAAGACCTTTTTACCCATTTTAAACTCGATGACGGGAGATTTTTCGTGTAAACCTCTACTATTTCCAACACCGCAGATACCTCTTTTTGAAACCCAGAAAACTGCCGAAAGGGCCCCCAATTGAACAGAGGGTTATATATATTAGCTTCCCTTGTTATATATATATATATATATATATATATATATATATATATATATATATATATATATATATATATATATATGTGTGTATATATTGCTTTGATTTTTTCAAAGTAGCTTCTATATATATATAAAGAAGAATGTTTGACTGTCGTTTGTCCGTTTGGTTTTTATACAAATCTACAGTTTTACTCTGATCGTGCTAACATTTTGTAAACTAATAGTTCAATACATGAGGAAAATTATAGGCTATTTTAAAAGGATCTCAGGGTCCCAATGGGTCCCAAAAAGGGCCCGGTCCTTTGGTACGCTACGTATTGGGTTTTGTGCTTTGGTTTAGTTTTTTGCATTTTAATATTACTTTCGCTCAAGATAGAGGATTTGATTTTTTTTAATCGGATGGCTGAATAAATGAAGTTTTTTATTCTTTCATTCGATTTTCTTTTGCGCTTCATATGTGTCTTAATATTCTGTTTTTAGCTGAAAAATCTCACATTTTTTCTGAAATCAACAATAGAATATTTCCTGGACGACCAGAATTTAGATTTTTAAAGGATATTCACGCCTCTAGCATTTAAATATCACGTTTTCCTGCAGGCCATGATAGCACGTAGAAAGAAAATTTGTATAAGAACGGCACAGAGCCCCAAGGTCCCCATGATAGATTGCTAAGGGGGGTAATCGATAAATTCAATGCAAATTCACAACAAGTATACTCTTCAATGTCTATACTAATAGTAGCACTCATAGAGGCACTGCATGTATATGAGAGATATTTACGTAGTAAACGATACACATAAAGGAATTACATACTTTTACTGCGCACTTAATTAAATGTGCAAGAATACTTAGTCGCGAACAGTAATGGTGTTGCTACAACGAACACATCGTTGTTTATTATCGTTTAATACTCAGATGCGTTACATGTAGTGGAACCGTTTGCCTCTCATTACAATTGAAAATTGTTTTTTAGACCGATTTCTACATCATAAACGTTGCGAGTTATTTATATATGTTTAAAGGTGTTTAAGTCCAGTTAACTTACATACACTCATTTTTGGGTTTCCCGTGCATGAAAGAGGACCATCTCTCCGTGCACCTGGAAAACGGTCAGCATGTCTACTACATCGAACACAACGTACAAGATAGGATACAAACTCCTCAAATCACCACGCCATCGGTATTCTCCAAGCTTTGTGATTATCTTATAAAATAAGTTCAATGTTTTTCACACCCGTTGAATTTCAACGGGCACCTTCCGCTAGTTTAACATAAAAGCGGTGCTCAAATATATTGCTGGGATGGTCACCTGAATTATGAAAAAGGAAGAGCTGTAGCATAGCATGAGGTTAAATAAGATGAAGTAGTAGAGAGAAGTTTCGATTAGAATGTCGGGTTCAGTGCTATGTAATAGTGGAGGAGTAGTTTTAACAGCTTGCAATGTGTTTCTTTAGTTCAAAAATACCAGAAATTCAGGTAAAAGTATTCGTGGGAAGAAATTAGTCCAGTCCAGTCCTTTTCAGCATTTAGTAGGGAGATGTGAACATTTAAAATTTATGTGTAAGTTTTTGAGCGAGGTCCGCTCAGCGTATCTACACCAATGAGGCCGCCGGCAAGAAGCGTCTAACCAATATGGGGTGGTATCTTAAGTGGTCGTGTCATGTTAAAAACTTCTGCCGAAGGCAACGTAAAGATACCTCAAATGTCATCCCCATATTCTGGAGACTCCTGCCATTCTAAGTAGATCACTTCAGGGAATCTGGTTAGCCAGATACTGTCTCTCAATTCTGCACATACTAATTCAGTGCAAGGAATAGACGACAAATATTCGGCAATCCAGAAAACATTTTGTCGGCATTCAGCAATTATTCATATTAGGTAATATAGGCTTAGGATTATAAAAATCTCTTGTAAATTTTAGCAAGTTATATTAAAAGTCTTTGTCATTTTAACTCATTCAAGGTAAGATCCTGTGCATAGAGCAGGCGCTAATAACTTGATAGTGACACGCCTTTAAATTAAAACATTCACATTTACTCGCTCAGTATTGACAAATGGTAAGTATTAATTATTTGTAGAAGTTCGATGAGGAGTATCTAGTATTCTCTAGAGATTTGAACTTGAAACTGGGACATTTCTGTATTCACCTCTAGTCTTTATAATACTAAATGGAGTTGGAGATCTGAGCAATGGAGTTGCGCTTTTGAAATTGGAGCAGGCGTCTCGATGTTTCCTTCGTTTGCGATGAATTCTGCTCAGGGAGACAAAGGAAAGTATGTGTGGTACGTGCCAGGTCTGCTCCAATACGTTACGACGACATTGGTGACCTAGAATGGGAGATGTGACGGTACGCCACGTAAGGGAAATATGACGTGGATTTGTGATAATGTTGACTTGGCGATGTGCTGGTCGGGAGAGCCGATGAGAGCAGATGCGAGCAGGTAATGAACTCGCTGACCTAATTGTCTCCAGCATGTTACGTGTCGAGACCTCACTTCCCCAGAGTTTATCTCTATTGGACCCATTACTTGCGAAACGTAACACTCTGAAAGTGTGAAGTACCCAGTTGATAGGCGTCCATTTGCGCCAAAATTCACTAGTGGCGCAAATAATTCCAACTAAGGCCCAGTCACTACTTTATGTGTTCCAAAACTATTGGTCGGGAAGCGTGTTCGTGCCTTTCGTTGTCACTTTCGGGCATATGCGAGGCTGTACAACGATTGGAAATCACGAGGCGAAGATAACAGATTGGAGGAGATAATGAACTTGCTGACCTAATTGTGCCTGGTGTTACGTGTACAGCCTTCACTTCAGTGGAGCTTATCTTTATTGGAACGGATACTTCCGAAACAAAGCACTTCAAAGGTTTTTACTGACCAGCGCAGCTGTTGAGAATAAATAAAAGATGCGTGAAATATTCTGGCCTCTGTCAATTGTTCGCTTGTTGTACATTTCCACCAAAACAATTATGGTTTGACTAGTAACAACGCTTCAGTGAAACCATCAGGTACCATCTTGGAGATGACGCCAAGGCGTTGAAACAAGTAGTTTAATAATTAATTTTGGTGTCAACATACGTTGCGTTTTACTCCATCAACAATGAGTTTGTTCAGGGTTTAGCTTTAAACTATCAGAAACAGCTTAATTCGTAGAAGTTATCTCCCGGGAAGTGTGCTCATACTTTTTTGCGAAGGGTTTCAAAGGCTTTGTAGAGCGATTTGAATTTTATTCACATTTTTGACAGTTATGGTGAAGCAACAATGCAGGTTCTTTCTTCAAACAAGCGAGGTTTGTCGTTACAGTTCTATATTATAAAACGCAGTTGCTGTCAATTATAAGTAGTCATCACGCGAAGCATAATGATTATTATTTACACGTGTACAGCCCAATTGTATAATATAAAAAAATTCTTTGACGTATCCCACATAGTTCTCGCAGCATTTGAGGGTCTTTTAATTCCATTCTACCAATTGACCTTTCAAAAAGTCAAGTAGATACTTTAGTGTATCTTGGCTCTATTGGTTTTACTTTAATTCTTTTTTACTAAAGACTGAGTTATTATATTCATAAATATTCTTTTTTAGTAGTTTCATTAAGTCATAAAATTATTATGAAGAAATTTTTTATATTAAAAAAAGAATAGGTACGTACTGAATAGTTATCATTTTCTGATTTGAAGTAAGTTCCTTGGACTCAGAGTCCAAATTGACTCAGAAATGCTTGCAATGCATTAATGTGAGCATCGTAAAAATATGTTCCACAAGTTGCCGCAGTCACGCAGTGTTACCAGATTTTTGAGAGGGTGATTCCTACTTGCATTAAAGGGTCTAACTCCAGTCATTAGTTCTAGTAAGCTCCTCTAATGAGCTCTCTTATCATGTCTGTCCCAGGGTATTCTGTAGTATCTCTTTATGGGGTTTAATTATTTCGCAGCTTGGTCTGGGTAATTCATGCTCTAAAATATAATTATCACTTAATGATTATCCAGAATGCACCACTAATGCCTCGAGGGACATTTGAGTTACCACTGATGATTATTCTGAAAGGACTCCAGGCACCGCATTAAGTAGTACGTTTACCTGTTGCAATTAACATGCATTAACGCTACGGATGAAGGTGTCAGGTTGTCTGCTACCAGAAACGGGAGAATGCGATGTGCCTTGCGTAATAGTAATTTATTTTGGAATCCATATTCTGCATGATTATGGGATTGTTATTTATCATTTGAAATGAAGATGGCAGTTTTCTAAATATTTTCACAACTAAAAACATTATAATAAATTGCTGTCATTTTCACTAATAAATCTATAATTTTTCGCTTCACTGTTTTCCATGTTGGTTTTGAAAACATTTTTTTCCGATCTCTAGTCAACCTCCTTAGATGTGGAATGTGTAAATCTTAAGGTCACCAGACCTTAGCATGATTGAAGGCATCAATTACTCTATGTAGCAGTGTTTCTGTTGACCTGCCAAGAATATATATTTCACTCGAATTATCTCTATATTCATTTCAATAAAGACGTCTGTAGGTAAGTAAAAATGTTTTTACACCCATGAAGAATGACTCTATCATCGGTTAAGTTAAGCTATACATGGAAATAGTTGCACAGCTGAATAATTAAGTTCGCTAGCAGATATTCCACGAAGAAAAAGTGGTAACATATCAAGGAGGAAATGGGTCGCTAGTTGCTTAATCAATGATTGGTAAATCAATGATCACAGTAGTCATTGAGGAATAGCAGTTATTTGATCGTCTCTATTGCCTTAATCCCTGCCAAAATCTCTTAACGGCGGACTACTCCCCAAATTTAAGCGCCTATTATAGAATGACGTATTTTTAAACACATTAAATTGGATTAACAATATTGGAAGAACTAGTATATGGAAAACATTGCTGAGGGACACCAAGAATAGAATACATCGGACAAATTATGGACGTGAAAGTGAAGAATTATGTAAGTATGAAGCGGTTGGCTGATAGTAAAGTGGAGTGGAAAGCTGCATGAAATGGATTAAGGCGCTATGCCAATAATAACAGCCTTCAAATGAAATTTTAAAAGTACAGAAACAATCTAAGGAAAAAGTTAAGGTCTGCGTCAAACGAATACTATATGAACCAATTCGAAAAATTTCGAGGTAACGTTAGTCAGCAATGGAATTTGTTAAGGGAATTGATGGGAGAGAAAACTGCTCGTCCACATACTTTAGAATGGAGATCAAGTGGTAAAAAAATATAAAATTCATTTGACCTAGCTTCTGAATTTAATAATTACTTTATTAGTGTGTTTGATTAAAGTGAAACCGGTTTAAATACCAGTAAGCTTCTGAAAAACCCTTGTGCTACACAACCTTCCATCGGTTCTTTTTTCTTAGAGCCAGTTTTACCCACTGATATTATCAATATAGACAATTCACTTCCACAACGGAAATCGCTAGGTCTTGATGGGATAAGTACTGAATTGCTAAAGGCCATAATCTTAGATATTGCACCAGTTTTTGCTGATGTACCCAACCTGAGCCTGTTAAATGGAGAATTTCCCAATTCGCTAAAGAAAAAGCTATTGTGATTCCAGTTCATAAAAAGGGTGATAAAACTGAGATCTCTTGAGAGAGTGACTCTTTTGAAGCATTCACAGAGCTTTTCTATGATGTATTCTAGAAAATGTTTTGGTTTGAAAGGAGCATGTGGAATTTAATTTAGTCACCACACCAACCTGATTCCCACGCTTTTTAAATTTAGCAAATTTTTCGAAGCAACTTTCAGGCTGAAAAAGTGGTCGCCTTCTCCCTCTAAGTCAAGCTTAGTTCAGCCCGGATGGCTCAGCAGGTTGAGCATTTTAACATCAGGGTTCAAACCACTCGTTCAGTGCCTTAGAACACATATAAAATACAGGACATGTGCGCTATCCTTGCTATGCATTATTGTAAACCAGAAGATGGTATCCTTTCATTTTGAACGGGAAGAAGAAGAAAAATTGTTGCATAGATTAAAATGCATCCTCTCAAAATTACGCGTCTAATTTAATGTGTATCCGTCACTAACCGTACATAAAGAGATTTATGTGAATAAATATCTACTAAAATCTCTGCATTTTCCGGGTTATCTTTGTTGATAGTTTCGCTGTTTGCTGCCGCTACAGTTTTGCTGGCAGGATAGCCAGCGAAACTGTTGTCAACATAGCCAACTGACGCGGAAGATAACCCGGAAAATGCAGAGATCAAACCACCATCACCGCGGAAACTTCGCTATAACATCTCTACTAAACTTTCAATATAATTCGGTTATATTGATTATTTAATCTTAGATGTAAGTGCCTCGGGAATGAGTTCCCATTCCAAGCCAATAACTATTTTTTTCCAACACTTAATTTTTAGGCTAAACAATGCGAATACGAAATTCAAGTGGAATATGTAAAAACTGCATTATTTTTACAATCCGATACTAAAAATATCATGTCATGATTGAAAGTAATTTATTAGGCAAAAAAGAAACCTCTGCACCGAATTTAATGCTCTTCTTGAGATGGATTTACTCTGGCAAGTTTATAGTTTAAGTTAATTGCTGCAAGTGACTTTCGACATAAATTACAGGTGTAAAGGGCTCTAAAAATTTGTTTTAACACCTTTAGAGCAAGTTTTGGAAAGTCACTTCGTGAAGCGTATTGTTTCTTGTGTAAACAGCAGACAATCTGGCTTTACACCAACTCGAGAAAAGTTTTCGTCGCAGTTAAATCCTCCACGAGCTCTTGCAAAAGAAACTTGTGGAAGTAAGCTGCCAGTTAAAACCCACCAGTTTGAAACTTGATGTTGACTATAAATGCCTCTTTGATATAAGAAACATGCGTGCCAATGTTTTCGAATCCATCAAGGGGGTTGGAAGTTCATAGCATTCGAACAAAAGGAATATTAGCTTTATAGATATAGATGTGAGTAGAGCAAGCTGTAACATGTGACGTCAAAAATTATAACCCATTGAGGTGTTTACAAGCTTGTGCTTGGAGACCACGTTTTTAAAGCGGTTTTCATGCCAAGACTGTTTCATTCACCTAAAGAATAAATAAAAGCAGATTCATCAACTTGGTTATTTGGGCAACAATTTTTTTCAAAGGTCAAGTAGATCTTTTTCTTATGTAGTGGGTCAGTGTGCTTGCCTGTTAGAAACAATTACACTAAATCGCTCAATAAAATTCCTTAGAATTCCTTTTTTCTACTCCAACTCTACCACATTCTTCTAAAACATCAAATTCAGAGTATTATCGGCAGCATTACCGTGTCTGACGTCAAAACCCTGGTGGTAGCTTCGGAGACAACTTTCCCCTCTTAAATTGTCTCTATTTTATGCATATTCGAAGGTCAGGGAGAATTTTATTAAAGTGGCAGTGAAATTAAAAGCAAAGTAGCGCGATTTGTAAAGAGAATGAACATTTGAGAATGAGAATTTGACATGAACGAAACGAAAATGTAAAAAAAATGTCAAGTGGACTGGTTCTGTAGCCGCGAGGGACTTTAAAGGATACGTGTGGCTAAGTTTGCCAGAAATATTTGTATCGCACGTGTTTCAGGGCGACACGCTGGATTTTGATTAATCGGAATGGAATAATTGAGTACTTTCCATTTTTTGTGTCGTGCTGTGAAACTCGCATTGGACGTTTATCTTCACTTAAAAGTATATATTTGAATTATATATCACAGCGCCTGGGTCTGTCACAGGGTCTGAAAAACCTGATATATTTTATATTCATAGTATTTTTTGTATAATTTAATGTCACAACTGTAAATAGTTTTTTCAACATTAATATAAAATAGTTGAAAATTGTTTATAAAAGCTGTGTATTTTACTTTAGTATTGTAATGCTATTAGCCTTTTTAAAATACATATCTGCATTCAAAACCAAGATAATATCAATGTATATTGTACATTTTGAGTTATTTGAAATTATTTAAACTGAAACAAACATTTCCACACGAAATACATTTTTTATCGACATACGTTTTGTCAAATAAATTAGAAATACCTCATGCTCTACGTGGAGCTACGATATTAAACGTTGTTATTATTATTAATACTACACCACCACAAAACATCTCAAGGAGAGGCAGAATCGGTAAATTAAGAGAATAAGATGTCGGACGTTTGGTTTTAGAATTTCCATGTTCCCGCGTAACGGTAAGAATGGCTTCAAAAATGGAGCGGAATTGTAAAACACACCACCAAAGTATGCTACGTTAATTATCCTTTTTCCCCGATTTTAAGTACACTGCGAACTAGGCGTGGTGTTACGTTTACAGCATCACCCACTAGTACACGAAATTGCCAAAATTCCGCAGGGGGGGGGGGGGAATTATCCGCATTGACCGAGAATCGATGTCGTATCCCTCGATATCGTGCGCAGTTTTTTTGTATTTTCTCTTATATACCTTGCTAATCCCTCAAAAGAACACCGCCGACCCAACTTCCTCTCCTTTCATTTTCTCCGGGTATTCCCTGCTTGAGTTTTTTCCCTTCATTGCCTCAAACAGACCTCACACTTTCATCTATCTCTCTCATGGAGCGCGTCGGTACACGTGCAACCAACCCATCTCCTCCAGCTGTTTCTTAACCTTCTTACCCATTCCTAAATATACATGGTGTGTGGTTTCAGAAATTTGTCAACTACCTGAAGATGACTCGGTGAATTAAAACCGAGGCAGCTCTGAGGGTGAAAATCATTTCGGAAAATGATATTTGGCTTCTTTTCAGTATCTTACAAGTAATGGTATTCCATTTATGTTATTGAATTAATCACTACCGGTACTGACAACATCAAAACGAATTTAAGCCATTCTCGTTTATTCCCATGCTCTTTTCAAAATACTTTCTCTTTTTTAGCCATATTCCGCGTAAGAGTTGGCGTACTAAATTCTTTACAAAACAATATCAGTTTTCCAGTTTTGCTTAGTATATTATCTATGAATCTAATTGTGTTGTCATCTTTATTTCTTTACTTGTCGTCGAGAGCACTGTAATTTGACAGTATTACATTTTATGATCAGTAATGCAAAATAGAAATGCTAAACACTGGAGTCTCAAGTTAAAATTAATCCATCCCTCAAACATAATGATCAAGTATGCCACTCAACACAAAGAGATGATAAAGCGCACAACAGAAATTTCTGTAAAATCTCATGAAATCACGCTGATTTTAAACTCAAGCTTGAATTTCACTGTAAGAAGCTTTAAAGAATGATATTGTGAAAATGATTCCCTTTAGGTAATTCCTTAAAATTGTGTATTAATTTTCATAACTTATCAGTTATCCAAGTTATTTTTAAGAGAGTATCTACTATTATTATTTCTGGCGCATCAAAGAGTCAGATAACTACGAGGGACAACAAGTTGTAATTCGCCTAGCAGGCATGTTTTTTTAAGGTTACACATTGTCATAAATCGTTCCTTTTCGGGCCACCCTCCTCGGGGAGTAAAGGCGGAGGGTGTTGTTCGGGGTGGGGGTGGAGAGGGTGAAGGGAAAGAAGGGAACCCCAAATGTTGCCTTTTCTATGGAAAACATGCATGGTACCCCGTGAACCCGCATTCTTTCTCAAGAGTTGAAAGACGTTCATAATTTGCAGTATGATTCCGAAAATTATCCAAAGAAAATCAAATGTACCGCAGTTACGCGTGCACTGATCCATTCTCTCGATCCAATATCCTCCCAAAATCTTCAGTTTAGAATCTTTAGAAATCAGTGACAACATGCATAGCCTGAAAAAGTTGAATTCGAGGAGTAAATGTCCACACAACTTGAACAATCCAACGGAGTCACTGTATTTCCAGGTCCCGTTGCGCGGAACCGGGCGAATCGAAAAATCGAGTTTATTCTCGGCGTCGCAAACTTTTTTCAAATATTTGTACGGAATAATCTCGAAATATGTTTAGTTTATACTCTGATGAAGTATCCCAGAGACCATTTTCCGAATAAGGATTAAATTGTCTACTTTATGTACAATTTTGTCTAAAAAAAGGGTCCACCATTTTGTGACATAATGGCACTCAAATATGAGCAAATATGTCTGAAAGTTATGCATAGTATAGATAAAGTACCCTGTTTACAAATTAAAATGTTTTTTATCTCATATAAATCCTTCCATTACTCCTATATCTGCTCAACGTTTAAGATTTTCGAAGAAAAATGAGAGCGGGTGCTTATTCGGAAATTTGGTTGTGTTTGAGCCTCTGTATCTAAGTAACGGGTAAGACCCATGAGAAATGGCTTACCATTCCATGATCACTAATCACTTGTGTGTATATGTGCGAAGTTTCAAGACGTTATCTCAAAAAAAGCAATTTTGGAATTTGTCCGGCGATTTTCGATTTGAGCCCACTGTGCAGCGGTGCAGTGCTCACGATATGACTTCCTCTTGCTTGGAGTGTATGCTCGACAGTCGGGAACCATTTATTTTTTTTGAAGCCCGATAAAAACCACAGTGGAGAAGGACGCCTCGGTAGCTCACCTGGCTGAAGCACTCGGCGCGATATCAATGGATCCGGGCTCAATTCCCGGTGAAGGCAATAATTTTTCCGCTGTGGAATATCCCTTTCCTCTTCTAATCCATAAGGTTTTGGGTTTTTCGTGAATTTCCACTGCGTTGACGCCAAAAAAGTCCCATCTCATCTCAGCAGAAATTCCAGGACAACCCTTCACTCTCATCTGAGAAACTTGGAACTTCCATCTGAAACATTCGCCAATTTCCTCATCTATATTTGCATCCACGAAATACCTTGCAAGCTAACTCCTGGGTGTGTGGCACGGAGCGATTCCACGAAAGGCATGTCACACTCATTCCAGTACAAGGTCGGACTCCGCACGCTCTCTGGTCGCTAGACGAGGACCAAAAGCAGTCAGGGGAACAATGAACAACAATGAAGACTGCTGCGTTGACAAACATGCTATAGTAACGACGAGTAGCAGTAAGTGCACACGTCAATACACTGCTAATGAATTGCGACAATCATTACTATTCATGGGTATTACGAGATACTAATTCATGTTGTAAACAAAATCATGCGGTACAATTATAGCGGGTTGAGGCTTTACTAATGATGATAAGTTGATACATTGAAGTACACAGACTAGTCTACCTAGGGAAATTCAGACCTGTCTTTAGGCCTCTCTTCTTCACCTTCTTCTACACCTTTGCGGTGGCTAGAAGAGTAGTATGTACATGTAAACATCTTGGAGGAAACTATTGCCTTGCTCTTCGCTTAATTCTCCCAAACCTTCCCTGAAGAGGTTGGGGTGAGAACGACGCATATTCTATTTCTCTCCATCTACCACACAAAGCCCAATCTATTTTGCTCTTCAAAGTTTCCTTCGCTTCGATACAATTGTCAGGCTGGAAAAAAAAATTGGCCGCTTTCTCCCTCGAAGGCAACTCCGGAACACCTCCCCTCCCGGCCCCTTCATTCTACACCGCACCCCCTTCAGCTGAATACAACACGTACGCGCGCTTGGAGACGACGAGTTACATAAATCAGTTATTCTTCGTTCAGGGACGCGGGTCACGCGCCCGTAACACTAAGAGGGAGTCAGTCCACTTGCCGACGAGAGGTGAATAGCAATCGCGAGGGAGGCTGGGGAGATTGAAAGTGGAATGGAAAATCTGTATCTATCTCTCTGTTTGGACTCTTCGGACCCAATCTCCTGTTGGAAGCTTTCCTGGCGGAATGTGCATGCTTGCACGAGCAATCAGGAAATACTACCTGCCTCCAGGGATGTGAACCGAAACTAAACTCAATATTTAGTTTTAATTCAACTTGTAGCAAAACAATGTAATTTGCTGAAAGTTTTGCATTTTGGAGTGAAGCAATTTGTCAACGGAACATTTTTTTTTCACTTAAAAGGCTGAAAATATTCAATGGTGTGAAATTTAAATCAAAGAAACTTAGCCAAATAAGTTTAAATCCCTCTCAAAACTGTTTTGGGAAGCTTTTTGGAGTTGATCAGACTCTAAAACGAGCGCAAGTAGTTGTACCCAAGGTAAAATATGCCTAATAGGCCCTGAACAGTGGTAAATGGTTTTTCACCAAGACTGGATTACGACATGCTGCCTTAATATCTTTCGTAACTTGTCCTGAATTGCCCGCTAAAATCTCGGCAACCACGTTTGTAAATTTTGGAGTTATTTAAGTGCTGTATTTTTTCCATATTTTTGTATGTAGATTTAACGTTTCCGTAACGTTTCCCTACATTTCAACTCTCTCCAACGTTGATAATAATAACTTGATTCCATCAAAGTTCGGTTACATTGAAAATATCCCTGATGTAAAACTGCTGTAATTTTCTCGTTTTTCCTTTTATTTCGGTAATCAATTATTTTCGCTATATTTAGGCTCACATTGTACCTACCACTAATCCAATCCTCACTCTCTTTTTACCCGAAAGTTTCGAACGAGTTTCCGGTCAGTGTATGTTGTTCCACCTCCAACCAATTTGTTTTAGCTCCATGAATCTCTCAACACCGTAAGTCTGACTCAGATTAAATTTAATGTCCTTTATTTTTTTCCAGTTTTGTACCGAATATTAAACCGCCTTGGAATACGCTTCCAGTTCCCTTTTGGAAAATTCCGTAGAAAATTGAACCCCCGTTTTCTCTAGAAAATATGCGTTTCCTTAGAAAAGAAAAGGTTTTCCCTGTAGTAGAATTTTGTTTTGGGAAATTATTGACCGAAGTCTGTCATTTCTAAGGAAAATGTTTTCGGAGTCATAAGTGCTCGAATAGATCATTCTGCTACCGTAAATTATCATTTCCTTCCTGATATCCCCTCATGGGTCTTATTTTAAGTACATTCTAGGTCCAATAAGCAAACGGGCTTGGAATAAACAATCCTGAAGAATCATTCGGACGCGAAAATTGAACCTACTATTAAAAACGAAATGCTACTGCTCACTTAGTTCTCCAATCGCCAATATAGCATCTCGTTCACTCAACTATCTATCAGATGATAGTTTAAATGGTTAGTTAAATGGACTCCGGGATTATTATTTCTTAACAAAAATAAAATGCATCCCACGTAAAAGCGCTTATCATCATTATGTATTATCTCACACAGGTACTCAAAACGTTTCCTCTGGGTTAATATTTTTTTTTAATTAATTGAGAAAATACCAAAAACTGTATTCGAGTTTTTTATGCCACTTATAGGGGATACTGAGCAGCTAAAAATACATGAATACTCTCCAAAACGACCTCTCTGGATTATTATCGTGGAATATTTTGACATCCAATTAGCGTAAAGGAGTGCGGCCAAAATTCTGGTCCAGTGGATCTATAATATGATCTATATATCAAACTCACTGCGTATAAAAAAGGAATGGAGTAGCACTCAACAAATAATAAAATTTCGGCATCGTACGGTGTGAGGTTGGCTCCTCTCGAAATAAATAACAAAAAATACGCGCGCCGTTTTATTTTTCTTCACACAATCCCCGGGATATTTTCCTCCCCTACCACCTGGGGTCTCGAAAAACGAAAAAAAAACGACCAAACAGAGAAACGCGAGCAAACGATTCGAGGTCTTGGCAATTTAACCTGGTTAGTCGCAAGTCCTACGTATAGGAGTCCAAATTAACTAGACGAAAAAGCGGAGTGCGTCGCTGACCATTCAAAGCGGGGTAATTTTCCCTTATGGACGCCTCCGGCGAACGTTTTTGGATTGGTGGACGTCGCGATCTCTTTGCGCCGGGAACTCATTCGGCTCAGCTCCACTGCCTTCATATCGTGTGCTCTCTCGCTGCGGGATCGTGTGATTCTCGGCGACGGAAATCAAACAGAATTAACACGAGAGCCGGAGAGTGTGTTGGGAAATGACACGCCGTCCCAACTCTTTGCATCCAGTTTACCCTGGGACGGACTTAGTGGTTGACTCGTCGTGACCCTCGCAGTGTTGGTAATGGCACGAAATAGCCGAGTCACAGTTTTGTCGGTGCTGGACGTACTTGCGTACTTGCTCTCACAAACTCGGGTGTGTGACGGGAAATAGAACAAAATAAATAAAAAAGGACGTTTGCTTGCACGGCGTAGTTATCTCCGTGCATTTCAATTCCCCGCGCTAGTCTTTTCCCTTAAGGTGTACGACTTGATGCATAGTGTCCTGGCACACGTCACGAAGACTCGACTTCGTATCATTCGATACCCATACTTCGATCGATGCGTTTCTGTTGCGTGCGTGTTGCTTAATTTTTACAGTGAACAATCAAGTTCCGCGACCCAAAATCGGTTTGGAGCGAAATGTGACAACAGTATGCAGATAAATATAGCGCTCTAAACCTAATGATCTCTAAGTTTCGTAATAGGTACATGTGCCTAGGATAGGAAAAACGCTATCAGGCATTAATATTGGAAAAATATTTCAAGTTGGTAAGTTCCTTGCCGGTTTATTATCTTACGACTTCAACAATATTTTGCAAAACACGAAACGCAATGGTAGATTAGATCCTGGAGATAAAATTGAAATAAATCTTTTGTTCTAATTTGCTTAGTAGATCAAACAGCAGGTCTCGAATCATGACATAAAACATCAATGCAACACTATTAAACATTAGTATCGAGAGAAGGATTTTCTCTTCTTCCGTAAATTACGGATAGAAATACGTATAAATTGCTACCTACAGAAATAAATCTGTACAGTGAATTGAACTACGGACCTATCTAAATACCTATCGTGGTAGCTTTTGGAAATATTAAAGAAGACCATTTTATCTTGGGAAATAGATCACTCAGTGTTTCAACCCGATGGTTGGTTATTGATTGGTGAGAGTAGAGATTACCCCAAACTAAGTAAGCCATTGGTGTGTGAAATTCACACATTCAGGGTAGGGGGGCCAGTTATTTTCTCTGGGCCAGCTACGATTTCCACGAAGTTATGACAATCAGACAGTCGCATCGCGAGGATTGGTGGAGGAAAATAAATAGTTGAATTGAATTTCCATTGTCTTTCCTAACATTATTTTTAATTTGACACTATCACGTGAACCACCTTTTCTCTGGCTTCTACCATCGAACTATCTTACATGGATGGACCTATCAGAAGGTCTCCAATGCTTCTAGTATAATTCTTGTATTTTTATGCGTTTACGATATATAGCTCCAAAACACATGAATACTCCTAGTTTTTTATAACACATAGTGTGGTACATTTTGATGAAATTCCACCTCCTGACAGTTATTTGCAGGTTTTTGCCAATGCACATTTGCCTTAACTTCGTGAACTTTTGTAGGATATGACGAAGTGCGTGTTGGTTAAAAAAATCACTCCTTGCTGCGAACACTTGAGTTGTCTTTCAGGTTACCATGTAGGTAAGTGTGTTATTTTTTCGGATTTTCCGTTAAATTGTGCACCTACAAGCACGACCGTATGTTAACATTGTGTTCAAAAAGCGCGGGAGAGAGGAAAGGCAAAGTGCCATCCATCATATCGTACATCTTGCCTGCAGTTTCTCTAGGGATTGACTGTGTGAGCGATTCGTGACTCTCTGGCTAGCACACTACTGATAACACGAGTGTACCTCACGCGCTAGGCTACCGCGGAGGGTTAGTAGCCTTCTTCCTCGGAATCGGACCTGCGCGAGCTGGACTAAATTGAGAATGGCCGCGCACGCCTGAGTCTGATGGACAATGTATGATCTACCTTGCGAGAAACGTGGGTTCACTGACCGCACATGTAAGTCCACTCCGGTCCGACCGGAGAATATGAAAGCACTTGGGTATTCGGGTGTTGATCAAGCGGATGGAATCGGGTCGTACAGCGAATCCTCGCGCTCGGCAGTCCAGCCTCGTTAAGTGTGCCTGATGAGAAACTCTGCTGTGCATATTCCTCTCCCAGCGTGAAACTTTTCCAACCGTGTCAGCAAGAGAATGCATGGCGTCTTGGCGCACAATAGTCAATCCTGAGGCGTAGTTACGAAGCTCGTGGATCGATAGGTATGGAGTGGTATGGTGCCTAGTTTTGTTACATTGTTTACTTCAAGGACTAAAGCTTTTCGACGTGAAAGTCGGTTACGGTGCGAATGTATCTTCAGTTGTTATTTTTTTAAGTGTATTAAGCGCCACGCACTCTTTTCTTTCCATAACAAACAATTTGATGTTTTTCGAAAAGCAATCTATTCAGCCTAGTTGTTTCGCGTGTAGTGTCCAATGAAGTTATGCAGGATTCTCTGAATTTGTGAATTAATATTATTATTAATAGTAGTAATGGAAATTTCTGGTTGCAAAGGAAAAATAGAGAGTATTTGAGCCATTAAGTCAGATTTTTGCGGGTAGGATAAATAGGGTAGTTAGGGAAATACTAGAAGGTTAGGTATTAGCCTAGTAGTACAGAGAACATTACGTAAAATAAATGTTCTCTGGGGTTGTGTTTGTCCCATCTGATGGGAGTGAGGTACTTGCCTCAGCTCTTCATATACCTCCCAATTAGGGATCACGTTTCCACTGAAAAATATCCTACGCTTTCGAAATTGGAAATATTGTATACATACTTGGAATAGCATGCAAGTCCTCAATCGTTACGCCAAACCGTTCAGCTTGTGAATATTTGGGGCTCATTTTTTTTGGGAGCTTTTATCGTGATTTATTTTCAGTGTTCCGAGAAGTACTTTTTATCGTTTTATTAATGTCGTGCTCTCCATCGCACGCGTTGCATCAAAGAATATAGCAATGGAGGGAGATTCGGCAGTCCTTCAGTTAACTTCGAGTTACTCTTTGCCTTTTATTTCTCGCTTTTATACTGATTTACAGCAAAGTATCCTTCTCAAAGTTTGTCATTGCCACGATGGATTTAGAAGACTATATCGTCATTTTCAAGGTAAAATTGATCAATGGTCACTGGTAAATGTTTCCTCATCAGCTGGTTATTGTAACCCTGAAAATGATGCTAAAGTTTTCTACATCAATCGGGGTAATGCATATACCTAGTGTGAAATGCACAAAGTGTTTCTTTTTTATGATGATTAGTGTGGGAAAATTGCACGAAGTATTGGCTGTCTCCATCAATTAAATCTAATTTACCCCATTCCACTCTTATCCCTATTCTCTTCATCATTCCCCCCTCCTTTTCCAACATTCTTCTCTTTACACAGCTTTAATGGTCTCCTAGCCTCTCAATGTATCCTCCATCTCTATGCATACCTCAGAATTTCCTCTTCAAATTTATTCCCTCCCCAGGAAAGCTTTATTGCCTCTTCGTTTATTTACCTCTTCATTCAGCCCTCTTCTCTTCATTACTATACAAACTTTCAATCTAACTTCCAAATCCAGGTTCATCTTTTTTAGTCGGAGAGACAAGTTTTGGAGCCGTTAAACGCTACGCTCTGGATTGAAGTCTTGCCAAGTTTATCCTTCAGGATACAGCTTAGACCCTTTGTCTTTGGTTTCTTTGTTTTTTTAACGCATAACCTGTAAATCCCTTGATTCATTTTAATTATATTCCCTTGGAGATCAAGTTTCGGAACCATTAAACGCTGCGTTCCTCATTTAGTCCTGAAATTGTCGTCAACTTCCTGCTTAGATTCCTCGCCTAAGGTAACTTCTTTTTACATGCCTTATCTTTATGGTCTCTCATTTGTGTGAATCTCCATTTCTCAAAGGCCAATTTTTGCGGTTATAAAACGCTGGACTCTTCGTGAAAATCTTATGTATTTTCCTTTCCTTATGATAAATAATTACTATGATTTTTTCCATTGATACCAGTTCCTTTTTAAGAATGGTGTTGTTTATCGTCTGTGCCCGTTTGAGCTATAACTATGAGCCACTTATCATATAAAGCAATCCCCTTGTTTGCATGATTGATGTTCTCGTATATTCATACTTTTTAATTTATACTTTTAAGGAATAAGTGCTTAATATTGAAGAATTGCGTCAATACAGTTAAATAAAAATAAAAAATGTGACTTCACCATGCTTATCAATGACGCAAAATGAAGTAAGCAGCGTGAATACGAACATATTAATATATTGTAGGAGGAAGAGATTTAAAATATCACTTTTTCCGCTGGATTTGAGGGACTATACAGGCTGCGAGAGATATTTATATAAATCCCTGCTCTCGCTCGGTAGGACTTGGTACTTGGGTTGTTTCTTGTATTGGAAGGAAATGGGCATAATAGCAAAAACATTTGGAGGAGAATACCGCAATCGGAAGACGCATTCGGCAACATGAGGGAGCTGATGACGGTGGCCTTGGGTAAATATACAAAAAAGGGGCTGGTGAAGATTTTGAAGTGAAGTGTAGCATTGTATGGGACAGCAACGTGGACTCTGTGAAAGTAGGACGAGAAAAGGTTTGGTGATTAAAGAAAATGGTGGGTGAGTAAAGGTAAATTATAGAGGAGATTTTTAGAAGGAAAATTATGGGGTTGGAGAGGGCATTGAGGGGTGAAGGGCTGATGAAGGCTGTGATAAAGGGTAGGATGTTTGGTAATCAGGAAGGCGGAAGGAAGAGAATAGGTTTTATGGAAGGGATGAAGAGAGGCAGGACGTATGCTACGATGAAAAATAATTGCGTAGGTATATAGAGCCCTGCGTATGTAAACATGCAGAGGATTGTTCCTCTCTTCCACGAAAAAACTTCTTATCTTAATCTTAACGAAGACGAAACTAGGTTTCTAGGTCAACACATCATCATTAGAGTTTTTGGGTGGAGATTGTAACCCTGATGATGTTTTTACACCAAAACCAGTTAGTTTATTTAAATTTGGAATATTACCAAATTATTATCATTACCATGTCAAAATCACGATTTACTTCGTCCACCATCACATTCGTATCACCATCCTTTTTTATCCTGGTCAAATCATTTTTTCAGGGTGATTTTCATCCCTTTGTTGTTCATCTTTGCACCCGTGCGCGCGACTGATTTCCATTTAGGCATTAGTCGTAGGGAAATTGGTTGACCTATAGTTAATCTATAAGCAAGTGGAAAGAGGACACCAGGCCACTTCTATGAATAAAAAAAACTATTTTCGTTCGTTCGCGTCTCCCGCTGCGGCGTCTATCGTCGTCTGAACAAGAGCATTTGTTTTCCGTGGCCCTCCTGTGGAGGAGAGTGCTAACAACATGGGGAGAGAATATTCCTGTTTGTTCCCCTCTCCGCCATTCCAAGTTTTCCTTCTCAGCTTGAGCTCGGAGGTTCGCTTGCGTGTTTCCAGCCCAACCCTCTGCTTTGTGTATCCACTTCACGCTTGCAAGGGATAAATAAAGGCCAGCGGGGGTTATCCTCCATTCATTCTAGGAACTTGTGGGTGTTAGTTCCGAAAGGGGGTGGAATGAAGGCGAATAATGCCTTGTATTCCACGTGGGGGGAGTGGCTGATCGAAAATAAAAGCGATAGTGGTGATAAATGGCAGAAAAGGAGGCAGGAAACGTGTGGTAATCCCTTAAAGCCTACTTCACACGGTACTCTTTTCCATGAATTTGTCCCTGCGTTATGGAATTTAGAAATAAATTTCTGGAAGCGAACGAATTTTCTGCCGGTGTAATAATCAATTCATTTAAATATTTTTTTTTAAGTGTGTTAATAGCAAATTTTTCTCTCGCTTTGTTTCGTTTTTAAGGGAGAGATACCCTTACGGACATGCATCATTTTCGGTCATCTGTTTACTTGTTCCCTTTTTGCTTTACGTGGCATTGTTAAAAGATTTAAGTCCCTATAACTTGAAAAAAAGCTAGCTTAGTAATTAGTAGATCACTGCTCTCGCAATTGGTTTTTTCTCTTTATATCCTCGTCTTGTAAAATGATTCTTTAATAGCAAACCTAATCCGTTTGATGTACATCTTCCCGTGTGCGTATAGTTATAACTGCGTGCCAAGTCATTTCTGTATTTTTCCCAGTGATATTGTTTTAAAAATAAACATATTGATGAAATGGTGGGATATAATGTAATTTTTGTGCAAAATATCAAAGGAAGGTTGTATTTACGTGTATTCCATATATTTGTCATCTTTAGTGAAATAATGGTTTTCCATTTAATATTTCTAGACCTGAAAAGTATTCATTAATAAATTGATACGTTGAAAATGGGCATATACGTTTTTTTAAATAAATCGTTTAAAGCTTCAAATATGGCGAGTTACGGGCTCGTAAAACGAAGCAAATTTAAACTGTGGTCGTTATGCTAATGAAGTGTTGGTTTAAATGTACGTACTTATAATATGAACAACCGGGAAGAGGAAATATATACGAATATAAAACTGTTTGTCTCTTTCGTCCACCCTCATCTCTCGCTGTGGTGGCCATCGCCTGAACATTATTATTTGTTTTCATCCATTTCCAACATGGCACCGGCTTCACGCAGAAAGTTTTCTCCTGAATACCTTTCATTGCGTTGCGCATGGCGTGCTGCATTGGGATTTGATGTGCGTTTTACCGCTAGGAAACCTTAATTTTCCACGATAGAACCAGTAAAATTATTCTGCTCATCCAGACAAATTTGATCCCATCTGAAAGACTTATTTTTTTCATGTAATGTATTGTTGATCCTTTTGATTTGCGTGTGATCTGAGTGATGCGTTTCGGATTTCTTTCTAATTAACATTTTTTCATGTACATATCTTCTGAGTGAACATGGTTTGTAAATACTGTCTCGTGAATTATAGCTCGGCAGAATTAACTGAATACGAGTGCATGTATCAATGGTGGTATGTGTGTTGAATAGGTGTACGTGTGGTCACCATAATAAACAGGCAACTGTTGACAAGGATTTTAGGCTTAGCAGGATCAAATATGTGTGCTGCTTGCGTGGATCTGTGTGTGCCACTCACCGATATCACCCGGTTGGGAACCCGAAAGATCTACATTCTTGTGTGTTGAGGTCACATCAACGTTGTCGTATCCAGCCCCCTTGGTGGAGAACACCTTGACTCGATCACTTCAGGTCGCGTGGTCATTAGCAATATTTTTCTAAGGTTGTAAGAAACAATATTTTTTTCTGGTAAAAACTGTATGTTGCGTAGGATTAAAATTATTTATTATAAAAAATGCAACTTTTGATAATAATAATTACATCGTTATAAGAGTGAATTTAGGACTATGTTGTCCTTTATTACAAATAACTCATGAGATATCACAAAAACATCCAGGTCTAGGATGAAAAATTCACCCCGGCAGTACTCGAACCAATGACCTCAGCTATAATATGTAAGGACTTTACCCAGTCACTGCCGAAACCGCCTATTTGATGGCAAGTGCTAAACGTTTTGTTTAGCAAATTTGGGTATCCACTGTGACACTAGCCCCAAGTGGCACCTTCAAGTTCCCTCTGTAACGATACTGAAAATACTAGGAATGTGGCTGCATGTTGTTCAACTAGTTTCACCGAAGTTCAAGTGCAGGTAATAGCGGACAGTTTTTGAGAAGAGTTGTGATTGTACGTTGAGGTGTACTCAAAATAAAGCTCCTGTATTTACGCAGGAAGGAGAAAATGTCTTCTGACAGACGACGGTACGAGATTTACGTTCATATTGTATGACGAGACGATCGTATTTATGCACTTAGTAGCATCATGTCATAGGTTCCATGACTTAGAATTCTTCCAACACTATAAAAAATCAACATCGAGAGAAGGATTTTCTCTTCTATTGTAAAATACGGATAGAAATACGTATAAATTGCTGCCTAAAGAAATCCATCTGACAGTGAATTGAACTACACATCTATCTAGGTACCTATCGTGGTAGTTTTAGGAAAGATTAAAGAAGACCATTTTCTCTTCGGAAAGAGATCACTGAGTGTTTCAACCCGATGGTTGGTTATTGATAGGTGAGAGTAGAGATTACCCCAAACTAAGTAAGCCATTGGTGTGTGAAATTCACACATTCAGGGTATGGGGGCCAGTTCCTTTCTCTGGGCCAGCTACGATTTTCCACGAAGTTATGACAGCCAGACAGTCGCACCTTGAGGACAGGATAAGGGAAATAGTTGAATTGAATTCCTATTTTCTTTCCTAACATTAGTCTTAGGTTGATAATATCACGTGAACTATCTTTCCTCTGGCTTCTACCATCGAACTATCTCACATGGATGGAGCTACCAAAAGCAAATTATTTTTGCTCCTACTCGTTCAGCTCTAGGGGTCACTGGAATGAGCAATCTCTACCACCCCCAACTATCTTATAGTACATGGGAAGTGATATGTGGAAGAAGGAAGAATACCTACCTATGCTTATATTTTACCAGGGCTTGCGGGTGTTAACGATTATATTATATTCCATCCTCTACGTAAACATACTTTAACTGATACATCTTCTCTAGTAATAATTATGGAACAAGATGATTATATGGATTTATTTAAATTTCATGAATATTACTGGCAAGCGGAAGGTCTGTGGTATGATTCCCAGACCAAAGCAATAATTATGGAACTATATGGACCATGGGTATCGAGTGATATTACACTTCATGTTGCTCCAATACACGACATTCAAAACAAGGTCTTCCTGCCTGAGTCTGTGAAGTTTTAAATGTGGAAAAATTAGACTTCGTATCAATTGATAACTAACGATCGATAAGTTCCTTGATAGGCTTACACGTCAATTTACGTTATAAGCGGTCCACAAACTAAATCAAGAATTTCTCAGCGGTCTACAGGGAATTATTTTCCCTATTGTAAAACGTATTGTATTTTCACGCTATGCACGGGCTGATTCTCAACCGGAAAATGATGAACGTCTCCTCTCCGTTTACACAGAAGCGCAGGTTTCCAATAATTACACGCCATGGCGGAGATGGAGGACCTGACCTTGTGCCTAACCCGAGAAGAATTTTATTTCACGCCTTTGATAGAAATACTCAATTGTATCGTTTCGCTATTTCGTGAAACTAGCTGGACCCGCTCAATATTTGATTTGATATTGTTAAAGTTTCCGTCATTCGAAACTATCCTTTGCAAAGTCATTAGTTTTACATTTACATAGCTGCTTTATTCAATTTGATGTATGAAACATACATTTTTGAAAACGTACGATATCAGGTTAATAAAACTGTGAAAGCTAAGATATTTTATAAAGCTAACATTGACTCGAGTCAAAGGTTAGTGCCGATTTTTTTCATTTTCAAATAAACCTTTTCAACGGAAATTTCTTTCGTTAACACCCTTAAATACAAATTTGATTATATTGCTTCTCTTTTTTTTCAATTGTTTTGCATCTATGTCTCTCTCGATTGATCTCCACCTATTCTCCCATTTTTTTGCCACAATTCTTTCCTGGAGATTTAGTTTTGATCATTTCCATTGAGATGTGCATACCTAGGCAATTTCCTATCTCTGCAAATATAAGTTAATATATCCCCTTTTTTGTACGATCTTCACTTCATCTTAGTTGATCTATCTCTATTTATGTGATTAAAAGATTCTGTTGATGTTTTTTCCGGATTGTTGTTTTAATTTCTAGATTTATTTTCTTATTTTTTACAATTCTTCTCAAGAGTTAAATTCATTCAGAAGCATAGAGTCAGTAACGTAGTACAAATATTGAGGAGAAATTTTTACAAAATATTTTAAACAATACTCAATAAATACAGTTTAAAATAAAGTAAGCCGAAAATATGTACTACCAGATAAATAGCAGAATCATAGGAAAAAGTGAGATGGGCAAAAATAAAAACTATAATAGTAATATGTAAAGCTATTTATGCATCTACTCCAACGTATGACTCTGAAAGCTGACCTATTAAAATCAGGACAGAGATCAGAATAATAGCAACGGTAATGACATTTTTTATGATATATTTGTTTATAATACTGTACAAATAAAAATATAAAAAATATATCTCAGTTAACATGTTATTCTTCTTTAAATTATGACATACTATTGTACACCGCAAACAACTTTTCATTAGAATACGAAATGTACTTGAAACGATATTCCTGCGTGCTTGCTGAGTGGATTGCCACCCTGACCAAGTTTCCCCGAAACGCCGTGATGCACACAAGGAACATCCCACGAAAGAAAGGTCCCTCTGATCTCTCCGGCTTTAATCAAGTCTTTTTTTTGCCTGAGGAATGAAGTGCGTGTCGGATAATGGGATCGGGAGACCCTGGGGTGATTTCTTCTCTCACCCGAATCTCTCTCTCCCCTGTAGCCCGAGACCTTCTGGCGTGATCCCGGAGCGTATTACTCCCCCACGTCCACCACTCTCTCCCTCTCGTTTTGGACGGTGATCGAGTGCCTATCCTTTTGTGCGTCCCTTATTACGTATGTCGGTGTTTGTTTGTTAAGGCACTCGCTCTTGTGGAAGATGGTTAGGGGTGTTATGTATTACGATGCCGGGAGATCGCGTGAAACGGGCTGGAGAAGCCGATATCCCTTTATTTCTCTTGAATTCCAAGGCAGGCGCTTTGGCTCGTGGCTAAACATGCGCTCCGAACTACAATGGTTTCCTGATAGCGAAAACAGAAGAGATCCAAGTGTGCGTAAAAAGTTTTCGCGCGAGCAATTTTTCTCATTTCCATACCGTTTATTCGGTTGAATGATAGCCTCACGGAGTTATCTGTGGGCATTGGATTCGAATCACGCAATGTAAACGCATATATTAAGGTTGGGCGTAACGTAAGGGTTTTCCGGCAAAATCAGGCGTCTTGTGTCCACATGTGTTTCTGGAACAAGCTTTTATCTTAAGGTATTGAATCGAAATACGCCGTGCACGGTGGCAGCGTAACATAGTAGCATCCTCCTGCGTCAATACGAGACGTCAAGGAGGGAAGCCTCGGGTGGAAGGGGTCACCGAAGGAGCGCACAGTGGGTCAGAGTGCCGGTTTAGCGCGCCAAAAGTCGATTTTTCAAATTGCGTAAAATCATGCAAATCACGAGTTGATGCAAAGGTAAGGGTCCCTGCTATAACATGAAATATGATTTTTAGACTAAAAGACTGATTTAAAACAATTATGACACTTTTGTTTTGGCGGATTTCCATAGCAGATTTTCGAATGAAGTTGCACCTCCTGTAATATTTTTTCACTTCTCATCCGAAAATCATTTTAATCATTTGAAATTGTTCTCACTGTTTATCAAGACTTATATTCTTGCATTTTAGCACATTTCTGCCTAATAGACAATATATTTTGAGAGCTATGACCTTATATTCACACACACCCCGCCATAATTTAAATACGCCAATAAAGATGAGCTACAAAAAAACCACCACGTGACACAGCTTTCTGTTTGCTTGTAATTGGTATAATATTGCTTCCTGATTTTGCACCAAAAACATTAGCCGCGACTAGCCGCGAACTTTCATTTTATATGAAGATTAATAAATGTCTACACTGAAATTAGTTCGCGATTACACAGAGGGTGGCGCTACGATGTTGACCGTAGTACAAAGCGAAAATTAGTTTCTAGAAGGTACATACTTCTCTATTTTTAAGTAGTGGAAATTTCTAGCAAACGGTTGCACATCGAAGAAGCAAAATGAAAGGCTTGGAGATTTATCTCATGCTGCGAGACGTTTGGCACAAAACTAATAAGGAAAAGGTTGCCCATTTTAGGGAATATACACTGGAAACAGCTCAAAAGTGCATACACATTTACCCTTGGTACACCAGGCCCCCTGCAGTGCACAAGATTCTTATTCACGGTGCTGACATAATTAAAGCTTCACCCCTTCCTGCTATCTGGAGATGCGCAGGAAGCACGGCACAAAGACTGCAAATATATTAGGACATTTAACACCAGGAAAATATCTCGAAGAGACTGTAATGAGGATTTGCTGCATATGTGCTTAATATCCTCAGACCCTGTAATTACATCCTTACGTAAGCTTCCGGTAAAGAAATCAGGTGTGATTAATAGATCTGTGGTGAACTTGCTCTAGCAACCAAATATTTACCTATCAGAGCAGGAATTCGATTGGGATTCAAGTGATACTGAATTTTGAACTGGTTAAACATATTTAAACAAAAACATAGATAATCTGAATTTAATAGATGATGGAATATGGTAAAAAAAACTCGAATACAAAAGCAGCAGATATTTAAAATTATTAGAAATATGATCGGACATCAAGCAAGGGAGGCATGGTTAGAGAGGATGAAAAAAATATGAATCGAGCTGAAAGACCGTCTCTCCCAGGGAAAAGTTGAAGCTATTAAGAGAACTGAAAGAAATTACTTCCTTTTAGGAACGTCCAATCAATGATTGAAAATAAATAAAATCTGCTTGAATCACGAATCAAATATACGAATCTATTTTTTCAAAGTAGTTAATTGGTGTGAATAAAAAGGCGTCAGAAAAAGGATAAAGATAATACAGCCAGACTGAATCACCAATGAAGGAATTCAACGAAGAGTTGGAGAGAGAAGATAAAAACTCTGAAGAGTGAAAAACTTGTTAAAAAACGTTTGCGACCAAATGGTCCCTGAAAAAATGGAAGGAAAAACGATGAGAGGGAATGAACAAGGACGATATAGGGTGAAATTTATCAGGAAAGTTGTGAGGAACTTCACGGTGAAAACTTAAATGGGAATGAAAGGGTAAGCTGAGAGGAGAGTGGATCAGAGTTCCCCAGCAAAACAATCTTCGGATTGGGGATTGGTGATGATGAAACATTGCAATGTTATTATTATAACGTAAAGATTACTTATGGAAATTTAATCAGCTCATTTCTCAACAAGCACTGCCTCACAATAGTTCAAAAATCGAATTCCGACTTCTGGCGCGCTAAACCGGCTCTCTGACCCACTGTGGAGCGTAGGGCGTAGAGGAGAGCACGTGATATGCCACGCTGGAATCAAAACCGCTCTTATAGTGGTGACGAAACATGGTAGCGATTGCGAGTCTATTGCCTACAATCCAGCCCATTACGGGGGATTAAGGTATTTTCCCCGTTTAACTTCCAGGGTTCCCGGGGGCGCAAACCTTGTTTGCCAACATCAAAATGCTCTGTTATTAACAAGAACTTTAAACTAAAGCTCTTAATTCAATGGTTGAGATGGTCTTTTCCGGTGGGTGCCTAACAATGCCAGCGTATTTTGATGCAGCTTCTTTTGTATCTTAAATATTGTCAATCGTCGTGCTGCTGACGGTTTATCTCTCAAGTTATAGTGGTAGCGAAAATTGAAGGCAGTCACCTCCGCGAAGCGTTATTCTAAGAAGGGGAAGGCTCGCGTAAAATGGGTTGTCAAAAAGCCAGGGGTAGAGAGAAGCACATGGTAGACAACGCTATCAATATAATGACATTTGACTTGACCGGTAGTATAAAAATAGCATGGGAAGCGCCTAACGGTACCATATACCCCTACGACAATAAATGTTTTATTTATTTATTTATTTGTTACCAGAGAAATGTCAATCCTTGCAACTTCCCAATGAATAAACCGGCAACTAAAACATTTAATTAAATCGAAAGCTACATGTATTATGATATAATTCTTCGTGAAAATGTTTTGTAGAAAATGTCAATACTGGATAAATAAAAGAAAATCGGAAGGCCTGCAAGAAAAAAACCGATGTTTGGCGATCCGTAAATATTCTCCCATTTGAAACATCTGAATTGGCGTTAAATAAGGGCGAAAAAATGCTAAATGTTCTAAATCATAAGCTGTAGTATATGTAAAATGTTGTAAAGTTTAAAAAATCCAGTATTTTATTCAGGAGCATAGGAAAACTTAATTGTAATAATACACTACCGGCTGGTACCATACGGTACCGCTAGGCGGTAACGTGTTAGGTTTCGCCACGACTATGAATGAATGTTTAGGTTTGAAGTAATGGACAGATAGAACGGCATAGGCACATGTTTTGGGTAGCAACTATTGGTTAAATATAGAAGAAACTTCAAATCGTATTTATCCACACTGTTTTATTGACACTACTGACCCAGGTTTCAACGGATAACCGTCATTTTCAAGGAAATGAAAACATTGAAAATTACGGTTATCCGTTGAAACCTGGGTCTTTAGTGTCAATAAAACACTGTGGATAAATACGATCTGAAATTTCTTCTTTCTTAAATTATGAAAGAGTTTCACAAAGTTAAGCTTGAAACTATCTGTTTAGCAACTATTGGATTGTGGTCGTATGAACGAAGTTAATTTGAACTGTAACTTATTGTATTAAAGTTGGTTCTAAAACTCTGATATCAGAGATTTTTTCGACTGATATGTCTTCAATCGTGTTTTTCCCTCTCATATACGTTTGTGCTGGGAAATGTATCCTTAAATACAACAGAGGAAAAGCATTTACTCCGCCGTATTATGGTCCCGTGCATTGTTATTTTTATTAATATTACCTGAGAAAAAAAGAAATAAGAATAAATGTACTTTGTGAGGGTATAGGGTTGACATAGTGACTATAGTACTGGCCCCAGGGCCCGTGTTTGAATCCCAGCACTGGCCGAGAATTATCAACGGAATCTCAAATTCCATTCTTGGTTGACATGTGGGGAGCACTTCAAGTTCAATGCAAAGTCAACCTTTTGTCGGATGGGGAATTTAAACCACAGTCTTGACACATATAATGTGGTTAAACTATGGACCCCTTGATGCCTTTTGTTACGAGTAGACTATTGCGTACGCTGGGTTTCTCTCCAAAATTCCTCCATTCCTCGAATAATTCTCCCCAAACACAAATCCTCCCACATGTTCAAAATGATGCCGTGCACGACGCGTCGGTCGCATCCACCCAATGAACCAACCAATGTTTTATGCTTGAGGAGTAATCTTTTAAATTCAATCCTTTCAGGCGTAACCTTGTGGAAGTTCACTATGGATAATTTCAATAGCAACGATGTTTTAATCCACAGAGTTTTTACTGGTACTACTAGTTTCAACGCTACGGCGTCATCATCAGGTACCTACCAGGTAGCAGTGCCAGTAAAAACTCTGTGGACTGATGTGTAATTTTTATTGTCTTTATTAAAGAATCTTTTATTTCTATTGGTTCTCCGAGCCTCTAAAAGCCCCAAAACGTAAACATACATGCAGACTAATTACGCTATTCCCTTTCGGGTTAGACCTACTGCTAGCCTATATTTTCACTTCCTAATACCAGCATTCATTTTTTTATATGCTCCGCATACTAACTGCGACTATAAATTGGTATTGCACCCCTTTTAATCCCCTCATTTATTCTTCTATCTATTGTAAGCATTCGGAAGAGGTACAAAAAATCCTATAGTTTAATTAGTTCTTCATTCACCGTCATCATGCTGTTTACAGTGACGCAACAATCCTCCCACTCTCCATGTCATATGCAAATTCTTTGGTCTTTGATCCGTTTATCATCAATTTTATTCCTTCTGTTACTATTTCACGTTCCAGCTTTAACGCCGTTATTGGTTTAAGGATGTCTTTCGGACTTGGAGCGTGACGAATAATGTCAACCATCTATCTTGAGGGGAATAATATTGGAGATATTTTTCAGGGGAAAATTATATCAACCGAAAAACTGTTCGAAAGCTAAGTCTTGACGTCCTTGATTGTTACGGAAGAGGAATACTTTTGTCTTGTATAGCTGGAGAATTGTTTTTGGGCTAAGAATCGTTTTCTTATCTTTCAGTGTGAAAAGCTATTGTTGTTAGTGTAGAGGCTTGTGTGAACAGTGTTGTAAGAAATGGAATTGTCTCTTGGGTATTTTAAAAATTCAGAATAATTCATGATAGTCAAAGTGTTATCAACATAAATCAAATGGTCTTAATGTGATGCTATGACGACAGTAGACGTTTTTATTTTAAATAGTAAATTATTCCACTTGAACAGAATCCATTGTGTCTTTTATGGCTCATATATATCTTTTAAAATTTCAAGGGTTCTTCGAAAAGCCAATTAGGTGTTTTGTGATACCTGTGGGTTTAAAAGGAAAATAAAGCACACATTTGGGACATATTCCGTGGAATGATTAATAGAAGGAGGAGTCTCTTTTTAATCATAACGTACTTACATTCATATTAATCTTGTTGTGGTTGAGGGAGAAAGGTGTACAAAGGGTGAGATGACGCATTAGGTGACGGTTGCTGGAGGAAATTCATATTATGCTCCTGAGCATGGAATTGATTTGTCGTTTTAGACTTTCTCCCACCTGAAAGAGAGGAGCGTCAGGGGTTTTTATTCGTGTTGCTGATATTATCGTACCAGTGTTAACTGAGACAACTGGAAATAATAAAACTTCCCGAGAATATCATCTCTTTTTTATACCTCACCAAAGTTGTATGCTCATGATTAAGGATTCCTTCCTAATAAGGTGGTCGTGCGAAAAAGGCACTCGAATTGTTTAGTTTTCAAACAGAATTCTATTTAATTTAAAGTGTATTCCCTCGTCAAAGTTCTAGTTTCTCGACTATTTGGTGACTGCCATCAACATGAAAATTACGTTTTACCTGACAGTTGAAGTTTTTGGCCCAATTTTATTTATCATTTAGTGATATGTATTGAAAATGAATTAACTTGATAGATAATATACCTATAATTTTCGCTGGCCTTTTTATTTGATACTACCGACTTCAACGGACAGGCGTTACTCTCATGCGTTGAAACCGGCAATACCAAATAAAAACTTTAAGTGAATATTATGCTTTGTTGTTAAGTATATCATAATTCAAGATGAATTTTCACAAAGTTAATTCGATTCCATTAATTTCAAGAATTCACCCTGATAAATTTCCACCATTTGCTGTATCCATTACTTCAGAATTTTGAGATGTGGATCCATAGGAAGATAACAGATGGACTCAGTGGAGAAAAAAATGGATCCGGGCGCGTGGGATGTGTGGGGAGGAAGCTGCTTAGGGGAATTCAGAGATGGACGAGCAAGTAAATCAGTGCAAGGGCATTAAGAGAATGAGGGGAAGTGGGTAGCCTTAAAATAGTGATTGAGGGCAAGATGCTGAGTAAGCAGGAAAAAAAGGGAAGAGGGAGTGCACTCTCTCTGTATGAGATGAGTTCCCAAGTACACCGAGCTGAAGTAACATATTATAAAAGTAAGTAGTCACCTTCTTTAAAAGAGATAAATGAGCAGGTGGCAGGACTAATGTATTCATGTAAACCCGCACTAATCGATACACCACCTCTGTGTTACTGAAATGTATTGATTGATCTAGGTAGCGACATTTTTGTCATTATTTTCAAAATTATATTATTTAATTGTATTTTAATAATTCACTCATAATAGTGCTAAATTACTAGGCGATATCATAAAATGATGCACTAAAAAGGAACTGTGGAATACCTTTCGTTTTGAACACCCAAAGATATGAAAAGTTAATGTATGTTATAGAGGCACAATTTTTAAAATGAGAAAATACGCCTCATATTATCAGTTTAAAAGATGGCAGGTGAAACCCCAAACAGGGTTTTTCTCTTGGCTGCCTATATTTCACTGATATATTCCCATATCTATTATATAACAAAACCAGTCTTTTTATTAAATAGTCAATGTAAGTTACATATTTTTTTATTTTCTATAACGATGAGGTTTTACGAAGCTGAGCCTAACTCCTTTAGTCCATGCATTGTCAAAACTGCTAAAGGTGGAATAAAAAATTATAATTGTAATTATCTATGGTATAAATGCTTTATTTTCACTCTACGATTGATTTGAAATCACAGTTCATTTCTTCACTGCTTTTGCATTTAATAATGAAGTTGTTCACTGATGCCAGCTTGCAATCACCCTTTTTGGAAAAAATCATCTAAGTACCATTTATACTGCTCCAAATGCTCATCGCTCGCACTATAGCTGTGTACAGTCTGAATCCAGTCGCTCACTTCCGCCAGGACATAAACATTTCATGTCTATCCCCGTCCGCACTCTAATGACGGGAGTCTCGCACGGAAGCGAAAGTTCCGCAATATAATGTATCACTCAGCGACCCTTCATGGTGAAGGGGGCGAGCAACGAAGGAGGGGATGGTGGAGGCCTTGGGGTAGTGATCCCTTTTTACCTTTTGTCGTTCTTCGGCGTTTCTTCAGCATCTCCATTGCCTTTCTCTCCCATCCCGACTCTTCACATCAGTCTCCTCCTTCTTCCTCCTCCTCTTCGCTATCGCTCTTAACCGCTGGACAGTCGAGATTCCATCCACCCATTGCTCAAATATTTCACATCGCTCCATTACTCTCTCCTTCTTCTCGTTCATTCTCTATACGCTAGAAATATATTTAGAATCAGTGCCGTCCCCAGTCACTTTACTTGTGTGGGCAAGATGTTATTTAGCCAACCCTAACAAAAAACTTATTTACCTCATGGGTTAAAGATGGGTGAAACCATCCAGGCCATATTCCTCAGCATTTTTGGTGTTCATGATATTTTACCATTGAGTTCGGCAACATTTTGGGAGCATGAAAATAGGCATGAAAAATTGTATTTAGATTTTCGGCGGTTTTTTATTTGGAACCGCGAGTGTTTCCTGACAAAAATAATGTTTGCGAAAACACTAAAACTTTTTTATTTAAGGAGAAACGAAATAAAAAAATGTTATTGTAATTTAAAAAAATTATATATAGTTCTATGTTTTAGATAATTGTAGAAAAATACGCTTTTAATTAATTTAAAAAACTGCGCTTCATTGCGTCCTTAACGTTATTTTTACCTTAAACATTTCTATATAGGGAAGTAATCCTTCCTTCTATAATTCGTTTCAGAGGTAGTTGTCTTACAGATGTATCCTCAAGAAAAGTAGAAAAACCAGAGAACCGTGTATATAATTTTATTTCGTAAACCATGGCACCTCGGACAAAAATGGAAATATTTAGAACTAAATATCTATAAAGTGACAACGTGAAAAATTCTTAAATTTAAACGGAATGAGTCACTTATAAATAGAAACTTGTGATATAAAGTGAATGACTGGGGCTTGAGTGGTTCAAAATTTATTGGATCCCAAATTTTGCTTAAAGCCATGGATTTTAATAAAATCTTTATTATTCTGTTAAACACAATGATGTTTTAGTTACTTTGTTTCTTTGTAAATAAAAAAGTTATAAGCCATGTTTCTCATAACATTTATTTGTCAAAAAAAACTCTGTCTTATTTAAAATGGGTCCAAAAATCGAAGCAGTGGAAAATGTTTTCATACCTATTTTTGAGCTACCGAAATATTGGCAAACGAAATAGCAAAATATCATAAAAATAAAATATTTTGAGCTAATGTTTTAAATATACTGGATAATTTCATTTGGATTGCCCCCAATGTACTTTCATAAACTTCGAGTGTATTTGTGGGGTAATCTTGGGTTTGAGAACGATTCCCTTAACATTTCCGTTCCTTTCCCTCCAGGAGATGTTGTTATCAACAAGTTGTCTCCAAACCTCAAATATTACGAGGAATTGTTTTTTTTCAGTGGTTATCAGCTACACTGCTTGTGCGTGGGTGTAATTTAAAAAAAAATTAAACTGTTGTGCCATATCAGCCTCAGTCCCTTTCAATGGGTTGGTGGCAAGAATGCTTATAAAGGAAATAGTTCGTCCGTAGATTTTATTGTGCCCTTTTTTGAAGTTTGTTTTACGATTTGATCACTTTCTATTTCAATTACACAATATGCCACCTAATGGTGATTTTTGATGGAAGCTCATGCAGAAAGTTATTTATATTTTCCTATTTTCACACATGTTGTCCCCATTTAGTTTCACTAATTAGTAGCAGACCGGCCGCCCGTGGCCTGTTAAGAGAACATGAATATTTTAAATTAATAAAGAGGGTTTAAAAAGTAGATGTAGATTTTAGACGCTTTAACTCGCAGTATGTAACGGAAGACTTAATTATATGGCGTACAAAAAATTACTGAGGGTACGTTGGTGGGGGGTTGGGGGCGAGGATCAAGTTGGAATGGTGGCTTAAATATTGCTTCTCGTCCCAGAATCCAGGCTTTTGTGAAAATATTTTCAGTGATGATTCCACGCGTTACACTCCATCTTATTTTTTATTTAATTTTACTTTCTACCGCGTTATACTGTGAATTTAAGGAATGTTAGTATCTATTCAGAGTGGAAGGTTTAGCTCTAAAATATGTTTATTTTACTCCAACAATGGGAATAGCTTCCATTTCATCCCCGAGTTTTCTTCACGGAATAATAAATCCAATTTTAAAGGCGAGGGTTTTCTATTCCAGGGTGACTGACTACCCTGACTGACCCCTGACTACCACTGACTACACTGAAACTGAATTGAAGTAAAGGAATTCAGAGGTATACTTTTTTATTCAAGCCTTTACTTAAGCACAGATAAAAAAATCTGTGATTAAGTAAAGGTTTGAATATAAATGTACACCATGCAATAGCACGAAGTTAACACCGAGAAAGTTTTATTTAATTCTGAGGTATTACTATTACTTGACGTGACGTCTTATAAGCAGGCAATTGCTGAATCTACCAGGTAAATAAGCCGCGTTTACTGGCATTGAGGAAACTTTATGCTGTTACATCATGTGATTAGAGGCTAGAGATATTTCAATTGCTTGTTTGTTAATTATTTCTTTGTTGCGTTCACTGTAAAAATGTTATTAATCAAAGCCGTCAGAGCGGGATGGTAAGGTATTGATTCTTAATGGTCAAGGCCTTGAGGTCTTGATTAGTTAATTGAAAATTCAAAGGTCTTAACAGCGAATGCCAACTAAATCATGGCTATTTATATTCGCTACCAGGAAACCTGATGATAATTCTGAATCAGTTTATCGAGGCCATGAGAGGCTTAATTACCTCCAGAGATGTCTGGAAAGGAAAATTAAGGTCATTACTCTCTTAATTTTTAAAGTGGCATTAGGGAAATATTTGTTAAATCGAACCTATTTTTGGAGTTTCAAGAAGTATTTAAAAGTGAGACAACATCATTGTTTTAAAAATGTTCTGAATTTCGCACTCTCTTTGTAAAGCATATCTAAGCATTCTAAATACAACAGCTGTCATCTGCTATGTCTTTATTGTTTTCCATCTGGCAGTAGGTATATTGGTATAATCGAGGTATGTTTTAGTTTTCTGGACTTAATTGTAAGTTTATTAAAGCCAAATTATTAAAAAATGTCATTGCGTTAAAAATGCTTCGTACTTTTTTGTAAATAATTGAATTATTTAAGCCTTAACGGGCGTTGTATGCCGTGGAGAAACACAAAAATACGAAGTTCTCGAAAAACATACCTGTCTAGGCAAATTATTTTTTTTGTCATTTTCAATTTCGAACGCCCTTCGGAAATAATAGGGAGGTGGGAAATCTCCGTTTATTTTGTGATTTTTGAGTGCCAGGTAAATAAAACAATTATCCCCAAGTGATAATGCAAGTTTTCATCTGGAAATGACATTATTTTATCATTTTGAAACGAAAAGGAGGGTTTAATTTGAAAGTGTTTTTGATACAGCCGACAGTGGAAATGAATTTAAGCTTTGGCTTGAAGAATAAAAAGTAGCGGGTCCCCGTTCGGCATCGAGTATGGATCTTTTAGATCCAAATCCACCTTCAGCTATGGGATTTTTCAGTGAGAATAAGGTCTTGGTTAATTTATACGGAGTAATAAAACCATTTCAATTTGAGAACTTATAGCAGTCAGTTATTATAACTGAAAATCTCTCATCAGTTTCTTTCTGAAAATTAACCTGTGATCCCTTTCTTATTGCTTTCATTTTAATGTTTTACATTTCTGACCACTGGACCCCCATTTATCTAATCCAGCGGGGTTTCCCGCAGTTGTAGACTTTACTCAGCTCGCTTACTACTGAAATGTCACTATTAGCATTTGTCAGTTAGAATTTGGCTAGACTGACAAGTTGGCTATGAATCCGAAACCTCATTATTGTTCTCTGTTTTTCTTGTCTGTTCCCTGGATAAGATATTTTTCTACCGTGACATATTAAATATAGTTTTGGCACTTATTGCTGACTAATATCGGATTAAGTGTCTTAAAAACTGTGGAAACCCTAATGACCTCCCTCATTCCTTTGAGTCTGGGGATATATCTTCTGCTAAATTAATTAATGTGCTAAAATAATGGGATGGGAAACTGAGGGAATAATTTTAATTTGCATTTTAATGAATGTTGGTTTTTAAAACTTGTTTCTTTCCGTCCCTAATTGAATTGGATTTTCCGAGAGTGCAGGTATTTGCAATTTAGAGCCAATTTGCTTATAATAATGCTAACTACTCCGATTATTTTTTTCGTTATTTCTGGCTGATTCTACGCCTCAATAAACTCGAAGTACACAACAATGACACCTAAATTTGTGATTATTCAGCTGCACCTGGCGTAATATTTACTTAATGATGCACCAATGGCAATATTTGCATCCATCCAGGTTGCGTAGAAACTTGTGATCCGGTTGGCAAAATTATTTAATCCCTAAAATTCGCAAAAGAAATTTAGCCTCCATCAATAAAAGGCAAGGGTATCTTAAGGAAAATTTCTAAGGAGTCATCTTTGTTGGAAGTCTTATAATTACACTATGAAAAAATCGAATTTTTTTGATCCATCTGACAATTTTTTTCATTGATTTTTCTTTAATAGTTTTTATTGCATTCGTTTTTCATGCATATATTGTCAATTAAATTTAACATTAAAGTTTTAAAGGTTGAAGTTTTAATTTGTTTGGGAACGAAATGCTTATAGCTTAAAAATGTGAAACATATTGTTGACTTATTGGTGAGTCAGTTGAAAAAGTTTTTTATAAGAGGTCACCCTGCCAACTCAACCAATCCTGCCAACTAGACCAATTAAAAGTCTATTTTGTTTTTCTCTTGCATTTGAATTTTGAGGACGCTAACTGATATCCAGGTGTTAAAAATGAAGTTCACGAGGTCATTTTCCAAATATTTTAACATTTTTCATCAGCGTGAGAGAAAACATCGATATTTCTATTATTTATTTAAGTTTCAAGAAGAGAAAAACCATAACAAATGATTTCACATTAATGAGGAATAATTTGAGAGGGAAGAGTTTAACCATTTCTCAAGAATGACGATTATTTTAACTTTATTTTTAAACAAGTAAAAGTCATTTCCAGGTGATTATTAGCCTGAAGGCTGGAGTTTGAGCCTCGCCAATGGCAGAATTTTTACACTAGAATCCTGACTCCAACTCGGGTGTTATTTGAAGGTCACTGCAAACTGAGTACTTCAACCGTCGGAAGGAGCGTTAAACAGTATATCCCTGGCCTCTTTCTATAAGAGTAGACTAATGCCGCCACCGAGTTTATTCGCATTCATACTTCTATCAAAAAAGTTATCCTTCCTTTACCATATTTCAGTGGTAGTGAATCATGGTGGAAGTTGTATAGAAGACCGTTTTCATTGGCTGAGTCCATTTCTCTCCAGCTACCTCCTCACGTGGGTGTTAAGCAGTGTCCCTGTAAGAATATGTGGGGTACCAAGCACACAAACCCTCGTTAACAACGTGAAAATATTCAATCTGTTGTTTACATCAACTTTTTAGCTCTCTATGGATAACCATGCAATTGTTTAGATGGGCTTCTCCAATTGGTTACGATCAATATCAATGCACTTAGATGCAGCTTTGTTTGGCTCGTAAAAAAGTCTGGACACTACTAAAATGTTCCCAACCTCTCAAGGTAAATGTAGTCCTTGTCTTGAATAGGGAACCTAGGTGGCACTTGCTCGTGAAGAGTATTACGGTAAGGAGAGGAAAACGTAAGAGATATGTAGGCTCAGTCTTCCTCCAGAGGAAGTCCTTTATTACCTCTGCCCGCCCATTACCGCTTCACTCACCCAAAGTGTCCTCTTTCGCTACGCTGGTGAGTGCCACAAGTTTTGCTATAACTACAACTTCCTGCTATCGCTTACCCTCCCTTTCATGTCGCATGCAGTTAATTTGGCAGCGTTGCCTGCCACGTGATCTTCCCTTCTTGGTTTTCTCTCCGACCCTTCCACACGAGCCTTCCTCTCCTGGACGCTCACGCTACAGCAGGTGGATGCCACCAAGTTTCGCTACCACTGTTCTCAACTACCTAAAATGGAGAAAACTACCTCTTTTGTCGGACGTCTCACAAATAACTATCCTCAATACATAGGAGTTCCACAATTTCACTCGCTCACCCACCATTTCAAACACATTCCGAAAAAATGCGTTCACCCACCAATCCAAACGTATTACAAACAAATCCGTGCTTAAGTCTGGTTTCTGCACCAGTGGCATGGAATTACGGCAGTGCTTCCGCGTGATAAGGATGCTTTTCCTGGGTTTCCACCCAGTTTGGCTGAAGGGAACCTTGTTTCGACCGCTTGGCTTCAGACCCAGTGGACAAGATTTCTGCTCCTCAGCCAAATTGGCTCCTGATTAATGGCTCCCTATTGTCACTTCCACATTTAGCCGGGGGCCCGAAGTGCCCGGGAAAGGTACCCTCCCTTAACGGCTGGCCGGCCAAGAAGCTAGCTCTCTGGGAGCGGACAACAACTGAAGATCGGAATCGGGAAAGGGATCGTTTTTCAAGTGCGCGGGTACAGAGATTTATAGTCTCTCCGCACTCGTGATCTTTTCCCTACTATCCCTCCTTCCCTCCTGTCCATCCAGCTCTTACACTTCCCCCTCCGTTTCTTTGCCTTCCCCGCTCTCCCGCCAACCTTCTCGCCCACCACCATTAATACTCTTGTCCACTTTTTTCTTCTTACTCCCCTATCCATCTCACAAAAATTTTTCCGTTCCCTGTTGCGATCCGGCTTGACCCTCTTTTCACACGGCGAACGCTGTGGAAGCAATGCCACGGAAATCTAGATGGGCCTGAACGTTAACTTGGGCGAGTGGATGTGAATTAAAACTTTGAGGCGATGGCAGTGACTGGCCTAGATAAAAAGGTAAAAGACACACGCTCGAATTTTGACCCGAAGGGCGGGGGATCGATTTCCATCTCTATTACGGATACCATCACATGAATAAGAATTAGCATTGCCGTCATTAGTCATAAATATACACAAAACTATAATTAGACTGAATATAATTTATGGAGTTAAATCTAGATTAGCTACAGCAAAGGATGATACTTTATAAGAAACGACCAAAATGAATAATCTCATTAAAGTAATTAGATGGACAAGAAAAGATTAAATGAGTGATAACAATATATGAGAGGAACTAGTAAATGGGTGCTTGCAGGTTGCAAGCAAAAGAGGAAAAGTGTATGATAGTTCTTTGTAAATCATATAAAACGGAAGCAATAAGGTCTTACTGCTCATTATAACAAAGCGGTTAAACTAACGTTGCGAAATAATTAACCAATTTTTTTTAATCGGTGGCAGAATTTTAAACCTTGGTCTATTGGGCATATATTGTTCTCTAAGTTTTATGGTTGTAGGGACTTTTCATGTACAAATTCGAGAAAGAACTCTGTTATACATAGAAAATTTTAGTTTTACTCTTATATTAACTTAAAAAAACTGAATCCTTTCTGGTCCGGAACTCGGAGCAACCCCGTGGTTGTTTTTACGTAATAATGCATTGAAAAAACATAAGAGTGTAATAAATATGCTTACGAAGTCCACGAAAATTCTCAAAGTAGCGATTAATAAGCAATCTAAAAGAATTGGCGAAACCTAGGCTTGATTGAGTGGATACTTGAAAATTAAAATGGCATTGTAATTGAAAATTGCAATCAAGTTTTAGATATGATGTTTCTTTGTAAAACCTGAAATGCGAGAGCAACATGCTTGTGATCCTCATCATACTTCTGAAGGTTACATGATAAACCCAAGTTAATGAAATGATGAAGAACTTTTTACCTTGAATGAATTGGTTTTTAAATTAAAATGATTAGGAGCTGTAAGCTATGCGGGCCGAATAAATGTTTTTTTTTCGGGCCGCATAAATAATTTCCTGGGTAGCAAAACGACCCACGGGCTCCGGGGGTCCCCTATTTTACAATGAATGGTAATGTCTTAGAATGAAAGCTGTAATAATCTTCAATAGTTAAGACGATGTTAAATGAATATCAGCAAATAGTATAACTTGAGGATTCTAACCGTGAATGAAAGAGTCCAATATCTATATAAATGCTTTGAATGTTGTAAATTTGTGCTCGAAATATTTCTGTCACAATCCATATGCCATTTAGCTACATAAACCCATATGCATAGAAAATTGTAATATCTGATAAATAGTTTGGTTTTGAATCAGTCCGGCTAAATGAAATGGGTTTTCACATTTGAATTATGTTTTGAGAAAAGGGCGCCTCATATGTTACCACATTTTGTATACCTTAGTAAAGAGGCAATTTAATATTTTATTAAAACAATTTGGTCGTTAACCCGTTAAATTCCAAAATATATCATATTATTTTCTACTGAGGAATAGTCTCCTTTCTATTTATTGGGGTGTTAATCAATTCATGTCCTCTATCAAATTAGTTTTTAAAGCATCCTTGTAATGAGAGTGCTGGTTATTTTTTCTTTCATTTGAATATAATATCAGAGCATCACTACGGTTTACAGATGCGAGAGTGTAATTACTGTATCGTTTATGAATATGTTTTTGTGAAGTGATTCATAATTCCATTTTTTTCACTCATAGTTTTCACGAACACAGGGTTTTAAATGACCACAATTTATATGTATCATCATAAAACAATGTAAATCATGTAGGTCAAAGCATAACTCCGTTGAAAGCTATTGGAATACGGAAAAACAGAGAGAGGGAAACCCAGGATTAGGTAGAGGAATTGTTTCAGAAGTAAAATTTCAGAGTCCAGGAAAAAGTGGAAGAAATTGCTCAGTGCTTAACAGTGATTCTCTGATAGCACCTGTCCTACTAATAATGGAGGTCAAAGGCATAATATCATTAAAAGCTAATGAAATACGCACCTAGAAGGCTAAATTATTTTGAATACAGCCTTTAAATAGCCAGCATATAAGGTCCTTCAAGCCTCGGAAACAATAAAAAAATTGCCTAGGAAAGAAAATGAAAAAATATCGAAATTTGCATAAATTTTGCGTTTAAACTTAAAATAATTCAGTTTATCGATCGATAGAGAAAAATCGGTTTCAAAAATTAAATGCCATGATTTCCTCATGGTGCTTCAGTTGGTTTTTCCCCTTCCATGCTTCTGCATGATTCTTCGTTCCTCATCCTATCCGCCAATTTGATCATCAGTATCCGCCTTCAGCACAAAACTTTGGAAAACCTCAAGTCTCTTCTGTTTCACCATTCTGATGATCCATGTCTCCGAGCGATATATCATAACACTCCTCACGAATGCTTTTAGATATTTATATTACATTATTAATTCTATTTTCTTTTTACTCAACTGTTTTTTATTCATCTTGAATGCTTTCTTGACTCGAGCTTTTTCTTTGCTTTACGTCCATTGAACTTCATATATACAATGTTATGCAGTTCAGAAGTTTGGTGAAGGGTTCCACATGCTCAAGCACCTATTTTTGTAGCATGATGTCTGCTGTCAGAATTTCACTTTCACATACCAGTATATTTTATAGGTTTTATAGAAAATCTATATATGTAATTACTATCGTGTTTCATGCGTATTCATTTACAATTTGAGAGCAGAGGAAAATGATTGCAAATTAGGCAATTTTTGAGAATTTTACTTACACTTTACTTAAAAAATTCCGAAGGGGCATATTCAAAGTGTGTTCATTTATATTAAATGAGATTACTTATTATTAGTTATTCTCTCCTAATTTCCTCTGGTCTCTTTGTTAAATAAATCTGTTGAAAGTACAAAGCTATGTTCAAATAGGTTTCTTATGAATATTATGTTATAACAAGCATATTTTAGGAGAATATATGAGCAGTGTACCTACTTATCGATTTTTTACTTTATTAGATTAGTACGGGAAGTAATTATGAATATTATGTTGACATTGAAATCGTGACTGCAACTCTGAAGTAAAAATTATAACGATTAATTTATTTTTTGCTTATTTCATTGTTGCGATGAAGTAAAGGAACAATGCCTAACTGTAGTGCAATTTCTTCAATTTCATGCAAAAATAAATTGGTCACAAGCTTTCACGACCTGGGTTATTAATAATTAACCCCATTTGACAACATTGTTCTATCCTGACTTAACACACCTTTTGTTCAAATCAGAGTAAGGTGTCATTTACTCGGGTATTATTATGCAGAATCATGACTTGTTTGCGGGCTTTTCCTTTGACGGTACCATCAGACATTTAGTCCTCCGTGCCGAGAAGGAACGTTGCAAACGTACAAGATTGTCTTTGTAGTCAATTGACGGCAAGTTTCCACTATCGTTGCCCCGTTTGTTCATTTCAAGCTACAGAGAACTGCTTCTTGGGAACATGAAAGCTTGAGTGATAGGCATGGCTCATTTATCCTCAGAATTTCGGAGAATTTGGGTTCAATGAGAGATTCGCTGTCATATGCAGCCTGTATTTTTCAAGATTGCTGAAGATGAATTTTGTCGTGACAGTTTTGCTTTGTTTTTGTTTGAGAGCAGCACCGTTGAGGACCTTTTGCGTACGTACCTTCAGAAGATATAGTGTTATATTTGCAAGAAATAGCTTCTTTCAGGTCCTGTTTTATGATATCTGGTAAATTAATGTCTTGGTATGAAAACCGAAGGTAATACAGTCTCCCACCGACAACGCTCATTTCCCAGGTAATACTCCCATAAGAACCTACCTACTTATCCTCAATAGCGCAAATGACCTCATTTGTTGGTCGTTTTCCCCCAATAACCAGTCATCTACTGAGTGAAAGCTGACAATCAATCCTTGAATTGGTTAATTGCCGCCTTATATAGGTAATTCTACCACGCCCTAGAATTTCTATATCGAGTCTTTTTTATTTGACCTTTGCACTTATCCTAAGGCATTTCATCTTGGGTTTATTCTCTTATTCTTCTTTAAATAATGTTTATAGCAAATCCGTTATCCATATTTAAGAGAGAGAAGCTGGTAACATTTCCATGCTTTTTGTGTGAACTACCAAACAAGGCTTTAGCACATGATGGTAGGAAAGGGAGCTGAAAATTTCTTTGTTTTCGCATAGTATTTTTCAGCTCCCTTTACAGTTTCCCCTAGCGCAATTTCCCCTCTTTTCTCCTATACTTCTTCATTTTTCATTTTATTTGCCCATTTGATCTTAAGCATTATTCTACTACACCATGTGTCTGTTTTAACGTTCATGCTTTCAGTTACACTGACTGTATTTTAATAAAGGGCGAGATTTAATATTGAAATCAATCAGTGTGACTGAAAGGAATAATATAAAATTGCGCAACACACTGATAAGCTAAAATAAAAACAATGTGTCTATTTTTTTATTTTTAGGTCAACTTTTCTAATGGTCAAAGTCGCTGACGCATTGAGTACCTCGCTGCATACAAATAGTTTGACGTATTAAAACATTCTCCCTCGTTTATCTCTACAAAGAACACCCGGATGTAGAAAAATATATTCCCTATTATTTGGTCTTATGATCAGACAAATATTCCAACAAGAAGGTCGGAATAAATAGGTTCGAGCACCATACAACTTTATAATGAGCCTTAGATTCATTCATGAGCCACTTTATTCACCCTTGAAAAATCCATAATTTGATTCAGGCATGCGTACATTGTTAAATTCCTTATTTAAAATTCACTGTGGAGCTGAACTCAGAGCCTGTCTCAAATCTTACAGTTTGTCATTTGACCAATATTTAATATGTGTACTGAATCTTCTCGGAAATTGGTTAAACTCCATTTTATTAGGCATATCATGGAAATTTTATTTATTTCGTGTTTATATGCCATTTTAGAGACAGTTAATGTTTTTTCATGCACATTGAGAATAGATAATCGATTATGAAACGATTAACTAATATGAACATTTGAGCACAAACATAAAGTCCAGAAGTGTATACTTGTGGGTGCCATGTATCTTATGGCAAGTTACAGGACAAATTAAACTTTATTTTTCATTGAATTCATATACATATTCCTCATGATTTAGAGTAATTTAATAATTTATAATAACTTTAATTTTGTCGGTAAAATAAGGCTTGTTCAAATTGTCATGATGTGGACATTTTCATTCATATGTGGTGTATTAAGTAAATGACAAAATGAATGAAGAATGAAAATGAGCATAAATGTTATTTTTTCGTCATCGCTTACGATTGGAAAAGAAATTGAAACGAGAGAAAAATCACAGTAACATATTTTGAAGATGTCATTCAGTGCCCAACTATGATTTTGTATAAAAATGCAAAATATTTGCTCACTCCTTCGTTATCGATAATATTTTACTTATTAAATTATTCTGATTATTTTTTGTTCAGGTTGACTGCAGCACTTCATTTGATCCTGTCACCTGCCAACTCCTCTTGCATCCTCTACGAACGTAAGGAAGGGTCAAGGGGGAATGTGGTGGCTTCCCGTTGCCTTTCTCATTCTATTGCTGCGGCCATTCACCTTAACTTCACTCTTGCAAGTAGGTATGACAGTTGATACGTCGTTCATCCCCCTGATAAGCGCCATCATTGTCTATTGATGAAACTGCTCCATTTTTCCAATGGTGCTAAGAAGTGCGAAGGAGAATTTTGTCTTTTTTTCTGTGAGCCTTTCGATTGATGAATGTCTAGATTAATGTGGTTATTAGTGAAGCTATCAGCAGTATTTGTTATTACAGTATGGACAATCTGTTAGTCAATCCGCACAATGCACAGTCAGTAAGCTGTTCACCATTACCACGATGCAACATTTGTCTTCTGTGTGTATAATTATTTTTTAGTGAATCCCAATGGTTGCATATTATTATGTGATGAGTGTCATAGCCAGCTATTGAGGGGATTTAATTGCTTCCATGTTTCTTTAAGGACGGAAAACTAAGCCAAAAATGCTGTAGGCTATAAAGACGTTTAAAAATATTAACTGCATATGTAATGGAGTGTCATCTATAGTTAAACTATTTCCTCTATATCAGGGCCTGCAAGTAATTTGCAGTTTTTATTGCTGTCTTTTTATCACGCTGAAAAATAACCAACGCTGGTATAACCAATTAAAGTGACTGAAACATGCTTGGATAAATATTTCTAATAAATCTTCCAGTTCATTTTACCTGGTAACCAATCTTTGAGCATTAGAAAATTTTTATTTCGTAAACGGCAGACATTTCGGTTAGACATGTATGACTAATAGTGTTCATTAAGGTTGGGACTGCAACATTATGTTATAATTAGCGGTTCTTCCGCAGAATCACTTCTTCAAACTCCCTATGATTTCTCTACATCAGATACAGTAACAGAGGCAACCGCAATGGTGGTGATGTAACATTTTTGCAGCTGGCATAATTACTATGGAGTTTATATTTCATTGACATAGGCACTGAGTTGACTAGCTTATGCCACCTATCGCTTTAGAATGCTTCCGAGGCCGTCACTTTCTCCCTTTTCGTGAGCTATGGCAGGAAGGTCCCATTCAGCTCATATGCTAAATTCATTATAATTTCCATAATAACACTTTTTTATGTTGAAACAATTCGAAAAATGTGTTGGCGCTGTTCGTGAATATTTAAATGCATATATTCAAAAGATCATCCATATATATATATTAAGCAGCATCCCCGTTCTTTGCCAATTCACCTAATAAGGGTAAGTTACTTATGTTATTTTGCTTGATCTTTCATTTATTGAACTCTTTTCCTCCGGGGATGACCTAAATGGTCTGGGATTCACTCTTGATCGAGATAAAAACCTGCTAGTGCCAAACCACTTAGCCATTTCTAAGGGAGAAGAATTATGGAAAAATAAAAAAATCTATGCGAACACGATTATCGCCATCCTTCATACGCCTCAATATGCTCTTTTCATTTCCTGATTGGTACACGTCTTACCGCGATTTTCGAAGTACTCATTTTTTCACGCGTTATGAAGGTGGTAATCATCGTCCATGTTGGTAAGTATTTTTTTATTCTAAAAGCGCGAAATAATTTTCTATCCTCGCGTCAGTCTTTATGCCAGAGTTTAAACTCGTTCTCGCTGGGGCACTACTGCCCCAACTTAAGAGGTATTGTGCAAAATCTGTAGGATTTGACTGAATGTATTCATCCTCAGGTAACAATTATTCCACCCGTAGCCTTGTGGGTCTTCATTCTATGAAACTTAAGTAGCCCACCCTATATTTAATGCTGAATTCTAATTACTATCTCTATCGCATTACCAAACCGAGTTATGGTAAAATAAGTATTGGAATAGGAGAAATAAGTTGACGTTGACATAAACTACTCCTCACCATTTATCCAAACCAAACGATTTCATCCAACGATCACCTTGATGCTTACAAGATAAATGTATGCGGGTATTTCTTAACTTTTATGTCTAACGAAATAATGAAACCTGAAACTAAATTGACGTATCTCGTGCCTTGATGATTACCTTGCTTAATGCCAGACGGTTGGTCAACGATTATATCCTATTCAGCTCACTTTATATAATGACTCAGGTTATCGTTCTCTTGGTTCCGATTAATAGTGTGTTTTAGTTGCTATTTCATGGCTTCGGACCCGGCCATTGCCTCGGCGAGAATCACGGAGAAACGTTTGAATTCCGGAAGAAAATGGGTTTTCCTCCCCGGGTGGTTGAAAATGACCTCCGTATAGGCTCTCACGTTCCATGGCTTAGTATTATGATTACAGCTCACTCCTATATCTCTCTCCCCGTCTTTTGCTTTTGCCGCGATACATGGTGGACAAACTTTACAGCTCTCCGGAATTCCTCTGAATTTCGGAAACAATGCCGTGGAGACATTTATGGTGATGAAATTTCCGCGTCGACGTTCCCTAGCCCGTATCACACACAAGCTGGATCCGTGAGAGTACACGGCTGGAGATGCATCTTGTTTTCCGTCTGCATGGCCACTCACAGAGAGCCATAAACACGGCTAGCCCTGTTTTAGTGAACGTATTTTTGTGAGGGGGCAACGTCCTAGCCATGAATAATAAGTGCGGACTAAATATGGGGTCAGAGAGAAACACTGCCGGGCATTCAAAAAGGAATGAAAGATAGATCCATAGCATCATCACTTCTTTTATCGCTGAACGTAAGTAACAAAAGTTACGTCTTACTGTGCTATCGGAGAGAAGCAATAGCTACAGGTTTCATGTGACTCCCTAAGTTCTGATATAAATTTTGCTGTGTACTTGTTTAACTCAGTTGCGTCTGGCGTGAATTTTTGGTACTCCTTAATGTTAGCTAGGTGAGAATGTGTCTACAGTATGCGTCGTCGACAGAGGCCATTTTGCACTTCTCGCTATTTATTGAGAGTTACTTTGTTTTAATGAAGAATAAATTAGGAAAAACCTTATCTCAATTGTTTCAGGCTCTACTTTGTGGAAGTTCATTTTATAAATGAATAGGAAAACTTTGTCTTATTCCACCAATTTATTTTACGGTTCGACTAGTTTCGACTCAGCGGCGTCATCTTCAGGTACAAAGAGTTAAGACAAAAACATGATCCATATATACCATCCAGGGTAAACGTTGGGGAAAGGAGGGGAGGGGGAATGAAGAAGGGAGGTGGGAGGGGGTGGAAAACCACAAGGATAAAATAAATAGGTGGAATAAGAAAAAGTTTTCCTTTTCATTCATAAGAAAAACATGTTGAAAACATAGTAGCACGTCAGTAATAATAATTTATTAATACGTCCTTCCTAACGTTAAAACTGAATTGAATAATTGATTTACGCCGAGTTATCGTGTAGAACATTTTCAAGACCTTCTTGAATATTCAAAATCCTTTGTACCGCCCGATACTTAACACATTCCGTTAGGATGTTTCACGCTGAGGTAAATATTGTAATAATCACGAGGGGGGATTTTATCCTCTGGAAAAAGGTAGGAGTGCGTTGGGGTGCTTTGCCCAATCCTCAGCCGGGTGATGCTCCTCAGCGCACTGGTTCCTGACGGATTCCGGCCACACTGGTAATACGGGCTTAATTGTACGGAGTTTTTATTATTTTAATTAGTTCACAGAACCTTCAACTTAATCAGGGCTACGTTACACAACAGACATCAGAGATATTGATATATCTGAGTCAGCTAAGGCATCTTTGGCCGCCGAGTCAGCCCTTTCATTCCCGTTTGTGCCAACATATCCAGGAATTCACACCAATGTTTCTTCTATATTGTCATAATCTTGAATGCTAATAAAAAATGACAAACTTATTGTTCAGGATTCCGTGAAATCTGTTAATTTACTTCATCATATTTAGAGTTGCTTCATAGACAGCGTTTCACCTATCGTCCATTAGGCGTCTTCAAGTCGAGGTGAATCACCTACAAAGCAGTATAACGCGATGAAATTTGATGGTAGAATGAAGAAATTGAATAACCTTTTGTATCCAGATATTCGCGACCTAGGTTTCATTGTTGTACAACGTCATCAGGACTTAATCCCGGTTTTATAACCTCTTTTGAGGTGGTTTTAGGTTTATTTACTTTGTGGAATTTAGAAATTTTACGATCAAAGGTCTAACACTTCGTTTATTCCACACTTTATTGAGTACATTGACTCTATTCCAGAGTCATTATCATAATATCATGTCAAAACTTTAACAATATCATCTCATCATCTTTATCGTAATATCATATTATGGGAAAACCTCTAGGCAATGCCCCGGGCTTAGAGTCAAAAGCGGTCGAGGCACTCGATATAGTGTGGAATACACGAAGTTTTATTATTTTGATTTTATAATTATAATATAATATAATATAATATAATATAATAAAATATAATTTTTTAATTATAATTTGTGGTTCAACACTTGTTATTGAAGCTGGAGTGAGTACATTATCCCATCAATCTCTTGTAGCCCAATCATATGCCTGATGCAACTCCGAACTTTCAGTTCACATCAAGTTAAATCTTCTGTGATAAATTTATAATGGATCGCAGGTACTCGGATAACGCCTGCGCTGTATGGATACTCTACGGAATCCAATGAAATCCGGTGAAATATCTATTTGGTAGATGAGAATATGTATTGAGCATTGAGCATATGTATATATAAGCATTTCTGAGTTATTATACATTATCCATATTTGTGGAGAAAAGGAAATCAGGTGATGTGAAACGAGCCATCAGTATTCACATAACTAATTCAAGAAATTTTTAGTACAATAAATACTGAGCTCCGGCCTTTCTTGTTTAAATTCGTGTAATTCTTTCTTATTTTAGGTTTATCAGGGTAGCTATTACAGAACTGCGCCCTTTAAGAAACTTTTCCACCATCACATTTAATTTTTCTTGGCTAGCATTTCCACCTGATGCTGCTGCATTGCGGTGAATGCGTTTGTGGTATAAAATGAATTTAAAAGTAATATATGGTAACTAAAGAGTTATTTTTATTAGCGTTTTTATACGTAAGGCTGCGGTATTTATGAATTAATTAAAGGAATGTTTTATGAAAAATGAAAAACAAAAGTAATTGTAATTTTTTGCCTCATGAAGTGCTTTATCTCAGAAATATGAATAGAGTAAAAAGAAATAATTGTGGCAGGTGTTGAGTGATGTAAATGTGATGTTGTTTTGGAAATATAAATGCGTGAGTTATAGCATTGTACTCGTTTTTTATAGGAATGAGAGGAACGACTATATTATGAAGATGAATTGAGAAATAGTTGAAAGTTGACTAATTTATGTACCTTAGACTACTTTATGTACCTTGGACAAATATTTGTCAAAAATGGGAGGATATTAGAGGAGATTGTCAGGCGTGCGAATGCTGGAAGGAAAGCCGTTAGGAGTGTGTGGAGCATATCAAGGAATGAACATTGGTTTAAGAAAGCAAAAATCTCAGTATATAAATATATACTCCCTCGTTCTTTATTATATGGCAGTGAAACATGGGTATGTCAGTTTCAGTCAACTTAGTTAGCTAAATTCAGACGGCTAGTTGCCATGAGGTGCCTGAAAATGTTTTGCCAATAGTAAGAGGGATAGAGTTAGATGCGCAATGATATAATGTGGAACAGATGGTTCTGTAGCGGACAAATATGTAAAAAGTAATTTACGTTGGTATGTAATGTATTCCTATGCAGATATGTGATATACGAGTGAATGCAGTGAGGGAAAGGAAAATTCCGAGGAAGAGGGAAATATAAAGTGGGATGCGGTGGAGAGGAGTGAACTCTTAAGCGGGATGATTATTAAGAGTCTGAAGAACAAAAGAGAGTGAATGAAGCAATGCATGAATATGAGTGTAGTGAAGTAGGTATGAAAGGAAAGGGCAGTTTGGAGAAAATTGTTAAAATATTGCCAGTTTTCTGATCCAGCACCCAGTTATGACGTCTTTTGTCTAAACGTACATCGAAAGGGGTTGGCGTGGTGGAAATGTGCCTAATAAAAATATAACACATCCTATAAACTACGACAAGTAGCTATATAAAATCTGAATGGAACTATGTTATACATTTTAAACGACCGATACAGACACAAAAAGTTAAGTTAATATAGTAAAATGATAGAACAGAGATGATAGACTGTACTTGCGTTGTATGTCGTGCAAGGGGCTACATTTTCTATGTACAACAGAACAAAAAAAAGAAATTTGTGTAATAGCATTGAGAATCACAAAAAGTGCTCTGCGAAGAGCAGTTTGGAAATATTTTTGCAGAATAAGGAACACTTATGATACATCGTACCATGGCCTACTTAAAAATGAAATGAAATCGGTATAGAAATACTTGGACTTTACGTAAGGAACGGTGGTACATTGATGTTAATTCAAATCTATCACGAGTAAAAAAACCGCTTGTTTAATGTTTGGATTACTGTTTGTATTCATAACTTAGAACTTGGCTGAATCAGTTTACTTCAGCGTAAGTATCTTAACTTAGGGCATTGAATGTTGATTGGTAATTATCGTTATTTCAAGAGCATAAGGAGGGTCTAACGTCTTAGTCATCTACCATTGGTTTTATCTATATGCATCTTGACCACCGGATTTTCAAGTTTATTATGTTTCAATGGATGTAGAAATTGGTAAAATTAAGGGGAGAACTACCGGCTATTCAAATTGAGGAATGCCGGAATAGTGGTGACAATAAGTGCGCGAAGAATATGATGCACTTAGTAATTCCTACAAGTTGCACCGTGTACACACTCGTAGCTTGCCGTAATAGCTTCGTACTTTCTTAAGGGCGTCAAGTATCGTCCTCGTTTGCCTCTTGTATTACTGTTTTTGAACATCCAAATATATAACTGAGTCATCTATATGGGCTCCACCGAGTCGATTTCTAATTTTAACTTGATAAAGCGTCACTATTTTAGTGCACATACATTGTACTATGGGGATAATGTCGGTGGAGCCTAGTTCTCTTAAAGGCGTTGAAATTCTTTCTTAATAGTATTGGACTCGAAGCCTAAAAGTGAGTATTGTAGTCATCTATTTGAGCTCCACCCTTCTTATTTACAATTTTAACGCATGCTGTGGCGTCGTTTTTCTAATACTCACATATGAGACTGGGGCATACATCTTAGTGGAGCCTAGCATATCCTATTTAGCTGTTCGTGCCGAACTGATTGCCTGGCTCGGATACATTTCAGGAAAATAGCTTTGGCGGTGATGATACATCAGCGTAGGAGGTAGTTTGACTTGAGCGTTTCCTCTGAAAATCGATGGGCCTTGGTGGCAAGAATGCTAAGGGAAGCCGCTTTGAAGGGCGCTATTGGATGATGGCGGGAGAGGTGGATGATTAGTGGTATAGCAGACGCTGAGGAGTAATGGTTTCCTGCGGAGCGCCAGTGGAATAAAAGCTCTCGGTGGAGTGGTTTTTGAGGGGGGCGTCCGTGGGCGTGCGTGCCTCACAGATGGAAACTAGGCCTCACTAAATGGAATCTAAATCTATGGCCTCAAGGAACGTACGCCTTGAGAAAAGATGTCGGAGAATAGTTGAAAATTTGGAGGTTGGCAAGAGTGATTAATGGAATTCTTTATTGTTTCCGAATGAGGAAACCTCTTGGTTCTCAAGGTGATGACTATAGCGGTGCAGTCAATGCCTACATTCATTAGTGGGTAATGACGTAAAAACACTCCCTGCTCTAATTTCATTTTTTTCCTTGTGGGGTTTCTATATCAAGAGGATGAAGTCACCATCAGGCTTGGACTGCAAAAAAACTGGAAAAGGTGAAAGAAATTTGCCTTTGAAGTCTGGTCACTGTTGATGGAAATAGCAAGAAATATATCGTGAGTAGAATGCCATGGATAACATTATATCCGGAGATAATTACATATCGTCACAATGGGATTAAAGTAATACAGCCCTTAATTGAAATATCTGAAGGGGAAGAGTCACTTTTATTTTTTATTTATTCTCCACCCTGGCTGGAAAAATGAGACTAGAGAACTTAGTAGTTCACTCAAAAACCTGTTTTCTCTTTACCCTAAGCGTTTCAGCAGAAACAAGTATTCGCGAAATCATTTATTGTGCGCCTAACTAAAGCGGGAATTATGAGTAATTATGGAGTACAAGGAAAAATAATTTGTTTTCATGCAAGTTGCTCATTTCTGAATGTTGAATTCAGCGATCTTTAAGGAATGCTGGTCGAAATACATTTCTGTATACCAACACATTTCTTGCTAATTTAACTAAATATTTCTTAAAATATTCCTTTTTATACTAATATTTAGCATCGTTTTCAGAGACGTAGGATTTGCTTAGTTTCAGCTTAATGAGAGAGCTATTGTTTGACTCATCAATGGTCCTTTATTATCTATTTATTGGTACAGAAGATGCTGGCAATATTGTATGGAATTTAAACATTATGGATGGATGAAAATATGCACAGTGTTTCACAAAATTAGCATTTTTAATTACGACCATTGGTTTCGATGCACTACATAATAATAATTAGGCGAATTACATCATGGACTACATGTACTACACCATCATGTGCTGAATCATAACGTGATGATGATGCAGTACATGGAAGTAATAATTTTTTTTTAATTTTCGTGGAAATATCGCATACTTTACCCTTCTATAACGGTTCTTTACTCTTTTTTTGCAGACCTCCGCAGTATTAAAACACTCCAGGGTATTGGAAAAAATTAATAGCTTTGTTGTGAATAGCATTCCGCTCCCATATACAGGTATGCTACCGATTAATAATCCCATTGTTGATTTTAATTTATAATTTAAATATTTATTTTGAATGTTTCAGAATATTGCAATCCCATTGTTGATTTTAATTTATAATTTAAATATTTATTTTGAATGTTTCAGAATATTGCGAAGGTTATCAATACACCTTAATAAGGAAGTAAGCACAAAGTTCCATTAAAATTATCTTGAGATATTTTTAATGCTATGGATGTCATTTTCTTGACGCCCCGGCGGTTTATTATTTAGTTTATATTAAAAATCTTTAATCAGTGACTTCGGAAGTACAAATGAAAAACGGTTTGGTGCAAGAATCATGCATTCGTGGAGAATTACACTTAATTTCCGTTCACCTTCCCATTCATAGCTTGGGAATGAGATTTTCTCTCGCATCATAAGTCTAACGGTCTAAAATCACTCCTCGATGATTCACGGGAACGTGTAAGTGCGAAACAGTTTGGCACAGCAGTGTGTATGCACCCTCGGTGTAGGAGAAACACCGTTAATTTCCACTCACCCATCCATTCACACGGCTTGGAAAAGGGAACTTGTGTCGCTTAGCTTCAACGTGGCGAGACCGCATGGTAGGACCCCGAATCACCCTCCACTGATTCACGGGAATGAGAACTTGATACGCTCTGAATTCGTGATTTCGCCCGATGTTTGAAGCGGAGTCCGCTCCCCAAGAATCAGTTTTTTGAACAACCCCTCCCTGTAGGTGAAGGAATTGAAAAAAGAAAAGAGTGCGGACTCAAGTCGGCAGAGGGAAGTTCCGCGCGTCTTCTCTCAGTTTTCCGAAGTGATCATCATCCTCGGCCTTCGGATCATAAATTGCAAGTGGGTCAAGTGGCCCACGGGATGTGGCGCCGTCAAAAAGTCCGCATCTCTCTCCTCTTCATCCCTCACTTTTCAGTCAGTCCTCCGATCGAGATTAAAGCCTCGCGTCGTCGAGCAGCTGGACAGTTAGTTCCTCATGCTCGGCACGTCTCGTCTTGCCAGCGGGGGAGGATTGGGCGGGACATGAAATGGTGGGGATGGAGAGGGGTTGTAGGATGGTCAAGAGGTGGAGGGTGTTGTAATAAGCGAGGAGAATAAACGGGGCAGCATAGGGAGATACGTTGAGGAAAACCTTTCTCAGAGGTCAAGGCCACCGTTGTTTCATTTTGCGGACGATCAACACTCATGACTGATTATTTATATATATTCGTTTTAATTCTGAGCATTAAAAATGTAAATAGCTGCTAAAGCGGAGCCATCTTTTGGATTTTGAGGCCCCAGGCGTGAATATGGATTGAGGTCCCAGTAAATAAAAAAAATAAAAAACATAAATCACTTTAACAAGCGACAAAATGAGAGGGATACACTGCCGAACTGATGAATTGAAATTCCTTTATTTGATGGATACAAAAGTTTCTTTTCTCCGTACAAAATATATGAATACAACAAAAACAGCGAGGAACTAAGGTATTCCGTTGACTTTCGTCCTTTTCTCTCGGCCAAAACTTCTTTCCTTTTCACTTCTTTATTCATGACTGTTGTCTTAGCCCACCCCCTTCCACACGGTTCTGTGGTGGCTGGCGAGGTAACCATATGATGTAGATAAATAAATATTTTAACGAAAGGTTGACCAGTTAATAGAAATAAAATGTTTATCTAATGAAATAAGTAATGGAGATCGGTAATTTTCACACAAGAAGTTCACACTCATACACATTCAAGCGCATGTTTATTTTGACGGAAACTGTGATTTTCAAGAATTTTACATTGTGCAATGAAATTTACATATCGAAACAGTGGTCGATTCATAGCTGTAAAAGTAGAAAACACGGAGTGGACTAAGCCCTGTGTACTGAACTGTTTTTATTTTATTACTGTCAATTGTTACTCTTTAAAAAATAAAAAATGTATATTATTTTAAGCTCAATTTGCAAATAAAATTTAATTAAAATCTTTCAAGTTTTTTATGTAAATTTTTCAGTGTCTTCTCATGTTTCACCCTATCTTTAATTTTGGTCAAATTCAATGCAAAAGTAGCTCTTCTCGTAAATATTTCAAATGTTTGTCTCTTCATAAGTAATTACGTAGCCTCGGCATATTTATGTAAGATGTCAGTGCTATGTGTCGTAATCATTCAGAATATGACTTTTCTTGTAATTGATCTCCTCATTTCACAAAACCTTTGGATAACATATTTCAGTGAATTGTAAATCGAAGGTCGTTGGTATGTGGTGCTGTGTCCGCATCGTCCATCAAAAGACAACGGAATCACTATTAGGGAGTCTGAAATGCATGTTTCCAAATCCTAAACGCGATTTCATTGCTGTTTGCAGCCGTGACATTAACGTCTCGAATACTAATCTAATCACGCTTAGAAAGTGCTAGCTCTATGTACCTTACAGTCGCGGTCGTTTTGGTGAGCCACCGTGGAAAGTTGAAGGCCCGCGTAGTTCAAGCAATGAGATACAATTATTTGTAATTGAACGGTTACTCAAATTATATTGGCTGACTGCCCACCTCTTTCTTCATGGTCTGAATTATGTATTATATAAAAAACCAGCAATACTGGGCTATGAATATAAGGACTGGGCTTAATTTTTGAATTTTTCTTGTCTTAGATAAACTTTTAGTCTAAACATACCGTAATGGGTAACCCAAGAGGAAAAGGGTGAAGATTATCTCGGCCCGATGGCCGAGAAAAAGGTTCGAAACCCCTCTGGGCCCCAACCCAAGTTAGGAAAACAGGTACCTGAGAGGATCCTAACGTAGTGAAAGCTCCGTACTGGCAATGCAAAAAATGTTTTAGTGGCATTCGGTGGGAAGTAGCATTTTCTGAAATGTGGCCCCGTCGCGAAAGGGTTAAAGAGAAGATTCTTGAGAAAAAGCGGATACTTCCCATTGCCCTTATTTAATGAAAAGTGGAGCCTTAATATTTATATTCGCGTGGTTAATTTCTATAGATATGCTCAAATAGTCGTTTACTTATCCCCATGATAATTATGCCTAATTGCTTTCATTCAATAATTATAATAAAATTCTGGGCAGTATTTACGAAATTACGTCTTGTATTTTTTTGTCCGGGAAAACCTCTCCGCCTTTTATATTTGTAAAAAATATGATTTCTGAATGAGGATATACTTTTGCATGGTTTTGATTTTTTTTCATATATTTCAAAATCTCGCTGGGGTTCATCATAAGAATTTAAAAAAAATTACTTTCCTTCAGTTGGGAGTGCCAGCGATAAATATTTGCTTGTTGCCGTGTGCACCACCAGTGAATAAACGCCAAGTGGTCATTTGCCATCCGTACAACTCCCGCGGCGAAGCCCTTCCGGCTCTCCGTGCCTCTCTGCTCAGTTCATTAGTGCGGCTCCCGTTCATCGAACTGCACGCGATATTTTTTTGCGCAGTGCACGCCAAACCGATGCTCCTCCCCTCCTTTTTTCATTTTCATTTCCGATTGCAAGCTTCAACATTTCAGCAGTACAGTGACCGACCGACGTGATTCGATTTGTGCCGCTTCACGCTTCTAGATCCTCTCTCCACCACCTCGCTCCAGCCGGCTGGAGGGCTCGCTGGAGGTGACTGGACCCCGTGAAGCGAAGAGGCAGTTATTTTAAACAATGGTGTTCCTCGTGAAGCGGGATTTCGTTAAACAAACCCTTTTATATATCAGTTGTCTCATTGTTATTGCCCTAATGTGTGTTTGTTATTGTCCTAATTGTTATTGCCCTAAAAATGTGTAACGAATTGAAAAATTAGCGCTGTCACACAGGGAACAACACGTGACTGAGAGAGTTTTTGCGTGAATTTCAGCAGAGAGAGAAAAATATTTTTGGTTGCCTCTCTAAAAAAGGTCCTTTTAAATATGGCGTTCAAAATGGACATACCATCTAGGAGTCATCAACCATGGTTCAGATTCCATTTGTATGCTCAAATGGAATATAGAATCCGTTGGTTTTGGAAGATATTAACTTGCATGCAACAACTTATGAATTTCAGTAGACATTTTTTTAAAGTCCCGAAGACTTGCTTCATCTTGGCTTTTTCTTCAAGTAACAGTTCTTGTTGTATCGCCGTTTCCCAAATATACTCAGCATTAAGTCATTACATGGAAACTACCAATGTATGATGATCATTTCTACGGCATTCAGATTCAATTATGCATTTTGTAGTGACCTTATTGTCTCTTTCACAAAAGGCTAATGTTTAATAATATAATATGTGTCTATTTTAAGGTCTCTTTGGGAAAAATGTCATTTCTCATTGGGCGGGTGACTCGCTTTGTTGGACTTCAGGATTCAATACGATGCAATACGAATTTTTAAAAAATTAAATGGCATACATTTTTATCTTAGTTGTATTATTTGAGCAATGCTTGCATATTTACTCACGCTTAAGCTGTCATTGGAAGTTCCATTTTATGTGTCTGTTTAAGAATAAGTTTCTTTATATTGACCTTTCTGTTCTAGGATTAATTGGAGTTTTTACCAGGAAGTAAGTTAACGGATATTTCCGGAAATAAGTATTTAGCAATTCTTCGAAAAATTAATGTCTTTATTGTCGACTGAAAATGGCATTTTTTAAAGCTCAAATGATCTTGATATAGACTTGAATGGTTTCCTTAAGAATAAAGCAATTTGACAAGGCGATATCTTAAGCATTTCCACCATTCCATTCAATGTACCTCCATAGAATAATACATACCCTGTCTTGACATTTGCTTCCATCTCAATGTGTACTTCATCATGTGAAACATTCTCATTCATCGACTTGGTATAGGAGTGGCGTAGGCACGAATAGCCTTGATTGAGACTTTAGTGTCAAGCACAACTATCCTCGATGATAAAAAACTTCCGGATCACGGAGAAGAGGAAGGCGTTCTTCGTACAGAAGCACAGAAATTATGCAAGGAAATTTCTGCACGTATTGAAAATTGTCAAGGGTCAAATTGCATTTTTTTTATCCGGATGGGTCTCTCCAAGTGCTGACGTACAAGGAAATGCCCTCCCCTCCGTTACACGGGAAGGAGCTGAAAGAGGGTCGATCACACTCGTTTGGCTCATGATAGGAGAAGGAAATTGATGCATGTCCTCAGGAAGGAGAATGCCGAAGGTGCGACGACGATAAGTGATGTTCCTCCTAAAAACTCCCGGTCGTGGAGCACGTACTGAAGGATAAAATGCGGCAATGCATTGACTCAGAGGCTAAGTTTTGATCGGGCAAACAGTATGAAGGACCTCTTTTGAAAACCTTTAGCTGAGACTCTATTTTTAGTTTAGATAGAGTCACTTTACTTAAGTTAAACCCTCATCTTGAGTACGCCGTGAGTATTTGGAAACCTGAAGAAAAAGATTTAATACGCAAAAATTGGCAAAATGCGAAGGAAAGACTTTAATAGAAGTACGCTTTGTTAAGAAACTGTCATTAGCAAGCAGTGTGAGGAGAGCAGCTGATGAAAGACTGGCTGAGAGCCGTTATACTTGGAGCTTAGGTGCTAGGCTAAAATTACGGGGAAAATTTCAGATCAAGCAAGTTTCGGCGAGACTCGGAGGATACATTTGCTGTAGTGCACCGCTCAATCCACCACACGACAGTGCACTTGCTCTGCATTTGTTTTAGACCTTCCGACTAGGGTGAGCGCTTCAAAACAGATCGGAGGCAAAGTTGATGTGCGCTAAACAATATAATAACTTCAATAATGGCATCCGCGATAGCTGTCCTTATGTCAATTATCAGTAAGGCGTCAAGAATGAATAGTGTTAAGTCTTTAATAATCTGCGGTACAAAACGTACGCTTTTTAATAAGTACATTTTTGAAAAACATTCGATGACAATTCACAAAACGTTCGCCCGTGACTCTTCTGAATCAAAAGAATGCGAACTACCCGCTAGTTGCCGAATGGCCATTTCGTCGTCATTCGTGTGCGCTGAAGTGAGCTGATGTGTTCCGATCTGCACAAACTGAAACACCTTGGATGGATAACTCCCATTATTTTACACTAAAAATCTTCTCCGTCTTTTAAACTGCTAAAAGTGACAAAAGAAGAGTGATAAAATGTTCGAACGGATAGCTGCACAAAGTCCCTCTCGTGCACTACACGAAAAGCAATGCACTATTCGAAATACGTCTCACTATTCTTTCTTTACCTTTCAAAATTCTCATTCTCCGTTTCCTCCCATATACATTGCTGGCGACCTAACACCCCCCTGTGGCCTTTCGGTGGCTCTTTAAGACAGTACGTGAATATACGTAATCTCACCTCTATAATTGCTCCTTTTCTTTCAACATCCTTTTCCCTATTCTCTCCCTTATTAATGGCTGGTGTGCTAGCATCCCGAAACATACTTCCTCGCGGCATATCTCGGGTGAGTGCGTAGATACCGAATTATCACTGATATTGGTGATGACGTCGCCCCGGCCCATAGATTAAAGAAGCTTAAAAAAATGATCTATCTAACATGACTACTGCACGAAATTTGTTCATGAATTTTATGAATAATGCTGTGCGCTTGTGTAAATTATTTCCTTTACCATTTTTCGTGTAATTCACCACCGTACCGTGACATTTCCGCACCAACTACCAATATCTTCTGCATTTTAGCTGCCTAACTGATCCATTCAACATGGCCGATTGCGCATTTCGATGGCTTTTATTATTATCCAGCGCTATCGTCAAGTTACATCTGTTCTTTTTTTAAATATCTGCCTCTACTTTTGAACTCTCATCCTGCCGTGCGGTAATCGGATTTCTTATTCACCCTTCTCCATTCCCACTTTTCTCTTCCCACTCAACTCTGGGAATGGAATGTTTCGAGGTCAAGTGCACTTGGCCTCGGGAAAGCTTCGTGCTGACGGGGAGCGTATTTATTGCCTGCGTCAGTCTTCTGGAAAATTGGGCGCGAGCAAGTGAGCGTGCAGCTTTCGTTTCAAGTTCCATCATAAAAAAAACGCCGATAGTGATTCGGGGCACTCTCATCGTATTATGGACTTGTTAATTTCGATGCTACGAATTTATGACCAATGAGAGTGCAGCTGCTGGAAAATGCCTCTTTTTACCAATAACATTAGTTTTTGCTATTTTCAGTTGAATGTCTCGGATATCACCATTTATATATTCAGTTCAGAAGAATAGAAAAGGATAAGTGCATTTGGCGAAATATCAGAAAGGCAAAGATCAGATGGGTAGGCAGCACATTGAGACTCAGCGAATGCGTTAGGAAAATGAAAGAAGGTAACGCCTTTCGAGGAAGACTGAGGTACAAATACACTGGGCCGCTAAAACAGAACTTGAAGTGATTCAGTGACATAAAATACTTAACAATAGAAAAGGATGAAGTGAATGGCTGTAATCATCCAATCTTAGGATTGAATGACGAATGATTTCGATTCAAGCAATTGATGTATGGGAAAAAGTATTGTAACAATCAGTTGGAACTCGTCGACCCCGGGGAGTGTCTACACTTATTTTGTCAGAAAATGAAAGGAGAGACTCATTAAAATCCAAGCTCACAATGCGATATATGGTTGTATTTTTCCTCGAAACTCAAATTCAGTCCTCCTTTTGGATCATGCGTATTTTTCGCTGAGCCTATAAATGTTCATGTAGAACTATGGAAATATGCTTCTTTCGTTTTTAGTTCGGCTGAAACTCGTTCGTAACGAACTTGCTTCACTAAATAGCACTGCCCTTTATTCGTTGCCATGCATTTTTGAACTTTGCGCGGCCCGTGCTGATTCCTCCTACTGACCGGCTTCAGTCATATGTGAAATCAAATTATATTGTAACACTCCAGAATTTCTGCTATAATTAAAGAAACTATGTAAAGAACGAGATAAGTATTACTAACTACAGTGAAAACTCGTTAATTGAACTATATTAGGCGTTAATCAGTAGAACATCATATTCAAGCTATGAAAAAAACTATTCTTATTTATATACAATTATGCATTGTAGTAAATATTTAATAATCATTTCAGATTATATTATGAATTATATGTTTCTCTGTTTTTTCATTTGGTTATCATACTAGTAAGAATTAATTATGGATGGGATCTGATATTACTTTTTAACTGATTAGAGGTTTTTCAAGCACCATTCAGCTATTCTTGCGCATTTATAATATTTTTGTGAGGGTTGAACCATGGAGGAATTACTTTTTTTATCTTTTATGTTGTTTAATATATTAATTGAAGAAATTGAAACGTTTTAACTTGCTTCATTTTTGCCCACCTATTGGCTACCCTGCATGTGAGAAGGAGGGGAGGATTTTTTTTTCATTATAGCATCCAGGCCTCAGGCAATTTTACCTGGTTGCGGGCAATCAAGCAAGAATCCCGAATAATTTTTAATTGGAAGCGATTACTTAACGAATTTTAATTTAAATTATTTCTTAAATCTGCGGCCAGCCGGCTCTCAAAACCTTCCACTCACCCTCACCTGTAATGGAAATACGAGAAAAAATAGCCACACAACCTATGAAAAGGACTAGCGAGAAAATATCGAGTGATTCTTATAAGCAATGCTTTTTATTTTCATTATTATTTTAGCTCTGTAAGTGGTCGCAAGGGATTCAAACCCAGAAATGACTTGGCTGCTATAACTGCGAGATGTAGTAAATTGTTCAAATAACGTCGTAGCAGGACAGGAAAATATATTGTGATGAGATATTTATGATGTCGACAGAATATGCTTATTCGAGCATATATTTTTGCTTCGAGTTGTACTTTTCTTTTTGTCACGGAAAAGTGTTGTGGTATACTAGATTTGATCCGAAGTTTTCCGTTGAAACGCTCAAGGTAGATATAATCTAATGATGGAATGGCTACCATCGCATATCGCTGCAGGATTACAATTATTTGCGGATTCATCGGGGGAAGAAATGAGATCTGAGGATTTGACATTTCATAAATATACACAAAAACATTTTACGTTGTGGTACATTATTAAATCTTTTCGTAAAAATAATGAACTAGCAATATCAATTATTACGCACTAAATGGTAATTATGGGTCTGGGAGAACCAGCTGGTCTAATAACCTGACGGCATATTTAACTTTTGAAAGTTCTTTTAAACGCTTCTCCGAATCAAATGTCATTTATGCTATGGGAGGGAAGTGTATGAAATTAATGAAAACCTCTAGGGAATCTTACTACCCCTAATTACCCAAAAATCTATCAGAATACGATGAATAGGCATTAATAGGTTTGATGATGCTTAAAATAGAATAGATGTGGCTTCAAATAAACATACGTATGTAACACAGATGAACTTTTCGATATTCAGCTACACAGGTAAAGTTACATATCCATCATTAAATACATGTGATCCCTGACGAATGATGTTATTGTTCTTGTCTGATATTCATGAGCTCTCAGGTTTGAATCACCTCTGAGTGGTTTTTTTTACACCCAATTCATGAGTTTTTGCGTGGTAACAAGTCAGTTCATGTCTAAGCTATGAATAAAACATTTTCCTACAGATAAATATATCATTTATATAATTATTACACTTAATCGTTAATGCTATTCAATTTATAACGCTATTAAAAGTGGTGTAGATTAGACTGTGGGTGACTTGAGCTTCCTTTATTACGTTAAGAACTGGTTTATAAATGTCAGGTGAACGTTAACTGCCTGAAGACTTGTACTTTTCGTTAACTTGATGTTGAGTTAGAAAGTGGGTTATGTATGTTGCATTAGACTGTTGACTATTACAAATGAGCGTTATTGACGGGAGTAATGTTTAAAGATAGATATAAAACTGGGCCTAAATACCAGGTTTTATCATGGTTTGTAAAGTTATTAGACCTAGGAGATTTGCTTATAGAGCCTAAATATTTGGACCGAACATCGCCTTTAAGTCAGCAGAGATCTGCTCACCGGGTATATTTCGAAGTCCACTTCCCTTTCATAGTTATTTAGCTCGTTTAATCGATAAATCATAACACGACATGGTCACTTCATCATTTTCCTCCATTCACAACTTCTGACAAACTATTGATGCAATGAAACGGCTCAGGTCATTCACCTTTTAAGGTGAGGTTAGTATTTTTGGCCATCCATTCATTTTGCTTTTACTCTAGTCCACTTTTTCTCGTTTTATGTGAATCTACCTCAATCATCCATCTTGTTAATCAATGCGAAAGCAATCTATCTAGATTTGGCTTCAATCATTCATGTTGTTTTTCCTCTCAAACGTTTCAGTGGATACCTCTGGGGATATGCGTCATACATAATAATTATTGTCACGAAGTAAGACATGAATATGTTTACCTTAGGTTATTTTATTGATTAAGTGCAAACAGATATCAAAAGGCTGCTCCATTACATTTGTACAATATCCATTAGATGCTCTTTTTTGAGTTTAAAATTTGCTTGTGGTGAAACCTTAGCACTTGTAGAGAAAATTGTCAGGAATCATGCAAATGAAAAAAGAATAATGCAAGTATTTCAGAGGTCCTTGAAAATTAGTCCTTATTCGTTAGACTATACTAAATATTTGAGTAAAAAAGACATAAAAAAGGGATAAAAACAAATTACGTTTTGCTTCACAGTACGAGATTCATTTTATCCGTACACAATCGACTTATTTCAAGATACAATCAAGAAAAATTGGAGCATTACATGACATTTTACTGAAATTAAATCTGCCGTCAATCTACGAAAAATTAGAATAGTTTCATTATATTTTGATCGAAAATTAAATCGAATGTACCTATTTGTTTCTCAACTTTGAAGTAACATGTGCTGAAAGAGGAACATTGCGTTTGATTTCATCATACCAAGTGCGGGATGCAACCTTTGGCGTACATGTTGAGCGCAGTATTCACAGAACATTCTGAGATTTGAGAATGTCTTTACGGATTAGGATATTCCTTTAAATGAAAATCAATTTAAATGTATGATTACGTGGTTAAAATACCATTTACTATTTTAAAAAGTAGGAATTTCACAGTCTTTGCCATTCCATATACATGGGAGTGGATGAAGCTTTTTAGTTTTGGATAGATTAATTTTCACCCCAAAAAAGTATTTTTTCGTCCTGGCGTTGAATATCTCGTAACGGCCTTAGAAAATGATCATTAATCCTGGGGCGCAGATATGCATCGCTGTGGTGCCGTGAGTAATAAAAAATGGTATCCTTCTGAAAGAAATACGGTTGCGGAAATGAGAGGATCGTAAACCAACGTACTGTTTGGGGTTTCCCTTCCTTTCGTCGCATTAAGCAAACCGTATGCAACAAAGTGTATGGCAAGAGTAACACGAAGCCATCCCTGTTGGTCTGGAGAATACAGCTCCGGGAATACGGGCGACGAACTCCTTTCGTGGAAGGCATTTGGACGAAACCGAAGACATCGCACAAAGAAAAGTAGATGGCGTCGGTTGGCTGGCGGAAGTAGACCCACCATTCACTGTAAGGGTGGCTGTAAAAAAAGAGAGCATCATCTGCAACGCCGCATTCACGTACGTCTTCTCGTCTTCCGCACCTCGTACCCTGGCCCACGGATTCCTCTAGGCTTACCCCTTTTTTTATGTTTCCTTGTATCTGTTTGATTCAGGGCACACGAGAAACGACGTAAGTTTTTTTTTACGGAACGCAAATTTCCTCTTAAAGTCACATTCTTTTCTTTTCCATAAAGGTTCTACCATCTTGCCTTTGGAAATACTACGCCCTTCCTGGTTAAAATTTTAAAATTTCCATGGTGAAGCGAGTTTAAAAGAAAATAAAACGTGTGTCTGCTACTGAAGATGATGCGCACAAAGGATCAGATGCTCCATTTGGGTGTGTTCGGCATTCAAATGAAACCCTAAGGAGAATTTTAAAGTTTCGTTTTATTGATGGAACCATGTCTTCTTTTTCGTGAACCTTTTATGTTACAGATCCACTGGATCAGTTCGTATACGTGTGGATATGATTTGACTTTGGCATGTAAGAATAAAATAATGAAATACGCTTCACCTGCATTTTCTTTGCGTTATATGTATCATTTTATGCAATTCTTTCCAAATAATACACCACTTATACATTGATAGCTACTTCTTGATTTGACATAATGTCAAAATATGTTATTTGAAACATGGTTGTAATTAAACAATAAATATCGCTTATACTTGGAGAATATATCAATGTGCAACTATATAGGAATTATGAAGAGATCACGCAACAATGAAAAGTAAGATAAAAAATCTGTATTATTTTTGACCAGCTGCATTATGGTAACAATTTATTAAAGAGGTCAACATGATAAGGAATAATGATGAAACAGCGCCTGCATTTCTGCATTACCTTATTAGTTGCCTATGAGTTGTGAAAAGAGAGAATGGAGCTTATGGAGCTGTGTGCTCCGAGAGTCTCTTTTAAAATATCCGAACCTTGGCTTTACTCGTTGCTGTTTGAAAGCTGCTGATATAAGATTAGAGAGTATCTCTAGATTCAGTGATTGGATGGTTCCAAAGAAGGTGAATCATTAAATATTTTTGGGATATATTTCTTCACGAAGTATGTTAATGTACCCATCTCGGAATAATGTTACATTGCGTCCAAAATGTTAAGAATGCGTAAATGAGAGCAAAGACTGATACCAATAAATTGTTGTTTCAAAGTTAAATTTGAAATATTTAGGTGTGCACTCGTTACAAGACATGAAATGGTTTCATATTGATTCTGTTTATAATTTTCTATGCTTTATGAACCAGCTAGTGAAAGTGATATAGAAATCAGTACTTGAGGCTGGGAGATTTAGGTATCCTGCTTCGTTTAAGCATATTTATAACTTGAATAGAGTTTTTCAAGTTCATAAGAATATTTCAGATGCCTCAAACACGCAAATTTATATGATTTTTGTTTAGGCTGTTTAACTCCACTGTTGCTTCAGTACCGAAATCAAACTCAATAAAGAACACTAAAATTACGTACTCTGATGAAGCCTTTCATTATAGCCTCGGATGAAGCCTTTCATACGATATAAATCTTCGTTTTGATTTATAACCGGTGTATGCAAAAAGCTATATCGTATTTCTTTATTGATCTTGCACTAACATATTTTCACTAATCTTCCTTCTTTTAGAATCGTCAACCAATTTCAATTTAGCTTCTTTGACCCTGAAGTACATTTTGTGCTTGAAGTACCGAAAAACGTACCACACAAAATATCATACCGCTACGGGAGTAAAACAACCTTTTTGTTGTTTCTAGCTCCGCCGCAGGAACTAACTTAAAACCGTTCTAGTCACCTGTGAGTGTAAGTTGAATGCAAGTCTCGGATGAAAAATGGGAAACTTACTTTTTCCTGATTACAGTGCTGAAAAACGAATTCGAAGTCATCGTTGGGTACGGTTGAACCATTTAAACGATACGTATATGCAAACTTTGGCTCAATTTTCAGCGTGTAATGTGTGTAAGAATATTCATGAATAAAAACCTCAAACTACAGCGAATTTCGGAAAAATAAAGAATAAGAAAAAAATCTATTGTGCGATTTTTATTCCTTTGTAGTCAAAATGAATGACCATTTTTATTTGATTTCTTCTCCAGAGCATATTCCTAGTGACAGCGGTATTGCCATACAAGAGGTTATATCTTATTTGTCAAAAGTATATATTTGGTGATCGCATAATCATCATTTAGTAGCTGTTTAGCCTTCTATATTTTCTTATTTTGCCATATTAGAGAGTTTTTAATGATTTTCTTGGCATTCCGATTTAGCGATAATTTACTAGGCAATTCTTATTTATGTGACTATGAGATCATCCATCATGAAAGACGTTAATTTGTTTTTATATTTTATTGTAACTGAGGGTAGATCGTAATCTCATTGAAAAAATGGAACATTATTGATCGCTTTATTAAATATGCTGATTAAATGTAGCATAATTTATAGTAATTACTTAAACTAACCAATTTATAGTAATTATGTATAATTAAAGTGCCGATAACTCTACACTTTTAAATAACTCCCTAAGCTGGTGATTTAGATTCTATCGTTAAAAATCAACATTGTATGCCTTTCAGTGGGAATATAAGGTATAGTAATGAAACAGGTTGGCATAATTTAAAATATTGTGTTTTTGTCTGTAAGAACCGAAAGAGGTTATTTTAGGTTTGAGATGAAATTTATTAAATTCAGCCAAAGAACTATATTGTAATCTCAAATGATATGTTACGCTTCAATAATATTCCTCTACCCAATCTAAAATCGCTGAATGTTGCATTAGTTGGTGGACTTCGCGCTACTTTTCCACGACCAGTATGGAAAGAATACCTCACAGTCAATCGACGGAGAGTTGTAAAACTGGTCTCATGAGAAAATTCATTGATGAACACTTTAAATTTGGCCATTGCTAATCACCGTTTTGTTTTCGTTGATCCATACAAAATAAAAATGGTTCAAAAGATTTACCAATCAAATTTCTAGTAGCCCCGTAAATGTAAGCAACCCGCAATACAGTTGCAAACTGCTGGAGGTATCATAAAATTACCAGGCGTCTGGCGTCTTTATTAGATCAAGTAGGTAGAGCACTAGTTATGCTCTCCAAGCAAGAATGCAGTGTTACAACATTAGAATGCCCCCAATGGCATTTAATTACATTAATAATCACTGAGAATTATAACGCTTAATAATGTGCCCGACCTGCCTTATGCTCTAGTGAGAGGAAAGCGGTTTTAATTATTAATTTAGGTGTAGTTTTTATATTTGATTTGTTATAGTTTGCCATATAATGGATATAATCCTTTATAAAAGAATATCAAGTTTTCCTCATTGAAATAAGTGTCATCCAGTTTCACTTGTGTCAGAGTTTTGAATTATCAGCAGGTTCGTAACTTGCGGATTTCAAACATTTAATTTTTTTTCGTTATAGAAAAGAACACATTTCAGGCGTAATAGTGATTCTCCAAGAAGTTATATATATATATATATATATATATATATATATATATATATATATATATATATATATATATAGTAGTTCCATTTGTAGTTTTTTCATCATGGGTAGGAAATAGCCAATGGGTAGTTCTATTTAAACTATTGATTTTTATTCCATAATATTCATCGCAGTTAAACACTCAATCACGTTCATAAAGGTATGAATGCTCCACTTAACTTTAAATAGGGAGATAATTACAAATCTATTTAATTTCACTGGACGTAGTGATTTAGCTCCTCGGTGCTCATCTTACCCAGCGCGATAATTTAATGAATCTCGCATGGACTTTCGTAAAAACAAATCTATGCCCTGATGGCTGTCAAACTTACTTGTGCATGGTTTGTAGATACGATTGCAATTGTCCATTTTCCCTTCATCGTTGATGATTCCAATATGTGAATCATGCTTCCGTGATGTAAATCTTTACGCAAAATTGAACCCTCAAATTCACGGTTTCGCTCCAAATGTCCTTAGACTCTTAATTATCCCACATTAAATATCGCATTATTTACAACTGAATGAGACGCCTTTGAGCATAGCGCAATAGTCATTCTATCAAGGAAATTGGTCACCGAAACCAAATTGCGCTTTTCCATTTGTACGCTCAATGTTGAACAAAATAAATTGCATTTATCGCACTAAATTTCGATTGATACGATTTGATGAATTACTGTCTAAGCCTTAATAATCAACAAAGCTGTAATTTAATTAATGTGAAATACTAAATTTTAATGAGATAATAATCCAACATAATCCATCATAATAAGTATTGAATATATTATTACTGGGCATTAATCTATTCGTACGCGAGTACTTTTGCAGTAAAAAATATTGTTAATAAATGTCATTTGAGTTAATATTGTAACAGGAAAAAAATATTGATCACATGGTTGATTGCTGATGATTCAATCATTAACCATGAAATTCATTCACTCAAAAGAACGACAGTTGTCGATAGTTCAGATAAATAATCTGGTGATTTCGAGGCGTATCATGGGATTCCGCGGAACAATTGGTCCTTATATCTCAGCAAAATCCTGAAATTTGCATTTTACTTCAACTGGGTGAATGAAATTATGAGAACGTTTTTATGAGATTTAGAATAATTATAGGGCTAAAATACGATACTATGAAATATTATGACCACTCAGTTCCTATTATCGAATCTACAATGTAGCTGTCACTTTTCGGTGTGTTTTTCATCAATATATGCAAAAATCCGCAGTCTTCAAATATATTCGAGTGTTGATATTTTAGAGTAGAGGACTTCAAGTACGTTTTTCAACGATGAATGATTTATATGCCTAGTTAGTTTTAATTATAGTGTTATGCCTAGAAAATCACTGAGATTTATTCTAGCAGAATTTAGTGGTAACCTATCGGTTGCGGACCTGAGCTACAGACTGTGTCAATCATCAAGTGCCAGGCAAGTTGCCTGGCATTTGATGGTTGCCTCTCTGTGCTACAAACCTCTACTTAAAGTTTTAAGAAATCTTCTGTTCCGGTCATTTGGTTTACCGATATAGGTTAACTATTCGACTAATCATATTTCATTGCTAATAATGAATATCATATCTGTAATATGGCTAGCCAATCAATAATCTATATTTTTCTCATTTACCTATGGTGCTGTAATCTCCTTGACCTATTATAGAATTTTGTGCAGATATTATTTTCCATTTTGGTGGCAGTGAAATTGGTTTTACGAAATTTTTTTAAAACTTGTAAACCCTGAATTTCGCCTCTGGGAGAATTTTTTGGCATAGTTGGAACGGTGTTTAAAGCAATTTGTTACTCGTCCAATGATTCTACTCCCCTAAAGCAACTCAAGGTATGCAAAATCAAGGGAATGGGGACACGTGTGCTTTTTTAACTGGAAATAAATTAGCCTCCTCGTGAGCAGATTAAACCAAAATTTAATCAGGAATCTGGCAAGCCACATAGCCCCTGGTCCTCACTTCTAGGACATTATCTTAATAGATTAATCATAATATATTCAAAGAAAAAAGTAAGTGGCAACATAACGAAGTCACGGATAGGTACAGACGCGTAAGTACATTGGCGCAAATTGCGTGCATACAAAGAAACGGGGACGCCTCGTGGTGAATGGGGAAAATTTAGACCAAGATGTTGTTACACGGAAACCGTCAGACCCCCACTTTCCCCGGAGCGACCTTATCTCTACGGATCACCGATTTTTCTGCCCCGCTGATCCTCGACCGGGAAGATGCCAGAATAACGTCGTCTGATGTGATCCCGGCGGTAACAGGAGCCCGGAAGTCGCTTTATTTTTTTACTCTATTATTTTTTAAGGGACAGGGCGTGGTATCCCTGTTGGCACGAGAACGAGGGGGCGGGTGGGTCGACGAGAAACGGATGATGGGGGGGAGAGGTGCAAGTTATACTGGAAGTTGACGGAAAAAATTGGATACTGGCCCGTGAGAGTTAAGTAGCTGGAAAGCGGAGTGGTTGAAGGGGAAAATGAGGCTTCGTTTAATATGCATCCGAAAAAAATTCCTTCCGCGGAGACAAGGGAATCTACTTTGTCAATATTCATGCCTTCAGTTGGCGCAGTTTGTGGCGTGTCCGTATTTTGTTGGAAGGTAATGAGGTCTAATTATTCAGCTCTAATAAAACGATCGTGACATCACGTTTCTGGCCTGAAAACTAGTATGCCTGGTGAGACCTTATTAACTGTTGGCTTCCTCTCTTATTCGAAATAATATTCGAACCATCCGTTGTTCTTCCCGGAGGTTTTAGATTTGAGGTGCTCCGCGCCAAAAGAACACCATAAAACTATCTCTATCTCTTTTTCATTTATGCGTTTCATTTAAAATATTTAAAAAGTAAATTTATATTATAGTGTCTATTTCTTTCTATTAAATTTCTTTTCTCCACTCGAATAATGGTTATTTTTCAGTTTGATAAGATAGAGATGTTTGAAAACAGTACAAATAAAATGCAGAGTATTTCTGCAGCGTTTTTATAAAATATATTCGTATTAAAAACATTAATTTAGACTCCATGTAACAAAGTGTCGGAATTTTATTTTGTCTTTCAATACATTATTGAATGACTAAATCATAAGAAACTTGTTATGGTTTATTATTGTGGGCGTTTTTTATCAGGCCAATTGATTGAAACACATCAATTCGATGCAGTTCTCTTTTTAAGTTTTCCATCCTGCCAACCATTAATTAAAAAATCTAATTTCTTTTTATTATAATACTAGGAATATGTTTTCAATTGACTTTGGCCCACTTTTGCAAATTGTACTCGATTTTTTGTACATAAGAAGTATGTAATGCAGGTAAGCACTTTAAAAATACTATATTTCTTTTTTAACAGGCATATCTGTTATGTATCATAATCCATCATGTTAACTATTAATTTCAAGTTGTTTGTGGTACTTTGGCCAACACATATTTTCCATAAAAAGTCGAAAGCTTTTAGGGCCAATGCAGAATTAAAGTTTAATCGAGCAAAAACCTAGCAATATCAATGAGCAGAAATGCTTATTTATTTTTACAAATGCTTATTTACAAATTAATGTATATTTACTTTTATTAACACGTAAATTTGAAAATGACTCGATGAAATTGGAAGCACCCTCTTGAGCAATTTTGGGAATAATTTTATAATGTCGCACCAATAATAAAAGAGCGTATCTTGGCCTTTGGACATCTTACATTTTTTTGATCGGCTTCATACAATCAGTAACTGCTCCAGTGTCTGAGACACTTACTACTATTTAGGAGAATATTTTATTCCACGTCATTAATACAAAGTCGACTTCAATTAAACCTGCATACACATAAACGTTGTTTAACATATTGCTTGCAGCCTCAACTTATTTCACTTCATTGGGGGAAGGGTCTATTTTTAGTAACCAATTTTAACACATGTCGTTGTTTCTGTTTGAGGCTTTCCTAGTGCTGTTGTGCTGGTATCTCCATGTTTTGCGGGCAAAGCTGCGTCGGTGTATATTTACGATGACGTTTCGTAGCCAATACAGACCACATCTTCAGATAAGGTCCGAAATCAGGTCGGACTTGATCTGAAGATGTGGCTTGCATTGACTACGAAACGCCATCGTAAAGATACACCGACGCAGCTTTGACCGCAAAACATGGAGATACCAGCAAAATAGCTCTGCGAAATCCTCAAACAGAAAAAACGACATTTGTTGAAAATTGGTTACTTTTCGAAATATGCGAAATATCGATATATCGATGCGAGGTATATACATTTAAAATAATCAGTTAAGAGTTGCTATTACGTGTCTATTGCAACTCTATTAGAAAGGCTGAGAACAAAGAAAACAGCTCTCATTTTCCTGCGAAGAAAATATTTCCATTGTGAGCCAAAGCTACCCGCATTGGGGTAAGTAGCTCTGAATGACTGTACTGTCGTTGAAGACTTTATGGATAAGTAAGGGAAAACAGCCACCCATTCACCGTCGATTACCCCATTGGTTTCCGTGAGTAAATTATAGGATTATTCAAATTACAATTCAAACGTTCTGAAACTTCAACAAAATTATCCTTGTCTTTTTTCAGCTGATGGAATAACTGAACTGGTCACTCTTAGAGAAAAAATGTAATTATATACACACTTTTGATAGTATTATTTTATACATTTGAACAAAAAAGTTATTGTGCTGGTGAAAATCGATTATACGAAATTTCTTATTTGCTTGAGATCCACTATTCCTTACGGTAATAAAAGTTAAAGTCTCGGAGTTTACTATGGCAAGTGCAATCTCGAGCATCATGAATATTTCTTAGAAAAATGACCTCATTAATTTGTAGATACACTTACGAGTAGCTATAAAAAAGATCTGTTATTGAACCTAGGTTCTAGCAAATGGAAAATATGGCTGGTAATTGATATGATGTATCAATAATTTCTTCGCTGCCTTGACATGAAATATCTTTCCGTTGAAGTACAGGAGATTTTCAGATGCGAGTCGTGCTGGTTTACTCAAAGGGAAAGAAGACAAGGGATTGATCGGTGATGGAGAGATAAGGAGTATTTGGTCGGGACAAATCTGAAACATATCCGAAAAAGTCAGACCACAAAGGAAGACCAGAGTATAAATATTTGGATTCTAGTAGGATTATTGCTATATATAAGTGATAGGAACTTAATTGCTGATGCGGCTTGAGAGCTTTGAACGAACTAAACTCATCTCCTTACGTTTTGACAGAAGACACTCCTCTAACATCAAATAATAGAAATACTGGTTCCTGAATCGACTTCCAGTTTCGGGAGGTAGCACAATTTTATCGTCAGATTATTTGAAAAGAAGACGGGGTGGAAGTTTTCACTAAGCACATAAAATATAGCTAGATATTGCTAAATCTGAGTAAAATGAAAGGAATGATGAAATATGTCTTTTTCCTTTTGTGAATATTCCCAGGATTTCAGGAAAGAGAGTTCTAGGTAGACTGTCATTCATCATCTTTCTGAAAATAACCTTTCGAATTTCAGATGATCTCTCCATGGTATCATTCACAATCCAAGAAGAAGCAGAAATATCTGGAGAGATTTTTCTTCGATGTTACAATTCGGATGCATGCATTTTTTTTGCAAAGAGAGAAGGACTTGAGAAGGGGATAAAGAGTGAGAGAATGGTGAATCAAAGTATAGGAGGCAATATTGTTTGCGTTTTTGAAAAAAATATATATTTTGGCGCATTTTTAGCAGAAAGGCTTTCGTTTTTTTATTTCATTCTGCGTGTTTTCATTATATTAAACCTGAGGACGGAATGTAAAAGGAATTGTCATTTCTGGGAAAACGAAAGACTGTAATATGACATAAGAAATTCTTCAAAGCTTTCATTTAAACAGAAATATCCTCTCCAGATATTAAAAGACTTATTTTCGGGATGTATTCAACGCGCAAATGTACCAGAACTCCTCAAAGCATGAGCGTGCGCTAAGGAGTGGTGAGGAATAATATAAATTTATAGATATATACTAAATATATGAAAGGGAATATTGGGTAACGTAACGTACGGATAGGATTCGTTTTCCTCTTAGATTCCCAGGTTAAAGTTACCTTACGTGATTATTTTTTCTGAACCAGAATCTAAGGCTATGGTTTAAAGTAAAACCCATTGAGGGGATTATTTTAATTTAAACGAAGTCAATTGTTAAATATGTTTGAAATGTTTGCTATACTGCCTCTTTTCATTGCCTAATTCGCCTATAAGAGAGCATGAAAGAGAACAGCAGCCTATTTTAACGCTGCCAAAATGATGTCCCAGCACTTTGACCCGAAGACGTCCGTTGGAACACGGGTGAAACCGTTGTCATGGAAAATAACTTACGTGGTAGACACCCGAAAATGCAGAAACATTCATCTCAGCACCGCAGAAACCTACAATAGAACCTCCTCCTGACCACTTCTATCTTCCTGTTGCGTAGTAGTTTTAGAACTCTGCCCTTTTTCTACCTTTATGAGGGTTAATTATAGTGTTTCATTCATTCCAAAGTTCATTCTGATTCTTCAGGTCTCTTTCCCTCTTAGTGGGCTATAAACTCTCCTTATATTTTCCTGTGAAACTTTCAGAATATTTTTCTCTGCTCTGTATGTGACGACTGGCCCAATCACACTTCACTGTAAAGTTAATTTTAGAAAAGGTGCGTTTGCACAATAGGCTTTGATACCATTTTTTATCTTTTGGTTGATCTCATAAAAATGTAATTATTTATTTTGCCTCCAAGGGTCCGTAAATTTATGACGCTCTGATTTTTTGGCTCTGACGCGTTTTTTTGCTCTGATGGTCACTTTTACCATGTGAAGATGACATTTCATGCATTTGGCTTTCCTTGTTTGACACGAAGACCTATTCTTTTACCAATATATTCCATAGAATTACAATTTCCTTAATGCTAGTTACATTTTGTGCTATCGAAACAAGATAATTTGTGTACACAAATCCTTATTTGGATTTATGAACATTAGTTTTCGTTAATTGTAATTTTTTCACTCCTTATCTTACCCCAAAAGTCATCTTGAATGATTTACTTAGTTTGCCTCCAACAAAAGCTTGTGATTGGGATTCCTTCAATACCACTAATCAGTTTTTCTGGAATGCCTCTCATTTCATGGAGCATTCCAATTTTTATATCATTGTCAAATGCTTGTTGGAAGCCGATGAAGGATTATTAGGGAGTAAGGATAGGCTACACACAGGATAGGGAGTAAGGAAGGGTTACTAATTAATTAAGGGTTACTAATTAACATTTAACACTTCTTCATTTGTTGTCTCACTGCGAATATCTGATCAACGATGCTACTTCCAGATCTATACCCACACAAATACTCTTCCAGATTATCTTTGGCATAGATATTTATTCGTTTTAGGAGAATACTGTTGAAAAGGTTACGTGAAACATATTTATTTTCCCTCCTCCTCGTCTTAAAACTTTTGGAGGTCATTAATAATATATTTAAATATCTCCTCTCCCTGTAAATTATAACACTTTCGTTTCGCTTATTATCCTTTTAACAAACGTATTTACTTCTCATATAAACATTGCTTTCTATATCTATCTTATATTTTAAGCACTTGTCATATAAATATCAATAGAAACACTCATAACCCCAAGCACTTGACTTGTAACACTAATATCAACCCTAAAAAACCCAAACACTTGACATATATCACCAATAGAAAGATTAATACCTTTACATACAATTCGGAATATTGGTCCTGGTTTTATGCCCTCATGTCCAAATTTTGTCCCATTTGTTAGGTCCTCGTGCTATGTGGTTAACAGGAAAATTTGAGGTTGTCCTTCCCACTTCTCTGGTGTCAATAATCTCTCGAGTCAATGGTTATGACAGTTCCTTTGCGTTCACCTTACTCTGCGCGGATTTGACTTTTGCTCTCCCCTGGAGCAGAGCCTTCAGCACCAACCAAGTAATATTGACTGCCACGGGCATTCGCGGCGTCGTCCCTTTATTTCCCACTCCTGGTGGTATTGTTGTTATTCTCCCTCCCCCGAGAATATTGTCTAACCTTCCAACTTCCGCTTCACGATCCGCCATGTTCTCACTTTTCTCCTATTGTTACCCATGGTATTACTAATACAAGGTAGGTCGTTGCGCATATGTCGACGCGCTCTGATGCGCTGTCGTCGAAGTCTGCGACGTCACTAGGATTGCATGCCACAGCTGTTTTCGGCCATTGTGAGCTTTTAGCGTATTGGAAGTGATTGAACTTAAGAGTTTACACTTGTTCATCTACATCTAGTGCCCGAAATCACTGGTAATATCTTATTGCGCAGAATTTGGGTTCAATAATTCTGTAAGGAATCGGAAGGGGAAGGGAAGGAGTTATTCGATTTCCTGCCGAAGATTCAGTGCGGGCGAAGTGGATAAACGCATGCCGGAGGCGAGACCATTTCAATGCTGATAACGGTAACACCATTTATTTTAATTTTTTACTTATTTTAACTGTTACTTGTTACATATTAATGTAATATGAAATACTTGTTTTTGCCATAACTTGCGAGAAAATGAAGTTCCATCGACGTGTTTTGCTGTTGTATTAGAACTTAAGTTTATTATCCATAAGCTAAGGCAATAGGTTTATTTTGCTAATGCAAGCTGTTATTTTTTTCAGCACGGATTTGATCGGTGCATTTTGATGAGGATGATTTTTCGTAGCAACTTCTAAGGTATTCTCCCAAGAGCCGCATGAAATTGAAAACAGACGCCGCACAGTGGTCCCAAATCGAAAAAAGCTGGCCAAAATTAATACCGCTGATATTATTGCTTACTTAATCGATGTATTTCGAATTTGAAGTTACTTTTCTGTATTTGTGATATTTTTGTTCTTATTGCAGCATTTCTTAAAACAATAAATTTAATTATCCAAATGTAATTTAATGTTATTTCCGCAATTGTAAATACAAATTATAAATCCGATAAATTTGAATTTAATGTTTTCTTGCATCTATCTAGTGATTACTATTGTTATTGTTTGGACAACTTTTGAATAATTAATAATGAACCAACTGATTTTTTTAGTTTCGCGAACGTTTGAATATATTTAAATTTAAGGAATCTAAGTTGGGAGTTAGTATTATTTATCTCTCACGATTATTACTCTACTTCATTAATTTTTAAAACAATTTATCATAAATAATTCAAATTAGGTACATGCAGTCATTTTTTATTTCTTTTGACCTGCTAATGGATTTGACATTTTTTTTAACCATATCACTGCTAGCAGAATTTTCTATTGAGGTATTCTTTTTATAGTTTTACAAACAGAAATGGCGCGAAAAAATGTCGCAAAACTCCTATTTTAATCGGGGTTTACGTCAAAGTTATTGCTTCGATTGCAATAAGCTCATTTGGGGATGAGAGATTTGTATAAGAAATCATCGAACAGAGCATTTGGCAAATACATTTTAATCAGACTTAGGTACTATTTAGTTTGGTATTAGAATTATGAAAGCAATAAATAAAACTTTTTTCATGTTTTTATCACACATTACCAAGAAAAAATACTACACACTCAAAATCATCGTCTGATAATTCTTTATCAGTCTGTTCGCTCATTATTCCTAGCCTCCATCGCCTCTTTGGGCAAATGACCAATTGGGAGATAGCTTCTTTGGCGATTGCTGATCCATCTTGTGGATGTGTGGTGGCATGCAATACCACGATTAATGTTTCACCAATATCTGCTGTTGAATTTCAGTAATCCGTAAATTCAGCATCATTTATCTCGTGGCCCAAAGCCTAAGTCAAAATTCCTCTTTAATTATTCTTGTGATATTTAATTATTCTTACTCTTTCATTATTTTTACAGCAGTCTCATCACCTTTGCTTCGATATCTCATCGATGTTGAAAACGATAACTCAGCTAGTTATGTGCTAGGCCTAAGATCCCCTGTTTTCCTTCTCTTTGCCCTCCAACTGGATTCCATTCACCCCCGGTGGCCGAAATGAAATTCATTTCTTGCACACAGAGAGAGTGGTGGTTGGATTTTTCTGTTGGAGAGCAATAAAAATGCGGCATTGCTCAGTCCTTTTCGGTAGCCGTTTACTCTGCAAGCGGCACGGAAGCAACAGCGGTAATAAGGAACAATGTGCCACGAGAGGACAAAGAATAATCCTCCTCCCAGAAGGACGTAGTCTAGGGATAGAGTAGCTTTTTGGATCCTCACAGTTCTAAATGCTTTCAAGTTGTTTGTAAATGGTGTCTATTTCCTTCCGTTGGAGCTCTCACGCTATTTTTATGCGAACATCGGGACTCGCAGATAATATTTGAGCCTAACTGCATGCCGTGGATAGACACGAGAATATGTAATCAACGAGAACATTGGTTCATTTATGAGTTAAAATGCGGTATAAGAAGCAAAATACGCAACAGCTTAGAAAAGTAGCCACAAAAATGGGATTCCCATGAGTTACTCGTATACTACGCGCCAGCCCGGCCGACGCCCGGGTCAGCGCACTGCATCGTTTACTTAACAGCGCACTTAAATCAACTTTGTGGTCGAATATTCAAGTATTAGCAAGATTTTTCTTTACTTCTATGTTGCGTATACTGTTCTATTTTAATTCATGCAAAACAATCTGTAGAGCAAAGAGGTGCCAGAAACGAAGATATTGCACGTTTTATTTGAAAATAAAGGTAAAAAACGCTAAATATTTAAAAAATATTAAAAATAGTAAATAAAACATAAATAGAACAAAACTTAGTTTAAATGCTGCAAAGAGGTTTATATTGATATTTGATAATGTTTACTGGCTAACAATATGGTCAAAAGGTTGACCTCCATGTAGGTTAACTTCTCCGAAATTGTCTGATTTTACGCGACATATCACACTGAATGCTCCATGTTTGACGGGTCCCAGAGACTACACTGATCAACGTGAATACCAATGTGGTAGCGTATATTGTAGACCATATCCTGTAGAATTCGAATACACTATTCACAACTTCCTCACCGAAAGTCGAAAAAGTTACTTTTGGCCAGCATTTTTCGATTGGGGACCACTGTGCGCCGTGCCATCGCTCCATTTACCGTTGTCAATGGGGAAAAAAAGAGGATTCTAGGAAGAGGAAGGAAAAATGTGAAGTTAAGGTGAAGAGAAGGCTAGTTGACTCTTTATTAGAGGTTTATAATACTTTAGAAGAGAATCCGTGAGTACTCGTATTAATGGAAGGGTGAAATATATAGTCGGTCAGATTTCGAACGATGTTCTGCAACCAACAATTTTGGATCTTGAACGGTATGCCATAAAAGTTGTAGTTTCAGGCTTAATTTTATGGAATAACATCATAAATGAAAATGACTGGCAATTTTCCACAAGAACATATTTAAAAAACGACCGGTTTCAGTGTACAACACCATCATCAGGTGAAATCATATCTTTTACATTGATGTGAAAGATATGATTTCACCTGATGAAGGTGTTGTACACTGAAACCGGTCGTTTTTTAAATATATTCTTGTGGAAAATTGCCAGTCATTTTCATTTATTACGGTATGCCATTTTTGGAATTTGCCGGATTTCGTTCATAGCATTGGACCCATTAAGTTTCACCTTTCCAAGAATGCGTTATTTCAAATTTCCGTCTTATTTACTTAATTGAGTAAAAGTCTTTTCTAAGGAGTTGGTCGTTTTGAGAGTTTATAAACAGGGTTTTTTTAGGAGTATTACATTGGGAAGTAATCCTTTTACTGCTAAGATGTAACTTCAATATTGCACTTACATTTCCCTCCCGTCTCTTTAAGTGTTTAATTGAATAAACATACCAGAGTGTAACTAAAGCAACATCACTTTTTGACTCAATTCGGAATATATCCAGCCAACCCGAACGTAATTTTCGTTTTGTTTCGTGGCTCCTGACCTACTCCTAACCACACCTTAAAAATGCCTTCCTCGTAGCATTTAACAAAAATTGTTTTGCCTGCAATGTCTTACCTCAGTGTTTGTTGTGCCTCAGGGATAAAGTTTTGTTACCTTGCTCAAGCATCATGATTTGTGAGCTTATTCAGTGATAATTTTTATTTACCACGACAAAAATGAGCATTTTACTCACTAAACCTAATGAAATTAAAAGAATCATTTGTTATTAGCTAGAAGTTCTGCTTTTTCTGCCTGAGTTATCGTATTTAATCCAAAGCCTTAGGTTCTATTTGCACAAGTCAAACCCAATTACATTATTTGTCAAAGGAATTGACCTAATTATTTACTCTGCCCGATGTAGCACAGCAAGGTGAAATTTTGTAAAAAGGTAGTGTCCTCGGAAAATTTCCTTGAAATTCCCTTTAATTAAAGAAAAAAATATCCTGTTATACATATTCAACCACCAAATGAACATCTGAACCCTAATTCAGCCAGGAAAAGTGGGGCTTCATTCATTTTTCGTCCAACACACCTCTTCCCATGTCATTTATATCCATCAGTACATTTCCTTCGCAAAACTGCCTTTCTAAAAGTTTTCTCTACTATGCGTGAGCGGATCCTCCTACATGCTATCAGTCCCTTTTTTCCCGTCTTCTCACATTGCCTAATATAAATTCCCAACCTGGGGAACAAAAAACCATTTGTAAAAAAATACCAGCATTATGAGGAAATAATTAAATCATTAGTCCTCTAAATAAGTGGGAATCCCCGCAAATGCACTCCACTGAATTAATCCCTCGAGATAATTTCCGTTTTCTCTTCGAGGGCGAATTTATCTATTCATCTGTATTAAATTCTTGCTCTTTCTTTCTCCGCCCTTTTCCTATCCTCTTGACCCTCATGGAAGGGATTTTTGGAAGAGAGAAGGAAAAAACAAGGAAAGGACGTGGGAAAGGGCTTGAAGTTTGAGCTGGGGCTAAGAGAAAGAGAGATGGGATAAGAGTCGCTTGTGAAGCGGCAGGGAAGGAGAGAGAGAGAAAGTAATGTGAGAGTAAGGTTTAAAGGGAGAGGTTAGGGATTGTCCCCCGAGGCTCAATTCATATCCTTTCGGGGCACCTCTTGGGATCTGATGTGAATGATGCCACACTCTCCCCGTGGGACGTGTTGACCTCAGCTGCCGAATACACCCGCCTATTTTCCTCACTTTTAATCTCATTTCCCTCTTTACTCTCTCTATCATCATTCTGACCGGCTCATCCCTCCCCTCATATGCCTGCAGATTATACGAACTCGGGGATGAAATACAACCTGTCTCTATCTTACGTCCATTTGGATAATCGATCCTCTACTGAAATGTTCTCAGACGCGTGAATTATCGTGAGAATTTTGTGAACGATATTCATTCTCTTTGTTCCTTCTGAATTCATTGTGGGGTCGGGGTTGTTGTGATGAGTAGAGCTCTAACTTCCTATCCCGAGGCCCGGTTTCGTATTCCGGCAGTGACGAATATTTTTTACTGGAATCCCTATCCCTAGTTTTGTGCACTATGAAGCAGGCATGAATGCATAGCAATAGTTCATATTAACTTATGTGAAGTACTTAGTACCCCTCGGTGCTTTTCATTTAGCGTGAAAAAATGGTGACACCATGTTTTTCTCCTCCCTTCCCCCATTCCCATTTGTCGGCCGCGGTGGCGACGGGGTAAAGTTCTCGTCTTCTAATCACGAGGTCGCTGGATCAAGTTCTGCCTAGGTTGGGATCTCCCAGGACATAAATATCTGTGTACTGTAATTAATAATTTAACTGTAGGGAAGTACTATGAAGTCCTGAATTCTCTTGACAAACAAAGAGAAAAATATGGTAGTTATTATTTCCCTAACCTTACCAACCATCTCACCTATCCTTTTCTGGTTGTAAATGAGCTCAGTTGTCGGTCAATCTCCTTAATCGTAGCTAATTCTCTGTTATTTTCTCCGTCCGTATGTGAACATCTGAGGTTTGTGCTTATTATTCACAGGATCATTTAGAATTAACTCTCCATTCCATTTTATCTCACCTAAGCAATTCTACTTTATGCATTCCACGATTTCCCGGCGAATTGCAGTGCTGAACTCTTCTCGGGCTCTACACCGGGTGAGGGATTGAAATGTTGTCGACGTTTCGGGTAGCGACTCGTTACCAATCGACCAATCCCCCACCGCCACCGTCCGCATAAAACCAACGGACAGTTTCGTTACGTGACATTTGCCTTGGATGGGTAACGAGTCGCTACCCGATACGTCGGCAACATTTCAATCACTCACCCGTGGTAGAGACCGAGAAGAGTTCATCACTACTTTATGCATATTGAACATTCTTCTTGCTTATATTTCGTATTTATGCTTTTTACGATGTGAATATTCTTCCTGATATGGAATTCGAATCAATTGCAATGACACCAAAGCATTTCCCAGTGACAATGCTACTTATGCAATGACACCCATGCACAAGGGACATTAAAATAGGTTAAGCAAACAAGGAAAAGGCAAAGGAGGAAGTTGGCATCCATCCAGAAAATATCTGGCTTATGCAAAGATTTTTCGAAATAAGGTTGATTAATTTAAAGGATTACAAGAAAAACAAAGTAATAAAGTAAAACTGATGACATCAGGCCTGAAACATCTGGTCAGGAGAAAGAAGGTGGAAGCAGAGCAGAGAAGGGAAGAGACCTTTGAAGGAGAAAAGAAAGACAACCAAGTACACGAGTTGATTCTCGAGGTCCAAGGAAAGCAAAACTAGAAAATGTGAAAGATGAAGATATTTTCCGTCCTCGGAGACATCTAATTCAAGAAAAACATCGTATGATACCTGCAAAAATTATCGATGCTATTCCAGTGCATGTCTCCAGGGATTCTTCGGCCGGAAGACTACCAGTGCCAATGACGAGCAACCCTGAAACAACAGCATCACTAAGAAGACCGTCTATGTAGCCGAGTGACCAGACCTGTATTTTAAGTTCGTGATTTGGAGTGTGGATATATATATATATTGTACTTATTTTATTTCAGGACCCGAATTGGAGAAAATGAATTATCATTTTGCCGTTCAAATACATTCATTTGTATGGAGTTCAACACCGTTATATTTCTCATATTAATATTTGTATTCTTCATTTCTATTATTGAAATTAAGTGATGCCGGAATTAGAGGTGTTCCACTGGCTTGGTTTCAAAGTTATTTAGTAGAGCGAACCCAGTGTGTACGTGTAGGTAAGGCTTTCAGTGATTCCAAGTTGGCAAAAACAGGGGTACCCCAAGGTTCTGTACTTGGGCCTATCCTATTTCTCATCTATATAAATGACTTCTGTAACTTTGAATTTAAAGGATCACTCGCAGCTTTCGCAGATGATGTTGCCTTGTGCTACAGCGGAATTAATTTTAACAATGTAGTAAAAGATGCGCAATGTGACTTGAATGTATTACGAAGATGGTTTGACTACAATGGTATAGCAATAAGTGAAAAAACCAAACTTATGCATTTTGATCCAAGATATTATTATAAATGTATTTCCTATTTAACTTACCACGAATCTGACTGTTTGAAACATCCTTGTGGTTGTATAAAGATTGATCAAGTTGATAGCATAACATATTTGGGAATTGTTATTGACAAATACTTGAAATGGAATGATCACATTACTGGACTTTCCAAGATTCTTCGATACTATACTTCCAAACTATTCTACATTAGAAACAAATGTCCTGTAACTTTCCAAATAACCTTGTATGAAGCCCTAGTAGGGTCTAGATTGGGGTATGGCCTGGTCTGTTGGGGAGCATCTTATAATAACTCCTTGCAGCCAGTTGTGTTATTGCAGAAGAAGAGAATAAGAATTGTTACCAAAAGCAAAAGGTACGAACATACTTATCCCATATTTGTACGGTTGCAGATTCTGCCAATTAAATACTTGTATATTTTTAAAGTATTAAAATTATTTTATTTAAAGAGCGGCAATATTCCCACTAGTATCGGTAGTGATGAATACTATTTAAGAAGGAAGCGATGTGCAACGACTCCAAAACAAAACCTAACATTATTTAAGAGGTCCTTTGTCTACTTAGGACCTAAACTATTAAATGATATACCAGAGTATTTATAAATTTCAAAAAACAAAAGAAAAAAATCTAAAGCTTCTAAAGGAATGGATACTATCCATAAGTAAAATTGAAGTTTTGTATTAGATTTGCAACTCAAATTATGTTCTGAATTGTAACTAACCATGTTAAGTGTTTATATACGAGGGTGGGGTGAAAAGTTCTCGGCCTGGCAATGAAAGACTAATTTTTATGTCAAAAGTGCATTTATTTTTCTAAGTAGTCCCCCTTCATGTCAATTCACCTTGTCTAACGTTTTTCAAATGATTAGATTCCGTGACGGAAGTGCGATTCTGGTAGGTCTGCAAAATAACCATCTGCGGCTGCCATAGCATCTTCATTGGACTCAAAACGTTTTCCAATCACAATTATTTTAAATGTGGGAATAGGTGGAAGTCAGAGGGTGCCAAATCTGGTGAATAGGATAAATGTTTTAATAATTTGTACTTCAAATCCCCTAGTTTTCCCATTGCCAAAGCAACTTTGTGGGCAGGTGCATTGTCCTGTTGAAAAATGATTTTCTTCTTTTGAAATCCAGGCCCCTTCTCACGTATTTTCTCATCCAGTTGTTCCAAAAGACTTGCGTAGTGTTCGCCATTTATTTTTATACCATTTGTAAGGTAATCAATAAGAAAATCCCTTTTGCATTCCAGAAAACACTGGCCATCACCTTTCCGGCGGATAAAATCGACTTCGCCTTATTTGGGGTAGGTCTGCCGGCTTCCACCCACTGCTTCGATGGCTATTTAGTTTCTGGCGTGTAGTAGTGGACCTATGTCTCATTGACAGAAACAAAGTAGAGTACAAAATCAGTTCGATTCTTTTGAAAACGGTACAAAAATTGTTGAGAAATTTGTTTACGCACTTGCTTTCGGTCAGCATTTAACAAATGCGGCACTCAATATGCACGAAGCTTTTTCATATTTCATTTTTCATGAAAAATGTTCGTTACTCTTTCCTCTGATATGCATATGTCTTCAGCTATTTCATACACCTTTAATCGCCGATCTTCCAATATCATATTGTGCACTTTCTCGATGTTTTCATTTAAGGTTACAGTTTGGGGACGTCCTTCACATGGTTCATCTTCAAGAGAGGTTCGGCCACGTTAAAATTCTGCCACCCATTTCTTAACTGTCGAAAATGAAGGAGCAGACTCCTTATAAACTTTCACCAACTTTTAATGAATATCCGTTGGCGATAAACCGTCCAAAACGTATAGTTTTATGACAGCACGATACTCCAGTTTATCCATTTGAACGAAACACACACAACACGACTACTTCGAAAAGTCGTGTCAACAAAACTATGTGGCAGCACAAGTTGAAATTTGAAATACATTGTTGGGAAACGTGTACGAACATAAGAAAAACCAAATTTCATTGGTACTAACGCAATCTCCGTGTATGGCCGAGAACTTTTCACCTTGCCCTCGTAATATAGCTTGTTGTATTGTAAAAAAAGATGCATGTGTTTTTCTCTGCTCACAAATTGGCATAAATGAAATGGTCCATATTTGTACATATGTTCGGAAAATTTCAGTATTTGTAAAACACCAGCAATTTCATGTATTTATTTACGGAAGGCAGTCTCGATACAGGTGCTTGTACCTTTGAGGCTGCCTAAAGCTCCGAAATATTTGTTCCAAAAAAAATGTAATCAGCTATGGAGTAAATAAACATTATGTTATTATTATATATTATTATTATGAGCAAACATACGAATAGTACTCATGGCAGTTCAAACAATACCACTGATTCCACAGGAATTAGACCGTATAAAGTAATACTACCCACTTTATTTTACAGTCTGATTTCATTAAACGATTTCAGCAAATGCGCAATGGTTTTCAACGGATCAAGAGATCTAATCTATAAGATTCATTCAGTAATAATTTCCCTGTCAGCATTTTCATTTTACTTAATCTTTTTTAAGACTTTGGCATCCTTCCCTTCAACAATTCCCTCCCATAGCAAAACGATCCAAAGCACATTGCCGGTATATTTATAATTGAGCTAGAGCCAACGCTTAATCACCCAAAAATAAATGCATTCCGAATTATTCCGTACTTGCTTCATTTTACCTCATAGATTCACATGCCTGCAAAGTATATTATCTCAGAAATAATATCGTATCCGCACTTAAATCCTTGAGATTTGGTGAAGAGGAATATTTCCACTGCCTGAAATAATGAGAACACGAAGTACTAATGGTAGAATTTATTTTCCGAGATAAATACTCAGAAGTGTGGCAAATACAAATAATTTCAAATGCTTTTCTTATGTCTATAAATAAGCCCCCAGTTCGATTTTTCGAGTTTATTGCACATAATATGTTTGTCATATAATTGACTAGGGCATCTTCTGCACTTTTTCCACATCTAAATCCGTATTGATTTTGACTAAAATAATCCCCTTTTTCAAGAAACCTAATCAGCCTATACTTCACTAACTTCTCTAAACTTTTTGAGATAGTTGGCAATAATGAAATGGGTCGATTATTTTGAATCATGTTTCTATCACCTCTTTTAAAGATTGGTATAACTACAGCTGTTTTTAGTATATTTGGAAATTCACCAGTGGTAATACTCAAGTTACAAGCATATGCTAGCGCTGGTGCAATAGTTTCAATAACTAATTTTAATATTTTACTGTTAATGCCATCAATTCCAGGAGATGCACCATTTCTGAGTAATTTCACCGTATTTATTATTTCTTTTGGTAGAATTGGGTCAAAGAAGAATGATTTAACCCTGTTCACCCTGCTACATGGATTTGACGCAGCCTTGTGTTTAAGAGCGTCTTGCATAAATTTGGCAGATTCAAAGACACCAACGAAATATGATTTAAATTCATTTGCTATGGTCAGTTCGTCGTCAATAATTTTGCCACTGATTTTTAAGGACCGAAGTGCTACCCCTGGTTCCTGTTCTCCAGTTATTTCTTTGAAAACTTTCCATTGCTCTTTGGAATTGTTGTGGCACTCTTTAAATCGATTCATGTAATGATTATTTGAAGCTTCCCACAGTTTATTTCTCAAATTATTCCGACATTTCAAATACTCATTTCTCAGGCTCATATTTTTCGGAAATCGTCTACTTTTTTCAAATAAATAATTCCTTCTTTCAATCATTTTAAGCAATGAATTCGTCATCCATAATTTTATCTTAACCGGCTTTTTGTCTTCTACATAAGTATACTTAGATAATTGTAGACACTGTTTTTACACCTCTAAAATGTACTCAAACGCTCTATTGGCATTCGTCTCATTTAATATTGGCATCATGCATCGGGTGTAAAATTAGTCGTTGACACTTTTGTTCATAGCTGGATGACTTCATTCTATCTCTTGCACAGTACCTTTTCACAGTACCTTTTCACAATACCTTGTCCGTTAAAGACTCGATGAAATTTTTGTGGAAGACGACTTGGGTAACTTAATTGACGAAATCCGAAGCGAAATCGGGAGAGTTTGTGCTATAATCGCAGTCCATACGAATTCTCACGCAAAGGAACAGACAAAAAAGAGGATTCATTCTATTTTCTTTGGCCTTGTTATCTATAATTAACACCTTAAACATTGCATTTCGAAGTCCTGTACTTTTATCGGGTTTCATTCTTTGAATGCTCACATTTTAAACTCTCAAAAAGCCAAGATTTGAAGAAATGCTTATGTAAGTATGAATTATAATTGACCAACACATCTACATATTATCTTGCGAGCTGCCACAGGGGCTAGTGGCAAAATGTGTCAGGACAATTGCCATGAATAATGGAGGAATATAAAAAAGAAAATGAAGGAGACATAGGTGAAAAGGGGATTGTCCGTTAACAGAGTGTCTCACCCTCGTTTTTGCTATAGGCAGTAATGGTAAGTGAAAAAGAGTATTAATACTTATCAGCTTTGGAGTTTGTTTGTCTCGAATTTTGTTGCATCCATCAGCTCTAGTGATGTAGCACGGGGGTTAAAATAATATCCTCCGTGTCATCCTGTAAGTCGTGTGATCTGAAATTTTCAAGTTAAAATAGCCTAAGGTGTACCCTTCGTGTCGGTAACGGCTCCCAATTTAGGCCTTTCTGCTGCGCTTTAGTCCATGTCTGGTCGGACTAACTTTTGAGTAAGCGTGCGGTATGAATTTGCGTTTTTGTTTAAATCGCATATTAGACCTTTATGCACTGGGTCCTAATTTCCTGTGGTGCTCTCGAGTGATAGCCTAACTGGAGGGACGTAGCATCTCATTTTTACTTACTCCTAAAGCGAAGCATAGGCAATAAATATAACTTAATTGTTTTGGAGCAGTTTTGGCACCGTCTTTCCGCATTCAGCGTCAGAAAGTTTAGAAAAATTCAAAGAGGTTATTTAGGTGAGGCGATCGAAAAATGAGGTTGTTTACTCAGTAATGAATAGGTTTGTAGTTGGTAAGGGAAGGAATGCATGAGGATTGGAGGAAGGGCGAAGAGAAACTCCCCGTCGCCATTAGACTTAACGGAACTTGCTATTTGGTTCACCATTTTAACGTCCCATCTGACGAATGCTCCTCTTGATGTGCTCTCCGTACAGCACCAAGTAGTGATATAGATTTCCAAAAGAAATTTCCGTCACAGACGAAATTCAGACCAGGGATGGAAAATAATTATTCAACTCACCAAACCAATATAGTTTCTAATGGAAAGCACCCAAAATTAATTAATTTTTGTCACACTTAGGAAGGGAAACTGATCCAAGGAGGGAATTCCGGTGGTGCAGTTATTTCGTGATGGACCTGTGGGGTTTAAAAAGGGAAATTTTGCTGATGTGCTCATCCACCCGCATGCGTAGACGTGAATACGCATACTCTTATGAACACACAACTATTTTAACATGCAAATATAATATGGCTTCCACATGCAAATGCACTGCATGAGCGCATATCTACCAAATTCACACCGGCGTCCTTTATATTGCCAAGAGAGCTAGAGCTTTCATTCTCTTCACCGAGGTGGCCTTCCTCCATTTCCAAGGATACCACAGTTAATCACTTTAGCCGTCCGTGGGCGTGCTCAAGCATCGGTTGGTGTCAGCGTCATGTCTAGCTTTCACGGTTGACCCTCTTTATTTTCGGCTAAAAGGAAAGTTTATGGTCTATGTGTATGCATGGGTAAGCCTGGCTTTATTCATTCGTAAGCATAATGTTATTTTAGAAGAAAACATATAATTTCAATGAAATTTTCACAGTTTAACAAGTTGATAATACAATTGTATTATCTTTACATGAAATGTGACAAGACATTAAAAACTTGCACAGTATTTATCATCAACCAATGGTAAATAAAATATTTTTTACTGAAATGTTTACAAAGTGTTTACTGTAATGAAATGGATCAAATACTAAACTACGTAATTTTATTGTAGAAATGGAAGTGTACAATTATCTGTTAACTTAACAAAATACTGGGAATGTGAGAGTGGGTTAGTAAAATTGATAAAAATGTGCAGTCATTACGCTCATCGTCCGTAGAATGAAGTGAATTATATGTAGCAGTCATTCGCATGTTTTCCGGGTTTCTCCGCGTCCAGTTATCTTGATGGTAATAACGTTTTAGGTAAAATATTTGCCTTTAATATAATGGGATCAGGAATTTCCTCCTGAATATATTCGCTTGGATTCCTTTTTGAAAGCTCTCGCACTATTTATGGCAGTTCACTGACTGGCAGTCCTCCTTACCGATTCTAAATACTCAAAGTCTCCGTTGAGCTCTTAATTTTTGAACGGCTGGTATAATTTAGTTTTCACACGTCATATATTCCGCAGCAGTCGTAAACACCCTCTCAAAAATTTTCAACGTTGCTTTTGAGGGTGCTCCATCCGACTGTCGTATGAACTCTATCCTGAATCACGAGTAAAAATGGCAGTTACTGCGCATTTCATGATACAGGTAACAACGGCGAGGTGCTTCGACGCGTTGAAAGTGGCGGGGTCAGCGCTCTTACCCACACAAAGGTTCAGCCAGTTGTCTTGATTTTGGAAAAACTACTTTGCTGAACGCCTGGTTAAAACTAGCTCTTGAGTTGGCTGTGAAGATTTTTCTGCGAGAATTACGATAGTTCTACTCTCTTTTTGATTTGTAATACATGTCGTGCGTGAAATGTTCTTTTTTTGAAATACCCCTGAGAATGAAACTTAACTTCATTTCGTCCTCGACGGATTCTGCGTGATCCCTTAGGAAATACGTTCTTATTTTCCACCCTATTCCTCGTGCTCCTGGTCCTCTGTGTCTTCGTTGTAGGTTGTAAGAAAGTAACGGCAGACGAGCCAACGTAGGTTACATTATAGCTTTTGTGTCATTGAAATTAAATTTTATGGTCGTTCATTCACCCTCAATTGACGTAATCGACCTCGCTTTTCTGTATAAGCTGCTTCAAGGAAGACTGTACGTGAATGACATCAATAAAAGCTGTCCACAGCTGGTGTATAAGAGAGGTTTTGGATAGTAAATGGAAATTTGGTGCTGGTTTCAATATATTATCTTTGATATTTTATAGATCATGCTAAGTAATATTTTTACGTAAGGATTCAACGAGAATATAACGTTATTAGTTGTATTTCTCTCAAATTGAATACGTTTACTTCAATTGTGGGATGACATTTGGATGGAAGAGTATGTAGTTGAATTACTAAAAGATAAAAGTGTCAAAGAAAACTTGTTTCTCTGCTCAACTAGGAGAATTAACTACATTTTTAATTTCATAAATTACACTATTCAAGAAGTCTGTTAGTAGTCATCAGTTGGTAAGTACTATTCAGTTAATGACCGCTAATTGCTCGCGTTACTCTGATAGGGCTCAACACTCCGCCGTTGCCACCTTAATTATTTATGAGTTGCATAAGGTTTCAGTGACCTATTCAAACCCGGATAGCAATCGTTCTTATTTCTTTTGTACCTTCCTCCATCTCTCCTGTGGTTACGGACCAACCGTGGAATAAGGACACGCAAGTCACCACACGCTAGATGCTTTTTTGTGCCAAATTTTGAGGATACCGGGACTAGCCATGGTATTACCCTAATGGAGTCGCCCGCATATGAATATATGTGCGAAACGTCCCAGAGATAAATGGAGGAGGTTCCAAATAGTGAAAATAAGGGATCCATATTTGGGTCCCAATCAAGGTGAATGCTTTTTACCACTTATTGTGCGTTGAGAATCACTCAGCGAAATTTTTATTTCTTTCCACATGCGCAGTCCCCGTCCTGACCCACTTATTATTTAGGCATAATATCGGTTTATTGTTAAATTATTTACTTGCTTTTCTATTTCTCCTTGAAGAGGTCATCTTTATTTGTCATCTTCCTTATCTAGTCCGAAAGTTGGCTATCATCATGACAATGTTTGATTAGTTTTATGCAGTCTGTAAGGCTTTCACAGATTTTCCAGCATACCAATTTCTCAGAAAAAATGAATTTTTCTTCTACTAAATTCTCTTTCTCTTTTAACTTTCCCTTTGTGAGCTAACTAAAGAAGTCAATGTTTATCCTTATCGTGTACCGTACCGTGTATCGTATGTACCTCATCGTTTGTCCAAGGTTTTGTAATCCACCCAAGTGGTATAACTTGATTAGTTTAGGGTTTTACAGCCTCAGTGTGAAAAGAATGAGTGGCTATTTTCTGTAAGCATGCCGGTTATCTCAAACTCAACGGTAACAGTACGAAATAAAGTTCGACTTTTACCCATTATGAAATCATTGTGTAGACGAGGATGCTATTTGTGTAACAACAGTGTTATTCAACATATATTCCTAGCGCATATTATTGCCACTCACGTTTTACATAATGTTGTGAATTTTCTTTCATAATACTTACTTTCTTTACATAATGTTGTTATCTTCATTTCCTTAAATCGCTCCAGCTCCTTTTTCATTGGTAATATAGCATTATTTAAATGGAAGCTCAGAAATTGATGATAATGTTACCCGTCCATAAGATCTAGAACTCTAAATTAATGAAAGATTAGTTTTTCCCCCTGGAATTTTAGTGCCCAACGCATTTGAATGTGGACGATCAGGGGACATAAATAAGCTTTTTATTTAAAGTTTATTATGCTGTTCCCCCAAATATCGCCAGGGGTTGTATTCTCGTTAATCATTTTCCGCGCATTTAATTTGATATCTGACGCGTGTAGCAATGCGGAACAGCATTCATTAGGCAATCGTATTTTATTTCATGAGTAAAAACTATTTCATTGCCAGGATGAATGTTTACCTGTTTATTAACAGGAAGATATTTCTGAAGCCTCATAGCGCGTGGGAATAGATGGACATCGTAGTTTATGACTAAAGGTTTTAGTTAGAGTTCAAGCCTCGGCTGCGATTTAATTTTAATGAAGCCTTTTCATTTGCCCCTCTTGCATGTGTAAATATCCTGGAGGAGTGGGAAGTAATGCGTTCTCTTTTCTCTAGCATTGTTCCTCTCTGGCCCCTAACGGTGGCACAAGAACGGAGAAGGGTGGCATGGTGATGAATTTTTGGAAACAATGAGCGTACAAGCAAGTAAACAGGAGGAAACTCATAAAAATATGAGGGTGGCAACGAAGGAATAAAGCAATGGGATTTCCAAGGGACGGTCTTTCTCGCCCACTCTTCCGTCAACACCCTTTTGCGCCTTTCTTGAAGGGGCCCTGCCACCGTATCTCCTCCTTCTCCCTTAATTTACTCGCGACCCTCGTAGCATATACTCCTTCCCAAGGACTTCACCACTTAAAAGAAGTAATTTCCCTTCTCAAACTTGGTAAGGGCTGAACAAATAGAACGGCGGGTGTATATGAATGCTTAGGTCTCATGAGCATCGCGAGGAGGTGAGGTAAAATATCTAGAGTAAACGTTTCTTCGGAGGAGTACTCCAAAATCTCCTTTAGAGGGCATTACGAGTTGTTTGAACTACGCCGGTGTTATTGAAAGGAGGACAAAATCGGAAGCTCACTAATTCCATAAACAACTGAATTGACTGAAAAATTACGAAAGTCAAACCTACTTTGCCCCTTCCTCATCTTTTCATGCGGGGAGAAACGTTGTTCTTCTTGTAATATAATTCCGAAGGAAACGAAATGGAAAGCTAATAGCTCCCCGAAAACTTTAATAAGGCATCAACTGAGATTGTTGACGAAAGGGTGACATAATTATCACAGAAGCTATTTAATGTCGCTGAAAGAGTAAAGCTGACTTATTGGACTCATTTTGCGACGCAACAGCCTCATCAAAATAGTAATGCAGAAAAAATTTAATTGAAATTATTATAGTAGTCAACCGAGGCGTGAATAAACATAGCAAATTATGAAGAACGATGAAATGACTAAATATGAAGAAAGAAAACGGAGACTGGAGTGGAACAAACCAATTTTTAAATTGAAATTTGGAAGGAACTTCAATGAGGAGGATCTGTAATATAGTGCTAAATATATTAAGCGCGTTACGAAAGACTTGGCAAGAACCTAGCACGATTGGTGGTTGCATTATTGAATTATCATAAAGTTATGTAAATGTCTTAATGATAGAATCGATTTTATAGGTATGATAGTTATACTTTTATATATAAATATGGTATATGGTAGATAAAATATGATTTATTATACAGGGATGGTTAAAGTGTTTGTCAAAACATGTCAATCACTCCTACACTACATCCTCACTATTACATGATTGACATGTTTTCAAAACATAATTTGATGATGTAAATACAAATAATTCACTTTTCAGTGTTTTTAGAATCATCTTTCACTGACACATAGTCACATTTTTATTTTGGGTTGATAAGATATCCTAATCATAATGAGCTTTTTGAAGGTTATGAAAGGGATAGATCATTTTATTGAAACTGTCTACATGATAAGTTGGACAACTATGTCTTCTGAAATCAAGGACACAAAATATTACAAGATTTTTCAAAAATTAGCGCAATTTTCTACGGACTTTCCGATAATGCAACTGAAGAACTTGAAATGACTGAGAGATGTTGTTATTATGAAAAATGACAGGGATTTATGTAATTTTATTTCTATGGCAGTATTTCACAAAACATTTTTATTTTGTTTTTTATCTCTTCCTTTAAATAATTTTTCGTTCTCACTCATTGGGTTAAATCTAAACTATAATATCGACATAAGGTTTCCATGAGGACAATTTTTCATGTTACTTGCATTAAGCTTGTTTACAATAGCAATTTCACCACAAATATTTCAACTGCCATAATTTATCCATTTTCATAGCAATAAAATTGCCATGATGTCCATAAGCTTTTAAACCTATTTCCAATACTGACTATAATTCTATATGCACCTATAGAATAACTTTGAGTGAATAATCTCTTTCCGTTTTCTCTTGAAAAATTAATATCGTTTTAAATTTTCCGGCCACAAATTACAAAAGATTATAGACAATGTTTGGTAATCCAATTAAACTTACAGAATTTCTTTATATAGGTAATGCAAAACATATAAACAAACAGCAAATCCTTAAATCCTTAATTGCAACTAAAACTGTTAGTAAGTAATATTTTTTTCTTTTGGAGATAAGAGAGGACTCTTATCGTTAATACTTTGGAACACGGAGTGGTTACAGAAGATTATTTTTTAAATAAAAAATAATTTTGCGGCGTTAAAAGATTTGCGCAGCATTCAGCGTTAGTACACAACATTCTTCTCGTATTTTTCCGAATGAAAGCTAAAAAATCATCGCCTAAAATGTGTCCCCATTCACCCAACCCTACTGGGAGAGGGCTGTTTCTCATCTCGTAATAAAATCATCCCTTCGCCGGCAAAAAGCCACATCCATCATTCTCATACCCCTCATATCTCTGCCTCGTACGTAATCTTTCATCTCCGGGCCGAATTGGATTCGGTATTTGGAGACCATTATTCCCCAACCTATCGACGCAGTAGCCTTTTGCCTGCTTGTACCACCAGAGAGTTTTCATTCTAGTTTTATGCAGGCTTCGCCATAAAATATATATTTAATTGACGTTTTTATTTCAATAGAATAATATGTTTTCTGTATTTCAATCAATTTTAGCTTGATTTAAACGACATAAAATAATTTTTTAACGAATCAAACTTTAAATTTCACAGGGTTGAAGTTATACATGGCTGGAACGTAAGAGAAAAGAGATATTCTGCCTTATGGAAACTTGATAATTTAAAATTACCATTTTAAGAAGCTTATTCTTCCACAAATTGAATATTATTAAAACGAAAATATGAATTAATCTTAGATATTGAGTTATTAGTATATTACTTCAATTATTGTAGTGAAAATGCTTTAGTTCTGTTGAAAGGGAGATGCGGTCAACTCGTTAGGTAGGAGAACGTATTCATTAAAAATACGCCTGTGCAAAAGTGTATGTGAAACTTTAGTATTAGGTATCCTTTTGCGCCGAGAGATGGCACAGGGCATTTTCACCCACCGGCAGAGAAGAAATGAACAGATGAGGAAAGGAAAGAATTAATAGAATTATGCTATCGTGTACTAGTAGTGACAATCAAATATGGAACTCGTAAAACATTCATGTTTCAAAGAAGCCATCGTCCTTGAGTATACATCCTGTATTCTATCAAGGATTGTAGAAAGATCGCCAATGCAGTTCCTGTAGTCTGCCTCGGAGAGAGGCCGAAGTCCTATTTAAGCGTACTACCAACTTATATAGGTGCCTAATACTACAGTGAGCATGAGTCTGGGCCATTATTGCGAAGTTGCAATAGTAATAAGAAATATTTACTCTGTAACTTTACACAATTTTTTACCTCGACCGGTTTCAATGTTTTAACGTCATTTACAAGAGGCTACTTAGAAATTAATGTGAAAAATTACAAATTGAATATTTCTTAGTAATATGGCTAATTTCTACAAAGTTTGCTAGTCGACGTTTTATTAGATGACAAGTGAGGAAACAACTAGTAAGCACAAGAGATTGATCAAAGCTTAAAAATAAATAACTGGCGACAGCCATTATCTCAGAATTTATGATGAAAACGCGAAGACGCTAAATATTACCATCCTTAGGGAAGTGTATTACGCATAGTAAGAACATTACAACTATTTTCAAAATAAAAAATTGGTAAATTAATTTAGATATGCATTCAAATTTACCTATACGATCATTTAAAATGTTTACGACCCTTGACATATTGGACGCTATCATGAGTACGATTACACTACCAGTTAGGAAGCCAATTCTCATACTAGACCGTAGCAGCCCTTTCGCGTCATGAAGTTGATCCATAGGCTGAGATATGGCATTACGTCCTGAGTTTTGATGAAAATGGAGGCTGAGAATTGCGCAATTTATTGTGGTTTTGTACGTAGATTTTGATAATGTTATTTAACTATCAATTATTTAACAAATCGAACTTTGTCAGGGTAACTATGTGAAATTTCTTCATGATGAAATGGAACAAACTTTGCGAATTTCACTGTAAGTTGTTTATTCAAACCTGAAAATGACATAAACTGTTGAAACCCGAAGTGAATAAAAAGTGCAATTCGCACAGTTTGATCCTTTCCACTATAAGTTATTTATTTAGACTTATTTAAAGAAAGTGGAAAATGGAATTAGGTTTCACAAAAAGTACTGCATTAGTCATAACAGGCTTGTTCAAATAGCACGTGGTAGCCGTGTTATATGGATATTTTTTTGCGAAACAGAAACCGGGTTAAGATTAATGCTTTTTATTTTACGATTGATACGACCAATCATTAAACCTTTCCTCATGCTATAAATAGCCTTTTCGCCATCATCCTTATCGTACCGGCGAATCTTGTAGCTCGACGTATTTGTTGCCATTTTACGTATTTAGGTATTTTTAGATTAAATGATAATTTCATTGTAATTTAAGGAGGTTGCCTTTCAGTAGAATCACCCAAAATACACTGCGATTCAACTTACATCTAAACCACAAAAAACAATTGCCATGAAGAGCGTGACTGAGATATGCTTAAAGTTTTGCAGGTACTTGAACGAATGTCTCGTAAAGATTTAGCAGCCGAATATGGTCTCCAGTTTGTTTACTGAGTATATATTTTGCAATAATTTTGACAATCCAATTTTGGTTAGGCTAACTCGTTTAGGCTCCATCATTTCGTTAAACCTAAAAGTGATCAATTGAAAAAGTCACATCTTGTGCCGGTATCATAGAGAAATACCTCATTGTGATCACATACCTTTTATTCGCGGCTCATTAATCCCAGTAATTTTGCGTTATTTCTCACTTTATATGTTGAAAAATTAATCCGAAAAGATAGAAAATACCGTTAGTGTAAGGAGAGAGGACCCTTTCTCAAAACACGCATCAGAAGAGTTTTGAAACTTTGACAGAAAGGACTAGGAAACTTTTATTTTACGATCCAACTCCATCATTAATTTGCTTTCCTAAACGAAAGAAAAGTCCCTTTATCATTTTACCCGGCGGCAAGAAACCACAGTCTCCGGAAAACACAGTGGTGAGGGCATCCAAGTTCCCATTACTCCCCGCGCCACGTACTCAAAAGTGCCTGCCGTATAACTCTCTTTTCACCCTAATCTCGCCGTTTGTGCGCGAACACCGTTCTTTTGTTTTTATAAGTGGGCGTGTTTGGGCGGGGGGGGAGGGAGGTGGTACGTGAGCTGGTGAGGTTAGGAAGAGAGTGGCAAAGGATGGATGGAAGTGGGGATGAAAACGGAGCCTCAGTGCGGCAAGGAGGTAAGATATTGGAATGGCTAGGGTAGCTACCAGAGTTAGTTTCCAGGAGTAGTTCGCTCCGGGAATGGGATATTCCGGACATGAAATCATTCATTGGTCGTTCAATCCTAAGATGGGCTGACTGCAACCCTCCATACTTTCCTCTCTAATGCTAGTTCCCTCTTTCCCTGATAACTCTTCTTTTGTATTTTCCTTTTTTTCTGGTCTCTGTTATATCCATTCGCCTTGACCAGTACTCGGACCCGAATCAACCGATATCTCGCCGAGTGCTTTAGGTAGTAAAACTACTGATTTGTTATGTGTAGTGATTTAGTTGGAAGAGCAATTCGGCCATAGTAAATGAAAACGCATAAAACGCTTTTATGTGTATTGTTCTTAAAAATTACATGATATAATCTATCTTTGTAGAACAAGAAATTATTTTGAAATACTTAAAAAATAAAAATTCGAGGAAGTTCACGTGTATTTATTTGGATTGAAAGTTAATAAATGTATTTAATGGAAATTTTTAATCCTGAAATGTTGAGATTAATGTACCTTTTCCATAGTATTAGTGATAAATACCGAATAAACATAACTAAAGAATATTCTTAACATCATTGCTGTCTGGAACGATATATAATTTGTACTACACGGTCATTAAGGATAGTATATTTCATCAAATACCACTAGACACTTAAAATAGAAGGAAAAGGTCATCCTGGAGAAGGTAGATTTGAAAAATACTCCAATTCCATTTGTCTTCCAGAAGAGTCGCGATTTTTAGTGAATCAAGCAGATGCACGGAGGAAGGAATTGCTAGAAATTTTCATCACACCAAAATTCTTTTCGTAAAAAAGCACATCCCTTCTAGTGCAAAGAGAAAAGAAGTCGTGCCTTGTATAAAGTAAACTTATTAGCTATCCTATGTGCAGTACTGTCTATCATGTGAAAATTTTTTCTAGAATTCTTTCCTATTCATTATTGAAAATGGTACCAGAGGCTCCTAAATCTCTTCATTAAGCGAGCGATTTAACGAATATTTTACCAAAAATGTCCAACGATTTAGAAAATACATCTGGAAATATTAAGGAAATTAAAATTTTATAATTTTTTCACTTTTATTTTACTATACTTCATGACCCCATTATAGCATCCCAACTTAACATGCATCGAGCTAGGGAATGCTGCTTTTACATTCAGTCGGTCTGTTTCCTCGGCACGTAGAGAATATACACACTTTCGGCGTAAAATATGATGTGACTTGATCGTGGTGTAATCACCTCTCAATAGTCTCTCGATACGAAGCGAGGATAGCACAATTTGGCAAGTTCGAAAACAGCCTCAGTCACTCGCTGAGCGATAATCATGCGTGGATCGAGGTGGAATAGTTTCACACTTAACGTGCTGAGTTGGTTGAAAGTTCTCGCAGCTCACGTAATTGATGGATGTGGCCGGTTCACCGTTTGGGAATCAAAGCGCAGCGCAATCTACTCAAATCTTCTCGTCCATTCGATAGGTCTTTGCTCGCATTCTCTACTTATTTTCAAGGTGGAATATTTTTTAAATATATGTGCATTAGTTGATTAATTGTTTGCTGCAATGCATGTATCTAAAAAAAATCTGAAATCTAGTTTGTTTGACTGCTATTTTACTTCCATCATCCTTGACGGATTCAAAAGAACTCAGTCACACGTTTCTTCGGACAGAGATTGATTAACAGCCTATATTATATAGGCACAAAGCTCCCAGGCCGTATGTGGACCATATTGAAATCAAATTTTACTACCATAAAAAAGCATTCGGTTTGGTTCAGAAGTTTCTTTGTCCGCGTTTTTTTATCTTTTGAACTCTTGATTTAGGCTTGGATTTTTTTCATTTTTAATACTCTCATTCGATGTTTGTATGCGCTTCGTTTTTTCTAAAAATTCGAGTTATTATCTCCAAAATCGTATTTGTTTGTAATTACAATAGAGCTTTTAATTGGCTGGGAAACTGCAGCACAGCCTTGGAATGGAAACGTATTCCTGAGGAACGTATGTTTCGCGTTAAGCAATCAATATAACAGAATCACTTTGAGATTTTACCTGAAATATTTAATACTCAAACCTCTCCATGTTTGGTTAAGGACTGCCACTTAGGATATTATTTTCATTTTCCGTGGAAGCTCAACTGGCACCACCTTCTAGTGATTTAAAAAAATACATATTTATTCTTTATATATGAATTTAATAAAAATAAAGCTTTAAATGAAAATACAGATATGATTACAGAAACATTTTTGTGTACAGGATCTTATTTTGTTAATTTTTATTCATATTTTTTAAAATCCTAATAAATCACAATACAAGTAAATTCAAGCTATAAACAACAATATATTATGTCTTACAATTGAGTTCACCTTAGGCTCATCAGGTGCTACTTCTTTTAGAAGGTCGCGCCATTATCACTTAACATAGAGCATTTAAGAATATGTACTTATATCTACAACAATATGTTCCCTGAAGTCTGGTTATGAATACTCATATCTTTTGAAATATATTGATTATATTTTTGTATTAGGTATTTTTTCACCTTTTCAATTTTCTTAATAAAGTTTTTTTGTTCTTTTATGGCAACCACTTATGTTTATTTAGATGGAAACCACTGTTTCCGTCGGTTAACCTTAATTATGAACATATTATTTGTGTACAGAGCACTTTTGGTCATCCTTAATAATAAATAGTTTACATAGATGCGATAACCCTTTTTAATCACTAATATTATGCAAATAAGGTTAAAACGAAAATAGTTATTTACCATTAAAAAAAAGTTAATAACCTTTTTAATTGGATTGATTCACTTAGAGTTGAATAATTTTAAATGTAGATCTTTAAAAAAATTGTGACCATAAGCGATGGGGAACACATCAATAGATATCTCGGTATAAGAAAATTATTTATTAGTAATCACATTGCTAAGTGTATATAAGTGTGCTAAGTGTACATTCATATATTTCTTTAAATTTGTACTAAGTAACCTTAAAATTTTGACAACTGAATGAATTAAGTACTCTGAAGAAGAACTAGTCGTTATAAAACAACCTTCTGCCTTTTGATATGCGTGTGTCCATGCTTACTCTCTTCACTTTACTCGTTTCAGGTTCAAATGGCTACCTAGTAGTGCCCTCTGTCCATGAAGTGCTGAGGTGTTACTTGAAATTTTCTCGGCTTCCAACGTGGAGCCGTCCTTGGAGCTTGGGCTTTAAGTTTTTGACATTCATTGCAACAGTTGGCGTTGGCGAGACGATCATGTTCCTTTCACTGCAGTTAAGCTGGCACCGGAGCAGCACTTAAGGAGAGAGTCGACAGCACCCGAAAGAGAGCTCATACACTTGGCTTGTTAGACCAGACGCAATTAACTCCTCACCAAGTGAGTAGTCTGGAAACTTATCCTTTGTGTGTGCCAATTGTAATTCTTGGCATTAGCACTTACCTTAGCTGTTCTCTTTACTATCGTTAAAGATACTCTTTGCCATGTTGACATGAATGTGTAAGGAGAACTTCATAGAAAGTTTACTTTAAATTTAAAAAGCTCAAACTTTAAACTTGAACACACTTGTTCATGAAGTACATTATAAATAAATAGAAGCTAATTAAATAATAATAAATGTTCATGATGTGCCAATGACAAATGAGAAGTGCAGATAGCCAGGTTATAGTTGCTATCGATGAATCGTAATGTACATAACTTTAAATGAAAAAAGGTTTAGACTTTAATACTCCATAGTTAGGAATTATGTTTACGTGACAGAATGGAAATATTAATCATTAGCCATTGTAAAGAGCATGGAGAAATTTTTAATAATTATTTTCAATATTTATAACGTCATTAATCTGCTTCAAAGGTTTAAACATGGTTTTGCTTCTAGGGTTTGAGGGTGTGTTTTGGAGGGCCTTGTGATTGAAATATTATTTCGTATAACGTGAAAAGGACACATTCAGATACGTTCTTAACACTTCACTTTATTCAACTTGTCCATCTAGAATAGTTAGTGCTGTCTCGTAAAAAAATTTTCTTCCAGAGGTCCTAAGAGATTGTGGGAACAAAATGGTGTGTTTGAGCGATTACATATTTACTTCTGGTTTCTTTTATTATGATTTTAACTTTACATTGAGAACTCTGTAAGGAAAATGAGAGGCAATAACAAAAGATTCTAACAGTTCACTGATTATTTATTCGTGAATTAATAAATAAGCACGTGAGATCTATTAAAAATAAGTTACCCTGCAACATGAGATATTTCACGTAACTTTTTAAACATTCGTAATGATAAAAAATAATGAATCGAATCAAATAAATTGATTTTGATTGTTTATCCTAGATTTATGTATATATAGACAGTGTGAAGACTATAAATTTGGTGTCGAGTGGAGATTTGTTCCAGAGGTCTGTTCTGGAGGAGTGGTTCACATGTTTCCCTTCCAGTGTAATGTGGCGGAATGTTGCTCCCTCTAAAAGGCTTTGAGGGTAAATGCTGTAGTTACTTAAGTGAAGAGTGGCCTAATGCAACCAAGCGATTTATCTCGATCGACGCATTTTCTCATTGCCCATGTAACAGTGAGACAACTGTGAACGCAAAACGATTTCAGCAATTACGCAATTTCGTCTACAACTACCGGGTTAAACTGAACGTCAAAATGCAGCCGTGGCTGGGTAATTGGGTGGTGAGAATCGCTTTGGAACAAAGCTTCGCCATTATTACACGATGTTGGGTTCTCAGAAGTAGTTTTAGCTGGGGCAAGGAACTTATTTTTACGACGGAGTGAATGTACTTTTAGGTTCTTTTCCAGAAAATTAAACCGACCATACTCCAATGGAAATTTAACATTTGAATCTTGCTATCTGTGCCCAAAATGCGCAACGAGAAAGGTGTAAAATTATCTAAATTTCCCTAAAATAAAACTAAACTCACAAAAGTCAAGAAGGATAGTTTTGAGTTTTAGCAGGTGTATTTAGGCTCCGAAATATAAAGTATCGAAGGTTATATATCGGTCAAATTTCTTGTGTGGGGTATGGTGAAATTATGTCTCCAGAGAAAATCTCTCTTTTAAGATCTTAAAAGACCTGGAACTAGGTAAGGTAAGGTCTTAGGTAATGTCTCGAGTTTAAAGTTTTTGAGCAATCAATACACCATAGATATTTTATATAGAAGAGTACCAGAAATATATAAGATATTGTACACTGAAAACTCTTTGGAGTCTAACAGTGAAATTTTATTTCTGTGCTAGTAAAATATAGCAAATAATATATAGTTATATCCGCAGAAATATCTTTAATGCTTGCATCGATCCAGAATTTAGCCTTTGACCTAAACATTGTGAATTACTTAATAGTCGGAATGTGTGCTGGATTTTTATTTATTTTACAAAGCTGCTATCCTGTTAGATAGGATTCGAGAACAATGAAAGACCTCGTACTCTTCCTCATATTATAACCAGGAAAGAGTAATGTTTTTCATCTTCAACTAGGGCTGGAGAGTATTTCAGATACATTTATTTGAGGTAAGTTTTTGAAATACTTTACATTTTCCTTTACATTTGAAACTCTTTACAAGTATTTTTTTATTTGAAATATTATATTTCAAAGACATATTTGAGGTATTTTAAGTATTTTAAAATACTCAAAATACTTCTGAGTAATGTACACTTGAGCCCAAATTCCACGTAGTGAATTTTCACCCATTGCTGCTCCGTTGAACCAAAGTGGATTGATATTAATTTTGAATTGTGGCATATCGTCATTGAAGTCCATTTGTGACGAAAATGGACAGAAACGGCCTCCTCAATATTTTTAAAGCCTGTACGGGGGCATCTATGTGGAGAGCTGTACATCTCCCCAGAATGGAAGCAAGCATCTCCAGCAATGGCCCCTTTGGAATTCTGCATTGCGCCCGTTGTGTCAATGCCTCAAGCCAATAGAGTTGTGAATCAGCCAATATAATTTAAACTTGAAGTTCTGTGATAATCGCTATGCAGAATCACCAGCGTCACTGAATACTGAGAAAGAACTTGCTGTATCTCTTTTCTGCATACCAGGAAAATTCAGTAATCTCTTAGCAAAAAGCATGCGTAGTGGCCATATTTTATCAAAATTTCTGCATTATGGCTTCCATAACTTATAATCCTACGGTTTCCCCTCCTAATACAGTGCTTGAGTTAAAACTTTATTCAGAAATCGCACTGTTCAAAATGCATATGAAATTGAGAATGACTACGTACTGTACATGAATCCCAAACTCACCCAAGTGATTTAATTTCTTCTGAAAATCAATTTCTGTAAAATCTTAATAGTTTGTGGGTTGATTGTGCTTCATATTGTACAAACATGGTTTTTATTCAGTTCATTTTTTCCCAATTTTTAATTCTTAAATATCGTTTATTTATTAATTGCATTGTCCTTTTCAGTGGCGAAACAAAGGGGTTTATGACGCAAAGTGGATTATTAAACTGATTTTGAGGGAGAAGAATATATTTGAAAATTATTTTATAACGGGAGGGGGATGACCCATTGGTGTGTACACCATTGATTCTTCTCATGCTTGTACTTGCGCTAGTGATAATATTCGATGTTATTCTACTGATATAAAAATTGCATAAAATAATTCTGTATCTAGGAATATATACAAAACATCTGATTTACGATCTAAAATGCAAGGGGGATCATTATATGAGCTTCAAGTGTAGGCAGATATCCAGGCAGCCATTTGCATTGATCGCACATGGAGGTAGCGGGGAAATCATGGCTGGAGAAATTGTATGTAGGTATTCAAAAAACAATGCAAATTATGTTACCCCATTATTTGTTCGGAGGAAAGGTTTTAGTGATCTCCCGATGAGAACAGAGGAGGAGGAGCAAGAGGCATTAAATTCTTTGTCTGAAGTGGGATTAAGAGGGTTTTTGGCATGAGAGTAAGTTGTGTGCGATATTGAACTTGGGCAAAATCTTATATTTTGTGAGAAAGAATACGAGAATGAATTTTTCTGCTGCTGGGTTAATGCTGGCATTTTGAAGCTCAACCTTTTCCAGTTGTAATTTTTTTATATCAGTCTAAATCTCCTGAGTGAGCTTTCATTCTAATTACATACTTTTTCTTTTGCATTTAAGCTTCCTTCTCACCTTTCACCAGTCAGGTTTCAAACTTTGTTCATCACGGGCTTCGTCGGCAAGTTCTCGAAGTAGTTCCTATGAACTACAGTATGTTTTACCCTAGAATAAGGATTCCATTATCATATTGAACCATGTGAAAAACATCTACTTTCTGCTTATTTAAATTTATGTTTTAGTTTGAGATGACTCCATAAACACATCTATTTTCTCAAGAATACATTTTTTATATTACATATTTATTGTATTTTTCTTATTTCTGCTGTTGTCACTCTAAACTACAACGGATTATTAATAGAATATATTTCAGTTATTTGAATATTTTGTATTTTGTGTTGGAAATACACCAAGCAAAAGTATTTCGCATATTGTATTTCAAATACTATATTTTGAGTATTTAGTATTTTAAATACAAACATTAGGGTATTTAACCTAACCTGTCCCCAACTACGCGATTCCCTGCAAGCCACTTCAATAGGGTGCCGGAGAGAGTGATTCACCATACCAAGATGCGTAAATCGTGAAATGAACTGTCTTGCTATTATTAGCTATCTCACTAAATATATTTTTTAATAGATTTTTTAATAGATAAAAAGACTTTTATGTGATAGTACTTAACGTACGTCGGAGGGAGTTCAAATGGAATACGGCTCCTTTCATTCTACTTACGGGAGATAGACACTGGTATCATGCATTATGGTGACCATTTTTTATAATACAGCCATGCAAACATGAGGCCTATGATCGTTGCCGCCAATCATTCTAATGTTGACGGCAAATATCGCTCTTTACATGCTCCTTTTCATTAATGGATACCAACGGCGCAGTGTTGCCTAAGGTTGTTTTGGGAAGATAGGACATTGCTGGCATTTTCTCTTCGTTTACGTCTTTTGGTAAAAATCTTCCGCTTGAACTGTTGAGATAATGTTGTGTCCTTGATGTAAATGCTCCCCTTGCGCAAAATATTCGCGGGGTATTGTGGCTCCCAACAACCGAAACCATTTCCCAGGAGTCAAAGTAGTAGGAGATGAGCGCCGGGACGCCATTGCTCCGATTGCTCCCTTGCCCGGAAATTAACGCTCTGCGCGGCGGTCTTGTGCTGCAAGGCGAGGATTCTGATGAGCGTGGAGTGGAAGCAGAAATAAGAAGAGAGTGGTTATAGGCGGAGAGGAAATAAGAGGCTCGGGAGAGCGGCAGACCCTCGTAAGAAAACGACGTGAATGAAAATGAGGGCGCGGTGACAGATTAAAAGAAATGAAAATGAGGGAGGGAAGGTGATTGGCGGAAGGAGTAAAGGTTAATTGGTTATTTGGGTAGACGACCGACTACTGAGATAATTTGGGCCTTCCAGAAGTTGTCTAACAAACCTTATTGCTACTTCGATTTTTTCTTCTCCTAGCAAAAATTAGCTGAATTAGGCTTGACGATGTGGAGTTGCCTGATCAAGGATGGAAATGAGCACCAAACATGTACATTGAATAAAAGTGTTTGCCATTTACCACATAGTATTAAACACCTTGAGCCATCCTCAGGTAAATAATGCAAAAATAATGTTTGAGTTGAAACATAGTTGGTGCTCATTTCCCACATTTGACTAACTTTTATGGCTTATTATCACATACAATTCAACACCTTGTATCATCTTCAGGCAATGATTACAGAATAATTACTGGAATCTACATATTTAGTGTTAATTTCCGTCCTTTCTACTCCCATTCGCGTACTCGCTTTACTATTGTAAGACATGAAACTAAAGAATTTTGTTTAAATATAACTGGTGTATTCAGTCTGAACTTGGTGGTAATTGTGAATATGCATGAGGCATAAAACATTTAGTTCTCTTACATTGATTGAATAAGCTGGAGCAACGCGTTTCCACACAATGTGGAATTATCATAACCACCTAGTTGCCAACTGTTTTATGTATCTTGAGGAAATATTTATCTTTCCATAAACACTGTATTCTTACGACAAAAGTAGTTTCAACCCTTCTGCGTCTTCATGTCACCTACAACAGCCATTTTTGACACACTAGAGTTGAAAACTAGTTGTACGGTAGGAATTAACATGAAAAAAATGTTCTTAGTTCTCTTATTCCCTGAGGATAACTTTTCACCCAAATAAGGCTAAAGTTATCAAATTCATTGAAAGGCTTATCTACTTCGATCTTGTGATATGGAAGTGAAACAACTAATGATTGTAAGAGAACAGACTGGAAGTAGAAATAGGAGCCCCTATTTTTTTAAACTCATACTCGTGGTAATTGTAAGCGGTGACGGACAACTGAGGTGGTTAGGACGGTGAGTAACTGTATGCATAGGGAGAAGAAGAAGTGTGGAGAGAAACCTGGCATCGGCTTTAGCCTTCTGTAAATGAAAGGTGTCAAGGGATCCAGAGTCTAACGTTCCACGTGATGGAAGGAGTACTGTATTTGAATGAATCAATAATTTAACATTGTAGTTATTACAATGGTTTATTTGAAGCCGACCGCATGTAATAAAACCGGTCGTCTAGAAATAAACCATTGTGAAAATTACGAAGTTTAATTATTGTTTCAGTACCAATCTATTTTCACCAAGTTATGCTTGAAATATTGAGTTCAACTGTGCTTTCAGTTCCTTCAAAACGCATCAAATTAGGAATTGGCATTGTACAAAAATTGTCCACCACCGGTGGGACTCGAACCCGGGTCCTTTGTGTGGGAACACACCGGTGAGCAAAGCACTCGGTACCTATGGGGTGTGGGAAGGGATCATTACCTAACCGTCACAACAACACAGGATGGAATTGAGCAGGATATAAGGGATGGAAATGATGAAATAAAGTGGAAAAATTGGATGCGTGGTGTCGGAGAAACTTTCAGGATGAGAGGAGAGTCTTCTAAATCTGTATACTTTTCTGCGGTCCGCCTCAAGGGTGTTTGACATGGTGTGTTGGGACAACAACCATGAAGATGGAAGGGAATCGTGATATTCACTTGCCATGCAATTCTAAAATTGATTGCCTGCCCTCCACATTTCTCCTGTCCCCTGCTAATTTCGTTATGCTCTGCCAGCTTATTTGTTTCTTGTCCCACTATATTTGGCTAAAGTGTTAATCCCTCTGTCTTTCGCTGGGAACTTCCCCTCCCCCCTATTAAGAGAAAGGAGGTAAAGAAAAGGAGAATGAAAAGGCGAAACGGCGAAAAGGGAGGACGAAGGGCTCTTTCTTATCTTTCAAATATCTTTCTTATATATTTTTTTTGGCCTGCTTCACGGATATAACGTTGGAGAAAATATTATGACAGCAGAGTTCAGCTATTAAAGAGGGAAGAGTCAATTGACTTGACCAGAGTTAGAGCTGCTGTTCTTTCTATTGTTGGTCAGGTAAGTAAGTCAGTTCGTTGCATGCTACGTCTTTGCCATTTTGGTATTAAGGTGGATTTCTAAGAGGTTCATGCAAACTTGATGTTTTACAGGCTACTTTGATATACGAGAGCTGCGCAATGACTTTAGACAAACTATATCCTCAGTTTTTACCATAATTTCGTCTGATCTATAAATTTGTTTGAGCAAGATTTATTTTGTCATAGTAGAGGCATTTTCGAATTTTATTTTTAAACACAACCAGTTGTGTAAAACATGAATTAAATATTGTAAATTTAATGAAGCAAAAAAACTTTGTTTTTACGGCTGAACTCGGTAATGAACTAATTATAAATTTTTGACACTTTGACTTCAATTCAACTCACTTTGACAATGTGAAAACTCCTTTACACCAAATACTTTTATTTTGATTTTATGAATAATATTTCGGTCAGTAATTGCTTTTTTAAACTAATTGAGAAACCGCACGCACTACACTCCATTTAATTTCTGACGAAATTTGTACGTCAGAAATAGCTTTTTCTCGTGTGCCTCTCGAGCACGCAGCCGTACCATTGAACATCCCATCGAAAATGGAATATATTCCTTAGGCTAATATTTCGAAACACATTGCGACAAGTGGCTGATATTCTGTGGCACTTAGAATAATGAAGTTTATTCTTTATAATGATGCATAATTTGTTTTTTACGTTCGCGTGTTGATACCACACTAAAAGTACCTTAATTTTTCCAGCTATTTTAAATTTTCGTGTAATATACGAGTCTCTAGCAACGTACACTGGCAACTTATGTGGTGTTACGGCGAGAATGGCACCGTATGCTTCTTGAAGAGGCCGGTTGAAAACGAGTCGAAGGATCCTGGGTGAGAGAGTGGAATTTCGTGAATGCGCCTCCAAAACCCTGCGTAAGGGGAGATGGATATGGGAGAAAGGCAAGAGAGAGGGGGTGAAGATGAAGAGTGCTGAGGCAGAATTGACGCGGGGAAAGGACCAGGAGAGGGAGATATTTATACCAAGAGATGGGGAGAACAAGAGAGAAAGTGTGAAAGAGCGGTGTGAGAAAGTATGCGTCGCGAAACAATAGGAGATCGTGATGGAGTGACAAACTGAACCCCCGTCATTCCCAACCCCCCGGCTAAATCCCGCAAACCCCCTAGGTCGTAGATCACATTCCTCCCCCCCCCCAGCAACGGAATGTCAGTCGCATATTCTTTTACGGACGTTTTCTTAATGACTCTTCCTCCTTCGAGGACGACAAACATTACGGCATTCTCTTGGTTTCAATTAGAGACCTTGTCGTGCGATCATTGTGTGGCAAATGGTGGCAAATTTTCGACGATGCCGTATAAGAGCCTAGCTGTGAATGCGACTAAAATTATATTTCTCGAGTATACATTGACGTCATTGCTGATTCTCGCATCATGGCACTGATTCTGATACAATCGTGTAGCTTTGAAATTACGAAGGGAAATTGAGTCATGATCGCTTTCATCCTCATTTTTTAAGTGATGGGTTTACTGTTATTTAGATAAGAGAGGAATGAATGAGATAAGGTAAGAATGAATGTCTAGCCTTGATGTCTACCTCATGCAATGAGCTGTTGTTTCTATGGACTCAATAAAATATATACCATTCATTAATTGAGTCTAATTTACGTGATAATGATGGCACACGACATTCGTTCTATTGGAAAATCTAAGTGTAGCTAAGCCCTTTTCCAATGAGAATTGAGCTTAGTTACACAGTTTAAGAGGCCCTAGAATCTATATTGTACAGCGCATACTAAAAACATTATATTTACTACCTTGAAGATCTATTTCACGTTTGCGAGGTAAATTGTTCGCCTTTCTTTCTTTTGCTTAATGCCAATTAAGTCAAGGCCTCAATTTAATCCTTCCATTTTATACGGTCACCTTTCATGTTCTTCATCTCCTCTGTTTTTCGTCTTCTCTTTCTATACTTTTTAATTGTTTGCATCCACGTCTCTCTCGGTCTACCTCTACTTCTTCTTTCTGTTCGGTTTTGCTTCCGAAACTATCCTAGGGACTCTATTCTCGTCTATTCTATAGAGACATCCATGTCTTGGCATCATCATCAAATATAAAATGATATGTCTTCTCTCTTTGTCGGCCTCGGTGGCGGCGGGGATACGTCCTCGCCTGCCAAACCAATGGTCGCGGGTTCGAATCCCGCCAGGGGAGGATTTTCTCCTCCCAGGACATGGATGTTTGTGATTGTTCAAGTTTATTGTAAGAGAGGACCCAATGGTCCTAAGTACACTTGATTAAATAAATACGCAATTATTATTATTATATTTAACGATCTTGCTTCCCGTATCGTTAATTCATTTAAGTATTCTACCGGTTAAAGGTATGTTTCAGTGAAAGTCAGAGAAAATCCTCCAGATTTTTACACTTGTAGGGCCTTATCTACATCATGTATTCCCTGCTTCATCTCTTCGTACCTCCTACATTTCCTCATTTCTTCCATGACAATAATTCACAGATATTCCGTCAAGAGACGGCGACCACGATCAGCTTGATGGGGGCGTGTGAATACCTCCCCTTTAAAGATCTCGTTTCCAAGGAATTCCCCTATCTTTAAGCCGGTGTTACTTCATTCTCTCCGGATGTACGGGCTAAGTGGCAGCGTATCCCTTGACATGGTCCTTCGGGGAAAATAATTCGTGAAACTGAGAGCCCGTGATTTTTTCAGACACTGAAGGGGTGTATCCATCAGTTTGTGTTTCCTTTAGACAGGTGATTCAAGACGAGGTTAATATCTCGAGAAAAGGGCTACGTAAAAGCTTCGTACTCTCATGCTTGAGATTATCACTTGTTATTCCACTTATTAGTTTAGCTCAGTGGTATCCAATGCCGCTACATTAGTAGGCGGTAACTAGAAAATTACTCTAGTGCACACAGGAAGTCTGTGCACACGTCTGATCTCTGCGCAATGCTTACGTTGTGACGCGATATGAAAATTGCTTGCCTCAGTTGCAGATTATCATTTACTCTTTGGATATTTAGGGAATCCTTCTTTGTCGTATGATTTTTTATATGCAAATTAATGCTATTTTTATATTAATATTTTGATGTAAAAGTTTCATGGAATTTCACTGCATATAATTATAGCTAAGTAAATAATTACTTCGTTGTCCCAATAACATTCTTCCTCAAATCGGGAACCATTTGAAGTTTTTGTGCAGGTACAGCGAGTAAACTGTTTCATGCCAACGACGGTGGGAATATTAATTGCTTAAAAATATACTTTCAAGGAAGGCGCTAGAATACATTTTCTACAATTACACCAGAATGCACAGCTACTATGAGAAACCCGACTCCGTGAGATTTTATTTAAAAAATTGTTAGTTTGCATAGGAAATCTAATTTGTTGAAACTGTCACGAAACGGATAAAGTTTCATTTTAGCTGCTAGTAAAATTTGGTTACGTTGGCAGATTGAATATAAAGCCAATGTCCGAAACTAGTGAAATATACGATTGAACCGAACTTTGATGCAGCCAGCTTCTGTTGTCTCCTCTGTTGCTAACAATAAGAAGATAAATCGTGAAGAATCTCGGAAAAACCTCGCAAAAAGACTAGTAGAAGTATTTCCGCAGGTGAATATTCCTTTGGAGAAGTTGGATAGGACAGAATTCAGGAATTTCTTCAACGAATGCATTGAAGGTAAGAACACTGAAAACACTGAACACCCAATTGGAAGTAATGTGTATATATAAAATTCCAATCTCATATGCCAAAGAGTTTTAATCACATTATTCGTATTCATCCTTTTTCACAGGTAGTGGAGACCTGACCAATTTGAAAATATTAAGGGAAAAGTATGTCCCAATGTTGGCGGAGGAACGAGAACTAAATTTAAAAAGCAAACGTCGCAAATTCTTTGCTATTCGCTATTCTTTGCGACGACTGACCGAAAGGTTCAGTGTGTATTCACTGTGTTATTTAGAATGTTTGAGCCAGTGTCAGATCCAGAAATGGTGGTAGGAGATGTTCACTTCTTAGAAAGTGCAAATTCGAATACATTTTCGAGAGCAATACTAAAAACTCGAAGAAAGTATGATATCTCATATGACCGTGATGTTGCTCTAGTTTCTTACTCGGCGACGCATATGAGGAAGTGCTTTCAGTCTCTTAAGACAATGTTCGGTGATGAAATGTTGATAGTGGAGTGTTGAGCCCACAAGCTAAATCTTGTAAGTAATGTTTTTATCAAGAATTTGACTGAGCTGAACAATGCAGTGTTGAAGGTGAAATCTGCTTTAAAGGACACAAGAAAGAGGAAACATCTCTTCAGGAATTATCTTGACGAACTGCACCCTCATCAGCAGATTACCCGGTTTCCTCTGCCAGTTCAAACAAGATGGTCATCATAGTTTGAATCTGCATGGGATTTAAATGATAATCTCGATTACATTATTGGTTTTATGAAAACGGATGAAATTGTTGGAGTTTGTAATAACGGTGTGGATTACTTATGAACTTTATCTGAGGAAGACATACTAGTTTTAAAAGCACAGGCTGTTTTTTTCCAATGAGGTAGGTGAAAATATGGTTAAGTACATGAAGGAGTTGGAGGATTTCAAATATCCAGTTTCACATGATCTGTACCTTAATCTGAGAAGGGTAGAAAGTGCCCTTAAGATGGCAGATAAATCTTGAGTTTCTTTCTGGAACAGAGGAAGCCTTAAATAAAATACGGAATTGGATTGTGAAGTCAAAGGTCATTAATACACTCGTTCAAGCAGCCACCCATTCTGCTGTTAAACTGGCATCTCTCAAAGTGATGGATTCAGCAAAAAAATTTTTCAAAGCGGTGGAAATGTTAAGCACATCCAAGGCTGCATGTAATGTATCCCCTCAGATTTGTTTTTAGCTGAAAAAATACCATTTTTCAAAAGTGTAGACAATGATATAATTATGAAAGAATATAAGGTTCTGGCTTCCCTAATCAAAAGTTCCCTTAATGAAAAAGGCCATGCTGATATGCCTGAAATATTACTTAGCCTTATGATTAGCCATCTAATATTTAGTCAGTGTGCTTTGCAGGCTTTGTGGAATCCATGCTCCAATGTGGATTGTGAGAGATTTTTCTCCAAGTTTAATTGTGTTTTGACTGACAGGCGTCATAATCTTAGCCAGAACAATATATAAGTTCTGGCCAGTATTTATTTTGAAACAAGTTATGCATAATATGTGGAGGAATTTTAAGTAATTGCCTAAAAAGTTTCCTCTCCTCACCCATCATACCAAGTACATATGTTCTTTCATATTTGTTTTCCTTTCCTACTATCGCAAATTCTCCATCCACACACTCATCTCAAAAGACTGCAGTCTATTCTCATCTTCCTTCCTCATGAATCATCATTTCTGCACCATACAATCCCACACTCCATATTGAACTCTTCGCCAGCCTTTTTTGTACATCCTTATGCTAGATCCCCGTCATCAGTTTCCTCATATTGCAAAATGTTTCTTTTGCTATCGCTTTTCTCCTTCTGAATGTCTTTGCTACTATGCCCATTTTTTCCAAAGTACTACCCAAGTAATTAAAATACTCCCATTTGCTCCAGTTTGTTTCCTCCTCTTATGACCAGCTTACGCTGTGTGTAGCCGTAAATGAAAACACCGGAATTTGGGTTTGAAAACACCGAAATTCCCAAAAAATAAGACCGATTTTGGGGCATTTAAAAACACCTAAAATATCAAGTCCCTAGCCATAATTTACATATTTTTTATGTCTTGTAAACAGAAGATCTCTCAGTCATGGTTTAATATGCTTTACTGTGAGCGGAAATTAATTACACAATCACGTGGTTGTTTTATATGTGTTTCATACAAAATAAGGTGACTGCCTCAAGTAACTCTAGAACATAGCGATGATCAAAGAAAGAACGCAAACTTGCGTTCTCTACAGTCCCGAAGCAGCGTGCAACACGCGAATAAAATTTTACTATTTAATATATTTATAACCTTTCCATTAGTTGAATATGTTTCTTAAGTATGCGAGCCCAATAGTGTATTTTCTATGCATTTAAGTTAAGGAGTAAATTGAATAATATAGCAATTGTATATTTCAAGGTATTTGTATTCTTAACGAATAAAAAGTTATTAATTTGATAGTAATAAAGGAATTTTATAATTCTATTTAAGCTAAAAACCTGCCACTTGCGTCAATTTATTCAAACTTTGAATAAAATGTACTTTACGAGTTGTAATATCGTGATACCTAAAGATGATATCATCTTTTTATTAAGATAGCATTAGCGAAAAATATCATGTTTTTGAGTGTCGCTGCAAATTCTAGCGGAGAAAAAATATAACAACAAAAGATTAGGCCATTTCCTGTGCTGCATGACATGAAATCTCTCGCATACAAGTAAGGAAAAAAATTGAAGTCTTCGTGATGCCACGTGGAGTCGCTGATGCAACGGGGGAGTGCAGAAAATATAGAGGAAGTTTGCCTGTTAACTCAGCAATTCATTTTCCCTGCTCTCCGTCTAGAGTGCGATGGAACTGACCAGCGGAGCAGATCATATTCTACCGCCGCGCCGCTGAAATTTACCCAGTGACACGAATTTCCTCCTTTACTTCTCATGGAAGACGATGCGTGTGAACGACAGCTAAAGAGGAAGTGATGGGATGAAACCGGATGTTTAGTAAGAAAAGGATCATATATGGACGTGAGGACGAAAGAAGAGGGTAGAGGGAGAAATCTAGGTATTGTGCTATGGAAGAATTACACGGTAAATAAAAGGTTAATTTACGACGCTACTAATCCCGCTAGGCATTTATTTGTTCAAAAAAATTGAACAGAAGATAATAGTTCTTGCCTATACTGTTGACGATGCTATATTGATGGAAACCAACTAGTAAATTAAAGAAATGGCAACAACACAACACACAATGGAACCGGAAAAAATTAGCAGTATTAAAAATCAAAGCCAAAACATTCTCATTTCTGACGCAGCAATGATGAAAAGAAAACCCTCAATGCTTGAGGTCATATTTTAGAGAAGGTTTAACTGTTCAAATTTGTTGTGACTGCTGTCAGCTCACACAATCGAAAATTTTAAGAAAAAAAAAACAAAACAATCACAGCTAGTTAAAGACAATAACCCGTAACCAATTTGTGTATATCGAAATAATTATCATTCCTTAAAACACCTCAAAGCTAATATAAACATCGCCAGGCCAGTCCTGTTGCGTGGTGCCTAAATATGGATAATGAATAAATATGCGGTGAAAAAATAACTATGGAAAACAAAGATGAGAAAGATACTTGGACCAAAAAAGGAAGGCCAGACTTGGACGATTTAGTACACTAGAGCGGTAAAAGTTATGTTTAGAGCACTATGCATGGGCAGGCTACGTGATAGTAAGTATTGATAAAGCAGGTTTAAAAACAATTCGCTGGGAGCCTTGAAGAAGACCCTAGAGTGAAACTAGAGGTGGGAAAGATGAACTTTACCGAGGAAGATGCTGATAACCGAATTGAATTAGAGGAGACTGTTGACGAGGCCAGATACCATCTTGAGCATAAATTGCCATGGGGGCAAGATCAAATAAGTATTTAATTGTTCATGACCATAGTTTTGTTACAAAGCAACATGCACACAATTGCAACAAAGTCAACACCTCCTGTAGATCATGCCTACGCTGGGAACACATCAGATAATTCAGACCTTAGTTCTTGTTAACCATCCCAAACAGCCAGTCAAAGAGGAAATGGTGATCATTCTTATGAGAATCGATTCCGCTGCTTTGGCCTACCACTCTCTTCTCATCATTGAGAAAAAAATCCACTCGAATTGTGATGGATGCAACTCGGCTCTGGTGGTGAACCCATACATATCAAATGCGGAGTAAATCCGGCCATAATTCTAGCTACAGACATTGTCAGTTGCTTGAGTCTATTATGGGAGATGACTACGACATGCTTAATCGATTACATGCTTAATCGAGTAATCGATTTTTTAGATCAAACAAATTTGTTACGCCTTCTATGCCTTGCAGGCTTCTTTTATAGGAAAACGTTGCACACTTTCCACCCTGAGGGACAAAGTTCAAATCCTAGAAATAGCGTAAATCTTTGGTGAGATCCTGATCCCAGCTTGGATGCTACGTGGAGAGTGCTTCAAGGGTAGCATTTTGTCTCTCAGGTGGCATGTTGGCAACAGGAACTCTCGGTATCTTTGATTAAAAGTAGTCAAATGTAAATTTTCTTTGCTCCCTCTATCCATTCCCATTATAATCCTTCTATTATAAATTTACATGCTGATCCTAGATGGTGATACTAACGTCAGTAGTTTGCGGCCTGCACCAAAGAACCGGAACTAGTTGGTTTGGAAAGGAGTTTATTGCTGTGAAAAATTAAACGGAAATCGATCTAAAGGTTAGAGAGTGCTTTACGCTACCCTTGTTTCAGTAATGAAAATGGAACTCAATTCAGCATGTTCCACATTTGCTACTGAGAGTCTCGGGTTTCCCTTTCATATAACTCATATCTCCGTTTTAATTTGTGACTGGTGCATGAGCAGAATCTATTGTGCTTACTGATGTTTTTCTTGCATGCATATCTAGCAATTTTTGTATTATACAAAAACTCAGTATTTTTATGGTCTTCGATCAATTTTAAGGAAGTATCTCTAGTTCAGTAGCAAATGTTACTAGCGCTGGGCAGCTCTTTCACTCACAACATCACACCACTTCGTGATGAAAGCAATATTTAGTTGATTCTAACATCACCAATGGTGTTTCCTTGAAACGCTGTTGCAGTTTGTGATCAGTAGTAGAATCGCCGTCTAGTCGTTGAATACGAGACTGAATTAAAAGGTAAGTATCGTACTTATTTGTTTTCAGCACTGAAAATGGAATTTTATACGCTTTCCGAATACGATTGAGCCTTTTTGATGATACAATTTTGAGTATCTCTAATTTGGCTCGAATTTCATTACAGAAATAAGTGACGAGCAAGACAATTTTTAGAGACACATTCCAACTAGACAGTAGAATGACGCATGGGATGGAATATTCGTGAAAACATCTCCCGGAACACTCTATTGCTCTACTCAAGAAAGAAGATAGCACGTCAAAGGCGCGAAGAACGTCCACCACGGAATAAAAATAAGCAGAGGGGAATATTCAAGATGACGAATCTGTGAGAAGAAGGGCATGGGAAGAAGTTCTGCCGTGTCGTGAGAGAGGACCCATCTCACGTCATTCTTCACTCTCTCCCTTACTGCCCTCTCTCTTCCTCTGTTCCGTCAGAAAAATATTTCGGTCGTCATGGTGCCCCTTGCTTTTTCTTCCGCATCCCATCTCAGCCCAACGCTCCGTTTTCCCTCTTGCTATGGGACTGGAGTCACGTGCAAACAGCCTGCCATCTTTTGCCGGCACAATAGAAAATTAAATGAGGAAGTTTTTACCATGTCAAAGATGTACACACAAAAGGGCCGAGTTGGATGGAGTTTTAGACCTCGAGAGACCAAGCTGAGTTCTCAAAGGGGACTTAGAGCGAACTTCAGTTTTATTTTTTTCTAACCTTATTCCTAATTTTTTTTGATCGCACTGCGTATGAAGCGCTTGTGACGCAATCCTAGCGTCAAATCAAAGTCGTAGAGGACACTCATGGTTTTGCTATTTTATTCTTGTGCTTTTTCAATCTTCTTTCATTTATAATATCATACTCCCACTCTCCTTTTTTGTTTCAAGTTGATCATTGGCGTAAACAACGCTTTATTTGCCTTATATTAAAGGGTAGTTTGTATTTTTTCTGTTGAAATATTTTGGGCTGTGCTGCGACATTGATGGTATTCAGGGAATAAAATCACCCTCCATGCAAGACGCGTGCCTGGAAACTCCCATCAGTTACGGAGAAACCTCAAAGTTGCGGTTGATTCAAATTTAATGATATGGATACTCTTCAAGAAACTTAATATGTAGTTAAAAGTTTTCCTTGGCAAGGATACTGTAATCTAACTTCTCAAACACATTTATCCATCACTTGAGTTTCAATTATACTTCCTTCTCATTTCTGATTGAATTGTGAATTTTTTAAAATTATCTGACATGCATAAATTGAAAAAAAATATGCATTTATCATCGCAGACGGCGTAGCAAATCATTGGGAAGAGGATACAAGATAGCCTTACAATGAATTCTACAAGCTAATATCATCCATAGCCAGTTAAGAAGATACCTACTATTTTTTTTAAATATTGAAATTGAATAATATGTTCGTGTTCCTATATAATCGTGTTCGAGTTTAGCCTTCGTGGTGTGCGGTTCGCTAGCTCTGTCCTTCGCTCGCTCACAATTCCTAACTGTGCAATTTGTGCCCAAGTTTTTAAGCGAAACGAAAAGCAAACCACTTTAATATGTGCCAAGTGAAGTTAAGTTACTCACTCTGTGTTTATCAATCACCGTAGAGGAGGTGAAAGTAATTGCTGATCTCCAGAAGACATGGACCTGTGAAAAGTGTTTGTCTACGGCCCGACTACGGCGCGGTGATGATAACCCAGGTAATTCCTCTGTCGGCGTGTCCCCAAGTGATTTCAGTGGCATGCTGCACGAGTTATTTGCAACGGTAAAAGAGATTCGAGAGGAGCAAGCATCAATTAAAGAATCAATTTCCAATTTGCAGTGCACAGTTGGTAATTATGCCCAATCAATTGACAATTTAAGTTCCTCCTTGTCCAAGTTAACTGACACCTTATCCCAATTGACAAGTGACAATGAAAACCTGAAGAAGGAACTAGCAGACATAGAATTTCGTCTTAGTCGTGCGGAACAGGAGCGGCTACGTAATACCATAGAGATCCGTGGTATTCCATCTTCGGACAGTGGAAATGTTGAGCAACTCGTTTTTAAAGTGGGAGCCGCATTATAATGTTATATAGGTGTTGTTATAATGCCGCATTATAATGTTTTTTTTACAGGTTTAATGTTTATAGGTGTTAAAGTTGACCTCTGCGACATTGATTATTCCTATCACACGCGACCTAAACGCCCATCTGACTCCTCTGAGGTCCTGAAAACATCCCCTATATTAGCTCGTTTCGTATGCTTCCGCTTAGCTGCAAGACTTAATCAAGCGAAGTGGAAGAAGACTTGCCTCACTGTTGGTGACTTAAACGTAGGCCTGGGTCCAAGCAACCTCGACATCTATGTTAATGAGTCACTATCCCCGCAAATAGAAAGTTATACACTGCTGCTAGGGGTCTAAAAAAGACGGTAAAATTCGATATCTTTGGGTACGAGACGGTCGTGTGTTTGGCCGTGTTGAAGATGGTAGTGAGCGGCTCCTCATCGCCTCTGAAGATGATTTGAACAATTTGTATTAACATGAGGCTCCTCCGCTACCTCATACAGTTAAAGTGTCTCAAAGCGAAAAAAATATATGCCTTGTAAACTGCCAATCTTGAATGTGCCATATTGATGAATTGAGAATACATTGTTATTCAAATCCCGCTGATATTATCTGCTTGACTGAAACTTGGCTGAAAACAAGTATTCCCGATGCAATCATTAAACTGGATGATTACCATATATATCGACATGATAGAATTGGTAAAGTTGGCGGTGGCGTAGGAGTGTTCGTCCATAATCAACTGCATTCAACAGTCCTGGCATCCTCGCCACATATATATGAGACGAGACCAGAATTCATTGTTATGGAAAAGCGGGGGTAAATCACTCAAAACTTTTATTGCTAATTGTTTATCGACCACCAAAGGTTGGTCATATCTCGGGTATTGAAAATGTATTTCTTAAATTTAGTCCCATTTATAAAAATATTGTGATTGTTGGAGACTTTAACGCTGATATGTTTTGTGACAATTATTACAGTTCATTTCTATATAACTTTATATATTCCAATGAACTTTATCTGCTTCCCCTAAATTCTTCCCATCATACTGAAAAAAGCTATACGCTTCTTGATCTCTGCATTGTAGACTAATCAGAAAAAGTTTCCTCTTTTGATCAGTCACATATTTCGTTCCTCTAGGACCACAATAAGATTTACATGACATACAAATGCAACATATCAAAGGCATGTCCACATCCAATCGTTTTTAGAAGTGAAAAGCATTTGATGTCGATAGTTTCCTGAGCGAAATGCTTGAAACAGACGGGAAAATAATGCTTGACTCTCCAAATGTTGACGCTAAGTCAGATCGTTTCAATTCAATCCTTTTGACCTTCCTTGATCGTCATGCTCCTAAACGGACAATTCAACCAAGGTGACCGATAGCTCCATGGATTACTTCAAAATTAAACGAACACCTTAAAGTGAGAGATAGACTTAGAAGAGCATTCATTCGAACGAAGAGTGACCATATGTACCATGCATTTTTGAAGCAACGTAATCTTGTTAAACGCTTGGTGACGAAGGCAAAACAGCAATACTATATGATAACTCTCTCCACACTCACGAATTCTTCCGACCTCTGGAGAGAACTCAAAAACCTTGGATTAATCCGACAGACTGATCTAAGCCTTGATTATGGTTTTTCACTCGATGAATTGAACTGGCACTTTGCATCGAGTGGTAATTCCTCGACTAATGAAATGGATGACCGTACTTTCAACATCCAATCCCTAGATACTCTGGTGCCCTTTCATGATAATAATTTTTCCTTTAATTACATTACACCCGATGTTTTGCAGAATGTTGCACGTAATGCCAAATCAAATTCTGTCGAAATCGATGATATATCGGTCAAATACTTAAAAGCCTCATCTTCAGCCGTGATTCCTGCTCTACTCAACACTTTTAATTCTTCGCTGATGTCTAGCACGTACCCTTCAATTTGGAAGTCATCCCTGATACGGTCCATCAAGAAAAATAAAACCCCATCTTCACCGAGTGATTACCGGCCAATATCTATTCTCTGTGCATCCTCAAAGTGCCTTGAAAAGATAGTCTTTCAACAGACCGTTGATTATCTTAAAGTTCATCAATTGTGCGATCCATTTCAATCGGGTATTCGCAAAAACTACTTGACGCAGACGGCCTTGATTAAAGTTACTGACGATTTAAGGTATGCTATCGACAAAAGGATGATGGCTATCTTGGTACTGTTTGATTTTAGAAAAGCCTTCGGCCGAGTAAATCGCACCTTGCTGTTACAAAAATGCGAAAACTGAATTTCGCATATTCCTCTCTATATTGGCTCTATTCCTACCTGAATGGGCGTCGTCAATCGGTGAAAGACTCGAAGGGAAATCTATCTGATTGGGTAACTATATCATGTGGAGTACAACAAGGATCTGCCCTAGGACCACTGTTGTTCTTGTTATATGTGCGTGACCCTCCAAATTGTATTACTCATTGTAAATACATGATCTATGTTGATGATCTGCAGATTTATTGCCATTGTCACCCCAACGATCTCAGCGATACTACCAAAAAGATAAATGATGGTGTTTCTGCTATTGCATCTTGGGCCAAACTTAATTTCTTCCAGTTAAATTCCACAAAAAACTAAATTAATGGTCATTGGTAACACTATGGTCCTATTTAAACTAAATTTCACTATACTGCCTACGATAATGGTTCAGAATATGAGTATAAGGTGAAATGTCTTTCTTAGATATTGCCTCATATTGTCCTGATAAATGATTTAACTATTTAGTGCCAATATTGAAAGCCTATGTGTTATGAAGTACTTTTTTTTAATGATGCATTGTGGTGAGATAGTCAGTATCATTGAAAAGAAGTATTTTTATTTCTGAAAAATTTAGATAAATTTCGTAATTCTTAATATTAGCTGAATGAATTAGCTAACTTATTTTTTGTGGAGTATTAGAAGCCTTGCCCATTTATCACCGCCTTACTTCATGTCAAGGGCTGTGTTATTGATCATTTAAGTTATTGCGTGAAGTTGAGGTTAAATATCAAGAATGATCATATATTTTAGAACCTCTAGTTTCCATCTGAATTATCTCAGGGAGTTAACTCTATGGAATGACCAAGTTAGATGTGATAAATGCTAGCAAGAATGTAGTATTTTTGAGAGTTGCTATAGCTGATTATGCTCTAAGAGTTTCATCGCCGTGCAAAGTTAGCGTTCAATGGAAATACGAGAAATAACTTTATGATTCTATAGAACATAAACTAGGGTTTATAAAGACCAATTTTGCGTGATAAACTGCTCCAAGTGGTTCCAAAAAGTAAAGTTAGAATGTATTAATGTGTAGCAAAAAGAGTTGCAAACTCACCATTTGCAAGTTCACCATGCTAACTGCGTCGAAGAGTGAACTCATTGCGGCTACCTAGGTGCCAATAAATTTTTATCAAACCGTTTCGTTATGCGAGTACTCACCTGTTGATGAGGATCTTGTAAAACAGCATAAGAATTTATGGATGAAAACTTCAACAAATTGAAATAACCAAGTTCACTAAGAAACTTAATTCAACTCAACTCATTGCAAGGTAGATAAATAGTTAAATGCAACCTTTTTTTTCGACGGAAAAATAATTCACCACATTAGTTAGACTAAATATATTCAGCACAATGGCAATCATTCCGTGTTCACTCTGTAAAACTCAGAAATACGGTCTTCAATACTTTGCTCTGAAAATATGCTCCTAAAGCTGAACTTTGAACATGCAATTGCTCTTACGGCAACGGATGTGATGTATGAGCATATTTCTGCTACTTCGCCAAGCTATAATGGAGGTAACGACACCACGTTGTCTTCAAAACAGATCCGTAAGTATCATACTGGAGGACATTAGAACTCCCCACCTCCCGCCCGGTGCAAAACCCATCGGCATTAATTCTCAATAAGCTAATTCGTCGCACAATTCTTCGCTTTCGCGGAAGCAAGGGCCATAGCGGGAATGAGAAATTGATTAATCGCCTTGGCCCCTCTTGTTTTGCAATTCGGGCCAAAAGGTCGACCCTATATGATGGAGTGCCCGCTCTCCTTAAATTATAGTTGTGGGTGGAGCGAGTGAAGAAATTGAGTGGAAAGCAGATTGAATGAACGAGCTCGATGTGGGTAAAGTACGAGGACTTAATAGGGGTAGTTGGAGGAAGAGAATGGAGTGGAAGTCATGTGCACAATGATGACCTCTGGAGGTGACGTTTGATGCTCTGGAGTCATGATTCACCCAGAGGAATACGCTTTCTTTATCATTCCTGCGGGAAACTTCTATTTGAAAAGTACGAAAGAGGACTAAAGTTTTTCTTCAATTTTGGGAAGTGATTTAAGACCCAGGACATAATGATTTTATTCGTGAAATAGATGGACTGGGTTAAAAAAACTAATATGAGCGAACGGAGAAGTGTGACATTGCCACCGAAAGGTATAGGTTTGAAGTCAATTGAGGCGCAGAAGTTATGCGCTAAGCTGGGGCAAGTAGGGGAATGCCTGTCTACTAAGTTTCTTGTCGAGAAAATGGATATTATTTTATGTCGTATCTGCTCAACAATCAAACTCGTTTTTTTAGTTTTTAAGACGTTCGTTTGAAAACTATATATCCCTATTTCCAACGTTTGGATTTATGTACAAGTGTTCTTCAGGGCTATAAAAACAAAATGGAAACGCACAAATCCCGGGGTATTATTTATAGTAGCAGAAATTTAAAATACGCAAAATTACAGAATGTCATTACTACTTATCATACAAAATATTACATATCCCGTTAATTAGTATTAACTTCCTGCGAAGTTTTTGGATGCGAAGCTACACCTTGCTGTATGTGTAAACACCATAACGCTATCACAGAAAATTATAAAAAAATAAAAAGACAATCAATGCATCGCCAACTCTCACAATTATTGTTATTATAATGAAAAATAGTAGTTTATGTTTAAATAATAAATCATTGATGACAATATGTTATATTATTTTATCCCTGCACTAAATCTGATCAACAAAGAACACCGAGAGATGAATACGGTTGCCAATTTTAACGGACCATGAAGCAGAAGAACTATCACGGTTAAACAAATTAGCTTGGAACAGAAAAGAGTAGAGGGCTTTAGTAAAACATTCCTGGGGTTGAATAACTCATGATGGGGCTACCAGATAGGTTTGAGAATTATTTCTTCCCGGCACCATTTACGATTAAAACAAGAGCAGATCTTATTCCATTCAAGGAATTGGCTCTTGAACCAGTATTAAAATGTTTTCTTGATCATCCCACATTCTTCTTTCCCACTGTTCCCCAGTCCACTGATTTTGATGGTTACCTCTTGCTCAGCATTCATCCCAGATTTTTGTATCACATTCTCTAGTTACTACTGAATTTTTCCAATATAAAATTTCCAATCATTGCATTAACAAATGATGTGGTACGAAGTCACGCGCACGCGGGTGCGAAGTTATCCACCGAAGACGGTGAAATTCGCCATGAAAAAATAATTTGATTTGACCGGGATTCGAACCCGGATCTCCCAATTGGCGGTCAGGTGTGTTATCCAGTTACACCACCAAGCCATCTTTATTCAAGGCTAACTACAGCGGGGGTTTATATGAACAAGATGTTCTCGTCCCCAGTCTACATCGTAGCACAGGAGACGTGGTAGTGCATGATATTCGCCTTGAATTTAGATGGCTTGGTGGTGTAACTGGCTAACACACCTAACAGGCAATTGGGAGATCCGGGATCGAATCCTGGTCAAGTCAAATGATTTTTTAATGGCGAATTTCACCGTCTTCGGCGTATAACTTCGCATCCGTGCGTGTGACTGCATACCAGATCATTTGTTAATGCAATGATTGGAAATTTGTCAAGGTATCGTTCCAAAGCGACAATGTTGGATTTATTCTCCGCCACTGTGGCATATCATGCACGATCACGTCTCCTGTGCTAAATGTAGACTGGGGAAGAGAACATCTTGTTCGTAAAAACCCCCGCTGAAGTTCGCTTTGTATTAAGAAGGTCCCGGCGATTTTCTCAACGCTTTTCAAGATGTTTAAAAGGCGTTTGAAGGTGCTCATAAGGCGTTTCTAGGCGTTCTCACGGCGCTGGCAAGGTGCTCTGCTACGCTGTCTAGCGGACAGCGCTCCCTAGCACCCCCGAATTACAGTGTAAACACCCTTGGCCAGACATTTCCGAGGTGAACGCAAGGTGTTGATTCATCGCCAACTCCGGCTGCCTTAAGTGCCCTTGTGAGGGTGTCCATTGCGACCGCAAACAAAGCCATCGACAAGGGACATCCTTGTCTGACAGAGTTTTTAAGTAAAAACTTGTGGGAAATGTTAAACCCGACCCTCACACAGGCCTTCGCCTCAGCGTATAAAATTTGAATGACCCGAATAAAATTGGTAGGGAAAGCCATACGGTATATCATAACATATCGGTACCAGGTGCACCAAACACGGTTCGACCCTTCCTCACCACCCTCTTCCGCTAGACACTTTTAGAAGACGGTGCGGATGCAGATGGAAGAACGTTATCGCCAGTGTAGGGGGAGGTATCTGGTGGCGCTTATCCCCCCCCCTTGGACGCTGGACTAATAATGATGGACTTATGTTAGAAATGAAACAAAATGACTATTATTGATAAAAATATGTATTTTGCATAAATAACTGAAATGAATATATTGAACTTACTGGCTTTCACACCTGACCGTCAATTGGGAGATCCGGGTTCGAATTCCGGTGAAGTCGAATGATTTTTTCATGGCGAATTTCACCGTCTTCGGTGTATAATTTACAATATTAGTTTTACCCCAAGTTCTTTTCTTATGTCAGTTTTTCTCTGTCGATACCCTACTGCATGTTTTTTTGTTTTGTCCCTATTTAAGTATAATAACGTGTACAAGTACCTGGGGCGCTAACATGGGAGTCCATAACGCGTGCGCTTGCTGTGTCTACTTATTGGGATATGTGTAGATTTAGCGTGTACCTAGGATTAAATTCGACTGCACCGCGTGCAATGTGCCCCCATTTCAACTACATATTTGTAAAATAAAGTAGATACAGGGAATAGAATGGGAAGGTCCAGTTCCACCTTTTTTGTATGACTATAGATGGAAACACTGTCGTAGTAGCTAGCGTCACTACTGGCCAAACGTCCGACTAAGTGTTCACTTTTAAGTCAGTCACGTGGCCATGACAGCCAATTGGATATCTGAAAACACAATCTGACGGTTCTCACTAAATGGTTATACGAATCCAACGTTCTATTCTGGTAGCGAAGTAAACATATCCGGCATAAAGTTGCTTTTGGAAAACAACAGGCATTAATATGGAGGTAGGAATGAAAAAGCATGCAGTAATGGACGTATTGCCGGAAGAATTCGCATTGTATTTTGTGATGTATTTGTCCGTATTTACGATGCTCTTTTTGAATAAGCGGACCTGGCACGCCACCTTTTCCCTGCCTTCCCTCTCCCGACTGCTACCTGAGCCCGAGAGGCATTTGTTTCCCGACTGGCAGCCAGTGAGTACCACTGAATGGTTCCTTAAAGTTGTGTCTCATTTTGCGTGCGATCACCACAAATGGCGACGAGGATAAAGCTAGCGTTATGTAACTGATCGATAACAGCTAGGTTAAAAACTTTTGTTATTGGGATCGCTTAAAAATGGCAGGGGTAATAGGCTCGATTGGCGAGTTTGATATTACTGTAGAAACGTGGTCGTCATACGTTGAACGATTTGAATTGTTCGTCGAATGCAACGACGTAAAGTCGAGTAAGAAAGTGAGTACTCTCTTAACCGTTGTGGGAGTTAAAACCTATAATTCGCTTCGTGATTTTTGCACGCCTAATAAACCATCTTCAAAGACGTATAATGAGTTAGTAATGCTGGTCGAAGATCATCTTTACCCGGCACCATCATTCATAGTTGAGCGTTACAAATTCAGCAAGAGAGATCAACATGAGGGTGAAACGGTTGCTAATTACATCGCAAGCCTCAAAAAGCTGTCAATTCATTGCCAGTTCGGGTCTTCCTTAAACGAATTTTTAAGGGATCGCCTTGTAAGCGGCATTAGAAACGAGTCGACGAAACAGCGACTACTTGCAGAGTCCAGCTTGAGTTTCGAGCAAGCAGTCAAAATTGCCGTCTCGGTGGAGGCAGCGGAGAAGAACGCAGCAGCTTTGGCTGTCAAAGGAGGTGACAACGGCAGCCGAATACAGAACATGGCATCACGAAGAGCAGTTCAGAGCACCAGCAACTCTACAGCGACCAGGCCAAACTCTGTGTCCAGTGAAGGCAGTGTACAGTGTTTTTGTTGTGGCCAAATTGGGCATATTATGAAGCAGTGTTAATTGTATTGTGTTATTTGCCATAAGTGTGGGAAGAAAAATCACATTACCAAGGTTTGTCGATTGACAAGTGTCGGTAATTTTAGTTGTAGCTCTTACAGACCACCTAAATTTAAGTCTGGTAATATTAAGTCTAGGTTTAAGCCAAAACATAACTTTGTAGGTGTGGAGAGGTGTTGCGATACACCTAATTCTCCTTACGAGGAAAACCAGGCTGACGATGTTAATATCGAGGATATTCAACATTTATTTTCTATGTATGAGAAGCCTGTGGAGAGAGTCAAAGTTGACCCAATAAGGGTAGATATTGTTGTTCAAGGTAAAATGACTACGTTCGAAGTAGACACGGGAGCGAGTGTGACTGTTATAATTGATAGTTTTTATAAAAATAATCTAAGTTCTTGTGCTCTACTCCCTAGCGAATTGAAACTATGTTCATACACTAATCAACCAATTGTTCCAATTGGTAAAGTTAACGTTAAGGTCAGCTATCAGAATGTAAATGGAATACTTGAAATATATGTTATCCAAGGGGGATCACATACGTTAATAGGACGTGATTGGCTTAAAATATTGGGCATAGACATTTCTTTCAAAAGTAAATTGGACCTACATAGCATTAGCGATTCAAGAAGAACTGTTGATAATTTTGACCTAATGATTAATAATTTAGTAAAACAATTTCCTGAAGTTTTTACCGATAAATTAGGCCAGTATAGAGGCTAACCAGTAAAATTGATTCTAAAAGAGAATGCTAAGCCGAAATATTTCAAGCCAAGACCCATACCTTTTTCTTTAAAGGCCAAGGTTGAGACCGAATTGCAACGTCTAGTGGACGAAAGTGTGTTAACTCCTGTACGTAGCTCTGATTGGGATACGCCTATTGTGCCTGTCTTAAAGGCTAACGGTGACATCAGGATATGTGGAGATTTTAAGGTCACTTTAAATCAGTATTTAGAAGTTGATAAATACCCCATACCTCGCGTTGAGGATTTATTTGCATAAAGGGATGCATTTTAGCAAAATTGATTTAAGAAATACATTTATGAAGTTGACCTTAGATTCTGAGTCACAAAAGCTTTGTACTATTAGTACGCACAAAGGTCTCTTTTCTTACTGTAGAGTCCCCTATGGTTTCTTGTGCTCCGGGAGTATTTGAAAAGGCCATTGAACAAACCTTGTCAGGGTTAGAAGGTACCGTTGTGTTTTTAGATGATATTTTAGTTAGTGCACAAGATACTAAAACTCACTATGAGCGATTAGAGGCTGTATGTAAACGTCTCAGTGAATATGGTCTAACTGTAAAAAAAGAAAAATGTAAGTTCTTTGCCGGTAAGATTGAATATTTAGGATTCAGTATTGATAAGGAAGGGTTACACACATCACAGGATAAAGTAGCTGCAATTGTGAATGCACCCATACCTAAGTCGGTCAATGAAGTTCGAGCGTTTATTGATCTTGTAAATTATTATTCAAAGTTTATAAAAAACATGTCAACTATTTTAAATCCTATGTATAAACTTTTGCGTAAGGATGTTCCTTTCAATTTTTGTAAAGAGTGTCATAGTGCATTCAATGAAGTTAAGAAAATTTTGATGCATGCACCAGTGTTGGCACACTACGATCCAGCATTGCCTGTAAAATTGGCAGTTGATGCCAGCTCAACAGGACTAGGTGCTGTTTTAAGTATAGTTACACATGAAGGTGTTGAGAAGCCAGTGACTTATCATTCGCGTACTCTATCTTCTGTTGAGCGTCAGTACTCTCAGATAGATATGGAAGGACTAGCTGTGGTTTTTGGCGTCAACAAGTTCAACCAATATTTGTATGGACGAAAATTTACCTTATGTACGGATCACAAACCTTTATTAAGTATTTTTAGTCCAAAAAGGGGATTACCTGTTTTTGCCGTGAGTCGACTACAGATATATGCTTTATTTTTGTCAGGATATAATTTTGATGTCCAATATGTTAAATCTGAAAAACATGGTAATTCCGACGCTCTTTTACGTATGCCATTACCGAACATGCACACTGTAAATGAGGAACCTAAATGGATAGGAACTTATTTGCATTGTATTGCTGAGAGTTCCGTTCCTTTAAATTTTGAAAATGTTAAAAACGAAACTCAAAATGATCCTATCTTAAAGAAAGTGTACAATTATATAATGTATGGATGGCCTAACTTTCTCTCAGAGGAAAATAGAGGGTTACAGCCATATTTATTAAGGAAGGAAGAACTAACTGTTGAGCAAGGTATCATTATGTGGGGATACAAAATTGTTATTCCAAGTAAATTACGTGACTATGTTCTGAATGAATTACATTCGGGTCACCTTGGTATTGTGAAGTTGAAATCTGTGGCTAGAAATTATGTTTGGTTTCCTAATATTGATAGAAGAATAGAAGACCTAGCTAACAGTTGCTCGTCCTGCCTAAGGGAACGCTCCATTCCTTCCAAGAGTGAACTTCATGTATGGCATTATCCAACCTCACCTTGGGAGAGATTACATGTGGATTACTTAGGCCCTTTTAAAGGAAAAATGTATTTAGTGGTGATCAATGCTCACAAAAAGTGGCTTAAGGTATTTGAAGTTAGCTCTACGTCGGCAAAATTAGCTATAGAAAAGCTCAGAGAGCTGTTCTCAAGGTTTGGAATACCTGTTTCCTTACATTCCGATAACGGTCCTCCTTTTACATCTCTAGAATTTAGAAATTTTATGGAATCAAATGGAGTTAAGCACTCATTTTCACCCCCATACCGTCCTCAATCCAATGGTCAGGCAGATAGCTCCGTTAAGTATGCTAAGCATAAGCTAAGTTGTGCTTTTCTTGAAAATATTGATGTAAATATTGCTTTAAATAATATACTGTTCAGTTACAGGAACTCTGTTCATAGTACAACCAATGAAACTCCTGCCAAGCTAATGTTTGGTAGACCCTTAAAATCTATGTTAGATCTATTGAAGCCTAATATTGTCAAGGGTGTGGAAATAAAACAAGATAAACAAAAAGAGTATTTTGGTGGGACGAAAACTATGGTATTATTCGAAAATCAACCTATCCTAATTAGGGATTATCGCTTCAAAGACAAGTGGGTGGAAGGCATTTTATTAAAACAACTTAGTAGTGTTGTGTATTCAGTAATGTTAAAATCTGGTTTTGTTTGTAACAGACACATTGATCAGCTCGTAGGGGTAAATTCTGACTCTGTGATTGACAATACAGTAAATGTACCAGATGAGTGTAACGTTAATAGCGAGCTGGTAGCAGAAAGGTTTCCTAAACAAAACAACCACTCTCCTCACACAGTCCGTCTCAGTGATAATGACGTCCCTAGACCAACTGAGAGATCTACCCCTACCACTCCTATTACATCACGTTTGAGCCACTCACCTCCATCCCTTCAATGTCCAGTTATATCTCCACCCAATGCCCAGTCTAATGCTCCTATCTCTGGAGCAGCTGATAGTAAGAGATACCCTCAGCGCATAAGGAGGCCTGTTGATCGCCTTAAATTGTAATGGTAATTTGAGTTATTTATTATATTAAGTTTTGAATTACTTCTGTTATTAATTCATTTATTTATTGTTGAATTTATTATTTACTTGTTGCATTTCTTCCGGTATATTGTATTTAATGTAATGATGTTGAAATGAACCTTTTTTTTTGTTGTATTTATATGTAAGAAATTGAGAGGGAGGAGTTGTGATGTATTTGTCCGTATTTACGATGCTCTTTTTGAATAAACGGACCTGGCACGCCACCTTTTCCCAACCTTCCCTCTCCCGACTGCTACCTGAGCCCGAGAGGCATTCGTATCCCGACCGGCAGCCAGTGAGTACCACTGAATGGTTCCTTAAAGTTGTGTCTCATTTTGCGTGCGATCACCACATATTTTATGAAGGTAAGTGATAATCGTTTTTCCAAGTTGGCTTTTGAAAATAAAGTAAAAATGAGATTAAGACTGTCTTTCTTTCGTACATAGGTGCTTCTGTCTGCAATATGATTCTAAATATTACGTATTTGGAGACATGTTACGTTCGTAATGAGGTAATTGCCATTAATTTGTCATTGTAACTTATCGTTGTGAACTGAGAATGTATTATGCGGACTTGGCCGGGTAGTTTGTGTCATGTTTATGGAAGTCAGTTACATCTGAGATTACCTGTTATCTGTGTGTGACTCAATTTACAGAGTATAATGACATGTTGGGTCGGCCGATGAGTGGTGTAAGTGGTCTAATTGTCAGTGCCATATTACCAACAGACATGTTTGTGGACAAATTTGCGGATGCTCTGGCGCCTTTTTGTTTGGCTCCGTTGAAGCTACAATCCGATGTACGTAAGTAAGTGTTTTGGTTTTTTATTGGATCAATAATATGTAGAAAGTGTTCTATGGGTCATTCCATGTCAAATCAACCAGAAAATTTTCAAAATGACACCGACCGACTCGGATTTTTATGAATTGGTATTGCTATCGAAGCGTCAAATTTGTGCCACTAGCTACTATCACCAATTTAATGACCCATTAAAAATATTTCTTCTATCATTCATACTTTGCAATATATGAGGGGTCCAAGTTTGGGAAGTTTGCTCAGAAGTGCCAGTAGTGGGACTAAACTTTCCGAGTACAGGGCACTAGGTAAACATTTATTGCTCAATAACCAATTAACATATCAACATGAAATGTCTACTTCTTGGCTATCCAAGTACATACATTGATTCCATAGAAATATTTTCTACCACTCTTGCATGGCTATGTTAGCCACTTTAATGCCATTTGTTGTTAATTAACGAAGTTTTCTTAACTTAAAATCGTAACTTCATATTTTCGCAAGTATCAAGTTCCTAAGTAATTGACTCATAAGTTTTTGTTGAGTATTACTTTATTTTATGTACCGAAGTACCAGAGTCTCAAGACGACATTTCCTTTTTAAGATTATTTATTTTAATCTAATGTGGTCCATCGTTACCTATCAACAACTACATCCTCACCAGGATACATCATATATTCAACATTTTCAATTGGACCTAAATATGTGCATTAATGGACGGGGAAATAAAAATGGCGGGGTTTTGACTACCACTATCAGTATTTCAGGTTTTACTTTTTTCTGTCTTGGCGAGGGGAACCTCGGACACATTCAGGTACTAAGCATAATTGTATCGAAATGCATACCTTCATGAGGAAATATTCGAAATAACGGTCAGTGAGTGACTTTCTATTTTTAGTGAATGTGCCTCTTATTCATGTAACTTTTTTATGAATAATACTTGGCTCATGGCAGTCGAGGGGAATAGAGCCGAAATATTTAAGCAACTGTGAATTGATTCACTTTTCCTGTCATTTACTAATTTTTAAATGTGATAAATTCATGAAAAAAGTGGAATTAATTGTGAAAATGTGTGCGTTTATTACATTCATATTATGCAGTATATGATAAATAAATTATTAAAATTATGATCTGAAATCGTAAAACTTACATTTAATCTGTGGTGAAATTTGTCGGGCTGCACTGGCGTTGCACGAAGTCAACCTAACTTTTACATAAGTAGTACATTCCTCCAGTTCACCAGTTGTGATCTGTTATTGGAAACCCACTGACTGAATGAAACTTCATCTCCAGTGTCACATTCATCAAACTTTTTCAGCAGAAAGCTTTTCATATTTTCAGGTGATGAACACCAAGAGTAGTGTCACAGCATAGTCTCTTTTATGAGTAGAACACACAAAATAACCAATCAGGTTCTGGCATGTATCCTCTTTATTACAGGCATGAAGCAGTAGATTGACATTTTGATGAATTGTGCAAATACATACAGTATGTGTTCCAGGAGATACTGTTAATACACACCATTTTGGACGCAGTTTACAGGATTTAGAAAAGCCAATTTTAATCCTGGGAAAGTCAAATTTAATAGCTGAATACCGTTCCTTCAAGTTAGCCAGTAGTAATCTCTTCTGAACAAGTAGATTTTTTTAGAATACTAACTGTATCTATCTTCCTGGCATCATCCACTTTCTTCCTGGATGAGTTAACTACTTAGGGTGACAGCTAGCTAGTGAAAAAAAATTCATAAAAATCTTAGTCGGTGGGTGTCATGGGCTGGGCGAACTGACGTGGAATGACCCCTTTGTAATTGCTAACCGATACACAATTTTTCGAGTAATAATTGGCCTAATGTGAAATGACCTATAGCCGTCGACAAACCCTAAACCCCCAAATAATGGGCCTAATATTTGAAAACCTCTTCTTTCCACAATTCCACTGTTATTTTATTAATGCAGTTGCTCAAAATTGGAGGTATTTTTTTATTATTACCCAAAGCCATCTCTTTTTGTATGCATTGGTAATACTGAATAAGTACGAATGATAGGGTACCACTTGCCTGTATCTATCATTGTAAGATATGTGGTTACTTCATTAATGGATATTAATACTTTTGAATATTAATGGATTTCAATACTACTAATTTGTACGGCAAACCTAATAGAAATATGGTCTGCATAAATTTTTATTGCTCAATAGAGAAAACTTGTGAGTGTTCAGCTGCTTTTCTGAGAGTGAATTTTTGCTATTTTATCTATTTATCGGCCTCCTCGAGGTATTTTAGTGACTTCTTGAGTATTCTAAATGAGTGTCTTACGTCTGTACTAGCCAGAAGCGTGAATAGAATGGTAACATTTAGAGATCTAAATGTTGATTTCTTAAAGAACTCTACCATGAAATGTGGTCTCTTAAATTTGCTTTCCTCTTTCGACCTTCATGTAGGTAATGTTGGTCCAACAAGAGTTACCCCTCTATGTCAGTCTCTCCATGATTAAATAATCACAGATATCCCACCCTCAAAGCTGAATAGTGAAACTATAAATACTGGCCTTAGAAAGCTAGCACCTGTCGTCTCCTTTGATACATTAAAAAAGTTGTATTTTGCTAACATTCATTCGTACTTGTCCTATGGTATCTTATTCTGGGGTAATTCAACTGCCTCTAGAAGAGCCCTGCCCAGTTGAGTCAATGGGAACTAAAGAGACAGATTTTATGTTTTTTTTTCTACCTTTGTAGTAGATAATATTTATTTTTTCTTCCAGGTGCCTTGTCCCTTCCTTTGGACTACAATATTGTCGTGGTGGAAGGGCTTTTGTGTGTTCTCTAGACTTTTCGCTATTAAATTATATTATGTGTTCCTTACCTGATATATTTTGTACCTAATTTTTGTTCAGATGAACCCTACAAATGCTAGTCCATAATTTTAATTTATTCACCACTTGTTTATCTAATCTTTTCTTTATTGGTTGCAATTTCAATAGAAGTTGGTTATTTTTCCATCTTCAACTATGTGAACATGTATGTGAATGTCGTATTTTAGTTCTTTACTGTTAAGTCACATCCATTGTACTGCTTTTCCTTACCACATTCATGACTTCTAGAAGTTGGAACGTTATTTACTGATTTATTGTGTTAAATTAATAGGTGATTGCATTACATTCAAAATCACCTTAGATAATTTGACATAAATAAAAATGTAAACTGCTAATGTTATTAAAGATTACCTTTTACTTCGGACATTGTGTTTTTCTTTCACGTACTCCCCATCGTTACCCTCCATGGATTTTTTTGTTCGTCCGGCTTTTGAAGAGGAGATGTGTAAGGAGTGAAATTATACAAATGAATAATTATCAATAATTTGAACTGCCGCCATTTTCACTATTCAAATTGCCGCCGTGTTGCTACTGAAGAGCCACCTAGCGACCGTCCGTCCAACTAATTCGGGTCTATAGTTCGGAAACTTACTTACTTACGGAATACTATGGGATCTTATGGACCTGGACCTTCCCATTCTATTCTCTGGTAGTTAGGATTCGCTTGCTCTCCCCTCCACCCGTCTTTTTACCAGTAACACGAATCTAGCAGCCTCCGAGACGAAGAGTTATGCGAATTCATCTACCACAAGCTTTTGTGAAAGAGAAATAGGAATAAAGACGAAGGGAATGAATTCGGTATGTTAGCGGGAAAACCGGCAGGTAGGCCTTAGGTTATTCCTGCGTGAAAAATATCCCTTTCAGACCTTTTTTTAATGTCCCTGTAATTAGGCGTTTCAAGGCTTGATGGCTCCGCGTTACTCATCCATACCTTCTCGGTCGGGTGAAGATCGAAGTTCGCCAGAGCCGCTCGCCTGAGGGTGGAGATAGACGTCGCAACGACTTTCCGCTCCTGGTTTCAAATGCCTCGTAAAATATTGAACCCCCCTTCCAGGCCTCGGAATATTTACGAGGCCATTGAACGGAACAATGGCTTATGGATCATGATGTTCGCTCCTACAGAGTGAGGTTTTCCAGGAGACCCTGAAGAGTGAGGCGGGGGCACAACGAATGGAACATCAAATTTCTCCGAATATGTGCTCGACGGGAAGAGATATTTGATGCTCTCTTTTCGTATTGCTCCAGTCCCTCATTCGTTTCCCCATGACTGACTTTAAATATGGATCGAAAACACGTTTCGCCTCGCAGGACATAATTAAGAGTAAACATGATTTTCTCTTCGAGAAAGCCAACTGGTGGCATTAATTTTAATCACAAACGACTAAGACATACATTTCAATGCATTTTGTTATGTTAGACAGCAACACTCCACAGCAATGCGAGCGGAAAGATGGTGCTAATATGAATATAGAATTAAAAGTTTTTTCTGTTAGTTCTGGGTGAAATGTTTGAGTATTTGATGCTTGATAAAGAATAGGTGAGTTTTAAGTCCTACTTATAACTTAGGGATTACATTTCCACTGAATGCAACTAATTGCGACATTGCATATACTTGCATCCTTTTCGTAAAAGCCCACCCTTATTCAAACGGGAAGGATAATTGCATGTGTTTCTTACACACTTGAACCGATGAAAGTATGAAATTAGTAACGAATGGAATGATTTTTCTGCACCTTTAAAGCTCATTTCTATCATTTTTTTAAAGATATCATCTTTTTCACCTCCCTTTTCAAACTTCCTCTTTTTCTTATTCAAATTTACACGTCCCACATCATTAAGGTTTGATTTTTTAAGGAAGTCCTTTCTCGAACGATAAAAGCGTAAGTGAAACTTTTAGTGCAGGTTCTGTTATCATACTGACAATGAGTGAAATATAACCTGTTTTAATTATGTGCAAATGTTCAGAAATTATTTCATTCGTTTCTGATAAATTGTTATCGCTAGGAATCAATGACACTTCACTTATAATTTTTAAATAGCTGTAATCTAACTTTACTGAATGTTTACAGAAAATCTTACTGTTCTTAGAAAGCTAAATCCACCTTCAAGTTTAGTGCCTATCCCATACGATAGTAAAATATTTCTGCTCATCTCCTCCTCTGTGTATGACACATACCTGCTGAATCGGAAGTTGTTGAGAGTTAAGTTGTTTACTGGTAGATCTTCTTCATTATGACGAAGCATGCTGCAGCTTGTTCCAACATCTGGTGCGTTTCTATCACCCTCCTACGGTTATAGCGCGGCGTCAAACATGCGCTTTTGGGGATTTTGGCCCTTAACTGCATCTTACGTCATAGTTCCATAAATTTCTTAAATTCGTGACAAGGGCTTTTGCTTTAGTACTCTTGCATACAGTTGCAATATGTGGTCAGAGAACGCTTCGTAGAAAATATATTTCACGCTGTGACGAAGCGGGGCCACTAATTTCCATTATCTTTTTGCTGTCAAACATAAATAATAAACATTTTTCTGACTTGAGCTTGATCGGAATCTGAAATACTTAAAAATTTGATGCTTTTTTGAATACGATTTTTAACAATGACTTATGATGCAGAATACGCCTGACTTGATTTCACCGAATCATCAACTATAGAAAGAGAAAATTCATGTTTAACAGCTTCATCGGTAATGTTTTCACCATGACTGAAAAGGAAATACTAGTACCAGTAGATCAGTTAGTTTCATTAGAACCAAACAATTATTCAGTATACGGCCTTTTGACTTATTTCCTTACCGTAAGAGGAAGTGATAATAATGAATCATTCAGTTTTGCTGCCCTGCTATATCATTTTTCACATAATTAAATTAAATACATTTTATTTTCGATAATGCAAACCTCTCATATTCTTCAGAGGTCTTGATTTCTGGTATCGAATGAAATAAGTGTCCAGCGATTTTGTGAAATTCATATTATTAGTGGCATTATTTGTTAATATTGCAATTTAGTGAACTTCAAATGAGGAAGCCTAGAGTTAAGAAGATACATAAGGGGTTACCGAGGGTTTAACCTCATTTTAGCCTTAAGCTAAGTTTCAATACTTTGTTTGTGCTACTTAAAGATTTGAATGTAAGTATTGTACTCTGACATCTAGTTTTCATGGCTTTTTTGTTAATTTTTTGATGCGTGCAAGGTACTTTTATTTAGACATTTAGTCATTACCATCCAGAAATATTTTTTTTATACATACTGGAAAAAAAATAAAATTGAGTATATCGCTCGACACAACAAGTGATGACCCCGACGTGACTGCCGTGAACAACGTGTGAAATGTTTTTGGTCCGTCTGACCGTCGTCACTGCTTCCACCTCTCAGCCAGGACCTCACTGTAACCGCTCACCAACGGCAATCCGTAAATCAACGGAGCAGAGACCAATCCACGTCATCCAAGATCACCTTCAGGGCTCCGGAGACCTGCTGCAAAAGGTGCAATGGCCGGTTATCGCCCTTGTTCCTGTCAGTGTGTCCGAATTTATTTCGTTTGACCCCGATCTGTGGTCACGACGGTGAAATGCAGGTTTGACCGAGCGGGTAACAGCACGGATAGCTCGAAATTTGGTCACGTCGTAGAAGCATTACCATCTAGGTATGGAGTGGAGGTAAAGGACATCATTGCGTCAACACCACAGGAAGAAAAGTGTCTGAGACTGAGAGGGGAACTGAACAAATGCCTCAGTGCGTCTCAGAAGGAGAAAACTCGACAGCTCTTAGAAAGAACCGAGATAAGCGATCGTAAACTCCCACAATTTTTATGTTACTTGCAAAGCTTAGCGGATTCCTCGATACCGGAAGCCGTGATGTAAACGCTGAGTCGCCTATCAACAAGTATTCAGATTGCGCTCGTGATTATCAAGGGAAGCAAGCTAGACGCCCTGGCATCTCACACGGAGTACAGCACCGAGGCTTCCAGACCAGCGCCCGCACAGATCGTGGAATCCACAGCGACCAGTAATATCTTCGGAGCCTTGCTGAAAATTAAGATTTGCCTAAACGCTCAGCCAGGAAATCGCTGCTTTTAAACAAAAAATCGCTGCGGTCAACGCACGATCCTCTCGAAACCACCGCCAATTGCAGCCAATCTCGTCGTCGAAACTTGGCAGCTAACAGACATTGGGAGAGGCCTCTTGCTATATACTTTGCGGTGAAACATTTTGGACACGTAGTAGAGGCACAGGATTATATTATCTTCACGGACCACAAACTGATCACCTATGCGTTCCAGCAAAAGCTAGAGAAATGTTCATAAGCCTCAATTTTGGCACCTGGATTTTATCTCGTAATTCACGATTAACACCTGGTATTTTTCAGGCAAAAAACGTTGTGTTTTACGCCTTTTCTCGATTGGAAGCTCTCTTCACGGCACTGGACTTCACCCCTGTGGCCGCATCATAGCAATGAGACGAGGAGCTGAAAAGTCATACGGAAAGTTACTGGCTTAAAACTGAAGTTGGTACAACTGTTAGAGTAGATATTTTTTCCAACGTGTCGGCTGCGACCGCCTCCTCCTTCATCACGAAGGCACTTCGACTAACAGCCTTCGACGCTGTCCATCGACTATCGCACCTAGGCGCCAATACAAACGTGGAACTCGCCTGGAAGTGGTTTTTTTGTCTCTCTATCAGCGCCAACTGCAGGCGTTGGGCCAGGGGTTGCATCGAGGGCCAAAGAGTCAAAGTCACTCGTCACGTTGCAGCTCTACTCGGTTCGTTCTTGCCACTTTAATGGAGGGCCGAATATGTTCACCTCATCATCATGCCCTATTCTGAAGGCTTTCGTTATTGTCTCACACATGTTGATCGATTCCCACCATAGCCCGAAGCAATTCCTTTGACATACCATGAAGGAAATACCCACCGTTGTCCGTGAATTACACAGGATCTCACGGATTAGCACGCCCCTACGTGTCACCACAGACCAAGGAAGACAATTGGAGTCACGGCTGATCAAAGAGTAGAGTTAATTTACCGTGACAAACCACCTCAGAACAATATAATATAGGAATGGATTCACCGGCAGCTCAAGGGAGCAATCAAATGACACAAAAGACCGATGCTCGGAACCGCTTTCAAAGGTCCTCTTTGATATCCTGACAGCTTGGGGTGACGGCCTCTATGCAAAAGGCGCACAACTTATCTATGGAGACCCCCTGCGCCACCATGGTGAATTTATAGTGACTCGGAATCGGAAGCGGACTTCGACGATGAGGCCAAGATAAGGTTTCGTCAATAATCTCCGAAAGAATGTTCAACAACTACAATCGGCAGGGGGCATACACCACGGTGAACAATGTTAGTTCATCTTCAGAGATCTCGCCACAACAGAGCACGCATCCATCCACCACAACGTACCCAAGGGCTGCCTTCAAATACCATATGACAGGCTCTACCCGATTGCCAGCCGCAGCCCTAAAACTTTTGTGGTGGATGTAAACGGGATACATGTCGCCATGACTATCGAAAGGCTGAAGCCGGCCTATGTAGTTGACGACGACGCGACGTCCACACAGATATGAGGACTGCACGAAGTCAATGAACCACGCCACCCGTTCCAGACGAGGACACTGCAACTAAAAACGCCGAAAACCAGCCATTTCCTTTGGAAACAGTTCCGGAAGGAGAGTGACTTCCCTGACATGCTTCAAGGTGACTCTTCACGACTCCGTGGCTTGCTGTCGAATTTTCGCTATTCTGTGCTCTTGCAGGTGAGGCCGTGAAGGTGATACCATAGCTCTATTCTTTCAAAGTTTATATATATAATTTGCCTGAAGACGATTGAATTGTCATCGATAATAATACATAGGTACTTGCTCATTTCCTCTATCTTGCAGAAGGACTTTTACGTTTTTTTGCGAGGAAGGATTGCTAAGTATTCCTTGGATTTTCCCCTCTTGTGATTATTTGGTGTCTCACCTTACCTCCTCTACCATTCTACGCCCACCCCCTTCGCCTCATTAACACGTTCCGTGCGGAGAGCGGCATATGCCGCTCATGTTGATCCTACCCTGTGGCTGAGAGCGGCATATGGCGCGCTCGTTGAATTTCTTTTCTATAGGGTTTAGCGGAGGCCAGTAGTGCGCAGGCCTCTTTCAGGGTTTAAAGCCGCCACCAGTCTTTTCCAACCTTTCGTACGATGACGTTTGTTTCCCGATCGGTCATAGGAGTACGGAACACGGATTTTTTGATTTATACAGGTTTGTACTTATTTTTTACTATTTTTCTAATATTTTTTCGAAGTTATTTTTAATTAACTCTATAGTTAATATTATTTTTTAAATAACTGGAATGAATTTATCAAGGTTTTTATAACTTCCTTGGAAAAAGTTTGATATTTTTATTCCTTTACCCTAACAACTTTATTTAATGCAAATATTTTTCCTCTTCTGGCTAAGTGTGCGATTTTCTCTGCTAATGTTAATAATTTCCGTATGCTTAACTCTATAGTAGTTATTGTATGATTAATATCTGAATCCATTCACCATTAATTTGAATTTTTACAGTGAATCGGATAAAACAGAATAAGAAATTTTTTTCTTGTGAGCCCAGAGATTGATTCAGCAGGAGTGTGATTTCCTTCATCAAAGTCGACAGGTAAACATAAATTGTTAATTGTAAAAAAATTATTTTTTTTAATCATTAAGGACCGTGCATCACAAGAGTAAAGTGTGTTTTATGTAATTAAAAATCCTTTAATTAGTCCATGTATATATATTACATTTAGGAAGCAGTAAATATTTTCGCACAAAGAACTCGTAATGGCTGTCAACATGAGTTTCTCAAAATTTGTTCAAATTTCATTTCATTATTTTTACTAAGGGTCATTTTTACTGAGATATCATTTTTACAAAAAGTATATATTCTTTAAAAAAATTAATCTTTCGTCAACTTTGCCCACTCTCGGAGAAATTTAAGTTTCCAGAATAAAGGTGCGAAAAAATACATTCACTGGAAGCGCCAAAGCTTCTAGATTTCTTCTGCATATTTAGTTTTCTCAATATAATTTACTAAATATTTAACGTAATTTCCATTGTTTCAATTAACACTGTAGTTCTTTGATGTTTTCTAGCATGGTTGAAACGAGGGGTGTAAAGAGAAAACGCGACCGCTCACAGCCATCGACGCATGGTGAGCTGACCATCCCGGCAACCTCGCCTTAGGAGTCTCTTCTGTCAACGTCTCAAGATGAGTCCTTCCCATCAACGTCCCGTAGGACAGCCTCTCGGTCAACATCGCGAGCAATGTCCCGCACTTGCACTCCGGAAGACTTGCTAAGAGTTACGGAGGAGAGTGATGAGAACTTTGAAGATTCCGATAGAGCGGAATCCAATTTTGAAAGCATTTCCGGGGAGGAACGCGAGGAGGAACCTCTGGCACGCAAAATCCCTACCCGATCCTCGAGCAGTACCCCAGATCCTCACCCGGTTAATTCTTCTTTCTCATAACAATTAATGCCTCAGCCGGCAGCCGAAAGATGCCAGACGAGACACTGGACACTGACTAAAATCACTCTGAATACCGGACTATTGGAGTTCAGATATTCTTTGCGATTGGCCTAGTTCTAGGAGTTTCATTTGTCGTGACCGTATCCAGCAAATTTTTCAAGCCTTCCATTTTGCTCCCAATTACCCACCGAATGCACCGATACCGGCAACTCCGACCCCTCATTGATCTTTTCCACTCCGCTGTAAACAATATCCTTGTCCCATTCAGAGAACTCTGCATAGATGAGTACTTTGGAAGGGGTGGTTAACATTCCGTATCTATATGAAGGGGAAGAGACATAGATACTGAATAATGCTATACATGTTGAGTGAACCTTCCGGTTTGGTATTGAGATTCATCGTGAACACTGGGGCTGGTGACGTTGAATTATGGCGTAGAATGACGGTCCTGGAAATGTCAGTATCGTTGTTCATAAATTGATGGAAGAAAATTTAGATAGGGGCCATTCACTTTTTATGGACAACTACTATAGCAGTGTTGACTTTATGCACCAACTACTTGAACGACAAACCTACTGTACAGGGACACTCAGACCAAACCGGAAAGGCAACCTCCAGAATGTAATATCCAAAATACTAAGAAGGGGTGAAGTTGTGGATTCTTTTTCTGATGATGGCATTTGTGTCCTTAAGTGGAAATGTGAAAATGTTTGCAATCTATAATTTTCTATTTTTACTACCCCATTGGCTTTGTATTTTTAGAGTGATTTCTTTAACCAGGGTTGCGATTTATTTCATTAACATTTTGTAAGGAATAATTATTTCGTCTCCGAGGATAATTGTGCAATTAGCATGATATTTTTATGTATTTTCAATGAGTGAATATTTGTATTTTTTATAATTTGTTGTACCATTGTTTAATAATTGTTGCAAAAATTGCAAAAATAAAAACTTTTACAACAATTGTTGTACTATTATTAGTTATTCTTATTTCAGAAAAAATTTCGCAAATTAAAATAAAATTATTTCTTTATGCGGATTTATTGTATTATGATGTATCAAGTGGTCTTGACGAAATTTTTTGTTGAATTCATGCGTCAAATTCTATAAACAAAACCAGTTATCAGCAGCTAACGTATAACCTAAGTGGGAGTAAGGCTTCATTATCTGTAGCACTGTTGACTGACTATAAGGAACTTCACTTGCTGCTTCTAGTTTATTACCGGTGTGAATTGCAATCTGAATGCAATTATCCGAGGACCTTCTACAATTGTTTTTAAAATTTTATGCCAAAACAAGCTCCCTTGTCAATATTGCATTGACTGAAACTTAGTCTCCAAAGAAGCTTCATTACGCTTTCATCTACGGCAAGATTTTGTGGAGTATTATTATTAGAATAAAATTTTTTATTTACGTTATGAACTAGGGGAGATATCTTTCTTAGAATTTCACATTCATCAAGATTTGCTCTGTCAGTAAAATTCCAATTATTGATTAGCAAATGAAAACGTCTGAATGGCATTAATTCACCGAGGAAAGAAGTTTCAATGACCACTCGCGAACTAGTAGTTCTGAATTTTATTTTTCTTCAATTGTGCCATCAAAACACTCACTGCAAAAATAGAACTGAATCTCATCAGCAGATGTTGAGAACCTTTCCTCCACCAAACTTCTTCTGTGGCTCCTAGCTTCATTTATTAACGACTGTGCAAATTACGACGTTTAGTCTTCTTGCAGATCGATCCCTTGGCCAACCGGCTCCAAGTCTACCGGAAAATAATAACAAAATAATTGCTTCTCGTGTATCGCTCCTCGCAGCAAAATGATGTGATATCATTTGGTGCATCTCTTATTTTGGAAAACAAGGGTTTCGTCTTAAAAACTGATGATTATCACAAATACGAAGTTACAACGCGACAGAGCACTAATAATAATTTTGGATTTTTTAATTTCTGCTTCTCATAAATCTTTTAAATGATCGTAATGCATGAATATTTTTTAATAATAATAGATCATGAAAATATTTATGTTACTCTCATACACTCTCAAACCTTAAGATTAATGAACGCAAAAAATATCGAAATATGACTAGTGTAAAGTAGGCAACGTCGTAAACCTCATTTTAAAAACCCTTGTCAAATCAATGGCGAAGATCGGCATATCACGCTCTAAATATTTATTTTTTTAAAAAGTTAATTATTAACATCAAATTTTTAAAAATATTTTTATGCATATATAGGTAACAATCTATGTATATTTCAAATAAATTGTATTCAGCCACGGGATATCAACTAATGATGATCGGCCCCGCACGGCACGTGTTAAGCAGATCCTTCAGTTGTTCTCCGTTCTTGGTGTCTTATGTCCTTCAGCATCTCCCTCTCTCTACGCCTCTTCAAATCCCGATCTTCTCCTCTTCGTCGTCTCACAATTATTTCTTTAACCTACCTCATCCAATCACAGCTCACTTCCTCCTCCACGAGGGGGCTCGTGACTCTGCTCAGGTAATCGCTTTCCCCACTAAACCTTCCCTCCCCACACGTATCACATTCACCCTCCTTAATCGTCTAGCCATAGGGCTCATCCAGACAGATGCGAGGAATGGAGCAGACACGTGTGGGACGGTTGAGGCGGGGGACCCGTTTGCTTATTGAGTGGATGCGGATAATACAAGCGCGGAGCAGAATACACCGTGAAATTGCCTGTCCCAGGAGATGTGACGACAATTATACGCTCTATAGGTGACTTCGTCGAAGCATTATTGTAAATTGTAATTAAAGCATAGGGACAGTGATTTGTTTTGATTTTATCGAGTTAGTCTTTTGCCTTGATTCTTTAGTCTGGTATTTTCAAATTCTCTTCCGAATGGATAATTTGTTTTGGGTTTAATAGTGCTCAAGAGCTTGCACTGGAAATAATTATGATTAAGGTATGAATATTTGTGCTGGGAAACAGATCCACCTAATTAATGAATTCTTTCCTCTTTTACTCTTTCAACCATGTCATTCCTATCAGACTGTAAAGCCTTCTCGTGCTCAAACATAATGCTGTAAATGATTTATGGTAATGCCTTGCTGAATCAAGTTTTTAGGGATGATGAACTATGGCATTGTGAATAAATAAAGAGGTCTAACTATGGCCTATAGTGGAGATGTGCAGACAACCATGTTTTTGGTTGACAAACTCTGATTATGATAATTTATCCATTATTTTAATTAATATGAAAATTTATCAAGCTTATATACAAAGATATTTCGCAATAAAACGTCATGTGAAAAAAACGGGGAACTCTGAACAGTTTTATGGTAACAATGAAATAAATATATTCAAAAGTCGTTAACGATTTCACCTTTATTAGCTGTGACAACAATTACTTCTTAATGAAGAAATAACACGTGCAATTTTCGACAAAAATAAAATTTACTTCCAACCCGGGTTTCAGTGTTGATTCGTACGTCATCTTTAGGTAGTAAGTTGTGCTAAGAGCTCTCAATATATGCATGATTGGGGAGAGGTGGGGGAAGGAAACGAGTACGGGGGAGGGGTGAGTGAGAAAAACCGATGGAAGAGGTGACGGGAGGGAGAAGGAAGGGAAGGGGGTGGAAAGCGAGTAAGGGGGTTAGAAAAACCCTCTAGAAAAAAATATTTTAGTGGAAAATTGCACGTGTTATCTTTACATTATGTACAAATTCCACTCAGATTCGTACTAATACTCGGATTTTATATAATTACTTCTGAACACCCTTGACCTGAGCAAGATAGCTGGCGAAAATGTTTATTTTAGCAACATACACGGAGCGAAACCCGAAAATGCTTGAATCATCATATCGCTGTGGAAACTTGTGATCTAACATGAGAGCGACAGGTGTTGAAATTTAAGTTACAGCCCCTGTAAACCACTCAACCTATATTCTTTCCCTTTTAATCTCTGAAATTGTGAATGGTAAAATCGTTTACGGCTCTTGGAGATAATATTTTCATCGAAAACGGAATGTGTTTCCTTCGCATGTGTTCCAAATGATATATCAACTAATTTAAAGAGCTTCGAAAAATTCCAACCAGAATAAATTTACTGTCTCAGTGTCAGAGGCACATTAGCTGATGACTCGACATGTGACTGGATTTGAGAACAGCCAGGAATGGAGGAAGTGATTTTCATCAAGCGCATCTTGTGGACATGTTTATGGCTAGGCTAAACTATCTCAAATTAACTCCCCGTGCCTGATGTAGTCCCTTCTGCACTGATTTACAGTTTCATTGATGTTCTCCTCAGTAACTAATTTAGGTGAGTGACATCATCGTAGCATATTTGGATGCCAAACTGAGTGTCTTAGGATGACATTGGCTAACCTAATCCCTGTCAGAACTAGAGGGAGGCAAAGGGAAAAAACGACGCTCTTAGTGAATTTCCGTCATGTATAGTACGAAGGTAGGATACGAACTCTGAAATTGTTAGTTCACTCATTAGAAGGACAGTAATCTTAATAGCTATACACAGTCAGTATTTTATAACGTCGAAGAAAATTCATCTCTTCAATTCATCCCTCTTATATATATTTTTAATTATTTTCTTTGTTTTTAATTTCTGCCCATCTTCTCTAAAAATAAATCTCTCTAGCAATTATTTTTAAATAAAATACCAATTTCAAGAAAATATCTTTCCACCAAGAGCAAAAATCATTGAATAAGCATAATACTATAAAAAAATGAAATGATTTGAGAGTTTACTTAATGTTCAAGAAATTACCTTTTTTTATTCCACACTTTCTACTAGGAACCGTGACCGTTTTTTTACGCTCTCACGTTACTCTTAAAGGAATTCATTTGTACCCTTAGCGAAATCTCATTTTTACTTCTTCGAAGGGTGGAGATTTGAAAAAGGAATGATTGGGGTTAAAGACAAAGGTAGTGAAGATAAGAGAATGTTAAAGTGGAAGAAGGAATAAATAGACTAAACTGTAAACCCCTAAAGAACAACGCAAAAGCTTTGCTCGTAAAAACCGTGGAATGCACAAACCTAATTTATTTAAAAACTATACTTAAAGGTAAACTTATATTTCTAGCTTGCATACACATCATTATTTTAGATGAACTTCATGTTATAAAACAATAAGCCTATGCTAGAAAATTATAGCGTTTCACTCTGATTTTCATGCCATTCGAGTATAAATTTCATGTACGAGCTCTCTCATTGTGCTATGAAAGAATATTAATATTATTATTATTTAACAAAGGCCAAAATATTCGGCTGTGTGGTTCGATATCCAATGACTCCGAGTGAGTTCCATATGTTGCTTCCGGCTATTAACACATCATTTATTTTGCTCGAACGCTTATTAAAGCCACAAATTTGTAAAAGTAAGTGTTGCGTTCACAATAATGGCATGATTACGACGCTGAATTAAAAACACGAATAGTTAACTATGCTCTTTCTCGTATTTAATTATGAGGAAATAATATTATTATGGCTGGGTGTGATAAATTCTGGCTGTGTCGGGTTTCAATTTTCAGTGAAATCCCAATATTTACTCGGATGCTATGTGGAATGCACTTCAATTCTAGCATTACCTCCATCGGTTGATGTGTTTAACGACGGCCTCCTTAACATCTCTCGACGAGAGAAGGCTTACAACAACACCTGATTACTCTCGATTCTTGCTTACATTCCAAAATATTTCTTCGTTTACCAACTTTATGCACCTATTCTCATTGGTACATGTGGTCTCAGTTGTCGGTCTTTTACCCAAAAATCCACCCTGCGGAAAACCATCTTTCAGGTTACACTCTTTCAAGTATCTCTAGGTAATGATACTGACTATAGCACTCTCTCCTGATGCATTTTTCCTAAACTCTGCCCTCATTTCTCTCTCGTGCTTTCTCCTGCTATTTTCCTCCGTCTTTTGTCACTTTTACTATCCCAGAGATGGATGGGAATTCTTTCACTAGTTGGCTGCTATCACCAGGTGAATGAACTCTCCTCTCTTACCCTTTCATCCATGCCATTCCTATCCGAATGTGAGGTCATCTTGTGCGCACTTTTACGGCCTTTTTTTACTCAAGGAGTACATAAGCCTGGCCCTTTTCATCATCCTGTTGATGTGTTTCGCATTAACTTTGCACTTCCATTGACGTCCAAAATTCACACCCCTGGAGGTTTCGTAAAGTAAAACAATGGCCTAAACGAGACTTTTCACTCTAGTAGTAAAGCATGTGTTTTGTTTGTTTTCTTTACAAGATAATAGTGGTATATGAATGTAGCTAATTCGATTCATATTAAGGAGTCATTGGAATTAAATATTTAGATCAACAAATACAGATATCCAGCCATTGATTTATTTGAAATAACTTTTTGCTATAAAAGAAACTTATTTCTTTTGCATCACAGTGGTTCATGAGGTCTGATCAAGAGAGACTGAGGCTGATTTTTTCAAGTTTCCTAAACGCCACATTGTTGAAATTGCTATATTTGAAGAGAACGGTCTTTTGCAAATACTACCGGTAGGAGACTGTGACGTACGTGTACTCATTTGACAGTGCCGCTCGTTTGTTTGAGCGTTGTTTGTGTTTCGCCTGACAAGATTAGAAGTGACACGTGACGGTCAGTACATACACAGTGCAACATAACACATTGTCACATGTGTACACAGGTAACAGGGTATGGTCAATTAAAGCGAATCGGCGATCGACGTCAATTAAATGAATTTATCGCATCACGTTTGGAAAAGTAAATAATACCAGCGAATGAATGCACACTTGAGTTAAAGGGAGCCAATCGCGTAGTATAAAATAACAATCCTGTTAGCAATGACAGAGAACACGGGTATTTCCTCTAGAAATTTCGGAACTCTTCGAGGAAACTAACATTAGAGGCGGGGGAATGATAGAACAGGAAGACACCACGAGAGACTCTCTCCCGCGCTCTCTAGTTCGCATGATCACTTTAGATGAATTCTTTATTAAGTGACAACCCTGTGTTTAAGAAGGAAATAGTGCCTGGGGAAGGCGGTAGCAGTCAATGATGGGCAGTACCAAAGGATACATTAGACCAACAGAAAACCCCAGCGTCGGGCTCCAGTAGGTGACAGGTTAATTTCGTGAATGTATAGTCATGAATGTCCAGTTGGACAAATTTTATTATTTGTCGGAACAAAAGGGTATATTACATGATAATTTAAGGGTATTTACTCGCAATTAGTGGAACATTGGTGAAAGATGCGAATTTATGTAACATTCCTTAGGGAGAGAGGGAATAATTTTGTAAAGGTCAAAGTAAAATAAATGATATTTTAATAATTACCTCATTGGAAATTATTTGAAGCAAGTTGTTTATGCCAGTGGAACATTACAGTATTTTGTCGTGCATTACAACCCAGAGATAAATATTTGGTTAAAATTAATTTCTTGGGACCATATCCGAGGTAGTCCATAGTTGGGTGTGGCTCTTCCTCGCGAATGTCCTAATCTACGACCCTTTTCCGAGCTCCGCGGATTTAGGACCCTCGCGAGGATAAGCCACACCCTACTCTGGGCTACCTTGAACATGGTCCCAGAAAATTACTTTTAGCCACATTTTTTATCACAGAGCCTTTGTTTTTGCAATTAATCTATATAACATGCCCTAGAAAAGACAATTCAACATAGGTTTCCTCTTAAACTTAAATACAGATATTTTTGTAACAAGGAAATGGAGAGAGTATTTTTTAAAATTTTACTCGCCTTAGCACTGAGTATTTTCCAAGTAAAATTTCAGTCTTGACATTTTCACATTAATATGTGGGTAATGCTACTCTTAGTGGATATTATATATTGGTAATGCAACAATATACTGTTGTTGGTATTTTATGAATTAGAAAGACCTGCTGAGGTCATCTATACTGCGCAGGAAGGAAAATATTAAAATTGTTGTTTAACAGATGATGAAGATAACGACACTATATTTTAAAATTTCAATTACCTAAGCTGTATATTAAAAAATGAGATAAGCGCAAAGTTAGAACAACTGCTATCATTAATTGTATGCATAGCGTTTGCAACTGATAATTTGGCAGATAATTTTAACTTTGTGTTGCACACAGAGTTGAAGAAGTGCAATAATTTAAGATTTTCAAGCTAAAGCGAAGCTAATACGAAAAATGCAAGAATTCAAAACCTTGTTCTTTAAGTGATCTAATGATAAGCATTGAAAATCCAAAAGCAAACAAAGGGAATACTGCACCAAATCTTATTCTACGTACAAATAAAATACATTCCATTTTACACAAATTATGTCTCACTGATATGTTTTTGGTGCACGTGATATTATGTCTCACTGATACGATTCTGATGCACGTGATTGACCAACTGGTAAACCATCTGCTTCGTTGCTTGCTTGTTGTTCCTCGCTTGTTTGATAAGCTCGCGTTCCAACACTCATTTGTAGAAACTATTCGCGCTCCACCTGTTGTACAATGGATTTAGTAATTTAGAAACCTTCGAAGGTGCGCGCACAACAACTCACCTAAGTTTCTCCAGCATGCGTTCCAATACCTCTTTTTCTTTCTATGTAGGCACACATATACAAAGCAGACACATTTACATGTACAAAATAGATGAAAGACAATGATTTTTTGTTTATTAAATTAAAGTTGAAAACATTTTTCTAGTGCTTCGGGATATACAATATTTTTGGTCTTACCGCCCTTTGCAAAAACAAATAAATTTTTCGGCTGTCCCACTCGTGAGCATGTGGAAAGCATGGATTTTCCAGATTTAATCCACACACTTGAAGCGATTGACATTTAACCTTGTTGGTGGTCATTGAGAAGGCAATACGAACGGGGAACTGTAGTCGTCTGACTACAACTATGAAATTGGTCACTGAACCTGGCGTTTAAATGCTGCAGGTGTGAATAGTCATTCGTTAAATCGCTATTAAATGGATGTTCACGCCGGGTTGCCAAGGAATTTGTGTACTGTTGAAAAGGAAGAAAAATTGATGAATTTCGAGATAAAAATGCAATACTTGGACATAATCGAAGCGTATAAGAAAATTGAATGAAATAATTAAATACTACATTCTTTTTTGCGTTCTATGATACAAATTTCAATCCAGTATCTCGTCTGCAAGTAATTTAATAAAGCAGTTGAAGAAAACGTAGCACCGAATTCAATGTTTTACTTATGGGAATAAATGTTAACAATATTGAGGTAAAAACAACCAGAAAATTTGCCATTTTTATAACTCAGAAACCTTCATTGGCACGCGCACAACAACTCACCAAAGTTTCATCGCAATCGGATGAGTGGTATTGAAGTGCATAAAAATTAACAGAAAAACATTCTTTTTTATATATAAGAAGATAAAAGCAACAATTACGTAGTTTTTCTCGTCGAGACTGGAGTTCACTTGTCCGCAAACTTTTCTAATGCATCTCTTGTTCCTTTGATTTTTGGAAGCCAAATTGATCATTATTTATAAGTCTATATTTGGTAATAAAATTGTTTAAGTGAGAGGCTACATATTTTTCAAGTACTTTACCAAATGCTGGTAAAAGTGATATGGGTCTATTGAAACCAGTATATGAGCCATCTTTATATATTAGCCATTTAGAAATAAGTATATTAAAATCTGTCGTGCTCTATGAACTTTTGTGCCACCTTTCTCGCAATCTAGAGCCTTGACTTGGTGTTATTTCTGAATGAATATTATGGTGTCAGAGAAACTGATATCTTCCATTGTATACATAGTGTTTGTAGCATATACTGATGCAGATTGTCTTTAATTTTAACATGGGATTTACTTTGTGGCTGTAGTATTTGTCGTTCAACGTAAAAGAGTGCTGTTGACTGATTCACGGTGTAGGTAGGTAATAGTAGAAGTGAATGGTGACTATTGTTTAATCTTTTTTTGAAAGTGCTTTGAATAGATAGATAGACGTCTTAATTGGGACGAGATTGAGACTTTTAAAGTCCCTTCTCCACCTAACCCCTGGATGCAAACCCCTTTCTTAAGGATGCAAAGAAAAACTCATTTACAATAATTATGTCCTTTTTCAAATATATTTTATTTATGTCAAATATCATAAAGTTAGTTCTATATCATAATATTTTTAAATCATTTCAGAACTCAGAGTTGAAAATTCAGAGTTTAACATAAAATGCATTTTAAAAGATAAATAAACGTATTACTGATATATCTACTTAAAATTTTGATCATAAAAAAAACAAAATGACGTGTTTCAATCGCAGGGAGTTCAACTCTCTTTCTTACATGGGAATACAACAATTCAGTTTGACTCATTAGCATTTGTAGTTCAATGCTTGATGAGGGATTCTAACTTTCAGAAACTCATTGAATGCTCACCAAACTCATAACAGACTTGAATACAAACCTGTTTTCAAACTTACCTATTTCTTGAAAAATAGTATGAAAACCTATTTTAAAAGAATTACCAAGCTATTACAGCCTGCAACTCACAAAAAGGCTTCTTTCGAAGGTACTGATGTCCTTAAAATGATGTTTCTTTTTGAAGAAAATTATTAAAATTGGTAGAATCTAATTGCAAAAATATTCCAAAATAACTTACAAAGATAAAGTAATGTTGAGGCTGTGAGATTATGTTTAAAGTTGAAAGTAAGAAACTTTGCTTCGCAAGTTGCCAATCAATTTTCGCTGGTGATTACGTAAATCCACATGGCCATATGGACCCCTCCATGGTGAAACATCATCTGCTCCTGCTCAGGGACCTTGGAGCGGGGAACGAAGGGGTGGATGGGATGGAACTGTGAGGCGGTGGGGGGTTCGTAGGAGTGAGTGGAGAAAAGTGAGGTTGGGAAGGGTAAGGGGTTGAGGGGCTGGGGGAAGGGGATCAGGGGAGCATTGGTAGGGGAGGGGAGTGGGGAGGAGAATTGGGACCGAAATTGGGACGGCGAGTCTGCCATGCCTTCCGCTCTCCTCCTGCTCATGCACTTCCTCAAGCATCACCTCCAGCTCTTGCACCACTTCATTCATCTCCTCTTGCTCGGGTGCAGCATACAGCAAAGTGAATGGATCGATGAAGTCGTCAGCTTCTCTGTGAATTAATAATACCTTCGGAAATTAAACGGCTGGTTCCGTAATATCTTCAGCCCTGCTCAAATTTGTTTTTATACATCACTGCGGGAAGTTTTGCTATAGTTTTCACTTGGTAACATAGGAAAATACTATTAAGTAATACGCGTATGCATAAATACTTCTTAAAGCCAACAAAAGCTTAAACACCCGGTTTTTTTGTTGATATCAAGTTGAGACTCTAAAGCTAAAACTAAGAATAATATTTTACACATAGGTGAGTTCAAAACCTCTCGGCACAATCATAAAGCCAAAATGCACTCAGTGAATTAATTATTCAGGATCACACTTTCCAGTCTGACTTAACGCACGAAATTAGAGACATTTGAGGATATAGATCCTTAATTAAATATGATAAAACATACGATATTTCATACGTACCTTGAACAGTCAAAATAAAACATATTTCCTTGCATTAAATTGCAAGTTGTTCCATTTTTAAAAATCGTGAATTCATCATCTTTTTATTACTAGGCTCTGGTTCATATCATGGCATATTGGTGAAAATGTACCAAAACTGACTCGTTGCGCACCATATCCGTTATCAGGGAAAGCTTCCCGTGGTTTTGGTCCTGCTAAGGCCGGTAATTTTGTCTATTGTATACCGCTTAACTGCTTACAGTTAAAATGTGACCTTGGAGGGCCGAAACATAACTCTTAGGGAGTGAAAGAACAAAATCGATTATCTAGATTCCTCTACTACTTTTAGAGATCCACACAATGGGTAACAAATATCGCAACACAAGCTTTTCGGAATCTCTGTGGTGAACTTCTCAGAGTGGGGAAATCAAAACTTTCCCTTCTCGCCACAGTTTCGCCAGATTAACCATCATTTTGAAACACGAGTGGAGATTACTCATCCGTGAGGGTGAAAGGTAAGAAAAAAATTATCGATGTCCGATACTTCTGGGAGCCATGGGTTTTTTCCCCAGAGGAACTCGGTCAAAAAACGAATTTCTCTCACCACGGCTTAACTATTTGCTGCTCTTACGCTCGACCCACAGAAATATATGTGACGGGCACTGGAAATAACGTTGAGTGCACGCAACACAGAGTGTAAATCAGAAACGAATGGTTAATGTTTTCCATACTTTAATGGAATTGGCATGATGTACTGTTTTTATCTACCGCTTTTATTTCTATCTCTGGAACGATTGAATAAAAAAAACGTGAGGATATTTCAGAATTTGAATATTTTTTACAATACCCTGTAAATATTTGGTACCCGTCCCACTTCTTTGAGTAGGTACTCGGAGGAATAGACATTACCCACGGAGATTCCAGGATACCCGATTGGTTTCCTTGTGAAAGAATAGCCAGGTCTCCCAGAAAACTATTCCCTGACCCTTTATCTTCTTCCTTCCCCATCACCTCTCTGTCTCGCACATTTCAAGAACTGACGCAGGGGACGGCTGTCGAGCCCATATCAAGGAGAAAGAAGGAAACATTCCCACTCACTCCACTTTCGTATCCCATTTTCCTATTTCTCGAATTACAGCCCCGTGTGCTTCTTCTCTGGGCCCCGGCTACTTGTCTTCTCTTTATTCCCCCATTCGGTTCTTCCCACTGTTTTTTCTCTCCTTTTCTCCCCTGTCCGACTCACCGAATTTTATATAGACAAGCATTGAGCGAAGAATTTTTTGCATGTTCATTACATATATCTTAAAAAAATAAACACCGGAAAGCGATCGGAAAGTTAGAGAAAGCGGAATATGTAAAGTTATTAATTAGTGTTAAATTTAATGTCTTTGTTATATGTTATTTGGATGACTGGGTCATATACAGCCATCGCCCTCAGTGTGGATACGAAATATGCCAATACCTGACAAACAGGCTAGGCATCACCATTAATCAACGTAAATCTGTGCTTATCTCTATGAAACGCATCAAATACCTCGGAGTGTACATAGACACAGTGACATTAACCTTGAAATTGAACCCAAAAGCCATCAAACGAGTTAACTCCCTTATTCCAATCATTCCCTACCTCCGAGCAAAAGACCAGCCTAAAGCAGCAGGCTACATGGCCTGGATATGCTGGATCATGTGCCTCCCCACATTCCTCATATCACAAATCTTTGCTAGAGATAACAGTGAATGGTTAAGGTTACAGTTAGTAGAAGTGTTTTCAAAGGAAGTTCACCTCCAGCGTGCAGTGTCAAAATTAGAAGTACATACCGATGCAACGCCTCGGCAAGGAGCCGAGGTAATCCAAGAATGGAACATCTCCCGTATCTTTCCCGTGCCAGAAGAATGGCATATTAACGCTCAAGAACTATTTGCAGCATTACATGGTTTACTTGAAACAATTATCTTGTCTGTGTAATAATTGATATGCGTCTGGATAACCAGACAGCTTTGTACACTGTAAAGAAAGGGAATGGATTATTGTTTCGACAACACCCCGAGCTGAGGACACGTATTCAAGGTCTTTAATACATGTACTGTCACAAGATGTGACCTGGACCTGCGTCCCTACTCATCTCAACATGGCCTACAGGTTCTCTTGGGCCGTGCCTCCGTTTTAATGTGCGCGACGGCCATATTGATCGGCAGCCAATAGGAATACTAAATTCCATAATTTTCTTTAATTGGTTTAAAATATTCTGCCGGCGCCTATGGTATGCATTAGAAATTAAACACAATGTTTAAGGTGCGAAATATGCAGATTATTCCACGAATAAATTTTCAATGAAGATTTGTCAATAGCAGTAGTAGAGAAATGCAGCACCATGCCCATGGGATGACCGCATTTTGACTTCGATTTATTGGGAGTTTACGCTTCTCATGAACAGCATAGCTTAAGTATGGAAATTATATTAGATATATAAATACTATTTTCCCTTGTTTTTCCCATTTTAGAGTTTAACACCATTTAATTTCAAGTTCAATATGAATGAAAAATAGCGTCGAAAGGTGTTATTCTGTTGTTCATATCAGATAGAGGACATATTCTTCTATGAGTACTCAGAATTAAAATCAAATGACATTAGCTTCATTTTATGGTGGTACCGCCTTAAAAGAAATTTTACTCCGTATAGCCTATAATTTGGAACATTTTTGTTTTCGAAACTTCAAACTTTCTTTGGTTCCTTGTGCGGAGTATCTGAAAGTACATATTCTCTATTTAAGGTACTTGCTTCCGTTCGGAATCTTCGGCTCTTGGTGTGCACTGGCATATGCATATATGCCTACATACAGAAAATATGTAGGTGCCTGGTTACTTATTATTTCATCCGGAATTCTCACTCAACGCTGTTCCATCCTTACGCACCCATTAAGGGTCGTTGACGCATCAGTGGCATTTTCTTGACGGAGTGTTGTCTCTCCTCTCCCTTTCCTCACCCACTAACGACGCACCCCACAACCCTAGGCACTTCCCTCGACCCTTCTTAACGCCAACACCCAGTTTCTCCCACTCCCCTATTGTATTACCCCACTCTCTTCACACTCCCCCTTTGCCACCCTCCCTTCTCTCTCCCCTTTCCTTTCTCTACCCCCCCCCCCCAAGCACACCCCACCCAAGCACACCCCCCCAAGCACACCCCACCCCAAGGTTCTTTTACGGAGGGTTTGAACGTGTCGTTTCTCTCTTCAGTATCTTTATTTTTTTTTGCTCCGTTACACGCTCACTTCATCCTTCTCCATCTTCCACGGCTTCGCCGACGCCGCTTTGGCCGTGTGATTCCATTTTCTCACACTTTTGTTTTTCAATCTCATCCTCTTCCCGAGAAACTCTCCCCACCGTCCTCCTCCGCTTACTTTTTTCCTCTCATCTCCATTCTTTCCCTCACTCCTGTCAATTGCTTCGCTCCCTCGCCCATTCCGTCTCCATTTACATCTCCATTTGTCCATCCACTCTCTCGGAATTCTCCGCTGATTCTCTCCACTTCAAACTTTTCACTCTCCATCTCCTCCATTCTTCCCCCATTTCGCGAGGTCGTGTTTCCCTCATTGAATTTCATCCCGACGCCAAAGAAGGTTTCAGCGACGCTATTATCAGTGGTTTGGACGAGCGAGGTTCTGTTTATATAAAATGGTGCTTCAACGATGCGCTATTGAATTGGATGCCGGTGCTTGCGCGTGAAAGGGTAGCGACCCTTTGAGGATAGTGGTAGGGAAAATTTGTGGCAGATGGCTGCGCTAAGCGTAACTTTGAGGAGGGGGAGAATCGTGCGGGGGGAGGGTCGGGTAAGGAGTGGAAGGGAGAGGACAGCGCATGGTAGGCAATGCTGCAACCATGACTGCACTTAACCTGAGTGGTCAATAAAGTGTCAGCAGTGCGTTACACGGCAATGTTTACGATTCAAACAATTCTGGATTGAAATACGCGGATGTTGTTCGCAATCTCACACAGATGATAATTTAACTAACTTGATTAAGGGCCATAGGGTGATAAACATTTTTTGCTAATGACTGCGTGAGCAAGATGGATTTGGGATTAATGGTTTCCAACATTGAAAACCCTGGAAGTCAAACGTGGATACTGTTTTACTCCATCGTGCGGAGGAAATTTGCTGGGAATGGACTCATCCACTTGAAAGGACTTTCTACGTAACTCCCATCGTGTTTCGCTAACACTAGAATTGTTTGTATAACTCAATGTGCATTGGGTGTAGGAACCTATGGAGTAAAACTATAAATTCCCTACTGCAGTGTCGGGTTCGGATTCAATTTACTCGTGGCGGATATTTCACAGGGGAGTTATGAATTCCTATTAAGGGGTCATGTAAGCCTCTTTGAGTCTCGTATTCCGCTTTCATTTTTATATTTTACATTTAAATATTCAATAAAATTTAACTGAAATAAAAATGGCGTTGAAATGTTGACATTATTTTATTTGTCATAAGTAAGTATAGTTTCATATACTTTCTCTCATATTTGACATCAAATAGCTCTGATCCGTTTAATAAATTTGGTTTACTTAATTAAAATTTACACTGTTGTATGCGCTCAGGTGCCAAGAAAAGTATACAGCATTCATGGATCGAATAAGGCCTTTATGAGATGGATGAAAAATATGCTATTACAACTCCTTATTAACTCCACTCCAAAAGAAAATGTTTCATCAATTAAGTCGGCTTATGCTGAAAATGTTTTGTTCGCTCATAACTTATACATTCCTTTCTTTTCTCACTATTCACCAATTGTCACCCATGATCATGCATTCACTTCTCGTACATAGATTTTTATTTAGCTCGTCAACTCACGACTTAAAAAGGAATTAGAAAATACCCATAATCCTAGACCATTAGAGCTCGAGGCGTGTTACACATGATTAAAACCATGTATTATTTGTCGTCATAATTTCCCATTGCTCCTTCCTATCGTCTTATTTGAGAATCGATCGTTTCAAAAATTATTCCACAGAATACATTACTTTTGCCCCACTTTGAATACTACCCCTCGGATAGGCTCTTGCCATCCTTGACATGGGCTGCACAAATAACATTAGGGCGGGTTTTCACTGGCAAGTTACTTCCGCAAGTTCCTTCTGCAAGAGCTTTCTGAAGATTTTACTCAGACGCAAACCTTTCATGAGTAGGTGCAAAGCCAGATCGGTTGCTCCTTACACTGGCAACAATACGCTTCTGCAAGTGGCTTGATGAAGCTTTAAATAGTTTTTAAGTAGACTTGCAGAGCAGTTTGCACTTGCAATTTAAAGCGAAAGTCACTTGCTTCAATTAACTTGCGTAATAAACTTGCCAGTGTTAACTCACTTTTAATTAGTCGCTTTTCCTGAAGTCGATTATGAAATACAAATCCACTCTGATGTGTTTAACTTTAATTTTTTCTACAAGTCCTTCCTTAAAAATGTTATTGTGTTTAACGTTAATATTGTGCGTTCAATCTTTTTCATTCATTGTGCATTAAAAAGAGCTAAATGTCCCCTAAATTTCATTTTTACGTATGGGTTCCACCGTTTAATGAAATTTGGCCCAATTATTTATCACTATTTTTTTTCTTCTCAGTTGCCGAAATATGGTGCAGGATATGAACCTAATGTATCAATCATAAAAGCGTTGCCGCAATTGTTTTATATTAGTGTATTTAACTCTCAGAATGTGTTAAATTACTTTCATTGGTGCCTCTCCGAGAATATTTCTCTTGATTTTGGTGCACCAGGTGTGAAAAATTCATTTAAAAGACAGACAGAGATCGGCCGATTTCCTCTTTTGTTAAGTGGGGTGGTTGCTGGGAGAAGTTATCGCAGCTAAATTCACCTTTGTTATATAAGATTAATGGGTAATTAGTAGGAGGTCCTCTGAATGGGCTCTGTTTTCCTTCACTGCCTGAGGAGGCACTCAGTTTAATTTCATATCAGACTGAGTGTGCGCTGTAATTGAGGCCTCTTCACACACTAGACCATTGTGGCTCGGGAATACACTTAAAAATCTGCTGCCTTAAGCATTCAAATCTGTGTCCATGGCTTCAAAAGCCATTACGGTAATCGCTGCAAGAATCCCGTTGGGCCTCATTCCTGTCGCTTAGTGATTACATTTTTTGTCATCGCTGCAAATGCATGCTTCCCGGCAAATTTTACGGACGTTATGACGTTGATATCGTTTGATCATCATTTAGCGCGAATACTCTTGGAGTACGTTTTAGAGAAATGACAAGTTCATCTTTTTAGTCAAGGATGAAGGTCTATGTCATCCGAAGCATTCTAAGAATGGATTTTATTAGCATTCACGGTCGTACTTTAGGCGGCCTGAGTAGATGCACTAGATAAATGCACTCCTATGTACAGATGCCACGTCCATATCAATTTTCGCCTCTCAAGCCTTAAGTGTCTGTAAACTACGGGCTACTTCTAGGGTGCTTTCGAAAAAACAGATTTATGTTTGGATGGAGAAGGTGAATAATCATATTGAGAGTGATGAAAAGATAAATACAACTGTTTATTTTTTCTATATCCTCTCCTTACAACAATAAAGTTCTTACCTTGAAAGATCTGCGAAAATGAATTCTTATGATAACAGGCTGCACACGTTTGTATTTTCCAGAACTTTGTAGACTGATAGCAGCACAATGAATAACGACGGGGAAATGAATCGGAAATCTTTACTGGTTTTCAATGTTTTTGAAAGGACATTTCTTGATATAGTAGTAGGAGTGGTATTTTGGTATTTTTTCGATCTTCGAATTGAGGAACTTCGATCCATAATAGCCTGCTATGAGAAGACCATGCATTACTAAGTCCGTTGGAGAACTCACAGAATCATAGCTATCAACATACACATGCTTATTATCGATGATAATCTTAAAGCCTGTCATCTATATTTTTTCAAAGAACCATGAGGCTAGTTACATAAAGTTTTACAAAATATGAATTATTGCCGTTAAATAACAAGAAAAAGTTTATATTAAAATTTATGAGTTGTCCATTTTTCAGTTTTGCTTATTTTCAGCCCCGTAGGAAAATTAACTTTTTTGATTCCAAGCTTCCTCTCCTGCTTTATGTGGCTATTCAAACCTACGGTAATGGTTCCTCATTTTCTTTGTAAAGTTAAGGATTAGTAGGGGACAGGATAAAATGGAGGGCTGCAGTCAGCCAATTGGGATTGAACGACTTATGATAATAAATTAAGGGATAATATTTTTTTATAAGTACATGCGATTTATTATATTAAACCAGGAAGAATAAAGGTAAGGTTAGTTCGTTCAATGAAAAATACCTAACTTAATCTACCTGCCAAGATAAAGAGTGTATCTGCGTGAAATACTTAATAAGCTAGAACTAACTCTTTTTATTTTACTTTAATTTTTACCTTAGATTACTGACCAATTTGGTGGGTACTAAATTTGTTTTCCCTTTTTCAAATACCTCATTTCTCATTGGCAAATATGTAAATTAAAACATTAAGAATTCTTATGAAATGAAGAATTGGGTTATGAGTACTTTGATAAGAAGCTTTGATTTGATTTGCTTGTACTAGTGATGAAGTTTGAATAGTTGAACAATAGTGTATTTATTTCATAATTTTTAGGAAGCAATATGAAATACCATGGTTATTCTAGACCCTTATATTCATCGTTTAGAAAAGGAGCTATTAATGCCCCCACGCTGCACGCCCAGAGCATCCAGTTGCGCAATTTTGCTCGTACCAAGAAGTGTGCAACTGGTGGTGTCCGACGTTTGAGTGTTACGAGGCACGTGTTGTTAAAACTGTAATGACGAACATAAATGGCAGAAAACAGGACTGAAGAAGATAGTAAAGATGTTTCTTTTGGAGGACAAAGGAAATACTAGCTTTAAATCATAATTAATTTATTTCTCTTTCGCTACTGGCGTTCTGAGTTGAAGATTGATCGAACGCTTCTTTAACTTGGAATGTTTCTTTTGAAGCAATACAATCCTACGGATACCTCTCCTCGTCCATCTTCCATGAGTAAGGTCAAGCCTTAGATCGACCATCACTCGGCCACCTCTGGTTATCATTGAGCTTCTCGTACTCTCAGCCCTGGTGTAAAATCTCCTTCCTCTATCCTTTTATTAAATGCATTGCTTCCTCTTTTGGAGCGTCGAGGGTCTCCACTGCCCCACTTCAGGTTTTATTCTCGCATCCCCGGCTTGCAAGTTTTATGTCCTCGAGTGCACGTGCTGTCTTTTTATGCCGGCCGACAACGCCCTATCAACCTCCCAGGACATAACTCTCGTAAACGTATACCCTATCCATACGTTCGTCAATCCCTACCATAGCTCCGTTAAACCCCTGCCTCCTTCTCTACTTGAGGGTCGTATACATTATATTATTCGTATTCTTCCCTGGGAGATTTTTATTTTCGTACCCGGAGGTCGACGAAAAAATAACATGTGGCGATCGTGATCATGCCTGCGGCTGTGTCTTATTACCTCGGTTCAAGTCGTACAGTCGCTTTTCATGGATGGTACTCCAGGCAAGTTATAATTCTCTCCACACCCCGGACGAAGTTTCTCCAAGTTCATGGAATTTCTAGTTTCTGCTGAATATATTTCCTCCTCACCGATGTTTTCTTTAAATTGACTGGCAAATTTTAGGCTTTCACTAAAGACATATTAAGCGAGAAAATTTCTGTAGTGCTTGGTTATAGTACTTGCTAAGATTTATGGTGGAGTAAAATATTTTGCTTCCCAGAATGATAATTTACCTAAAAAACATTGGTTTATCCCAATTTAAAACTTCTCTAATATACATGCTTAATCATCTGTTTGCGAAATCATAATTTAGAGCAGAAGTAATGGAAAGACAGAATGTAAGTATTGAACATCAAATGACGTTACTTCTTACAGTTGTTTGAAAATAAAAAAAGCTAATTTAATAACCAGGTAAATAGTCATTGTGGTGAAGATTGTTAAAGTGAGTTAGCGTGATTGATAAAAGAAATTAAATTAAAGCCGCTAAAAGGTACATTTCCTCGTGAATAATTTATCTTGCTCTTAGCTTTGATCAAAGACACAATATAAGGATTCTGATATCAGAGTGCTCTGTTGAATACATTGTTGTCAATTATTGTCGATATATTAGCCTAATTCATTTAACGAAATTAATTTTCTGTAATACTTCTGTAGTATCTTTATTTCACGGATATCTTTAGTGTTCCATATTATTTTTCTGAAATTTGTGATGGCGCTAATTACGTTGGCACCTAAAGGTTTATGGTAAGGGAGAATTGTACGTTAGACTTTGATTATGCCAAGCCGTACTGCCTCTTTAATGAGTACAACTGCTACCATTACTCCTTTACCTGGGATGGAGAAAATGCGAGGCTTTTCTTTTTTTACGTGGGCACATATTTAAGAAAAAGTAAAGGTTTTTATATTTCACAATGCTCTTTCTTTAAACCAGCTGCGTTTTACTTCCCGTAATTATCAATGATCGAAATTTTGGCAAATATGTACTTAATGCACCACCATGGTGTGGAAATCGAAATATATAGGCAAATAGTTTATTCATTTGCTGTTCGCAAATGGTTCAACTCTTATTTACAAGACTTCTTTCATCGTCTCCGGTAATGCATGCTTTTCTATGTATTTATTCACAATCACCTATCATTCTCATATTTATCACTTCTTTTGTGACTCTAATACTGAGTTTATGAGTCTTGATCTCCTCCAGAATATCTTACTATTTCTTTTTTAGCAGCCACCCAATAATTCCGGATACCAAAGAACATGGTGCCGTTGTTCAATCCATAAATCCATTGAAATGTACGACTTCCTTGATATTTTCTTTCCTCAGGCTGTACCATCAAACCTGTCTTGGAGATTTTGGCCTCATCCTCTATAATGACATGGTTAGCCCAACGTAGTCTAGTGTTACTAGTCTTACTATAAAGCAAGTTCATACACCTGGTTTCACAGATTTATCATAGTCTTCATAACTTCTTATATTGGTTGGCATGTTTTAAAAATCTTGGGATTAGATTATTAAAAAATTAATCATAAGAAATATTTGGTAATAAAAATTCAAGTTCATCTCCGTTGACTATGAACCACCTCAAAATGCAAGTTAAATGAGGCCCCGGCGTTAGTTGTAACATGTTTTGGCTTCTAATTGAAGAGAACTAATGGTGAATCTTACTATATTTTCTCATATTTTTCCTTCTCTTTAAACATGCAGTGTGCCTCTGAAATAAATAAAGAGTTTTAGAAAGTCGGACAATTGAAGTAAATGGCCTCCTAAAACAAGCTACTTTCACTTCAAGTTGGTTATATGCTCTAAGAGTAGTTTTTAATTACAGAAAATACACAGACGAGAAGTTCAACTCTTAATAATGTTATTTCATAAGGACATTTTCAATTTCCAAGGCGTTACGATTAGTTTATCATCTTAATGATTGTTACCATCATTCGTTTATGTTAATGAATGCATCCTCCATTTGCTTTAATCTTTAGTATTGAAATTTATTTTAAAGTAAAAGAAATTTGAAATTTTTAGTTTTTAGCAACTCATGAAAATCACATTCCTATCTGGTCATGGCTTTAATTGTGAAAAAGAAACTGCATGTGCATTAATGGAATGCAGCAGAAAACTTAATCTAAGTTATGTTCAAGTTAAAATCGTTTACATCAACAAGATTACAGATAATCCAAGTGAATTGAAGTCGAGCAATATACTCGCAATTCCAGGAGGTTTTTCCTATGGTGATGATACCGGTGCTGGTAATGCGTTTGCTTTACGCATTAAAAATAATCTTGCTGATGAATTTCAAGAATTATTATCTCAGAATATGCTTGTTATATGAATATGTAACGGTTGTCAGATATTGGTTAAGTTAATTCCAGAATTCTCTAATCTAGCATTAATCCCTAATAATATAGGGAATTATTAATGCCGTTGGATTAGAGTAAAAGTTAACTCACAAAGTAATTATGTTTGGTTACGGGGCCTGAATGAACTATATCTTCCTATTGCTTCCTATTGGAGAAGGTAAGCTTTTTATGGATCAGTGCACTTTGAATCAATTGATTGAAGATAATTCTACTGCATTATGTTATATCGATGAAAATGTTAACTACGCTAATCTGATTTCCTTATAATCCAAATGGGCTCGCATATGACCTGGCAGCTTTATTGAACAAAAGTGGAAGAATGCCTCACCCAGAAAGGGGAATATGTTTCACTCAGCAGGATAATAATCTAAATTCACGTTATAAGTTATAACGCGAGTTCAGATTATTGATTCATCGCGTACGTTTGTGTTCCCTCAAACGATAAAGGGTGTGATTCCTGAGGCACATTTTACTGACTGCGATCTACGTGTTACAACTATATGTATTTGGTTGTGACATTAGTGTATAGAGTTTCTTGGATTTAAAAACTTGATTTAGCAACTACTTCAACTCCAATGCAGCATTTGTCTTCAGGCGTGGATCGATTAACCACCCCAGAGTCGGGATAGAGTCAGAGATAATAGAGAAATATATATAACTTATTAATTTCTGTATTTCATTCAATATCACATAAAAACTTTTACCAAAACTAAAAAAAGCTTCGGACTGATGCATCTACCTAATAGATATTCTATAATGGTCAAGTGTAAATTTATAGCTGGGAGAGTTTAACGGTGGGCCGAATATTATCTCACTCTAACTTAGGCTTGACTCTCTACCTGATGGATGCAAATTACAATCACATGGAATTTAGATTTACCCTTGTCTCTCCCGCTGAGTTGCATACGCACGTGTGATGTCACCAACCACCAAGCGAAGCAACATATCTTTCCCCCATAATTGGCCCTGGCATTCAGTCCCTCATCTTCCCAGCATTCTCCTCATATACGCGAGAAGATCGTATCCCCAATCCGCCAGTCCTGCCTCTCATTTTCGCTCTCGCACGTGTGTTTCAGCCGCATTCGTGCCCTCCGGCAACATTCAAGGACAACAATATGCTCAGGGAGTGGAAGGAACAAGTGAAAGCACCCAACCTTACCACCCTGTCTCACGCCCTTTCCTTCAAACAAATGTACTTTCACCAAAGAACTCTCTCTCTATGTCTCAACGTGACACCCCTTCTGTGTAATTGCCCTCCCTCTCTCATCTTACCCAATCTTCTCCTTCTCTAAGATACGTTTCCTTCCCTACGTCGTCACTTGACTCAAAAGTAGTTTCTTAAAGTCGTCACCATGTGCCGAGTTGTTCTTCGTCAATTTCTCCGTAAGTTCATCAGCGATCTCAGTTTTCATAGTGTGACTGAACGAGTGTCAGTAGCCGTTAAATGATCAACTGGACTCTGGAAAAGAAATCTGTGTCGTGCACATTCTTTATCAAAAATGTTTCTATTCCATGATTTAAATATATAAACTATGGAGAACATCATTGTGACTGTCTCTGGAGGAATTTTATTTAGACTCGTGGAAAATTATTTCAGTCTCTTAATGTTTATGTAGTTTTATTTTTCAAGCTGTCTAAAAAATGAAAGATCTGCATAAGCATATTTCCTCACCATGTTGTCCCTGAGTTCAACTGGGGGAAATATTCAGGTCAGTTTGATTAATATCTATCTAGAAAAGAGCAATGTTTTTGGTAAGACATATATAAATCGTCGATTACTTTTTTGACACTGATTTTAATCATAAAAATTTCGATATAAGGAAAAATTATCGATTTCCCAGGAAAGATAATTATTATCAAGTCATAAGTATTCAAATATTTGCCGAATTCTCATAGTGATGCATTCTCTTCCTTAATATTATCATATATATATATAAAATAACTCCACGCTGTCGGTTTCATTTCTTATTTTCCACCTATATTCTTGCTCGGTAGCAGTAATTTATTCTTTTACTATGTTTTATTCTCCTGTTTTTCATCCAGGTGTGACTTCCATTCTTTTTTTTCTTCTTCCGAAAACCCTTGCATTAATCTTCTAAATTTAGTTTTTCCTTGTATTAAGCCTTCCGTTATTCTCATCTCTTCCTTGCCTTAATTTAATCTTTTGACTCACTGGTGGCGATTTTCATTCTTAAAAATTAGCTCGAGGCATCAGGAGACTCGTATCGGTTTATTTCATTGAGGACATTTATTTGGTGGCATTTAGACTTTCTGGCTTTATTACTTGAGTGCAATGTCTGATTTTTGGCTTTAATGGAGATATTATTAATTTTGTAGTTCCCTTTCATCCTATTCAAATCCTTGACTTAAACAATTCATTGTATTTGCCATCTCCGTGAACCTTAAAAAAGGCTGAAAAGTTAAAATCATGAATGATTGAAAAAGATGAATATAAAACTTTTCATCTACCGACTATTTACTTGCTATTTTTCATGCCTCTTACAAATGAAAAACCAATGACATTTTATTCCCTTGATTACGATCTCGAGTTGAGTGTATCAGAAGTGTGGGATCGATGCTTTTCCTGTTGAAATTTTTGATATGATTAATATAATTTTTAATCGATACTTTTTTCTACCCATTCGGTCGAAATAAACTCTTAAAAATGAGTGTCGGTCGATGATATATGCTATTTCCATAATGCTCCATGTTCACAAAATGACCAGGCGTTATTGCCTTATTGAGTCATCAATAATTTTGTTTGATTATCGATTCAATATCGCTTGATTCGCGCGCTACAACAATGGGAATGCCTCTCTGCTTCTACCGCTGATCCTTGAGGTGTGACCAAGGGCCGTGCAAGACACCGGTGTATACCAACGTTGCGTCGTCCAAGGATACTTCTGGCTCAATATTTTCTTCAATATTTTAATATGGCACCGAAAAGAATGTGAACCAATTTGGGGTGTAGCCTCGGATGGAGTCGTGCTTGTGAATACTAATCAGTGATAAATCGAAGATGTTTCAATCCTCAGGTTACATTTTTTCGGGGTCAAGGAGGAGAAAAATAATATGGCTGCTCACTTTCATTTTACAGGCGTTTGAGATTTCGTTCCGATAACGAATCCACTTCGATATAATGGTTTCTTTCACAGAGGTAGGTACCAAATAAAAATAAAATATGGCTACGAAAATGTTTAAACAATTTTTTATCTCAGATATATGGAATATTCCTCTGAAGGAAGTAGGGACAAACGCAAATGAGAGGTGTTAACAACCTTTTGAGTTTTCTTGCTCTTTCAGTTTTTATGATTAGATCGTTTAGAAAATAGTTGTTATGTTTAGGCTTCATTATTGTTTTGGGGTGAGAGATAAAGAATTAGAAATGGCTTGCAGTCTTGTTATTATGTATGAGTTAACTCAATTAATTGAATGCGATATTTTATGCATATCTTACTGTCACACGCCAAAAATCTTTTTTTTTCATCTTTTTTTTTACATTTATTTCATTGAATAGAAATGGAGAGCAGTCAATCTCTAGATAAACGGATTGAAAAGTTTGTTGCGTGAAGCCTGGTATATTCATTTTTTCTTTGACTGTGAAGTCCATATATTGTCTATAATATGCGCACAAACATCAAAAGGACAGCTTGTATGCATTGCTGCAGTAGACCTTATTACACAGAGACCTGTTTAATTTTTGAAGGCATCGTAATTAATTTAATATAATATTCTCACATGAGAATAACTCTCAAAAGAGTATCTAAATAATATAAAAATACCTCTCCGCTCTCAGTTTAAACACTGAATTTCTGTTAAAGCTAAATTTGTCCAAGCCTGCGCTCGATTTAATTTTAATTTGCGTCAGCTGCTGAAAATTATATTGAAATCAGAAGTGTTAAGGCACAAATATTATAGAGAATTGTTTAAGTGAAATAAAATCGGGAAAAGCAATGTTATTTCATGTTATCCTTGCTTTTCTCTGAGCATAAAAAATGAAGGCAAGATACAATTTGCTCTTTTCACGGGAAAATTATAATAATACGACAAACGCTGGAAACTACGTTAAATGTTACCGTAGAATAAATGATGACATCAACAATTTTTCCAGGAGAGTATCCAGGATTTCCAGGATTTTAAACGATATTGTATCCATACTTTAAAGTATGTCTGTTTCTGTTTTCATTGATAGAACCGAAGATCTACACTGATAAAATGGTTTTTTTTTCCGACAAAGTCGCTGAAATAACCATGATTACTTTAGTAAAGGCCACTACAATTTGTCTTTACGGATAAATACAATAGTAGTTCGAACAGTAGAACAAAAAATTAATTAATTGGAATTATTTGAAGCATTTATTAGTATTATCTTTATCGATGTGAGATATTCATCAATGTATAACTATTGAGAAAAATAACTTACACTGTTTTATTGGTTTCAACCAAAGAGCGCCGTCAGGCAAAATTTCTTTACCATCAATGCAAAAGGTCATAAACCTGTGTGCGCGTTAGCCTTCGTGATGTCCAGTAGAGAGGATTTCCAGTTTGAAATAAATGTAAGAAATCAGTGGTTTAAAATTAGGAAGGAGAGTGACCTCTCAGGACGAATTAGGGAAGGTACCAGCGCACATGGAGGAGTCTTCTTACCTCTTAGGCCATCGACCAGGCACCACTCTACCTGATTTCCCCTTCGAGACCCTCAATTCAATTCCCCGTGCTGCATGAAGTCTCCTTCTCCCCACTTATTTTATTTTCTTCCTCAGGCCATCACGCTCTTTTTTTCCTTACCTCCTTGCTCTTGCAAGTAATGGAATCGCTCTGTTTTTTCTCGCAGAGTAGCGACTTTTTACTTGAATCTCAGCGTGGTCACGATGGCATCATCTCAACCAATCTCTCCCTTTGCGACCCCGCAATCTTCGATTTCCTCCTGGTTCTCTCCTCTCTCGTCCGGAGAGGTAGAGAGGGGATGTTAAGACAGGTGTAATGAGGCAAAACGAGGATGAATTATTGGTAGCTTTTGATTCAATATGTTGAAGTTAGCGCAGATTGGAACACATCCGCGCAATTCAGCGCACTCGAATGACGATATATGGTTACGAGTGCGCAGGGGAAAAATAACCTGCCGGTTGGTAACGTTCTAAAGGCTCGCAATAGTCACGGCCGAATTCATTGTGTACACGTATTGAACTCGTTTTGAAAACATATCTAAAAACAAAGTTTATCACAGAGCTATTAAAAACGTGATATTATCCATCTTTTACGTACTCACTAAAAATCTGCACAGAAACAACAATCGTGGATTATGTAATCAAAGTTTTTTAATCGTGTAGCACACATCCACTCTTCTTCCGATCTGTTTTGAAGTGCGTACGCCGGAATGGAAAGCAAGTGCGCTTTTTGTTAAGTAAGGAGCGCAGTATAGCAAATGTAAAACTGCCATTGCGACAGAATAGTATCATTAGTTGCTCTGTCAATAAAATGCAGGTTTAGACGAGCAACGGGCCTACCAAATGAAAATCTCTTTGTACATTCATATTTACTAATGACTAAGTAATGTTTTGCCCACAATTCAGAATTAACATATATCAATTTTTTTAAATGTTGTAGCATAACTATTGTCCGGTTGTTGTAACCCGTTGTATTGTACGTCTTTATGAAATAAATCACGTTTCATGTTTTGAGTTTAATTACATCAGCACTTATAGTGTAATAATTTTGAATTTAACTTTCTGGTAACTCATATTACAAAATAGTGAAATTAATGATGAACACCAAAGAGGGTGAAATTTGTCATGAAATATAATTAGAGTTCACCGTGTTTTGAACCCGGATCTCTCAATTGCCGGTCAGTTGTGTTAGCCACTTACACCACCAAGCCATCTTAATGGAATACGAATTTCAGCGGGGGTTTAACAAGTTGTTGGAATTTCACCCTCTTTGGTGCGCATCTTTGCGCCCGTGCGCGTGACTCGTGCGACATCATTCGAGCAATCGCATTGATTGGAAAATTGTCAATGAAATTAAACTTTATTCAATTCCAACAACTGTACCGGCCTTTGAAATTTTGGTGTTTTAACAAGTAACAACGGATGCACACAAGTATCCACGTCCTGAGTGGTGAAGAAACCACTGTGGTGGGACTAGAACCCACGACTCTCGGGTTAGCAGGTGATGACTTTACCCTAAACTGGACCCAACAGACGACTTCACAAATTGTAGCACACATTCTTTTCTGTTTTCACAATAACAATGTCTAAAACTGCCATTAAAATGACTATCACATTTATTATTAACGGCATAACAGATTAAACAAATGAAATTCAATTAAATTGCAAAAGAAAAAACTATTGCCAGGCCATTTTCGTCCATATCTGCAAATCATATTACCATTTGACTCCCGGATATCAAAACAAAACACGAGTCAGTAAATTTTATTCACAAAATTTGATTACGAAGTCCATTTTTATTGCACCATAGAAAGAAATAAAAATATTTCATCATTTGACATGAAGTAGGAGATACTCATGAAACGAACACAGAATTGACATTTATTAGATGCTTGCTTAAAATAGCTTATTCAAAATTGGATAATTTAATGGTTTAATACTACCATGGATATTATGTATAGAAACGTATTGTGAGTTCTATCATGTTATACGTTACTGCCTATATTCCACCAAGAATTTGCGATTTTAAAAATTATTTTTTATCGATGAATTTTTCCTGATTTTTTATGCCATTGATCAGTCTACCGCTCTCATCCTTCGAACACTTTTTTCCATAAACAATATTTTACGTGAATTTCAACGAAGTAAATTAAACGTTATTTTACCTATGCATTAAAGATACAGCACTTATGTGTGGATATCAATTTTACGAATGGGTGGCCGGGATATGAACCCTTAAATCTCCAGTGGCAGTTGGATCTATATGCCAGCTTCACCACTGACTTTATTCCTCACCATCATTAAGGCTACAGCAATCGCAATCGCGTCCCATTTATGCCCTAATGGTATTTTCCTATCCAAATGTTTAAAAATATCCCTGCTGAGTCTTCATTTGCTAATTTTTGACTCTATGAGAATGGTATGTATAGTTAGTTGACTTTACATAAGCTTTTGCATTTCTTCATCATGCTTATGTTTCTTTGTAAATTGAGGAAATTCCGGTGTTTATATTTACATGTTGTAACTCAAATATAGAAAAGGAACTAAATGCATAATTTACTCTAGTTAAAAGCGTACTCCACTGCTTTTAAAATATGTTTCTGTGGATGTTATATGACCTACTAATTATAGTCTCCTCCACCAGTACTCTTGCCCATATCGCACTGATAACACACCAATGTTATCGAAAACGACTGATTAGATTGATAATAGGACTCTTGATAACTCACCAGTGCATTTGACGTTAAACAAAAACACATTAATTATGATACTGAATGTATACTAAAAATAAATCAAATTGTTATGGGCACGAATAACCTTACTTATATCCTATTCATCTTTTCCTTTTTCGTTTCACTGCCTCCTCTTTTATTCAGTTTAATTTGTGCCTCTGAAAAACTCCATATGAAAAGTCTATTCTTCCAATTACCGAGAAAAATCTATTTTATTCTTCCACTGAATTCTGCTCAAACTGAATTCCCTTCTCCATGACTAGTATCAGCGTCCCATAGACAGTCAATACCATGGCCATCCACCGATGCTGCTTTTCCTTTGAATTTTCAGAATCAACATCCTTTTTCTCCTTAATCGTGCCTATTCTTGTTCTTCCTAATATTTCTTTTAAAGGACAAGTCCCCGGTTGCCACACGGCTCCAAGCTCCATATTAAACCCTTCACCAAGCTGTAAAATAAGGAAGTACAAAAATAGATGGCCATAAAATGAAGGATGATTTCAAGATAAAATTGCAGGAAAAAAAAGTTTAAAACTCTCTCCCGTGATCTTTTTCTTCTTCCCGTTGCTTCAAAAAAGGCGTTGTTTAATTCAGTTTTCTCCCTTCACAACTACTAGCCTTCAGTTCCCCTCCCCTCAAGGCTTCCTTTCTTCTCTCTTCCTTTTTTTCTCTTTTCTTCTTTCTCAGTCCCACGGATGGAGTGCGTCTCCTCAGCCCCTTATATACCTTGTATGTATTTGCTCCCCTTACCATACTCCTGTTTTTGCCCTAACTTATGACAATGTTTGAAACACCAATACGTCGCAATTTCATGCTCACCTGACCACCTTAGGTCATTGAAGCTTTACTGGGAATAAATACAATTTAGATATCAGTGTGCAGCACGTAAATGTTTTGCTTTTACTATAACCAATGAGTAGTTCATGCACATACATTGTCATGAAAAATTATTGGCGCTGAATTCCAGGAAACGATAGATATTAATCTTCAAGAGAGAGGAGCATTGATACAATTTCAATCCTTAGTTTTTTGTTTGAATTGATTTTATTTTTACATTGAAACTTTTATTGAAAACCGGCCATGGTTCACATGCGTTTAGCACTATCATGATTAACGTGTCTCTCTAGATGGCATAAAGTGCCGAAACTTCGTGTGATGTTCAGTAAAATGTTGAAAATTTTACGCACATCCCAATATTTGCAATACTATGTCAGGATATTTCGAATAATGAGCATAGAGTTACTAAGTTACCTAGTAGCTCTATGATACTAAGTTATTCTTATATTTATTTGACTTCCCTGAAAATAGCTGATAAAGTATTTTGTATCGGACAAGATAGCATGTAATAATGTACAATTGTAAAAACTCATGCCCTAGGGGGTGAAAAATATACCCAGATGAGACCAAACCGCGACCCTTGAGTATAAGGTGGCATTACCCTGCCACCATCGGAACCGGCATAATATTATTTAATTAAATGTATTCAGTTTTACGCTCCACCAACAATATAATTACTGGCCAAACAGAATAAAACACAATGTACAATGGAATTCATAAAATAATGGTGGAGTCTTAGAACTTCTCTCTTAAATAATAATATCACTAAGAAAATTATTGAAAAGCCTTCATTGTTTCGCAGAACAATTTTGTCACAATATGTATCAAAGACTCGGCACGTTCTGTTAAGTGGCGAGTTTGCACAATAATTGGATTTCCTCTTGCTCAACTTAAATGTTCTTGTAGATCTTACTTTAATACAAGGCATTATAAAATTAATTTTACTCAAAACGTTGACATTTTCACCATATTAATTACAATTATACAAGAATAACCGATCACTTAAAGTTCTTCTTTTTTAAACTTCATAATTCATTCAATTTTGTCAATTTTGTAACTTACAAAGTATTCTTACTTATTATTAATCTGTGTGTAATGTAGTCAATCACAAGGCAAGTTGTGATAAGAGATGTTATTGCAGAGATGCGACGTGATGCTCATGCTTGTTTCCTTCTCTCAGGACCTATTTATTTTTTAAATAAAACCCCTAATCTTAGAAAAGGTGAGAGATTCACCATTCCCTTTTATTAGCACGCACTTCGGGGAGGATCCCCCGTTTGGAAAGTTACATCCCTCCTCCTCCTCCCTGCACCCCCTCATCGTCCCTTCTTTCAAGGAACCCACCCTTGCCCACTTCTCACTCCATCTTCTCGTTCCCATCCTTCTTTGACATATTTTTCACGGGGTCGCTGTTGCATCTTATGCTCCCTTGCCCGCCTGATTTATTACGTCGGCACCCTCTTTCTCTATCTCCGTCTCCCTCTCTTCTTTTCTCTCCCCTACATTTTTTTCTTCCGCCGCGTTCCCTTCCTTTCTCAGCCCATTTCTTTTGTTCCCTTTTCATGGGACCGACGCCGCCGCTGCTGTCTTGTGGGTCAGTCTCGGGAGACGAGATCCGCCCTCCATCATAGGAGTGAGACTTCCACTTTTCATTGGGCCAAGGAAAGAGGGAGGGGAACAGAGGGGATGGTTTAAGAGATAGGTTCCATGCTTTGGTGTGGTAAATGTGTATACTTTAGCCTGACTGTCCTTCTCCTTAAACTTGTGAAAGGTGCGACGAGGCACACCTTTAATATGGAAGAAATTATGCTCGTCACATCTTTCCGTTTTATGTGTATAGAATTCCCCGCTTACTTAAAATCGCCACGTTTAGTCATGCTTATGTATATTTATTCTATTCTCCTTTCTGGAGTAAGGGCTAAAAATGATGAGCTAACAATATATATGTGTTCTTTTTATATGTTCTGTGTGTTTTAACTGAAACATCTATGGCTTCTCAATGCTTGTTAGATGACGTTCTGATGAGTTTCTAAAAGCATGCTTTTTGCCTTTTTTTTACTGGCGCTTAGGTAGAATAGATAGGAGTATCAAACAGCGAATCATTAATGGAAGATGACCTGATATTTATGTGACTATTTCCCTTATTACGTTTTGAGTGATGAATGCTCTAGTATTCCAGAAATATGGATGAAATGTAATCATAACTTTTTCATGTGTCATACATTATTGAAATGCAATGCCTGTGGCCATGCATACACTTCGTGACATATCGCGTTAAGTAATGCGTCCACCAGCAGGTTTTCCCAGATTTGGAAGACCCATTATTCAGGATATTTCTATCTTCCATCCTAAAGGCTTCTTATGGATATTACATTTTTGACTTCTATTACCAACGTTTTCCAAGAGGGTCCCCTTTTCCCCCTTCACCTTTCCAAGAGGGTGTAACGACCTACGATTTAATCTCTTTGGCAATATATTCTCATTTATTCGACAAACGTGACCCAACATCTAAGCTTTAGGCTTCAACTACGTACATTATGGTGATGTAATGATTTCAACAGTACGACCGCCTTCTTCTGAACTGGAGAGTAATGGATCACGTTGGAAATATATACATATATATATATATATATATTTATTGTGAAACAAATTTGAATAGCCCGGGAATCGAATAACGAACCTTTCAATGTCGCGCCGAATGCTCAGACTACCGAACTCTCGTAATTCCTTCTCTGCCGGTGAGTGAAACTGCCCTGCGCCATATCTCGGTGACATTTACGCGCTACCTGGGGGTTTGGTTCATATAAACCCCCCGCCGATTCCAGTGTTTCGTATAAGACTACGGTAAGAATTCCTATGTTTGAATGAATTTATTTGCGCCTTTGAGCGTATTTATAAATTTTTTAGACATACATTGTTTTACTACCATTCCTCGCTTCCTCTAAGCCGCAATATCTCTTGTAAGCTCGTCTCTTTTGGGTCTCCTATTCCCCTCATTCCCATCCCACCATTCTTGTGTACTTACTTTCTCCGCACGTGCCTCGCTTGGCCAATCCCCCTCACTAATTTCCTCCGAAAATGTTAGGCGTCTCCTCCCAACTTCCTTTTCAACTTTCTGGCCAAGTAAAATTCCTCCCACATCTACGCCTCTTCCTTCCTGTTGCGTGAGACTCATTATCTATCCGTTTTTTTTCGTTCACTCTCTCTATGGCGCTCTATATTAGAGCCTTTCACTTTTATTTCTTGCCTTTTTTTTTCTTCTTTTCTTCTTTTCGGAAATTTTTATATAGGATCGTCATCACCAGCGCTACACTGCTATGAATGGATGGTGATTGTGCAAATTGGGTACCGGCGCTTCGTCCAATCGTTTTGATTAAAGATGGGCTAAGGTTGGATCCTAAAAATCCTCCCTAACGATGGTTAAACAAAGGACTTTACTGGTCGATAAAAAGTGTCTCCATGTTAACAAGGATACCGTGAGATGGAGTAAAGGAAGATTGCTTGGCAACTCTTCTTGATACTCCAGAGTCCGCCAGTTGTATTTATTTGGGATGGGCAACAAATATCGGTATTCGGTAGTACCGATACTATTTTTTTATTCCGGTAGTACCGATACTATTTTTTTAATCGGGTAGTAACCACCAATATTTCAATTCGGTACTAACCACTGTACCAGTACTAAAAATACCGGTATTTAAACAGCGCTGCCATTATGCGTCAACTAACGGAACAAACTACGAAAATTTACTAACTACATTATATTTTTAAATGTTCTCGTAATATTTCTTTTTCTATTATTTACATAACCAGAAGTTGATATACGCTTGTAAACATTATTGTTATAATGGGTAAGTATAAATTTTTGACGCATGCTGAACACCAGACAATCGATTATTTTGAACCGTATAAATACAAATATTTATTCCTCTAAGTTAAACGTTATTGCGACCGCAAGGATTGATCACTATAACTGGGGATTTGACTTGACCTCAACATTAAAACGATACCGATCGTTCTTCATGTGATTTTAAATAATTCCAACAAAATGTGATGAGCGCAAACGTACTGTGTATAATAAATAGTATGTACTGGATAGCCATGTATATTGCCGATGAATGATCATTAAAAATGCCGATAAATGGAAATTTCGGTGTACCATTTTGGACTGATATTATAATTTGCCGAAATACTGGAAAATTAGGGAGAAACGTATGTTAATTTTTAATTAATTAAAATATTTAATCAATCACGTAGATACCGGTATACCGTTAATTTTTGCTCGGTACTATCGGGTGAGTAGTATTATTGCTTTTTAATACTCATGAAAAAAATACCGCTACTTTTTTTAATACCGCCTATTCCTAGTATTTATCCTTCAAATGTAGCGATATGTAGTTAATAGAAAAAATAAAGCCTGTATTGTTATCTTGCAAGGTTATCTAGAAATATTAAATTTTATGACCTGTCATTGTTGTATGATGGAATGTATTAGAACGGTAAACTAAAGGGTTCTTGTAATTGCCACTTGAACGTACGGTATTACAACATTTTGGAACTGAGAGAATGCTATTCTGGCCTTCTCTATTTAAGTTTTAGTACTTTTATTTGCTTCTTGCCTTTGAAATTATTACATGTTCATTATAGTTAACCATTTAGATGAATTTAAAACATTAAACATCTGTTTTTCTTGCCCGGATAATGGATTTTAGTGTTTTCAAAAAATAGGATGGCAATATGCTCAACTACTGTTAATTCTGGACCTAGGAGTTAAAATTTAAATTCTCGAGGGTAAGACCTAAAATGATGGATCCAGAAATAATTCCCAATAGTCCGTTTTTTCCATAAATGTGTGCTTGCGTTACATTTTTATTGTTTAATTTATTGATCGACTTTTAAGATTAGTGCATTTTTCGCGTATTCCAAAGTTTACAACGTTCAAGATTGTCCTTTCTGTGGTCTAATGCAATATTTGGCGAGATCGATCGGACCTGTCCAAAAGTTTTAATTCATTAAAAGATGGTGGAATTTTGCTAAAAGTATGTTCTGACGTGTAAATAAACAACAGTGAGGTAAATTTAGATACGGAAAATGTTACGAGCTTCGGCAGTGAAGACGCTTATCCTTACCCAAAGACCTTGTTGCGTTTGGCGTTGCATTTCATGTTCAACTTTCTATTACTTCCCAGTCTGATCTTCTCCACCTATATTCTCCCTCCGACATTATGCTTACAGCTTTATGATTTCCTTTGTAAATTAAGCCAAAGGCCGAGTTAAATCTCTATGCAATGATCAACTAATACAAACCAATGTACAAATAGCAAAATAAACAACCCTGGATATATCTATCGGTATTCATGTTTTTATAATAAATGCAGTAATAAAATATAGCTAGAAATAATTACATATATCTCGGCTGGATTCATATTATAAGGAATTATTTTAACTAATATTACCGGAGCTGGAATTTAAAGACTTTAACACGGATTTCAAACTTCAGAAATTAGTTCCATTTCTCTCTTTTTAAGGGAAACATTTTCCAAAATATATGTTTGGACGGCGAAAGGATACCAAGATAACCTTTTCTCGTAGTGGAGACCTCCTGACTCCCTGGCGCTCCATGTTTGAAGCCGCTGTCAGAATTCTCTCTTTTCATTGTCGCCCTCTTAAAGCCGCGCCTAACGCTAATGACGGACACACGCTGGCTAATGCCTTAATTCCGGCTCATCCGTGCCCTTCTTTCATTTCATTCGCTTTTCCTTCTTTATTTTCTCAGTCGTAACCGCGGGTAATACCCCGCCATGCGGCTTGGCAGTAAAATGCCTCCCATTTTGCGGGTTTCGCGCCCGAATGACTATTCCTTCCTCCTGTTTGCCGCTGCAAAAAGAGTTCAGCGATCCCTTCCGCTATTCAAAATACCCCTTTCTAAATTCTCAACGTTGATATTTATTTTAGCGGAAGCCGTAAAACTTTAATACAGCGCAGTAAGTGTTAAGATGCATTTATGTGGTCCATTATATTCTCCTCAACTCATATCAAGCTCATTAACCCTCTCCTTCCCACGTGGACTAATTCGTCCATTAATTTGCAATCGATAATATATAATATTTACACCGATCGTTTAGAAAAAATGAACCATCTTTCACGGTTGTGAAATCATTATAAAGATCAATAATGTTTTACACTGACTTGTTAGAATTCAAAATTCAAAAGAGAGACTAGTGAATTGAAAAACAAATAATGAACTTGATAAGAAAATAGGGAGAGTAGACAGTTCAAGATGCAACCATTTGATTTTTTATCAACTGAGTTCATTGTATCACTGGAAATAGATCGTACAGGAATGAAAAACCGTTATTATTTTCTTTTTAAGCACTGGTAACCTGCTAAACGAAGGTCAAAAGTGCATCATAAAAGGATTCTTGGTGCAATGCATGGGAAAAAATGCTGCAGCCTCTGCCTTAGAGATACTGTGTGAGGAACTAGGGGAAAATTTTGAGATAATTGCAATTGCTAAAAATTTTATCTTAAATTTGAAACGTGTTACCTACTCATCTTAACAAATGATACCTTTATATTGAAAAAATATATTTTGTTACGAGCATTTTTATGTAATATCTATGGATTTATAAAAATAGGAGGTGTACAGTATTATTTTGCTTAATTAGCTAATACTTCCTCTTTACTGCGCGGGCTTCCTCATGTTCCTGGTTCTGCCTTGATACCCGATAATCTGAGCAATTATCGAGGGCTAGAAGTATGCTGGATTAGATTGCCACTTACACCACCCACGAAGAGATTCTCAGTATCCGCATGTGAACTCATTCCCGTCATCTGGTTTCCTTGTGCTAATAGTCACCACCTGTGTAAGGTGACCACTATGTGTTGTTCAGGTGGTTGGAGCGATATTAGTTGGTCTTGAGTATACATTTAAATAATTTTTCAAGTAAGGTGAAAAAAACTACTTAGGACGACATTTAAGTACACCTGGAACTAACCTGTCAAGAAAAGATGCAAATGATACAAAAATTAACTTTTACATTTTGCCATAAATATAGCATATTGTGCTGGTGGTTGAGTTGGTAACTTGGGTGAGTTTTCGGGGCGGTATTCCAAATTTAGACGAACAAAATGTTAAAATATTTTTTTCGTAACTGACGTGGCGTGGTACTTTGAAATTTGTAAGCAACCATTTCAATAAAAAAGTATTATTTCTCGTTTAGAAACAAACCTCTACATATGTAATAAAATTATTACGAAATATATTTAATTAGGCCACGTGAAAATATCATTGAATTGTCATAAATTTTCACATTTATTTATAAAAAACACTAAAAAGATCAGGCATGCATAATGTCACGCAAATATGAACACAGAGAAAACTCGCTCCAACCAACTTTAGGTTGTTTGAGCGTTTGAAGGAGACCATATAAATTGAAATTTTATTTTTTAAATTTCAGCGTCATAAGAGGTATGATGTAAATATTTTAATATTAATGGCGAAAAATATAGTTATGAATGATGAAAATTCTCAGTAATTAAATAAATATATCTGCATATTTCTAATATGACTCATTTATTCACGCCATACAATGAAAACAAATTCACAGTAGGTTTTTTATGCGTTTCTTTAAAAACTACTGAGGTGAGTAGATAATTAATGATTAGTAATATCGTATACATGAAATCCAGTCCCAATGTATAGTTAGGAATATTCCATTATATATTATAGGGATAACACAAAGAAAATTATATATTACTAACTATTATTAACAAAAGCGAATGACAGTCTTATTAGACAACGAATATGGCAAAAGATGGAAAAGTTTGGCATTCCCAGAAAACTGATTAATTTAGCTAATCTGACAGTTAAAAGCTCTAAATGTAAAGAGAGAATAGATGGAGAGCTATCTGAAGCATTCGAAGTCGTCACGGGGGTAAGGCAAGGTGATGGTCTATCTCCTCTGCTGTTCAATATAGCACTAGAAGATGCCATAAAAAATGTAAGAAGAACCAACCAGGGAATTAAAATAGGAACTATAATAAATATCCTAGCATATGCAGATGATGTGATTCTCCTCGCAGAAGACAAGGTGGAACTGTAAGAACAAACAAAAATTCTACTCCAGGAGACGGAACTAGTGGGTCTGAAAATAAATGACGAAAAGACTAAATACATGCACTTTACTAAAACAGAACATCAACTAATGACTACAATAAATATAGATGAGCATAACTTTGAATAAGTGGAACAATTCAAATACTTGGGAACAATAATATCAAACAAAAATAGTGAAGAACCGGAAATCACGAACAGAATTAATTTATCTAAAAAAAGCTTGTATCCCTGTAATAAAATATTAAATTCAAAGGTAATATCACAAAAGACCAAAATCAAAATATATCACACAATAATTCGACCGGTACTTCTGTATGGTGCAGAAACATGGATTATGAACAAGAAAGAAGAATGGAAACTGATAATATTCGAAAATGAAGTCCTGAGGAAAATCTTTGGCCCCACAAAGGAAAATGAAATATGGAGAATCAAACGGAATAAGGAAATACGATATCTCTACAAAGAGCATGACATAACTGCATGTGTCAGGACCAGAAGAATGAGATGGCTTGGGTAGAGCAGGGCTCAATACTTAAGGATGTTACCAGTGGGAGACTAGAGGGAAGACGACCACCGGGAAGACCAAAAAAAAGGTGGTGGGATGGAGTAAAAACGGATATAAACCGGATAGGGGGAGCGGTGGAAGAAGCTAGAGACCAAGAAAGATGGAGGGCACGAGTTGGTGAGGCCAAATCCCAGCTTGGGCATAGATGGCCATGGGAGTAAGTAAGTAGGTAAGTAACTATTAGGAAACCAAATCACAGCACTTAAAAAGAAGACCTGGTTTTCGAAGCTTAAGCATCGGTAAAAGGTGAATGCAAATATCTGGAACACTGTTATATACTGTATAGTAATCCAAAGCCGTGTTATTATGTGTTGTAATGTGGTGTTGTATTAGTTACCAAGAAATATTTATAATATGTAATTCCACAAAGTTAAAAAAGAAATTTGTTTATTTGTCATTATTGAATGTCTTCGTTTATTAGATGATTGTTTCGGATTACACTAGCATTCAGAAAAAAGCCTGCTTCAGTTTTATATTGTTTCAGGAATATATTGCTCTTCCTGTCTCCGTAAAAATCATGGGTGGTGTTTTTATTTCCCCAGTACATAAATAAAAACAATGGGGTCCCTAAAGGACCCCAACGGTAGCCAACGTAATAAAATGAGGGTCGGTAACCAGAGGGTTAAATGTATTTCCTGATTAATTAGTATTAGTTCATTTTTTCTCTTCAATTTCTGCCGATTGGACGTAAATGTGTTTTTTCTCTAAGTATGGGCAGAATTGACTAAACATTTATGGCTATGATCGGTTTTAAACTATAAATTAACACCATGGTATTCATTTTTAAGCTGTTTACTTCCCCCGTCTTCGCAACAGCCTGCAGTGAGCTAAGGGCTGATTTCTCCTCATGGTTGCCAGGGAAAGTATCCTCATTTATGAATTATTCTTTTCTTTCCTTGTATCACAATTTTTTAAACAAATACTGTCAAGATGTCCCGAACATTCAGTGCTCGTATTTTTAATTGAAGTTATTCACTAAGTTCCCTGAAAATTGTACGCTGAAATTGATCGGAAACTAAAACCGATATTATTCACTTCGCTAAATTGTATTATATTGTGAATGTATTCTGGCGTTGTTTTCATGGAGCGTCTGATTTTAAATGAATAAAAACTTTGTTATATCTGTGGAATTTTATTGGGCACAATATTTTCCGCCTGTTCAAGATTTATCAGGTTCAAGAACGCAAATTATGAGGTCATACTATACATATATGTTTGTTTATGGGAGAGCAATGCAACGGGTTTCTTCGCAGGTTCCAAAGGCTCAAGGTTAGAAATACATGATTATACATGATGGTGCTCAGTGATTTATAACGAATTGTATTTTTGGAAGCGTTGGAAAAGGAAAATTTTGCAAATCATTCGTTCAGACCTAATTAAGTGCATTGATATGTGGAAAAATTAATTCCGACATAAGGAGAATACTAAAAAACAGTTCACTTCACAAATTGTAAAGACTCTTAATTTTCTTGTTTGTTTATTGTTCACATGAGAGAAAAATGAAGGAAATTGCTAATCTATCAGTTCATAGCAAAGTACCTATTAACAAAACCAAGAGAATCGCTTTTTCATTTAATATTTTTGCGTAATGTATTGAATTCCATATTTTTCGGACGAGACTCGAAAAAATCAAAATTAGACACGATGATCCGGTTGGAAATAACTACCGAGTAATACATTCTCTTCACGAAGCCATTTAAATCACTGCTCACTCTGTCACCTCAGATGCTCAGACCACTAAGATATTCAGGAGAATGGAGGAGGATTGAATAACGAAGAAGATTGATGATAAATGAGTGAATGGTGTGAGTCCAGGATGGGGTGGACCGAAAAAATAATTGATGAATATGTTGAATATTGTGTAAGAGGTTACTTTGAGAAGGAATGCTGATGTCTTATAAACAAGAGAACATAAATGAAGCAATGCGTTACTGTAACTGAAACAAATGAGGTCTGAAAGCTCTGTTGGGAAAAGTGTTAGATCAGAGTCAGATTTTTAGGCTCATCAACGATAGATCAACGTTTGTTTTACTGGTGATTTGATTCTGATACTTGCTAATGGTATTTCACTGTCAATTTCACACATTTGTGTGGTCACTAGCGGATGACTCCGTTAAGTTACGGCGAAGCCAGTGCTGCATTTCTTTGATTTTTTTACTCTGCCTATCCCGAAAGGGAACAGCGTGATGAATTTGTGTTGTGAATATGTATTTATGTACTCTGTGGGTTAGATTTGGAATGGATACGCTACATTTGGAAGGTTAAAACTGGAAGAAGATGCCTGGACTTGCATTTCATCCCTTACGTCACTCACCACTTTCCATACTCCTCCCATTGGTCAAAGTAATGACTGGAGGAAATTTTTTCATCGGGATGTCACCCTTGGGTACCTTTTCAATTTGTTTTCTCTCTCTCTCTCTCCAACTCTCTACTTTATATTTTCCTCGAAAGTTATCGTCACTGCCCTTTTCCGGGTAGAGGTTCTTTCCGGAACTTTGAATGGGTGGAAGCGGCCCGAAGGGGAAGGGAGTGGAAAGTGGACCCACTCTCTTGGATTGATCAACAACAGGAGACTGCGAAGGAAATGAACTTGTCTGGATGATGAAAAAGAATACAGGATGAGCGGATGGAGGGAGTTGTCCGGGAGGGGATTGATGGTAGAAAGAAGATGGTCGAGATGGAAAAAGGACGAGGGTGCATTATGCGACTGCCAGTCCCGCCCCTTCCCCTAAGTGACTACCAGATGGGAGTCGATATATCTTTCGCCTTTCCGAGATCTACATAGTATCAATCCGTTGTTTTTTGTCTTTTTTTAAATTTTCGATGTTAAAATGTTTAAATAAAATATTTCGATATTTTGTCTTCTATTTTCGAGTCCGAGTTCTTTTGAACGTCTGCCAGCATATGCGATACAGTAATGAAATCAGTTAACTTTTATCGTGTGCTAAATAAATGAACAGAAATGATTCATGCTCAAGTGGGATTTTAAGATGGAATGTTCTAGATTGTAACGTTATATCCAATATATAATTACATCTATGAGCTGTATAAAGTGTATGGAATTAGCTTTGTCAGTCACTGTGCGTGAATCAATTGTGTGAATGAATAGGTGTAGAGTTATTATCTAATTTGACAGATGAATTCTGAAACACTGATTTCAAGAAAAAAATTAATTTAATAAAATCAGCTTAATTCTTTATGCAACACATTGATTTTCACGGCATTCATTAAGCATTTGTCTCATAAAATATGTACATATTTCTCTCTTTGCCGTATCTGTAGCAGATTATATTGACATTACTCTGCAGAAAACCATTAGCTATTCCCGATCTCATACACGATCTTAGATGTTTTCAAAAAACATATTTTGCCTTTTGATAAGCAAAATATATTGCATATTTTTTAACAATAAACTTTGCCATACCTATAATAGATTAGAGCTAAAGCAGCTGAATAAAATATCGGAGAAACATTTTTATAGCATACTTTTCTGTAAAGCTTATTTTCATTAGCGAAAGCAGTTGCAAGAGTAGGCAATTTTCATTGTGCATATTTGGATGAAATAACGCTAAAAGTTATGAAATAAATGTTGAATAACGATGGATTAAATAATAAAACTCACTGAAAAGTTTATATTGTTAATCGAAAATGAATCTCAAATTTTAAAAAATTCGACACGATCCTTTATTCGCCCACTTCTGTCGACGATAACGTCGTGTCGTAGTTCATGGTAATGATCATATTATGCTACTGGATCGAAAACGATAGTGACATTTCCACAAAGTTTTACAATCGTAAAAAATGGTCTACCACCGTTGAACAGTTTGTTTTACTGTAATGAAACGTTGTAGCAATCATTGTGTAGTTCCCAACAATAATAAATTTGTACTCCTTTCAAGAACCAATCAAATAGAAAAGCGCTATAGAGGTGAATAATAAGGAATACTGTAATCACTAATTTTTGTAAATTACAACCTATTGTCACATCGAAATTAAAACCAGTTTTGAAGACTAACATAAGAAGAGTAGAAATACTTCACAAATACATAATTCCATTGGAAATATCGCGTGTTTCAACTTTTTTTTGCACATCTTGCTCTCAGGCAACTGATGTTAAAACGTTTTACTTGTTTTACTGCGTCATTCGCACTTAGGAAGAGTTCAGTTATCGGGAATATTTCGCAAAATTTTCTCTTAAAATAATTCCGGATATTTTCTGAGTGGAGATGAAAGGGGAAAATTTTTTCCAGTTTTTCCAAAGTCTCTGCGAGCGTAATAATTGCTAGGATAATATTAGCGGCTAACTGATTGATTGCGCAAGGGATGAGTTGAATGCGTACGCAAATTAAGAATTTTTCTTTTTGGGGACTACCGGTGGTTGTGTCAGGCAAAGCAACATTACTGAATATGTATTTTCGGGGCTGAAAATTCCCTTGGATTCCTCATCCACATGAATGTAGGATCTGGTAGATCCGTTCCTTTCTGCATTGGGGCGCGAACGTTCATTTTTCACTTACCAATGGCTTGTTGCAAATTCTTCGGTTATTCTTGCTTTCCCTCTCTTAGCTCAGTTTCATCCTATTTCCCTCCGGTAATGAGCGTTTTTCAAATGATATTTACCCTGTGGCCACATCCTCAGTGACTGTTTTAAGGGATTAGGAATAATATTGCCGCGTTGCCCTATTATATAGCTATTGCCTGCAAGACCCTCAGCTCTCCTTTTTAATTGTTTTCCTTTATAGTATCTTTCTGTGCAGTTTTTTCTCTTAAAGAATTCCTTTCCGTACATTCTGCAACATCTCAATTAACTATTGATATTTCTTTTACTCCTGTAAAAGTAAATATAGCGCTGAATCTTCAGTATTGGTGAAAAATAATTGATATGAAGATACAGAGTACAACCTTACTCTTTTGGTGCATAGTTTTAGCACACACTTGTCGGTTTCTGAAAATTTGTAATTATTATTATAGGATGGTAAGCTTTAGATGCATTTTATTTTCCCATAACATCGTCATAAACCGTTTTAGGTGCAAAAAGAAATGCATTGACTTGTGGGTTTGCGAAACCCGCGTAACAATATTACGTTTGCGCCAAATTTGGGCCAAATTTATGCTAAGATTAAGTTCGGCCAAATATCGGTAATGAGACTCCTAACTTCAAATATCGACTAAATATTTATACTTTGCGTTATTTATATATGAAAGTTATTGTGCAACTTTTCCCGAGGAGTCATAAATTTTCCAAAAACGTTTGTGTAAATATATAGGTAAGATAACGCTAATTTGTGAAAAATGTGGAGTGAATTTCGTAAATGAATAAATTTCGAAAGTAGTACAAAACTTGATAAATTTCCCCGAATGGTGTTACAACTTTGTAGTAAGTTTATTTAAATAAATTGGGCCAAGCATAAATATTTATACGCTATTTGAAGTTTGGAGACTCATTGCCGATATTTGGGCTAAACTTAATCCGAACATAAATTTGGCCCAAATTTGGCGCAAACGTAATCATTTTTACGCGGGAAGGTTTACGCCTTAGCGTCAATAGGTTTTGCATTCACTGCCAGCCGCCCAACCGTCTTTTTTTATACAAATATCTCGTTCTGGAACATTCTTCCTTGTACTTACAAGAATCGAACGAGTGAAAATGATTTTCCAGATGCTTTCTGTGTAAATTAGAAAATGGCTTTCAAACATTAACTTTAAAGCTCAGGGTAATTTGACTAAACTTAAATTTCTCTCGACGTCTATCTCAGAGACTGTGGTTCGGTGAAAGGCGTTTTAAAAATGCGGGGGATAGGAATGGGGGATGGTTTCCTTCAGCAAATTCCCCTGGACTTTAATTAAAGAGTTCTAATTTTGGAAAATGTGGAAGAGCATTGTGACAACTAAAGACGTGGAGAAAATAAATTTTATTTTGGAATTAATTAAGAGAAACACTTGAAGAATATAGGTACTTCATTAAAAAGAGTAAAAGAAGCTTGTCGCCATTGTTACTTAGCTTCTATTACTCAAAAACGTTTAAACAAGATGTTTTCTCATTTTTAATGGGAGAAAACCACTACCAGTGAAATAATTCTCCAAAAATGGAATGCACTTTGTTACATGGAACTATTGTGAGGTGGTGGCGTCATGGTGATAACACTTGAGGTGATGGCGTTATTGGCTTTTAAGCATCATAAAACTATATATGTGGTATTTTACTTTACTCTTGGGGCTATACTTTACTTATTATGAAGCTTTAGGCATTTTCTCTAACTTCAAAGGAAGATATCGATGGCAGCGATTTTGAAATGCTCGAATTTCTATGACATTATCTCATATTCGTTTAGTTTATTGATTTTAAAAGTAATTTGAGATTAAAAAAGATGGAACCACCACTTTTTTTTTGTCTCAACTACCAGTCTGAATTTTGGTTAAGATTACATCATTAGAAGTATTTTGTTTGAGTTTTGTACTTTTGGTCGTCAAAATTAATGGCATAGTATTTACCTACATCTGTAATGTATCTCATTATCAGATTATGAAAGTTTTCTCCTTAAATAATACACGAACGAACGGACCAAGCAATAGTATTTTATTAATATTTCTGAGAACAAATTTTCCCGCGTGTAAACTTAACTTCATAATTGTTCTATAGCCTTCGTCGCCTGAGGCATAATTATTTTTTGGGATAGGAATTAAATCTGCTTTCACGGAAACCCCTACTCATATTCCTTTCTTGGATATACTACGAATTAGTTTGAAAATGTTTCTATCCCCTTTTTCCTTAATTATACAGTAACTTCCAAGGGATGTCGTCTACTACTAAGTACATATTTTCTTACCATACGTCATATTTGTTCAATATATTCACACGATCAATAATCTCAGCCTTCTATCACTAAAAATCATTTTTTAACACTGAGGCTCAATGCACGAATGTTTTCCGAGAAACCTGGCGGGTTCATGATGTAAAAGGTCGTTAGAGCACTGCTCATTCTGGAGGCAATTTCCGGAGGAATTCCTGACAAGCCCTTCAAAGGCCAGATTCAACGTCTCGCTCCACGCCCTCTGCTGTCGTGACCAAGAATGGCTTAACAATTCTTCTCCGAGGCCAGCGACCTTATTCATGCCCCAGTTCTTTCAAAGTGGCCACGAGCATGACCCTATCACTCCCCAATCCACTTAACTCAGTAGTCCCTATTTTGTCAGAATGATTACTCTTACTCAGGAATTTGGCATTGTGTAAGGCTTAAAGGCCAATCTTATCCCTACATTACAAAAAGATGCCCAGTGGTTGGTAATTAACCATCTGTGGTTGTTATAAAGCATTAACATTAGAATAACATCAATCAAAATTTTTCATAATAAAGAATTTGTTAATTTTCTACGAGTATTATAATAATTAAAGCATAGCAATCCATTGATCAATTTATTTCATCTAGTTTCGCTCGCCGTATGCTTTTCAGGAATAAGAGAGTTTAAGAACTTATACAGAGTATGTTGGCTACTTACAGATAGCTAGGGGCTCAAATACTACCTGTATCGTATTTCTCCACCTATTTCATGATTGTGTGTATAAATCTCAATAATAGGTATTGTAAGCGAAAATATGATTTTACCGTCAAACTCTCCTTTTAACGAACAATTTCCAATCATACCCCCATCAATCAAGTAAAGGAGGAATCACGTCTCAAAAATCCTATGTAAATGAATATTTGCCTTATTTATTAGGTTTGTTCAAGAGAAAAACATTTTGCTAATCACCGATAGATTTATTACGATTACAAGAATTTGAACCGTGATTTTTGAAATTACGAGTGTATTGAACTTAATATTGTTTTTAGAAAAAATTAAAAGGACTTAACCCACCTTTAACTGCTTAGGATCTTCAAATTCATTGTAATAGAATGGTTTATATTTATTCCACTGAAAACATGTAATAATGACCAGTTCATTCCCTAATGAATAATCCTTACAACAACTTTATTGAATTAGGAGTGCATGAAACAATGATACATTGTGCTTTAAAATCCCTCATTTATGCTGATAGGATATCATAGCATGAGATAAAAGCAATTTGGATGTCGCTAAAGGCGTAAAGGAGTTGATATTCATAATATGCTGTATTCTTGATATGCCATGGACAGCATATTTTCACCAGACAAGGCCATTTAGCATCAAAACTCCTCTCTTATTTGTGATATAAGATTATCCGATGCTGTTCGAAAAGAATCAACGTAGTGTCAAACTGTGTCCATATGATCCTAGGAGGTATTCACGTGATGAACCATTATCATCAGTCCTTCAATCCTAAGATTGGTTGACTGCATCCGTCTGTTTTAACCTGCCCCTTGCTAACTTCTTAATTTCCTTGTAGTTCTTTTATTGAAGTTATACTTCTTCTCGCCCGTTGGAGACTTTTGGGATGGGATGTTGGTCGAGAAACCGCGTCACGCTCTTTTGGGTGAGAAAAATCCACAATTGTACTCATTGATACGAATTCCTGGGTATATCTAATCGAGCTAAAAGGATGAAATTTTCAGGGAAGGGTTCAAATTTGGTGTCAAGCCAGGAAAAAATCGAAAATCCCAATATTTTTCATTGGTTTCGAGTCCAGATAGGATTTTGTTTTTTAATGGGTTTAAATGGGAAAAACGAATAATTTACGTGTAGAGTAATTTTCATTCATTCATTAAAATATGAAATAATTTAGATACAAGTTTCATTCTTTGACTGAAATGAGGTCAAAAGATCAATGCATTAACTTCTTGCAACCGATGTTTCTTTATCGATCGATAAATTGAAATATTTGAAGTTTAAACGCAAAATTAATGCAAATTTTCGTTGCTAAGCAATTTTTTCATTGTTCCCGAGACTTCCAGTACCTTATACGCGTGCTATAAAGATTAAACTTAAAGGAATATAACATTCTCCGTGCGTATTTCAATCTCTTTTAACGATATTATGCCTTAGAAATATACTTTTTACAATGTTTTATAATTATATACATAAACTGTTTCGTAGCTTTGACACTCCTCCATTTGCTCATGCCTACGAAATCCGTTGGGATCGCTCCAGATTCCTCCATTTTGCTTCTGAAACACTCTTTACACCTTATTCCGGGTTTCCCTCTCTCTGTTTTTCCGGGAAACATTAATCCTTGCACCTACTTTCTGAAATGTACCTCGAAACTCCATTCTACAAGTCAAAACCATGTAAAATGATAATGTTCTATGATGCATTATCTCTTGGATTTTGAAATTATAATAGAGAAACAGGCCCCAACATTTCGAAGAGAAAAAAATGTCTTTTATTTCATTTATATATCCTGTCTGCCTGTGTGTGTGAGCGGGTGTGTGCGACCGGCCAAAGAAGTATAACTTCCACCGTCTGGTCCGACGCAGACCACGTTTTTTTATATCCCATTTTAGCTGACATTTGCGTGTCGAGGAAGACGGGGGAAACTTTCTCTTCCTTCCTCTTATCCTATTTATTTTTTATTTCTCAATCCGTGGAAATCTGGACTCAGTCTTCCTGATAGTGATGCGGCTCGATATGATGGTCCATGGTATGGCTCCATATACATAGAAGATGCGACCTTATTCATGAACTTGGAAATATTCATGAACTTCATGGCATTCTTCTCGATTAAATATTCCGGAGGTAAAACAGTCGCCCAATCTGATATCCGGATGGGAACTACTCGGAGGGGAACATCAGCCAAGGTGCATAAATATAGGTTTGGACCTAAACTTCTACCAAGCTGAGAGTTCAACAGTCTTAGGATGCAGACATGTTGCATTTCGATACGGAGTAATACAAAGGCTAAGGTCACCTCAATACTGAAATTATGTTATTCTGTTCCCATTCTAAGGCTGTGCTACACTATTTTCACGCGATTGCTTCTAATTTATTGAATTTGAATTAAACGTAACATATTTTATTTTATTAAGAAGCAAAAATAGTTAATTTGAACTGACTGCAAGCTTGGCAAGTTTAATCGTGTTCCTTTATGGAAAGAGTATGTTTGTGGCTGAGCTTCTTGCACCTGATTGGTTGCCTGTCCATCTGACCTTTGTCTGCCCATGATGAATCGCACAAATTCACAAAATGCCACGTACATTCACCCATTACGATGATTAATGCTCATGACTATCACTCATGCCAAAGGTGAGAAGGCTCCTTTTGAAAGCCATTCAACCCTTATGTTTCCTCTGATATCATTGCATAGATTAGGTAGATACAATTAAGCCAGATAGTTATGAAGTCCACTACGGTATCTAGATTTTTAACGCTTTGTTTTGGCAACCTAACGGCTGGGGTTCGAATTCTGCCTGGGTAATGGTTGCTTTAATGATGGTCCCCTACGAGTAGTCCCCACCCGGAGATCAGATTAGGTGGCAATTTTACCTCCCTAATTGCCTAAGAATTAAAAAAATATGTCAGACGCATTGATGCATCCATATAATCTAGAGCACCTAAATATTATCGAGTAAATGATTTATAGTTTAAAAATAAAATAATGCTATACTCTGGCTGTTCCTCGGATGTCCACCTCAAGTAAAGTATGAATTTAGATTAGTAGTTTCAGAAAGGTAAAGTATAAATGTGAAATAATGAAAATGCGTGTTCATATTTCAATGTACAACATCGAAATCCGTATTTGAAAATCATTTTCCGCGTTTTGGGTTATTATTCCGATTTATAATTGCCAGAAGGATTTTCGAAGTTTCCATTTTTATTTTTACCAAGGCTCCTACTTTTGAAGAATTGAGACTTATTGAAGGAGCAATGTAACAAATTCAAATTGTGGTGCATTAATTTTTCAGAGGAATATTTGACTCTAAGTATGCTTTTCTAAAGACAAACTGAGTTAGTTTTTCTTTGGGAGCTTTGAAGTTACAGATAGTTATTTGAGAGATAAAATTTCCAATTTTAATGGGGGAAAGTAAGGGAACCAAGGTAGCCGTTGTTACGATACGAAAATACACTGTACTCACCTGTGAGAAACCACGTGTTTTTCTTTGGCGACAACTTAGGTAAAAAATGAGATGACTAAAAATTGTTCCTAAAATTCCAAAAACATTGCCATTTCTTTAGTTTCACCAAGTAGCTTCCTTGAATTTTGTGTTAATTTGCCTGAATCACGGGTTTACTACGGATTTGTCACTTTCAACTGTATCCGTAGAAAAATTAAGCTACTTATATATTCGTTCAAATGGAGTCAATATATGATAAGTTTTTTTTAAATTAGCCATTATACGAGAAACTTAACATGTCTTCAGTTTAACAAACTAGCTTCCTTGAATTTTGAGCCCAGTACCCTGATTCAGTTCACAATGAGTCCTAGTTCATTGCCTACGGAGAGCCACGAGAGTGAAAGTTTTATGGTATAGGCCAAAGTGAAAATTAGATGGTGAAAGGACGGAAAATACAGAGGGAGGATGAGGAGTACAATGCCTACGGAAATGGATTTAACTTTCAAGGACGCACACGCGCCTGCCCAGCGTCGTTCTCCGTACCCAAGTCCTTTGACATCCAATCTCGGATTTCTCGTCTGTTCTGTTCCTTTTCCTCTACGCCTACTGCTCCACTGTGTGCGACATCAAAGCGTTTCTTGGAAACCGATCGAACTCCCGAAGGAAAAAATTACCGCCTCCGCCCATTTCGTTGTGTGTGGCCGAGGCGGAGGTGGTTTCCCGTTGAGCGTCGCTTGCTGGATGTGTCGATCGCCGCTTAACAAGTGCCCGAAACTTTGCACCAAGAGAAGTTAAACTTTTTCTTGTATTCACTCCACACTAGTCATTTCATGTGTCTGGGGGGAGGGGGTATATTTTGTAATTCCACTTCCGACATAGCTCTAACTCAAATGAATGATCCATTTGAGCTACTCAGCTCTCGAAGTACTCACGGAGTGAGTGCTGCCACTATTCATGGCGGCGTCACGGTTTACTTAAGAAGAAAATCATGAAACTCGGAAATACGTAAAAGTAGTAAATATTTTAAGTTACAGAGGTTGCATGGCAGCACTTGCAGACAAATATACTGAGTACTTTTAAAAAACAATGACAGCAAACTCACTTTGCAAATTTCGCGGGATTTCTGTAAAAATTCGGAAACGACATCAGCGCCAAATCACCTAGCATTTAGCAGGCGATTTAGAAGCTCAATTCCACGGCCGAAAGAACTGGGAAATGAACCATTCTCGGCCGAAATGAACGAGTCGATGGTGTCGCCGTCTGGCGTGCACGGATAACAATACCACTTTCGGTAATATTCTCCATATAAGGAGAGATCGGTGACGTCATGTCCCGTGAGGGTAAATTACAAAATAACCCCCAAGATATCGGTTTAGGTCATTTCCCATTTGTGTAAGTGCGCACTTGATAAAAAGTACTTGCATATGGCCATTGATGGATTTGAAATAGTAATAAGCCGTGTTTTTGGGGTGACATTGAGATTTTAGTATTCATTTTTGCGTTCTAACTTCATTCCAACGTATACATGGATCACAAATTCATAAATTAAGAAAAAACACCATATTTATATATTACATATTGTGCTCCGGGGCCCAGTGTTATGTTAAGTGAGCATCTGACCAAATACTCTTGAACTCCTAGCTTATATACCTGTAACATAGATTGACCACGCAGAAATTGAGCTTGAGCTGGGTTCTGGAGACAGATTGGGGAAGCCTCACTGTTTACTCTACGTCGGTGTCATTTACACATCTTTTAGCAGCCTCCCATATCTTAGAAGAAATTTAATCTCTCCAATTGACTTGGAGGAGACTGGTAATGGCTCTTCCAGGAAATTGAAATCTAGCATCTTAATCTATTTTCACTTTCAGATTGTATGAGAGATAAAATATATCAATAAACGTTGACCTTCTTATCACGTTGGGGAGACAAATTTTGAGATAACTTGATAATGCGGCAAATTTTATAGTTTCATTATTTTAAATCTCTACAAGAGGGAGCTTTTGATATTTGTATATATATCCATATGTCTATATGTACTTATTATTAACTCACTAAAATTTTTTGCTGGCCTGTCTGCCAGTCACATCTGTTTGAAGAACTTTGTGAATACCCAGGAAGATGAAATGCCGGTAAAAAACAGTTGAAAACAATATTTAACTTTTATTTCGATTTCTTCTGGCGAAGTATGAAGAGCAATTTCTAGACTACAAGAACTAGGCTACGATTTCTTACAGAAGATATTTTTTAGTTTTTGTTTCATATCACATATTTAACATTCTTTAAGGAAAAATAACTAACAAAGAGACTGGTGAAACATTGTAGAGTTCATTCAGTGTCATTTGCATGGGCATACCCAGTGAGGGGCAGGGGGGAGGAGTGACCGCGCTCTCCAAGGAGCTCAAAAATAAAACTAGGAATAACGAGCATAAAGTGATTTTTAAATAATGGCTTCAAGTCCTGTTTCGTGTTATTGTAGGCATGGCTAGATTTTTGGAAGAAGATAAAATCTTGATTGAAAACACCATTTGTGCCCTTACTAGAAACACCAAGCAGAAGCGGTACATTTACACTGTTTCTCTCCCCATTCCCCTCCTCCAATCTAAAACTAGTCCCCCCCCTTACCTTATGATCCTGGGTACGACCTTGGGCATATGACAAAAATTGCCGAAAAAAGCGTGTTTTCATGTGGCTTTAAAAATAAAAACTATGCGATTGTAATTCAACACAAACACTTTAAATTATACTTAAACAGAACCTTTATCAAACCTCTGAGAAAAATGTTTTGAGCATCCTAGAGACCCGGAATTGATACTGCAGTGAAAGAGATGAAAGGAATCTTAGATTGCGCTTGTAATTCATTTATATTATAAGATTTTCAGATAGAAAAAAGCCTCACGTGAACTTCACTCGAGCAATTCCACAAAGGTTTGCGTTATATTTAGCAAAATGGACTGCTAAAAGATTTCATGGACTTTTAGTCAATTAAATGAGTAAATATTAGAGTAAATAACTTTTTGCAGGAAGATTCATGTGAAGAAGTGCTGATAAATGGGAGAGAATGAGAAATGAGAATACATTTTGTGATGTTGGAATTATTACAGGATTTGGGAAAAGTTAAGTGATGCAAAATTATCGGGAAGGAAGACATGTGAACCCAAGATTCCGTTAAAGTAAAGGCAAGACCTAGGTGAACCAAAAGAAAAAATACTGTAGAGGTACACACTTCTGTATTGATTTGGAATAAAAAATTCATATTAATAGATTTGACCTGCAATTTCTCAAAAAGAAGAAAATAAAGTATTACCTATATGAAATTAAGGTGGATGTGATAGTATAAATATTTAATACGCACTATAAATTGCTCATGGCTATAGTAGACAGACATTAGTATAGATAGAAAATAAAATTTTGATGGTAGACTTAGCAGTTGACAATGGAAGACGTTGGTCGAGAAAGGAGAAATTGATGAATGGAAGTCTGGAGACCGATACTGTTTGCGTCAGTAAAATAAAACTAGAATATTTAAGAGAGTGATAAAAGGGAGAATTTAAACTAGCCAGAAAAAAAACGAAGCACATGAAAAGCGATTTAGATGGAACATGGGATATTAGGATATACTTTTACCACTCCCAAAATGTTATGCACTGAGTGTCTTAGGTACCTAATTAATTTGAACGATACAACCAATTCCTTAGATTTTCGTCTAAATTGGGTTTTCTGCATAGTGTCTGACTTTAAAATCAAAATGAGTGAGGTGATGTCTTTTTCCCTCGAAGTTTTGGGCTCTCCATGCTACTTCCCAGAGTCTCGAGAAAGAAAGCTTGCACTTGCGGATGAGAATTTGGGAAAAACCTTTTCGATGTTCAGTATTGTGATGTCCCTTTCAATTATAATCATCAAAACATGGCGACTGCACGCTTTCATGTAGTTTTCTGGTCTGTTTGTCAGCTCATTTATACACTAGATTGATATTATTAGATTTCTCCAAAGTGGAGTGTCATTTGCCAAAGTGGAGTGTCAAAAACTCATTAGAAGGGATATAATGACCACTTTTTTATATTAACCTCCGTCTCATTATTCTCCTAAATTTTCCGATATAATCACCATTCCTTTGGGCCAACATATTTTCCTCTACCTTATGGTCTAATTTGCCGTAGGCACTGCTAATTCACTAAATAGATGGGTAAAGCTAGATTCATCCATTAGAAGAGTGTTATGAAAGCCTATTAGAAGGTACACGGTACCCACTCTCTCAATATTACCTCCCATCACATCGTTCCTATAACTTTCCTTTCCATTTAGCTTCCATCCACTTCAGATTCTTCTTAAGTTTCCACTCTTTTCTTCGCCATCAAGTCATCTAACTCGTCTGGATTCTCCAAATCACTTTAATCCTCTTTCTCAAGATGAAACTTCCCTCGATCTTCCTTTCCGATCCTCTCGCCTGGGTCTGTTTTCGTCTCCCTCTCTCTTACCCACTTCACTCTCGTCCCAAGGGGTTACTTTCTAGATTCTACACGTCAATCCCACCGAGTCCGTTGCCGTAACTTCATCCCCTTTTACTGCTTGTGTCACTGCGGATCGGATGCGATACCCCTCCGGTCACTCGCGGAATTCAATCGTGATTCTGACGAAGTAAAAAGAGGAAAAGTTTCAAGTAGTTTGGGCAGCTGCCAATCGAGGAAACTTGTACTAACTTACGTAGTATGATTTGTTCGTCGGTTTTTTAATGCTACCTCGAACTACCTCAGGGTACACCACACACTTCAGTGAAGTCTTGAGTGTACTTTGGCTGACTTAGATTGAAGGAAGCTTGAGCTAATTTTCTTTTCCTTATCCGTAGCTCAGTATCTTCTGTAGGCATGTAAAATATTTCCGTCAAATGTTTTTATTCACGTTCTCGTTCTTCGTCTTAATCCATTTATAATAACTAATGCATAACATCAGGTGATGTTATGCATTAGTTATTATAATGTAATTAGCTATTATAATTACATGATACTAATCATTGTTTTTTTTAACTGCTACTTGGAATTGGGTCAAACGACTGTTTCGGTGGTATAGTTTTGATTCGTTCACTCTCATTGAAAGAACTAATCAACTAAGGTTGGAACTTCGTTTGATTGATGCAGCAGTAGTGACTTTGTGGCCTTGCACTTTCTTGTTTCTTATTTTAACTGTTTTTAGTAGATATGCCTACAGATTAAAAAAATAATATGTATAAGAAAATCTTCATCTGTTCCCTACAAGATGTGCAGCGCACAACTAATTCTCAAGAAAATATAACCTTCTCTCTCTTAACCAATGCAGGTTAATAAAACCCAATATTCTCTGCCTAATCTAAGTATCAGACTGTTTAATCATATATCTCTCTCAGCTATAATGATTAGCTTGGCGAAATTCATGTGCGTGATTTACTCTTAGCCTGCCTTTCATGCATTATATTCTGTGGACGAGTTTTTTAACCACTTGTTATATTGCTTTTTGACATGTATGGCAATCTGTAATCGTATAATTTTCTCCTTGACGAGGTATTTTCTGAATATTTCTGACCAATAAAACTCATTATTATTCCCATACAAAAAGAGTTTGGCTCCTTTTACTATGTGCGATCTCAAGAACAATAAACTCATTAACTCGAGGACAACAAACTTACTTAATGAATCTTTAATAGGAACAAATGTTCCTATTAAAGATTCATTTACACGTTTCAATTCTCGTCACAATACCGGATCACGATTTTTATTTGAATTGTACGGAAACTATGATTTCATTTAAATCTTCTAGATCACCATTTCTAGTAAAATCTTCGTAGTTCTTCATGAAGTAGTTTTAAGAGAATGCTTTAGAATGAGCCACGCCCAAGAAGTTACTACCTCGCCTGCAATGCTTCCTCACGCAACCCGAAAGCAAGTAGCTCTTTTACGAACCTTTTTTTAGTGAGAAAAATCAATGTGTGGAGTGCTTTTTTACGACTCGGCTCTTTCTCATTGAAAGCCCTGTATATACTAAATTTCTCCAAGTCTCAGCTTTCATGCCAATAAAGTTCTTTGTTGAAGTCGGCAAGAAAAGCGAAAGCAGAAAAATGAACATTGAACAGTGAGCCACCTACACTTTCTCAATTATAACTATCCCGAATGTTTAGAAATATTCTCATCGAAGAGAAGTAGGTATGTACTCTATGTTGAAAAATCCGTCATTGCGTTGAGCATTGGAAGAGCCAGTCTACTGCAGGTGATTGAATATTGTTGTTTGCGAGAATATAGTTTCTCAATCGAGGGAGAGCAATGGATTTATTTGAGAACTCCAAGGGAATAGACTCTACAAGGACCAGGTGGCCACAATACGCACGCAAGATGGAAAAAATATGGAGGAAAAAATTAACAAAGGGGTCCGACAAGGATGTAACCTGTCACCAGCACTCTTCAATATGTACATGGAGGAAGCAATAAAAGAAATAGAAGAACAAGGAATCAAAGGAATCAAAGTGAATCGAGAGGAAATCAACACGCTACGCTTCGCTGATGATATCGCGATGGTAGCAGAAAACGAGGAAGACCGACAGAACTCACTGAACACAATTGAAAAAGTGTTCCAGGAATACAACATGAAAGTCAATAAGAAGAAAACCAAGATACTTGTGTGTGGAAGAGAAAAAGTAGTGGCCGACGTCCGCCTCAAAGGAGAAAGATTAGAGCAAGTGGAATCATTCACCTACCTCCGGAGCAGCATTACCTGGGATGGAAGAAACACGACAGACATCAAGCGTCGAATAGCCCAAGCTAAGACGGCATTCTTGGCTAAAAGGCCGCTACTCTGCTCGAAGAGCATAAGACTGGAGACAAGGAAACAGTACGAGAAAACATTCGTGTGGGCAGTGGCACTCTACGGATCAGAAGCATGGACCATTGGAAAAACTGACCAGAAAAGAATAGAAGCCTTCGAGACATGGTGCTGGAGGAGGATGCTAAAGATCAAATGGACGGATAGGGTGAGAAACGAGGAGGTATACAGAAGAATTGGAGAAGAAAGAACACTGTGGAGCACCATACGTCAAATAAGAACACGGTGGGTTGGCCATGTTATGAGACACAACGAATACATAAGAAGCATAATGGAGGGAAAAATTGAAGGAAAAGTCCCCAGCGGAAGACCAAGAGGTGAGTACCTGGGGAAAGTCAAGAGGGATACGGGGAAGAAGAACCATAGGGAAGTGAAGGAACTGGCATGGGATAGGGCGAAATGGAGGGCTGCAGTATACCAATCCTAGGATTGTAATACTATGATGAAGGGAATAGACCACGTGTGGTTGTCAGAGTGCAAGCTTTCGATACAGAGGTCACGGGTTCAAATTACGTCATTGGTGAATATCTTTCAATGGCATCCCGTTTCATGTTTGAGAGCTATGTCAAGACCTTCAAGTCTAGTACCCTATTTGTCGAAGGGAAGCCTTGGGGCCTTAAGAGAAACAACGATGGCGCGCGGCGATCTGATAGCGACGCATTCCTTTCCTGCCTTCCACTAGACATTTACTCCTTCCGCGGTGTGCCGATTGGAGCGAAACACGCATTAATTACATCGATAATGAGCAATAGAGTAGATGTGACTTTTGGGTGCTGCTTTTCGGTACTCCGTCATATAAAATGAGGTATGCTTTCCAAAACAAAATTTTATCAAATATATTGGTTTATTAAAGGTATAAAAATATTTATTAATTAAATTACGTTTATTGAAGGCATAAAAAGTTAAATAGCTAATCTAAAGCATATTAAATAATCCCACCACAGAATTTTATTTATACTTCTTATCAAGTTACAACTAACAAAATTACCTACAATACGTAAAGGCCTTAAAAATGAAGTAGTTGGTCGACGCCTTGCTCTGCGAGTATAATAGGATTTTGCTGAGGACAATGCTATTTTTACCGCATTAAAAAAAAGAGCAGTTGATGTGGGACCATGGGAGCCACCTGCCCTGGAAGACATTCCTTTTGATGCGTCGTCTAATATGTACTAAAGTGAAAAATATTGCACTACGAACATATCCATACCTTACTCTTGATATCCAGATTTAAATATTATCCGTTTACATTTTCACCTCTTACGGCGAGGAGAAATATGTGATTGTTTTCTACTTGCCGTCAGTATTAATTCATTGGGCTTATAATTTGGCCTTGAAAATTCCTTGATATTTTGCACTTGTTATTATAGTGGTGTTATCTGTCTGCCAATTGACATAATCGTAACTCCTAATTATTTGTATATACCTTCGACGAAACTTAAGGAAAAAGTGAGAATCTTTGAGATGTAATATAAAAATCTGCTTCTTAAAGTAAGAGAAGTTTGAAAAACTTGCCCTTAGAATTGTTAGTGCAATAAATGAAGAGTAATCTATCAGAATGATTAAGTGAAATGTTGTACTAATTTTAGTAAATGTCTTTAAGTTCAAAATCATTACGCTCGAGTGCAGGGAAATTAATGCTCAATTAATGCTGTTGAAGATAATTAACAGTTAGAGGTATTGACCCAAGGACCGATTATACTTTTTCTGATTCAAGCGCCATGACTTTCCTTCGTTTTTCCTCTAAGAACTCTTAATACCGCTGCGCCATTGGCTTTTCCCTTCTAACTGAAATGAATCACTTAAACTTCTCTTCTGTCATTGAGATAGAATTTTCTTATCTTGACAACCACGGCATAATTGTATGTGTGGAAGAAAATAAACTGCTGGACTCTGCATTTAGACTTTCTTGAGACGGATATGTGTCACAGTCTTATGGCTATCAAAACATTTTGTGATTTTTCAGCGAAAAAAACTTTATTTTTATCCGTTTCGACTACCTTGAGCATTATATCCTGTCAACCATCAGAAATATTGTAATTAATAAAGTTGATATTTTAAAATGTAACTAAATGGTCGCTGCGTTTTATTCCAGGTAAATGTCGTCAGTAGAGTTAAGGTGTTATTCATAGCTATTTCAACCGTTGGATGTTCTTGAGCTTGAAGATACTCATCAGTGTTTTTAGGGAATTTGAATTAATATTTTTTTTATGTTACGATAATCCACTTTAACCAAACCCTGTAAGATTTTCTTATGATTAGCTGGATCAATTATTCCCAGGAAGTTACGTAAAAATTGTCGAAATCTGTCAAAATAATCTTCCTATGGAATGACCGATTCTTTAAACAGATTGGCGATGCAGCGATGGCTTGTTTAATCTCACCACTAGCTGCTACATTTATTTCCTGTTATCTGAAATGTTTTTTTAGTTAAATATTCAATAATGGCCCACTTTAGCCGTTTTGTTATGCATGAGAAATAAATAAAAGTACCCGGAGCTCCCTGAGTGGAGTGAAGAAGTTACCATATTACATGGAAACCAATGTGCCTCTTAAATTCCACCAATTATCCCATACGGTTTTTATAAGTAGATCATTACAGGTTATACACGTATGAATCACACGATTGAAACCTCTAGCAGAGATTATACTCAAGACCTTTCGGTTTATGCAATTCTAAAGATTTTCCCTCACAGTCGTTGCGGAGAGCACCAGGCTATCCAATTCACGTTAAGGATTATGGAAGATGATTGGTTTCCATTCATCGGAGCTCTTTAGTATATCAGATGTAAAATATAATGACGTGACAACTATTAGTGCCAGGAGGAAGTCAAGAAACATGAGTATTAAACAGGGTCATCCCATTACTATCTGCAGATAAATACTTCACTAATAACAATATTTTTTCAACACTGAAACTTCAATATCCGAATAAAAATCACTGGTAGCCGAGGAAAACATCTGCTGGCTACACTCAAAAATAGCAGTCGCTTTTTGTTATTTTTGAAGTTCTTTTGAAAAGCATAAAATTTTAAAAGGCTCAAGAATATTTTCGGGGCTGAGAAAGAAAAAACATATACATTGCGATGCTCTTTGCTGCTAGAACAACCGAAGCGATAAGAAGCTTTCTGGAAAGGAAGATTGTTGTTCCTTGATACACTAGACTCGAGATTTCACCTGACCTACTACCTAAGGCCGTGTACTGAGCCATATATGCTATCCAGCTAAAGCGAAATATTCATCAGGCCGACAATAAGTGCTGCATCTAGCAGCCTGGAAGAAAACTGAGTAGAATTAGATTGAAATTGAGGCAGCGCAAATTCAGACTTTGAGAAAACAATAAGATCCCTTGCCCTACTTTGTTGGTGATGGAATTCCTAAAAATCACATCAAATTTTTTTGAATGAGGAAAGTCATCGAAATGTCTTAGATTATGAAAAAGACATTTTTCCCGGGATAGCCAATAAAAACCACTTATATTTAGTTGAGTTCATTAATTTGTAAACATTTTATTACGCTATGATATTGAATGCTGATAAGAATAAAACATTAGAAAAATTATGCTTGCCAACATTTTCTCATTACTTTAGAGTTTATATTGTATTGATTTTATTTACATTTTATCAATTCGTACACTCTCCACCAATCGCAGAATACTTCAAACAATATTCTTACAAATCTCCCAATAGACATTGAAAAAGATAAAGAATAATTATTCTGCTTTTATCGGCATGTGAAATCAAAGCGGAATAAATTATTAAAAAATTGATTCTCTCAACGCTTACCTTAGAAATAATGCAATTTGCTTGATGTACAATCATGTTCGTGGTTAGAACATCGAAGTCATTAAGAACAGGTACCTTTTCATTCATTTGGTATAGTCGCACCTAAATAGAGTCCATTGTATTATATTTTACTCTATTTATTCTGCGTACATTTCAAATAACGATAGCTGTATTAAAAAACTACTGTATTCTGTATTCAAAATATACGATTTAGGATCAAGTTAAGGTATATTTAGATGAGGTATCTCCAATCTATTAATTAAGTTTAATAAATTTTTTTAATAATTAAATTATTTGTCAACATTCTACCAGGATATGAGAAATTCATTTCGTAAAAGTGAATGAAAAATATTTAAAATCTTTCCGCAACATGAAAACTGGGCCCCAATTCATGATGAAAAGGCCTTCATTTTTTGCACTGTTACCTTGTATTTTCACTACTTTGTTTCCATGTGTGATTAATGCAACCACAAAAAATAATTAAGCCTTTAGCAGTGGAATATTCCATGAAAGGTTCCCACGCGAATTTAGCATCCGAAACAAGTTGTTTGCCGATAGCTGTCATAAAAAAACATGGGAGCATTGTGTGGTTTTTAGTGGCATACAATTTGGATGCATTACTCTCATTAAGGATTAGCCTAATTGATCCAACCTAATTATTTTGTGAAAGATTAAGCGCTACAAAATAAACTATTAATTTAACTATCTCAATGAAAACGTCGAAAATCCTTACTGCAACCAACTACCCCGTTATTTAGGGGACTGACTTTATGTGATTAGCATTGGGAGAAAATGCCCGTGTGAATGCGACTGGGTGAGACAGAATGAAGAGAGGTTGCCGCGTCATTCATATCGGAAACATATTGTACGTCAACTGGCAGTAGAGATAATTGTATGCACTGAAATAGCAACGAGAGAGCAACGAAAATTCTCTCATTAAGTCCAGGTACATTCTTAACCCCACTAAAGTGGACGTTGACGCCTAGAATCCAAACCTTAACTCGTGTCGTGAAAAAGGGGGAAGCGGGCTTCATTTTGTCATTCTCTACTCCGTTTCCTAGCATTCGTAGTCGTAGGCTCGTGTAGCTTGTGCGAATGAAAGTCGGAGGACCGCAGCGACGATGTAGCACCTGCGGACATGGATAACAGAGCTGCCAGTACGGGAGAGCTCTCGACGTGCCTCCGGGGTGCGATAAAAAATTAAACGAGGGATGAACCCTCTTCAACCTCAGACTCCGCTTTTGAACCCCTGCTGAGAGGGCGGTTCCTAGGCCCAGAGAGATGCGGTGGCGGGAGGATGGAGTGCGGTTAAGGGTGAAGAGACATGAATAGGACGGACGCAACCCCACTTCACAGTCGTCTCGACCTATCTTTCTCTCTTTGTTTTTACAACGCTGTACTTTCCAACGGTTTAGGGTCACCGTAATGTCCAACAAATTTTTTGTCCATGGATATGGATGGAATAGGGGAAATCCCTGAGAAAGTGGACCAAAATGTGTGAATCTGACTCCTGATTGCATGCCAGTTGTATAGATTCGAATAATTCTCGATGACCCTTGAATTCTTTTACCTTTTTGACATTATGAGTATTTAGATTGCCAGAGCAGTGCTTGTAGTGTAAATAGAAGGGCCAAATGGGAATTTAGCTATCTTGGATCTAACCTGATAAATGCCTATACACGAACCAATTAATTTTATATAGGAAATGTTGGACCTAGTTAATAAGGATTCTCAATGTGCTCAATATTTACTTCGTAAAATACCTATGATGATGACCACGTTACATTAACATTGTCTCTCAGCATACTGGATAATTGTGCAAATACGATGAAAAATTATTCCCTGCCCCACGCGGTAGGATTAAGTAAATTATTTCATGTCACTACACTTCAGAATATGGTAAAATGCACAAACCTTTGCAAAAACTATGGTTTAACCGTAATGGTAAAATGTTGTAAACGATATCAGACCAGTATGAAATAACTATTATAAGATATGTGTAAATGAAATAAGATGTAACTGAGTAAAAACGCTCATCCTGCTGCATATATAGCATCGCATCCCCATTATTTTAAAAGAAGTCCCACTAGATTATATAATTATTAATTATCTAAATAACAATATTATTATCAGAATAGGTATTTTCCTGTGGTTCTCGAGTTTTATTCTGCTGGTAGAGCTGAGCAAACTCACGAAAAATCTGACGGAGTTACGCTGAAACCTCTCTCCATGCATTGAAAATGGAGAAAGATTAGTCCCGTGGAAGTTATAACAACATTATAAAAATTAAAACAAGTATTCTAAAACTAAAACAAAAGATCAGCGACGGTAGTGCATTATTATAGTGACATTTACCGGTAGTAAAACCCACGGTATTTCGTAGTATTTCCCGAAAATAGGGTAGTGCTTCTCGGAGATTAAAATTGCCTCTTTTTTATAGTTAAAAGCTTTTATTCACCTTCACCAAAATGTCTGTGAATGTGAGTGAAATCTTACGACTAAATTTTTAACCACTCTCCAACAACTTGGAGTTTTGAAATTTGGCAAGCATTTGGAATTCAATTAACAATACAGTATTATGAACTAATAAAATATATAAAAGTTAGAAAAATTGTTTATCTTAAAACAATAATAATATATATTTATTTTCTTTACGCCCGGAAAGACATTTATTTAATGAAAATAAAATAATTTAAATAATTATTTTTAAACATCGAATAAGACAAGATACGTACACGAATGTCTATTTCATAAAAATCGGCCCCAGGCGTTCACTGAACAATAAGTCTCAAACTCAGGGTCGAATACTTTTTAAACGGAAGGTAAGCACGGCTCTTTTCCATCTTTTCCCTTTAATGCTTCCTCTGCTACGACTAATCATCGTTCGCTTCCCCGCACGACCCCTACGTCACTCTGCATCGCTCTCCAAGGAACCACTCCTTACCCATAATGCTCTCTGCCACACCTCAACATGACCCCACTGTTACCACCCCTTCCGCTCTTTACCGATATCCTTCGTTTCCAACATTCGATAGACGACCAATTCCAATAATTCCCTCCCACACACTTCGCCAAAGTTCCTCTCGACCGCTGTCAAGTTGCATAATGAGTGAGTCCTTCCAACATGTGGCCCGATTTTGTAATTCAACGCGTTCGGAAACTTTAAAAGAGGAGCTAAGTGCGCGTGAAAGTGAAGTTTTCAGGGAGCTGAGTGAAAACTTTTCGTTACGAAACTTTTTGGGGGTGACCGATAAAACATTATTCATCATCACCATCGGTTTCCTATCCAAAAGTTGGTAACAGCTGGAGGGAAAATTTTATCTCTCTCTTTCTGCTCCACGCTCCACTTCATTTGCAATGTGGATGGTTGCTCCCTTCAAATTCTTCATTCCGACACTCTAAAACTTGCTGCAGGACATGCCCTTCTTATCATAACTTATACTTCCAATGCATCCTACAAAGTTATTTCATATTCTTCAATTCCTAAGTATTGATTCTCGCATTACTTAATTCATTCCGTTCAAGTGTGTTCTCTTGGCTTCTAGAACTTCCTCATTCTCCCGTTTTCCCTGCAGTTTAGTCCTCATACCATTTTTGGTAGAATCTCATACTCTTCAACCGTAAAGCCAATAATTGTAATTGTAATTGTTAATAACATTTACAACCAATTAAAAATCTATTGAACCATTTCTAGGAATATGCTGTTTTAGCTAAAATCCCTTGCAGTTGATACTAATATTTGTAAGCAATGAAAATTTTGCGAATTACCGTTCATTTTTATGGACCCAATGTCATTAGCTATGTGCATAAAATGTTTCTTCCCGTCCCCCTTTATGGTATACAGAGTAAAAAAGCCCAATAAATCTTCAAATAGTTTAGCTTTAAGTTGATTATTTTTAGTTTTCAGTGTTGCATAATAGCTTATACACACGACAATTGTCCACATATCTTCTAAATATTTAATAGGGAAAAAGTGGCTTTTACTGCAAACACAATAGTGTATGTTCGCTCTTGAATTGCTGGTAACAGTAACGAGCAACGCAATTATGTAATAACCTAGAGGAATGAGAACGCAGTGGAGAAAAGGCTAAAGTTAATCAATGCTCCAAAGGGGAGTATAGAAGGGGAGGAAGGAAGGGGATTAGAAGGTAGTATATGTAAAATAATCAAGATTATCCAAATGGATTCAACAAAAATTACTGGTAGCTTTACAATCGCGGCTGTTTTATTTCACGCTTGTTTCTAGTCTCTCTCTCAGTATCAACTCAATATCTCAAGAGTATTAAATTTGACTACAATTATATTCAAGATTGTTGATAATTTATTAAAGTATAGAAGACATAAATATTGGAAAGAATTTAGACGGTTTATTCTATCACTTCATTGCTTAAGTTGAGATGTTCGCAGATTTTATTCGCAGAGTTCATTAGTGTCATGTTTATATATATATATATATATCATGAAGAGTAATATATATAAACATGACACTAATAAACTCTGCGAATAAAATCTGCGAACACCTCAACTTAAGCAATGAAGTGATAGAATAAACCGTCTAAATTCTTTCCAATATTTATGTCTTCTATACTGTAATAAATTATATATATATATATATATATATGTAAGATATCGATACGCTTGAAAAACGTAGAAATACGCAAAAAGGACGCTTACAAAAGACTCGGACGTTTCGACGGTCATGCCGTCATAGTCGGCTGTAGAATATTCAAGGAATCGTTGAAGCAACGACTAAAGCTACATTTTCTAACACAGTTAACCACTTTTCATATTGATAAGCCATAGATGTTGCTCTTATAAATACGGACCCAAACAACGTCATATCTATTGGTTGCTGCAAAAAGAATCCATTCACTTTGCTGTACCATATATCTCTCAAACATAAAACAAAATACATCTCTCTTTGCTAATTCACAATCGTCTCTTTTTCTCACTTGGTGGTTCCCGAACAAGACACTGTTTTCAGAACAAGACCTTTTCCTCTCCCCCCTCAGTATGGATAGTGTACAGGGGTATGACCAGTCAGAGAATCATTTTGCGTTTCCTCCTCGAGTGGTATTTAATGACGTCATTCTGAGTCGTTTCCAGTGTCACGCGCGCTGTGGCGTGCACTCGTAAATCCCCGCATCTGTAAGTTGCAGGGCACTGTGCTGAATTTTACAGCTACCGTCACTCCCGAAACAGGCTCGGGAGGGAAGCGCATAGTGGCCCATTGCTAACACCGGTCATTCCGTTCTCCTTTGCTTGTCGCACGGTTGCGTGTGGCGTGCGCGTAATTTATCGCATGTGACCGTCAAGTGTGCTTCGTGGGTATGCTGTGTAAGTGAGAAAAAGGAGCAGAGTGAGACAACGGCAACCAGGTATGCCTGCATCATCCTGGTATCTATTTTATTAATAGGATTTGCGGTTGACTTTGTAATTTTGCACGCATCAAAATAATGCAATGTGCTCAATTTTATTATTCAAAGCGGCAAAGGGGTACAGCGAATACCTAACCGTAACGTGTGTCGCGTAGAAGGGCACTTTAAAATAATTCAATTTTATTATGTAGACCAATGTGTTTTTAGATTAATATTAGATATTACAATTAAACACAAAAAACGGGAGAGATGTTATTACACGCGAACAACAACATAATAAGAAATTCAAACAAAAAAGATCTAATATTTTTAAAAAAGTAAAATTATTATTGTATGTTATAATATGAGATATTATTGCACGCGAGCAACAACATTGTAATAAATTCAAACGAACAAGATCTAATATTTTTAAAATAATAAAATTGCTCGACTGAGAATAATATGAAATCACCAAGGGTTGATTCCCTTCTCCGTCTTATTCTCAGGCTATTGCACACGTCCCGGTATGTCACCCTTTGTAAGGATATGTCTGATAATGAGGAAAATAACGTTGTGGTCATCACGTTGAGGGCAAGTGTTCTCATTTGTAAAGATATCAGAGAGGGTCAAAAGGATATGCCCTTTTCTCATCCGTATGATAGCTGCCTCCTCCGTCCGGCTTTTCCAAAAAGTGGGGTTCCTTAAGCGACGCTAAGAATTTTTTTTACTCTCGAGAATACATTCCGATTCATAATTTAATTCAACGATCAATATGGAGATAAGCAGCATTTAAAATAGCAGACGTATGACAGTTTAGCTTAAAAAGTGACCATTTTGAATTTATAGTGATATGTCAGTAGACGGAGGATTTTTCAGTAATTATTACTTACTGAAGAGATGTAAGGGAAAACAAAATAACTGGAGGTTTTTAAACTCACAGATTTAGTGTGTGGAGGAGAAATTTTCTAGAGTAGAATAAGTAAGAGAGTTTTTCAGTGGAGGAAAATGTGAGGCCGTTTGTAACCAGAGGACGTCCCTATTTTTGGCCCAAAACTCACACCACCTTCATTTCAATTAGCCAAATACGCCATGCTTGCTCCCGAACCAACTCCATTAAGAAGATGTATAGTTTTTATTTTAGCATATTTAAAAATAATAAAATTCAAAGAAACCTTATGCAAAATATCCCCGTTACGAATACTCAAACGTGAAAAAATGTTTCGGGGGGTATTTAGAATGACTCCTGAGATTCGAGAATGCCGATACACGATACGATGAATGGCAAAAAGGAAGAGAATATGATATCCCTTCTTCTATACACTTCTCATCCCTATCATTCTTACTTTAGAAACCTTCCAAGTTCATTGGCAACTCGCTCTAAAGATTCTTCTATAGACACAGACAATGAAGTTAGTGAAAAGTTAAAATTCAGATTTGTAAAGCATCGTTCTCAAAAAACCCCATATCCGTTTCCATTTACCAAGAATTGAATGTTCGCTCCCGAAACAACTCTCCTTAGGAGAGGTAGAGCCAATGTGTTAACAAGTTTTCGCTTTATCCGGTCGTTGTTCATAGTCCACATCATTCAACATACATTTAACTTGGAAACTCTATCCCGGGAATTCCTCCCCCTCTTCTCTACAGCAGAACCACATCACTAGATTGACATGTGAAAAAATGAATTTCGCCATTAGCTTGAAGATGCTTCTCCGCATTAATTATGACGTCCTGAATTGTGACGTTGTAGTTATCAATTAATGTATTTATTGACCACGTATAAATAATCTCTTCTTTTAATTTATTGAGGTTTGGTCAATTGAAATTCCTGTATTTCACTGCCAAAGTTTCGGCTAATTTATTGCCATCGTCAGGGCTGTGAAATTTTAATTACACTAACATGATATCAACCATTCCAAGGAAAGAACATATTTTGTATGCTTCAAATAAAGTTAATGGTACCTTACATCAACTGAAAATTCATAAATAATTGCTGCCTATCCATGTAAGAAAGCAACTTGTCTCCACCTTAATTTTTCCTAATTTTGATTACTGCTGTCTTGTATTATATGATCTCACAGCAGAACTTAATACTAAGCTTCAGCGCCTAATGAATTCCTCTGTCAGATTCATTTATGACTTGCGGAAAGATGAGCACATAACCCCATATTTTAACAAGCTCTCCTGGATGGACATAAAAACAAGAAGGAAATTCAAATTAGCATGTTTCATGTATTCCCTACTCAAACACGATGACCCACAGTACAATTGACTTTTATCCCAAGAGAACCATATTGCCAAATATAGTTACTAGAGCCGACCCTAACTACCTACATGTCTCACATTATCGGTCCTCCACATTTCATAAATCATTTATCGTTGCCGCCTCTCAAACTTGGAACTACCTACCTAAATCAATCAAAGATTCCTCATCGCTGCCCCAATTTAAAAAGAAATTATATTCGTACCTAACTTGCCGCCCATAAGCCGTATTTACTCATTTCAATGCTTTATAATCATGTATATTGTGGTACATCATCCATTGTTATTTATTTCAAAATTACTGTATCAAAATATTTAATCCTGTTGATATTCAAATCATTGTGTGAACTTGCTTTTTATTCCATAATTTCTATTGTGTTTTGATTCTGAGATTCATTCTATTCATATGGCATGTTGGTTTTTTGTTGTTCATTTCATGGTAACACTTTTTCTTAAATTCGTGCTTTGCGCACCAAATTTATATGTATTTTTGAGCTCAAATGTGATTAATGCAAATTGTTCTGATCGGATGTAAATCTGAAAACAATAAAACTATATTATTATTATTATTCCAATTCACAGGGTAAATATAAAATTTAATTTATATTTACCCTGTAAATTGGAATGGTTTATATCATGTTAGTGTAATTAGAATTTCACGGCCCTGACGATGGCAATAAATTTGCCGAAACGTTGGCAGTGAAATACAGGAATTTTAATCGATGAAACCTAAATAAATTAAAAGAAGAGGTTGTAGTTATTGATAATTTTCTCTGATGAATATGTTATTAAAAAAATTAAATGGTTTAAAATAAAGAAAATCCGCAAAATGAAATTTATTTCTGCAGAAATAATGCACTTACAATTCACTTTCTCACGAAATGGGGGCACGCTGGTGCGTCAAGGTTAACCATTGGGTGCGACTAGGGTACACTGTCACACCTGGTTGGTAGATTGGCGCAGATTCTGCTCTACCTCTCCTGCGAAACACACGCTGGCACGCACTTTCTCGAGAGGTAATCTTCGTCTCATGTTCTACAAACACACAGACACACACTCTTGAGAGTTGGAGTATCATTCCGACTCAAGGAAAAGTGTATCCATTGCTATATAGTCATCATCTTCCTGAAAAAATGTTATTCGGGAGATAAGCTTCCTTACACATCCATTTTATATAGTAATCTGCCACAAAACACTCAAACCCTTTTTTAAATCAATTTAATTTAATTTTGATGCTTCAGATCGGAAGGAAAATTATAAATCCCCGCCAAGGCTTTAGATCATCGCCATGATACCGATTTAAAAATTCACACAATATACCTTCTCATTTTTTTAGTTTTTGAGTATGTTTCACGGTCTGCAATTTTCCTGAGAATAAATTGGAGTTTTAAAAACAAAACTGCGAAAGTTTCTAATCACGCTCCGGGAGCAATCGTAAAGCAATTGTAATATAAATTACCTGTTCACGATGGTGGAAATCCCGGCTTTTAAGAGCGGCTACTTTTAAAGCGCGGCGCTCGTGAGTCCGTGCTCACGATTTATGAAAAAGGTTTCGCTACGACTAAATCCGCGGGCTTTTCCATAATAAACGGCTGAGCTGCAGCCCACTCTGCTCGAAAGCCCTCTTGCCATATTTTACTAGAAAATTCCAGGACTTTAATGCATCGCGTGCCACGAATGCTTAACTCATGGATTAAAATTTCAAGGACACCTAGGTTGGTGGTACTTGTCGCAGTACTAAGTTGACTTTGATGTGCCGGAAGACGCCCTTAAGTATAAAAAAACTACTATCAGGTAGTTTCCACGGCAGTATTCTAAGAGAAATGTCGTATTTCTTGAACCTTTTTCTGGTGACACGGGAATATTCAACTATTGCGCCGAGAATTCTCAACTCATGTATTAAAATTTTTTACCAGGATTTTCAACACATGATGTCCCATATGCAGAAACAATGCAGATATTGAATTTAAAGCCACTTCATGTTCGACGAAATCTTGCTGAATTGCTATTCCTATATAATCTATGCAATGACTTTATTAACTGTCCATCCCTACTTCAATTGATCCCATTTAATGCCACATTTTCCACCACCAGAAGCACAAAATTATACTATGTTAAATACTGTAGTAGAAATTTCACTTTTAATTCACCACTAACCAGGATCCCTCGACTATATAATTCCCTTATTGGCAACATTGATATTTTTAGCGATAAACATTCCATATTTAAGAAGAAGTGTATTTTATCATTGTCGAATTCTGTCTGACCTCATATTATTTGATCAATATCTTTTGTTATAATATAAGTTATATTCTAGTGCTCCTTTTCTCATGTAATAGTTATTATTTTAAGAATATTTTATTAATTATTAAGAGTTATATTGAAAGAAATGTACATGTTCTGTTCTAAATTGAGTATATGCCCGTAATAAACAAAATCAAAAATCAAAATCAAAATGTCAATGTCACCTAGAGTATACGGTACTGGTCTTAGTACTAAGCTGAGTTTCATGCCTCGGAAAATGTCCTACTGCAACTTGAAAAAACACTAATATTTAGTATGGTGACTAGAGTACTGATTTATCAATTTGAAGGTCAAGATTTGAGATTTTTTCAGAGATACCCCTAACCCTACTTGTCTCATTATGGAGAGCATTTCGTGTGCATTACTCCGTCTGTCGGATGGGAAGTTGAATTGTGACCCTCTTGGCTCTTTCCATTAAGAGCAAGCTAATGTCGAAAACTTCCAGCACTAGGAAAAACTGACTTGTTATGATTACCGTAGTACCATTGGCGTTATCTTGTATTGCTTGAAGAGTTTTCCAATGACTATGCGCGTGTGTTGAAATAAAAAAATGCCCATAGTAGGTGCTGACTCAGCTGTCACTTTTGAGTTCCTAAAAGATAAAACCGTCCTCTAAATTTTCTCTTAGAGTCAGAATTTGATTCCCTTTCATTCTGAAGCTCCTTTATGTAGGAATTCGGTTTCTTATTATTGATATATTGTTGCATATTTCCTCAAATTTAAAATTTTCCGATATTCCATAACTTTATTCTCCGAGTTTGTTTTCCTTCAACCATCAGTTTTCTCACAGTATATACAGTCGCGTCACGCCATGTAATTTTGCCTATACAGATTTGCAGCGCGCCGTAGCAAGCGCTTCTAGTGTTGAACGCGTATAACTACTTACCGTTTTGCGTGCATGAGGATAATTTTTTGTCTCTCTCGCCAAAATTTACATTTAATTCTAAAGGTGTTATTGTTGCAGGTTATGCCTTTTCATGGCGACATCGTCATCCTCTTCCTTAAGATCTCTTTCGGAGCACTGATGTCACATTATCGTTCGTGGAATAAATGAGCTGTGCAATGGCTAGATATCTCATAGAAGTGGCAAAACGTTCAACAAGTTTTGAAATAATGTTTTTTTTGTCAGTCAAACACCCATGGCTTATGACATGATAAATACCATTTATGATTTTTAAAGTGACTTTATGATAAAACAGAAATGAACAAATAAGAATATTTCTTGACATGTAGATCAGCATTTTACATTTGTTGTTTGGATTAAAATGACGAAGATCCTCGGAAAAATGTTTATTCATACTTTGGATTTTTACCAGTAACCTATATTACTCACTTTGAAGTACTGATAACTCCTTTTATTTTTGTAGCTTTAGACACACTGATTGTTGAATTTTAACATGACATAGATTCTTACCGTAACAAGTAAATTTTTTGCTTCTAAACGGCATCTTTCTGGAAGGGGAATCATGTTTTATTCACGAATCACATTCAAAAAGGACATGCCACATTTGAATTCATGAACAATACTATCATGTTTACTTCTTCTCTACAAATCCATCGGATGATTTTTTCACTTTTCAGGAGGAGGCACTTTCATTCAAAATCGTGAAGAAGATGTAAAGTGTCTCAGAATCAAGACTTTTACAGATAATTTAAAAAATATAAATTATAATTCCCGGCATTTCTATTTTCCCTACTGCAGCGAAGCTCTCCATTCTTTGCTGCTCAGAAACAAATAGTTTTTAAACAGAAATCATATCTTTGCGAACCAATTCTTTCAATACGACACAGTTTCAGTCAATACTTTGTGGAAGTCAATCATACTGGGAGTAAAGGATTGAACACTGCAGTTTCCACTTAGATATTTATTAAACATGACCATGGTTTCGTAGCGGTGCTACATCATCCCCAGATGATGTAGCACCGCTACGAAACCATGGTCGTGTTTAATAAATATCTAAGTGGAAGCTGCAGTGTTCAATCCTTTACTCCCAATTCTTTCAAGCTATAAAGGATTTATTACCAATTATCGAATAATTCTTACCTGCTGGAAGAATTGGATCTCAGAAAAGAATAAAAGAAAACACTATTTGAAAGAGGAGCAGTCTATTAGCATCTGGGTTAGAAGAAAACCCGCCCTTGTAACGGATAACAGGGAAAAAATTCCCTAATAAATCTTAATTTGTTTTTATTCTAAAAGACATATCTCTGATGGTCCAATGGTTTCCAGTTCTTTCTGAATCTGACTGCCTCTATATACGTTTTCACTGCCTCGAGGGCTTGTTCCGATGCTGCTGTGATAGCATATTTCAATGTCGCCATGCAATTCAGTTGTCTTGCATGCGACTCACACAAACAGAGCCACTTTGTTTATCCATACAAAATAGTACACCAACAAAGGAAAACAACGGAGAACTGTTGCGACCAATCTAAGTACTTAAATCAAGTCATGCAGATTTTTAATTCTGGTTCAATGATTTCAGCTGTAAATACTGTGCTCTGAAATTTAAAAATTACTACAATAATTTTTTAAAGTGCTTGATGCAATTGAGAGTGGAATGATTCGCCGAGAAATGTAATTGATGCATTAATTGTAGAATAAAGGTTTGTCACGTTAAATTTGGCTCAATAGTGTTCGATTCATTTAAGAATTCAAAGAAAGGAATGTTTCCATGAATATACGAGTTACTTTAAGAGGTGGATATTATGTCCAGATCGATAGTCAAAGTATGATTCGTCGGACTAGTTATCAACTGCTATTTATGGGCTCTGAGCAGGCGTCCTTTCAGCTGTTGAAACGTGTTGACTCTTTGTTTATCTCAGACTTTCGGGCTTTAGTAATCTTGACTGTCGGAATCATGATCGGGACTCATGTATAAACATGTAACAAATTCATTTAATCGGAATACGAAGTTATGAAAAAATATACTTTAAATTCGGAGGCAAGATATTCGATTCCCGGAAATTGCATTAATTTACAGCAAAAGAAATGACATTCTAACGAAGTGTGCTGGCCGTAATAAAATTTGCAAGCTTAACTTGCAGACAGCTCAGACAATTTTATCTTCACTCATCCATCATTGGTAATTTGAATCTCAAATATACATTGAATGCCATTGTTTATTCCTGACATGTTGCTTCCGCGCAAGATACATTGACGGTCCACAGTAAATACCGGCGTCGATTACTGTGAATGCACGTCCTCGTGCCAAGTAATTTCAAGTTAACCTCTAGCTTCTCTAGGATTCAAAATCCACCTATCCCTGGTGAAGTTGGTCGTTATAAATTGACGAGATAGTATCATAATTTATAAAATTGGTAATGAAATTTAAAAAACAGGCAAACAAAAATGGAAGCAACTAGCATTGAAGAGACAACTGAAGACTGCGGAAATGACTTTAATTTCTATTCATGACTTGTTGTTTGGTGAGAAGCAATGCAAATGTAAAAATGGCAACTTTGTACCAATCAATAGGGCTATAATTTTTTCTTTTAATTTACTTGAAGCTTAATCCTACGTGCATCCTCTAACATAAAAATGTATCCATTAAAATTTGATAAATTATTTTTTTTGGATTGAAGCATACACCTATAGTCTTTCTTTAATTATTCCAGCCAATTATTATTTCTTGGGAAGTATTACGGCTCACTAAATTATCATGTACCTAATATTCCATCATAAATTGATTAACAAATAATCATAAATTTTTATTTTGTTCGAATTATAATGAAGCTACCTAGCAAGTGTTTATATCCTAAGAACTCAGCTTACTCCTAATCAAGTTGATTTATCTTCACCATTATAATTCAAAGGATATCTGTCCCTAGTCGCCTTATCATTCATACAATATTGCCGTTAATAACTCAGATATGCATGATAATATATCTATGAATTCCTCTTTCCATCCATCAACTTGTTTTCAAGTTCAGCTTCCATTGTGATCTCGGTTATCATCGATTTATAAATGAAAGTGGCTATTGTTACAATAATGTCAACGGTCCTTGGAGGCTTTTTTTTAACGTTTAGCCATTTTCCTAACATTGCTTTTTGTACTCTTGTCTCACGCGACAAATTTGACTGCAAGTGATGGGTAAAATATTCCTCCAGGATGATAATAAAAAATGGGAGACGTTAGAGGAAAGCAAGATGCGAGAAAATTTGCCCAAGAAAAGAATATTTTCAATTGGAAGAAACAGCTGCTAGCGGCTACATAGCTGTTGGCTGCAGTGCAGGAAAAGGGTAATAACATCTTAAATGCATAGAGTTTCCTTTAATACGGTTGTAAAACGTGCCTTATTCCTAAGGGAAACTAGTATCTTAGCTTTTTGAAGTGTCGTGTAAATAATATGGAGAGTTGAAATTGCTGGAAAACTCGTAGCCATTAAATTTGTTGGTAATGATGACTGATTGATATGAGAAAGATGTAAATAACTATGTATCATATCGCTGTGCTAAGACTTCTATTTCAAGGCACAATGTTATGCTAAGAATGGGATTTGGCAATTTGAATCTGGATTGGTTTAATTTTTTTAGGATTTTTCGCGGCACCTTAATTCATTTCTCGTGCTTAGAAGTGTAGCTTGAGTTCATTTCTGGCATTTTATGTAAAAACTTCACTGATTCTACTAACTAACTTTTTAAACAAATCCTCACAAAACAAATCTAAAGTAATCGCGTTACCACACTGATTTTGAAAAGCACCATATTGACTAAAATTTAACATTGGACATTAATATGTGCTGGAAGTTCAACGATATCAGAAATGAGATACTATTCCATGTTTTATATTACAAATTCAATCTAACTTAAATTTGCTCCAGAAACATTGAAGTTTTATTCTGTCAATACTACTCCATTATCATAACAATTAGAAATACACAGTGACTTTATTGCTCCCAGAAATGTGGAGCCGTTGATTTCATTTGATTTCATTAATACAGAAGTTATACCTAACATTTTCAATGCTAACGCAAATCTGAATTTAGATATAATTGAGAATTGAGATATAGTTTAGTAAGAATTCATTGATATCATTAAAGTTTATTGTACTCATTTTTTTTGCTACCTACGCTCAATCACGAAATAGCTCTTCACTAGCTAGGAAGTTATCATGTAGGGGTTTGCTTGCTTGTGCTACACATGATGCTACATGTGCTATAAATTGGTAGACACATCTTCATATCGTCATATAGAGGAATCTGGGATGAAAATTCATACATAAGGTCTTATGCGCACTATAAAGATGGAACGTACGTGATCCAGCTAAAAAATAAATGCTTAGGAGCCAGCTAGGACGAAGTGCTTCACCATAACATCGAATGAGGTGGTGAAGTGTGGAGTGATGTCTCCACGAAGAGTTCTGGTTAGATGACAGGATTAGTGCTAAGGGTGAGATTGCTAAAAATAATATTAAATATGCCTCCGATAGCTTATTTTGAGTGAGTAAAATAGAGAGACGTAGAAAGCACTATAAAATACCTTCAAGCCCATAAAACTGAGCTCAATATCTGTTTTGTGCCTTTATTATCTCTTGGATTTTTAATTACCAATTTTAATGTCCCTTCTGGCAGTTTTTATGACATTTGCTGACTTTATTTATAGTTTATAGTTCCTATAAATCCTAGTTGTACGTAATTTATATAGTATTGAGTCATGTGTAATTTAAAATGGCTCATAAAGCTGATATTCATGGAATATGGTGGATAGAACGGTGTAGTGGTACCATCTGTGCCAAAGCGTAATGCACATGAATGGCAGTGGCATACGCAGTTCCTTCTGGGGGGGGGGGGGTTCATTAATATTTATGTGCATCATCATAAAATGATATTTAGATTATAAATCACTAAAGCAATAATTAAATTAATATTATCTTTTCGTGATGATAATTCAACTATATTTTTCAGCCCAATTAGCAAAATTCTAAACGCTAGTTCAGGTAAACGAACGAAAACGAATTCAGGTAAACATGTTTTTGGGCGTAGTTTATACCCTAAACCCCCCCACCCCCGTCCGTACGCCACTGATGATTGGGAATTAGTAATGCTAATGATTTTGTAGGTAGTTTTTCATCTCATAACAACTATTCGCGATGCTTTGATGAATTACTAGTACTGATTTTACTAGTTTTCCGCACTTGAATTTACCTTTCCAAACCCATGCAGTTGTTGTGTATTATGTCCATAATGGTGGTGGGAAGGTGGAGTAGCTTAGTGGGCTAAATGATCAAGCCCGGAGGCCCTGGTTCAAACCGAAGTGAAGATAATTTTGACACTCATGGCCGAATTCAAGCAGAATATTTTTATTAGTAGGAAATACCATCAGCTTTCGTCCTTTCCATCTACCGATTTTCTTTCTTGTACTCTCCATTTTTATGGCTCTTTATTGTGATGGCTATTCATTATTATGGCCATTACTATTTATTACGTCCTAACACATATTGCTTATTGCATTTGGTGGCTCATGGTATGTAGATGATAATGCAGATCTCTCTTGTAAATCACAGTAGGCCTTACCCTTGCAGGTGAATGTGCATAATGAACCTTGGAACCTTCTTCTGGATTTAGGTTTGGTTCTAGTAATCGGGGATCCATGATTGTACATATTTCCCAATGAACGACAGTATCGCCTTTACTATGTTACCAACCAATTTAAATTGAATTCAACTTTGGCTAAAACATTCTCTGAATTATTTATTCCAGACGATAGATTAGTTCGTGGTGAGTTATTCAAATTCATGTGTCTCCCAAATGGCTGACTCCCCCTAAAGGCAGCGGCTAGTCCTGCAGTCCATTTTTAGATTTAGAATTTCCATTGATCCTAGTTTGTGTTGAGTTTTTCCCTCGTTAATCCAATCAACCAGTGATTCAAAAGCATTGACTCTTTACTGTAAGAGTCAAACTGCTCGAAAGTTGAACGTTCGACTTTTCGTTGTTTCCCGATCATAAATGGAATTATTTTTGTTATTATATATTGGGTATTTAAGGCCTAAATACGCTATTAGATTCGGTACATTTTTACTGGATACTGGAATTAATAAAGCCACTTGATTTGTGATAAATGGACGACTTAAAAAAATGGGAATGTTAAGGCTCAGAGATTGGATGAGGAGAGAATCAAAACCACTGGAAACAACAGTTATATTCAAGAAAGTGAAAATACGAGAAATTTATACTCGTCATCAATCCAGGAAATACACAAAAAATATGTTAACTTCTGAAAAGATAAAATCTTCGTTTCGCACATGATCGTGACATCTTTTCCGCTTCGTAAGATTCTTCTTCTTGTCTGGTGCTATAGTCCGGTGATAATTGTGGCCTCCAACACCAATTTCCTCCATTGTTACCGATACTTAGCCATCCCTTCATACCCTCTTACGCCCATTCTTCTAAGGCATACCAACACACCATCAATCCATCTTCTTCTAGGTTCTTTCTGTTAACCAGACCTGTGCATTTAGAATTTTCTTTGGAATTCGTTGACAATCCATTACTTCCACATGGGCTTACTATCGTATTTGTTATTTAATTATTCTTACAGTATCCTCATGTTTTAAGATTTCATCCATTTCCTGGATGCCCCTCATTCTCCAAGAACCATTTTCTTGGCCACAAATACGTCGTATGACTTTTCATTCAAACTTTCACTTATTTCTCTGTTTTTGTGATTGTTCATGAATCACCTCCTTAGATCACAACTGGTCTGATTAAATTCTTTTATATTTTCATTTTGTACAGCTATAAATAAGATTGCTTCAAAATAGATTTTCGTTTACATAGTATGCTCTATTTCCTACTTGTATTCCATCGGGAATAGTCGTTTTCATGTCCCTTTTATGTCGATGATACATGTTACCAAAATACCCGCTTCTATAAACCTCTTCAAAAGAGTATATATTTAGACACAGATTATGTCGTTTCATTGTTGTTTCTGATGCTGGGATAATCTTGTATTTAGCTTTGCTGGTATTCACAGTTCCTGGCATCAGTCTCTTTTAATTCCTGGATCACCAAAGTCTCTCCTCCAACATCCCAGGTGGCGCTTTATTAAATTCTGCTGCTCCTGATAATGTTTCTAATATAGCTGGACATGCTTTTTTCCAATTGACTACATCGGAGTCATGATTTTCATCCTTTTTTGTTAAAATGAGCAACAATGAGAACCAACCCTAGTCAGCAACTGCAGTCGGCCTATCTCAGATTTCTATGTGAGCAAGGATATTCAATTACAGCAACGTTTCGATGAAAGATTCCTCCATCCTTTTTAGAGGTAGAAGAGACCATCTAGCAGATTCTGGTCAGTCTTCGGCATTGATCTGACCGACCTGCGTGTTAATCCACGTCATCTGCTTTGTCGGTTTTCTTAGTTCCATCTCAGGATTGGTTTCCATACATTTCTTAGTTTTAAGTATAAGCCCTTGTAGTAATGCCATTGATTGAATCGGTATTTCATGAACTAGCAAATTTCAGGATCATCGGGCTGATGAGTGCGGTTAGTTACTATTTCACAAGGAACGTTCTATGTGTGGGGATATGTCTAATGCGATTTTCGGAGGAAGAGGATTAGCAGCAGTGGAGGTAATTCATTACGCTGAGATGATACAGCACGGACGATCTTTAGTGTCCCTTGATTGCGAGGGTTTAGAAATTTCCATCTTTGAGATAAGTCTATTGAAGGCAATTTTGGTGTTATTTTTTATTTAAAATCCATTTACACGAAGTTATCTCTCAAAGATGAGACTTCAATTTAAAACATAGCTGTATCAAAACGAATCAATTGAACTGAAGTTGAATGACAAATATCATACCACCCTTTATTCGATGTTAGAACATCAAAATATCTGAAACAAGTTTTTCTCTTACCTTCTGATTTTATGATTGAAGCATATTTGAAAAAAATCCCATGGTTCGTTCACACAGAATAAAATCTTTTAAAAAAGGTTAGTCTTAAATTGATATGGTTTGAAATTCATCGGATGACGTAATCTCCTACTTCTTCCACTATTAATTTTGTGAGCGCACTTAGTGCTTAGTATTTTCAGTTAAACCTTATGGAAATGCCGATTTCGGATTTTAATTAAATATCCTTTCAAAAAATAGCAGCATTGGGTATTTTTCTATTAAAATTTCAATCTAAAGTTTACTTTTACCATCTTCATCATCAATAGTATTTCAATCCTATGATTGGGTGACTGCAGTCCTCATTCTATCCTTGCCACTGCTAACTCCTTTATGCACGAGTAGCTCCTCTGATACATATCCCTTTGGCCTACTACCTAACCCTATCTTCCTATTTCCCGCTCCCCCTCCCTAACCTGACCGGCTTCCTCATAAACTATACAACCCGGTCGCCTTCACCATGATCTTACATTGTATTTCTAGTAAATGATATAAAACGTCAAAACGGGTTGTTTTGGTAGTGTATCTAACGAAATAAAAGTGTGGAAAGGTTTTGAAAGGAATTGAACCTCTTCATCCTGATAGTTCTCCACATGGTTTTCTTCAGTGCACATCTTCGTTTCTGATCGCATGTATCCCTTTGATCTTCTGCATCTGCCTTCAGTACTGAATTTCGATTGCCTGAATTCTCTCTTGTTCCAGATCTTTAATCTGTATGTCACTGAAGTATATAGCGCAAGACTTCGCAAACTTTTTCAGGTACTTCCTACTTATTGGTAGCCCTATTTTCATTGAAAACAACAGGTATTTGTTCATCGTGAATGCATTATTGTTATAAATGAATGCTATTACCATCTTAAATTTGCGTAATTGTCAGCATAACTTCAATAAAAGATAAATTATTTAGTACCTGTTTTCTTAGTATTCCATGAAGGTATGTTTTACAGATTAATGTAAGTTAAGATTGGTTTCGTCAGGTGTAATGATGACTCCTGTATGACAAAAACGGTCGTAGATTAAATTATATGTGAATATACACATAATTTATTTATTTAGCAAGCATTCTCATTGTTCAATTCAGTAAGAGCACAAAAACTATGATTTGTTATAATGATTTCATTAATGCCATCTGCATTAGCCGATATATCAGCCAGGGGAGGATTCCTGAGGAGCCAGAGTTCATAATTGTGGCTGATAAATATAGCCCACTCGGCGTAAGCATGCTTAAGCTCTACGCTATGATGAAGTAACCCTCAGCAACTATGCGAAATTACTTGCTATGTGCTCTGGCTGGGGCAAGATGCTGGGGCTACCGGGATATATATATTTGGACAGAATTCGGCTGTTTTCGGAAGACAGGTGCGCTTAAGGTCACCCGCACATGTTTTATCTCTGCGAGACACATATGTCAGGCGTATGTTTTACACATCGGATCGTTACAGAAATAGGGTTAAGAATGGTCTGGCATTTACTAACGTATGCTCATGGTGAAGGGGGATTGGTCGGAGTTGGTGACGAGAGTTCTAGCTTCCCTTTTCGTGGTGCTGAAGCCTGGTTTCTCTTCACCCTACCTCCATTCCTCAAATAATCCTTTCTTTGCCAACTTGCCCGCCTACCCTTTGAGACGTTAATGATCTCAGTTTTGGACCGACTCTTCCAAAAAAAAACAGTCAACTTCAACGTTAAATTTTCCAGAGACCAACTCTGTGTCCAATTCTACATAACGAAAGAAGTCTTTGCTATGATAAATGAAATCTACTATGATAAGTATTTTATGCCACTGGAATGGAAGATTTGCATTATCACTAATGGTTTGATATTGGTGTAAGAAATTAAACCCATTATCATTATTGTTCGCATTAAATATTAATCAATGTAGAATAGTGCAATGAGTTCGAACTCATTCGTCATGTACATGCTACACCATTCAGTCCTTTGACAACATTATTTGAAAATCCTGCATATTGAGGGGAAAATTGTCAATCGTCTTCAGAGCTCATTTGAATTAGTACAACCCTGAGCGCTTAAGGAAAGGTCGATCTTCGAAACGTCAACAGCTTCTCAGGCTTTAACCTGGTGGAGATTCGGAGAAGAGTTCATTAACCTTCTTCGTCTTACCTGAATATGAACATAATATGCCCAGATTGACTTCGGGATGATATCATGCTATTTAGTTTGTTTTTCTTTTATTTTCAAGTCTTAAATTTCACTATTAATTTTTCAGACTTTTTCTTGGAATAAGCTTGTGGAAAAATGATGCCAAATGGTTCGAGGAGATAAAATGCTCAGCATCTTCCACTTCCCAACCCCATTCCTCTCTCTCCCACTACCCCGTCTGAGGAAATCTGCGGTTCTTTTCGTGAGGATCTCCTATTTCAGCCCAAAAATTGGGAATTCTTGCATTTTCTCCCATCCCATTAAAAAACCTCCCCACCCTCTCCCTGGGCTACCACCCTCCTCGTATTTCATTTCCCGTGATGCTCCAATTCCTCCGCGGCGGAGACGGCCACGGAATCCCGTCTACTCCCTCCCTCCCCCCTCTCTCTCCCTCTGCTCCTCTCCCTTGCGCCTCACCGTCTCTCACTCAAATGTCAGCCCACCAGCGTTTATCTCCCAGAAACCCTTGTGGTGGAAATTGAATAAAAAAAAATGTTTGTTTTCATAGCAACATATTTTTAATCGAAATACCTATTTTTAGCAAATACAACGTTGATTATACCGTAGCCACCCCAATAGTAGCCAATATGCTCCAAGCAGTTCGTCCATTTCCTATAATTCGACTTCTCTAATGTACCTATATGCAATCTGAATCCGATGAATATACATATGACAGCATCTCCATAAACGTTTGGCGGGTGTAGAAAATTAGCTGCTACTCGGGTAATGCATACCCTGGCAAAATATCAAGGAATTATAGGAACATAATTCCTGACAATTCATTACCTTATGATGAACAGATTTAGAAAATATTGCGACCTCCTTCTCCAAGTGAGATTTTGTGAATAAAATTTCAATTTCACCATCTTTACCCGAATATTCGAGCCAATGTGCTCCAATAAAAATATCAATCACATTATATTCGACTTCTTCAATTCGGAACTCTATTTAATCAGGGTGGATCTTCATATGTGGCATGATGATCCCTCCTTTCTATGTTATTTTATCCCCATAAGTCCCACCATCACTCAATCAAAGGCCACCAGTCTCCTACGTTCAATTGCTACGGAACAACTGATGGGAGGTATAGTACGTTTTTGTTTCACAACAGGACTTCATAATGAAATTACTCAATTTTCAAATTGATGCTTAGATGTTATCGTTGGTGCCGATATTTTTTAGGATATTAACGAATTTAGTCATCCTTCAATGATCCTAATAGTGCTTGAGGGAAGCATCATTGTTCCCTTCAGGATCGGGATAAACATACTCGCTTAACATTCGAGGTGTTATGGGTCTAAGAATGGGAAAACTTCAGTCGTTGTATTCGTATATGGGAATAACTCTTCTTTCTGTGTTTACATTATGGTTGTAATATCTTTCGTAATAATGAATAATAATTTCTTGGCGTTCCTCCGCGTGATGGTGTTCATTAATTGACAACGATTTCTCCAACCATCCTGGTGGGGTACTCTAGTCCAAAGTGGCGATGTGTACTTTTGATCCGTCTCATTTAGGTCTCTCTGAGCCGTCGGATCGTCGTGATTGGGGTAATGGCTCCCCGCGTCTCATGACTTGAAAATTCTCTTCCCATTGAGTGTGGCCACACTCCCTGTTGTAGTTTTTTTTTAATTATTCCTGGATCAATTTGGAGTACTAGTTGCTTTCGTTGCCGATTACTAATGCTATATCAAAACCCTCCATTTGACGGGGTTCTGAAGTAGTGTACTTCGAGAGTGTGAAGAGCCGAAATTTGCGGATCATCATTGATAATTCTTATGGATCTTGACCACTTTGTCAATGATGATGAAATATTTCTGGATTTTTGATCAATTAAAATAATAACAGCGTCTCTTCCAACGTTTCGTCAACTTCCATTTAGCCCTGATGATGTCAATAAAAGTTGTCAAAACGTAGGTAGATACGCTGTTACTATTTTAATTGACCAAAACTCCAGAAAGTTTTCATCATCATTGATAATGTTATTATCGGACGAACGATCATATTTTCCAAAATGAAGGTCTTAAGTTACACTCCAAATTTTATATCACCTGATTTATGTCAATATGATGTTTTGTTTTGTTAAATACATAAGAAATTCCTGGGAAAAGGGTTTATATATAAATGGGACTGATAAAAATAACCTTATTGATTAATAAGATTAATAGGATATTTTACAACAATGACATCCTGCTGGATGCATCGTATTCTGATAATTTATTGAAACGGGGAGAAGGATATTATAGGAAACCCGACTGACGTTTGAATGATAAGCTGTGTGCTCATTAATTTGAGACCATAGGAATATAATGCTCAAACCGTTTAAAATTTGTAATCTAATTTTAGTGTAAAATTTTATAAGAAATATTTTTGGAAATGCAACATTTAATCCCAAAGGGGAATCCTGAGTGTTATTTGCAACGAGAGAAGATTCAATTTTACGTTTCTTTGAAGGTGTGAAAAGCACATTTGTTTCAATAAACCATTGATTTAAGGGATGCTCCTCAATTCACATCTGCTGTTCTCTGCTCTCTGCTGCTTTAATTTACACCAATAGCATTAATTTTTTTCTTTCGAGGAACATACTCGTCCTTGGTTCTCTTCTTTTTTCCGTGTCACCTCATTTTCTCCGTCATAGTCCCCTTCCTCATCATCTTGGACCCCTCACGCGAATAAAAATCCCTCTTCCCTCCAACCTTTAATCCGATACCTTTAATTTTCCAACAGGGCTCGGTTAGAGCTTCGGGCTGTCGTCCTCCATGACTGACAATTTCATCAGCTACCCCCATTCTTTTTATTCGGCGTCCAATGTGAACTTCCATTTCTGTAAAACAACTCCTTTCACTTCCATAATATTCTCTTCGCCTCCACCACTTTTATTTCATTTTCCTCCTTGACTCTCCATCTTCATCAACCTTAAGACGTTCTCTTTCTTTTGTCTCTCCTCGCTTAAACTCTTCCATTCATGTTCTCCCTCGCTTCACACCGTTTCTCGTGAAAGTTAATTTTCTCCGCTCGGCTTAATCACAGTCCTTTCAATCATCTTCTTGTCTTATCTCATCCCTCTCGTTTTACAAGTCACCTTGCCTGCTTTATCTCGGGTGGTGGGAAAGGATTAAAGGGAGGAGCTCTTGCCTGGAGAGTGAGAGACGGCAGACCTTCGGCCTGGAGAGTGAGAGACGGCCTTTTCGGAGGGTTGTTTTACAAGTGGCACGTCCTTGCTCAGTTTGATATATGGACTGATGGGCCGTCAAAATAGCGAGGAGTCATGCGGTGCTCTGCCAGGACTGTTGTAAGAATTCTAACCGTCCTCCGCTTCACTCTGGAAAACCATATTTTCGAAATTTCTCAGGTTCTTCGGTTATTTTTCGTTGACGGATGGTCACAATCCATATTTAATTCATTATTCAGACACCCCATTAGCAGGACTATTTAGGCATGAAAAATTGGCCTGTTTTTGTAAAGGCTTCCAATGAGTCTTTGAGTTGAAAATGTTTAACTTTCGGGTTTTCATCCGCAACTCTCCAGCTTTCTAGACAATATTTCAATCACATTCCAAATGGCTTCTTCAGGTCCACTGGATTGCAGCCGACCTGCAGAAGCCAGCTGGAACGCGGGAAAAATATCTCCCAGAAAGTTAAATAGACACGAAAGAAAACCTGAAAGTAAAATTTCTTTAATTGACCTGTTAACTTAAGTTCTTTGTGATTAATTTATTATTTCATTTACAAAAAAACATTTTGAGGTATTTTTTGAATCAGATGAAGATACATTTAAACTTCCACAAATTCAACATTAATGTTTATTAGTATCATGTAAAATATGTTTTCCTTTAATTGACAGATATTTACTCCTACAGTTAAGTAAAATAGGTTTGTTGGAACCTATATCATCAGGGCATAGAATTACCTTTTTTTCCGCGTAATGCCGGTAGGTACTTGCCTGTATCTCAGCTACGGATTTTTTCATGATAAATATAGTCAAAGTGCCATGAGACATAATGGTGTCCTCTACTGACGTTCCAAATTTCGTAGAACTCTGAGAAAGGGAGGTGCCATGATTTTGAAAACTTTTTCGTTTCAAAATGTAGCGAGCAAGTACAACTTCTGCTCTGAATCTGTTTTCGGATCGTGGGAGAATCTGAATTTCCCACCATTATTTTGTTTCTTAAATATTGATGACATTAGGCATCTAAGAATATAACGTAGAAGCCTAAAAATACTTTCGTTCCAAGGAGTTTTAAATATTTCTTAATGTTAAGGAATCAAAATGATTTAAATCCTCGGAGTAAATAAAATATTTGTTGCTCTTTTAGAATTTGCCTCTCGCCAATTTGAAAAAATGTTTTTAACTAATTGACCTAGCCTAGTGGATTAATATATAGTGTTTCAGACGTAAATCCTGGTGACGTGGTTTATTATTGACGTTCGTCCGTGCGTTTTAAAGCAAGTTGAACTTTTGAATGAGTGATACTCCTAAGCCATTAGTGTGGTTGTTTATTTTTATAATGGAAATGTGTTGTTGACTGTCCAACGTTCATTTTAAAATGAGTTGATTTCCGAAGTGACTCTCCTGCCATTTTGGAGCTTCTGTTTCCCTTTTGATTGTTAACTAATCAATAGCAATCATTTCTAAAGTATCAGTTGTAGCCATCGCCTCACTGGCATTTATTTTCAGCGTGAGAATTCACGTATCCAAAAAGCCTTACAGTGTGAACTGTAGCAGATGCTGTGTTCCTGCACTGTGCAGGACAGCGTACATCTGTTCTGTATGATCAAAACGCATTCATCGCGAACTCATCTACGGTGAAATAGATAGTGATAATTGTACTATTAATGTGATATATTTCTGGGTCTCATTTTAAGCGCACTGCAAGATAATCTAAACTCAATTCAATTTAAATGTTTAACGACAGCCGATTTTAAAACGATTTTTTTCGCTGAGTTATGTTATTATTTTGAATATGGAAGAATAATTAAACCAGTACCACTTAGGGAAGAAAGAAAATTGCTAAGGGTATTCCTATTATTAACCAGGACAAGTTATATGTTTCCAATGACGTTTATCACGCGCTGTTTGGCATAGTTCACATTTATCAAGGGATGGCAAACAGTCAAAAGAGAGTCACAAATGTCCCAGCATTTGATCTTATTTTGCTTAATACACTGACTAAAAGGCTTGGTTGAATTTACTCTTTAACAAAGTCATTCAATTGGACTGATATATATATATATATATATATATATATATATATATATATATATGTGAATTTCGTACATTCGCGTGTCTCCCAGCGGGTGGCTTTCGCACGTGGTTTATGATGGAAAGATTGTACCAAGGCCCAATTTCGACTGGTTTACGTTATTGCATGCTATTGACATTGCATGATGCTGCCTTTCCGATAATAATAAAATAACTGAGATTTTAAAATTTGTGAACAACATGAAACGGTCATTTTGTTCACGTTCCTCTTTTTATTATTCTCCCTCGGATAGATAGAAGGCAAACTGCCTGGTCTTTTTTTCTTACTCCGCCTTTTATCCTTGTTCGATGGTAAGGTTCTTAATTCTTTTTTTTTTTGTTCTTCCCATACTTCTTTTCCCACCGATAACTTATCTCGGGATAGTTAAACTTCTTTAGAGTTAAACTTCTCGGGATAGTTAGTCTTCGCCCATTCAACTAATGTGATTATTTCATCCACGCTTTTTTATGGTCCATTTGTTAAGGCTTTCTTTTTTTCAATTTTTGTTTACATATGTTTATTAAGTAGTGTTTATTTTTCAATTTACAATTTATTTCTGTCGAAAATGTAAATTCGAGGATTTTCAGATATATGTGATACAATACGAAAATAATGATACCAAGTCTACTGCATTGGTTCAGCCGTTTTCATCATTATTAAAATCGCCTTCCTCCCCTGGAAATTGGCTTTAATTAGTATGGGTTAGACTCAGTGTAGGTATCTCACAAATTACTCTGTCAAAAGAAAGGTATATCACAGGATGCTCTTTAACTTTGAAACGGCCTTATCAATTGATGAACATTTTCTATGTCCACATTTTTTGTAAGACACCATATTATTACCCACCTTTTTAACGTGCATGAGAGATTTGGCTACGTAATTAGCACGCGTGGGAGTCAGGTTCAGTGCCCTCTCATTTAGGTAGCGAGCAGGTAGTAGTACCAATCAAGGACGGGTCTCTCGGGACGTTCCCCTGCGTGACAAGGAGGCATTTGCCACTCTCTCTCTCTCCTTCCCTCCCTCTCTACCTGTGAAGCACGTCGCATAATTGGAACGGGCGCGCACCAAAATAGGATATTTCGACGCAGCATAGGAGTGAGAGCAGGTGAGGTGACATTCCCGGGAAGTGCGAGTGCATCTCCCAAGGAGATGTGGGAGTGATTGGAACCGCACTCCCGTTGTAAACTTGACCGCCCGCCCACCAGCGACCCAAATTTCTGTCGCTAATTACATCCAGGTGACCCCGATTCTCCACTCGGAGAGCACCTCTAATCAATCGCGAAAGGGTACGCAGAGCGATCCATTACGAGCGTTTCGCCGACCTAATATTTGAGGAGAAGATCTCTTGGGAAGAAGAGGATCAACGCGTTTCCAGTGGGAAGGTGACATTGCGATACAGATTTGGTGGAGAATGGGAGGCGGCAGGTTGCAGTCCAGCGTGTCAAGAGATCAAACGGTGCTACTCCAACTATGAAATGATTAATGACCAGCATTATTTTATAATTATTAATTATTTACTGAGAACATTGCTTATGGTCAATTCGCCGGCCGGCAACGACAAATATGAACTTATTGCATAATTTATTGCAATACCCCCTCACACCATTTCCTTTCGGGGTAAGCTCAGTCAAAAATTTAGATACCACTGTTAGTCCTAGGAAACTGATACTCTTATCTTAATTTTCTTAATATTTCAGTTTAATAAATTCTTCCTTTTTTTAAGACTCTAATATTCCTTCCCTTACGGGTTTATTTCACTACATTCACCAATGACTTTCTCGGAATACCGCTTCCTCCCACACCATTAACTCCTTCACTAAAAAAGTGTTTCGTAATTCGACTCAAATCCATTCTCCCAACATGGCCTAAGCAACGAAGCACACTCCTAACATATAATTCGATTAACGGAATACCCAATCCACGTTTTTTCATAAACCTATTTTACTTCTACCGCAAACACTTCTCAAGTACCCCATTACAGCTGCATTTAGCCTAAATTTCACCCTGGCACCCCTATTTCATTAATAAATTTTGAGAATACTATTACTAGACATGGTATTACCTATACGACGTCACACGGAAGTGCACAAGAGTGCGGAAATTACATAGAGGAAAAATAATTCGCTTTCACCGGAACATTACCTAAGATCCAACGACATCGTGATGAGTACTTCACAAAGAAGAAAGGCATCATGAAAGCTTTACTGGATAAAGTACTAGGCGTGATATAGAGGTCTCCTAGCTCGAGTCCCGGTCGAGGTGAATGATTCTTCCTCCGTGGAATTTATGCACTTATTTCACTAGGTTTGTTTACGTGCAAATTTTTCAATTAATATTTAATTATTTATATTAAATTAAAACTGAATTATATTAAACATCTCTAATTTCAGGCATGTATTTAGAAGTTACTTCGGTATTGATAAGTGCCGCCAAAACGTTGTGATGAAGAATATAAAATAGTAACCAATGTAAATAATAAGTATAAAAAATGAAGTGCGATATAATTATAATGCAATACACCGTCACTAATATTTCTTATATCTTTTCCCACATGAGTAAACACAATTGTCGAGGGGCTCAAATTATTCATTTGGCATTCTGTTACACATTTTGATTTCTCTGTTCAAAAATGAATACCTTGACATGTTCGTCCTTTGTGGTCACATCTTATTATGTGAGGGTGGTCATTTAGCCGACGTAACTCGGCTTCTCCATTCCTTCACTCAAATCTTTCAAGCATTTATCCCCATTGATTATTTTAAATATGTCACACAGCCTATTTAGTTTCCTTACATTTCCCAGCGAAGTCCATCAACATATTGATATCATGTTTGCAACACCCTCTCTCCTCCTTATTCTTTGTATGTTGTTGGTTGAACTTGTAAGAACATTGAATGTAGTGAAGATACGAGGAACATTTCCTTGAAGGACACGAACTTAGGAACATTCCACCAAAAGAATTTTGTACGCACACTCATAGGCGGAAGATGGATTTGGAGAAAAGAATATGCCACGCCCTTAGGCCATTTTACGCATCGCTTACTTCAGTGCTGAAAATCGAACCGAATTAGTAAGCTTATTATCGTACCGTGTAAAGGGTGTAACCGCATACGGTGACAGAATCGAATATGATTATAGTACTGAAAACAGAAATAAGTACGATATTTATTTTTAATCCGAGTGTTGGATACCAGGACAAATCAAAAACATATAGGCGAATTTAGTGTTTTAGAGATAATTCTGATGGTGAAGTTGAAATTTACCAAAACAGTTTTCGGAGAAATAGGAATTCTGAGCACTGTAATTGAGAAAAAAAGCCCGTGGACCAGTGGAAGTGGTTAACTGAAGCCCGTTTAGAATTTTTTGTGAACAAAACAACTCATATACTTAAACAAAATGGTAAAGTTAATTTACGTGGCGTAGTTCAGTAAATGTCCGAACACCGCCACTGCGCACTGAGATCAGCATGGTGTTAACGCAGGCTCCGGGGCATATAAAGCGATTTCAGTTCCAAGTATGGTTTCGAGTTTGCAGCGCTCATTTTAGTACTTATTTTAGTGATGGCCTACGTACCGCGTAAATAAGACTTTAAGAGCGCAAGATTGGAGTGGATCTGAGGCAATGAACTCGAAGGGTATAAATGATAGAAGCGGAATAGAAAATCTCGTAAGAAACACCGAAGGATGAATTCATTATCCAAGTAAAATAGGACGTAAAACAAAAAGGTCTAGTCAATGCCTTATCGTTTGTTTGTTTTACTCTATTGTCGGGCTATTCCATCATTCATATTGTTGCTGCGTTGGACCTTTCTCCTCACATCCAGGTGTCTTCAGGTCAAAGCAACAATACTTAATGCAAGAGAAACTGTGAATGACAATTTCTCAATTTCATTCACGTCTAAAAAGATCCGCATTCCACTAAGTTATTATCCAGTAGTTGATGCAATAACTTATGGAATATAGTTGGATTAAGCCTCGATTAACCCAGCTTTTTTACTCATAATTATTCCCAGCTTTGAATTATTTAAAGACGTTAGAACTCTTACCCTGAACACTCTTACACACATAGCCTATACTGTTTGTAGTATGTAGAAATACGTCATATAGCAACGAGCTATGGCTATGGAGATTCAACTTAAAAATATCGTAATGAAAACTATGCCTAGTAAATCGTAATTATTAGACTAACTAGACAAAAGTTAGTGCTGTCAACTCGAATATAGTATTATCAAAAACGTTTAAATATGGTACATATTTTGAACCAATATCTCATACATGCAAACGAGAACACGAAAACGATTGCCCCAGAATAGATTTAATCAAAGAAACATCTTGCGGAATTTTCAAGAATAACCTCATTGTTAGGTTTGTGTGTTTATGTTTTGGCGCAGTTTTAACTTTTCTATTTCGTATACGAATACCAACTTCCTCTAATATTTTCCCTCCTCAGCTCGGCCTTCTTCCTTTCCTCCCATTTTTGCCTACTACATCACTATCCCCAATGTCTTCCCTACACTTTTGACCAGTTCTTCCATCACTCGCGTCCGCCAAAATGTTATTTCCTCTGATTATCTCCTTCGTCCTCATGGTTTTCGAACGACATCCTTTCGTTTTCTTGTAAGCTCGTCATTTCGTGTTTATCTAACCATGATGAAAAGTCCCTTCTGTCAATAACTATGTTAGAGCAAAACAATTTGGCATTTTCGAAGCCACTTGAACTGGAAATAAGAGCCTTGAAGTACGCAACAAAGGTGATATGAATAGCGAACTAATGACTGAGTTATTATAAATTATGTAATCAGTAATGAATCATCTTACTAATGATACGTATTATCTTGTTCCCCTTGAGGAAAAAACAGCATTTCACAGGTACGGGATTTTTTCTCAACGGCAGATGCATCAAAGAATTCTTTTTTCTTAAAAATAAACTATATATACTCGTTAATAAATGTAAGAATTGATTCACTATTTCTGTTTCATTTAAATTCAGTTATGATTTCAATGAGTTAAAAAATTAGTCTGAACTTTTGTCTCCAAGTTCCTCTACCCTTTTAAATTTTTAAGTAAGGAATGTGGTCAATAGTTCATTGATCAACATTTGTTATGGTATTGAATTGTGGTACTATTCCATCACTTGGGTAATGTGATACGTTTTTGGCTCCAGTAACGGGGAGTTCCACTTGTGTCGCAATCAGTGGTGGTATTTTTTGGCCCTTTTAAGGTACTCAGTTTTGGCATGTGCACTTCGGGTATCAGATTTACTGGCAACCCCCGGAGGTAGAAGGTTCGTGGCTTTATCATGGAGCGTTTTTGAATACGAGATGACCTCCGCTCTAACCCAACAAATGCAATGCACTCACAGGCTCACAATAGGGGATTATATTTTGGACGCATTTGAAAAACCTTTGTGCAAGTATTCGGCAGACTGCGTGCGCTGTTATGTATTATTTAGGGCGGGATTACGATTGACGTTTTCTGACGTGACGGAAACGGACAGTTTCGATCACGAAGCTTATTGATTGTGCTGTAGTAGAACTTTCAGAGGAGAGCTATTATTCAATATTTGCTTATTTTTTCTTCCATATTGCCCATATTACTTTTTAACTTTACAGTGAATTATAGTCTTAATCTTCTTGAAGCATTTTTTTCCAGCGGATCCTTAATATTTGTTTTTAAAGTGTGAATATAAAAAGTCACTTCGAAAAAGTTTACACCTTTTTCACAAACTGTTAACAACTGGATTTGATATTTCCGTCAATCGTAATACAATTCGATTTTACGGGAAGATGAAAAACTGAACGCTCCTGTTCGTTAACGTCACTTCAAAAAATGTCGATCGTATTCCCGCTTCTAATTGGCCTTAGACAGCCGATTATTGTTACGTCGAACGTGGTAAGATTCGTGACTTTTGCTCGGCGAAGCCCTTTTACATCGTGTTATCTCCTACATTATGTTAAAATATATAGCCTGAACAATTTTCATGCGAAGTTTTTCTGCCACGTGCATTTATTTTCCAGAAGTTGATCAACTTTCACACTGTTGTCATTATGAAATATCGACACCTCACAGTCATTGGAATACTTTTTGCACAGTCTCAAATTCAAATCCAGATTATTCACATCCACTTTTAGAAGAAATGCACGTAAAACTCATTTTTATCGCTAAGAGGCTTTATTTCCTAAATTAAATTAGAAAGGAAATCGTATGAACTTCAAAGAAACGTCGAAGAAAAGACATTTAAATAAACTATATTATTTTTAAACGAATTCTGTTTTCGATCAACATTGGGAGAACTTTTCAAAAATATTCCAAGATTTTACAAAATTAAGCGCTTTTTAATAGTCTACCCTTAGCAACCCGTCCTGCTGAAGAATATTTGGGGGGAAACGCCCAAAAGGAATCAGTTTATCACCTGCAGACCTTATTTCTTTTACAAAAATAAATTAGAATATCCTACAAAATCACGGTTCTTTAAAGAAAGCATTAAATTTTCCTTCTTTACCATGAGTGGCAGCGAAGTGAGCAAAGCGATGACAGTAAGGTGGAATAGCCCCATAGGGTCCTCATAAAATAACTTTAAGCGTATACACCTACTGCCTTCTACCACCACATCTCAAAAACCGCTAGGAGAGATAACTAATAAAGACTTTTGAGGTGTGGTGTTATAGAAGGGTATACAAGATAAGAAGGACCGAGAGAGAAAACGATGGAGAATGAGGAGAAGAGGATGACAGAAGATACAGAGAGGTGGAAGACTGTCTCAAACCAATCCTGATGGAATAACAGCTGGAGTGGAAGTATATACTCTGTGTTATCAACTGCAAATGTAGACCCATTATTACGTAAACGCTCACCTGCTTATGAAGCCAGAGAGAAAGTGGAGAACTTAACACCGAAAGCGGGGGGCGATTTGAAGTTGTTCTCGGTAGGAAATCCGGTCCAAACGTTCGTGAAATATGTCTCAGTCAGACGCGCAACGTTACTAGAACCTGCTCAGGTGTACCTTTATGTATATTTTGGGCCCAACATTTACATAGCAAAGTGCCACCTGGATCATGCTCGGACACACAAATTTGTCTGTTCTGTCTATCCGGCTTTAATTTTACGGCTCCCTCTGGAGTTTTTCCACCACTGCCCTATTCGTGAAAAACACTGGGTCAAGGGGAGCGCCTAGTTTAATCGGTGAAAAATTGATAGTCCGATCTGTAACAGAAGGGCGTTCTTTTCTCTTCACTCCGGCGATCTCGACTCCTGAAAATAGACGACCGAGTCACGGTGATTACCCCAATAAACAAGTGGCCAAGGTTGAATTCTGTGTGACGCCTCGCCCTCATGCATATTTACCGAGCCTCGCAATGTCTCTCCCGAAGGAGAGGCTCGGCCGCTCTCCCCCACATATTGTGGCCAATCGATGCCTCCACGTCCTCTCCATCACGTTGTGTGGCAATAGAATGTGTGTAGGTGGGTGGCTGAGAGGAATTGCTTGGGGGAGAATGCATAACCTACCCCCTATCACATGACACACCCCGACTCCGGAATGTCCGTCCTCCCCGGGCCTGTTGACATCGGAAGTCGAACCACAACCTAGCATAATTATGCGCATAATCATCGGCATCGTTCGGAAGTATTGAGATGAGAAAACCCAAGACTTGGATTTGGTATCCAATTTTAATAGTTTATGGGGACCCATCTAATAACATTTACAACTACGAAACACCGTGCAAGCCATCTCCAAGGTGTGTCAGGAGCAAAAAGTACTTCTGCAATGCAATATGGCAATCAACAATAATATTCGGGCTATTTTCCTTAGATCTGCTTTATACTTCTAAAAAAAATGATTGTTAGATGGGTAATGATATATGGGTTATGGGATATATGAATGAAATGATAGAATATGGCACCCAATTTTCTTTGTATTTCATGGCCACACTTCCTAATGTAGCGTGAGAATGAGATTGTTTTCTGAGTAACTAAATTAAAATAACGCGATAATTCATTTTATATTTAATTCATTCATGCATTCATCTCAATCGACGAAATACCGTGCAGGTCACCACCAGGATTTGTTGCAGGGGATGATTGCTCACCAAGGTACGCAGCACTCGTCCCAGTTCAAGGTCGCATCCCGCACGCTCCCCAGGCCACCAGGCATGAAACTAAAGCTATCTGGAGAACAATTCCCGGTCAAACCAGAAACTAGGAGGGCTACATTGGAATACCTGCTAACACGTAGTGCCTGGGTCGAGACACCAATCCTGATTAGTGCCACTAGCACAACTAATTTCTGCATGCTATAAGATACTAGTTCATGAAGAACATAAAATCATGCGGGATTTCCTAAAATCCTATATTATAAACTTACCTTTATTACTAACACCTCTCCCCGTTTAGGATATCCCGCATGATTTCGTGTTCTTCATGAACTAGTATATTATAGCATGTAGAAATTAGTTGTACTAGTGGTACTAATCAGGATTATCAGGGTATAAACTTTATATAACTAAGTACTAAGTCTTATTTACCCAGCTACATTTTCTTGTCTTTTACACTTCAACAGTTTTATCAAATGCAAATATTATTGCAAAACTGCAGACACAGAAAACAAAAATATCAAATAGCATCCCATTCGTTAGTCGTTTAATTCTATGGTTGGTTGATTGCAGCTCTCCATTCTTACCTATCTACTGCTGGTTCATCTTGTACTGTTCTATTTATTTGGTATACGTATTTATCCTTTGGCCTTTTTCTTTGGACTTTTCCCTATATATTTCATTCAATTACATTACTCACAAACCCATTGTGGCTCAGAGTATGCACAATCCATCAGGTTCTTCTTTTCTACATACTGCCCTACAAGGCATTTTTATCTTCTACTCTTCTTTGTATTACTTCATTTCCCAACTTCCCACGAAGATGTTGAAAACAGAAATAATAAATGAATCATATAACAAGGCTACCTCTACCTACCCTCGTTAACACTAACATTACTGGAGGAACGGATCATAACAATCGTAGTCCCCAATCGTGCGAGGAAAAAATGTCAAATTTTAAACCAGTCGGCTCTGCAATCTATTTCTTCAAATTCATTTCATTGCATGAGGCAGCCAATGTAGTTGAGTTCCTCTCTCTAGTACACTCTTCGATTGGTGACTCAACTGAATTTCTTATTAACTGTTTATCCACATCACAGAAAATATGTAATACAAATTTCAGTTCTGATTGCAATGGGTGGTAACCAGCTGCGTGCGTGATGTGATGTCACTCCTTTAATATGTGATAAACTTTGAATTTATTCCATGTACATTTCAGTTGTAATTTTAATGAGTGAAAATGAGCTATCCTTTTATCAATAAAATTGTTTTCCAACTACCTTCCACACACACACTGTTGAAAAGGAGAAGGACGTTTAGCATTATTATTAATTATAATTAATTATCAGTCCCGCGTTGAAAAGCCAAACGTCACATTTAAAAAAAGGAACTCAGCGCCGCGATGTACTTGATCATTAAACGTTCCTCCTTTTTCTCGTTACTATCATCAAATATTTGAAAATCCAATAACACGTTTAAATCTCACTTAAACCTTTGAATTCTATTAAATTGCTTTCCTTTGATCACTCTCTACATACAAATTTTTGCACGTACCAAATAATAAAAACAAATCACTCCTTAGTAAAATATCACACGTAAAAATTAAATCAGAAGGTGTATTTGTTTTACTCTTTCACAAGTGTATCACTTTGTGTTTCTTCGCACTTTAGGCCACAACACCAATTCCTCTCTGGGAATTCCTAGGTGCCTTCACGGTCAGAGATTAACTTTGACACTTTGGTTACACAATGTATACACTGTACGCATAAATAAAATACGCTTCACGTATATATACATATATACATTTACATACATACAAATAACACCATCGCTGACTTCAGGCGCGACATTCACGCTAACGGATGATCCTCCTAGCCTGGTAGATTTCTGCTATTCCGCAAATCGTAGTCGGCTGGCCACCATCTCCCCTTTCTCGGATCCCGTTGCAAATGATATCTTTCTGACCTTTTTTTAATCCTGTAAACAGCTTTGACTAATGCTTTCGTCTTTCTGAATAAGCACTATGAAAATAATACTTCTTCTTGCTTCTATTATTCTCGGCGTATTTTGCCGTAGCAAGTAGCGTAGGTTCGGCCTTCCAAGTTGGCAATTGTTAAAACACAAGGCCCCGTATGTGGTTACTCGCCGGTTTTTATACAGTTATCTTCCTAACGACAATTTCTCTTCTTCGAGAAGGTTCTCGAACCTTCTAGAAGGAATTTATCCTCCTCTCAGTTCATGTGCAGGTGCGACTATGGTGTGCGGAGCATAAACAATACTTTGGTAATACCAGTTACCATTGGAGGAAACATGTTGCTACACAACTGCCATAGGTTAAAGCTACTCCACGTGGCGTAAATAAGGTGTACAGCTCGTGGTTACTGCAGCGTAATTGTTAGTACATCTCCACTTAAACAATGATGAAGTTTAAAGTTGATTTACCTGAAGACACGTAGTTGTCTTTAAAGCTGATGTATCGTAATACGTAAACGAATGGATTTCGATATATTACACTGTAATCATTGCAGCGGTGGTAGTGAATGAAAACAGAAGACGGTGGAAAAACGTGATGGTTCCTGATTATTCTTTTTCATTTTGGAGATATAATCTTTGGGTTGGAGTTCCAGAAGGAAAAAGGATGTTCACGGGGAGTAACGTCGATGGGCTGCACCGCCTACATTCAACTTTTGTGAACAATCTAATACATATTAAAAAAGATGAAAAGGTGATCCTTCCGACGAAAAGGTTTGCTCAATATCTATTATTTAGAGAACCACTGACCTGTTTCGATTTGAGGACATTTTTGATTTCGTTAAGCCAATGACAATTTTTTATTATCCTATCCATTGAAAACAGAAATATTGAGATCACTCATTAAATTTTTCCGTAATTCTTCCAAAATATGTATTTTTTTAGGTGGGGTTACTTCTTTGTGAGTGGCTTGATATTTTTGTGTATAAAAATTCAATTCTGACCAGCAGTCATAAAGTGTACTGCAAACCCTTTCTCATTAGAAGAATATAGATGTAAAGTGGTATAAAAAGCGGTATAAAATATGCACTCAGATAGATATAGATAGCTGTTTTCACATAGAGAAAAAGGGTTGCTATTTTAGCTACCCCGCAGGCATTTTTGGTAAGTTTTACAAATAAAATTTCCTTAGCAGCAGAAAGAAAGACGTAAATCTAGATGGTGGAAAAGCATAAATCAAAGTACGAATGAACAGATAGAACCGTAGAATTTAACTAGATCGAGAAGTTTTTTCTTTCACAATGGAAATGCTCGTTATCATTCTCTCCGCTACGCTTCATGGAATCAACGTCGTTAATCTGGTCTTCGAGAGCTGATTGAGTAGTTATGGTAATGACGAAACCAGCTTAGTGATTTTTTTAAAATGCTTAGCTCATCCCTCAGTATTAGTGGAACAAAGGAATGAATGGAACTGTAATTGCAAATTCGACCTTTGATTAAAAACTCGTCCGGTTCCTTTCAACATCCAGCTATAATTACACCAGCCATTGTGGTTGCTATCCAATCCTCGTGATGCATAATGGTCCACGTATAATAAGTATGCCTAAGGGCCTCACTCGAACGAGTACAATAAGCCTCTGTTTGTTCATCCATCTCTTTCACCGCAGAACTAAGTAACACATTTGGGTGAAAATTGGAAGCACTTTGCCCTAGACGTATATAATTTAAAATATTCCTAGAAGAGCAAGAACAACGATGTGGTCTCATCCTCTTTCTCTCTACTTCCTATATTAAAGAAAAATGTTAATGAGTCGGAGTAGGTAATTGGAAGTTTTCTTTCCAGCATTGAATTTTCACACTGCTCCCTTCGTCAAGTTTATTGGTTGGTTACAAGTGGAGGGAACCAACTACTGAGGTCATTTGCGACCTTTGAATTAGGCTGATGAGGCTCATATGGCAAGGGTTAGGATAGGGTGGAGAGTAACGCGGCGTCGGCATTTACCTTCACTTTCTGAAAGTGTCCAGGGGATCACAGTTTAATGTCGTATCCAAGAGATGTAGTACTAAACATGACTAATATTCCGTAAAGCACTTACGGACAGATCAGTATGCTTATCCACCACCACCGAGTTCGATTCACACCTTCAAAATGAGAAATAAGTATTCTAGCCACCTTGATCGATGATTTAAAGGTTATAGGAAATAATGGGGAATCCGTCATGTAGATAAAATTATTATTTCCTCAAATTTGTGACAAACAATCTGTAATGTCAAAATCGGATCGTACAACTTTCGTTCACTGTGGTTTCGTAAATTACGATCTCAAAATAAGGTCCAATCAGTAACAATCATTGTAATTAATTTTTATCATGATAAAAGCGTTTCGTTGCCTATAAGCAACGTATAATGTCCCCTTCATAAGACAACCATGTAGAGATCACATTTATACTGACAAATCTCTGTCACCACCGGGTTTTGAACCCAAGCCCGAGGGATGGGAAGCCCCTAATCTAACCACCGCACTAGCCTTATCTCCTCCATTATATAATATATCCTTTTCTGCGATCACAGTCGGGATAATGAAGCCCTTTCCATCGACACCTTAGGATGTAACGACGGGGCGGCACGGCATCATGGTGTAATATGTAAATCACTTTTACCGTTAGTAGTCACCGCGCAACGTCGACGTGCCTTGTCCCTAGTGGCTGACACCTCTGAACCTGCCAATATCTCCTTCAGCCCTCCCTTACCGCAGAACATATAGTCCCACATCCTTGCCTTATCCCACATTCCATTAACAGATCAAAGGAAGCTTGCCTAAGGATCAGAGGAAGGATATGGATAAGCTATCATAATAAGTTCATCCTTAACTTTGTGGGTTATTTGGCGGACCAACAACTGAAGTCTTATCCGCGATTTTGAAAAAGTAGGTTGGTGGCTAATGAAAGGGTTATATGGGGAATGGAGGAAGGAAGGACAGAAACCCTGTGCCGCCGATACCCTTCTCTTAGCGTAATGGCACCTGAAGGGGTCACTGTCCGACATCCAACGAAGTGATTCTGTTGAAGTCTTCCCCATATTGTGCTCAAGCAGGGATCAATACTCCAATGCAAATTCTCTACCTCTGCCGGGATGCAACCCCGGGAACTCGGTATGGGTAACCCAGTAATCTAGCCAGTATACCAATTATCTCAATTCTCAGTACATCCCCCTTCACGTCATAAACTCCTCTTGTCTCGAGCATAGTTTATTGTTTTTTAATATTTATAACTGTCATATATACTTTTGCGTCTTTCGACTCCGTGTGTAGTCTAACACCTAATCTCTCAACGAAAAATTGTATTTTTCATACATCTAGAGCAGGTATAGCCCGGTTTTATTAGCTAGGGTTTTATTTCCTCGGGAATACGCAATACTTGGTAGCCCTACCGGCCTCGTTGGCGGTGGGGTAGAGCCCTCGCCTGCTAATCCGAAGGTCACGGGTTCGAGTCACGCCTGGGTGGGTTTCTTTCCACCCAGGGTGCGGGTACTGTTGTGTGACGGTTAGATATAAGATAGGGCTGAATAGCACTAATTTCGCCCCTAAAGGAAGTTGGCCATTATTATTATTTTTACCTGTATGGAACGATAATTTTCATTTTGATATTTGGAAGCTCACGATATACGTATTGGGAATGATCTCAGCTTTCAACATCGTATCCTTTAGGGTTATATAGATATTTTCCGGTGTATCGAATGCATGGGCATGTAATGCGCACCCGATATGTGGCCAAAGAATTTATAAAAAAACCTTCCAATTATCTTTTAATATTGCTCACCATTAAACAGAGAAGCGATCTTTTACCGAATACCCAAAACATTTGGTTTCCATGGGAAATACAACGCATCCTATTTACCGGAATTTACGGGATATATATAAATTATGTGTTTCAATTTAATAGTTGCATTGCACGCAAAGCGTTTTCTTGGCCCGCCAATGAATGCGGCGGATTTGGAGACTGGGATATTGTGCAGTGGTGAAGCTGTGTATCCAGAGAAAGATTAGTCACAATTTTTTTCCTGCTTATATTTTAGCCATAGGAAGTATTGTTCCTCAGTGGTCCGACCTTCTATTGTTTACCCGAGATTTGGGCTCAAAAAGCCCAGGTAAATTAGTTTAAATGGTATTTAATTTCCTCACATATAATTTGTTCCATTAAATTCCATTCCTGCAAAAATAATGAATGCTACATCCATAGCCTGTATCCAGTGTAAAAAATCGTACAATAATAATTAGTTTTGGTGTTGTAGCGGTTAGAATGAATTTTTAGATAGATATTTTTTCCCCATTTTTCATCTGAAAACGTTTCTTTCTGAAACTTGTCTTCCTCATTGGAAGTATTACTCTATTTGGTTCAGTGTACTTGTTATATCTCTTTACTAAACATTCACTTGAAATAGAGATATTTGTGGAACAATTGGAGTAATACTATGATTATAATTTTTAACACTGTGGTCATAAACTCTATAAATATTTTTATTCAACCAAGGCTATTCAATACTGAAAAATGAAAATGTAACGTAGATGAAACGTGGTCTTAGAATCTCTGAATCAGCTCAGAATAAATCCCCGAAACACAAAGCGTTCTCACCTGAGTATAATCCTTTTTTTATTATGCTTCGTGGTTTTACAAACAGCAGTAATGGGATTTGATTTTTGGTGCTCTGACCGCTGAGAGTAAATTTCAATATCTAGCGTAATAGTATCCTGCGGCCAAATATTATCCATGTGTGTGTTTGGGTGCCGATCGACCGGCGTAGTCAAGCTCGATAATGACGCGCAAGTTATTTTTCAATTCTAGTTTTAAAGTAAAAAAAATGTATGCATGGTACACACATAGATATGGCAATCACCTACCTGATATCTTCAAATTCTACGCCCAGCTTCTTTCACTCACCTCGTGCGATTTCAGTCTGCGTCTGTGCGTTAAAGGTGTCCTGGATAGAGGAGGACGATACCTCTCTAGCCTATCACTACCCACCTGGATTCCCTACACGCTACCCCATTTTTTAGTGCTGCCCAAGTCTTGTAAGCATTTCGAATGAATCGTCTATATCATCGATCCACCCCCTCCAAAATAAGCAAATTGTTCCACCTGCTGTAACTTATGCCCTCCTGCTTAGGTATTCGACACATTCTTTGTGCCATTCCAGAAAAAAAAACCTTCGTGCATTCTTCCTCAATAGCTGCATCCTCTCTCGTCCCATCGATTACTCTAACTCGAGTTTCCACCCCAGTTATCGGGACGTTCTCACCCCTCCTCGATCACATGAGATGTTTTTCCCCTCCCAATGCGCTTGTTCCTTGCCTGCCGACCAGCGCTGTAGCAACTTAGCCTGAGATGTGGTCCTCTCGCGGTGATATTGCGTCAATCGATGCCTTGCTGCTTGTAGAGCGGGCGGCCTCTCACTTCGTGGTATCTCTAGCCTCAACAATCTCCATGTAGATAGGAGAAAGTGCGTTTATGTGTGCGTGTGTGTTTGGATGTTCGTAATGTTTAGTCACTTCCAGGTGTCGGACACCCATCAACTTATACTCCAATTAATTGTCTTGATGAGCTAAATTCAGAAGAAAATGGCAAAAGTTTGTGTATACTTAATATGTTAACTTATTTATGTATTTGTATATTTTTCAGTGATTAACATACGAAAAACACGTAATGCTGATGTTTGGTTTCGTTCAGATCTTGTCTTATTTTCAAAATTTTACTAGAAATAAAAGTCGTACGAAATCTAGAGAAGTACCAATAGAAAGAAAATTGATGAGAGAATCTTATTTTGATAACCAAATGTTGTTTTCCAGTCAAAATTGTGAAAAAAGTAATAAAATGTATCGATATTTATCAGACTTATAGCTTTTTGGAGTCATCGTCCCTATAACGACCATGCTTATTGTTGAAGCCGAGATGCCGTATATTTATTTCCACTCTGAACTAATTAAGGAATAAATAAATGACTACACATACTATATAATATTGTAGCAACCAAATATTTACCGATGTATTAACTGACTATTAGTCATTAAAGTTCATAAATGGTGAAAGTTTACCTGAATAACAGTGTTAAGATTTGTGAAAACAAGGTAAGTGTTATAAACTTTTTAAAATATACTTAACTAAATTTCTCACCCATTATCTTTTACGGAAATTGTGATCACCATATGAAATACAATATACACTAAACTTAACTTTATATGCCTTAACTACAAAAACGAGAGGCCCGTTATATCACAGACGAGCGAAATTTGTGACAAACCGTGAACAATAATTTAAAGGAATTTTTTTTACGCAATAACATTTACTCTCATAAGAAAAGCTTTTATTCGGCGCAAGTGTTTCCTATTATGCCTATATTAAGGGTTATGTTTCACCTCATCCTCCTCATGGGCGGTTAATTAATTGTTCATAGTATACTTAGTGGTATTTGCAATTTGCACGTCACATCATGCGGGGATTATTTTTACCTTATGAAACAGTTACAATTTTTTTTCTTCCCGTTGAACTTCAGCGGGCACCCTCTGCTACTAGGCATATATTTTAACACTTCTAGTCAATGGCTATTCCAAAAAAAATTACGAGTACCTGTAATGGAAAATATGTATGGAGAATAGAATGGAGTAAATTTAGGGACACGGTATTCATGTATCTACGTTAACCCTTTAGGACTCGCGTTACTTTTGGAACATCCATGCTCGCGCGGTGTCTGAATGACTCTGCTATGAATATTTAAATAATAAATTGGCAATACAAAAAACAATCGTTTAAAAATATTTTTATTATCATGTAAGTAGTGATGCATTAAATCAAATATGAACATTTATATCAAAAATTGGACAGGAAAACGCATTTTAGAGAGACTCCGTTAAAGTTACTGCGCGTCCAGTTCCGCAGTTATTTGAATTTAAGAATACACAACTTTGTTATCTTGTTCTACATTTTACATAGTTTGTATATTTTTATGGTTCACACCATATATTCATTATTTTTTCAAATCAAGGAACAAATCACACACTTTTGGTAAATTCTAAACGTATATTTTTACAGGAATTGTGCCTATACATTTTCATTGCGTTTAAAGATAGAAAAACAGAAATAAGTCGTCTTGAATTCTAATTTCAAATACTCCCATCTATCAGAGTCGAAAAAACGAAAAAATAACAATTTTATTAAATTTCTTTTGAAGCAATATGAAAAACTGGAAGGCATTTTTGAAACAGGAAGATAGTTGGATATCGGGGCTTTGAGGCCAAAAAAGAATTTATAAATAAAAAATAAAGCTGTCTGAATGGTTAAATATATACTGTTTACCTATAGAGGGGTCTCCAAACTTTCCAGCCCGAGGGCCGCATTAACTATCAAACAGCAGTTCGGGGGGCCCACGGGGGGGGGGGGGACTCGAGGTCCAAATAAAAAAGATTGAAAACATGTATGTTGTTTATAATTATTTATTTAATATTATTTTATTCAGTTAGTATTTAATAACACATTAAACAAGCAGCAAACCTTTTAAAAACTTGGCTACTTGATGGCATTATATCATCCATTGGCTGTGTACGGAAGTAGAAAAAGTAAGCAGCGAATTAGGTTTTGCATTGTAGTGATCGGTAGGAAACCATAACGCACTACTGCGCGCCTCTATTTTCATTCGGTAAAAACATAGGTAACGTCCACGTAAGCGGCGGCTAATCTTGGCAGGATACACGAAAATTTCAATAATTTTTTCCGTAGAAAAAAAATGTCTCCACGGGCCGGATGAGTGGGCCTCGCGGGCCGCATCCGGCCCGCGGGCCGTAGTTTGGAGACCCCTGGCCTATACCAAAAACACGCTACATCTACCGACTACAATTCCTGTATCACGTGACGAGAATAGTGACTCCTCCTAGGACCACGCTTCTCCAAGCGTTGACAGATATTGCATTGTCTTAATTTACGATTGTTTCCTTGCGATTAAAATGCACACCATCAGCAGTCATGGACCTGGTCAAAGTAGTCATTCTGGCATCCCTCATTATTTTTTTTTAACATTATAATCTTGTTCGTTCTCAATAATTATTCTAAAACTATAGATACAATTATGTACAAACTTCAAGTACACTATCGTATGCCAGTTTTTTTTAACTAGCAGTAGTTACTTAAGCTTTGCATGATTTTATGGATAATGAATGTCATTTCGCACTTACTGTCCACCCCCTGTAGACAGGGGCAGCAGACCTAAGACCAATAGGAGAGTCGGCCCTTTGAATTCGAGCTCATCCCAAAGAAGCTTAACTTCGATGACTGAGCGGGAAGCGATGTTTCCATCGTGGCAGGCCGTTGCCCACCTAAGTCAGACCGCTGACCTTGTTCTATCATGCTACGCTGGACGCAAGAAAAAGTAGCGCCAATTCAATGTATAAAAAAGCGCTTGATCCCCGTGCAAGAAAATAGCTCGCAGAGCTCTTCGCAAGGAAAATCGCAGGGAAGAAAGCGCCACCTCGTTTGAGACCGGCTTTAGATGCCGCCTTAAACCGGAACCACCACATTCTCTCTTTTTCCTTCCTTGCATTCACAAACACAAAACACAAGCCCACACTCGTATATGAACAGCTCTCTCTCTCTCTCTCTCCCTGTGTAACTCTGCTGGCGCTTTGAGAGCAATCACCCTTCCATCTCCTCCCCCCTCTTGCTGTATTCTCAGCAATCTCTTCTCCTCCTCCCTGATCGTTCGCTTACAACCCTCTCCTCCACTTCTCTGTGGTCACCATCAGCGCATTCATTCTCTCCCCCTTGCTTTCGGCGACTGTGTTTGCTCCATCCCAGGACCCGTGATGGATTGGTGTGCGAGACAAGGGTGAAACTTGCCTACGGAAAGTTGTTGTGTGTGCAAGAGAGAAGGTGAAAGAGAGCCCTTGAGGCTATGGACGTTGGCGTTCCGACACAGTGGTAAACTTCCGTCATTACTCACATGCAAATTATAGCCACGCGTGACTTTTTCCGTTCCGTACAAGCGGGAATAAAGAAGCCGAGAACCAGTGAGAAGACACAATGAACCCCTTTCCAGTGTAGGACAGCACGCTGAATTTAGAGCGTGTTGCACTTTGCAGAATCCGTTAAGATTGATGTGCATAAATTTCAAGCTTATTCTAGTTTCGCATAATGTCATGAATAAGCATCTCGAATTGCTTTCTTGCGTCTCAAGGTAGTTTGCTCATTAGCAGTGTTTTGATCACAGGATGTTATTATTATAAAAACCTTTAACTATTATCAAACCCCTGGGGATTGATCATAATTGATGGTTTCGTTATTAATTTTCGTTAACCTTCTTACTTGTAATTGAAAAGTGGCGTAAGTCGTATTTTTTCATGATATAGGTAAAAGGGTAGAAGCATTCCTCCGCCTTTTTCCTGTTTTGTACATGTGCTACGTGAGTCTAACTTCAGTGTTTTTCCACTAGAGAGCAGCAATTAGGGTTTAACCATTTATTTATTTAATTTAGGGCCTCATTTTCCTAAACGAAATATTTTTACTCACTTCATTGTTACACTCACCAACACAGTTGATAAAATGGTATGTTTCCGGAATGAATCCATATTAAACCACACACCATTTGCACTTTTCTACAGGACCCGAAGACGACTCTTTGAGTTGAAACTTTGAAAAGCTCTTGAAGATGAGGAAGAGTGGTGATTGCTTGTGAGTGAGTAAGTTAGTTTTTCAACCAAAATAAGATATTAATAATGTGTCGTTTAGAAAAATCACATTTCTTAGCCATTGATTTTATGTGCAAATTAAGTATATGTTGTTAATGCTAAATATTGGACGATATAAACTCAAGGAAAAAAACTTAATAGTCGGGATGCCTATGTAAGTAAATCAAAACGTTAATTTAGTATCAGGGATGTGCCTTGTGTTATCAAAACTTTGTTATAAACCTTTCGATGCTATACTCATCAGTAGTTGTGAATAATTCATGAAGGAAAGAAAAGTAGAAGTTGTGTTGATTATGAACACCGTGACGAGAGTTTTCTGTCATTGATTTTCGTCACTCATTCCTTCTACTTAGCCTATTCCTTCTTTGCCAAGGCTGAAGTGGATCACAGATACTAAAGTGCAGAAAGGGATACAGTATAGGGTTTAAGTGCAAGAGGAAGTTCTGTTGATGGAGTAAACTTAGATGAACTATCTGGGAAAGTCGTTACCACCAAATTCGAAAGTTTCGTTTCGTTCGGTGTTTTGGAGGAGTTAAGGGTTATCGCCTCTCAAGGTCTTTTCCCTCGTTCTAGGGTGTTAGGAGCATCTTATTCTTGATCTGGCGTTGGCTTTTTTTATTTTAATACAGCACTTTTATCTATAATCCCCCCCCCCAGGGCGTGCAAAAATATTTATTTCCAGATTTCTCCTACGTAAACGATTGATATATATCAACTGGCCTTAGTTTGTTACTCCCTGTGAATGGCATTAGCCCTGCTTTATGAGCTCACTATACTCGTTTTTTCTACATTTTCGCGAATTCTATTTTTTCCCTCATCTAGGGAAGAAAATTACCCCTTAACTTATTATTGAGGTGGATTGGTCACCAAATTTATTCCATTATTTTTTACCGATCGCCATGCACTGCGTCAACCTGCAGCTTAATTCACCTGGAACTGGGTGCTTATCTCGCTGGGACTTGTAAAAGTGTATTACAAATATTTGGGACTTTTATATAATTGGTATATCTGCGGTTGACTTTTTGAGTTTTTAATTTTGGTTTCCGCCTATTTTCCTGTCACCGGTTTGCAGCATCGGCGAATTGAATTGCAACAGTATTCACTGTAATATTTTCTTTCAAGAAGTTATTTTCTGAGCGTATTTAAAGTTGATATCAGTCTACAATTGTCCTTAAACTTGAATAAAAACTCGCTAGATCGCTCCTTCAAATATTTATTGCATGAAATTTATGCACAAACGTCTTTTATCACTGTTAACTCATTTTAAGTTTAATGTTTAGTGTTTTTATTCTATCAAGGATTTTAAAGAAGGACACTTAGTGCTGTCAACTAATTAGTATACTGCTCGATGGTAAAAAAGTGCATTACAGTTATTTATTTAATTGAAATATATTTTTACATGAAACTTCAGGCACTTGATTTTCTATTTGTAAGAAAACTTTTCAGAGTAGGAGATAAAGTAATCGTAAATATATAGATGAGTAGATAAATAGCTTTATTACCTGAGGTGATGTTGAGACTCAATAGTCCCATGCTTCCATTTAAACCATTGTTATATTATAGATCAAGGTACAAGAATGTAATTAAATCATAAAATGCAGACATAAAATGATAACTCAAGAGAAAAAAACATATTTTTCACAGAAAAAGAAGCAGATCGGCTTAAAATTTGTGAGTAGAAATACATGCAAACTTTGACTCCTCTTGAGACAAAGCAGCTTACTGAAAACAACAATTGGGAATGACGAATTAAAAGAATAAATATGAAAAAAGAAGGATGAAATGCATTGTTTATGGGTGATAAATGAGTACTCATTAAGGAATAAAGTAGTTAGTTGATAGCAGACTGGATCAGAGAGCTGCAGAACGCCTATCTTAGAGTAGGTAACTGCTGGTGATTATGCTAAGGTTGACACCAGAGCATGATTACTTTTTGATTATTTTGGGTCAAAGTAGGTAGGTGTAAATAAAGAAAGTGAAAATTCTTATCCTCAGTCGTAAAAGGAATTGCTTGGTATGGCGGATGAAGAGGAATAACATCTTGAGGAGCATTAGAAGGGTCACAGTAGGTGTTGGAAGAGTTACTGAATGGCAAGGGGAACCTGACGGCCGCGACAAATGGGAGGATATTGGGTCAGCGGGAGAAAGAGTATAGGGCCTGTGGACGTGATGAAGAGTAATAAGACGCATGCTGACAGGAAGAAAGTCGTCGTGTATGGGTATAGTGGGCAGGATATGATAATGGAGCCTACATGACCTGAAGCATCAATTTAGAGCTGCGGCTAAAAATGGTACTTGAAAGACCAATTCTCTTTTCCTATGCCTGCTCTGAGGTTCTCTTTTGTCAATGGCCTGCGGCAAAAGCTCCAAGACGGCCTATTTCATGATTAATTGATTTCGGTGCCCCTTGGCCTCTGAAAGCATCACTGATCTTTCTAGTCGTACCGGACTTTCGGGGTCGGATGAAGCGCGAAGGAAATGGAGCGGCTAACAGATAAGTCTCCTTTCCTGGAGCAGTGGGAACATCGACCGCAGGAATGTTTTCTCCCAGAGGAGTAACTTTCCCGTCGAAGTTATCCCACTTAATATTATTTCCAGAAACTTCTATTTTGTAGTGTTTACCTTTGGAATGAAGAGAGCATTTCTCACTTTTAGAAGTTGCTAATGGATTGATAAACTCCTTCCTCTGGCTACTTACCTGCCTCGTATCTTCTCCGGCTGTTATTAGTTTTCTCGAGGAATATATACTCTCCTTTGGGAATGGTTGTGTTTATTTTGGATTTTATGGCTCACATTTGTACCGACTTCCCGCAAATATTCTTTTACTGATGATCTTCAATTTTATTTTACCCTAAAGGTATGTGCGAATTATTTACTGCCTCGTGATAAATTATTGTTTCCGTGAATGTATCATTTTATAATCAGTTAAAGCTTATAATTTTAAATTGTCCTCATACATTTTAAATCCTTTATATTTTCCTTCCAGAATTAAGCCATGACGTAGGAAATGCGTTAGGGCGCTTTCGTGGTGAAGGTTTTATCAAGTTGATGTTTAAAAAAAGGCTTTAAAACATACTGCATGAAAGAGACTTTATTCACAAAGGTAATGAGTACTCCTTTATAGATGAAATAAAACTATTTAAGTGGATATTTATTCATCCTCGTTACTCGCAATTAACTTTATGTCCCGCTATCTTTTACCCTTGAATCAAGTTGATCGTGCTGGTGTCACGTTACCCTTTCATTCCTGGGCTCATTAGTCTTTCGTTATTCTCACTTTCACCATGGTATTCTGTTTTTCCCATCCAATTTCCCTGGACCTTCATCATCAATACATTTTCTCTCTGCTCTCATATCGTTGGTTTCCGTTTTGTACCTATGTAATATTTTTTTGCCCTTCTGCGTTGTGTGACCACTTTTCCACCCTGCTAAATTTTCTCCATGTCATCACCCGGCTTCTCCCACCTCATTTACTTCTCTCTATTCTCTTGTTACCTACCCGAGTTTTCTTATCATTCCCTTCACATTTCTTTCCACGCATCAGTATTCATGCTCTACTTTTCCCAATTTACCTTCACGTAAAATCTACAAAAATCACTTCTCCTGAAAAATTACGGCCGCCTAATTTCTTTAGTATTTATCTTTTTTGTATTATGTCCTCTAAAGCGTACGCTTTTACTTTTTTCCAGGTTTACCAACGTATTTGCTGCCATTTATTTCCCCTTATTTTCCCAGAATTCCACTTTTGTGCTTTTCCTCATGTTTTTATTCTCGTAGCTGTTGATCAATGATCTCATGATCGCTAAGTATGATCGGTATCAGCATCCGTATAGTGAGACTGCTCAAGTTGGAGGTGGTATTATAACTACTTGCCCGTAAATTATGCGTTTGCATTGTTATACTTGTGTTCATACCACCGGCTGAAGCAGCAAACTACATCGCCAATTCTTTTGAGCAGACACTCTTTGACGTCAATAGGTACCTACTGCTAACTGCTGATGGTGCAAACATTAAATGGATTTGGTGCCTTCATTTTTTGCAAAAAAATATTTCTGAGATAAGTTGATTCATATTTAAGATTTCCGCAAAATTAATATTCCTATAAAATGAAAATAATTGCTTTGTTTCTCTCTTCCTCGCACATTCATCTCTTCTACCCGGTGAGGCCTCAAATTTAATTTTCGAAAATAAGTTTTTTTTCATTATAGGGAGAAGGATATGCATACCATTAAATAAAATCTGGTATGAAAAAATGACACATTTATCACCTTAGTTGGAATCACTTAAAGATCGTTCGTGCATCAAGTGTTGGGCGTGGATATTTCCTTCCACATTTATTCCCAATAAAGTCTGGAACTGAAAGAATTACTCATCTCTTTCGAATGAAATTAACTGCATCAGGCTTATCGATGAGGCATCGATCGGCATCCATCAAAAAGGAAAATGAACACTAAAACTGTATGTTCAACTAAAATTTTGTTTAAGACGACCTAGAGTTTAACACCTTCCATCCTCAGGTAAGGCCAATAATCCTCAGGTGAAGTCCACAACAAATGAAGCGTTATATGTATATAACCGACCCAAGTGGATGGGAATGGGAAAAAAAACGGTAGGAGAGGGTATTTTGTGTGGTAGGGTTTTTTTGTTGGAAAGTATAATGGGGGCGGCAGTGAGGGGTTCAAAAATGGGTGAGCAGGTAAATGAGGTTTAGGGTAAGGTACGCCAAAAGAGAGTGAGGGATGGTGTACTATTGTAAAAATTCCACCAATAAAGAAATATACCAACCAACTACAAGGCGAATTGTTGTGCGATATTAATTATTGAAATTTGTTGACAAAAACACTTCCCGCTTCGATGGGGTGTACATAACATCTAAGCTGTTGATTACTTTCTCTAATGGTGACAAAAGGTCTGGTCAAGAGTTGTGCTCTAGGCTACTGCGCAATCCAATCATTTAGCAACACATTTATTCTCAACTAATAATATACACTCTAGGACATATTTGGAGTTGAATATGGAGTAGTCACTAACCAAAACAATTCATGGGTATGTGTAATAGTATTTCCAATGAGTTGTGAACTAAAATGACCCCTCTTCGTCCTTTTTGGCCTAAAATTATTCAAATTTGGTACAAGATAAAACAAAAATTAGATCGCCTTGCCGCTGATAAGCAATCTAAAATCCATTTATTTGAACATTTTAAAAATGGTTAGAAAAAAACAGTAGTGTCCGCTCCTTCAAAGTCGTTAGCGCAAGCATAAATCCTTTTGGAACAATTTTCATTTGTTTTAGGAATTATGCTCCGAAGCATGTTTTGCTTCTGAAAATTTTTAATAAACGTCTTCGCCGTCGCAAAGAGGAAGACGAGATTCGCTGGAAAAAATTCTCCGGCCGATATGCCGAGTAATTTTGCAGCCGCCGGTGAAAATCTTTTCAGCTCCACACTGGAGGACTCCTGGGCTGCCGTAAATGTAATTTTCGTTGCGTTCTTGAAAAGAGTTTGAAGAGGACGCTGTAGAAATTAGTTCCCTCTCCCACTCCTTTTTCTCCAAAGCTCTTCCTTCTCCCCCTTTAGAAACGCCCGAGCAATTTATTTCCTCGGTCAAGGTAACATCAACCTTCAGTCACTTCTGACGACTGCTGTTGTTGTTCATCCTTTTTTTTAATCCGGAGAGAAATTCCTGCGTGCTAAAAAAGTGAATGAAGCGATGCAGGATGAAATGCTTTCCTCGTGGGTTTAAAATAATTTTCCTTATCATTTTACATGGACAAAACGAATGCGCCACAGCTACTTAATTATGCTCGAGAAAAAAGTAATCTTATATTTAGGAATACAATATCATTCATTGAGTCAAACTCAGCTCTCGCAGTTTTTTGCATGAAAATCAGTTTTAAACACTTCTTCACAAAATTAATTTTCTGAAATCGAGTGAACGTTCAATATATCATGTAATTAATTGTCCTTGTGAATTTATAAAATATCGGTTTGCCTTAGATTTGCAAATCGGTTAGCCAATTCTATATCAGTCGGCTACTGCTTGTCTTAAGGGCATATTAGAATGCGTTGTGAAAATTATAATTGATAATGTAGTCATTTATTTCCTCACTGAAATTAAATCAAAATATTATTCGGGTTAATGCGAGTGACATGAAAAAGGTGATTAATTGATGGTAAAAGTGGCTGTCCCTCCTAGTTATCCCTTTCAAGATTGATTATTTTCTATCGCTAAATCGTATTTTTTATGATTTTGCGTTCCAACTGTGTGCATCGATCATTTACAGCATTCGCGTTCGATGGGACAAATGTGAATCGTTAGTATTGAAACGATTAAGGGCAGTCCAATTCAAGCCAAGCCAATTTATTTTTCCAACTATGTAGCAGTTGAATGGTATGCATTATTACCTTCCAGCTCATTTTTTGCTTGATGGGCAAGTCATGCGAGCAAAATGAGCAGCAGCAGCGTATGTTTAAATGTCCCAAGTGGCTAAAGTTTCTAACGACCAAGTTGCGTGCTCACGTTGATTTTCACCTAAATACATCATCATATTTATCGTCATGATAAATTTACCAAACAATATATCATCCAGACTGAATGGTTGTTGTCGTAAGTACTCCGTTTATAGTGAAGTACTTCGAAAACATATCTGAAACTCGGGCTGTAAAAATGATACATAGCTCGTCGTTAAACTAGATCGTGAGGTAATTGTATAATAAACTATTTCATATCCTTTATTTTAATTTATGCATCGGCTCTAAGGTATTGTTTAATACGATAAGTGGTAAATGGTAATGTATTATTTATGTTTCTGTACTTGACTTGCGTGACCATGATCCATAGCACTTTTTTCCAAAATAATCAGGCTCATCTTTCCTCATTGGCTGGGCATGTAGGTACTAACAATTCCCTTACACTAAAATTCATTTTGCCTACATTATCTCCGTCCTATGACTTTCATATAGATATTTCTTAGTTTACTAAGCCCCGAAGTTGGTATGAAAACCTGTTCTTCAGACCAGAAGAAGCTTGCTGGAACGCTGACGAGACTGTCGTCGAAAGACATGGAGCAGCGTGGTAGGAAACCCGGAAAGCCTTGTCCTCTTTTATGTGGCCATTTCTGTCTCCGAGTTGATTTACCACCCTAGCAAGGCTAAATATTTCTTCAAACATGTAATACAGTCTCTGCATTAGTGTAATTTCCAATCTGAATTATTGACCATAACTAAGAATGACCAATCGCATGTTCCCGCTTCCGTGGTTAATTCCTATTTACATTCTTCCAGCCTATGGCTCCACACCTAAATCTAAACCCCTTCACGTCACTCTTTGCCTCCGTTCTTGCCTTGGAAGAAAAACCTTGCTGGTATACATTATTTTCCTCTTTCATTTTTCCATGTATTCTCATCCTTCGGGTAAACTCTTCTTTCGGTCACTATTGGGAAACCAGCATGGTATAATAAACGTAGCCTTCAATCCAGCCGAATCTGATCTCTTCCGGATTTTCCCGCAAAACTTGGGAATTTAGTTCAGTAGTCCAATTCTTTATCCACTGGGCTAGTGAGTCATCTTCAGTGTTGATCCAGGGAAGGATTCAACCCATCTATATGCGCCGAGAAACATAAAATCCAACCGGAATCCGAGAAATGATGCGACGAACGGGTGGATTTCCGTATCTCCCGAGACAAGAAGGTGCAGCCGTCGGCCAAATCCACGTCTCTTTTGTCCGTTAGCTCATTGTCTTCCTCTTCTTCAAGCCGCGCTCCCTCGTTGTTGTGGTAAAAAAAGTAGGTGGGAAATGCAATGGAGAGAGTTCAATAGCTGATAATGGGTGGACCTGGCTCCGCGGATTTTCGCGGGAAAAATAGGTCGGAAATTGGAAACCTCTTCACAATGGCGTCGGGGATCTGGCTGGTGAGTTCCTTTGAGGTATTTTCTCGCCCATCGAGGACGCAAAGGCCTAGAAGCACTGAGGTGGAGGTAAAGCCGATGAGAAAATGAGCTAAGGGATTGGGAAGGTGGCAAGCAAAACTCGTGGAACTCGTTGGAAACTGCGAAAGAAGGTGTGTTTATTTTATTTGAAGTGGGAAGATGTGAATTCCGTCACAAGGGCTCCTCAAGCCGTTCCGTCAAAATCTGAACCGTTAAGGAGGTTCCTTCAGGACAATGTGAGTCGAACATAATACTGAACTCCACCTTTTTGCTTACTCTCTGTAAAATCTATTGCTTTCTCTGATGGCAGCCTATAGCTATTAGGAAACAATATTAAAATAAAGAGCATGCAGATTATTCGATGGCTATATTTTTGATGGACTCTTTTCTGGTCCTGTGAGCTGAATTTACCTTCATTCCTATAGAACTAATAAATGTTGACTTTAAATGTAATTTGCAACTAACTCAAAACTGAGATGGTTGGGTGCCTGCATTTAATCAAAATTCTATTTTCTGGAAGTATTAGCTTCTAAAAACGTTTTTACGAAAATGTCATTCATATTAGAGAATGAACTGTATAATAAATATCTATTTACGCATTTCTCATCCATGATCACTTTTTGCCAGGCAATTTTCGCGTTCTTTACCAGCGTATCTTCGTCAGTATGAAAATAATCGCATACGTGGCTTAGCACGGCTTACCTGCTTGTAAGGATTCAACCTCGGGGGTTGTTATTTCCATAAATTACTATTTTATCCTTGCATTTTAGTCATTGTGGACCACAACGACTAAATTTAGTTCCTTCGAGTCCTCAAGGAGAAAAATGAGAATCAGGAGGAAAATATGCGTACATCTGTGCATTCGCCCCATAAGTTAAGGCTACGTGGTTCGATTTCCAGTCCAGGACGATTTTTTCTCATAATACTTTTTATGTAATTCGTTATTCGATTAGCGTAACAGGAGCGTCGAAGGGAAGAACTTAACTATTCATACCTTTTCCTATATGCAGCCAGAACATGAATTTAATGACCACTTTGAGGAAAAAATTATGATAATTTATTTACTCCCACAAAATTGGTACAAACTGGTAACAAACAAAAGAGCGGGAGCTTTATGTGGACTCCAAGGTCACAAGGCCAGAATTGAGCCACCAGCAAATTACAAAAATGTAAGCCATTTAAATAAAAGCAGTAGCTGTTACATAAGTAAAGTTCCAATGAAAATACCATCAAAATAAATGTGCTATATTTTCTTGGCAGAAAAGCCAGTCTTTGGCTGTTTTTAACATTATTTTTGAGAATTTAATTTTTTTAATTTCAGCGGGCAGTATATTAAATATCATTGGCTCCATAGAGAGAGAGGAACGTAATAATGTTAATCTTGGTCTGATTGTTACAATGTTTGACTCATTCCTTAAATTATATTTACATTTATCAGATACACTCTGCATATTGCCACTTTTGGCATAAAACAATTTAAGTCCTTAATTAAATACAAATGCCATACTGGCAGCAATTTGACGGAGTGATAATTAAATTGATAACGTTCTGTTGGGGAGAAAACTGTAACGAAGGTGACTGGACTAAACATAAATGAGAGGAAATTCAAAGTATTTTTTTTTTTAAGTTCTCCCTTTGACTGGGTTAATTAATCGGCATTAAATTTCCCCGGGTCAGATGGGAAAAATTCCTTCCACAACGTCCCGGTGGAAAACATAAATTTTCTAGTGCATGATGAACTTTCGTGGAGGGCTGGACATTCATGCCCAAGTTTTTGGGGTTGGGAACTGGGCAAAACCACCGGAAGAGGTAGGTGGAAGAAGTGAGAATATTGTGAATAGTTTTTTAAAAATGGCTTTCCTCCAGAAAAAATAAAGCCTGTATAATAGCAGTGCGTATTTCGGGAGAAAAAGATGAGCATTCAGTGCGAGGATCTGTATCAAGAAAAAGAAAGTCATGGATTTATTTGAGTTCGGAAAGAGACCATCAGGGACAAAAGGTCGTCCATACTCTCGAGGAAAGGTTCGTGATGTCGGCCGGGTACATATCATCTCGCGGGACTCTCGAGGGACAATCCCTGTCAAGCACCTCTCCAGTCCTACCCATTCCGCGCTCGGATGCCCCTAACCCCGAGGACACCCGCGCACATTATTGCTCCCATGATGCCCCTCGAGTGGGTACAGCACTCCTGCAAAGGCAATAAAGCCATGCGCTTCCTGTTCAGCGCTGTGAGCACTCACCTTGAACTGTGCCGCACGCTATTGCGCTATACGAGGTCTGAGAGTTCAAAGGTGAGACCATTGGGGTTTTTCATACTGCGCTGACACCGGGAGCGGGGCAGAGAGCTCCTATCAAAAGCAAGTGGTCTTGCAAAAAAAATGAAAAACTTGCCTGAGCCAGAAGAACCTGAGCCAGAGCAGGGAACGCAATATTATTTTTTCAAACACTGCGTTTTTCAGTTTTTATTTTCTATTTTAGTTTCAAATATATATTTTTATAATCACATGTAAAAATGATCACAAAAACTCAAAATCATTCAAACTTCCGCGAACCTAAAACTACAGTGATGAAGCCGATGATCACAATGATGCCAAAAATGTTCACCATTTCTCACCTCAACTCACCATTCATAAATAATTGCATAATACGAGCATCAGCGAGGATTTAAAGAGAAACATTTCAAATTTCCCAAAACATATTTATTTGTAGCCCAGTTTAATACTATATATCGTTATATGGTAAGGGCATACACTGTTAGGATGGCTAGAAATGCTCTGAAATTGCCTAAGTGCCCTACGCAAAAAATTATTTTTACGAAATTCTGTACTCAACATTATGAACATTGACTTCATGAAATGTAGTTCTTGGTTTGCGATCATTTGAATGATTTAAAACAATTTTCATTATTTTTTCATACAATAAAAATAAAAAGTGCTGAAATTAAATGAATAACTATTTGATTCAAGTATTCTGAAAATATGTTCGCAGCAAGTGTTCTAATTGGAGTGAAGAAGCATGTTCAGTGCATTGTCGTTGATCCGAGGACAGGGACCAACCTGGATAAGAGATGCCGGGTCATTGATAATAATGAATAGACAGGCTTATAGAGGCATTGATATGGGAGTGTAAGTTTATAAAAAACTATTTCACTTACGTTCATTGATGGTCACTTCACTGGTAGGGAAAGTTGAGAGAAAACGCAGGAATTTGGTTGCATAGATGAAGGAAATGAAATTTTACCTTTGCAACTTAATGCGAGATTGATCTTGTCTTACAAAATTGAGTTTAAGATACAGTTTTGGTACAGATGCTTATATTATAGACCCCAATAATGTTTGAATAGTGCTTTCAGCCGATTGCTTAGGGGTATTGTGTGAGGATATGATGGATGCAACTACCCCTTCAGACCAAATGGCCGTGAATGAGTGCTAGTTTCCGCTGATATGTGCCCACATTTGCGTTTTTATCGTCGGTTTTATAGGTAGAACAATAGAGCTGTGTTGAATTAGTATTTTTATTTCGTGAAGCTAGCATATTTATAGGGGAAGTGCCACACACATTTTGATTCAGAATACGCTGATTCTGATCCGCAGACTCTATAATTTGAATCGTGTCTCTTTTCTTCATTTAAGATGTTCTTCGGTGCCATATTAAGTTTTGTAACCAGCTGTGCTCTAAACCCACCAATGGAAGAAATAACCGTTCAACGGTCTTACATCACAGTAGTTGACTTTAGACGTGTATTTTATCGAGGCGGTATAATGCGAGCGTTCATAAAACGTCACCACAACGATATACTTTATGCCTGCCGGTTGGAATCTTCGAGGGCTGTCATTTGATTTGTGCCACTGATTGCAGTGGCAAGCTGAATCCAGTGTGTGGGCTGCAGTTTAGTCAATTTTATTTTTATGTAGTTCAACATTAAATTATTCTTTTAGGAATTAATCACATTCCGCGATTTCTAGCTTATTTTATGGTCTAGGCGGGGTAACCATCTTCAGTGGAGAGAACACTGGGAAAAATGTTTATATTTCCACTCGTTCTGCCATTAAGAGGGTATAAATTCAAATGAATCGGCCCCCCCCAATTTAGTGGTGTATGAGGTCGATACATTTCTGAATTTACACCCTGATGATGGCATAACGTACCAAAACCTTTGCTGGTGTTCAATAAACGTGTGGACATTTTGCCAGCATTTCTCTCTGGAGAAGGTGGGTATTTATCGTTTCCACAAAGATATTACCAATACGCTTTAATGAGCACAGACAGGGGTATTTTTATGAGTGTTACACTGCACAAACAGCAGCCATTAACCCAAAATTGGTTCATGGCAGCTCTTCCCTCTCCTACCGGGAAAACGACGTGAAAAATGAACTTTTTCATTATAATATCCCTCACTATTGTCGTCTCTGATGCATTCGATTGCTGATATTTCTGATCACTCCTCCCTTTTATCTCTCCTTGCAATACTGTTTTTAAGAGGCTGCTATGTCGGAACTTGTGTCCAATAATTACGTCTCTTCTTCTTTGCACTCTGAGTTTTCACTTGCCATCACATTTCGCCAAAACTTCCTCGTTGAAGACTTTTATCCTGCATATGATATTCATAATTGTTCACAAACGCCACATTATTGCGCACTTCTACCCTATTTTTTATCAACGGTCAACAGTTTTGGCAATGCCATTTTTTTATTGGCGACTTTGGGCGATTGTTTTACGTGTAACTGCTAACTCCGTTGCTATTATTGTCCACCGTCGATAAATATGAGATGCTCCTGAGATAAAAGTGCTCATGAGGTGGTCACACTTTTTCCTCTAACGGCATTTGGTTTCCCTCAAGATACACTAAATTTTTAAGGTCACTTCATCACACAATGTGAACTTTTATGATCAGAAAATTATATACCTATATGTAAATACTTGCCGCCGAAAAAAGGCGTAAAATTTTGAGGTGATCTCAGCGGTGGCCGTTATGTTGTCCAAAGTAAGTTTTAATTGCTTACCTACTAGTACTTTTTTTTAGTAAGTCCATGTATGCCGTGTAGTAGGAAATCACTGTCTGTCGACGTAAGTCTGCGATTTTTGTCAACGGGTGACAAAAGATACAGACTTTACCCCGAGATTTTGTCAATGAGGATCAAAGCATAAATGCAAGGAAGTTCAAGGTAACCATTTTTCAGAAGCAAACGCCATTTTTAAGGGCAACGCACTAAGTTTGCTGGCGGTGCTGTGGGCCAAATTTATTCCATTTTTACTTTTGTTCAGCCGTTAGCCAAGCCTAAGAGTTTTTGCCGCGAGCTACTACCTTGCACCGAGCTGGGGGAGCGTGGGACGCTGCTCCAGTCAGCTGATTTCTTCTTCCGCCTCTACACCTCTTCCCCCCTTCCACGTTTATTTTTGCCGAAAGGCAATCAGGCTTCATTTCAGTTTACATTCGCTGACCAGCTCTTGGTATCATTGGTAGCATGGGTAGTATGATTGCATTCACATGCACTTTAAAGATGTAGCATTTACAATTGCACTTGGTGTAACCGTTATGGGGCAACCGTTTATTTACAAAGTTGGTACTTCATCATGTATCGAAAATTAAATAAATGTCAAACTTGGTCAAATTCTAAAACCGTTCGCGGCCCATATTCGTAAGGGACTGTTCTTTTGGAATTAACTGCGTCATGGTTTCTAAAAACCTACGTATCTTCTCCTTTGCCGGAGACCTTCTAATGGCTAGTGAATCATTGCCTTTATTGAGCATACAAATATATACTCTCATGGAGGTGAGATGGTAGGGGGTGGGAAAGTAAGAACAACCTCCTGGATGTTATTCTTTTTTCTATAAATCACTTATAGCTACGACTCACTAATCGTTTATCCTTTGTATCGATTGAAGTTTTTGTTTTGCATTTAAATTTCCTGGGCCTACCTAAAGATTCTCGGCTTTAGGGAGGAAAGAAACATTTTATAAACTCCGGCTTTAAAAATCCTGACGCGGTCAATCCCAAAAGAACAGTCCTTTGTTAGTCCTCAGTCATGACAAACTTCGCCAAAAGTAGACCTTTTATAACATATATAATTAAAAGATTTTTTTGTATTATTTTTCTTGTCTATACCAATGACAACTTTTGCGTGCTATAGCATTCCAAAATGAAATAATTTTTTTTTCGAACCACCCTAATGTAGATATAATAAAATCTTTGTAATGCTGATGACCAAAAAATAGATTTTGGCATCTTCCTCGGTGAGCTGCTTCGGTTTTCGCGCCCCTAGGGACCCACAGTCCTCGCGGAGAAACTTCTTTCATCCAACTATATGATCTTTCGTGATATTATTTTGCGTTTAAGCAAATTTTAATTTTCAAATTTGAAAAATATCGTAGACCGTAGAGTTCTCCTGTCTCGCGGCTACTATCCAAAATTAAATAAATGATATTTCTAGATATGTTCAACGAATACAAAGTATATTCATGCAGGAAAAGATGAGTATTCTAGTGTAGTGGCTAGATAACTGGAATTCCTTGTTAAAGAGTCAGGATTTGAAGCCGTGTGTTTGTGGTTTAAGATTTAGTGCAAAACAATCCCTACACGGGCACCAGTTAGGGAACACTTTCATTGCTGTAGTCCATAATTTAAAAGAATATGTAATCCCTACACGGGCACCAGTTAGGGAACACTTTCATTGCTGTAGTCCATAATTTAAAAGAATATGTACTCCCTCATTCCCATTGTTTTCATGTCTTCGAGGTGTTAAATAGGAGTAAGTTTGTTTCCTAACTCCGGTTTTTTTCTATACCCTTGCCAAATTTTTCTAAAATTAAAGCCGATTTGAACAAATTTTATGAACTATCCTTAGCAACGCAAATGATCATGGCTGATGGAGATCTCAACTAATGCCATCAACTAATGCGCGCGTAACATTCCGTAATGTCATACAAAGATGGTTCTGTATCACCATATTTCATCTTTTGCAGTACTTTTCCTATATTAACTCTTAGCTTTAATGCTGTTCACTAAAGAACAGGTTATCTGCCTAGGTAAATATCTGAAATTGAACTTAACAAAGATAATTTGCATTGATATCCTGATGTCAAATTTAGTTAACTTTGCTATACAGCATGCTTTCTGTACTATTTAGAGGCGAAAAAGCTGATGATGACTCCAATTTGTTACATTCAAATGGGTTTTTCCTCCTGATAAACAAGTAATCGCCGAAAACATTAGTTCCCAGAAAAAGAAGGGATGCTAACGTAACACAGTTAACGTATGCTCCTTTGTAGTCTACCAAATGCCTAACCTGCCGCAGGTTTTATAGCGACTTTTATTTTCTCATTTCCATTCATACAGTGTTAAGATCATCATGAGTGGACGTTTTTGCTCCTGAAAGTGCGCTTAGCCAACGTTGAAGCATGGAGATAAAACTCTAGAGAGAAATAAACTAGTAATTCTCCCGAGATTACGGAAAGAAATCCGTCCTTCGTCCCCCAAATACAGCACCCTCTCACTCTCCGGGTCGTTTAGTGCCGATTATTCACCTTGTTTGCCACCTCATCAGTAAAGTATACAGCTCTACGAATGTTTTTTCTCGTGATGAATCCCAGGAATCAGCAATTTTCCAAGAAACCCAAGACTCTTAAATTTTCCCGGGGCTCGACCGACTAAAAACACTTGTGGCGTCAATTTACGTTCCTCGGAGCGCTATTATTTCATCAGTGTAATTGCATCACCCCCTTTTCCTCAAAAGCTACACCTTCCGTTTCTTCCCAACTCCCCTCCGAGTAATATTTTCAACCCTATATTCCCAGCCTCCCCCCCCCCCCGTGTCCCTCGTGTTACGCTCCTCACACTTCCGATTTGGTAGGCCTCAGTCTCCATCCTGCTAAAACATTTTCCCTCCCTTCTCTCCTCTTCCACCCACTTTCATAATTATTTTCCCCAACTACTTCCAGGACGTCGTCGACGCCTTCTCAACCGCCATAGTGACCTTTTAATACCTTTCCCCACATTTTCAGTTCATCAACTTTTCGCCCTCTCAATTTTAAGCGGGTTACCTTCAGGTTCGTGATGGAAATAAAAAAATTCGAACCTCACCTTTTCCTCCTTGTATTTGCTCTTCCTCCTAGCGCAGTCTCCTCGTTCACGGTAACTCGATCACGTCGGTAGCACGTATTTTTTCTCTTACTTTCTTAATTCCTCCATCCCTTTCTTAGTCAGTTGTCATTTTTGTAAAACGTAAGGCTCCTTAAAACGACGAGGGTACGTTTTTCTTCATTTTTTGAACTGGGAGAATTAAATTCCTGCTTTGCTTCGTTTTCGAAAATCTTAACGGAAAAACTCCAGAAAGCGCCTTCTTCTCTATTCACCAGTATTACTCGACCTCCTTTTTAAATCTAATTAAAATCTCCGATACTAAAACTCCTTGAATGCCTGAATTTTTCAATCCCTTTAAATAAGTCGTCAAAGGCTCGCAAAGTCGTTGAAATACGAGAGGGAGAGAGAGAGCCCTCAACTCTATTCATCTTAAAGGCACGTCTACTGATTTAGGGAGAGATTAAGAGCTCCTGGAGTGGATAAGGTGAAGAATTTAAGACACAAATTAACATACACTCTTCGTTTAAATTTGAGAAGGTGAATGGTTATTAACATCAATGGTAACTCACAAAGAATCACTTACTTGAATCTTTGAAGTTTAAACAAGAGATCGAATCTGTGCTATTGGGTCTACTTTTTTGAATTACTCAGTACATTCTTTGAGTATCTGCTGTCATAGAAAAGTGAATGGAGTTTATTTTAATACTTTGGCCTATATTTGTTCAATAATCAAGTTTATGGCCCGGTATCACCAACGGCAATCAACGCTTGATTATCGATCAACCTTCGAGTTAATCCGTGATTACGTTGATTGGGTTTCACCAACGACAATCAGCGATGATCGGAGATCAAAATCGTCGGTCATGTTGATCGTAGGTTTTGGGCGATCAAATCCACAATCAACCAACATGGTGGAAATCTTGTATTCATCTCACACAGAAATAGACGAAATACTTGACTATTTGGACTTCAGAGCCAATCACAGGCCATTCAGAGCAAACCTGTACGATGCGTGCGAAGAAAATTAATATTTAAAACAAGTTAAGATTTATTTTAATCAAACCTAAAGTTCATTTCGGTCTAGTAGGGATAGAAAACTGGTTGCGTAGGCCGAGAAATAGAAATTTCCCAATATCACCACTGAACCAGCATTTAATAGCGTTATTATATTATTCAAAAAGAAGTATTCAGATAAATTGCACCAAGTTTACGCACGATGCTTTTAAATTTCGCGGGTTCTCAACATGAGAATAACGAAAGTCGCAACCGTCGAACCCTCATATTTATGTCGGCTGTTGTGAAGCTTTTGGCCTTCTTTGGAGAAGTATTCACTTACAGGATAGTTTTTGTGGTATTATTATAATTGAAGAGGAGCGGAGAAGTATTTGTCATTATGATATTGAGATTTTAATTTCATTTATGAATGTACACGGCAAGAGTTTTAAGTGAGTACCTAAGTTATTTGCTACCTCAACAACCTCGATTGAATTTTAGTTACTTTTTGCGATCTTAGCTGGTGCGATGACTTGAAGGACATAGTTTCGAGTGTAATAAACGGCTAATGTTCTTATTATTTACACCAAGTGTAACGTTTATCGAAATATAACACATTTTTGTGTGTAGCCTTTGTGTCATACATAACATAAATACCTTTGTGTGTTCAACAAGTGTAGCCTTTGCATGTAGTATGTGTTGTTTTTGCACCTTTGATGTAATAACCAAGTAGACAATCGTTTAATTAACTCATGTTGTGTATGTTTGTGATGCCTTAGTATAAATTACTTGAAGTGTTATTATATTATTCCGTCACACTATGTAGAGTGACTGCTGTCTAAAATGATGGTAAAGTGTGGTGTAAAATTTACGGGATAAGTTTATCACGATCTAATCGAGAGCTAGTATTGATAAAAACGTAGACTAATATGGTGAACAAGATATAGTGTTAAGTTATCTAGCAAAATTCTGTCCAGTCAACACTACGGAAGTGTATATGTAGTTAAATCTCATAAACAAAACTGAATCCCCAGAGTTAGTTTGCCAAACAGTACCAATGACTGAAATGTAAGTTGCTACTCCTACATATTTAGCATCAGAACACTGCAGCATAACATCATACAATGTTAATTTTCATAATGATCTACTAACTATTTATGTGAAGATTATAATTACCTACGCATTCCACAGTGATAAAATTTTGGTAGATTTACACATTAGTTGTAAGCTTTAGGAAGTGCTTGATGTCTTGAGGTGCTTAATCTTTCAAATCAACCAAATGAAATGCATAATTTTTTTACACATGAGGACTGCAATAAGAATGAGATGTTGGAAATTAAATATGTCAAATTATATAATTTGAGCAATTTATTGCAGTTTTTAGTTATGCAACCATTGAATAGCAGGGATAAACGATGGCAAGGCTTTGTAGTCACCAGGCAGTATGGTTTCTTTGAAAGCAATGATTTCTTTGCCGTATTAATAAATGCTACTGTATAGTAATAGTAAGTCATAAGCTAATATTATGTCAGCATAATCAGATATGTCACTAATGTCATATTCTATGGGCTTAAGATGTTATGCAACTTATGATTTTCACCAAATGTGACAAGTGTTATACAGTTTGTCACTTCCATGCAGGTACTACTGTAAATTATATTATTATTACATTATTCTTGGCTCAATGTATGTTTCAGCTTGGTTGGTATATTATTTGTTCTTCACATTTTATTTCTTCCTAATTATATTGCAGTTGCTTGATATGATATTTCCTCTTATATCTTCTGGCAATTAAAACTGAGGCTCCTCTCTTATGTTGCAAGGAATTTGGAAGATACACATTGGTATATGACCTTCTATATTTTATACTCCAATACATAAAAAAATGTTTCCTCTGAATTCAATGGTATTTGGAAGAATTTTGTTGACTACCTACATTAGGTTGTTGACTACCTACATTTTTAAACATTATGAGATATGTATTTTGTATTCATTAACCAACTTCTGAAGTCATAAGTTTTGAAATTTTATCTTTTGGTTTAAGAATATAAGTCATTTTCCAAAATAAAAAACCATTATCATTCAAAATCAAAGCTCATTTTTAAACAATTTAATACAAGTTTTCTTCATATAGAAATAAAATCATGACAGGCCTTGGGATTAATCAGTTCTTATAAATATAACAATAGACTGCTTAACTTGTCATTCGGCGAAGGTTGCTTTACTGGTGTTTTTTAGCATAGCATGGGTTGTACAGGTGCTACTGCAATGGTGTTTTGAAAAGATTTCATCACAGGTGTAACCTTTATAGTAGAGTATTATTAGGTGTTGGTCATCTTTTTAATATCAGAATATAACAGAACAGTGGACATAAGAATACAATTTTTGATAGTGAAAAAATCAATTTGTATGGAACCAGAGTTGTGCAATAATGTAATTAGTTGATGATAGTGATTTTTATGGACTAGGTCGAGACTTGTTATCTATCTCGCTAGAGATTGTGCTCTTGCATAAGCCAGTAGCATGTAATTGCTAAGTTTTTGTAAGCCTCAGCAAGTAGGAAAAACGAAATCTGACCCCAATACCTTTATCGCTGAAATTATTTATTTATTGTCCACTTCAGAATTTGCAGAAAATATATGCATTTAATAATGTGATTGTTGTTTCGGAATATCAAAGCATTAGTATGTAGTAAGTTTGATGGTAGATGTATATATTTAAGTCATAGTTAGAAATATTGATGAGGCTTAATACAGTTCGTCCTGTAACTGGATTAATGGCAACTCCCACTTAATAAATTTTGGCCATTGGATTATGGATTGCTCATCAAATTCTTGGATCCCTGAAGGCGTTGGGCAAATCGATCGTCGAAACGTCAGAAGTCATGAAGTATCTGATCCGATGTGAAACCCAACTGCTCTTTATTCATATTATTATTGGTTTAACTGAAGCTGGACTAACTTCATTAGTCCTGGACAAGCAAAACCATGATTGCAGCCTATAACCTCTGTACTAATAGATTCTTTAGCTCATATTACTTATAGGTAATGCTTTTTCTGGGCAATCAGATAATATTTATGAGCCGGCCGTGACAGCAAAAGACATTTGGCGCTGGCCTGGCAACCCTAGGCCTCAGGAATGAAATTTACTCTTTGTCGTCACTTTAATCATGAATCACTAAATTGAATCAAAAAAAGTCAAATAATTTGGTAGCTAACGTTTATCTTTACTCAGAACCTTTCGTTTTTGCAAATTTTGTATAGGGTTTTAATTACGAAAGTTGAGATTTAAATAGGTAGGAAAACACTGCTTTTCGCCACCCATTTTCGCATGACATATAATTTCTAATTCACTATGAGAATAAAGTAGCCTGAGAGGGTTGATTATGTTGCTTATATAAAATAGAGTACGTGGATAGTAAGAGAAGCCACAATGCAAAATTAACTACATATTATATAGTTAAATAGATAGAAAAACACTGCTTTTCGCCACCCATTTTCGCATGATATGTAATTTCTAAGTCAGTATGAGAATAAAGTAGCGTGAGAAGGTTGATTTTGTTGCTTATATAAAACAGAATACATGGATAGTAAGAGAAGCCATAATGTGAATTAAATTACTTATAAGTCATTTAATTACTTCAATACAAGCAGGAAATTAGCCAATTCCAGGAGAGGTCTATGCTTTACTTAACAAGACCTCCTTTCCCTTCCTCAGCTAAAGCACCAGGAGAAGGAAACAGCCAGTGTGGTTTTGAATAGAGCCAGTGTTTTATTTCCTGCATATCTTCACGCAGGAAGTCATCGTCCTTAGCGCTGGAACAAGGGAAGGCACATGGATGTAAGTATTCAAACATATTTATAAGAATAGCATGATTAACGCGCTCTTCTGAATTAAATGTGGAACTAGGAAATAATGTATTCCTCACATTTTAGTGGCATAAAGGACAGAACATTTTCCTACAAACATAAATATATAATATTAATCCACATGTCCATGTGTCGTTAATAGTAGCCTTCTTAAGTACGTAAACATTTTAAAAAGTCACGTGATTCAAACGGCACCTCAATGGTATGACGCCACTGCATGATATCGGCTCTACGTATATCTATACAGGAGGGATCAAATCATACCAGTTTGCTGACTCCCACCAAGGAAATAAAATGTATTATTCTCATCTTATTTGATTCAACCAGCTGAAAATATGGTAAAACACGTCAGACTACAGGCACCAATAACCTTTGGTGACGTCATACGCCATATTCCTAATGACGTAGCGTATCTATGCCGCAATGTGTTAGAGACTAATTTTAATTAAAAATATTTATATGCAACAACGTTGTTTGTCGAATAAATGTTGGCTGAGTTTGTTAATGAATATGAACTTCATATATCATTTGAATATAATGCATATACCCCATTTTCCTGTCTACTCGAGCTTACGTTGACGTTTATTTATCGGAAACTTGGAGGAAAATATCAAAATTGTTCTGCGTCATACATGTTGTTTTGGCAATTTTACTTAAATATGATAAATAATATACGCTCTACTCTACGAAGTTTTGGTCTTTGCAAATGATTAAAAGAAGATAGTAAGTTTTAACACTGTTAGGTAATTCTACCTCTCGTGAATAGTTATTTTCTCAGCGGAGCAATCATAATTAAATAAATTGAATACAGAATTCAGATTTCATTAATTTCATATTTAACTCATACTGGATCAATGAACGATATTTCAGAAGCGTAGAAGGTTGAGGTTTGATTTAAAATGTCTGTCACCAATGATTTAATCCCCTCAATGGTTTCATAGTTTGAATAATTGTCATTGTCGGCCGGTCTTGTCCTTATTGGCCAGCCAAGCATCATTAATTTGTAATTTTAAAACGATTTTCCGGTGAAACCAAATGAAAACTCCACCTATCGTCAGGTTTACGGAGAAAATTAAACATTCCTCTCAGGGAAAAGTTACCTTTTGTTACTAAAGTTCACTACTGCGCTTCACGCTAATGCTTTTTCAAAATTTCTATCGTATAATGTTGTAATACAGTTTATAGATTGGCTGCAAAATTCACCCTCAAACAGTAGTCTTAATTACACTAGTTACTTGAACCTTTTTCTTTTTCTTTCATTGAATTATATAGATGGTTTAGTCATCTAAATTTTTTTAAATCGATGTTTAGTCAGTTAGCATATATAACAATTGATTCCAAACATCGGTTATTTCGTTTTTGTGCTTTTGCCTTTGTTTTGTGAGAAAAGAATTATTATACAACTTCACTATGACAGATTATGGTGGGGGTGGGGGAAATTGTATTGAAATATGTACAACTTACGAGGCATCAATATGCTCAATGTATGTAAATCGCTAGTTTTCTTAGGACAGCATAATATGAAAAGTGATGGCTAAACTAAAGTTTTTGCTAACAAACATAGTAGCATCCCGAGAGTTATGCCTTGTAAACTGGGTTTCTGCCTCATTTTTCCAATGAAACTCCATCAATTTTAATTATTTCTGCCTTTACGTTCTTAGAAAAGATTAAATTATATGCCTGCTGCAGAAAACCTTGCGCTAAACCTTTCCCTGTGAAAAGAAATTATTTTTACATATTCATGGTTTTTATTTTAAATCCTCGTAGATTAGATCTCAAGTTAATATTTTTTATTGTGAACGCGCAATTGCATTGGATTTTGGTGGAAAATTTTACTTTAGCCTTAGGGTATAATCCTGAATTGCAAAATAATCCTTTGTCTATAAGCCTCTCAGGGATTTTTTTAAATTGAAATTTTTGAGCAAGCGAATCCGATATTTTGCGGAACATATGGTGCAGCTTGAAGGTTACTTTTTGAACCGGTTGCATGGAAATGTCTTTCAGAATCTGATTTTCCTGAGCTCCTTATTGGCAGTCTTAAGTTTATAGTACATTACAGTTGATCCTGTATAAGGCTCTGTATGATACCTAACCCTTAATACAGAGGTCGAAGGCTAGCATAATTGAAGCATTTCTCTAAGCATTCCCACGAGAATATTAAAATTATAAAAGCGCGGTATTAACCGTAAAGGACAAATGAAAAACTTGATTTGTTCTCTAGTAAACGTTGTACACTTTTCTAGACTCCGAAAACGGAAAGACGTTTTAGTGCAATAGCAAAAGAACATTTTTATCTTTTATTTATTGACGCAAAAAGTCGGTATTTGCTATTCATTCATCTGATTTTAACCACGAGTCCCTGTTAATGTTTGTACATGTTACTGAAAAAGGTGCTGGACCTGTCTTTGTTCTTCACCCAAACCACTAATTTCCTAACCTCCCCCTTTATTATGTTTGATTGAGTATAAGTAAGAGCTCACCGTGGGGAAATATGTCATCCCCTTTGAAAATGACGCAAGAGTCTTGAATCTAGTTTGCGCTTAAGTGAATGAGGTTAAATATACGCATTTGAAAAAGATGAGTGTTGTTTTGGCTAGACCCAGACATAGGTTTTAGGTGAATAATATCCCCGTATATCCGAAAAATAAGTGTGCTTTAATATTTAGCGGTTCTTGCAACCACTTCTTGCGGCATGCAACGAGTTGACTTTCTGACACTTCCGAAGCCCGAACATTACGAGTTCCTCGACGGAAATTTCAGCAGTAATTAATTCCTAGCTAGACGATATTTCCGATGAGACTTGATTTTCATCTGCGAGTCTGCGCCGACATCTGATATTTTAATTTAACTTTTATCTCTTATACTTGACTTTGACATGAATAAGAATGCATCGGGATTGGCAAAGCCGGAGAACTTATTTTTTGCTGTTAGATCAAGATAACTGTCCCAGATTAGCCTACAAGTGTTGTACAAAGTCAGTTTTGTTTACTTAAATCAATAAATTCGGACAAAATCTTTCGATTGGCATTTAAATCAATACGCTAGCATATTGTAGTCACGAGTGTTACCGTGCGGAAATTTCCACTCATAACCGAAATTGTCACCGTTCGCCGCGTACCTACATCCTCGCATCGTGCATGCGCGGCATCAATTCAAGATCATGCTCGCAACATAGTAATATGTCCATTTATATCACAGCACGTGCGCTTAAATCTTGTCATTAGTTATGAATGCGTATTTCGTTGGAATGGATCACACAGCAAACGTCACATCGCCGTTTTTCTCCGTTGGGGTAATATTGTCACCCTTCGGATCCGAATGAAAAATATATTCAGCAGCAAATGGAATGTTATTTGAAAATTCTGGCAGAAAAAAGGAAACCTTAGAGAGACAAAGTTAATAAAAAGAATGCTTTGGGCTTTCCACTTGACAGTGACGTAGATCTCTTTTTATACTCTAGAAACGATCGATACGAAAGGACCTCTTTATTTCAACTGATATAAGGTTGTTTTACCGTAACTCTATGGCTCAAACTAAGCACTGAAAATAAACAAAAATATGGTACGAAAAAAGGAGATTTTGTATGAAAAAGTTTTTAAATAAGTACTTTTTCAGCCGTCGGTGCCGATTACTGAGAAATTTCCTATGCATTAATGTTGTTTTACTTCCATCATTGTATTTTTTTGCTTATAACTCAAAAAGTAAAATGGAGTGTTTCAGTATTTTATTTTTAAACAATAGCTGGAAAAATTTCACTTCTTATTCATCGTTTTTGTGAAATGGTATTTATATAGGGTAGAAAAAAATACAATTTTTACTCATATTTAACTTTTATCGCACTTAATGCCGTTTAAACTCACGTTCATATTGCAAAACAAATTGTATGGAAAGGTTCAGATTTTTGTTTGTATCACATAGAAGACGTGTTTTTTCTGTAAGTAGCCAGAATATGACAACATTGAAAATTAAGTTACTGTACGTTGGACCCATATTTATAAACGTAGTCTCGTCAAATCTCACCATACCATTTATGAAATCAAGGATTATATGTAGGGCGCGTTCCGAAATTCACTGGCAGTACTGGCTGTGCTGCCAAACCGTTCCGAAATCTACTGGCAGTACCGCACAGTGATCCATGACGTCAGCCAATTGATGACGTTTCTCACTGTGAACTCTACTGCCGCTACTGCGGCCCAAGAGCAGCAGCAGCGGCAGTAGTAGCAGACGGCCATCGAACAAATGGCGGAAAAATCAAATCTACAACGTTAATAAATAATATCAGAAGAGTTTAGAGACACTGATTCGAACATTTTAATGAAATATCGACGAGAGAGAAAAGTCTCGATACACTTAAATAGCTAACAACATCTGATTAGCGTATAATAGTTTATAAAACGCATTTATTTATCAAGTAGTACCGGTGAAAATTTCAATAGGATAAAAGCGTTAATAAAATGATGAGGTAGTGAACAACAACAGAAGTGATACAAGTAGAGAGGCAATTATATTTGCGAATGTCAGCGACTTGTGAAATTAGGTACCAAAAATTAATTTAGTGTCATGAATAATCGTGGTACACGTAATTATATACAGCTTCTTACAAGAATGGTAACTTAGCATAACACTGGTATGTACAATAATTGTCGGGAAACGTAATTTGTTGCATAAATTTAATTGTTAGGGAAAATATTCTGCGATGCAATCCTCAACAACCCGTATATTTTCCTAATTATCGATATCACTCTAGGAAACGCTTCGTACGACTGGCCTTGAAGAAAATCCAGGGCTTGAAAAATATATTCTAAGACTTGTTTATAAGCCCAAGATTCAAACTGCTTACTATAAATTCGATAGTGTTAATTATAACGGAGATTTGTTTATAATAACACAGGGTTTTTTCTCCATGCTCGGGTAGCTGACGCGAATTCATTTTATTCTCGTCAGAGAAAGTAACCAATCAGTATGAAGTAGCATTAAGTAGCAAGACAATGAAAATTAGAATACAATTAGCATGCCCTTTATCAATGTCATAAGGATTTGCATTAAGAATTACCGCATTGAAAGATCGCTTATAATAAATAACCACGCAATTCGGCCATATTGAATTTCAAGCCACTGCCGACCGTTCCGAAATTCATGCTACTGCAGCAGCCGCTGTACAGTTTCGCGTTCCGTTTCACGGCAGCACAGGCAGTACTGACAGTGAATTTCGGAACGCGCCCCTAGTATGCTAGCTTTTCATCACGTATTGAGAATGATATACACCATTCTGATTATTTTTCACATGACATGCCAATCTACTAGCTAAAGCTCTACCAGAGTCTGTTGGCAGACGGATGCGCAGAACGCGAGTTTGCCCCGGTGGCTAGGGCAGTGAGAAATATGGAGGTTATAAGTATTGGTTTTAAAAACCTCCGTACATCTGAAAGTCTGATGCACCCTATAGTTTGAATGGTGCACGCTGGGAACTCAGGTTTATACTGTAACATAATGACGAAAACTTGGATATTATGCCAGTAAAGGTAGATTTAAATGGAAGAGGGTAAAAATCTTCTGGGTTATCATATCGAAGGCCCTACTATCCTTACACCATTATTTCTTCATCTCAGCGTACGACCTACCTCTTTTAATCCCGTACATATTGTCCATTTCTTTTCTCCCCCTTCCCCGATTATCCGATATCTTCCCCTCTATCACGACCTTTAGAACCTCATCCCTCACCATCCATACCAAGCACGTCCTAGTTTTTCTTCCTTCATAACCACAAACAATTCACCCGCAGAGACTAGTGGGTTAATACACGAAGCCAGGCCAAAACAATCCTATGCGTTTTGCCATAAGTTTATGTCTGGAGCATTAGGAGTGTAGTCACTTGTACAGGATTACGTACCGCGCTACACAGGCTTAAAAAATTATTACGTACTCCATACAAAAATTTTGCATCCAATTATTTCTTTTCAGGCCACTTTCTTCAATTAATTCTCTTCTCTTGGTCTCGATTTTTTTATACCGCTAATCATCTCCTTGGGGACAAAAATAAACATCATAAGACTCCCGATTTTTACCTCTATCTCTCTCTCTCACGTCCCATCTCAAGTATTTCGTTGCCCTTTTTAGCTTACATCATCCCTCTCTGGTTTAATCCTTCCCACAAGAAATTTCATCAGTGAGTCCTGTTTGACTTGATGTCCTTGTCGACGCAAATTGGCCAGGAAGGGAGGAGCGGACGCGGAAAGCTCAAAATGGGACCATGGTTTTTTTTTCCAGAGCGCACTCTCATGTGTTGTGTGTGGTGGGGTTATAAGGGAAGTATGCCAGAATGATGAGGCAGAGAGGGAAAGAACAGAATATAAAGCGTCGTGAACAGCGGTTTCAATTCACCTCGACCTGAAACAACTCGTTCTTCTTCCCTTGATTAGAAATTTTCCTAGATTCACTTCATAAAGGGGATCATAATTTTTTTATCCTTTTTAATTTTAAGTCATCCCACTTCACGGTCAGTTTCTTGGATGCAATCAGCGTGATATTAATGCCCACTCGGCTATTTTTAGAGGCGAAAATTTCTTTATTCCATTCGCCACTAACCTTGAAATGTGAGTCTTTTCACCTTGAACGCAACAAAAGATCTGTCTGCGTGTCTTGTCTCCTTAACAGGAAGAGAGTTTCATTCTCTCTTACATAAATAAAGTTCCATCATGACTGTGTATGGCAAGTCAAATATTAAATTCCTCTTTTTTACAAGTTTGTTAAAAATACTCCTTTCACCGATGGCATTACGTAGCTACTGCATTACTTGTTTCAGATTCAAAACGAATTATTACAGTTATACTGTATTTATATTCAATATATTTATGCACTTTGTGCAAAATGTATGTTTACGATACACAAAAGTTGCATTCATAGCTTCGTTTAGTATAATGAATTTATGATGTCAACAACAAAAATAAAACATTTATGCAGCAAAAAAACAAGGTTTAATTTTCATACCCGAAAAAAAGGTTCATTGGTTATGTAATTGATCACATATTGAATGACCAAGAATTTTTTATCTTTGCCTCGATGCTATAATTCAATATGTCATTTAATTATTTATAAACATAGCCTGCCAGACGCGAGTATAAGTTAAAGAAAGTAATCGACCTAGTACGTCCACATTATTTAAACATTCAAATTTGTGAATTTTTAAATAAAGTAGACGTAATAGATCGATTACTTTCTTTATTGATATGAAGTTCCACCACATCTCGCCTGACACCGTTGATTTCTTGCGAGTATAAGTATTTATAAAAGTAACACTATTACCAAAGGGTTAAGTTAATGCCTTATGTTTGATGTGAAACAGTCTCATGTTAAGCCGCGTCGTCCATGTTTGGAGGTGAGAATTCTTCTCCGATGAGGTGTTTAAACGCCTATTACATCAGGAAAGTGTGGGCGCAATTATTTCTTCCTCTTCGTACAGCTGCGGTGAAGTCATTTTCTTCCGTAGATGAATCCCAGTCATTATTTTTTTCTTGAAAAATGAGAAGCAGAGAAAAGGTTAGCAGTTCACGCGGCTTGGAGCGTTGATGAAACTCGTTATCCTCCGGTCTGAGTCCACCGCTCATGATTCGTTAAGGAATGACGAAAAAAAAACGTTTTTAATGTTGGTTCTTGTTACCAGAAAAGTATTAGCTATTGAGTATGTAGGATACAATCAAAGGAAAGATATTGCATACAGAGAAGGAAATTCAACCAGGCACAATTTCAGAGAAACAATTACTGTATTTTACAATATTAAAAATTAATATAATCAATATTAAAATATTCAATAGATTCCCAATATTTTGTCACTTATCTAAATTCGAGCTTTCTCTTCATTTCAATTAACTTACAACGAAATTAATAAAAAACAATCAAGAATTTCAGGTGGATAGGTTGGATATGAAGTCTTGATAAACAACTTGATCAAACCTCTTCGTTTCGTACGTTTTGAATATTTATGATTTTCATTTAGTATTTAAGAATGATTTTTTTTTCGCTCCTTATGAAATGCATGGAATTTTTAATACATGAAAAGAATACGAACTTGGAAGTAGTTCTCAGAATGGAAAAAAAGTAATTTCTCTCAAGAGTTGGGAAGAATTGGCTTCATTTTACTTAGAGAGGAAGTATTTTCCTCTGTTTAAAAGACTTCGCATAATTAGCAGGTATTAACACAACTCTGGATAAACAATCTGTTAAGTAAACCTTCCAGAATTAAACATATGCTTTGATCTTTTTGCGAACCCGGAAGAGTCGCCTAGTGGAACTTCATTAACTTGAGTCGTAAGATAAGTAAGGAACACTCTTTTGATTTACACCAAACGCTCAATACTAATTTCCTCGTATCTGTTATCATCGAAATGTGTAAGCTGAATGCATGAATATGAGTTCAAAATTATCCTCGTTCGTATTTTTTTTTCGATGAAGATATGTACGTTGAGGAGGAGAAAAATAAAACAAACTCGTATCCTTTAATCCTAAGATATTTCTTTCCCCTCGGTATGAGTGATCCATTAATAATATAAAAAACTCGTCCTTACTGTCAACATTATTACTCTGATGGCAATGAGTTTTCTTGCATTCCCTGCGATTAAATATGCGTTATGACTCAACACCGCAGCTCATAAACTTGCGTAGTTACTCCACGAGTGTTGCCGTAAAAATATTAACGGTCCGAGTTTGTTTGTAATGCGGAAAGTAGAGAGAGAACATTACTCATTTTTTTGTGAAACTGCCTCCATGAATCGCATTCTGCTCGTCTCAGGAAAGGAATTTGGTGCGGAAAATTGAGAAGTGAAGTGTAATTTCATTTTATTTCGAGTAATAAGCGGAGCAAGGTGGTTAAATTTATGGCCACAATGTGATTTCTAGGATGCGTACAGTTGCTTCTCGCTCTCCGGCTTAATTTTTTCGACGCTTTATTCTCTGTTTGAAGTCTCGTAAAAATGATAAGAAGCCATCCGATATTAAAACGAAACATTAACCCAATTTGTCAATAGAACCAGAGGAAATTAGACGCTAATGCATGCATTTCGTTCATCCTGGTGACCTTCAGAATGGAGAGGTTTTTAATTTCGTGAACTTGTTCATGTTGCCCGAGGCTGTAAGTCCAAGTTTGTTTACCGTTGTTTGGTGTGGTGGCGTTATTCTGTGTCGCATTGTGCTGTTCAACTGGGAGCGACTCTGACGATGAATCCTCACTCCCCGAGGTCTGGAATGTTCTCGACCCATCTCGTATTCTCAGGTCACATATTTTCAAATTGAATTTATCTTTATTTTGATTTACTTTTCAATTTCTCTCTTCTTGAGTAACCCCCTTATGTTTGATTCCATGTCCTTAATTTTTCGCAATGATGGCCTCCATGGAGACGTTCAGATGGTGATGGCTATACGGATTTTCTACCACGTTGATCCACTTTTTTTTAGGGTAGTTTTCCCAAGATTCCAGCTAGTTCATTCCGTTCTGAAATAAAAATGTATCTATTTTTCCTGCGTTATATAGATTTGTGAACTTTTTAAAGAACTCTTATATAGAACAGTGAAGTTAGATTAAAAATGCTTTGTAAGGTTTGGAAGATAAAGAGGTCCTTGAAGCATTGAAAGGATTGAAAAGGAGGAAGTATCAAGATCTGGTTAAAAAGGACATAGGTGAGGCAAAGAGAATGAGAACAATCGAGAGAAGATGGGAGATTATAAAAATAGGAAAAAAGAATAGGAACAGTGGCAAAGAGGAGGGCCAAGAAGCAGAGGTTTACGGAAGAAATGATTTTAAAAATGGAGGAAAGAAGGATGTGGAAAAGCATAAACACCGACCTAGGCGAGAGAAAGTACATGGAATTTAATAATAAACTCTGGTGAGTACCCAATCGGGCAAAAGAAAACTGGTGGAAGGAACATTACGAGGAGTTGGAAAATCTGCAAGAAGAGGGGAAGTGGGTTCTTTATACGCCAAAGTGTATGTATTTTCGGGTGGTAAGAGTGTGCAAACGATACCAAACGTTAAGGACAAAACAAGGAAGATATTTATCGAAGAGGAAGATATCCAGGATAAGTGGAGAAAATACGTAGAGGAGCTATATGACAGCGAAAATAGACCTGTGAACCTAGATGAGGGAACAATAGATAAGGATACCCTTGGGCCTGAGTAACTTGACAGTGAAATAGAAAGGGTATTAAGGGAGATGAAGGGTAGAAAAACCGTGGGAACCGATAATCTACCTTCTGAGGCACTGAAGAATGTAGGTATTAGGGGGAGACGATCCTTTTTAGAATTTATTCGTGGGATCTACGATGAAGGAGTATGGCCAGAGGATATCGTGAAAACAGTGTTAATATCTATCCCGAAGCGTTGGAATGCGAGGAGTATAGAACAATTAGTTTAATATCACACTCGGCTAAAGTTTTGCTTAGAACATTAAATATAAGGTTGGAGAGGAGGGATAATGACTACTTAGGCGATGACCAGCTTGAGTTAAGGAAGGGGAAAGCAACTTGGGACGCAATTACAGTAATGAGGACATAGGTAATTATAAAAATAGAGTACAATCAGGATTTTTTTGCTTGCTTTGTGGATTTCGAAAAGATGTTTGGCAGAGTACACTGGGAGAAACTATTGCAGATACTGGGGATAATATGAATAGATTGGCGTGATAGGAGACTCATCCGAAACTTATATATGGGCCACAGGACTGAGGTGAGGGTAGTTTACGGTGAATCAGGGTGGACAGTTAAAGGTCGCTGGGTAAGGCAAGGGTGCCCGTTGTCACCTTTGCTTTATAACATCTATGCTGAGGAAATGGTAAGAGAGGCATGGGAGGAGATAGATGTGGGAATAAAAGTAGAAGGCTAGCTGATAAAATCGGTTAGATTCACGAACGACCAGGCGTTGGTCAGTCAGTCATCGAAGGGATTGCAAGCTTTAGTAGATACAATGGAAAGCAGTGCGAGAAATACGGAATGAATATTAATCATAAAAAAGCAATAGTAATGAGATCCTCTGGGACAAAGAAATCGAGGCTGGTCATAAGAGTAGGAAGTAAAAAACTCGAGCAAGTAGATAAATTTAATTACTTGAATAGAACGCTAGAAGACACAGGACATCGTGAGAAAGGCATTAGGAGGAGAATAGAGCTATCGAAGAAAGCGTTCAATATAAGAAGGGAGCTTATGACGGGGACCTTAAGTAAGGATGTAAAAAAGAGGCTGGCGAAGAGCTTGATATAGAGTGTGGCATTGTCTGGGGTAGAAATGCGGTAGAAATGTAGTTTCTGAGAAAAAAAGATGAAAAAAGGCTGAAGGCGTTCGAGAAGTGGGTATGGAGGAGGATGAAAAAGGTGCGGTGGATGGAAAGGAAGACAAATAAGGAAGTACTTGACCCAGTTGGTGAGGAGAGGAAACTTTTGGATTAGATTAGGGGAAGGCAGGGTAGGTGGTTGGAAGGGGTAATGAGGGGCGATGGTTTGCTGAAGGCCGTGATCGAGAGAAGGATGATGGGCATGCGGGAAAGGGGAAGAAAGAGAATAGGTTTTATGGACGGGATGAAGAAAGGTAGGACACGCTGAAATGAAGAAGGAAATGCTAGAGGTAGATAGGACACTGTACGTGTAAGACTCTGCTGGCTGATTTTTATCATAACCTACCTTTAAGCGGTATATTACTCATGATAATCATATAGATCTACCCTTTTATCATATCTTGGTACCAACCAAGGTAAACCCACTGTTAAGAGCGCACTGATTGAGGAAGGTAGGTATATATAAGGGCGGGAAAAAATAGCAGTATCGTTACTTCAAACCTGAAGAACCTAGCTGAAATGCTGGCGAAACTATTTGTCGAAGATATTGGATCACAGCTGTATAAAACCCGGAAAATGTTCGCCCCCACTGTTCGTAACTCGTCGGATTATTCTTGGAGGCTTCGGTGTTTGTGACTCGTTTCTCAAAATTATCCGTCCGATCATGTGCCTCACTTTTAGATTCCGCATTGTGGAATTATGTAGCTGGGCAAGGCTTCGAGGTCTTTTTGAATATTTTTATAATATGGTTTGTTTACAGTTCAGAACTGCCATATGAATCAAAAAGCATGGAAATTTGTTGAGCAGTTATGAAAAACCCATCCCTGCTTGCTAACCAACTACTTTAATCCGGAAAAATATCTTTGGGAGAGTAAGCTATAGACTCAGTTTACATGGATAATGCATACAACATTAGTTATTCCTTGCGCCGAAAAAATGTTGGATCTTGTTTGGTTCGATTACTCATACTTGGGAAGCACTAAATGAAGAATGATGTGGTTGCTTATAATTAACTATTGATATAATCCCAAGAACCACAAGATAAGCTTTTTGGGTCACATACCGCCAATACAATACTTTTGGGCGTTCTGTTCTCTGCAGAAAACCAGAGGTATTGTAAACAATTGATGAAAAATTTCTTTATCAGTTCTTAAGACAGTGCAAGGAGTCATTCATTGCAATCAATTTAATGCAACTATGTTAACTGAAGAAAATGTCTAGAACTAATGTCTTGAATATCTAAAATGTCCATAATACTTACCCGGGCGAAAACGTTACTATGAATGACAAACTATCCACTCCGTAGCATGGAAAGCATCCGAAAATAAAAACACAAAAGCAAGTTAGAAGTGTCAATATAGTTCATCTATTCAATAAAGATACAGTGAAACTAATCTCCGTAGAGGTTACAGGGTATAATGTGAAACATGATCACGAGCACAGGCTGAAACCTGAAGAAATGTTATCGGACTGGGAATATATGAAACTAATAAAACAAATGACATAGTGAGCCATGTATGACTACGAAATGCGGAGTCAAAAGATTAAATTGTAGTTGGATATGTGGATTGAAATTCAAAAATCTCTCCCTTTTGACACATAGAAGGTAATGTACTGAAGATGTGGTGATCGATAATTTAATCTATCTAATTGTGGAATAAATAATACGATCGCTGGGGTGAAGGGCAATCCCACCGTATGATTTTAGGGTTAGGATTGATTGAACGTATTATAGTCGTTAAATAACGCAACTAGCATCCGCAATTTGATTTTCTCATTATTTTCACATTCTGCTTGTAATAAGTATATTATTTAATATTTTCAAGACTGATTTTTTTCTCTGCATGCTTGAAATAGCATATAATATATTTTCTGTGAATTTTCGTTCCATTGCCAAACGTGTAGTATAGTTAGAGCTTCACTGTACGGATGCGCTTCATCATTCATTTGCAACAGGGAAATTCACTTGGATAAATATGTCCCGTTAGAATTGAAAGAGTTAAGCATTTCTCTCAAGAGAAACTTGCTGTGTTAATGATTTCGAAATGTAATCCGATGCAGCTGTTAGCTCAAAGTTATGCGAAAGGAAGAGGGAGTCATTTTGGTATTTATTGGCCTAAAATGTATACCAAAGTACAAAAATATACACCATCAATTCTACCCTCCCGCTGGAATGATGTGAACAAATGGGAATGATGCGCAGGTGTCCCGTTACTTGAATAGATCGTAAATAGGGAGCGAATATCACGAAGAGGCACCTCTAGGAATAATTCGGAGGAACCCATTTGTTGCTTCTTGTTACGGCAACAGAGCATATCACTATTGCCTATTCGATCTTGAATATTTTTCCAGGCCACGTGTCGCTGGAACGTGAGACGACATTTCTCAGCGTCGCCATGTCACCCCCCGTCACCTCCCAATTCTCTCCCCCATCATCCCTTTCTTTCTATAACAGCATCGTTTTAGTAAATTATCTTCTGCTAAAGAAAGCTAGTTCACGACTGAGTCATTCGAGAAAAATGAGGAACATCATTCTTTCGTCTGCGACATATTCAAAAACTGCGTTCTCTGATGGTCTTATCCAATGTAAAACGCAGTAAAGTGAGTACTTATGCTGAATATTCGATGAAATACCACTTATTCCCCGTTCATATCTACGCAAATAACTCAAATGCTAGTAAGAATTGACCCCCCGGGCCCTTTGACCTCAGGGATCAAAAACTTGCGCTGGCGATAACCCGTATAAACCATGCTAGAGTTATTAGGTTTGACACTCGTTACCGTCATTTGAAATACGTGTGAACGGCAGTTCGTAGAAATACATGTTAAGAAAATGGAGGGTTAGGCAGAAATATTTCAGCACTCCACTGAAAGGCAAGTTGAAGTTTTCATGGACTTAAATGCCAGAAAGTCCATTCAAAGGAGGATGCATTGTTTAAATTAACATTCTATACAGATATGAAATATGAATACTACTCACTAGGGTGGGACAATAAGATCAAAATTTATCCGATCAAAACTGGAAATATCTCAAACGTTGTCTTACTGGCGTGGAAAGAATGATGTGAAATACTTATCCAGTGAAATAGTATTTTTAGTCAGCGAATTTGGCCAAAAGCTTTGAATTTTTACAAAATAAAAACTAAATTTTCACTATCTTCATACTTAAATATGTCAAAATATTTTAAAGAGCGGGTAGCAATGAAAACACTGTCAATATATTGTATATGGATGTTAAATAAAAAAATGTATATCATATGCTTATTTAGCCTGCATAAAAGGCCTAAAATTATGAATTTTTACGAAAAAATAAAGAAAGTTTCTCAATTTTTATAAATGAGATAATGTAAGTTCTAGAGATACCGGGTGCAAATAAAACACTTATTGCGCTGTACAGGAAAGAAAACCTGATAGTAGTCATTGAAAAATACATCTTCAGTTTGCGCACACTGTCGAAATACACAGGACTAACCACGAGGAGGTGATTGCATGTCGAGGCGCATCCGAGCCCTCCCAACCATGAGAAAACGATTCAGTTTATCTTTAACACTAGAACCACCGGACCCATACCATTACCTACAACCGCCACCACGGTCATTTTGACCGCAGCCAAGTTTCTGCTCAGGCTTGATGTTTGATTGAATAATAAAAGTGCATGGAAATGTTAAATACCATTAGTTGTCTTTATTAAGGATTTATGTTATATTGACCTCAGTAATTATAAAAATAATGAATTTGTTAAACCCATTGTAACATTTACGTTCCACTTTGAAAAAATAGCAAAAATACGCTGAGCTTGGATAATTGGTGCTTGTAGTGGTTTACATGTTCGAAATAAAAAGGAAATTGTAAATGATATTTTTACGTTATATAATTAGTTAACATTAATTTAAATTATATTATTAATTACAACATTTCATTATTTATCTTGGAGAACACTGTACACATTTAGGTGTAACAACTTTGCTGTGTTTGCCGCATACGGGCTTCTTGCACCGTTTACGGAGCTGTTTAGTTCTATTTCAACATTTTTTTAGTTGACACTGCCTGAGTTTCTGTGATTCCAATACTTCTGAATTTTCTTCGAAATCACTATTAGAGACCTGAGTACTTGGACGGGATGCCATGTAAACTGATCATAGCTTATCTGCAAGCTTAAGTAGGAAATTTCTTCTTGAAACCCTCTCTTTGGTAACATCTTTTTTAGGGAATCCACGCCTTTATGCCACATAGATCTCGAATATTTTGAAAAACATGTAATGGCCAGCGCCTTGTGGCAGATCTTGTTGAGCATTTTCGTGCCGTATAGTTCACTTCATTAACACCTCATTGTTTTGTGTTGTAAAACTTTAGTGACTCGGGGAGTTTCGTAAGTTCATTGTGACTCCAGTCATCATTTTCCAGTTGTCTTTTTGCCTCAGAAATTGTGCATTTCTGAATATGTTTTAATATTCCATCGTCGAAAAGTAGCCGCCAAGCACTGCTGTGACTATCCTCACTAATAAATTGCTTGGCATAAGGAGATAAGCCTGTGGATACTTTCAGTACATTTTGTTGATGAAACCTGCCTACTTTTAGGGTGGAAAGATCTTGCACAGTCCACTCTGTTCGCCCATCCTTCCCTATCAATTTATTGCCAACCATGAAAACATCTAAATACGTAAATTAACCACAACAGTGAAAATGATAGCCAGAGAAGAGTCAGCACTACCATAAATTACTTTTAATGGGACGGAAAATTCTCATATTCAGGAATAAATAACTATTTTTTTTAATACTTCTTCAAATGTGTATGTATTTCTTAAACAATAGGCCGGGTTTAATATTTTGAAGGCGAGATCATCGAGCAATAAACTCAAAGTTGCAAGGTGTGCGTGCTTTTACTTACACATGACCAAACACAAAAACATAACTCTACACCTGATACATGGAACACGGGAAAATTAAATGTCCTGCGAATATTTGTGTTATAGGTTCAAGATCAAGGAAAATAAATGTATTAAAAATTCCGCAACAAATTCAAAAAACGTATGCACTTAGCGTAGACGTGTATGGGGCCGAAATGCTCACCGGTGGTTCTGATCGGTGCGGCGGTTTAAGGAGGAATGGGAAATATTTTTTAAACGTAGAGTCGCCGATGAAAGAAAATGTTTAGGTAGTTTCGTTTCATAAAATTAGGAAAATAAAAGACACATTTTATTCGTATTTACACTTTATCGGCAACTGTTGAAAGTGTCGATAGCGGTCAAAATGACCGCTGTGGCGGTTCTAGTTATAATTGCTTTTTCATTTTATATTTTGGCCGAATCTATACAAATATTGAGATCGAATAATCGTTGATATGATTCCCCCAATGGCTCATTGGCAAGTAGGTCTTCTGCAGTCAGTTCTCATTGTTTCCAAGATATGTTTTGGATGTAGAAATAAGTCAGTGAACATTTTTGCCTCCCCTTTTGTGTTCATCTTTAATACAAGAAAAAATTGTATGGCTTCTAGGAAGTAACGCGCCCCTTCTTCGAGTTTATCATCCCCATCTTGTATTGATATTTATCGTAAACCAGCCTGGGACATCCACTTTAACGACATAGTTAGCTAGCTCTATCAATGAGTCTGAAGGTGAATTTGAGGCTATATACAATCTTAAAATACGTATAGCTGTTGACACGTATAGTTTGAGACAACTTTCTAGGCTCTTTTTTCAAAATACAGCCGGTCATGCTGCAGTAGACACAACTTTATACATGTGAAAAAGGTTTTTATTGTCAGTACTTGACAGTTTTAGATTTGGAAATAGATACTCTGAGGAACTTTCAATTGGTTTGATTATAGCTGGAGGCATATTGTGGCTTTTTAATTCCAATCAAACTCATGATTTATCAGTTTTTACAAAGTGACTGTTATGTTTGGCCAAAAAAATACTATATTATCCGCTGTCACTTTTTTGCCTTTATAAGTGCATGTTTCCAAATTTTATTTGGGCAAAGTGGATTTTTTACGTCCAGATAGAGGTAACTTTTTTCTATGAGTAAGGCGAAGAAGCTAAAACTGATATAAAATTCATCTGAAGGTGATTAATACCAACGGGCATTGTTTTTTTAAATCCATAAGTTAACATAAGAATGTAGACTAAAAGGTGCCACAGTTTCAGTTGAGTGCGACACTCACAATTGCGTACAGGTCTGTTTGGATAATAGCGACTTAAATTTTTGTTTGCACTATTGATGAGTGTGCTTGGTGTATGTGAGAAAATGATACCTAACACTGTGGTATATTAGACAATCATCATCAATTATCAATCCGAAATTCTGTTTGCAGGATCATCAGGCCGGTCTTCTTTCAGTATGAACTTCATCTTCCTTACTTATTTTGAAGCCAACCCTAGAACCATTTCCGATAACTTTCCATTTCTCAGCGGGGGTCCCCGTGGTTCATCACCCTTCATTTTTCTCTCCGTTTGCACTCAACGACTCTCTTATCTCAGATTGTATCCAATTAGTTCCTCTCGTCTGCAATCAAGGCAGCCCAAAAAATTAATATTTAAATCTATATCCATGAATTTAAAATTCAGTTTGTTTGAACGTAACTGAATTCCAGACCCAGATTTTAAGTAAATTTGATACACAAGTTTCTTAGGGCCTTAAAAATACTTTAAGAAGGTCCCAGGGGCCCCTACACAAGCCTTTATCGACTCTTACTACCATAATAGAAGCATTGAATCCGGTGCAGACGTTTCAATTTTTCCTTTTTTAAGCTACATTCACTCATGATTTAAACTTGGAATTATAGTAGTATCTGATGATTGAATGAAGTGAAATGATCAATATAACTAAATTACAACAAAATTTTAGTTGGGGTATTATTCACCACAACCTCTCTATGTGTGGTTAATGACTGCTTCATAGGAAACGCAATATGCCCGTCACATTGGAAGAATACCGAATTAATTCACGGCACAAATTTAAATATTTTCTATTTCCTGTTGAATTTCAATGGTTATCATCTTCTAGTTATCGATAAAAGTGAACTGCTCTCTTGCAATGATTAAGAGGAATATGTGAGAACAACTAGTCGTTAACTACAGATCAGTTTCGATTTTAAGAGGTTATATGGATCGAAGCTACCTAGGCTAATTAATATTCATTAATAAGAGTTATTCGTCTAATGAGCGAGCGAGATTTATGCTTTTTCTTAGTTCAAATTTTGTTACTTTTAAGGGTGAAACACTACTGTGAATCCCCAATTAAATGAAGACTGATTACTTTGCAGAGTTCTGATGATTGCTTACTTGAACTGATCCGGCTTGGCACATTCAAAACATAAGGATAGAAACAGTACCTAGGATAAAACATTGCCCCGGAAAATCGGATAAAAGAGAACGTAGTGTGTACACGTATATCTTGGTTGGAAGTAGAATGCATTTAACTTTTATTTTGAATGAAAATTGATATTATTGATGCATTTACCTTTTTTATATCATTATTTTTCCAATTACTTGAACATGTCTTCTACGTTTTTATACCCTGCCTATTTTTAGTACACCCATGACTGCCATCCCTTAAAATTTTCCTATCGTTGTTTCGTATCATTCTTTACTTTTCCCGAAACCACACCGTTTAATCGCGATAAGAGCGGATGGCAGGTGCCTTTCATTTCTCACCGTAGGCGATGTTGCCACCACGTACGGTTACGTTGGCTCTTTTTAAGGCCAGTAACGGTTTCTTGACACCGTAACGGTGGCATTGAGATACGTAATCAATTACCTTTAGTCTATCAATCCTAAGATGATTAATTGTGTCTCTTCATTACTCCCTATCCCACATTTCCTCCTTCAATTCCTTGTGGTCTATATTAACCGCATCCCTCTTATCTTGTCCTGGATATATTTATTAAATTTAAAATTTCTCCAAATTCAATGGAGGAACAAATGCATAGATGCATTGTTCATAGAAAAAAAACATTTATAACTTTTTGTTTCCAACTTGTTGCGCAAATATAATCATCAGAGGAATACTTATGTATCATATTTATGTAAAAATATATCAAGAGCAATGATTTTTAATAAGTTTACAAATATCTCTCGATATGCAGTGACATTTTTGTTGGATAAATGTAGATACCCATTGGGAGCGTTTAAACAGTGTTGCCTTTGAGCAATAGTTGAAGTTTATAAGGGAATGAAATATATCTTTGTTGCTTCAGGTTGAGTATAGGAACATAAAAGTATATTCACAGTAAAATTGTCGTCCGTAACCTATAATATCAGATCATAGTAGGTACAATACTCATATTTATCCTTCTTTCATACAGTAACGAAATCCGTAACATCCGTTAAGTACATCATTGAGAGATATCATTTTTTTAAGTGGGACATGCCAAAACATTCTCAGAAATTTTTCATATCCAATTTTCCTTGAGTTTTCTCTTGTGGCTATCCCTATTAAATTTCATTCCAGGATGTTTTTAAGTGACAAATCGTGTTCCACCTTTAATATTTTTTATTACTTAATTTCCGTAAAAGTTTTCTATCCCTGGCTTCTTGCATATTTTATCATTCCTCACTTATTTACTCCATTTAATAATTAGTATTCATCTCCAACTCCAGGGTTTTGAAGGCTTCTTTTCCTAAATTAAATGCATACAGACAGACCCATCACGCTGAACGTTTTGAAGGTATGTGAACACTGCCATAAGAGTTTAATTCTAAGCATTGAGTCTAGAATATTGACTTTCCTACAGTGATGTATTTTAAATTAAAAATACTAATTATTATTAAAGTGTTGATACATTTTAATGCTCAGAATTACTTTAATAATTATAAAAGAAGCCAAAACTGAAAAATCCATCAAAATTGATCTTCGTCCTATTTTGATTTAAACAAAGTGGAATTCTTGCACAAGACCTGCAGGAATGGGAAAAATCTGCTATATCGCCACTAATTCGTTAGCGTATTAAAGTTACTATCAAATACCTCTATCAGGTTTTCCCGCCGAATATTCGAAACGTCTTGTTGGCCGCCATGGAAATAAATACCCGGTGTAAATACCGAGAGATCGCTGACATCAAATACCTCGACAAATATCCATGAAATATTGAGATAAAATTTACGTGAATTGGTGACAACAAGTTGTTAACACTGACATTAAAGACCTCTTAATGCCATGGTTAATGAGTCCTAACTACCTTTGCAACCCATACTGTTATTTATTGTTAATTGTTTTTTTCTGCTTTCTCTACCACTTCCGTAACACTCCATAATTTCATCTTCCAAGTTAGGTTTTTAGATATTACTCCATTAAATAAGGTTTCAGGTTAATTACGCTGAGAATCGCCTTATTTACTGCTCTATAAAAGAGGCTCAGCCCTTTCCCTCGTAAATTTTTGCGATACAAAAATGTAATGTAGGTAGTATTTGAAGTGCCTGAAAATAAAAAAACATAGTTTACGACTTTGGGTTAGCCTGGAATTGTGGATAAGAGCACTTTTTTCGTCGGAGAGGAAAAATATTCGAGGTGGAATGCTCTTTCATTAAACGATGAGGAAATTATGAAGTGTCCACATTTCTAACAATTGCCATTCTAATGATTGCTACTTTAACTTTCGAGGCTAATGAGGTTTCCCAGGTAAGCGATTCTTTGTTCTATAGTCCCTTAAAGGTGACATATAAGGGTAAGATTTAGGGAAAATCATGGCTCGGTGGCTCAGGAGAATGAAAGCAATTTTCTATGTGGAAATCATATCTAAATGCCGCAATCTACATTGCGGCGATGTTTGAAGATCAAATTGTAGCGAGACAACGTAATGCGAATATCAAGATTATACGAAGGCACGATAATAGTGCTTTAATTCTCATTGGACGAAATTGCAACGCACCTTCACAGTCATGAAACACTGGAATGATCTATGTCTCCAGCCCATAGTTACTGCGCAATAAATTTCCTGGCGACTGGATTCCAGCAATGGGTGTCATCGTGCGCCCTTATACTCCACACCCTCGGTTTGAACGCACGCGCCCCCGTCTATGCTTTCCTTAGGACCATACACTTTTTCCGTTTCCAATTAGCCATAGTAAATTCGTTTAAAACTTCATTGAAAACTGCTTTGAGCAAACAAAAAGTGTCACACAGCTACTGGAAGAATCAGGTTGGCAGCCGTTAGAGAATCGGACGCTGCACACTAGGCTTACATTACTTGAAATAATGTAATCGTTTGAATAGCAGTATGACAAGAAGGATATTATTTTTCCGCAACGCTCTATCTCTGAAACTGATAGAAGTGAAAAAATAAGAGGGATACACTTCCGAATTAATAGGTGGAAAAATTCCTTCTTTCCACGCACCATTAGTGATTGTAACAGAAACTGCGTAGCACTAACATATGACTAAGCTGAGGACATTTAGGCACTAAAAATGGAGAAATAGGCAGCCTAAATAGGCACTAAAAACTTCAAAATAGGCACTTAAAATAGGCGCTTAAAATATTTTTTAATCGAAGATATGAAAACAAAAATAAAAAAAACCGATAATTCGACGAAAGTTCAATTATTAACTTCGCCCCCAAAGAGTTGGTCTATGCTAGTAACAGCTGTCACTATTCTAGAAGCACCTCTAGTGGAGTAACGGATTCATTAAGATGAAATTTGAAGGATCCAAGAAATGAATACATCATTCACAATTATAAAAACTCGAACTCACACAATACAGAACAGCCACACGGCCTCGACTTAACCCAAATCTCTAGTATAGTCTCCTTAACTATAAGTATCAAAAAAAACATACGAGCTTCGGTTTGGGAACCTAGGATAAGCTGCCAAACCTTTGGCTTTGGAACCAGACAGATACCCACACAAGGATTTGGAACCTTGTCGAAGAAACCAAATTGCAGGCTTGTGGCTGGTATTGCACGACAATTGAGTGTGACCCCTACGGCGATGGGGTTACTGAGGGGTTATTTTTTAATCTCAATTAAGTGAGAAAACGTCATAAAATGGGGAAAATTACGTCATTTTTCGTAGTTAAAGTCTGCCACCCAGGCTTCTTCGGCTCTCAAGTGGTGAACTGCCGGTCTATTTATTTGATTCATCCACTCGTTCGACTCTTGATCCGTATCTTTCGACTCTTGATACATTTCATTTGGCTCCGCATTTCATTAGTTCCATCTCACCTGCCGTAAGAAACATGAAATGGAGCCACCATTTGACCTTGGCCGATCGTGAGTCGATCATTAAGAGAGCGAAACGGAACTCCCGCCTTCCCGTCATTAAAAAGGTGAGATTACAAAATAACCACCCTGGTTCAAATGTCTGAACTGGTAGTGGCAACTTCACCATGGACTAACGCAATATACTAGAAATTTCTACATAAAATCAACAGGACGACAAACAACAGAATGCATTTGGCGCCACCATAGCAACATTCCCAACGTTGTTCATATTTTTAGGGCCGTATGTGCTCGCGATGAAAAACCAAGTCAACTTTTTTAAGAGGTGTGAAACATGCTCTTTCAAATGAAAATGATTCAATAGAGTATCCAGAAGGTCTTTATTTTGTAAGAGCGGGCAGAAAATAACCTATTTTTGTCGTTTTTACAAATGTCATCCTCAACGTTGTCCCTATTTTTAGGATCTTATATGCATGCGATGAAAAACCAGATATACTTTTTAGAGGGTTGAAGTCATTCTCTTTATAATGAAAATGAACCAAAAGAAATTCCAGAGGGTCTTTTTTTGTAAAAGCGGGGAGAAAATACCCTATTTTTTGGCGTTTTTTACAAAAAGTCAAATTTTGACTCGATTTTGAAAATAATGGTAAGTACTTGGAAGATGAAATTTTATATTCATAAACCATGCATTGACATGTTATCATGCTCAAAGTTTCACGTTGAATATACCTTTACTTCCTAAAATATATAAAGCCAAAGTTTTAATTTCTTTTCGATCCGCAATTTTTCGGGCCAGTTTCGCCCTGAATTTTCTACAAGGAGGTCGCCTTTACAGTTATTTTTTATTATATTGCTTAATAGAGCTTAAAACGTTGTACAAGATAGCCAATTTTTGTTTCTCTTTTCAAAAAATCTCTTGAGATACTATGCCTCAAATTGACCGAAATCTCATAGTCATACTGAAGAAGGCTGCGGCACGGGGTCAAAAAATTACTATATATCAACAAGTATAGCATCGGCGAACGTAAAACATTACAAATGATTATTGGGAATATGTGTGAATGTCCATACAAAATTTCATTGAAATCCGTGATGGTCGAGCGGGGACCACCAGACCACTTGGCATGGAATGACCCAATAGTGTACCTCTAAGTGGGTGAAAAAGACGTTCGAACTGATGTATCGGAGGCACACATTATTCCTGTCACATACCTCACATATTTTAATAATATTATCTGTAGAGTATAATGCAGTATTTATCCATGTTCCCCATAACATCAATACTGGCTGTGGAGGCAGATCAACTTCAGGCATACTGCCTGAAGTTGATCTGCCTTTAAACTCAGCAATACTGAGTGGTACCTTCAAAAACAAGTTTTTGGCAATTGAAACCATCGCATGTACGCATCACGTAAAATTACCATAGTTTTTTTTCTACTGCTTATATAATAATACTTGGGATGATTTTTCTTTATGCATGTTTAATAAAATTATTTCAACCTTGATAGATTAAAAATGAAACTGAAATACTTGACAAGGTCTACACTAAAGAGAAGTTTGGTGATGTTGAGAAGAATATAGCTTTTTTTGGCCCTTAAAAAGGCGATATCAGCAGAAAAAGGCATAATAACAGGTAAAATAGGCATTTTTAGGCAGTAACAAATCGCTTTAATTTCGCCATAAATGACCCTAAATGAACTTATAACTTCATAAAATTGGTTTCTTGAGCAAAAGAAAAAATAGGCATTTTAGGCAATGTCCTCAGCTTACATATGACTCATCAATGCTAGAGAAAATATAATTCGCCAATGTCTTCTCCCCCTTCCTTTTCCTTATTGCATCCCCTTCCATAGCTAGTGTCTTAACATCCCTGCCTCATGCCTCAACGGCGGCTCGTAGGGTAGTATGTAGATAATATGGGGTGAGTTCGAACACATTTTGGTGTATTTTCATCTTACTATCGTGGGTTTTTTCACGGATATAACCTGGAATGTATGAATAAAACTGATGATATCAGGCTTGAAATCGTGGAAATGATGGATATCCATGTTGAGAAAAACCAACTTTGTAATTTCCAAAGCAAAATAAAGTTTGTGGAAACTACAAAGTTGGTTTTTCTCAACATGGAATGTATGAATTTTCTCGGCTTCCTAGTCGGCTCCAATGCAAGTGGCTACACTAGACCAGCCGGAGAGGAGTGGCTCGAATCCCGGGAGTTTTTCACGTGGCAATTTCCTTATATTTCATTGCCGTTGTATTGGTAATGGTGTATATAAGTATCCATTGTCTGAAGGTACCGTATAAAGCACTCGGCATTAAATCTGTTCGTATTCCTGTCCAGGCGAATGCTATCCATAATTGTATACGTCCCTCATTTAACCGTAGGTTGCGACGCAACGGTAGGATCACACATTCATACGGCTTTTCCCACACATAATTGCACGAACGTCAGATGATCCATACTTTGGTAGTGAACCACGGACAGAGTTGTTTAGACTCAGGGAAAATGAAGCCCTCGGCAAGAAAGGAATTACGATTAGGAAAAGTCTCCGGCTACATAATGATGATGGATAACATAAGAGTCACAAATGAAAATTTAATCATGTTTATAAAGTATGATTGCAACCATTGAGTGCAAGAGATAGAAAGTCATTGAAAAATGGGGATAACGGAAAAAATAGTACTGAATAAAACTACATTTTCTTTAATAATAGAAGTCAAAACTTTTAGTGTTTACCGACAAAGGAAACGAAGACAAGGAATACCGCTTGAATAGAAGAGAGGAGGTGCTACAAAGCGAGAGAATGAATAACTATAGGTGATCAAACATGAAACGGAAAATTATAAAAAAAATGAATGCTAAGGGCTATTTTACGTAGTTCTTGGACGGACGAAATCAAGAGAAGAAGAAGACAAAACAATTTTGCTGGTTTTATACTGTGGATGTGAATCACATTTCATAATGTCATTCAAAATCACATTTCATCACTTTGTAATGTCCACACATTTCTTTTTTATTGTGACAGATATGGTTTAGATGTACAATGTGCAAACATATATGAACGGTCATATTTCTTTGCACATGGTTTTTGTAATCCATGCCCTTCACAATTAAAAAGATAAGTATGGGAAGTAGAAAATCACACATGATGAAATGTGACTCACTTCCACTGTGTAAGTCTCCCTCCTTTTCCTGCCCTTCATTTTTCCCTAAAATATTTGGAAAGCACTGAAGGTAAAAAGTGACACATCATTTAATAGTTAATACTCCTCCACCTCACCTATCCTTCCTCTTTCATCCCCTCCCGAGTTCCTGCGCGTCTTTCCGTTAGCTCCCTCCCCATGCGCCGCCGTCCCCCGAAAAACACCCCAGCATCTCCCTTTCTCTCGCTCCACCTCATTAAGCGCCCTTCATCGTCTCCCACGAGGAAATTTTCTATTCTTGCGTTATATAACATCCTCCACACCCTCCACCTCCGCCTCCATATCTTTCTGGTCCCTTTCTCTACCTCTTCTTCCCCAATCCCAAACTACCTCCATCTCTGTCACTCCTGCATTGAATACTGCAACACGGGTGGGATTTGGTTGCTAATTGTTTGGTGCTTATTCCGAGCCAGGACATCTCATCAACTTGTAGGATGCCACGGTGATCGCCAAAGAATTTTGATACTTCCCGAGAATAATTCGGGATGCCATCGAAATATCGAAGCATCCTATCAATTTCAACCGGGAAGACTGATATCACCTGCTTAGCAGTTGGAAGAGAGTTCGTGCAAAAACAGACGTTCGCACCAATGAGGATATATTGGCGCCAAAATGAGCAATGCACCCACCAATCAGGAAACACAAGTGGCCCTAAATAAGGTCACCAGCAACGGCATCTCGACCTGAAGACGCCTGCTGGAATGCAGGCGAAAATGTTGTCCCATAAACAACGACGTGGTTAAACACCCGGAAGAATGCTGCCTTCAACTGCAACAATGATTGACTCTTTGGTATTTGGGTTTAAGGCGACATACAACTGATTTCGTATGCGCCATAAAGTTTGGGCACGTTGGAAAAGCCCTATTCAAAAGATACATTATCTAACATATGTTCGAGAATACTCTCTAGTATGATTTATCAGGTAGTACGAGGTGTGATCAAAGAATGATGGGAATTTTCGTTTTTCTGAAAGAATATTTCTTTATTAATCAATGTCAATTTTGTCCCCTCCAAAGTAATCCCCCTTAGATATAATACACTTGTGCCAGTGGTTTTTACAATCTTGGAAGCACTTCTGGAACTAACTTTTCGGTATAGAGTTCAGCTCCTTCTGCGATTCTGTTTTTATCTCATCAATGGTGGCAAAACGTCGCCCTTTCATGGTTCTCTTCAACCTCAGGAATAGAAAAAGTCACAGGGGGCCATATCCGGCAAATATGGTGGCTGAGGCAAATTAACGGTTTGCTTTTTTTACCAAAAAATCACGAATAAGTAGTGAGGTGTGAGCGGGATCATTATCGTGGTGCAGTTTCCTTGAGATGTTTTACCACAACTCTGGGCGTTTTCATCGGATTGCTTCACGCAAACGGTGCATAACTTCCAGGTAGTATTCCTTATTAACCGTACGACCATATGGCAGGAACTCATGATGCGAAAAAATCCGAATTTTAAAGCACCCGAAATTTAAAAATTCCCGTTATTTTTTTATCACACCTCGTATCTACTGCTGGCTTGTTTAAAACTGTTCTGTTTTTGTATATCATTCTGTATTTCTGAAAACCACATTTCTAAAATTTCTTTGCTCCATCTGATGAACGCAGAATTCGCGAATTAAGGTGAGATTCAAGTTCAGAATCTCCTTCAGTAACGGGACTTCGATCCCCGGCCATACTAAAGCCAGCTAAATCAACCCAATTCCCTCTGTTACTAACGTCGAATTACTCAGTTGTCTTCCCTCCTTCCCGTTCCCTCATCCTCGAAGACCCAATGTCTCACCTTATGACGCCTCAAGTCGACTGTCACTTGCTGATAAGTTTTAAAGCGCAAGGTGCTCTCATTTATCGCTGAAAAAAAATGGCTGCTGCTGTTTGGTCTGCAGATAAGAAAACAACTTGGTCCCGAAATATCTTCCATGAAAGTAGCAATATGTTCACCATGAGGTTTCAGTTTACTCTGAGCTGAGAAGAATGTACTATTAGACATCATTGTTTATCAATATGGGTATAACATATATTTATATACATATTGGTTGGCATATAAAAAAATCACCATCAGCATTCTCGTTTTATAAAAGTAATTGGCATACATATATGAACGTTCTTCTTTGGTTTGGCCATATCGACAGAACGAATTATAGTGGTATTACGAAAAATATCTGTGATAGAATGAATGGTGTGAGAGGATGAGGTAGACCAAGAGGGCTGAATGGGGTGGAAGAAGGTCAAAAGTTGAGGACTGCATGGAGTTTTAATATCAAGGAAATGTGAACGAAAATATTGTTCATGAAAATTGTAGGACAATCTGAATAACCAATATAAGGTCGTTTGGTAAACGTAGTAGGGTTGGCTCAAATATTGGGGCGAATTTTATTTTATATGTTTGCTTGGTTCTTCTACTGGGTGGTGAAGTATTGCGTCCGTACTGCAGTAAAGTTTTCTGATTTCTCTCTATCCATCGGGTCTATTAATTGAACTGTGTTCAACGTGACTATAACTTTTAAATTTTACATCTTTCACCGCAGTTTTCCCTAAGGGATTTTGCTACTCATCCGCGTCAGGTTAATGATGGGAGGATTTTAATTCTCTCCGTCTCATTTAGTGCAAAGATGTTTGTCTTAAGAGTATAAGTGATAAATTCCTCTGTTTGTCAGTAGTAATTTAATTAATTTATCTGTATGTAACGTTAACTTTAATGCTGAAAAAATTAAAATTTCTATTTTACCAAATATACATTCACACAATAGATTTTAATATACACAAACATGTATAACCAAACATTCGCATCTGCAAAAAAATAAGAATATTCAAAGCAACATAAGTTTTCACCGTCGGTTAAGAAACGACGATAACGGGGCATAATATGACGATGCAATAACATTCGGATGCCTGAATATTGCGCACATGCATTTACTCATGCAATATCATGAAATTAAAAGAAACTCCGCAAATGTTTTCTTCCTAAAAGCTAGGTGCATCAACAAATTATTCCTACCATAACAGCCACCACATATATGTGTGGAAAGGGGAGCATTCGTTCAACAGACATTATAAGAAAAGAGGCAGGCATCTAAAGAGGGGAGCTTTGATACGTTTATATTTATTTCCCTTTTTATTGTGTAAGCAAATGAATGGTGTTAGATGAAAATGAATCCTTGAATGGATCTACTCAGCGGGTTTTCCCCCTTGTGCCACTCTTGTCTGTCAATGTGGTATTGAAGAATCTAGGTTCGCACTTGCCGAGCGGAGATCGTTTCAGGTATAGCATTCTGTATGTTAAATGGAACGCAAAATTCCTGGCAAAAATAATGCTATGCCTTTCGCGAAGCGTATACCAATGCTGACGCCATATTTCTCTCCCCACTTCATTCCCGGTAAAACACTTCTCTTACCAATGCACCTCATCCTCAAAGTCGCAAATTCCATATTTTCGGAAGCCCTCAAATTACCTTAAACTGCTATGCGTTCATTAACTGGTTTACATCCTCCATATAAATGATGTTATCTTCAATAAATCATTAAAATAATTAGAAACGTGTTGCATAGTTATGTGCGGACAGTTTGATAGTAGGTGGAGCGTTTAATTTGATCACAAATAGGGTAGTCGACTGTCCATAAAATCCAAATGCTAATTGGTAAGTATTACGATGATGTAATATTATCAAATATATTTGATTTCATGTTATGTAGGGTATTGTCTCATCCTGTCTACAAGGTTCTTTAACTTTAAACTTTCCGGTGCTCGAAAGTGCCGAATAATTGGTAAAACTTTCAATGTTATGAACTGGTCGTAATTCATGGCACTGAACTCTTCGAAGTCAATAGCAGCATTCATCCAGTAATCATCCGCAAAATGTAACGGTATGAATAAATCAGAAGAAATTATTAAGTTACCGTCTGGGTTGAAGGATTACGGAAGGAATGTGGTCGATATGCTGCTTTTTTCCGAAACGACACAGCCGAGAGCAGCCTGAGGGACTATAAAAAAGATCGCGACCCGCCCCATGAAATTCATCTCTCGAGCGGCGGGTGAAATGCAATTGCCTGGCTTAAAATGACAACTGAATTTCGAAAACGACGATATCTTTTCTCCATATTGTGTCGCGTATCTCCTGTTTTACGGCGAAATGGAAACGCGGTCCAAGAAAGCGCGTTGAAAAATCAAAGCCTGTCTCCTTCTTCCGTGAGAACCGCTCGGCTTTCTGGGTGAAAATATAAAAAGAGGGTTGACAAGAAGAGTCACGTCTACAACCGAGCGTATCTTATAAGTTGTTCTTCTACGAGCGTCTTTTTCCTTAGGTATTCATTCCCCGTGCCGTCTGCGAAGAAAGATTACATATTTTTTCTCTCCACCCGTCGCACGCTGTAGGTCTTATCACACCCGCCTCGGGGTGGGCATACTTTGGCGTAGTCACGCCGCACGCGACTCTTTTGTTTCTCCGAGAGGAGATGGAGGGGCACATGCGCGCGTGTCGTCCTCGTCGCCATTTTTTGAGAGTTATTTTTCGCAGAGTTCAGTGCCGCCGTCGTCGCCAACGCATTCTGGCTAGCTTTAAAGCCGCGTTTTTCCGGAATATCGCGTACGCAAAGAAAAAGGGGAATGGACTCTCCTTTTATGTATTTTTATCACGTGCTTTTTTTTTGCCTCGCCTCCTCGGGAATGTGAATTACCGGAATTAATACCTTTGTGACGTTTTGGAAAGTCAACCCAAGAATATTGGCAATCAAAAATCATATTTAAGTATCTGTATTTTTTGTTCCTTCTTCTTTACGATATGGATTACCGAAATAAATTAATTTGAAAGAGTCAAGCTCAATTATAGTTGAATATATCTTTACATAAATAAAAATTACACAGACTTTGAGAGTTTCATCCAAAGGTGGACGTCATCAGGTGCCTTTTTGGTAAGGGAAATAGATTGTAAGATAGAAATATTGATTGTAGAAGAAATAGATTTTAGTGATTTGTTAAGGAAAACGATATTTCCCATTCCCGTTCCCAACGATATTTTGAATGTTCCATCATCACATGAATTTTCTTTTGTCGGTCTCCTACCCTTCAGTATATCTGCCATAGGTGACACTACCAAGATTTATTACCAATTATTCCTAATAAGACACCAATTATTACTGCTCCCAGGTGATCTGATTATATCCACTAATGGATGAAACGGGTCGTCTTAGTCTGTGAAATTATTAAAAGCTTGAATCATTTATACTTACGTAAATATACATTGTACTTAAATATACATATACGTGCATTTTTTACGTTCAAGCGACTTGGCCCGAATACATTAGCTTGAAAAATGATATGTAATCAACGTCTTCGATATGCTTTTGGAATGGTCGCTTCATTTCAATGCATATATTTTTGCTTTCTCAGGTTGGACTATTTTTTCCCGTGATCTACTAAGACATGACTCCGTCGATCTTGTACTTCAACACAGTTCTTAGGTTATGTAATACTTTTTCAACTATACAGTACGTCATCCAAACGGAAACCATTACTTATTGATAGCTATATTGTGTTTTACTTGTTCCTGTAGCTTATATTCGGCTTTGAAAGGATTGAGTTCATAAGGTATTTAATATGCGACGCAAATAAACGTCACACATGGAGTCAAGATAAAGGAATACTTGAGTGGTAGTCATTTTTTTTTGCGGAATGTATATCATAATATCTTAAATTTAACTAAATATGAACCCTTTAAAAGGAAAAGAAAAATAGCAGTAACTTATCACTCAATCGTTGAATTACCCGCAAGGATGTTTGTAATCACTATCATTAATTTTTAATGTGGTAGCTGCACTTTTCTCTGGTTTTAGAGAACATATCATTGAGAACCTAGTACGTGATCTACAATGGATATCTGTCGAGGAAACTCTTCGACTGCTGGTTAAAAGTATCAAGAAGACAAACATTAGGATCATTTTAGGAATCACACGTGATCATCTTTAAATCATACGTGACAGATTTTCAGCGTACTGATTGATGCTGTTTACTGCATGCTAGAAAAATGAATGCATAAAATTCATCTTAACATCTCGGGTACTTACTACGTGATCAAAGCTATAAGCTATTCGCACTTTTTTATATTTGTTACTTTTGTAGACCGGGAGGACTTATTTTAGTACGCTTGAGTGTTAAGTACAATACTCATTCGAGGACTCAAGAGTTTCTTTTAGCTTTCTTTTTTATGCAATTTCCAGCAGGGCCACGGCTAATGGCGGAGTTTGGACAAGATTGCCTCTTAACAAGAAAAAAGAGAATTATTTTCGTTGGAGGAAACTCCACTGAGGCCCTTTTAATTCCCTTTTCTCTGTTTCCCGTCCCTAGCCACTATCTCTCCTCCAACCCTCGATGAAATCGCCAAGAAACTCAAATTAAGCCGGGCATAAAACGGGAAGTTTTTGGCCAAGAATCTTTCCTTTCTTATTATTTCTTCTTTCTCTATTCATCTCCCATGGGATGGGAGACTCTTCTTGCTTATCGGTTATCATCCAACCTCCCCACACATTCATTCGCGACCGCCCACTGCGGTATTAAAAAGGGAAAAGAACAAATTGTGGACTCGCTGGTGGTTTAGAGAGGCACATCCTTAATGTCTTCATAAAGCGATCAAGGGGGAGGAGGAGAGTAAGGACGGTTGGAAAACAATGGGGTTAGAGAGGAGGAGGGAGGCGAGAAGATGAATGAGAAGAGGGAGGCGTGGGGGAGAGATACAGGAGAGTGGGCGAGAAAGAGAGAGATATAAAGATGGAGAAGAAATGAGGAAGAGAGAGAGAGAGGATGTCAGCTGTGCCAGATGTTGACCCCAATTTCCCAACCCTCATGCTCCTCCCCATTCCTCCCCAGCGTCATCCAACCCACTCAAAGAGGCTTCGACCCCTCCTGTGACTGGGCTTGTAGAGAACGGGGGGTCTTGAGTGAGAGGAATGGTTACTAAGCTTCCACTTTCACAGCACAAAATTATATGACCATTTACTGTCCGACACAAAATTATGTGCACTTGAGTTTGAAGCTCAATAACAATATAACCAATGATTGTACATGAAAACCAATTACATTATATTTTTCTTTGATTTATACTTTGTTTAAAGGTTATAAATAACATTTTATTACATTTATGATAATATTTTTTACTGAGGCAAGAATGTAAAAAGTGCCCGTTTTTAGGCATATTTCAAGGAGTCACTTTTAAAATTTGTTTTCTTAGAAATGCGCTGTGGTTTGGGCACTGAATTTTAAACACTGATAAATAAGTTTGTTATTTATGTATATAATAAATTATAGAATTTTATCTTATAAGGAAAAGTTGTTGCTGTGAATTTTATACACAAATGTTTTCTCCGGGGCGGGAAGTCGTAGAACAGCGTTCTTGGCTGCACTGTCATAAGTAAAGCGAGTAATTTATTTTTTTATGCCAGTATAAGGCATAATAAGTAGCTGATTTTCTATTCATTGATATTTATATCATTTACTGAGGCTCCGCTCGGCGGCGATCCGCCTTGACGACCCTTGCGGCGTTGCCGCGACCGAGCGTCGGTGGGCCGGGCCAAGCGTCACGCTCGGCTCAGCCCGGCTCAATGGGCTTTTATTAGTAATATTTTAAACGTTTTACATCAGCGTTTAACATGAGGGGTTTGGACCTCCATGGCCGCTTTAAAATTTTTGTTGTGTTTTTTGTAACGAAACAGACACGAGGAATGTGAAAATCCTGCTAGCCCTTTCCAAAACTGGTATTGCTGGTGATAGAGAATCTAATCACAGTTGCAGGTGGAAAAATATTTGATTGGCGTGTGTCAACCCTCCAAATCGTCCCACTTTTACCCTGCCTGGAGAATCCCTCATAGTTTCAAACGCCATATTACTCTTTAAATATACATACATACATACATTCGTAATATATCCCTAGTATTTCACTTTTTCATGTTATCTCTCCTCAGTTCCTTTGTATTGCGCCTCATTCCTCTTTGATTGATTATTGCACTTGAGAGAGGGTTATTGGTATCTAAGGATCATAAAATAATCGCCAAAATCACCATGTAGCAAAGCATATTTCATTATCATGCAGACTTTGGTCCTAGTGCAAACATCATGTCACTTAATCATGCGAAATAATTGTAAAAACAATCAATCACGAACGTACATTTGTCCAGTTAACGTGAATTGACCTTAATAACTTACGAATGCTCCTTTCCGCTGCAAAAACATTTTGTTATCATTTTACATAGCTATTTATAACCCGAGTACCATGATTTTCGTTAAAGATTCTGCCTCAGGAAGCGGATTTATATAGGTATTTCACGAGCTGGCAAGGAAGATGGGCTCACATAAATTCCCACTATGCACTAATTTACTCATGCTCTTGATTTATGTCGTAACCTTCAGTTGGCACCTACTATATTATACAAAAATGAGCAAAGGTTATGTGGTTTTCCTCTGAAAATTCCATAAGCCATCCTGTGATCCAAATTTAGCACCAAAACCAAGGATTTTGGATCACACACTTCAGGTGAATATAATTTTGAAGATGATGGAAGTCATGTGAAGCTGAAAGGCGAGTGAAAACGTTCTATGCATCGAAGGAGAGGAATGTAATTAATGAAAAATGGAAGTACCAAATACGGCCAGGGGATGGTGAAGGCCGTCATTGAAGTAAGAGTGTTAGGAAAGCGCAGAAGAGCAAGTTGGGGGTTGAGTTGAGGGGAGGTAGGAAGCATACTGAGCTGAAGAGGGGGTGGGTAATATGGGTTAGGAAGTAATTGGTTTGATGATTATGGATAGTAAAATTAGTCCATGAAAACCTTCTCTAGCCGATAGAATGCTAATCATATTTGTCGTACGGCCTGTAAATCTCTTATAGTGGCGTAGTTGACCAGAGATATTCAAGGGCATTAAAATTTTAATTTTAAAGGGAATTTGAAGGACAGATAATGATGCTATAACCACTGAAGTAACCGTTTTCCAGCTGGACAATGTATTCAGTCACATTATTGTGAAAATGTTTACGTAAATGTGTGATATTCGTAGTGAAAAACTCATTCGCTTGAGCTGCGGTTCAAACTTAGACCCGTCGATTTTATACCTAGTGCTCTGTTATATTAACCTTCCCGGGCGTGAGAAAAGGCTGTGGGTTTTTTTTATATTTTAGGGACTCGGCATGGGATCGGGAGGTCTGGTTTTGAAACCCAGCTCGAATGAATGATTTCTTTACTGAGAATGCCACACATGCTTCCGTGAACACCAGCGTGTGGCACCGTTAAATTTACTGTATGGCAAGTTTCGAAGTTCTCTGAATTGGTGCGGCGTGAATCAATTTAAAGTAAGTTAAGCATTCATACTTTGGCTAACACAGCTTTAATTATTCGGATACGTTAATAAAATGAGAAAAACATCCAGTTTTCTCCACAACTATATTTTAAGGGGTGGATGTAGAATCGGCGGGAGAGTATAGGAGGGAGGGCAGCACATCCCAAAGGGACGTCGATCCCTTTGGCACTACGGGACTGAAGAGGGTTGGGTATGGGAGGCGAGGAAAGGGGGTGGAAATTCTGTGCGTCAACGCCGTCGCCGGAGAGCCCGAGAGAGCCGCTCCCGACGGCCCTGTCGCGGGAGGCGAGCGGGGGACTCGGGGCAGGAGTTCCAGCACGAAATACGGCGCCCGTTTACACTCGCGTTACGCCACTGCCGTGCCCGGAGAAGGGGCCGTTGTTATAAAGGGGGTGAAAGGGGGTTGGATGCGTGTGTGCCGGAGACGAGGGAAGTTGCGGGGGGTGTGATGTTTTTCCCGGAAGTCGAGAATTTAGAGTCACTCCGAGTATCACTCCTTCCCCAGGGTAATCTCCGGAGTCGTTGCCGTAGTACTGCCGTCGTAGACGTGGTCGTGCTACTTGCAGCCAGCCGCGGGACTCCCCACCATACCCCCTCCTATTCAACCTTCCCCCTTGCCGCAGCCCTGGGGATATTCTGGATTTAGGTGCAGTGGAATGTGTAAGGGTATGCACTTTAATACCGTGCGTGTTTAACCATTGTTTTTTGTTTGTGTTTTCATTTTCCTTTGCAAAATAATTGTTTTCTTTTTCTTTTACTACACAATTATGTTTATTTTCGCCTCTCATTCCAGACCAGCTGTATGCCATCTCCCTCGTTTTTGCTTTTATGACTTCGTGAATTTAGCATTTGTCCGGCCTTTTCAAGTCACTTGGACGGGAAAAGGAGTCTAAGAGTGATTACCTACCAAATAAATTCACCCGTTTCTTATTACCTCGTTTTTTTAAACTCAATAAACTCCTTAGAGATGCTGGCATAGATTTGTGAATTTTATTTACCATTTGATGGTAATGGGAGATATTTAATTTTTATAAATTTGAAGGCAGAACATGTTTTCTAGAATCAGAACCTTTTATAAGTTTTTCATTTCCATGTAATCTTTAATCTTTCTAATTTGGAATCTGTATCATCCCTCGCGAGAATAATGCATTACATTTTTTTCCTGTTTTACTGTAATGGCAAATCCCGGATTCTACCTGCGCTGTGACGACTATAGTTTTCATTTAGTAAATCTTGGTTAAAATTTTATTACTGAGTTATTTAAAATAATGTAACCCTCCATATATAATGTTCAAACAAGTCATTATTCTGTCGATAAAGTCTTCACCTCAGTTCATTCAATTTTACGTGACGAGTGCATTATCTATTAGCAATTGAGGGCCTTAGAGTCAAAGTAATACAAGTGAGAAACATCGTCCAGTGTTACCTGTATCATTTACCCCGGTAAGAAATGACAATAAGCAAATAAGTGTAAGTGTTCGGCGGCTAGATCGCAGCACCATACTTTCGAACAATTGTATTCCTTTTCCTGTAGCTACCTGACGGTATCTGACGAACTTTGACGGTACCAACTTAGAAAATTTGCACTTATATCGTTTTTCTTGTTAATGTCTCTGGTATTACTTTGACTCTCATGCCTTCAATTGTTCTTGATTTAAGGTGGGTATATACTTCCAAGCCAACTCAAGTTAATGGTCGCCGCCTGAGGTTGCATACTCGGGTGATTGAATCCCAGCGGGATACTGTGAAGGCGGCACTGACAAAAATGGAGTGGGGAATGATTATCCTTGGGTGGGGATGGAACCCTTGGGTGGTCTACTCCGTTGTCAATGCAGGCTTGAACGCTTAACATTGCCTTAATACGAAAACAGCATCAATTATTGTTGATTTTTTGCGTATATAAAAGACGATTCTTTGATTTAAGTTGGCTGAATATCCTCATTTCGGAATCTAGCCTTCGCAACGTGCCCTGAAATATTTCCAAAACATTTCGTAAAAACAAAAAATTTGCTAGTTTTTATAACAAAACACAACCATTTTATGATAAAGTTACTCCACTTAAATCAACAAAAGACTGCAGAAGACAAAAATTGAATGTATCCAGCTGTCAAGGCAAAGCCGTTACTGGGTAAGAGGGAAACGTCTGAAACGAGCTTCTTAGCCCCGGTATAGAGGCACCTTAATAATTATCAGCAGTCAACCATCCTAATTTTTGAAGCCCTCCAATTTCTTAATAGTGAACTGCACAATTTCTTTGTGATTCCTTATTTAAAGGTCCTCCATTATTTTATTCTTCCTGGAAGTGTACACCAACCTTGGTCTTTTTCAGTTATACTAGTTATTCATTTGGCTTTGATGATTAGCTAGCTTTCTCCACAATATGTCATAAATAATTTTATTATGCTAATGGCAATAATTACCGTGTATAGACGTCACTACCTATTGGGGATGGCAATGGCAATATTAGGTACCTAATTCAATTAATTCCTATTTTCAAGCATATTATAATTTCCACGAGATCCACTTCCCTCCTCCCAATGAGAATGTCACGCGAAGAACACTAAGGGAGGAGTCGCTACGGCAAAGAGCAATTTAAGCATCTATAAAGGTCAATACTAGATGTGGAGGTAAATTTTGGTTATAAAAGAGTTCCCTAAGACCTTTTGGTCCATTATGCTCTCCATCATAATGTTTACCCATGGGTCCGTGTCACCGAACCAAACGCCAAGATGTTCCAAATCTTATACATAAAGTTGAATGCATGTATGTATGTATGTAAATATGTTTGCCTAAAACTCAAGAACCAAATGTAGCACAGCTTTGAAACTTTCAGGTTTATTAAAGGTCTTGCCTGGGCAGATAATAACATACTTTTTTGTAAATAATGGACCTTGGTTCGATACCAATTGAGTCAAAGCATCCCCATAAGAAATACATGCAGAGGTCTTTCTTACAGCTTGCAGCCATTTGAGTCAAAACGTCCCCATAAGAAATAAAATTAAAGGTCTTTCTTACAGCATGCAGCTATTTTATCATTTGAAAATTTAAAACAAAAAATACCTAATGCTCAAACTTGAGACGCATACCAGCCGAAAGATAATTTAATAAATATTCTTATTATTGTATTCTATTTCTAAGCCATATTGGCATAAAGGTTGCAGGCATATTCATTCGCATATAACTCGAGAACCAAACGTAGTACGGCATTCAAGATTTGACGTTTAATAAATGTCTTCCTTGCGCTGTTTATACGCTACTTTTCATGTAAATATTAGTCCCCTGTTCGATCCCAGACTGGTCAAAGCGTTCTCATAAGATGTATACGTTAATGTCTTATTGCTTGAGGCAATTATTTCATTTGTAAATTTTAATTAGAAATATTCATTGTACAATCTTGATACGCACACTACCCGAAAGATTATTCAATATCGATTCTTATTTTTATCGTCGAATACTGATTTTGGTTCATAATTACTGGACCTTGGAAGATTTCTGCGGACCTTTCTACAATTTTGATGTCTGTTGAAAGTGGGTGAACATCGCGTTTACGTTGGCGAGACGAAAGCTCACATTTACCAAATTTGAATTTAGTTTCTATTGGTGGTGTGAAAAAATCTCGCTCAAACTCACTTCAGGGAAAATATGCTCGAAGTTTATAGTGATCAACCCCACGCCCATCTCGCGAAACTGGAATACGTTTTTAGTTTTATTGTTTAAAGAATAAACTATTTCAGTTAAATAGCTTAATACTATGCATCATTAAGCGACATAACGGTCTATATCCACTTAGTAAAAAAAACTAAGATGACGAATGACAATACCAGATTCTCTTCTGTATTAATAAAACTACTATACTGTTTATTTCTTTTATCCCTTCCGTTGGGAATCAACGGGAATTTCTGCTACTGTTTTATAAAATAATGTGAAATATTTCCTAATGTCTCTTGCATCCATAAGGGAAGTTTCCTGTTCATACTGAGTTATTAGTATTTTTACTAGCAGAATTTAAGCCAATATTGAGTTTCATAGCAGTCCTCATTAATAATTAGGATAACATACCAATAATATTGGCTCTAAGACACCAATCGTCATTTCATATAGGAGAGATTATAAACAAGAAAGTATCGTGTTTCCACTTCATGATTCTCTTTACTTTGGTGTTACCGTATCAATTATTTAAATTTCACCTATTTGAAGACAGAAATACGCTTAGTTTTTATGAAATTTCTCATTGAAGGGTGATGTATTTGTCTTGTGCTCGATCATTTTGAAAAAGGGACCAGTTAATGATATTTTTAAATAAAACTTTGTGTCACCTTTTTACGCTAAAACCTGATTTAGGAATATTTAACAAATTAATTTGGGACATAATGTCATTCTTAATACAAAGGAAAAAATATTCTTCTACATTATAAATATGGAAGTGTCTTGCTGCCTATTTACAATAAGCGCTTTTACTTGCCGGTGGAGAGACATTATATTTGCCCTGACGTTGGTCTTTCAGACACTTGAGGCAAGATTGTTATTATTCTTTTTATTCCTTCAACGCCTCGTAGAAAACTCTTTCACTTAAACTCTGGCATATTTACATCATTTTTTAAATGGAATTTGAAAAGTGTAGCGAGGCACGGTCTCAAGAAAGAATGAGAGTTTGTTCATTTCTGCAAGAACTGCACATATGTTGCGCAAAGGGTTATAAATTACTCATTTTTCCCGTCACAAAGGTCGTGGAGACTTTATGTAGATTTGTCTGTACTAATCTCGGGCAACATCCCGGAGAACACTATCCGGGAAAATTTTAATATTTGCTATTTCAAGATTCAGTTTGCTTTTTTCTAGCCTTTACTTTTCTCAAACTGAAGAGCAGTTTTTCCATGGTCTTAATATCTAGTATTCCAAATCGGGCTCGGAATAATTCAGAAAATCACGAACGCACGTCTGGATGTACTTTAATTTAAAGGAGATAAACACAGATGAAGCTCCTGTATTCCAGGAAAAATATTTTTGAGTGAAAGCGAGAGTTTGATGTCATCTATATTGAAATTAAGTTTTAAACTTCGCTGTACATAACTAGCAGTAAAAATGGCAAGGAATGGTTTGATACTAAAAAGTGAAATAGCAAATAGACGAGTTTAGAAAATTATTTGGCGCCCCAAAAGATATGATATGGAAAAATAAGTATGCAAAATAGGAAAAGCTAATATATGTACTTATAAAAATAAATAAATCAATAATTATTTATCGTATTGATGCTATAGCTACAAAATCACACGCAGATAGGTACTAGAAAAAAATCTAAACGAAGAACCTCAGAAAAAGACTACAAAAATAAAAGTAAAACCTTGAAAATAAGAGAGGTATTCAAAATAAAAGTAATTAACGCATGAGCTAAAAATAGGAGAAAGATGTGGAATGACCAAATAAACCCGATGGAAGAAAACATTATGGTAGTAATTTTTATGTTTGATGCACACTAAATGTGACCAGATTTTGAGACTAAAACCATTTTGGATATTTGTATCCGGATTGCTGAAATAAAAAGTCCGGTTCACAAGGTAGATTTATTGTCACGGTTTCAGAATTTGTCACGCGAGCGGCGGGCAATACACTGTGGGGGCTCGACTCTCATTGACTGGCCCCGAAGGCTTTCTTGTCCCGGTATTTATGCAGGCCGTCTCTGGTTCTCGAACCTTCCCGTACTCTCGACCTTGACGCCCCTCGTGCTCATTCCGCTGCCACGGGAACCTATATCAAATATTTTTTTGATAGAAAATGATTCGGTGAGTTGAATGGTTGTCAGAGATAGGATGCTGAATCCTATGTTAAATAATTCTCCAGGTTGTCGTCTCGTTCTAACCTCCAGTTAATAAATAGAAATAAATAAAAAACAAACAGATAATAAATTTTACATAGATATTCGTGTTGGAATCTTTATATTTCTATATTTTTCCAAATTTTTCTGATTCATTAGCATCATGCTCAAATGTTCCTAGGGAAGTATTTTGTACTCAAGAGTATAACGTAGATTCTAATTAAATTTGGTATTTAATGAGTATGAGTATCAGCGAAGGAAACGTTTGTTGGTTACTATGGGACAACAACTAGGGTTGGTGGACAACAACTAGGATCATGTGAACTATTTAGGTTGGTAGGTAGGTGAGCCATGGAGGAAGGGTTAAGAGAAACCCAGTGACGGTGTTAGCCTGCTCATAACGAAAGTCACCTAGACGGTCACGGTTTTATGCCCCATCCGACGGCCAAAGTACTGTACTTGAAACGCTCTGCACATGACGCCCAAGGAGGGATCAGAATGTCACTGAATTTTACATAGATATTCGTGTTGGCATTTGGGATAAGTACAAATAAGTACAAATAAGTATAAATATTAGCAAAGCACTAGGTCTTGATATATTTGTTTAAACTGTGGAGTTAACTAATTGGTTTGCTAAAGTTAATCTGGTTCTTATCATATTTAATCAATTGCCGGAATCTTGTTGAACTCTTGGATTATGATGAAAGATCGATGATATATTAGTTTCGTCATTTTAGAGGTCACAGCATGTCTTCAATGTCTTTGATATATTAATTGTATGGCCTCCGCCTGGAGATTATTATATTCCTTACTATAATTGAAATACATATTGCATTTCATAAAAATTAACAAGGCTATTTCTTATTCAGTTTGGTAAATATTTCGAAAAGAAATAAAAAATTATACATAACCACACTTGTTTTTATTGCGCCGACCTCGGTTTCAGCCGATAACCGTTTAAAAATGACGTCTCATGATAATGACGGTTACCTGTTGAAACCTAAATTGGTGTAATAAAAATTCTGGATAAATACCATTTATATTTTTCTTTTATTTCGAAAATAAATAAGTTCCACAAAGTTAAGCATGAGACTTTTTTTTCTTACTTATAATATTGCCTAGGGGGCCATGAACTGGAAGTGCTACACAATAAAGATAGGTAAAAAATATACATTTGTAACAAAATTTTGCAAATGTTAAACTACAATACTCTATTTCTGTCTACATATAGGTGGTCGTAATTTTTAGAATGCCCTAAAGTAGTTTGTTATAGTAGTTAAAGTAGTATAGTATAGTATAGTATAGTTAAAGTAGTAGTAGGGTATGACAATGTACGTATATTGGTGCCTGTAATGCAACATTATCTGAGAAATTTCCAATGAAAATACGAAGTAATTTTTAAATCTAGCATTTTTTTAGACATTAACACCCGTAATAATAAAACATTCATGATTTCAATGATCAACTCCACTCCGGATTATTATGTTATGACCCTCTCGTCAAATTAAAAGTAAACTAATGATTGAAATGCATTATGTTAAAAGCGAAAATGCCTCTAATGATTTTCTGATACCGTAAAAAATTCAATTAGGAAGGTGAATGCAAGCCCGATATTACCATCACGATGGGAAAAGATGAATTTTATGTTGCCAGAAATGTCCACGTTGCATTCAGGTCAGGTATTGTCGGTGCATTCGTTGCAGTCGTAACAGTAGGTATTCAATGGGTCGTAAAACGAGATTGAAATCAATTTCCATAATCATCCCTGAATAAACCCTGCTGCATATAGGGATTTGCCGATGTTCCTACTTGATGAACGACGGATGTCCCATAGCGTTTTTCCGTTGGCTTTTTTCTGAGATCAGATAATCTAGGAAGGTGAAGATGCGTAATTGATGAGTTTCTAGAAATCATCGGAAGCCAAAATAAGGACATTTTTTTCGTTTAATGATGGTAATTGCTTCAAGCATGTTTTTATGCATTATGGTATGTTTTATTTTTATAGTCCGTTCAGTGAAAATGTGGCGGCCACATTTCTTTAATTAAAATGGCAAAATATTTGCTTTTTAAAAATACATTACAGCAAATCAATCTTGAAATTAAAGGCAAAATCAAAACTTCTGTTATAATGATTTCGGTAAGTATATATTGAAGTGAGAAAAAAAATCCAGTCTATAAATTCTCGTAAATAGTTTATTGAAATGTGAATGCCTGAGCTATATGCCTGAGCCTGTCTTAACTAACCGAAAAGCAAGAAAACCCTGGAATAGTAAAATACGCGTCGTGTTAATTGCATAAATATTTTGAAAACCATGCAGTTATTATTTTCAATTCTGAAATATCAACTAATTACAAGAGCGTTTTGATAACCTAGCATAGGAATAATGAAGGCGGATAGACGTGAAAAGTTACATATGTATTGATATACTTAATTTAACTAAATTATTATTTATGTCTGCGTTTCACTTGAATATTTAACTTTTGAATTAATTTTGTCCTCGGATAGCAGCAAATAGTTAAAACATATTCTGAAATCATATTCCATATCTTATTCCATATACCTTAGTGAGGTTTTCAATGATAAAATAGTCGATACATTATCAATAAATGTTTAATTTGTTGAACATTATTTTTAAAAATTTTTCAGGTGATAAATGTACTTCTTAAATGCACAAATTCACAATTTATTCATTGAATGGCTTTTTAATAGTGATACAAGCTTTAGTTCAACGCGTACTATTTTTGTGGCAAAAATTAAGATCATTCAAAACTGAAAGATGCCTGGCAAGAGTTGTTGGAATTACATAATAAGTTTAAATATATTTATAAATTTTAGTTCTATCCACTAATTATGTAAGAAGTATTTCTATGAGAAATATTAGTAATATTCAATGGACACATTAAAAAATTATTAAATTGTTTATTTATGGAATATTCAATGCCTTACCTTTCTAAATTCATTGGTGTTTGAAAAATATAATCAGGATACAATCTGCTATTAGTATATTCCATGTATCCCTATCAAGGAGAGATATTTTGGAACGCGGAACGATAAGAGTTAAGGTGACTAGGTTGCCTCATCCGGGATATATCCGACTTATCTTTCAATGATCAGTTACTATGATAGAGGTTTTTGTCTGGACTGTTTGGATTATCTCAATTAAGATAGCTTCGCATAACGGCGAAATAGGAACATTTAGGCCGTACCGCACACGAAGTCTTTATCGAAAAAAAGGACTTTGCTGTGCCGGAAAAGATGCTTACACGAAACCGCGGAATATTTGCTAATCAGATAAGAAAACGGATCCATCCCTTTCGGCAAAATATTATTTTCCCAGTCTTTCGTTTCAAAGGAAATACGTATCCCAATCACGATTCCTAGGTTTCATCTTCCCGTTTTTACAGCTTCTGCCATCAAGAGATACGCCTTCCCCTGGAGAAATATTATTAATAATACACCCGAATGAGCAAAAGGGGCCCTCCCCAATGTTTGCCAAGCAATGAGGTCGACGGAATCACCCCAGCGTCAGTGCTAGGATCGCTTTACCCTTCCCCAGCAGTCAACCTCCGTTTGTTGCCTTCCGTAAAGGTATACGTCCTGGGCATCCTCATTTCGTCCAAGCGGAGATCGAATCTTTTTTACTGACGGTCTCCCAGTGCATTGCCCGTGGGTGGTGGTAGGAAAAAAAAGGAGCGACGAAGAGGAGGGCACTGCGCCTGAGAAAGGGGAATTGTGGGAACGGTGAGGCTGGTCCAGAGACACATTATCTGATTTGTTGCTTCGAGAAGGGGGTTGGACTGTCACGTTCAATGCTCCTTTCTGCCTCCACCACCTCTCATTCTGTTTCTTCTTCTACCCTTTCTCTCTTTCAGTCTCCCCAATCTTTTATATTGCCTCGTCAACTGCAGGAGGCACATCCCTCTCTGCCAAAGAACCTTCTTTGTTTCTTACCCCCTCTACAGTCCCTGTGACACACTTTCCGACGCCCTAAAGGCCCTCATAGTTTGAAGAGCGTCGATTCTCTGCCACATCACTCAATATAGCTCCGCGGACCCGGAAATGAGACGGGACCCGTCCTTTATTTCTTCGGATAACCGAACGAGGGTAAGCGTTATTCTCGAAAAAAATTTATCGAAACCCTGCGCAATACAGCATTGCATTTCTTTATTACGGCTACACGCGTGGGAAGAATTTCCTTAGTAATTTTTTAAACCAATGCCATTTTTGACAGGCTCATCACATTTCATTGATCATAAAAAGGTAGTTAAAACATTCCATGTCTCATTGTAATTTCTTACAAAGACAACAACAGGGCTATGTATTGAATGTCCGTTATCGTAGGAGCCAAATTTTAATGTCCAAAATGAAATACTGGTAAGGTTTGAACCGCTGACCCGTATGATGTGTGTGGTGAAAGAGTTTCAGAAGCAAAACCCTGAATCTGACCTTCTTTCGACTCACAAGCCTTAGGGGGATGGGTCATTTCAGTACAGTTTTCCATAATTTTATTTATATACTGTTATCATTTTAGTCAATATGTTTAATTTATTCATATACCTACTCTGCTGTAATTGAATCTTCTTACTTTTTATCTTTATTACAACGCCTGTAATGGTGATAACCATTAGTGTTAAATAAATTATATTTATTACTGCTGATGATATCCGCTGGTAATAAATAAATAAATGTATATATATATTTATTTATTTATTTATTAATATATATACATATATATTAATTCAGCAGTTAATTGAGTAGTCTTGATGGTGTAACTGGGAGCATACCTGACCGGCAATTGGGAGATCCGGGTTTGAATCCCGGTTAAGGTGAAATTTTTTCTGTCTGGATTTGACTCATTTTCATCTTCCCCACCAAACCCTGTGTTTGTCCTTTTATGTGTTCCTATCCATTTCCATTTCCTATGAATGTATGAATTTTCGTTTTGTGAATATTAATTGCTTTTGATGATAATGTCTTACGCTTCGATGAAAAAAGCACTTAACCATATTTGCTTTGATCGTGACGTCACTGTGCCATAAGAATCATTGTGCATTTGTCGTTCAACCTAACGCCTTGGTTTTTGGTTTAACCGACACCACACATTCCTTTTTGGAATGGCATTGTGCTTGGCCTTTCCCTTCGATATTGTTTTTTTCTCATAACTAATGATATATATGATTAAATGACAGTGGGCAGAAATTTTCTCAATTTGAAGACCAAATATTTGGTAAATGACGAAAGCTTGAGTGCATGAGTATGGCAGAATATTTCTGGGGCATCATTTATTTTATGAAAGAGGTGGTAAAATTAGGAACAATCACCCGTGACTCATGGATTGCGATGCAAAATTAAGTTTATCCCTTAAGAATTGGTGTTCATTCGTTTTTTTACGGCAGGCTTTGCAAGAGAACAACCATTTTACTCCGGGAACCAAATAGCATACCAGCACAAAAGCTTATATGACATCTTCTAAATGAACTCACATTTAAATATAACTCCCTTTTCATAAAATTTGTGGTACTCCATATTTTCACAATATTTTTAATAGTAAAATAACTTTTACAAATACCACACTTAACACATCAAACATATCGCGTTCGATGCGTTAAGTGTGATTTTTTCGTAGCCCAAACACACCGATTAAATATTGTGAACACCCATTAGCAAGATTCGGGTTTTATTTTTGAAGTTGAATACCTAAAGGTTATTTCTCAGTGCCTAATCATTATCAGAAAATTCCTAGTTCACTTTGAGGCAATTCTCCAAAAAAATTTATGCATAATGATTCCTTTACTTTCTTAAATCTCTTTTCTCTTGAGGCTTCTTACTTTAGCGCTTGCATGGTGTAATAGTTTGAAGTGTACCTGCATATATAATACTAGAGAAGGTGCCCGTTGAATATCAACGGGAAGATTATTATAATTTATATTGGTTGTAATAAACCATTCATATCATATTTAGTGCAAAGAATCATTGAGTTAATGTATATGCACGGAATCTCGACTTAAACAATGAGTATGGTCATTATGGGGACGATGACTCAAAAACGCTAAAATATTGCGAAAAATTGTTACGTTTTAGCAAACATTTCTCAATTTCGACCAAAATACGGAATATAATTGAAGGAATATAAATCTTAAATTTTTTTTCGTTCTATTGGTACCTTTTCCAATAACAGAAAACCACTATTTGTAGGTTAATTTTGCAAATAAAAAAAGGTCTACAGCCAAATGAAGATTCTTCTTCACGTGTATTTATTGTACGATAGTTACTGACATATATACACATTGGTGATTATTAATATAGATAGCCCGCAATTAAGTAGGAAATCTGAATTGCCGATAAAAATCTATACCTGTGAATGATGGCTATAATACGGTCTTTTTCAGACTGGATGTTAACGACATCCGGTTGGTTGCTTGGTTAGTTGAGGAGATAACCGAATGCTGATTTCATTTACTACACTTGAGAACGATTGGGTCGTTCAGTTTGAGAATGGAGGAAGAATGAGAGAGGTCCGCCGTCAACATTGGCCTACTCTTGAAGAAAGGTGACAAGGGGAACTGAATTGATTAGCCATCCGACTGACTGATTACTTCCTCTTGAAGTGCTCTACAAACCACATTTAATAGGATTCTTGCGATAAGTCTCTACCCCTGTCGCGATTTGAACCCAATCCCCACGGGATAGGAAGCCAGTGCTCTAGCCACCAAACAGATCCGATCCATCCGAAATTTGGTTATTACTTTTCTCAGTTTATTTCGTTCTTGTGCGATAATCAAGTAATTAATTGTCATTTTTTTCTCTTTTTCTTCGCCCTAATCGCCCTTTCTACCATATTATATCATGGCCATTTATTAGCATTTCAGTGACTTTCTTTCTTTCAATTACTTAACCCCTGGCCTGGGCTCTAAAGCTGTTCTCACGATAATTTAGAAGAAACTGATTTGGCCATCGCGTATTGTAGAGGGGACACATTTATTAGTGAGAGGACTGTCATATTCAAACGATGCTTCGAAGTAATGAGTCTGTGGTGTCATTATTTAACAGCAATGTACATTCCCTATTGAAACATGTAGGGGAATCGCGTTTGCTTCGCAAAATAAAATTTTCCAAAAAGGATTTTTCATCTTAAACTAGCTGAGCTCTTTCAGTATTTGCGAGCATAATAATACATGGCCACTATGAAGACATAGATGTATATGAATAAGTGCTAGTAGAATCGTGTTTCAATTCTTAATTTAAGACGAAAGCAAATTGTTTTAATTTGAGATCATTTTAAGGTAGTTGTTAAGGAAGTAATACCACAATTGATGTGAGTTAAATTTATAACGAAATGTAGCATATCTCTTTATTTCCCGTTTAAATTACATTATAAATAGTTTTGATTGATAATTGATACATTGTATTGCCGATTTACTTTATTTCAACATAGTGGTCATTATTATTTCAACTAGTTTTTCGGAGTCCGGAACTTAAAATTTTACAGGATATATCTGTAATATCTGTCTGTAGTAATAGTTTCTGCTCTTCAATATTTATTTCAAATGTGGTTTACAATTAGTTACTCTTAACAAAGATGTTCAATATTTACCCTTGGTACAGAAAACGAATTCGGACATTCAATAGCTACCCCGAATCTCGAGAATAAATTTTCTTTCAAAATCAATAATTACTGATTTTGAAAGCAAATTTATTTTCGATTCATCATACCTCCATAATCAACCTCATATTCTTTAACTTGTTTAACCTCTATATTCTTTAACTTGTTTTCACGTGCATATAAGAAGCGAATTTTTCGAGTACTTTTGCACGACGCATAGATAAATACGTGATTTGGAGAAGTTGTAATCTACTGGGTGTCATAAGCGTGCAATACATGAACAACGGGTGTGATATCGATGGCTTGGACAACGCTGACCTAAGAGGAACCACTGATATACTGGTTTCCTGGAAAGTTTGGGGAAAACACGGATCGTAAAAATTAATGACGCAAACCCCTCACGCTGAATTTCACTACCCATACACGTGAATTTCGTTCGGTCACGTTTAGATAATATGTAACATTGAGGTAGCTAAGGGAGGGTTGGACTATCGTGACCTGTTGTCAGTTTACGACGTTCTACGACGTCTTCCAATTCCCAATCTCCACATTTCACGATAATTCCAGAGTTTTGTCTGTTATCCTCTTTCACACATTTCTAGTATACCTTCTATCCAACTTTTCCAAAGCATACCTCTCCTTCTTTTTCTTTTTAGGTACCATACCGAACTTGGTTTTGCAAATTTAAAATTTCCAACCGTTGCACGAGTCACCATTTCATCTTAGTTGGTGTATATTTGCATAATATACTATGTTGTTAAATATATTTTCTCTTGACTAATCTGGTGGAAGTTACACATGAGGAAAGAAGAACGTTTTGTAATTTTTCATGGACAAATGTTTAATTACGAAGAACAGCAAAATCCGTGGAATTAAACATTTAACTTTGGAAAATTGCAAAGTTCTAATTTTCGCACTGATGTGTTATTTGTATCAATAATTTCCTTTCTTTTATAGTTCTCTTTTTGACTTTCCTCCTTCTCTTCTCCAAAAGTATATTTTCGGGTGTCTCTATTAATAATTTAATATCCTGATTCATACCTGGCAGCCGGAGATGATATTTGCACCCTCAAAACCTCAAATACGCTCCCGTAATAATTTTGGAGTGAAAATGTTTGAGAGGATGGCTTTCATCCGGCCGTTTACTGCCACCTCAAGGCAATGGTGCATATGAAACTTGGGTCAACGGAATAGGGAGAATTATTTGCATCTCAATAATGCGCCGCATTTTCTTAAGCAAAGGGGCCTGCGAAGTGATGAAGTAGGTTCCCTGACCTCTCCGCAATGCTGTGCCGTATTTACCCCTGGGGGATTTTATCTGGATTGAGGACCCAAATAGTCGACTTGAGGATTGTGAACGTATTACATCGAGAGAGAAGAGAGGGAAAGTTTGAGTGATATACTGCGGAGGTAAATAACGAAAAAAGGATTGTCTCAACAAACGGATTGAACAGCGGTAAAAAATATCCACCCATGCGGGACTCGAACCCGCGATATCAGCAATTGTGAGAACTTTACCCCACCTTCAACGACGCAGAAATATATAAGCAGATGGAAAGGACGAAAGTAAACAAAATGTTTAAAGAGTGCAATAGAAACTCCTTCAGTTCAGTTCGGAAAGGTATCGCTTTTTTGTTTTTAAGCTCCAAATATGTTCCACGGAGTTGAAAAATATCATCCTTTTAGTCATGTTTAGCTATTGTTGAACTCATCGGGGATAAATTGCGTGATTGGTTAGCAAGTGTGACGGCGTTAGCGATTTGTAGGTGATAGATGCCTGAATTAGATTATAGAACGAAATAGAGGATAAGGGATACGATCGATGTGGTGTCTAGAGTACTGGCTTTCCATTTTCAAGGGCCGGGTTCAAATTGAGGCGGTGGTGGAGATTTTTCAGTGGAATCCCGAACCGTACTTGGGTACTATGTGAAGAGCACTTCAATAACAACATCTTGTTCATCAGATGGGACGTTAATCCGTATCACGTGGTGCTTTTCGTTAAGAGCTTGCTAACGCAGACGTCTGGTGCTCCTCCACGCTTCCTTCATTCCCCAATAATTTGTACCTTACCAACCAACCCACTTGTCCTCAATGGCGTAAATGACTTCATTTGTCAGCCCCCTCCCCAGATGAACTCGATACTCTCAGGCGTTACCCTCCCCAGATAACCAAACCGGCCAATAGAGGATGAGTTCTATATTTTATTTTGTGATAGAATGAACCAGCCATTCATATATATTACGCATGTATAAATATATTCAAGAATGAAAAAAAATTAAAAGAGATTCACACTCAAAACTCCCACTTTAACTCTGAACGTTTGCTTCTTCGAAAGACATCGCATTAATGGATAAAAATGAAAGCGCATAACGACATATAAAATAAGGATCTAAACCAGGGTTGTCCAACATGCAAGGTCTCAAGGGCCACAACTTAACCTTTGATATGGTTGCGGCCGTATAGTAATAAATTAGTAATTTTTAAAGTAATAATAAGAAACAACGTAAGGTATAAAAATAAATTTCTGAATTTTTGTTTAATAACCTTTCGTGGGCCACAATAAATGGCACGACGGGCCGCCAGTTGGACAACCTTGATCTAAACTATTAGTACCAAGAAAGGAGAAAGAAAAGAGATCATGGCAGCCGATACTTAAAAATAATTACTTTACACAGGGGTCAAAACAGATTTTCTCTGGGAGAATTTGGAAAAGTGGATTAAAATGGTTCATGACTTTGAAAGATGGTGCAAACCTACTTTCCAATTTATCATTTTAGATTGTCCTTAAATGTTACTCAGTTAGTAAGGGTTAAATCCAGCGTCTCGTGACGAAATAGGAATTTGAACGACCTTTTCCGCGAAAGTGGTCTGACGATTGCGGTCACGAATAGTATCCCGGGATGAAACGCAATTCTTTCACGGCTGCTCAAATTTGCGTTGGTTAGGAGCCCTTCCATGCTGAGTTACCTCTGACCCGCGGTCATTTCCACGCTCATCACAGGTATTCCAAATTCCAATTCCGCAGAATGTGGGAGAGTCATTGTGGATTCCCTCACTCACAAATAATTGAGTGTTGTCGAAGGCATTCGTAGCGTGACCTCTCAGCCAGCACTCCTTATGCCCTAATACTTTCCCTCTATGACCATTTGCCTTTTCAAACTCCATTTATTAACGTCAAGAAACAACGTATTTCCTTCCTTATTTCGAATACATTCTATGGCGTATACACTATTACCATAGTAATAAATGAATCTAGAATAAAATGTTTTCTTATATTAAATATTTTCTTCTAATCTGTCCTCTGTATTATTAATAAATAAAATTTTATTTTTGCACTTGGTTTTTAGTTTATATTTTATAATTTTACTATTGGATATAAATATATGTAATTTTATGAGTTTCTAGTGAAAAGAATGTCCTTGAATGTGATTAAATTTCCTAAAATATTCCGCTTAATACCCGTCTCTTCCTAGGTAAGTTTATCTTATTCATTCTATTCCATTCTCTGTTATTTCACAAATATTCGTTCCATCGCAGTATGTTTTATAAATAAGACGGAAAACAACGGGGACTTTGATCACTAGGAGTCCCTGAGTCGCTTCACCGATGTTTTTTAATGAAATTTTATGTTTTTAGCTCCGTCTCCAGACACCGTTCTAGAGTTCTTGCACTTATTTAACTGAAGAATAAAACGAACGGGATAGAGGAGAGGGATGAGAAAAAACTAATAATGGAGTCTCGATTAGATCACCTGTGCATGGCCGCGTAACACCCTTATTTTCTGCACCCATGAGGGCATCCAAAGCTCGGTGCAGCCAGCCAACGTGCCGCCGCGATATTATTCAAATAACATCGGCCGCACCCAGACCGTGTACCGAAATTCATAATCGTGGAATCTCCCGTTTTACCCGCTTTGTACTCCCCACATTCACCCTCCCTCCCTCCATCCCTCTCCCTATACCCGCGGAGAACGCGCCCGGGGGAAAATTTCCATTTAAAATGCCGCTCCGGCCGCATCAACCCCAGTCCCGTCTCCCATCTTTGCCCTCGCTTCACGAGAAGGATGACTATGGTATGGTGGTGTGGTTATAGAGAGAGGGTTAGAAGGGGGACGGACAATTTTGAGGGGGAGAGAGATGACGGGGACGGAGGGGAAGTGATACGGTGACGAAGGGAAGGGAGAGTCTGCTTTTGGCGCGGTTTACATGAAACGGGGAAATGCAGCTAAGCGGGTTATAGCATATTTTAAGGCCGTATCCTCGCTATCAAACTATTTTTTCCTCGCCACCTCGCCTGTTCCCACACCTGATTCACGCAATTGGAAAATTTGCCCCAAATGAAGATGGCTTAATGGTTTAAGGGTTCATTTAAGAATTAATGAGGTTCCACTGTGACTGTGTCCATCAAAACAATTACTGAATTAAGTCCTTTTTGTTCGATTTTCAAAGTAATATTGATTTCATTAAATATAAACCTTAGCACTCAGAAAAAAATCAATTTCAAATATGGAGATAGCTTATCATAGACTTTTGAATGCATGTGCTCAGATCAATTATTCAATTTACGTTGTTTTGCACTATTTCAGCTATATACGATAATTGTCTTGCAAAGAACGGCTCAAACCATTTAGGCAGTCATGGTAAAAAAATCATTGTTGCGTTACAAGAAAATATCATTACCAATGAAGAAGCAGTACCTGTATACTTTCCTGTAAAGGGTTGGGCTCTATGGCTCAGCTGCACATGAACTGTTGGAAGTCTAATACAGAAGATAATTGAGGCTTTGGAAACATTGTGCAGGAGTAGGATGCTGAATTTAATAAAGGACGAATAGGATTAGAAACAAGGAAGTGTATAAGTATAGAAAAACTTGGTGGCACTCGCCAGCGGAGCGTTAAAGGTCACTGAGGACGAATTAAGCGTTGATGAGTGGGCAAAGTTATCGAAGGGCTCAGCTTGGGACTTATAGAGAGAACCAAAGGATCTTTATCCCTCCTCTCTCGTATGGTCTCCTCTCCCTGGCGTAATTTTCTGTACGGCCGAGTGCCAACAAGTTATGCTATACCTATACAGAAGAATATAATCACACAAAGCGCTATCAGGAAGACAAGGTCCAGAGGGATAGACCACACTTTGAGACATGAAGAATTTTTAAGGAACAATAAGAAAAGGGAAAGTATAAGAGAACGCCCCTTTAGAAAGTCCGAGGGACAAATATATCGCCTAACTAAAAAGAATATAATAAGCTGAAGAGCCAGAAGGAGATGAAGTAGTTAGCATAGGACAGGTTAGAATGGAGGGCTGCAGTCAACCAACCTTAGGATTTAAGATTTGTTGATGATGGTGATTGAACCAAACGGAGGCCGATGAAAATAAAATGTCTTCCCCTCCACCCAGAGGTTGGAAACATGGAAAATATGAAAGTTAAAATGAGAGACAGAATTTCCTTTTTCATCCAAAATGAAAAGGTAAAGAAAAACATTTTTTATTCGGTGTATACATTCGTCATTTGAGCAATCATTATTTTCAATGTTTTTACCTAAATTTAGATCCTATAAAAACGCATTTGTCGTATTTGACAGTAACGTCTGAAGTATTGCTAGACTATCCTGAGTCCTTTTTATTATGGAGCACGAATATCATACCGACGGCACTTCTACACTTCATGAAGCATGGCTATATCAAGGAACAATGCGCAGTAGAACTACAAAAAAACCTACAAATTGTAACCAACAAATTTTAATGGTTTATGTAATAATACTCCAGCTCCACCAAGTAATGCCCACTAACATTTATTTTAGCTTGAGTATAACTCAGAAGACACTTAAGAAGTCTATAATTTTTAAAGCTCCTGAATATCAATTTCTTCGTATTTTGTGTTCTTTGAGGACGCCGTTCTAATGTAGCCAGGCATCAACTAAATTTTGAAAATTTAATTGGCACTGCTGGAATAATTTCGGGTGACAATGGAACTCTAGGGCCATCAATCTGTTGCCTTAAGATTTTGGAAAGACTATCCTGCCCATGAAGTGATTTTGAAAAACACATGGAAAAGATAATGTATCACCTTAACCGAATCAAACCGATTTCTAATAATATGAAATGAAATAAGGAGCCATTAAAAAGGGGGAAAATAGCGTAATAGGAAATTCTTTTAAAGTAACAGCCGGAATAAGGGTAATAAGAAAAAAAAAATATTAATAAAACTTTTAAAATGACGTTTTAAAATGCACGTGAAAAATGAATGTTTTAAGCAAATGGTGGGAATGTTCTAGAGTACAAAATCGACGAAACAATTTAGCAAAGCGGTTTATTAAGTATTTTGGAGTTATATCTTTGGCACTCCATACTCTTTTATACCGAACCACTTTAACATACATTTCCCTCTTTCCAAAGCTCCACTTTTCGAAACAAAAAAAGAGAACTCGCTCAAAAAAATGATTCCTTCCACCCTTTCCCTTCCACCCTTTCGCCTGCGTGCATAACCGTAAGGGGCTAGCAATCCTCCCGGTCTCCCTCCACTCTCACCACCTCGACGTTATACACCACAACCCTTTCGTTGAAAACCACTGAGATACTCCCAAAACCGCCCTCTCCCATCCCATCGGCATCTTTGGTATATTCTCCCCCATCTCTCCCTCAACCCTCAGACTCCCCCTTTAAGGCCATCAGACCTTGAAAACCTGCACACAGCGACCGGCGTTATGGCCTCGCGCATCTAAACTGCCCCTTTTACGGTCCGAAATTTTACGTGGTCCTCTCGACCGTGCAAAGCAGCTCAAAGCCTGGAAAATGGTTTTCTCCCCCGGCTGTACGTACGTCGGGCCTTACGGTTTATCCCGTACATTGGGAGAGCGCTGTATGTATGTATGTACAGGGCATGAGTGAGGGTGAAAGGAAGAACTTCCTGGGTTTTAAGGGCGGAGGAGAGTGTTGTGGCTGGGCACATGAGCCGGGTGAGGAGTGTGGACCAAGCAAGCTGCGGTGACAAGACGGGCTATGCCGGAGTCCGTGGCCGTCCGTGTGATGAAAATATTTTAGTGAGAGATGGAAGAGGGGTCCACCTCAACAGAAAGGTTGGGTGTATAATGGTGGATATCGTTTATCATATTTATGGTAAGCGTTACCTACTAAGGATTTCCCACCAAAACTGGCAATCTACTCGGTAATTTCTTAATTATAATTCTGGGTTCTTGGACAAATATTGAGAGAATGATGTCATATATATCACGTCTGACCGGTTAATATTTTCCCACTCCATCCTTGATTTCACTGGTTAATTTCTTAATTGAAACTTTGGGAATTTAGCCAAATGGTGAGCGAATAGTCGTAAAGTTTTCTCAAGCCAAGCATTAGAGGTATTTTTACCGAGAAATCCGAGCCATTTTTTACAATGTTTTTGTAATAAAGTTTTTGATTTTGATCGGAAGATATCACAAGAATAATAGAGGAATTTCTAAAGAAATGCTATGCATTCATAAGTTTCGAAAACTTTCTTAACATCAAGATGCGCTCAAACAAGCTGAGTATTATAATACATTGTAAGAGTTGACGCCATCTCAAATGTGAAAAAGAAGCACGTGAGGATGAAAATCCATGTAAAACGTCTTCAAAGAGCAAAATAAAAATGCCCGAAAGCATGGAAAATATCGCAATTATTCTCTTTAAAATATGTTTTTTGGTACCACTTATGTATATGAACGTCTAAAAGCTAGGTTATCTTTGACTACTCGTGACCCAAGGCAAGGTGAACATGCTCTAAGATGTTATACTTAATAAATGAGGTTTGGATGAATGTAAATGTAATGCTCATCTTTCACGGAAGCGAGTAACTTATTTATACAGTCCAATCCTTCAGACTTACGTGTTTCCTATCCCCTTAACCGCATTCAGAGATCCACATCTTCTCGCTCTTTATCCTTCATTCTCTTACTTAGCCCACGTTTTATCTTCTCCGACAGCTTCTCCTATTTCCACCATGTGCCAAATATTTTCCTCGATTGTCTTCATTGCAAGTAATCATAAATATTTTGTTTAGCATTCAATCTTAAAATAGCTATAACACCTGAACAAACGAACCTATCGCGCCCTTCCCTTTCACGGTAGGCACAATCAAAGTGTCTATTAATTGCAGATACGCCCAGGAAACTTAGTCTAGGTCCAGGTCCTTTTTTTAAATAATTTCCTCTAAAATGCCCTGTCCTAACATTCCTTTTTTGCTTCTATTATATTCATACACTTCTTCATATAGGCTCTCTTGTTTTTGTATTTAGATTCCAAATATCTCTGTTTCTTAATTTGACTCTCATACATTTTCTCAACATGGCCAATGCAGGGAAGTGCGCTCCATTTTTTCAAATGTGTCCACTACCGAAACATCCTACCCGCATTCTTTCATAGCCAACTTATTCCTAACCCAATCTACCCTACCTTTAACTCTAGCACTTCAGATACCTCATGTAGACTGTATTTACCTAATATGTTTAAAATATTCAAGATAAAGTAATATATTGAACTTTTGAAGTATCTTACACTTGTGTGTATGCCACTATTAAACCAGGCTCCCAATTACTTGCAGTGTGCTGCTTTCGTACCTCGAGTTCATGCCCAAAATATTTTATCCCAAACATTACCGTATTCAGTCGGAATATGTCATGCTGTAATTTAGAGGGCCGTAATTTTATTTCCTCGAGAAGCATTAGCCATACTCTAGTTTCCGCGTAACACCTAGAATTCTGATTAGTAAATATATTATATCGGCGAAATATGTAAAAATAATTGGAGATAGAATAAACGAAATAGAACTTTTAACAATACTTAGGAGCTAAAAATCGTTGAACTACTCCTCGAGATGAATTGCTTGTCAATTTTTGGTCGCACCATGTACATACGAACATTATCCAACGAGTGGAATTAAGTATCTATTAATTTATTGATATCAACACTTTTTCACTTTTCACAGAATGCGTTAAAAATAATAATTATTTTAAACCAACTTCCACCCAAAAATCAACCAATGATAAGAAATTTTCTTATTTTAACGTATTTTGCACGCCACAATAAAACCAAAATCATGAGCTATGATAAAAATAATCTATATATATATATAAAGAAGAATTTTTGTCTGTCTGTTTGCTTTTTAAACAAATCTACAGTTTTACTCTGATCGTACTGAAATTTACTAATAGTTTAAGACATGAGGAAAATTGTAGGCTATTTTAAAAAGATCTCAGGGCCCAAAAAGATCTGAGCCCCAAAAGGTCCCGAAAAGGGGTAGTCCCGACCCTTTGGTACGCTATGAATTGGGTTTTGTGCAGTGGTATAATTGTTTGCTTTTTAAAATTACTTCCGCTCAAGGAAGAGGGTTAAAAAGTTTTTAATCGGATGGCTGAATAAATGAAGTTTCTTATTCCATCATTTGATTTTCTTTTGCGCTTCATATTTGTCTGAATATCATGTTTTTACCTGAAAAATGTCGCATTTTTCTCAAAAATCAACAAAGCATATTTCCTTCACAACCAAAGATTTTATTTTCAAAGAATATTCACTCCTATAGCATTTAAATATCACGTTCTCCTGCAGGGCCATGATAGCAAGTAGAAAAAAAAATATGTATAAGAAGGGCCCAGAGTCCCAAGGTCCCCGTGATAGATTGCTTATTGGGGTAATCGATAAATTCAATGCATATTTACAAAAAGTATAGTCTTCGATGTCTATTCTCATAGTAGCTCTCATAGAGGCACTGCATGATTATGAGAGAAAACTTACGTAGTAAACGATACACATAAAGGAATTAAGTATACTACACACTTTATTAAATGTGCGAGAATACTTAGGTCCAGCGAATAGTAATGGTAATATTGCCTCTGTTGTTACAACAAACATATCGTTGTTTATTATCGTTTAATACTCAGATGTGTTACACGTAGTGGAACCGTCTGCCTCTCATTACGATTGCGAATTGTTTTTAGACCAATTTGCACATCATAAACGTTGCGAGTTATTTATATATGTTTAAAGGTGTTAAAGTGCATTTAACTTATATTCACTCATTTTTTGGTTTCCCGTGCATGAAACAGGACCATCTCTCCGTGCAACTGGAAAACGGTCAGCATGTCTACTACATCGAACACAACGTACAAGACAGGATACAAACTCTTCAAATCACCACGCCAACAGTATTCTCCAAGCTTAGTGGTTTTCTTATAAAATAATTTCAATGTTGTTCACACACGTTGAATTTCAACGGGCTTCTTCCGCTAGTTATAATTATACAACAGTGACAATAATGGAGAGAACACACGACAATAAGAAAAGTACGTTAATCCGCAATTTGAAAAAAGTTTTCATTTGGCCAAATGACATCCGTACGAGCTGAGTGCTGATGACCTTTTGGAGAAAAGGTGCAATTCGAAGGTTTTGATTAACAGGAAAAGAGATTAATGAGATTTGCGGAAGGTAACAAGAGTGCGCAAAATGTTTCCTCTAGTTATTTTCTTTGTGTAAGTAACTCCCAGCGCTGAAAGGAGAATCTTTCGTAGAATATATGTGTTAAGAAATATGTGGAATCTATGTATATTAATTTTGTAGCGTGTCAGTCAGTCAGTCATTCTACATCTACACATCTACATCTACATACTACCCCGCAAGCCGCCTCAATAGGCGTGTGGTGGGGGGTGTTAGGACACCAGCCGTTTACATATAAAAAGGAAACTCTCTAATGAAATTACGCCTAGCATTTATTGAAGTCCCTTATTGTTCGGGGGAAAACGAATTCCCATACCTATCCGTTCGGCAAAATATCTCTCTTAATTTATCGTTTCTGTCGGGCCTGGAAATATAGTGGGGTTCTAATATGATGTTCTCCGTGTCGCTCTGAAAGATATCTATTCTCAATTGTTCAAGCAATCTAAGCCTAGCGCGCAGCCTCCGAGTCTCTAGCGGCTCCCAGCCTAATTCGTTTAACATCTGTGTAACGCTGTCTGTACGCCCGTAGCAGTTTTTGACGGATCGCGCAGCTTTCCTTTGTATTTTATTAAGTTCCCGGACTAAGTCTTTCTGCACCGGATCCCATATGCTCGCTGCGTATTCAAGGTGTGGCCGGACGAGTGCGAAATAGCACCTCTCTTTTACTTTTTCATCCGAAAATCTTCCCACAATACGCTTGACGAATCCTAACTTCTTCAGAGCTCTGCCACAAATATTTCTTATATGTGTTCCCGTCGATAGGTCCGAAGTTATCGTAACTGTATCCGTTCTCATACATTCTGTATCCGTTTTCTTTATTTCTCTCTCATGTTTTGAGCTAGAGAAATGAGGTTTGGTGCATTAAATGTGGATTCACTGTCTGTATGATTTGATAGTAATTTTGGATTTTTAGTAGTTGGTGGTGCAAATACAAATGCAAAAAAATTTGGGATTTTTGAGAGTTTAAATTTAGTTAGATTACGAGGACTAAGTTTTTTCGGGACTCCCGGGTTCACTTTTTCATAGCGAGTCTTTCTTGGGACTCCCGGGTTCACTTATATAGATTAGCTTATGGAATGCATGTATTAAATGCAGAATTAAATGGTTTGCAAAAAAGCTCATAATCCGTATTGTCTGAATTACACAATTGTTTTGCTGTTTTGGGGAAGTAAAATTGCCAGTGGGTCACCTAAAACAATGCAAAAGTAAACATTGGCTCTCTGTGTGATAGAAGGAAGAATTTTTGCCCTCATCTTTTTACCTATGACTAACCGATCATCGGAGTGGCTGTATCTCAAAAATGGTACTCTCTTTAGACTACTAGAATGTGTTGTTAGAAAAATATAAAGAAAAGGAAACTTTACTACAGAAAATGAATGCAAAAAAGTAAACAATGGCTCTCTGTGTGATAGAAGGCGGAATTTTTGCCCTCTTTTTAGGTATGACTAACCAATGTTGGAGTGGCTGTATCTAAAAAATGGTACTCTCCTCAGTCAAATACAGTGAGCATTGCACAGAAAAATGAATATTATGACCTTTTTTTACTCCAAAAGTTTCACTTATGTTTAAAAAACTATTCTCAATGTTTTTTTCATTTTTGGGAAACATATATACTCATTTAGCCACATTTACCACTGATTACATTTGAGTAGTGCAAAAAAAAAGGAAAAACACCGTTTACCTCAAGAGCACACCAGACAGAGACTGTACTAGTACAGTACTAATTTAATTTTACTAGCTATTACTAATTTAATTTTGTTACGAGCATCACCCAAGATGTTTTTCCAAATCGCTTAGCTATAATATAAATTGAAACAAATCATAGTGAACCATCCATATTCTGAAACGTAATATAAACAATGTTTCATACTTGAAGGAGACAAGCTTAATGAGATTGTGTCGGAGTGGGATACCGGAAATTAGGCTACCATAATGTTTACAGTGCTGAATAATTTCCGTGCCTCTGGAGGCTGTTTTATTCTGATATCTTCTGGAAGAGCTTATCTCATCACGAACAAAATATAAGGTCTTTAGCTTGCAACGTCTGCTTTTAATATATTCTACGCGAGGCGTTTCAGCACTTAGTCGTCTTTATCTGGTACCATGCGGTGTTTGGTTAAAGTATTAAACATTTTGAATGGAATTACTGGACGGAAGAGATACCAAAATATTTGTGTAATATGTCACAACGGTGGTACACACTGGCGTACCCTGACGATTATTTCTGAGTTAAAAGCTCAGCTCATGCATTTTTCGTTAGGTACTCATTTAGTCACCACACCACATGCAGTTCTATCCACCGATTACGATTCTATTTTGAAAAAACGGATCACCAGTCCAAAAGTCTTAATATTTATAATTGTTCTAAGGAAATGGCAGAACTAGATAACCGTGAAACATGTTTCTAATGGTATGGTATATTCTTTGAATGCATAGATTATTCTTGAACTTAAAATTTAGCAAAACTATTTCCGACTGAAATGTAAAAATGTGTGGAAAAAATTCTACAATTAACAAATGCTATCTATTATCATAGGGTAATGGATATGATGTATGGTTAAGTTTCAAAAAAGAGATTCACCCCCTAAACATAAACAGGTTGGAAAGTTTTTCTCGATTGGCAAACTTATTCAATGACGGCCATTCAGAATGATAAGTGAATATGAAATAAGCACACTTTTAAAGCCTGAGTAGAAAGTACTGCTATGCATATCCATTTATTCATTCGGCTAGCACACCGCCATAAGTTCTATTCACCGATGAACAATTCTAGCTAAAAACGGGCAGTTAAATATTCACCAGGCCAAAAGTCTCCATACTTAAAAAAAAACTATGAAGGATCAGTAAACCTTGACAAACGGTAGAAACTGGGTCATGTTTATAATGGCTTGGGGAAAAAATGGAATATTCTTTTGCTTAAAAATAAATAATCTGGTCGAAATGGAAAAACACGCCGAAAAAAAGTCTACAGTTGACCTATCTCTATATTGTCACACAGTAAGGTATATTAATATGGAATATTACCTTTAGAACAAGGGATTTTACGTCCTTGGCCTGCAGAAGTTTATATTTTTTCTCGATAGGCCAACTTATTTATTACAGGTGTTTTGAAGTGTGACCGAATATGATATACCTAAGCCCGTTTTTTCACTTGCCTCTTAATACCTTAATTTTTTTCAATACTTTCCATGTGTCATTCTTAATTTTCAGTGTATCTACCGCCAACAGAAAATATTTCTGGAGATGTTCGTGTTATTCCCTTGATCACTTTTAATCCTTAATACTTTTAAGATTTTTAACTAAATGGAAGAAGAACGCACTTAAATGAAAGTTTTAAATCTTTTCATAACGTACATAGGGCCAAGTTTTGGTCCTTGTTTAAGTCTCAATCGAAATATTATATGGAAAATGAAAGTATAATTAATATTTTAAGATATTTTTATGCATTTTTTAGCCAAGTATATTGAATTTGAGTCTAATTGTATCATCTTATATTCTTTCAGGGAGACCAGCACAGCCATCGGGCCGTTTTGGTGCTAAATATCTGTATGTTCTACCGACACGAAAAATACTGTTACTTCTACATAGGTATCTCATATTTCGGTCTAGTTTCATCTCAAATTCAACTGAAAATAGTAAAAGTTTTTGTGGTGTCAGCCGTAGAATGCAGCTGACAACAGGGCATTGCACCGAGTAAGTCATAGTATGTTTAAGTAAATGCATATGTATTGTCAACATGCGCATGCGATACTTTCTCATAAGCCGTGATAAGGGAGCCCGAGCTCAAAATTTGTCTGAGCCATGAAAACTGAAACTTGCCATTTCTCGTAACATACTTGGTCCCCTATGAAAGCGTTTTCTTTAACGGTTATGGGAAATTCTCTTGGAGGGGCAGGTGTAAAGAGGGGTCGTGCTTCTTAACTATAATGCTTGGTATAAATCACGTTTAAGGGGATTAAAGGTATCTAAGTAGCAAAAGTTAATGAGCAGGTGGAAATATTAAAATAAACTTGTTCTTTGTCTAACAATAATTTGCCATAAAATATTTTTTTTTCGAATATGAGCTTCTTCAGAATGAAAAAAAAAATTATAAGGGGAGTGAAAGATAAATTTGAGGTTAGAGCAGTCAGCATAAAAAATAACTCGGGGGTCGGAAATAAAAAAAATGTAAAATTTGATTAACTGGCTCAAAAAGTTGAGGGGTTTCAATAATTTGCTTAACTAATTACGTTAATTATTTGCCTTTCCCTCAGAAAACTGAATTTTTAATTTTTTTCCTCAGCCCATGTCTTCATATTTTTTATAATTTCATTCCTTTGCCGTAACATTATCCTTGGAATACAAAGGAGATGGTTGAAAAGTATTTTTTTAAACGAGAATTAATATAAAAAATTCTCATTTCATCAATTAAGATAGGCCTTAATAGTACTCTCTAATTTTAAATCCTCTAAACATTTTAAATTTCCTCATGGTGAATAAATTATTGGGAGACCAATGTGAGGAAAGGAATGATCAAAATATAATTTTTGAGGGATATATTTTTCGTTCACGTTGATTGGTTTTGAGTCTATCATGAAAAGTGTAAAAGGATATTTACCATCGAGGAGAAAAAAGAGGTTCATTCATTAGTTAGCGTTACCAAGTTCTTAAGGTATAGCCCTTACAAACGTTTCTGGCGCTGCGCAGTGGACGATTTTGAGAGATTGGCTACGATACTTTGAATACGATGCGAAACGGGTGAGGATGGTTGTTCAGAGTGAAGGGCCAGTCAAAAAACCATTCTAGTTTCTGCCAACACAAGCGCTTCGAGGAGTGGGACGATTCACTGCTCCCTGCTGTCTCGTTTTGACTCGGATCCTTAAAGAGATCTCAAAATATAATCCCTGATCATAGGTGATTTTAACCACTTCCTATTAGCCTTGCGGTTAAGTGTACCATGCCTTTTTCACGAAGTAGTATGGCCTCTCTACCTCCCTCTCGTTGCCTCCCTCTCTTCCCTATCCGTCCTTTCAATTCATCTCTACTACCTCTACTTTCCATCATTGAGGTGTAGGTTCCTTCCAGGAACGTTTGCGGGAGCTCTACAAATGTTTAAAAATGAAAGCAATTGAATGGGCATAGTTGAAGTTAAAAGGTCTCCTAAGGAATTCCTTAAGTGAAGATGGATAAATAAGCGAAGGAGAGTTAAATGCATTGTTATAGATAGTGGCATTGATGCTGATAATGGAATTAATTTTGAGCCTAGAAATTCAGGGGATGAAGTAACAAAGGAGATATTAGCGATAGGAAGATCAGATTAAGAAGTGGAAGCGATAGAGAAGAGGATTAGAGGTAACAACGTGAACGGGAATGAATCCGGTAGATGTGATCACAAGGTTGTCATTTGTGGCATCTGTTATGATGCGAGTTGCCGTTGTATGGGAATCGATGAGATAAATTAACTACGGGCGCATCCCCTCAAATTTACTATTGCTATGCAGCTAGCTTAGGCTCTCAAGCGGCGTCATCGCTTCCGAAGTGTTTTATGATGATGACGTGGGCTTTAGACTCTAGGCGTAATGGTTTACGACTTTCATTGAATACCGTGTTTCCGCACGACATCTCGATCCTATTCCTTGACTTTATTCTTCAAACATACTCCTGGAACTTATTTCCAAGAAGTCACATTCCCTTTTTTGTGGGAACAGGTATTTATTATAATATTTAATAGAGCGAAGCTGTCACCGAGGAAATAAGACGATGATTATCACGAGGAGAGAAAGTACTTCGTAATTTTTACACTATTTAATTTTCTGACCTGACCGGTTTCAATAGTTCACTGTAATTATCAAAGATTATTTGTTGATTCTTTGATAACGATTTGAAACCTTGTAACCAGTAAGCTCATAAAATTAAAGTGTGGAAAATAACCAAGTAATTTTTTATCCTCATGATTAAAAATGAGTTCATTCTACAAAGTTACGTCGACAAACATTTCTTCAATCCGTAAGTAAAAATCAGTGCAGAGAAAAACCGTACCAGAAGTTGCCGAAGCAGCCACCTTGGTACCGTGCAATCCTAGTAACCCTAAGGTCTCTAAATAATTTCACAAGAAATTTAATCTATTGTAAGAAATAAATATTTTATTTCGAGCTCAGTTGATGACAAAATTTAAGAAAATTGGCGCATACTACAACGAAGCAGAACACAAAACATTGTACAGCAAGCAGAAACTTGAGCAGATACTTAAGCAATAAAATAAAACTCATATATTTACTTGAAGCATATATATATGTATATACCAACGAAAATATGAATGTATAATATATTAGATATACATATGCTTTAACTTTCTATATATATATATATATATATATATATATATATATATATATATATATATATATAAATTCATTCTTCCTATACCTTTCGCTGAAGAAGGTGGCGGCGATCCACCGAAAAATTTACAACCCGTGTGAGTGTCTTTTTTATGTGTTCTCATTTTAGTCACACTTGTGACAAAGTTTTTATATATTTGTGTTCACGCTCGTGAAAGCTTCCAATGATTATATATATGTATATATATATATATAACATATATATTATATATATACACAATATGCCAAGAGGGTGGCCGATAAGAATATAGAATCAAGCGAAAGACACAAATTAAAACTTCCGATATTTCGGTGGCGTGGGAAATATATATATATATATATATATATAGCATATATTTAAGAAATATTATAAAATTTGTATATTAAATTGTAGCATATGTATATCTAATATAATATACGTGCATAGTTTCGTTGGTATATGAAGAGGCGGGTTATCGGGTCCTGAACAATTTGAGGCCTTTTAGAGGATATTTGCCCAAGTAGCAGAGATAAGAATTGGGATGAGAAATATATTCATTATTTCCCAAAGTTGCTAATACAATTAGCTTGAGAATCAAACCATCGCGTCGTAATGAATTCTCAGTTATGTTTTCAGATACCCATGAAGACGGTTCTTAGTGTATGCACTAAATCATTTGAGCTGAGCTTAATTTCAATGTTTCGCTATTTTGGCCTAAATGTAGGAAAGAGAAGGATGCACTTTACACGTCATTGGTTAATGGGCACGGAGAATAGTCCCCAATGCGCAGCTTATTATTCGCATCCAAACAGAATGGTGACCCTCAGCTCGGATGACGAGGATTCTAAAGTGCAATCGACGGAGGATTGTGCGCGCTCAAAATCCCGCTGGAGAATTTTGAGAGCAAAAATGCGAATTGAGGTAAATCCGTATGAAATTATATCCGTAGCCTCAATATGGAGAGTCAAAACGTTTCCGGCGGGGATATTCGACGGAAGCTGGGAAGAGAGACTTTATGCATGGGAATGGACCGGCCAAAAAGAGCATATCCCATCCTCCCCCCTCCCCAATAGTGTCTTTTGATGGCTAGAATGTTATCGTTTCGATTCGTTGAATGGCTGAAGCGACGGGTTTGGTTCAGTGTGAAACGGTGTTTCTCGCGCTTCTTCCGAGCTCGACGGCCCTTAAATCATTCGCGAGAACTCCCTTAACTTGACTTGATCCCTCCTACTCTTTTGTTACTCCATGAGCTGTGGTATGAACTCTTCTCAGATACCGTGCCCGAATATTGCTAGGTGCTGACATGCAAAGAATGATATTCTCCATGAGGTATTACGAAACAACGTTGCTTTACTGATTACGTAAAACCTAGGTTATTTTCAATACGCTATCATTCAACTAATTCCTTTTCTTTAATTACTTGTATAAATGTGATAAAATTCACTTCATAAAATCGATCTCGTCTGGGTCTAAAATGAGAGGACGGGTACTCTTGATGAGAAATTTCGAATACACGTAGCGTAAAACCTGCGATCAGTTTCTCTAAATTATAAATTAATTCAATCGTCTTCTAAAAATATAAAAAGTGGTTAATGCACTCCATAGTATAAATGATATATCTCCATGGATAATTACTACAATACGGTGCCTTAATGATAACGTACACCTAGGACTTCGCTTCTTAAAGCTACGAGTCATATAAATCATCCTCTAAAATGGAAAATATGATAAAATGCACTTCTTTCATAGCATAGCTCTTGTAACAGTCTGAATGAATTGAATGCTGACACGGTTTTTATGTCGTAGAAAATTTCTGTATGATCAAAACAAGGAATTCTAGCTTAAATTGATTTTCATTTTAGGCGAAGGCACAAGAATTTGCTTGCCATGTAGAAGTTTATTTTGCTAGAAGACTAGTTTGCACCCCCTTTTGAAGAATGGTTTTCCATGATTAAATGATACCAGACATTTTAAAAACTTAATTTCCCTATAAGACAATCAAATAGTATTATCGCAGAAGGTTTAATGTTGGTGCAAGCATATAGATTTTCAAAAAGAGAATTGAAAAATCCAATATCCGTGATGTATTTGTTGCGAATTTGCGAAATATATGGAAGGGATATGTTAACAGAAGAATGAAATAAACAATTCTCCGCCTACCTTTTATCCTACGAGTCACCGTAGGGGCGTACGTCAAGGGGTGTTAGGACACCAGCCATAAGAAGAGGAGAGGAAGTAAGGAAAAAGAATTGGGAGAGGGAAAAGTCAAAGATGAACACTTTACGGAGTATCCTAGTGTCTCCTATGTTCTTATTATAGTCAGTAACGATGTGGGGAAAGAAGGACGTTTTGGACCTATTAGTTTGGCAGAGTATCCCTCTTGTCAGTTAGATGAAGTCGTTTCAGAACGAAGAATCGGGAAACGGACTTTAGGAACCAATAAACTCTGGAAAATGAAATGTTTTTATAGATATTTTCAGTTATTGGAGCTTGATTGAATGATTATTAATTATTTCTATTTATTCTACTTGTAAAATTCTTAAGACCAGTTAGGAACATCGTTGGTTTAGTAATGACATTAACATGTAAATCCTTTACGGTGAATTTTAGAGGCCAATATGAAAACGTTTCTTCTAGCCTCTTTTTGATATAACGTAGTTTGTGACCTAATCTGCGGATAGTTTTTTTGAAAATCATTTTTTTATAAAAATCACAGTGGTTGCATTTTTTAACACTCCTTGTCACGTATCTTGAAATGATAATCTCTATATTAAAGAGATTAATAAGAAATCACTTACTATTAGACTTCAATCCGATTCTTTATTCCGATCTAATTCAACGCCTATGCGTCACTATCAAAGCAACCAATGTCACCTTGATAATGAATCATTGATGTCTAAATCGATCGGAATGAAGAACCTAAGTTGAAAATTATCCAATTGTTTCTTTTCACCGTGCATAACATACTAAAATTCCTCAAAATGTCACCCTTCCCTCGATATGCTTCAGGATTATTCCTATGTTTGTATTTGTATTTATTTGTTGTAAGTTGTAATTACTTTGAATGTGTTTACCTTAAATTTAATTGATTGACAGATTGTTCACTTTCAGTGTGATTGTTTTCTTGTTATGACCTGGTCCGTCTGAGTTGTTGTTATTGTATAATAATGCTCCAAAGGAAATTCCTAGAGCAAATAAAGCTTATTTTATCTTAACTAAGTTTAATATTACACTGGGAATTACTAATGAGTGAACTTTATTGTAGTATACGGAACTTGACAAGTTTTTTGTAACTTCTTTAGCTCCAAACCTTTTATAGCACTAAATATTAACTAATGTGTAAATCAGGGGAATCTGCAGTCATTATATTTATTTACGAAATTGGTCGTGATTCACAAAAGTTTGGTCAAAAACCATAGTATTTCGCCATAAATAGTGTTTTTATCAGCTCAAACGCTTTCATTTATTGAAAAAATCCAACGGAGGAAAAAAATCTTCCGCCTTGACTGGAACTCTAACTCGGACCCCTTGATATCGCACCCAGTTCTATTGAGGCATCCGGGTTCGAGTCTCGGTGAAGGCTACCGGTATATTTTCCCTCTGTAGTAATAATGCACTTGTTTGCACGTACGGGTGAATCCGCATAGGTAACACTGTAGCTGATTCGCGGTCTCCTCACAAAATAATAATGTGTAACTCCTTTTTAACGTGAATGCGTTCCTTCGTTCTTTAGTTTCGTTTTCATTTAGTGAATGAGAATCTTCTCACAATGAATTGATGTATCTTACCTTAAATCGCTTGTTGATGAATGTTTCATGCATAGTGGGTATCTAATGTTCTCGATCAATGCAGCGTTTGAAACAGGACGCGCTGATTTTGTAGTGAGCTCGTGTCTTTTTCAAACAAGAAACGTGTCAAAATCATGACTTTGAGTCCGGCTGGGCCATGTCACGGGTGTTCCCCACAGATTTGGAGCTAAGCAAGGAGGAGCAAGAGCTCGTGTATCGTTCGTGTTCTGTGCCTTTTCCAAACCCTCGGTCGGTGCACGTGTAGCCTATCAAACTTCCTTTCCCGGGTGCTCCTTCTCTCGTTTGTCCTCATCGCCGTGATGGATTCTACGCGGCAAGCTCTCCTGTATTTCACGCGCGCATATCGGATGTTCCCAGCCTTGTATTCATGGCAGCCCTCGTCCAGGGTTCTGGAAAAGGATGCAGGAGGTTTTGGAGATCGGTGCATGACTCCAGCGCTATCTTCCCCTCCCCATCTCCTCCCTTAGGACCCCGGGACATATGTCGGTAGCCAAACACGAATCACGTCCTGTCCATAAATTTTGACACCTCGTCGGAGCGTTTGAAAACAAAAATAGACCATCGGATATGAATCCGTTGTCACTTTGAAAGCAAAAATAGACCCTGAGATATTGATGCGCTGTCATCAACAGCTCAGCAGTGATATTTGAGTGGGTGGGTCACGTAGTGAGTAGATGGAAAAGTGGGCCACATGCCGCAAATGTAACAAATATGTTCGAAAGAATCCGAGCAGTAGCCATTTTCAAAACAAAAATCATGAGTACGCATCCTATCAAACATGTTTTTCCATCTAATCAATTGTGATTACCGCATTCGTTCCGTTTTCAATGAATCATTGGTGATTAAAAAAAAATAAATACGCCATTTACAAAGCAATGTAGACTATGAGTAGTAAAATTATAGGAGTATATCTCTTAAACATTATTCTAATTAATTAGTAGTTACGATAATATACATAATTTCTGTGACTCGAAAATGGCACAAAGCTTCGAAACTAGTCGAGGTATTAAACATTAATCTGGTGAATATTTTGCCATCACTTAATTTATCATTTAAAAGAGTTACAAGACATCAGTCTCATCACCATTTCGGCTCTTAAGAGTTTCAAAATTACGATTTGTAATATGAACAGCACGTCATGTCTCAATAAAATACTTTCGATAGTTGGTAAATGCAAATGTGCTTCATCCATGTGTTGTTACTGCCAAGCGATTGGCTGTAATGGCGTGTGTGGCAAGAATTGTGGGAGGGAGGTTAGCATATCAGCCATAAAAATTGAAGGGTGGAGGAAAATTGAATTGTAGAAGGAAATGATTGATTAGAGAGGTTGTGTGCTGAGGAGGGTTGTGGAGTGAGTTACTTTTTTGTTGTGGCACTGTCATAAATTATATGGGGAACAAAGAGAATTCTTAAATCTATCTTTACGATTGAGCATCTGTTTGGTTGTTTTTTGTGTTTCACGTGTGATCATTCCTGTGAGTTTCTGAATAAAGTAATTGCCGCTCAGTTGGCCTGAAAGTTAAGAGATCAGCGTTGCTCCTGCGATGCTAAAAGAATATCGTATAATGTATCGTAGACATTGACTCTCTTGCGGCTTCCAGCCCAGTTTTTTTCTCTAATTCCATAATATAACAATTTGGCCGCTTCCAAGACGACTCCTAAAATTTTTCTTGATATTTAGAAAGTAAAGGACATATTCTGAATGCTTTGTTGATCTTATCGTGCGAGAGGGTAGAGTTTTTTTTTGAAAACGCGAAGTATTCCATTTTATATATTTGAATGGCAAATGGTTGATGATGAGCCTCATTCATATAAGTGATCAGCGGGCATGGCCATTGATGAGTCGGGATGGGTTCTTCCTTAACAGATGCACGTATTCCTATCACCCAGAGGCTGTTATGACACTCGCAATGAGACACAAGTCAACAGTGATATCATCTCAACAGTTTTGCTCCATGGGAATGATAAATAAAAACACTAGGCTTAAAACTGGGGGGAGCGCAAACAAAATGAAGCGAAGCAGAGTTTTAAAACTTCCTTGGGTAAAAATCAAGCATACCTCTTTTAAGGAAACTTAAATTCAAGTAAAGATTTAATTATCAACTTTTAATTTCCATACAAATATATGGGACTTCATTTTTTTCACAGTTTTTCTCCGCATTACTTGACGATTGGTCAGCAGTTATTCAGAACACTTAGTGGCTCACTTTTCAGGATTTATCAAGCTTTATACTAGCTTATTTATACGTTGTTCTCTGGTATGAGGTAGCGCCGTGGTTTATTTAGCTATGGAAAATATTCCGCAACATCCATCTAAAATTATTCACAGTAGAATATAGATTTATACTTCCCCTTTCAATGAATACTTAATGAATCGAATGATTATCGATTTTATGATATCATTTTATCACGAAAAAGCTCTAGGGACCTATTTCTTCATTTTCTTCTCTCACAAAGCCGTATCCCGCGTTATATCTGGTTGGCGTTTCTATTCTTAATCCTTTTTATCCATTTCTTCAAATGAAAAAAATCCTCTGCACCATTCGCTCTCCCTCAGGTCACCTATCACTTTGTTGTTCCAGCCCCAGGTTTGGCCTTCCACTCCTCCTCTTACACTCCACCTTAATTATTTCCTTTATTTTGCCAATTTAGTCCTCATATCTTTGTTAAACACTAACAAACCACCTCAGCTTTCTTTTCTGGTTCGTCATTCTAATATGTCCAAATTTGACTGTAATTCATGCAGCCTTTTTTTATCACCATACATTCATCTCAACATCCTCATCTCCACCACCTTAATTCTTCTTGCCCGTACCTTCATGATTGGTCGTCTCCACCTCATGGCGCATAGTCAGCCATATGTACGCTATGATCACCTTAAGACCACCATGTACTATTCCCCTCATGTGGGAACATCGGAGTTTACGATTTTTTAGTTTAATGAAATAATTAATGATATGTTAGGCAAATTATTATACTCATTGAATGTGAGTTAGCATATTAGATGTATGTCCTAAGTGTAAGTTCCCCATATGGGCGTAGCATAGAAAGGTAAAATATTTTTCACGTAAAAAATAGGACATGTTTAACTATAAGAAGCCATATTCAATATAAACATGACAATGGGGTTCTTTTTCGGCGAATCCAACTTAAAAACACGGAAACAGTGATAAGAGTTACTCTCATCCCCTTGCTTTCTCGCCTTATGCATTTTTTCTCACTCCATTCCGAAAATAAGTGGGTTAAATGATATCGTATTCCGGAGCGCTAAACCTAAATTATCCTAATATCGCGAAACGCTAATGCATTTTTCTCTTGCCCTTCCGCGCCGAAGAAACTGAGAACTCCGTGCCATATCTGGATCTTCATGCTGAGTTTTTCACCGTTGAAACGACGCAATGCAATTAAATGGGTTTTGCTAGCTATGCAAGCGCATTTGCCTCTATGGAAGGGAACTCTCCAAGAATTAGGAACTTCCAGTAGTTGTCTTGCTTTCTTAAAAGACCGGAAATTGAATTTCTCAGCACGTTTCATTTAGAGTTTTGCGCCATCTTCTAACGCATTATCCTAAATATGCTGTCGTTTACCGAAAAACTTTCAACATTTTCCCAATGCATGCACGTTTTTCTTTTCTCATTCCCACAGGCATTTAAAAAAGAGAACCTTTATGATTTATCTCGGAATGCATACAATAATAGTAATAAATTGTTTTTAATATTAAAATTGTACGTACCCTTCACGATTTAATGATTTAATATTCAGCTTTAAAAATGAGTTCGAAATTATTAATTTGGAAATTTATTTTCAGGAAAAATTAATCGTTTGTTTTTGACTGAAATTACAAAAATCTAAAATTGTTTCATCATAAGATGAAATGTTAATCAATCGAGCAAAATTGTAGATAAGTTATGACGATAAATAAAAAATGAACTGCACTCCGTTCATGATATTGAAGTGATAGAAGCTCTGTGAAATTAAATTACTTGCTGGGTAGTTTGGGACAAAAAATATAGGATGCTAAAAAAAATTTAGCAATGCTAAACTTTTCGTGGATTAAAACAACGAATAAAGCTAAATAATGCTTTCTGGCGTTGCTTCACAAACCGCGCTGCAGTTCGAAAGCCATTAAATTCATTTTCAACGCGCCTACCATTGGATGAGCTTTTTTGTGGTACGTACCAACGAGATTTCTATCTTCAAATTCGCGGTAAGAGCCTACTCACGGTTCATTGGCAGCGCATCCCTTCCCAGCGACCCGCCGACAAGTGACGGTATCGCCGTAACAAGCGGCCGTATGCACGCGCCTTGTCCGAGGGTGGACCCGGGAGACTCGCTGTCCACAAATGCTTGTTCGCCTATTACCTTTACCTATTAGCAGCAGCGACCCCTGTGTAACGAGAGCTACTCCCTCCTGCAATCCGGGATCATTCGATAAGCTCAGCCTCAAGATCTGGTGGGTGAAATTTGAACGGCTTGAGGTCAGGGCAAGGAAAGTATACGAAATGGACAACGTGTTGAGGATCTGCTTGCTTTACTGTGCCTTTTTTACGTAAGAGATTGATTAAATTATTATGAAAAATTTCAAGAATGATTTTTTTCTTCGCATTTTTGAAATTTCATAAGTATACATTCTGCGAATTTCCGTTTATATTGTGTGAATCAATCATTAATGTAATTACCATATATGGAACTCTTAAATATAGGTGCCATATTCGTTTCAATTTCACAAGAGAGAGGAAATATTAGATGGTAGGTATATTAACGATATTAAAGACATATTGAGGGATATTTCGATGACGATTCTGAAGATCTCTAAAAAGCTTCAATGTATAGGTTTGTATAGACTCTATACCTGCTAGGGGGGGGGGGGGGCATTTCATAAGTCATTTAAATTTTACATTTTATTCAGAAGAGAGGAATATTTTCCCATTTTCGCCGCTTTTTTGTAAGACCTCCGTTTTTTTGTGTCAGTTTCGGGGCGTTTTTTTAAATCATCAACGTCATAATTTGGGGTTTCCCGTCCCTGATCAATGGTTCCTTCAAACAGCTGGGCGAAGAATTTTTGATGTTATTCATTTTATCAAAATAAATTTAACTTACGGGTGGTGCAAAACTTCTTTCCAGAATTCAGCATATTTCAATGAATTATTTGCATTTAAATTAAAATACTGAATATTCAAGTAATGCTTTAATGTAAGTGTTCTCAACTTCTGCATATACTTTGAGACTTCAAGTACTGAGCTCATGAATTGGCTCCAATGTATTATATTTAACATAAATTATTATCATTCCAGTCGATTTTGAATTTGCACACTACATTTATAATTCTCATTTTGTGTCTGGAATTTTTATTTTGTGGACAGGCCTTGGTAATTGACGTGAATATTTAGGGAATGAGGAGTTTTGGAGAAACGCAAAACATGATATATGGATGTCGTGGACGGACTCTTGTATGGCTTTGGGAAATTAAATGTTTACCCATGTATACAAGCAGAAAACAATGAGTGAATGCAATTGAATACACACAATTCTCTTTTAAAAACAATTTTGAGTTTGGCAGAGCTAATTAATTTCCCATTCATTCAAAAAAACATTGGCTTGTCATTAAGGAAGTACATGTGTAGAGTCTATTGTTTTATTTGTTTTTCGTGGTCAGATAATCGGTTTTTTCCAAATATTTTACAGTGGAAAAAATTGACGTTGAATAACTTAAATTTATTGCCAGCCACTCCATTATACATGAGCATGCATGTAACAAAAGATATGACTTTGGAAACATTCAGTCGGAAAAATTGATGTTCAGTAAAATATTTGACCTCCTTAGTTTTCCACGCATCAACGTATAACTATGAATATTGTTAAAATGGAATATGGATTTCCTCCCTATTTCTAAATAGGCGCAAAATGTGAGCGAATGTTTTGAGTTCTTAAATACTATTCTCCATTTAGACTGTATGTTTAACTAGCTGAGCCTTTGATAGAAGCCAACAGGATTTATTTTTTTATTTATTCAGATCTTTTCCATTCACTTGAAAGGGAAGAGCCACTGAAAAGTTACTGGAATATCAATTTTCCTCAAGACTTCCATCAAATGATACCTAGCATGAAAACTAAGACGAAATGCATTTGCTTCCAAACCCTTATTTTATGTATATTTAGTGCACATATTCATCTGCGAAAAGCATCATAGCTTAATCATAGTACAAACTTGCATTTTGCGAATTCCGTAAATCATCCCTCGGCATAATGTTTGCGCATAATACAGTATAATACACCCACTTTTCTTCTAAAATCCAGTGATTATTTAGGATAAACAAGAAATATAGGAAGTGTGCCTATATATTCAAACGGTTGCGTTGTTTCAAGAGTGGAGCAAAGAGTGGGTGGATGGTATGAGGTGAATTAAGTAACATGCAAAAATGATTAAAAACGAATCTCTTCCCATAAGCTGATAGGATTTGCCTTCTACAATCAATTATACTACCTTTCTCAATTAAATATAATGCCATCTGCGTTTTATTACTATCACTTGGTCAATTCTTCCTGGGTGAATGAACCTCCAAATACATCTTAGATATAAAATATTTCCTGGCACAATGATGATATATTCGATAATTTCCGACTGCAATCAATCAACTAATAATTCGTGCCATATTCAAAAATGCTTGGCATCTTATTTCTTTAATCGAACCGCAATTTTGATGTTGTGCAAGAAACAAACCGTACCAAAATTATTGCGATCAATTGCTTCGTTTCACATGTGGCTTCTATGGTTGTCACTGAATAAAAGTGTTGAAGATAGTTCACTTTTTTCTTTGAAAATACTGATGCATTACATGCTGATTAAGTACAGGTAAGTCGCTATCCTAAAGGGCAGAAGGACCGAGATTAATTTATTGCTTTGGGTGGTAGGAAACCCACTCAGGGATGACTCAAACCCTTAACCTGAGGATTAGCAGACAGGGACTTTACCTCGCCTCAGTCCAATGCCGGTCGATTAAATACCGATGAATAACATTTATACGTTTTTAAGTAAACATTTTGCATCATAATCAGTAGTCATTAATATGGAGAATGGTTTTCAGTAGATATTGTTATTTCAAAATCATCCACCCGATCATTACCTGCATAAGTCTGAAATATATAGATTTTAATTTGCTTTGCTTGAAGCATTGCATCCTTCGTATTCCTAGGTTTTTCTTCCAATATCCAATTCCAACGTCCAATATTGTTTGCAGGAGGCTGTTATAAAACGTTTCACAAATTAATTCATAAATATTTTTATTCTTGAACGCGTCTTATGACCTGTTCAAATGAAACATCCCGATGAATTAATCGTTTATACATGAGTGTTCCCAGCATCACACTCTGAATTTAGAAAATATCTTGCAATTCTTAGCAGTGCTGGGACTTCGACTGTGAAGTGTATAAAATTCGATTAGAAAATGTCGAGCCTGTATCAAACACGTGGTTTATTACAATTTGTTGGAGATCAAACTAAAAAAGTATCTATTTGTCATAATAGATATGATGACATTATTAGTTTTAATGTTGTATAAGGCCTTCTTTTATTTACGTGCTACCCAGTAGTAGAAAAAAGTAGGGCAGTGTTCGTATATCTTTGCAAAACTTTAACTTCAGAGTTTGGTGAGCTGTGTCTTATGCCAGACATGCCAGATGAAAGAACCTTCTTTGGAGGATGAATGTAGTTCTTTAGATTAAGGAAATAAAATTCACGTTGACCATTATTTGTAGGTGGTAAATCTGAAACAAGCAACATGTAAATTAGACATTTCAGATATCGGCTCACACTCGATGAAAAGGCCAGAGGGAATAAATACAGCTCTCCTCAACATGCATTCACGTAAAAACCCACGACGGTTCCCAGAACCAGCCTAACCTTATTTTTCAATCGTAAAATGCTGATTGAGATTCAGTTGGATACCACCCCTGGATTCGCTCGTGGGGGTCGATTTTAGTGGCTATCGTAAATGGCAGGCAATATGTGCGGAAACTCTCTCATTTAGACCACTCTTATCGGACAAAAACTGATTAAAATTTTCGCGTACTATTCACACGACATTATATTTTTCTCATATTTTCCGCGTCAAGATTTGGTTAAATTTCAAACTTTTCCCTTTCAACGCCGGAGGTTTCTTCAAGGACTGCTGATGAAAATAATATTTTCGGATATCTTTCTTCTTAACGATTGATCAAAATTAAATAAATCCCATCTAGTACCGGAGACTTATTCAAGGGCCAAAAGTTTGATTATAACCAGTGTTAACGCGGAAAATATCCCGAATGTATTATTTTAATCACTCCTAATCGTCATCCCGTTCCGTCCACACGTTTTTGGCGGTCCTTTGCGGGTGCATTTCGGTGGCTGGGCTCAAGGGAAAGGGCGAGATTAGAAAGCTAATCCAACAAATCTAAATGAACTGACTCACACCGGAAATGGAGCAATTTGTAGGGTAGGTGTTAGGATTAAGGAATTCCCACGAGAACGCCCGCTATCCCGTTGACCCACCGCACCGCCCGGGGGCAACAACTGTAAGCCTACTTAACTGTAAACTGTACCTAGCTCTAGCCTCCTGATATAGGCATCCCCCAAGTACCTCAACGGATTTCCCCGAGGAAATCGCTTGGACCAAGGCAAACCCGTCGGTTGCGTAAACCGTGAAATGGGTTAGTGAACGCGGAGGAGTTGGAGGTATTCTGATTCCAGTATCGTTTTGTGATTTTAATTTTTGCATCGAAAAAGACGCTATGCATGGTAAGCTTTAAGATAATTAATCGTATTTCTCTATCCATGGCATCGCTTACTGCTATAAAATCGGAAATATATTCACAAGTTTAGTTTGCTATAAAGTAACGAATGATCACCATCACTACACATCAGTTCTAAGATTAGTTTCATGTATCACTCCCATCAGTTCTCCTTTTAATTAACTGCTTCATTCCTTCAAAATATTCATTTTGATTTCTTTTTCCTCAGGTCTTCCCATTTTCACAACAGGTTACTGTTTTTGACAAGTCTCCACCAATCCTCCCTATCCACGTACTCCTCCCCCATAACACTTAATTCCTTCAATATACCTACAGTCCGTCCATCAGGTTTTAGGTCTCCCTAGGCTTCTCTTGCCTTCTACATTCATTTTCAATGCCACTATACCCGCGTAATTGACAGGCCTTTTCATTACGTGCTCATACTATTATTACCGTCTTTCTTGGGCTTTCTTTGATATTACAATGACTCTACCTCCTTCTCACAATCTTTCATTATTGATCCTATCCCTTCCTGCTTTGCCTAGCACCCACCATTCATCCTCTTCTCTGCCACTTTCATCTTCATTTCTTGGATGTCTGTTTCATGATCCTGGTTTCCGAGCCATAAAAAATGCAGGTTCTACTGCTATTCCCATTTATATTCCCTGCCATTCCCCCCCAAATCATAAATTTTATTTTGACATTATTTACAATTAACTTTATAAACCTGAGTAAGTGAAATACTTGGGAATCACAATAACATCAGACATTACGTGGAAAAACAAAATAAAAATGTATGACAATACATTAAAGTGACAAGGATTCATCAAGCAAGTAGTTGGAAGTCCTTCCAATGAGACAGTAAAAGGAAGATGTTATTTCGCTTTTGTTGGGATACATCTTAAGTATGTCACAAGTACTTGAGACATAGCAAAAAGTGTTTAATGCGCGATATAAAATACAAAGGAAACCACAATCTTCGTTAAAAAAAAGTATTTGAAAAATCTGGAGAAAGGGTTGTGTTGGGAGTTACTAGAGTTTAGGATGATACACGCTAGATTATGATTGAGATCTGGAGAGAATCAGAAAACGGCAGATTCAGGATGACACGAATGATATTACTCCAACCCGCACAACATCAATAAAGCTCACAGAATTGACAAAATAAGAGAGATGCACTGCCTGAGAGGGATGAAAATTCCATATTTCCACGCAACATTACTGGATACAACAATGTCAGAGCGAGACACTAAAAAATCTATTGTTAGGCAAACACTTCGCTTTCTTCCTTTGTCTCTTTCAAATCCTTTGTCCATACACTTTTCTTTTTAGTGACTGTGTGACGGTACGCAGATGGTTAATTTGTGGATGCCTTTATTGTACTTCGTCTTCCTCGGTAATTTTGCCTTTTGTGGCTCTTTCAAGTTTAGTTTTTTAGAGAACTTATATCTCAAAATGTGTTTAATAAAAGTGCCCATTCAACGGAGGAGAGTTTTCAACATGTATCAATTATTTCTCCAAATCTTTGTTTGAATCCTTCTTCATTGGCTATTCTTTCCATTCGTTAGTTATTCATGATTCTTCGGTAGCGTCACATTAACATTTTTGTATATCTTCTATGTTCTGCTGCTCCAGTCCTCCAAGCGTCGCTGGTATAGAATAGGGGACATCATATGTACTTTAGTTTTAATTTATTCTATCCTCATTTGTGCTGCTGGCTGTCAGAAGAACCTTCTTTTGGTAGGTTTCCTTTCTAACTTACACCCAAAGGTTAAAGAAAAAATTTGATAGCGTATGGTTCTTGAGATTCACATAGGTGGTTGAAATTCGCCCTGAAAAAAGCATTAGACGACCGGGATTCAAGCCAGTACCTATATTCCAATCGCCGGTCAGGTGAGTTAGTCAGTTCCTCCTCAAAATTTGTCATTTGTCATAGCGTCTTGACCTAAAAAGACATGTTTTTTTGCGAAGAATGATCCACCTTACAAGGCTATACCACGCAATTCCTCCATTAATTTTACGAACGATGGAGTACTTTCTGGAAACTATTTCTATTTTGGACGTCACTAGATAACTTATTACGATAAGGCGATAATACTGCTTGAATATCTATTTTCGGCGTACCAACAGTACAACTGAGCTATTCAATATAATTATAATTTATTTTTTATAAATAATAACATTTTAAAAGTTGGTCACATGCCAGATAGTAACGTGCAAATAGATTGGCTAAGTTATATTAAGTAAGTGTATTAGAATATAAGTTGTAAAATTATATAAATTAACTAAGTTATGTACTAATTGTAAGTAAAATTCAAGTTATATAAATAATTCAAATGTGAACCAAATGAAGTAGAAGTGACCAAAAATTATCTATAAACAAAATTTATTTCATGAATCTAATCACCCAAGATGTTTTTTGTACCTTTTCTAGAGAATATTGACACCCCTTAGAAAGGGCTCCAATAGTTCTGAAGGTAGAATACTCCAATCTTCAATTGTTCTCCTGAGGAATGCCATTTTTTTACATCAGTCCTTTGTGATCGGCATGTTACCTAGTGTTGATGATCAATCCTTCCTCTAAAATTCGGATTTCCCATTGCCTTTCATAGTTCTGCCGATTTCCTTAGTACTATATGTTCAGAACAATCCACAAAGCCTGCTTCTCTTTCCCGAAGTTTGTAATGTCTCTATTCAAATATTTTTAGCATCTCTTTTCCTCCTGTTTCCTCAATACATATCTGGTTCTGACCTATTTTTGCACCGATTTAGACAAAAATTGGCCTTTTAAGGGCTTCAATATTCCTCCTGTGCTATTGTACCACATGATTTTTTCTATTCTTCTCTTTAATGTAAGCATGTGCTGCTCTGAAAACTATTTTTTTGTATTTTACCTTTACTAGTGAGTCTACTTACTAATTTTCTATACTCTTCCACGGGCTCCAACTTTTTCTGCCCATGTCTGATGGTATCTTTGCCTCATTAATTTCTTCCCTTCACCATTATTTCGGTTCTATTTACGTATCTTTTCAATATGTGATGAAACTTACTATGTAAAAAATATACAAAAGAACAATCAATGCTCGTTAACATCCAGCTTCAGCGAATATTGAATTACAAATTTACACACAGACATCCATTTGTGTAGCAATCATTTTGAGGTAATAACACGAGTAAATATTTAGAATTATTTTATGTTTTTGACACCTGATTCTGGACCTTTATGTATCTTGATTAGCCCTGATGATGGAATAATGAAATTCAGTAACTTTGACCACTAAGACATTTTTTAACTCTATTATTATTATCGATTATTCCTCGAGACAACATGAGTAGAAGATAATATTGTCAGTACTTACTTATACACCCAAGCCCACAGCAAAAATAAGATTCGCCCGGTGGTGATCCTGGATTGTATTTGGAAACACTTTCTTATAATTAGTGTATGCTACGCACATGATTTTACCACCGAACTTAACGTTATAGATAATGGTAAAATCAATCTAAAATAATGAGAAGTTTTGGTGTACTAGTGTCTTAGAGAAACAAATATTTACAAAAAGGGTTTGCTGATCTCTTATGTCACAACGCTCTTTAGCGTTTTTTCTAATATGAATTACGAATCCCATTTTTGTTTTCAATTCTCTTTGCCTTATGAATTGTTTATATTTTCACGCTAATACTTTAAAATTTTCCTTTTCCATTTTGGCTACATTACAGGTTTTCATCACGGTGATACAGGAAGTCAACTCGATTTAGTTTGTGAAAGCGGAGACTCAGCCGGTGAACTTTACCGTTAAAAATTCATATTCCCGTGAGCTCAACAGAGCTGGTAAACAGGCTTTTTTCTTTCACACGTGCCAGCCCATGAGGATTATTTTCCCATTTTTAAAAATGATTTTTATGGATGAGAATGAAGACTTGATTAAAGGATCAAGCTTGTTCTCTCTGATATATTATTTTTAAAAATGACGGTGAGCACGCTTTAGCGCTTTGCCTTTGGCATGTATCTCGCGCTGTGAAGGCATTAATTACACGGCCTTGATCCACATCCATTGATAGACTTGCAAATTTCGTTTCACCATGATAGGTCGATAATTTTACACATAGTCAGGTGAGCCTTAATTTTATTTTACATTAAATAATATTAGCATCAGTCTTTTGAGAAGATAAAATATTTTTTGCCTGGTAAACTCATATCCATAAATTGAACAACAAGGCAGAGCACATAAAATTTGATGGCCTACTTTTTCATCTTGGCCCCTTTACCTTCATAGTATGAATAATGCCACGTTGGTGTTAAACTTCATGATACGATCGAAATATATCGGCTTATTTCTTTAAAAACTCAGTCAGGACGAAATGACACTAGCTGCAAGTGGAGACCTGTTATTGAAAGCTTTATTAGTTTTATAAATATATTGAAATTAATTTCTGTGGGAGCGGCACCACGGAAAAGAGATTTAAAATGCCCGTTTGAAAATAATTTGCTGCTTTTAAAGCTGTAGCTGGAGAGTAGGGTGGCATTTTTTTTCGGAAGTGAGAACAGTTAAGTTTTCCATCTCTAAAAAATGATTTTTGTGTAGTGCTTATTAATGTGTTTAAGTTTCGTTACTCTTATTTATCTAAAACCCGTGCCCCAATAGCCATAAATACTTCGACACTAAATATGAAATTTTCGGGCGGTAAAAGTGCTCTACCTATGCAAACCTCGATAGTATAGGTCTTTGGGGGTAAACATTCGTCGGTTTTATGTATCGTTTTTGAGTTTCTGAGATATTTTCCCACGCAGTTCGAGTCTCCCCCCCACCCCAGGGTGCCACCCAGCACCACTGAACCACTGAGGGCGCTCCCGTACCCTCTACGAATGAGAATGAGTTTCTACGAATTGGCTCTCGAACAATGATATAAGGTTTCATATTCTGGAAAATTTTAATAATATTCAGATGATCGCATTTATACAAAGGACGTACTCTGAACAGTTTCACTCTTATTTGGTACACCGTTCGATTTCAAATTCTAGAGCGACAAGGCTGCTTTTCACATGAAAGTTGACTACCATGGAATTGGCAAGTTAGCGATATCTCGATGTGAATTGTTTTTTGTAGGTCATCGTCCTGCTCATTCATTATATCCGTTTTTTAAATAAATGTCTGTAAATTACTTATTTACGTATATTTCAGTGTATCTTTCCCCGGAAAACGTATGTGTTGTTTTAATTTTTAATACCCGCACGCAGGCGTGTGGTCAGGAATTTGTCGGATACAATGCAAGTTTATCTCATGGTCGAAATACTACCTGAATAAAATTAGAAACTTGTCTATTTTTCCCTAATGGGTGAAACGTGGACTGTAGCGTAACAATTGATACCACTATCAATGCTTACTGACATTGACTTCCGTGGTAACACATGGAAATACTAATTGATTTTAAATTATGGGGCTACTGCTTAAGAAGTAACTTCCATGTGTAATGCCACTATCTTTTTCGATGTAAAATCATAAGAAAAAGCTTTTTAAATGCCTCTCAAAAGCAATACCTGCTGAACAATAGCTCAGGGGCTCTTGAAAAGTATCAAATTTGGAATTATGGAGGAGCCATCAAGGAAGGGGAATAAGAAAATAACCAATTTCAATATCAAGAGCACATGTCTGTAGGTGATGGACGTCGACAATGGATGGTAAAGGAAATGGGTTCAGAGGGAATACACCAGAGCTCAATATGACTGTGGGTTTAAATAATAAGTTTCTTTTTTATGAAGGGGAACCAATAAAAAAAGCACCCGAGTACATCAATGTAAAGATTTTTGGAGCTAAGTATCGGGTTGTATTATGTTTACATATAAATTGGCCGTTTTTATATCTTTGTGATACCAATTGTTGGAGCATTATTTTATGTCACTAGCCTTATGCTACTTTGTGAAACTTGACAATTGTCACCCTAAAACAAATGAAACACATTGTAAGATCCTGAAGTTATTCTGAACTCTTGAGTTCGATACGCAAAACCCAATCCCGACCCTCCAAAATCGCACTCGACATTATTTCATAATAACTATCCCTCTTAAAATGCTTTACCCTTAATTTCAAATTTGGCGTTAAAAACTAGCAAATGGGTATTAGGGGATGGTTTTCACCAAGTAGTGCTTCTAAGCAATATTCAAAATAGTTTTTATACGATTGTACATCGAGAATGACGCTCTTGAATTTGAAATAGAACGGTGTATCAAATATGATTGAAACAGTGCATAGTATGAAGCCCTTTGCATGATTGCGAGTATCAGAAATTTATTTAAATTTCGCAAAATAAGAAACCTCATATCATTGTTCAAGAAGTAATATGTCGACTCTCATTCCTCTGGACGGAGAGAGCCCCACCATGCGCCAGTGCATGAAGGAGATAAAGGGGTAGACTCATGGAGGAGAAGGGAATGGTGCGGGCTTTACATCAGTAGTGCAACGGTGCTTGGTGGCACCCAAGGGGGTGGCTTGAACTGCGTGGAACTATATCTCAGAAACGCAAAATGATACATAAAACCGATAAAATTTTCGCCATGATAGACCTATACTATCGCTTTTTACATAGGTAGAGCACTTTTCATGCCCGAAAACGCACATTCGGCGTCGAAGAATTTAGGACCCTTGGGGCTCGGGTTTCTGATATGAGAGTAACGAAAGGATACTGAGGGTAATGAAACTTAAATACGTAAATTAGCACTCCACAACGATCATTTTTAGGGGTGAAAAACATTACTTTTCTCAATTACAAATAATAAGTTCCACCCTACTTCACAGCTTTACCACCTGTCTTGACATTCGTGGAATGCTGTTATTCATATCATTAATTTGAGCTATTGTTTTAAGGTTAATAATAGGATTTGTTCTACTTATTCCAAATAAAATAATTTCCCAACTCGCCACTTGTTTAAATGAACACAGTATAGCCACGGTGTAACATAATAGGGTATGGCGTGAATATATTAATATTCCGTTTCTTCGCATATGCTAATGTTACATAATTATAGGAAATTAATTTCCTTTTTTGATTTATGTCAATTCTCAAATCAACCTATACCAAAATGAATGCCATATTTTTAAAAGATTGCTTAGGATACACCTTCATGATGCTGAATAGAGCTGAAGCATTCTTCGGTGACTTTTTGTTAGGTTTGTGAGATTATTAAGGAATAAATATTAACATGATCATCTCTTCCTACATTATGTGGTAATTTTATACAGAGTAATATTATCAGCCAGCTGACCTCTATTATCCTTAAGATACTGTAAAATCATGTTGCCATCAACAATATTTTTTATATCCGTAGAGTTATTTTTTATACGATTTTGATAAACTTATTTTTTCTTATTTATATTATTAAGAATTTTTCAGAGCTCGTTGAAACACAAGAACTACATTTTTTCTTCACATATATTAACATTTTATTAGAAATATACCTTATGCATTGTTTGACAAACATGTGAGCCTGAGAAAGAGAGCTCCTTGCCATTTTTTCTTTCAGTGAGTGTTACAAAGTCCCATGTATTTCCTTTTGACGAGTAAATAAAGCCGTTTTATTTTGGTATGTTTGCAACCGTCTTTTCCAAGCACCCTATCAGAAATAGTTTTCCCAAACTCCTTTTTTTAGAACCCACATTCCCAAATCTTATTACTGTACTATTCTGTCAAGTTGATGGTCTACGACTGGGTGTTTAACCACCGCGTATTTCCTTATCCCTACTGTAATATTGTTCCTATAAACATTTGTCCTTTTCATAGCTCTTCGATGCCCTTTGACATATGTTTCCTTCTCAATAATACCTACGACCTTTTTATAGCTTTTTCTTTATGAAACGCAACAATATTTGACTTCTTGGATAAAATTTATACGCAAAAGTAGTAATCACCTGCCATTTCAAATTGCATAAATTCTACTGCTCGTATTGTTATTTTTTTTAACTTGAATCGAATACTTCCCCTATGAATCCTAGAATCGTTCAAGGAAAACTGAATAATAATAATGAAAAGATGAGATATCACAGTAACAAAGAAGATGTCTGGGAGGGTAAATTCGGTTTTATTAATTGTTTTAATGCAGCAAAAGAAAGCAATGAGAATGAGCCATAATTTCAAAGGGAATGATTCATCGATTTCCGAGGTATAGATAACACTTAACATGAATCAATTCAAAATCTTTCCATATTATTATAAATTTGAATGCGGAGTCCTGAAACTTTTTCCTCAACCCATTTCTCAAGAATCTGCAAATGTGTAAATATAAATTTGAAAAGATGATTTCTGAAAGTAAGAAGAGAGTCTTTCCGGAATATTTTTGTAATTCAAAGATTTATTCTCCATAGCAAAACTTTCTAACCTTTTATTGCAGGCGTGTGCAATACAATATTTTATATAATTAGGAATTTTACTCACAATTTATTTGAAAGTATAGAGAAAAAATATACTTTGTCAATTAATTTGATACAATACTTGAAGATCATAACCCTATTTACATAAATATTAAATTTTCGCCACGCATGCACTAAATTATCCACGAATTCACTTAGACACTTTTCTTGTCAACTATAGCTAACCAATAAACGACTATCTCACGAATGACTTGTTCATAATTTTCACTTCTAATTGGTACATTATAAAGGAAGATGAATTTACTGCAATGGATGCATACTTTGCAAAAGAAACGGGTACGCTCAACATAGTAGGAAAGCTGAATATGTCCTACAAATGTCCTTGGTTGAGATCGGAGAGTTGAAGTGCACCTTAGGTCTTTTCTGGTCGTTTTGATTTGGAATCGACTATATTTAAAAATCGTCAGTAATTTAGTAACATTTAAAAAATCCTAATTGATCTGAACGGGTATTGATTCCCAGTTTTATGAAGAGATCACATAGTATAGTTATGAAGAGATCACATAGTTAAATCACCTTAATATAATGTGCAAGATAAAATCTACCTCAAAATTTGTTTTGTTAAAGCTACAAGACGTAACTTGGTGAAATTGCAGTTTTTTCCTCTACTAAGCGTTGCAGTAGGTATATCCAATACTCCATTGGATGAACTCAAGAGTCTCGAGATAAAAGTTGTAGCAGATTTTTAAATCGCACTCGTGGAGTTGAACCACTTACACAAGGCAATGCATATTTGGATGTACGTACCAACGTTCAGTCCACAACTGCACCAACTATTGATCAAATGATGGAGAATAACAATTAAGTAGGTGGTTTTGCTGCCCAAATAGACGCACGTTCCGGTACAGATAGGCCGGTGCCTGTTTCAAATCCTTGTAATACCTCCGGGCCTTCATAGCTTAACCGAAGCCACCTTAGTTCCTTGGCATTAAATCTTCCTAGGAAATTGCTGGCGCACAGAGGAGAGAAGAGGAGAAGTAGGTGATTCCCCTATCCAAGTTTGGCATAGTGCTCTACTTAACATCTCCAACAATCCCTTGCCTTAGTGAGTTTTTATTTTTATTATTAAAAAAAGGCAGGTAAAATCCAAAATAGCCATTTTATAGTATAAATATGAAATTTTAAATAGAATACTGTTCACATATATTCGCTACATATTCGTCAATCAAGAATTTTTATTTCTCTTCATTTTATAGAAATTTTGCTTTGATTCATTCATTACTGCATCCCTAATATTATTTTATTTTGGAATCTTCTCCCTCAACGTCTTGACACACGGTTTAAAACATTCTACTCTCGAACCATAAAACTCTGAGCTAAGCTCCGTGTCTTTCTATGGTTGACAGAAAACCCGATGAGAATGTAGTATTGATGTCAATCTTCCCTTACTGTAAGATACACATTCATTTCTCAAGCAGCTATCACAAAGAAAACAAAGTGTTTTCATTTTTTGCCAACAAATTTGGCTTATTCTTTAAAAAAATGTCCTTGAATGTCGAATTTTTTTAAATAACTACTTTTATACAAGCCGCGAATGACAATAATTACTGAATTTGAATGTGGTAGGTATTTTAGTAGAAGCAGCGTTTCCAAATATAAAACAAAACAAATTGTTATGTAAGCGGGTTATTTAACAAAATTTCCTTATAAAAGGTTATCAATGGATACCGTATCATATTTCAGCCATCTTATCGGTGAATGTAATGTCACGATGAATCAGTGGTGTATTTTATGAAGCGGCATCTTTATCCAAGCCTTTATCTCAGCAATTTTGTCACATGTGTTTTTTATATTTATACATACCATTGCATATTTTATAAATCTACTACTTATTAAAAACTGCAAAATATGTTTTTAACTTCATTATGCAACAGTCACACCACTTCAGCCATGAATGTTTACTTCACAATTTATATCGGTGGCACATCAGATACAATAAAAACAAAAATGCATGCGATTTATGCCTTCAATGGTGAAATACCAACCCAAGCTGGAGTCAAAAAAGAAATATTGGGATTAGCAGGCGAGTAACCAACTCTGTGATAGTTAAATGTCTTAGCCACAAGGCTACATGGGATTAAAACACTGGTTAACATAAGAAATATATTAATTTCTGCAGCGCTTATTTCTTATATTTTTTATCCTCACGGCTTTCTTTAATTCCAAAATATAAAAGATTTCAGTTACGCAATTGTTTTTTACAATCTCGCTGGAAATATTTTCGTTTCCTTGGTTTTACGTAATCGGTTCACTGGTAGCAGGAAATTACAGACGGGTCGATGGCCTGAGATCTTTTACAGATTATCTTCATTTTGCACGCATACTTTCGCAAAAACATTTCGATTTCCCAGAAAGTTTAACTGGGACCCTTTTAACTCCCATAAATCCTGTGTCGTAATGATTCCGATCTCGATCGCATTTCGTACCCAATTGCAATGGGAACGCCACAATTCATCCCTCCTCCGTTGCCCTCTCTCCTGCATTGAATGTTCATTTTAGTCGCGTAATCTGCGGTTAAAGTCGGGAGTTTGGCGTTAATAGTCGTGAATCACATGCATGCGCATACATGGACGATGAAGCACGATTTTTGATTGGCGAAGTTCCACGGGTCTTTGTATATAAGATCGCCGTATCGCATTGCTTAATCCCTCACGATTGGAAAAGTTTTACTTAAACCAGGAATGGGATAGTCCTCAACGGGATATGCGAAGCGTTCTTTCTTGCGATATTTCTCACTTCGGCAGAGTAAAGGCTCAAATAAAACGCTAAGACGCACGTTAATGACCTAAACAACTTTCATAAAGTATCATTGGGATATAATTTTTAAATGTCACGGATTGTCACCGGTTTCCGAGTGAAAGGATGAGTCTAAGAAAAGTGATAGCGTAACGTGGTGGTAGTCTCCTAACCGAAGTGTGACTTCAAGGAAAGGGAAGCCCGTAGGGAAGTTGAAGGCAAATAAGAAGCGAAGGGGAGAGGACAACACGTGACAAGCAGCGTTGACAAAAAGACAGCATTAAACTTGAGACTGTTGGAAAGTATCATTGATTTGGTTGTCCACACGGAAAAAAATACAGCTAGTCGGGGTCAGACGCCAGGAATTTCGCCGTGTGTACGAAAGATATAAACAAAAGCCATCGTATATACAATTTTATGTAGAGAACGCTAGTTAAAAATGCTCATTCTCGCTACGGTTATTCATATCGTTTATTCCATATGAGCATTTATGACATTATTATCAGTAGCAAAATAACGTTAATTCATATCTTGGGTAGGTATAGATAAACGTGCCATTTGCTCTTGGTATGAAAAACTATACGAAGCCTTTCCACTCTATTTTCTTTCAAATTTAACAGGAAATTACTTCATTGTGTATGAAAGAATGAGTAAAACATGGGTTAAAATTGTCTTTTTTCTGTCATTGAAAATTCAATTTAACTAAAAACTTTATTTCAGGAAAATTCTGCCGACGAATCGAATTTAAATATAAAATAACCACCTTGACATTTTTTGAGTTATTAGTGAACTGATTCATAAATTGAAGTCTAAATATGTTAATTCAACGTATATGATGCTGCAGTCAGCTCATTAGCTGAAAAAATCCTCATTAAAAATATTTTCGTCAAATAATTTGCCAATTTTTTTCCATAACTTTGTTTTCTAATGGTGAAGGTATATAACCCGTAAAACCAGTATTTTAAAGTAGTAGATTAAAACAAAGGATTAAAATTCAGTAGGTATTCGTTTTCACTCAAACAGTTACAATGAAGCCCCCTTAATGCGTCAAGACGTATTGGAATCCATGTCGATTTGTCCAAAGTGGGCCATTGCGACGCGGAACGAATTTTAAAATGAATATTAAGCCACTCGTTCGTAAAGTCATTACCGCAGTATCGTAGCGAATAGCGAACTGTTTAATCTTATCATTTCAAGGGCAATAGCTGTAGAGGTTGAAATACTCAAGCGAAAAGTATTATTTGCTTCGGGTGTCCCTGGAATTTTCTCTTACGATTCTTACATACACAACATTAGGCACTGTATCCGGTGAATTTTTGCAGATCATTTTAATTTTAAAATATAAAATAGCATTTTCAAACTAATGACGTTTATTGTAAGCAATAATAATGAAAGAACCTGTCACATATTAATTTCTTACGGAAACTATCAATGTAATTCTTTAGTGTAGAAGAAAAAAATAAATGTATTCATATATAGTAATAGAATTTCATCTTTGTTTCGTACATGACTGGATTACTATTTCGAAATAATACTGCCACAAATTCCCTTTATATGAAACCTCGGAGGCTTTTTTCATATTAAATTAACTTTCGCACAGTAATATGCTATTAAATTTGATTTAAAAGGATTAGAACAATTGTAACATTGCCTTTTCACAAATACGTGCTTCTCACCGTTGTCCTTCTGTTGAGTCAGAATTAATGTTGACGGGCTAAAATAACGGTTAAAAGTTCTATTATATACCAATATCTAACAATAATTATAACTGAAATTCTCTTATTATATAATATACATATTAATAAAACTTTAACCATGAGAAAAAACATAATTAAATCGAACTTCATCCCTTCTTTTCAACTTTGCCTAATTGGAAGTACATATTTAGGGGAGAATTTCGTGAAACGTTTATGAATTCCCGAGAAGTCATGGAACAGGTAAGTTTTTGTAGTTAACAGCCTCAGCATGTGTCTTCCTAAGACACATGCTGTTGGAATACGGGTGAAGCAGTTGATAAAAAACGCTACCTAGGCTTACAACACCTGGAAATGTAATAGCGTTCGCTGCTTCAATGGCACGGAAATCCACGATGAACATTTTCATGAATTAAATTCATAAAGTTAACATGTTTTCAAATCAGGTGAGCTTTTGGCCTTGATTTCTGATGATGAGCTCGTGGCGTTCGCTTCATCCCATCTACTAAATGCTGAAGAAATGATACGGAGTCGTGAAAAGAGATAATTATGCGCCCTCAACCGGCATCCAGTTGAAATTTAAGCTTAGTACCCGTTATCAGCGCGATCCATTTGCAGACAAGGAAATAAAGCAGACTATTCAAGTTATAAGCGTACTTAGTTTATATTTGGATGGGTATACTCTGGAAATAAACAATGGAAAATCATTTTCTGGGCTGTTTGACGTAGTCAAATCTTCTTAGCAAGATCCATGAATATTTAACATTCCGCGTTTTACGTCTTAATTAATAAATAAAAAATATCTTCCACTAGGTCGTAAAATATTTTATTTTTCATTGTTTCAATATTTTAACGAAATGTTCGATGGGAATGATTATTTTTTATCCTTTCATATTTTCGAAGGCAGTGACTTTGAGACCATGATACTGTCTTCGGCTATGTAGACGCAAAGAGATGGAGATTAATTTTAATTATATATCTGGGAATGGTGACTGGGTTTCGTAATGCGTTGGGTTGGCACAATACACCCTTAGGGAAGGTACAAATAGCATTGCCACACTGCTTTTGTTTCAGTAGTTTTGACCTTGGTATGGTGACCAGATACTGGCTGGAGACCTGATACTGCGGTTGTTTTTGCTTTAACCCTGAGCAATTTCAGAGCGCAGATTGTTAATTCAATTTATTGTCGTGAATGTCATTTTCTTCGCTCGAGTTTTCCAAGCGTATTGGGGAACTTAGTAATTTTCGGCGCTCTGAACTGACCTCAAATATGGAACAGTGTGGTTATCTCGAGGGTTAGTTGAAAATAAAAAAAAATTTTCTCTTTGCAAGATATTTTAAATTTTTTGAACTAATGAAAATAATTTAATGAACTCCGCCATCAACGCTGAAAGGCGATACAGAAGGACAATAAAAAATTATACCTACACCGATGCCCATTATATCCACAATATCCACTTTCGGAGAAATTTGAATAAAATATGTGCACTCTGAAGCTGAAGTTCTTAGAAATGTATTCTATGGAAATAAAATGTCATATCAATGCGTTTTATTTGAGCACATTATCAATGCATTTGGGTATTGTATAATTGTTTTTTATCCTTGTGATGAAAAATTAGGTCATTCTACAAAGTTACGTTGCCGGCCATTAATCCTATTCAATTTTTCAATATGTACATACCTACATATGTATTTACAATTTTCCCTTTATTACAAAGAGGTTTTCAAAGCTTCACAGATAAAATCTCTCAAAACAAGTGTACTAATCCCGACTACATTGTATGATTATGACCATACTTTAACTTTAATATATCAAGACAGGCATAAAATAAGGCTAAAAGTCAGGCATGTATAGTCAGTAAAAGACGTGGTATGTGACTGATATGAACCCTTAAGCTATGATTCAAATGCATTCAAAGTCAATGATCTTAGTAAGCTTAAGTTCATAAAACTTCCTTAGTATCCTATTATTACGTCTTTAAGCTACACTCACCTTGTTATTTCATTTTCACTATCTGATTCTCGTTGAGGAAAGCAGTATATGCTCCTAGTTTCTTCTCCACTTCTTGAAACGCAGACGAATAAATATTACCCCGCAATTCTTGGAATATCCAGACAGTAAAATACACGCTTGTCATAGTGCAATTGAATGTATAGTGTAGTTTTCCTTTATTTCACAGTATCAACTCGTTAATGCTCACGGTTAGCGTGGTAGCAAAACTAAAACCCCGTTTGGGCTTTTCGCCGGTAACCAAGAAAACTTCAACGTTAATCACCACAGCCATACCAACTTCTTTATTGGTTGAGCTCTTCCAGAAATTTAGCGTTACTCACCGCAATAAATGGAAATAGTGGGCAAAATGGGTGGGTCGTTCCATGTTTTAATTTAAACCCTGAATGTGGCAGAAAATTGCCTCAGCCCTCTGTCTAACCCAAGCGTGGGATGCCGTGAAGACACGCATAACTATGAGGGGCGGTTTTGGGAGAATTCATTGAATTACAAATTCGAGAGAATTTTATAAATACCATACCCAAGAAATATATTTTTATTTTATGTCCCTTGCACGTCGGTAAGATACATACGCTAGGAGGGAAATATGTTTTACCTCAACATGGTTTATGCTTTTATGTGTCGCTGTTACGTATCGATAATTATTTGTATTTTCATCACATTTTATTCATGCGGTGAATTGAAATGATGTTTTAATTATTTTTATGGACCAAATACTATTAAAAATATTTACAATAAATTGTTTTTAGTTCATGATGATTATAATGCATATGAGTTCTACCACTTAAGTACATCGTAAATCAGGAAATGTTACTCGATGCCTCTTAAAATAAAATACTAACGGAAGATAGAAAACTATATGATTTGTACAATGGTAGTTATCTTGTATTGGCAACATGATTCCGGTACATTATACTCATATAAGTACTGCTTAAAGTTACCAATAATATTTTAGCTACTTCTACTGAGTATGTACTATAAATACTTGTGAATAAAGACTTAAGCCTCTTTCAAATTCTCTCCCCAATATTTCATATGAATTAATTTAAAATTATTGATATTTATTGCATTCTAACTCACCCATAAAACAATCTAGCTGTTCCTAGAGTCATCCCACTACTTATTACCTCCATCCAATTCTTTCATCTTATGAAATGTTATCCTTACATTTATCTTTCCCCCAACATTTTATCGTTTACCTTCCTCCGAGCGTAACTCATTTTCTCCATCCTTGTCCATGCTAATCTTTTGGAGGCCCAATAATTTTCTCAAGCTTCCGTCTGCCAACCATTCGCCCAAGTTAATACATAATCATGAAGATTAGTGAGTTTGCGCACCACCGCTTTATTATTGCTGTATTTTTTGTGATCCAAACAGTGGCTAAAAATTTAATTTCGGAATTTCCGATTTAAGAAGTATAATTACACTTTGTTCAGATTGATTTACCTTGGTTAGATAATTGAATCCCATTACGTATCCCGGAAATTATTATAATTTTAAAGGTATCTATTGGTTAAGGTGGGTTTAGATGGAATTTTGTAAAAATCTACAAGAATATTTAGGCACAGGACATTATTTCCTACTCTGAATGCTCTTCCTGTTCTATCTTCATCTCAGCATGCGTCCCACCTCCATCTCGTCCATAGTGAATATTCTCTTTCTTCACTTTCCCGCTTACCCAATCACCGTCTTCTCTATCTTAGCATTCGCATCTCTTTAATGATAATTGCCTGTTCCAACCTCATTCTCTGCAGTCTGCCAATCTCCCCCAAAAGATTCCTCTCCTCACCCGCCTTAACAAGCACTTACTCATTCGCTTTCCTTTCCTTCCACCGATTTTTCACCATTCTCCTCCAAAACCGCAGCTCAAACGCCTACAAAGTATACTTGTTCTCTAATTTTAGTCCAACTTAGTGCAAAATACTATTTATTTCCTTTTAAAATTGAAAGCCATTATTTATTTTAATGTCTTGGTAGTTTTTTCGAGAAATAAATAATAAAATCTTTGTGTAATGAAAAATCCTCGATAAAAATTCAGCATAGCAGATGAGACAAACCAATACGATATAAACCTCTTGAAAATATTTTTGTTTTAAGAAATGAATGGAACGTGCCAAGGTTAGGGACCAATGGTAGACTATCTAACAATGGCTAACATTAGTGATGATAGTAGTTTTATTTAGCTTTAGCCTATTACTTACTGTACTAAATATATCGGTGAAAATAATCCTGGAATAGTTTAAGCGCCGATGCTACATGAGTGACCACAGAAAATTATTCCGTCATTTTTCATGCGCTGTGCAACTAGTCCCTATTTAATAAAACGTAATACTTAAACATCTGCTAGAAAAAAAGTACTTTTTATCGCAACTAGTCGCGAGTAAATAAAAAAATTGTGGGCCCAGAAAAGTTTATTCTTATTTTGAACCGAAATTGAAAACTATCTGCTGGCTCCTTTTCCCCGACTTGGCTCATGTGTATTCCGCACAGCGCCACTCTGTATCACTGGACCCTTTATTTCCGCTGCTTGACGTTAGGTGACGCAAACTGAGAGCGTATTTTTGTCCTCTGGAGAGACAGCAGCGATACTAGATGGAACTGCGAGAAATTCACGAATCGATCGCAGATTCCATAGATATTCGGCCGCCATTTATGTCAGTGGGCACCTTCGTCCGTGTCAACGAAGTTGGCGCAAAATGTATTTGGAAGTTGACGAGCGGTTAGAATTTATTCACGTTTTAAAATCGAACTTTACCATTTCCGAATGGAACTTCGAGCGCACTGTAGCAGATGGAAACGCTTGAGTACACTTTAAAGCCAATTTATGGCACGGTCAGCCCCGCCCCTCATATATGCTCAACATTCTAAGAAAGCAATTGAACTGAATTCTCAGCAGCGAGAGTGTTAATTAAAAGTAAGTAGAATTATACCAATTCTCCATAAAAGAAGTGCGGTTTTCTATGAAAAATTCGCTTCTTAGACATGAATATCTACATATTTTTCCAGAAACGACGTAAAAAGCTCCAAAATGCAAATTGAGGATAGTGCAGTGTCACCTTGAATAATAGGATAGGATCTTGTCTTGAGTTAGAATAAACGGACATGCAGGTAGGTGCATGCACACGATACACCCTTAGGTCTTGGTTTCGTGAAACACCTCTCTGTGAATCTTGTGGAACGTCCATTTTTCTGTTAATCCCGAAATTTTCTAAAGCGTTTCGCTGATAACAGTTTTGAGCATCTTAGATTAATAATTTGATGTACCTCCATCCTGCAAACTAATTTTTGTAAGCACTGGTAAAAACTCCGGACATACTGTGATGGAAATCACCGATTAAAATTTTGTTTCATTTCTTGGCGCGATGTTTACTGCGACGACGGGGCCAAACGTTGTCGTCATTTTCCTTCACCCCGGTCGTTCAGAATTGCGCAGTACGAACTAATATCTCACCACGGTCAAATATGTACTATTACCGTATAATGGGGTAGTGGTGCGTTATTATCACACCAATCATATTGTTCCACGATTGGCTAAGGCCATTCATTCCCAACGGTCAAGTATTTTAAAGTGATTGGTGAATGGAAGTGGGGGTCAGGTGACCACAAGTGTAGAGGATCTTGGGAGACAAGGTGCTACGACAGTTGACCACGGAAGCCCAGGGTGTGTGGTTGTGAGTGCAGACGAGAGTGTGGACGGAGAGAGAGAGAGAGGCGATAGTTGGAGACAGAGATCACCACGACAGCCGCGAGGAATAGACAGAGAAAGTCGTTCTCTAGCGGTTTTTCCTGCGTTCTGCCCCAGAAGAGGAACGAGACCTCGATCCCGACACCCAAAGAGGAGGTGCGCTTTCGGGTGGATAAGGGCGACAGACCGCGAAAGATAGCGGGCCGCCGCATCCCCAACATCAAGGTTGGACGAGTTCCATTCAGTCAGAAGGTGCATTCTCACAACAGGAGTTGTTGAATTCCATTCTCCACGCAACCATCTCGAAAACTAAACGGTGCAGTCTCTCCGCGCTGGACTTAGCCGTCCTGCTCCACACCATCTCGCACATAAGTATCGCCACACCCATATTTCCCCAATGTTAAGTTATTTAAAATCTCTTATTCACGCTTCCATAATGTGAAACCCGTGTGTGCCAGAGTAAGTGATTTACGAAATATTCAAACAGAGTTACAGTCCCTTCAGGTTAAAAGAGAAGAGACCCTGTCAAACTAATGTCATGTGTGGACAATTCTAGTCATACGGGACCTTAACTTATGTATCACTCACTCCCGTCCTCACCAGTAATAATAAAAGGACGAGGACCTTGTAATTCTCATTTTTGTTATTAAGTTCTGTCACAACACGCAACGAAGCATTATTCAAATTGAACTCTATGTTGATAATAATTGAATGTATTTTTAGTTATAGGTAGGTACTGCATTTTTATAAAGATACTGATCATTGATTTTCCTGAGATCGTCCTACATTAATTTTCCATTGATCAGGATATCCTTTCCTTATGGCAAAATTCCAAGTTGATCCGTTATTGGCCTTTATTTTCTATATTTGATTATGAAGCTATGCTGCAACAATGCTTTATACAAATCAAGCCTCTCACATTTTTAAATCTTAGAACAATTCAGTTTTAATTTCCTGAATATTTCGCTCACAACTATCTGAAATTCTCATAAACAAACTTTCTCGCAAACTCCTTGATACGTCAATCTACCCTTATATTTCTCCGGCGGAAATATGTGATTTTTTTCAGGTTAATTATCTTTTTTATAAAGTGTGTCCCATAAAAAATGAGGTAGGGAACTCGTAACGCCTCTTTGGATCCAAAGATTTTGAATGACGAACCAAAGGGATCTCAGTTGGAAGCTTCTCGTAAACTTTCGGATTCAGCGGAAAGTGACAATGCTTTTCATAACCGAGTAACAACTGGGGTTTGGCGTATGGCGCTTGCGTGAAAATTTACGCAACGATGGGGGATTTCCTTTTCTTTAACTTTTATCACCTTAATTCACCTTTATATTGATGTCATAACTTCTTCAGGGGCCCTACCAATGTATTTTAATACTGTTTGGATCGTTTCTCTGAGACGGCCATTTAACATAATTAAATGATCATGTTATTCATACAAGGAGCATTCACAACTTGCCTTAGGACGTAACAGATAAGGTGGCTCTCGTTTATGTAGTATTTCAAGAGCTGGGCCAGTAAAGGAAGAATAATTATTTCTGAAGGTTATAAATCGGAAGCCACGTTTGTGGTTAAGCGTAACGCCACCACCGACGAGAAACAGAAATGCGGATACGGAAGTTAACAAAGATTATTAAAAGACGGAATGCCTTTTTCATTGGGATGGTTCGCGGACGGCTGTATTTAAAATTAAATATAGATCCAAATTGAAAGCTGAAACCGTGGCGTAGAATTAAAGGCATTCTTAGGTATGGCACGTAAAAGGAAAACTTATGAAATAAGAGACATTACGGTCACATTGTAATGAACGATAAGTCACATGGCCAGCTTAAAAACATGAGAGACTATACCATGAGTTAAGGTTACGTAGTGTTCATAGGTCACACAGTATTTTTATGTAAACCCACCGGTAAACCGAGATTTCTTCTGAAGTAATATTTAACCAAGAATAGGTATGTTCTTCATCCCTCATTTTACCAATACTGTTGTGGAGAATTGGCTTTGAACTTATTTTGCATCTCCGGCTCCTTGCGAATTTCATTTATTCAGCTTTTCCTTTGGAAAATTTGGTATTTAGGTTGACCCTAGACTCAAAACTGGTGATAATCCACGACGCTCAAGTATTTAGTCCCAAAGAAAAAATAAGAAACGCAGAAAACGGAGTTCCATCGGCCCGAAAGTCTAAATCCTTTAAATAATTTCCTCCCTTCATTAAAAACCACCCCCACTTTCTCATTTCACTTGTTTAATCCAGCTGGGGGACGTTTAAAAGTTTTTTCGCTTTCCCCAACCCACTTCCGCGCTCGAAGGGAGCTGAGCCATCTTTTCCGCTGTCATTAAGCCAGGCCCCGTCGCCCCGGTCGCTTTTTAGCCTTCCAACAGTCTCCTGCGCCGCTTCTCCGACCCCCCAAGGCTCACTCCATTTGACCCCCTCTGCGAGAGGGAATAATTGTGTGGTTTTAAACCTCGGATGGTGAGAGAGACTAGATGGAAATGAGGGAGAGTCTGGTGTGCGTGGAATTTTAAGAGGGAAAAAGGAAGAGGAAGTGGCGCATTCGATCTCCCGCCAACATTGCTCACCCCGATTGACTTGGAGGGCGGCCAGAGACGAGACATTTAAGGGCTTTCTGGAAAGCGTCGGATCGGATATTGTTTAATAAAAGCGAATACACCCCGCGTCACACATGGCGCACGATGTTTTCTATAGATTTCCTCATTCACGTCCCCCGCCCCCCAGATTTTCGTATTTGGATATGCAGTGTAGGAATAAGAGTATATCAGGTATAGTTTCTGCAAAATTTGCTTATAGTTCTTTGTTTCCTTAAAATCCTTCCGAAAATCTTTGCAGCAACACGGAAGCTGTCCATTTGAGTGTTTTTAACAGAAGATTTTTCACAATGAGAGAAATGGATTGAGACTCGACACCTTAGGGAAGCTGTAAAATCTTCAAGATTCAACTTCCCCTGAATTAACCACGTTAATAAGAAACTGTGTAACAAAAATTACTGGCACTGCGCAATGGAAGGTTTAAGGAAGTGGGATACGGGACTCTCAAATTATCTTTGCGGGAGGGTGTTTGTTGTGATTGGGTAAGTCAGACACCCTTTCCAATTGCGGACAACACAATCGCTTCGGGGAGATCACTCAGGAGGATACTGGATGTTTAACATCTAATACTGTTGTATCCTCCTAAATTCTGGGTAATAATAGCCTTCGTAGTGTAGTGGCCTGCGCATTGGCCCCGCAAGCCAAAGGTCCGTAGATCGGTCCAGGCTTATTATTTCTAAATTATGCATAAGAAAACTTGACGATAAGATCATTTAATGATTAGGGCTGGTGAAAGGCTAATATAAAACCAACTAACCATTGAGCAGGATAAAAGTATAGATACTGGTCACCTGGACAAATATGAGCGTTACTTATAAAAGGTATTGGTGTAAAATCATTGTATTCATTGATATGCAATTATGAAATAAAATTATTACTTAAAGCTGCGGCGGCGTGTTCTAATGGCAAACTCTGGAGTACCGAGTTTGAATCCTCTTAAAGTGAGGTGGCTGAACCTTTCTTGACCCCTGACTGGGAAATCCTCTGGGGTAGCTGGAAAAACTTTGGAGGGTGCGTTTTACCATTTGATGCAATGTTTTTTTTCCACAACTCTCTACGGTAAGCCTAATCATGATATAATTCATAGTAATTAGTAATCCAGTTTAGCTAATAAAACTGACTTCCGACTGATAATGAAAGATATGCATGGAAATAGTCCTGCCTCAATTTCGACAGGCATACATTTTCTCTCATTTTAAGGTCGCAGTCGGTCAACTATATTTACTACAGCAATTACGTTCCCGATGTTCTTAGATCCATTTCAGATCGGTTGGCATCTATGTGTCCACTAAAAACGATGCACGAGCTGTTGTTGCTGGCCACGATAAAAAAAACATAGCACAATTCATCATAAAATGGTTTAAGTGTTCGGCAAACACGTTATTTCAGATGAAATTATCGCGTCCCTACCAAATAAGACAAATAGAAAAAGCTAATAATTTTGAATAAAAAATGTTCCAAAAATTTGTGTAACGATAGAAAAAAGCTTAACTTGGAAATGTACACTTTTTTCAGTAATTTCCTTTGCAAAATGAGCGTATCTGGGTTCGCTTCAGGATCACTTTCATGTTACTTTCTCTAGGAAACGATGTGACATTTGAAATAGGTAAGAGGGTCTCGGAATCTCGGAAAGAGATCTTGGAATTGACGTTGAAAATTGAAAATATTTATTAATATTTTCAAAATTCTATAAAGTCTGTATACATTAATTTTTAGATTTCCAGAAATTAAAGTACTGGGAAAAACATTGTAAAAATTAAAATCGGCTACTAAACGCATCGATTTTCAATTAAAACGTCTTTGAGTGCATTGTAAACGATTTATAAGAAACTGTCAGCTTGAAGTTATTTCCTTTTTACAATTAATTCTCAGAAGAAAAAAAATCATAAGAGTTACTGATAAAAATAATTCTGGCTAAGTGTCCCTAATACTATGACGGTAAAAAGAATGGAAGTTTTTTACGGGTGAAAAATTAAAATTTTATGCTTTCAATATTCCACCAAAATAACGTAGGAAGTTATCAAAATCTAGTGTTGAAACATGATAATCTAGTTACTGCAAGAGAACTTCTTATATAGTTCCTTCTCAGTCGGTTCCTTGACGCCTGTATTTAACTAGCGACATTTAACCCCCTTTCAAGGCTGAAACCCTGCGACGCACATCAGCTAAATAAATGGGCATACTTACAGCATTTCTGCTGGTCCAGCTTAAGTTAACGAAATCCGATTACTTCAACGCGAAGGGCAAGAGGCGCAAGTCTATCAAGAAGAAATTATCTTTTGTAATTTATTCCGGGGCTTACCTCTCGTACTGGAATTTTGCCGCTAAAATGTGAGCAACTCTCGGAATTTAGTTATCCAATGGAAGTAAACCCAATGTCACGTGCATCAAAGTTTATAGCGTTACTTGAGAAACCATCTCACAGGTTAAAGATATCTCCTCCCCGACTTGAGATTTCTCACGGTCTTCCCGCCCGGAGAGTGCACAGAAGGATTGAGAGACCCATGTATTTTGCGACGAACTTAAAAACCTCGGATTCTCTACAATCGGAATCTACTCAATCGGAATTTTCCCGTATTTTTTTCTCCTTTCACTTGAAGATTTAACTTCGTCGGAAAGCTTCCAAACAGTACTGAATCACTCATAAATCCCATTATTTGTCACAAAATAGCTGTTCTAACGGTTAAATTTCAAGTTCTAACTCGGTAACATGGTACAGCTAAGTTTACGAAGATTTGCGTCGGGAGTCCCTAGAGACTCAAGAGGTTAGATATAAACATAAGGGTTTCAGGGTTTTTTATATAAAATTTCTCCATAAATGGAATAAAATAGCTGTGTTGTTATAAACAAGTATTATAGTTGTTTTTTTGTGAAATTTAAATTTTTCTGAGTCTATGTACACAAATCTAGGTGGTACAGGGTCAAAGTGGGAAATGAAACAACCACCAAGATTTGGTTTATAAAGAATGTCGTTTCACGTCTTCAGCATACCTCAAGATGAAATAGCTTTTGGATACCTAGGCCATGAGTATTACGTGTTGAGTGATTCCTCTGTGTTGAGACTTAAGTGATAATAAAATATCTTTACTGGAATTAAAAATTCTTACGGTCATAGGCGTATCTAGGCTCTACGGAATTGTACTGTAGTTGTTTGCAGTTAGATGTTTTAAGGATTGAATTTTGCCTCCTTTAAGGTACAAACCCCAGAAAATCGACTAGATGATAGGGATTGCTAGTGTACGTACTTCTCAAGTCACCATGAGATACATCGCTGTAAGTATAGATATAACCTATCTAAGGAACTAAGTATTATGTACCTGACTTATTTTATATACGTTTTGGCTATGCTGCGACCATATGCCTACATTTCAAGGCCGCAAAACAAAATGCTTTCTCACAAGTATTTTAGAAGACCATAAATCCCCTCACGTGATGTTAATCATAAGCTCATATAGTGTTATATGGTCAATGATAGCATATAATTATTTGTATAAAATAAGGCATCTCTTGCTAATGAATAATAAGCATTACGATGAAACCGTAAACCTATTACATGTACTCATTGAGACAAATATGGAAAAGTTTGAATGTTTTTTCTTAATTCATGAATATGTCTTGTGGAGAGAATGTTAAAATGGCCCTCACTCTCACTCTTATTCCCTCGCGTCATATCTATTCCGGCCACCGCCTCACCGTCGTACATGTGATGTTGATGAAGCATGAGAATTGGGAGACACTTCCAGCGAATGCGTTCATATTACCACGCAGCTCCTTACGAAATTTCCATGTTTCGCCCTCAGGCCATAGGCAAGAACTTTTCTCTACTTAATATCATATTTACGTTATTACATCAATTCACGCCAAAATATTACTATTGAAATGCTAAGCTCTAACCCATTTGATAATTTTATTTTAAAATTACTGTTAACAAGCGAAAATTAAATATTAATATCAAACTAAAAATCGTTTGCTTGAGAAAAATCACAGCCTTTTTATGCATAGAGATACAAATTTACTTAACTTTTTTATCCCATCTGTGTCACGAGTATGTGTTTTCCATAAATTTTGCATTTCACCAAAATAAGTTTTACGCGACTCGCTAAAATACCCCATTTTAATCCATTTCGACCCGATCCACCTCGTAATACTAACACCTATCTAGTAGCCTATAATATAGGCAATATTCTGTAGAATACGAACACAGCATTCCAAACTTCTGCTAAGAAAGTGGAAAAAAATTAATTTCCGCCAGCTTTTTATGATTTGGGGTCACTGTGTGACGGGAGTATCAGGACCAATTGTTGACTGTATTTACTAAAAAAGAAGTTCTAAATGGGGCGAAGTAGCTGTTTATTTCCATTTTTCATGATCAAATCATAACTTAACCGCAAAAATAATGACAGTTGTAGATTCAAGGAGGTTAAGTATGTTTCACTGCAAAGTTAAAAAGTAAGATGGACGATCAGGAAATTAAATTTTATAAATATTAAAAAAAAAAGCTCTGCCCTGATTGACTGTCGTTGACGAAGCGCGACGAAAAAGTTAGATTTTCTCGGTTCGGAAGCGTCGCTCATTGTCCGTTGAGGTCGCAGTCAACGTCAGGACATCGTTAAAAGCTCCAACCTTTGCTCCACTACATACAAATCACCGATCATCGTGAACTCAACCATCCTTTTCGGTCAAGTTAGGAAACGTGACAAGGCATGTAAACAAACGAGTTATCTCGCGTCTTGCTATGGGTACAGCATTTACCCCATTCAAACATTCCACTTCGATCTAAGTGGAAATAAATTTTGATAGTTGCCATGAATACTTATTATTACAGTGCATACCTACGGTTTCAAGTATTTCTATTCCATCCTTAGGTCATCTAAATAATTAGCAGAAATGACTGTTGATTATCAGCGCCAGAGGTAATAGTAAGAAAAAATATAGTACGTAGATTAAACTGCACTTATTTTAATGCTATCTTTATAGGAATAAATAAAAAAAGGCCCCTGAGGACTTTTAACACAGTATAAGTTCGCCCCAATGCACCTAATTACCCACATGCAATATTTCTAAGCATCATGTTCAACCGTAAATACGTGACTGAGCATTAAACAAACAGACAAGCACCATAAGATTTAACTGCATTAGTAAAGGGTTTGAAGTAGACGATGGGTGATATTATCAAGAACGTTTGCAAATTATTTCATAATAAGTAGAGGCTGTGAAAATATTATCCTTTTTAAGTTTATGATAACGGAATTAATTCTGTAACTCTTGGTAAAAGATCAAGCGTTATTGATGATTTTAGTAACAAACAAATTGTTTTTAAAACATATTATATTTTTGCCAAAATAGCCAAAAGTAATATCTCCACCATTAAAAAATACATAGACAATAGGTCGTCTTTTTGATAGAAATCTTCAAAAAGTTAGTGTCGCCATCTATTTAAGTATTCTTAAATGGCTCTCATATGGTACACAATTGCCATTTCATCGCTGTCTTCTTCAACTTAAGCAAATTATTGTGTGTGCATTTACAATGAAACGCATTTTACTCTACAGCCTCTATAGAGATGGAAAATACGGTAGATCACACAAATGGTAACACATTTTTTATGTAGGTTTTACCTCATCTGTTTCTATATTCAAAAGGTAGTAGGTGAAACCCTTTTTAGATACACAAACTAACATGGAATGATCTACATCGTTGTAAAGGAAGATAATTTTGTGTAATACTCCGAATTTTGAGCATTGTGTTTTGGTGAACCTTCTCTGACCTCTTTTGTAGGTCTGAAAATTATATAAAAATCAGTCGAAGCGTTGGTCAATTGGTAAATAATTTGAACTTTCTTGGAACAAATCTTCTACAGTTGCTTAAACGGAAAATAGTAGCTAGGTATGTTAAATAATTCACCTTCGCTTCAACTCCTTTTAATTTAAGTTTTAATATGCAAAGAAAAAAGCATCGGAATGTATGATTGTGTTGTTAATTTCAAATTAAAAAATGTGCTTTTCTGTTATTGGTCAAAATGTGAATTAAAAGGCACTCAGGTATTTCCTCAGTACACCAACTCTCTACGTTTGAATCAGAAGGAGAAGCCGTTGTTACATCATTTGTAAACTTCCATTCTATACACACATCAAGATTTAGCATAAAAGCATTGAATATACCTCATCTGTAGAAGGAAACCACAGGCAGGCATCGACTTTGATGTGACAGAAATACGGGGCTGCTAAAAAACTATTCAATTTCGTGAAATCTTAAATTGGTAGGCATAATAATCATGCATTCTATTGCATTACTCATTGTCTCTCAACAGTTTACTACTATCATGAATGAATAAATGGATGTTTGACTAGGTAGTGAACGTAGCAGAAGCCTTCTAATCCTTATTTTTAACCAAAACTCCTTAACTCTATGCACAAAGATTTGAACAAAAAATACCAAGAATAGATAATAAAAATAAACGAAATTAATGTATACATGACATTGGCATTCTTTACCTGTACGCTTTGAATTATTTTTCTTTCTCAAATGCTAAATTTGAAGTGGAAAAAAAACAATTCCACCTATTGGACATAAAGCACTGCTACCCTTTGCAATATCTAGCCCTAGAGAGCTTATCTACTAGTCCGCCTACTCAAGCTAATGGAATTCTGTAATGTCAGCGTATGTCACCGGAATTGAGCATGGACGGATATCAGATTCGTATCTGACTTTCCACGTGTGTACCAGCGTGAAGAAGGACGGCATGCATCCTAAGTCCGAAGGTGCATCTTACGCTCGCGAAAATCTATGATGCTCTGAGAGATTACAGGACGCAGTTCCGGAATACCTAGTCGTAGATCAGATAGAAACCGGCAGTAAACTTTAGAGGCGCTGACAAGAATGTGTTTTCTAAGCTCTGCATCCTGTTTGAGCAATGCAGCTGCCAAGAGGCCGTTGTTACAGACTCACCTAACGCCCATAAATAAAACGTAGGTCTTCAGATTCCGGCCATGTTAGCTATAAAATGCGTTGAGAATCACTTATAGCACCATATGAATCCATTCATATGGTACCAAGTGAATATTCCAATAACTTTTCCCCAAAGTATAGTTTAAATTTACTTGATAATATTCACCCTGAAAAAAATACCATTTATTTCTTAACAATCACTGTCAGTGGCCGATAAATGCACGATTATTTAAGAAAAGAGAAAATTTTCGTTTTATAAATGACCGGTTATGGCTGATATGGGCTTGATTTTGATTATTAGAAACAATTTCCATTTCTTTGTACCTTATCGTTTACTGCTTTTAAGTGTGTACAGAATTTAAAAAAATCAAAATCTATATCTAGATCTTGATTTAGGAAAAAAACAAAGAATAAAGGCGTAAGCAATGAACAACCATCATAAATGAGTTACAAACTCCAGTGTAATTAGCAAATCATCAATTTTTGAAACACGAGAACTTGCGTACTTCAGGAATTTTTCCAAATCCCCAAAAGGATTATAATAGTTTTCATGAAACTTTCAAGGATTTAAACAGATTTTATGGCTACATCATATATTTTAATATTTTTCAAATTTATACGTTAAAAACTTAAAGCTGTATGGATAAAATCAACGAAACCGATCGTGCACCTGCAGATTAGTAGGTAATTTATTTAAACACCATTCAAAACAGCAATCAAAATATAAAGCGTGTATTTATCGCGGTAGATTCTAATGCAGTGTTATTCTAATGATCATTTACATTTATAAACCCATTGGAATGATTTTTCTTATCTAATGCCTTATCTGGAACGGGTATCACGCCAACATTAAAAAAGAGTTCTACTCCGTGTTTCTCCGATCGTATAATCGGAGTCGGAAAGTCGTGAGGTGACTACGGGTACGAATTTATGGGCAATGAGGCGAAGACTGAAAGTGCCGGGCAGGAAAAGATAAGGGAACACATCCTCAATAAAATATTTTGACTCTTCTGTTTGGCCGATAAGAGAGCGAAAATGTTACGTTGAACGATAGTAAAAGTCGTGTGGCAAAACTTGTCTCTCCGAAGAACGATTTTTAACGCTCCCTTTACCACACCGATGAGAGGCGTGATGCTTTCGATACAGAGGCATAAAAAAATTTCGCTTCCTGGGATCACGGGGGGGACAGAGCATTCGCATTAGTTGAACCGTAACACACTTTTATCGCGAGCAGGTTCACAAGAAATCCAAGTTTCTTCCTCGCATTCAGTCCTGCATTCAACTCGTACGTGTCCCTTTTTCCTGCAGTTAGAACTTCCCCACATGACCCAAACGCTTCTTCCTGCTTGGCGCACTGTATGGATCGTTGACCAGAGGAGTCCAAGAGCAGAAAAACAACGACCGACTCGAATGGAGGAAAATCGCATTCCGAAACTTCATCCACCGATCCAATCCGGATAAACGCGCAGAGGATAATCATTGTCGTACGATAATGTTTGCAGTCGACGATTGTGATTGTGGTGGGTAATTGGTACGAGAAAATGGGATAGGTCACCGGCCGTAGTATAGAGGGTCTCTCTACCTACCCTGAAGTCTTATTATGTAACCACTCATCCGGGTAAGCCGTATGTATGTGGCATGGACGGGTACTTCGGTGGTGTGCATAGGTGCAGGGCAACTTGGTGGCACTCACTTATGGAGAGTATGACGTCACGGAGAGTTAACCATTTTAGAGGTGGGACAAAGTGGCTGAGGATCCTTCAAGAGGTCCATTAAAAGAGTTCTTCGATTCCACGGCCTGCTCATTGACTCTTGGCTCACCTTCACCGACTTTAGACTTTCTGCTGTCATGTTTACAAGTCTCCAAGTCACCAAGTTTCCTATGTGACTTTAATGTAAGTCACGATCATTTAGAACCCTCTAGCTGTTGTCATGTCAAAGTATTTAGTTCGATATTGTTCTTATTATCATTTTTTGCGAGTTTTGCAAATAAAATGCTTTTTAAAAAGAAGGAATGAAATATGAATCCCAGTTAAATGAGGTAAAAAAACTCACTTCGATCTCCAATCAATTGCCAAACACAGTTTGGCATTGTGCATTTAAAATGCCCATTGGATGATTGTATTGAAAGCACATTATAATTTCCATTTATCGCTGTCTCTCATCGAGTAACCTTATGATAATAATGAGATCACATCGAAAAGCATTGTGGATATCGCCCGAAGAAAAAACTGTGGAGTATTGCGCTACTCATTCAAATTCTGTAATCATTATGCATTCCCACAATACGTCGCCTGAAACTGTGAATTGTATTTAGCTACCCAAGGGAATGGTTATTTTCGTCTGAATCTGTTAATTTTAATATTAAGATGTCTAAATGCCTAGTAAATGTAAGCTAGCGAGCTATCTGTCGTACTAGGACTAGTGAGCTAAAATAGCTACTCAGCATGATCTATTTAAAGATTTTCATCGGTAAAATCGACTCAAGAAAGTGACTACTTTCGTTACACTGGCACATGAAATATAGGAAAGTAGATTCGGTGGAAATTTGCGGATATATTTAAGATATCGATTTTATCCCGACGAAGTCATTATGAGTTAAGAAATGCACTTGTGGAATAATTTGTACACTTAAAACTCATAGGAAAATGTAAGGGTTTAAAAGATAGTTTTGTTATGATGACTCGGTATGATATAGGTCAATCGAAGTTTGGTATGAAACGTTAGTTTAACATTTTTTTGAAAATCAAGGATTTTGACAAGATTTCTTGGCTCTATTCCTTCACATTTTTCCCGCTTCGCAATTAGTATAGCCATTAAGAAGGCATATACATTTTGACAACAACAATGGATTTTTAAAATTTATTTTTCATTCGGCGTTTATCCTTCATAAAGAATATTGCAACATCACTTTATTTCTTCTCATCACCTTGAGTCTCTCTTAAATTTTAATTCACGTGAAACAATGCGACGTATATCCAACGAATTTCAAACAATAAAAAATTGTGGCCCATAAGTTCACGGCCCTTTTGATGTAGGCTCTTCATAGGGGGCTTTATCGCCTGAATAGTTGTCTACAAAATTCGCGCCCAGGTTTAAGCTGGATGTTTGGATTTACGTAAGGTCGTTTGAGCGCGATGTAGTCTCAAATAAATTTCGATAAACTTTTATTCATTATTAAACTATATACCTAATCCTCTAATACTACCAAAATACCACTAATACTCATTGCACTGCTTGCTGAAATATTTTCCAAAAAACAGAAGTTCTTTTCAGTGGGATTAGCTGCAGCTGCGCGCTCTAGAGAGACATAATTAAAAATGCTGTGTATTTATTACGGATAAATCGCGTAAGAAATGCAACGATGTGTAGTAGGTATTATTTCTCAATATTTTTAAAATGAGTATTTAACTCACCGTTATAAATTTCATAAAATGTCATGAAAACCTTTGGTTGCGAAGGCGTTCTCAACACACGTCGTGAAACAAATAAATAAAATTAGCCTCAAATACCTATGCATACTTAGTTAATTAATTAGTATTTCATTCACAAAAAAACAAACATTTTGCGTCATTTTTATTATAATTCGTGCCTCTTACCTCTTACCTCGTGCCTCGTGCCTTAAAATACGGTGTCTGTTAGTTTATCAGTTGAATTATTGAATTCAAAATTAAAATTTGAATATAGTGTCTACTAGTGTTTATGCATGGAGAATAATCTCACTCAAACTTCTTTATTTGGCGTACTCCGCCTCAAAGCATGTTTCACTTGGCAGCGCTGGGTACCCTCTTGGTTTCACCAGTAAACATCGAGAGAAACTTAAGCTTGTACAATCCTAAGTTCAATTATAGTCGGCAATTATGGTTATCGTTTTGGTTGTGCAGCACGTAGTTGTACACAAATCTTATCAGGATAACTCACCCGCGTCTGCTATCTCCGGGTAATCTTCCTCGAACGATAATGCATGCCCAGTGAATACGATTGGGGTTTGATGTCGGAAAAAAGGGATAAGAAACATGCACCCGCCGCCGCGCCGTTCGAAGCGCCCACAGCATATTATCCGGTCCTTGAACCGTTTATACTCTTACCATCTCCGTACCACACCTTTTCGTATCTATTCACCTCTCTTCCGTGCACATGATTCCATGGGAAGCGATTGCAACCCAAGCGGTGTCATCTGATAACGAGAAAGTGCCGAGTACATTTCGTCCGTTCTCAAAGAGAGAAATTCCCGCGGAAATAAAGGTTGCTATATATCCGCCCTTGGACTCATCGTTCGATTAACTCTTTCCGTTTTCTCGGGACACTTCTGTCGTCTCGAGATTCTTGACACACTCCTGCCGTGGAATCCAACCATACGCGTTCCCTTTCCCGCGTTTCTACAGCATCCTGGTACGATTTTCCTCAAGGATGAAAATGTAGATGATCCCGAACAAGGCAATTGATGCCAGATGTAGTGACGGGAATTCCTTTGAGTAAGGGATCACTGGTAGCGTGGAAAATTTACATTTACGCTTCTTCACCATTAATGGTTTAACACCAAAGAGATGAAATTTGCCATTAAAAATCATTTGACTTCACCGGGATTCCAACCTGCAATCCCCTATTGCCGGTTAGGGGGTTCTTTAAATCTTCATTTACAAAATATGACGGGAAAAAGGTTTGGAAAGTATTGCATGTATTCTCTCAGTCTTCTTCAGGTCTTATACCTAGAGACGACTCTGCGAGCTGAAACGCGTTTTATAAGCAAAATATCCTGTGGAATAGTGCAATTTTGTGTGATTAAATATTGCACATAATTGTTTTGTGGTATTGAGATGGACCATATGAAATATGGAAGTGAAGGAGAAAGTTTTGGGAACCTGCTTGAATATTATTAGCAATTATAGCTTTCAGAGCGATGAGAAATGAAATAAGTACGATGACGTGCATTAAATATAACAAATATATATAAAAATCATAGTGATATGCTAGTTGTAAATCGCGAAGACATATTTACTACCAAGCCACTATTTTGAATGGAGAAAATCTACATGAAACTTATGTACGGACTTTGCCATCATGAAGTCTCGGGTTTGAATCTCGGTCAAGTCAAAAGTTTTTTTAATAGTGGATTTAATTTTTTGGTGCATGTCTTTGCACTCGTGCGCGTGACTTAGTACCATGTCATTCATGCGTTTCACAATGAGTGGTAAATTTACTCAAAAGCTATTTTAAAAGACAATGTATAGCGCTTTTAACCGTGATTTACAGAGTTATTTCTGTAAATATTCATTTCTATTGAGTTATATTTCTCTCAGAAATGAGGAAAAAATGAAAAGGAAAAGTCTAGAAAACAAACTAAGAACTTGCATTTGTTTTTTGCCCACATTCATTCGTCGCCAGTTTCACAAGCTTCTCTTGCACTCACTCGTTCTACTAAAAACGTATTTTAGTTTAGTTTTTTGTTTTAGTATAATGGCTCAGATCCGCTTCACAAGCCATATGGTTTCTCTGTAATGGAATGCAACGATCGTGAGTCTGCATTTGTATTGGAAAGAATTCGTGGAGTTTCATTTCATTTGAGAAATTGAAATTTTGTGCTCATATCTTACGATCCTCACTCAGTGCACTACACATATAATTTATTCGTAAGTCCTTCTGGTTTCATTCTGCTATTGTTTGTTTAGTGTTTTACTATTTTCCGTCTTCTATTTAACGATTTCAATGTTATTAAGGTTGAAAAAATCTTTAGGGCGTTCCACATTTAGTTGACTATACAGTTTCTTATGGAACTTCGTTCCCGATGAAAATCTCCATAAGACTCTAGTTGCGATGTTGCCAACAGTAGCAGGAAATTTAACATATGCTATGTGGTGTACTAACTGCACTACTAGTAGTCTTCCTATATTTTACTATTATTCCCCTTAGGAGCACATTTAGATTACCGTGAATTAAAAAATAGTTACCAACGTGGCCTATAATCCGTCCAAGATAAAAGCGCAGTTGACAGAAACGCAGATAGTCAGAAAACACGTCTAATGCCATTTAAGGAAGCCAATCAAGTACCCAAGATGGTTTTTTGGGATGGTTTTGATGGATGGAAGCCTTTGTTTACAGTAGAATATTGTGAAGATTTTGTTTACTTATAATTACTTGATAGGCCATGTCAGTATATTTCATCGAGGTATTTAAAGTAATTATTCTGATTACGTAAGTAATAAGGCGTATTTTTACCTGCATTATAACGCTGCTTTTATATTTTGAAGAACAGTACACAATAGTGGAACTGAAATTATAACTCCTTAATGCTGTTAATTTCTGTATTATTTTTCACAAGCTATTTTCTTAATGTTTGATCATGAAATACTTGACGTTTAACATCGAATAGCATGACACCGAAATATATTTATTGAAAATCGCGTCGGTTGCTACTCAAACATGATGGCGTCGCGACTACGTCATGTCTGCCTCACCGAAAGGCCTCTGCATGCCGGTACCCAATTGGTCGTAGACTTGAATCCTCAACAGCGCGAATAGCTTTGACTGACTCTGGAGGTCAGCACGCGAGGATTACATTTGGTAGCATCGTTCTTATTGTTAGTAAGATCTATGCTTTCAACTAAATGTGGTAAGCTGTATAGTTCCAACGGATGAAGGAATTAATATGATCTTTTTGTGAGCTAATAAACTTGCAAGTATCTTAAAAACTAACTTAATTCATTTCGCAAAAGCATGAAATTATCAATTTCATTTGCGCTGAAGTGCGCGGCTATGCTGGAACATTTTCTGCTAGCAGCGAGAGACAGACTCGTTGCTGCGAGGACAAAGCTTTTTAATCGCGTTCCACTATGACCTGATATCATAGGCGCCGCCAGAAATTTTTACAAAGTGCATTCGGCGGCAATTCGTGGCCAACGGAAAGGGGCTTTCCCAAACTGATTCGCTCCCAAAAAAAAGCGTAGAAATGTTTAAAGTACATGCCCATTTTCTTTGAAAAAAAATTGATAATTGAGTAGAAATTTTATATCCCCTAAGATAACGTAATTTTCAGATCATTTTTTCTTTAGATTTACCAATATTTCCATTTTAAGGGGGGTGCACATTCCACTTAAGGGGGGTGCAAGGAGGTGCAAGGGCACCTCCTTGCACCCCCCTTAAGAATTAATGCCATGTTGCCTATTGAACCTGAGTGGATATTTGAATGCTCGTGAGTCAGGAGACTAGAAAGCTCCCATTCCCGCTCCAGGAATTCTATGAGATCTTCACTAAATATACTGAAATAGTCATAAAATAGCTAATAGTAGTGAGTAGGTTATCATTGATTAATTTTGCCAAACTGGACATTGGTCCTGAGCTGTCCAGGTGTAATTGTCTTCGTTTAATCATGCTGAAAATCCATCCCACATTGAATTTGTATGCAGGTGTGCCTTCCATTCAATATTCATACTGAGTAGGTGGCATGGCTAATTTGGAAATTCGAAGTTATTAACATTTTGGCAACAGCAAGGTTTATAAAAAAATGATATCCTCTATGGCGGTCACTCATTTGCATAATGCACACTTTAATTACTCGGGAATACCTCTCAAACTTTAATTAGATACCCGGGCGGTTATCCTTGTTGATGAAATTAAATGTAATATTTATTTGAAGCCATGATACTATACCGAGTGCGAGATTGAAAACATGTCGCTATATCTATTAGTATAGAAGTAAATTTATCTCCGAAATTATACTTAAAATCAGATTTTTTCATTGTAATAGAGAGAGATATTTTCCATGCCATGAGAATGATAACAACATATTTTTCGCCTTGGTTTTTTTAACCAGATATTCTTGAAACACGTTCCACACTTGTAGACGAAAATTGTCATCCACCACTGCTGTCCAATAACTATGGACAACAATTGACGCCTGGTTTTATATTCTTTAAATGCTCTTTAGGTATCTCAGTCAGTAGCAAAAATTATAATTATTGTCGTTTTAAAAGAGATTGATAGCTTATTGGCAAAAAGTGAATTTATATTTTCCTCAGGGATACGATAATTATGATAACGCTAGAGACATATTTGAAGCTAATTTGGGAAAGCTTTGAACTCGCCCGGTTTTTTCTCTTATATTTCTAGGCATTACTTAACTTCGTCGAATACCACCGATGATCATCATCGTATTATTCTGTTGAAAATGGAATTGAAGTGGTTTCCTTGAATGGAATAATGACTTTCAAGAAAATCCTGGCTACTCTATAAAGAGTAACTACACAATTTAGTGCGTTAGGTATCTTAAAAAATATGAAACAAATCTTTGAAACGCATAACATTTGGTTATATATAGGTATTGCATGCAAGTGGAGCTTTCCCATGGATTAGATGCAGTAGAGATGTATGTGGCTTTATTTTAGTTTTTAAGTAAGGCATATACTAATCAGTAATATTGTGTGTTTAATGTGCTTGAGAAGTGAATGAGTAATTACATTTTTCGAAAAAACTAAAAAATATTATAAATTGAGTTTTGAGCGTTTGGTCCTTTCAAACTATTATTTTTCAATCATGAACAGCCGTATGAAAATTCTCGTTTGGGAGATAACAAGGGATTAGTCATTTGCAATTCAAATTGTATCGCCTGCCTTATTTGAATAGGATCAAAATTTAATTTCAATCGTTGGGTGTCGCCTTACGGACAAGATGTTCCGCGGTCGATAAAACCCAGGATGGTGGAAAGCGGGTGAAAGTCTTACAAGAACGTCGCCGGATTCCCAAGATGCTGTGGGGAGGAGCGAAAGTATCTAATATTCCGTATAATACCATCTGTGATAGAGAGAGAATCCCATTATTATTATGAAGCATATTCAAATTATAAAAGTAGACTGAAATTATGGCAATATTAGTGAACATTTTGATGCGGCCATGTACCTGCGAAAATAACGTCGCCGACTCGTCGTCTCTTGGGAAGCGATAAGGTTGTTAAACAGCTATAACAAATTTGTTTTTGCTTTTTGTGTCCACAACTTTGTAAAAATCCTTTCATATCTGAACGGTTATCAAGGTGTAAAGGCGAGACAATGTTTCTCGGTAGAATATACTTTATATTTTTGTTTATTAAGTTATTATCACTAACACTTCACCCCACTTGGGTTGTTGCACATAGTTTTGTTTTCTGCCTGAATTATCATGAAATTGCATTCACTAATTAGTAGAAGGTATTGATTGTATTAAATAATAGTAGTGTCTTTGCTCTAGCACAGCATGGTCGTCAACGGATTAATCTCCTAATTTCTAGTTTGTCTATGCTTCATTCTCCTGACTGCTTTTGAGTTAGCGCCTAAGGGTCATGGGACCGTGCGAGGTTGAATCTTGACTCATCTGAGACGAGATTTGCATGCCTGGTACGGAACGACACGGTGCCACACACTGGGAGCGGATTTCACAGTATTCCGTCGATATAGATGAATATGTCAATATGAAACGAATTGAAATGGTAATAACCGCGTTATTTAACTGCATTCACTCAGAGAACTAAACGATTTCCACGCGACATCAGTGAGCAGGGCAATGCAATGTTAGGTAAATTGGTTGCCAGATTCCAGCGACCAGATTCATATATTTGCGCGACCGAGTGAAAGACTGATCAAAGGAAAATAGTTCGATCGCAAAATAGTGCTGAAAAGTGTAGTTTCTCTGTAAATAATGTCAATGATCATGTGATCCACGGAGAAGATCTCAATATGTAACATGGTAACACCACGTCAGGGCTGGTGATATATACACTGGGTAGAAATAAAACTTTTAGTTTTCAGCTAGGTAAGGAGTGTTGTCCCATTTGAAACAGTTACTCTGCAACATATTAGATGCAATAACTTTGAATGAATGTGTCGTTTGTTAAATCTAATTATTATGTCGTTGAATAGGTTTCCCAATTGTAAATGTACTCATAGATTTTATGTAATTAACACCGATTCTCTTCTTCTGTCTCAAGGTTATTTCTCCGAATCCTGAAAGTTTCATGATATGTCCTGAGGAACTAGTCGGAGGAATCGTAAATTTGGATTATGCTCTAATTTTCCATATTTGGTATTTCATTCACCACCCATTATTTTAATCGTTTTCTATTACCCCTTAGGGCAGATTTTACAAGTTACTTGAGGACTATTTGCTGTGATTATATTCTAAAGATGTTTTATGGTCGTTTGAGCGAGATATCACTTCACCAAGAATGTTATCTCATTTTAGATAAAAGAACTTTAATCTTTCCGATAATATGAAAATACTAAACCCCTGCCGAACTACTTTTAGAGCAATTTACCTAAAAATATAAGATGTTTTGCATGGAATAGATACGGCTGTGCGCTCCAGAGGGAGAGTATTGATTAAATTAGGAATTTATGAAAATTATAATTTGTCAAAAACTAAAAGGGTGTAGTTTGTTTTAGTCCTCAACTATTTTTTTAAATAATCATCAATTATTACAGAATTGCAAAAACATCTGTAGTGAACGCGTTTTCACATTACAGCGTGGAAAAATTAATCATATGGGTAAAATTATTTCATTACAGAGAATTTTGGAATTGTATCTATATTTTTGCGCCAATAATATTACAACATTTACTTCATATCTCTCGAAGATGCTTTAAAATATAAAAATCGAATATGGTCTTCATTATGGCTAGGAATATCTCGATCAAACTACCTTAATGCTTTCAGTGCTAGATTTATTCACGATGTTCGAATAACTTGTATACATTTTTTCCAAAAAGAATACCATGCAGAGGTTCTGAAGGTCATCCAGTGTCCCACCGCGTTGTTTGACAAAACAACGCGATGGGACACTGAAAGTACTTCAGAACTTCATAATGAATCACCGCTGTCCTGTGTCAGAATTTCATAATACCATGCAATAGATAAACTCGATTTTCAGGCCTAAAGACTTAAATACTCATTTCTTTTTCTTTAATTACTGAGTTTGCTTAATCGTTCAATACATAAGTTACGTTTTTGCCAGATTATGAGGAAGTCTACTTTGAATGCACCTTGGATCGTTGGTTATTAGATATGATTCGGCCTAAGAAAAAGCGATTTGAGAGTTTTTCCTTGTATGCATGCATCTCTCTTGGATGAGGAAACCGATTTTCATGTAGGCCGGAGGAAATACCCCGGATGAAACTCTTCAACTTCCTTCTATTACCCAACCGTGCCTCTCAACGCTGCGGGAGGTGTTACGCTCCTCGTCTGACGCAGTGGATTTCTCCATTCCTTTTCAAGTGGGAGCCTTATAGATAGCGTTTCGCATGCGAATCCCTAGGAGTGTAGTTCAAATGAGATTACAATTCAGGTTCTTTTCCTTGCATGTTCTAGCTAAGGTATAACACGAATCCTCAAAACATTGTTAGCATGTGGAATATCCGTTTCGACATCGATGATGAGATAACCCTTAGGGCTGGGCGAGCATGGTGCCGTTGCTAAATGTATCCCATTGCCTTGGTAATGATTACATCGTGTTAAAATTTAAAACTGGAGCAAGCTTCACACGCTTGTATACGTTCCTTGATTATCTCTATGAACCAAGAAGCTCTCATAGCTCCCATTTTCGATTTGCTTATCATATTTGCTGAATTTTGTGCCCGTCTGTAACTTGGTCGTTGTTGTTGCGCGTGAATGCATGGTGCCCTGTTAACCCTAGTAACAGTATTCCCCTTGCAAAACAAACTCCTTGCTTGAACTGGAGCAGAAGGGTATTCAGAAGGAACATTGGGGATAAGAATACCTAAATTGCTTCTAAGATGCTTATATACTACTACCAGATATAATTCATATCAGGCTTTGATTAGCTTTTTTAACTCAAGCAAGACATATTTTCGATAAAAGCTGAATTAAATGCTGTAAAGTGCTGATTAACCGTGCATCAAACCCACAATTCCCATCGTGAATAAAATAGTGCAAAATGTGTAGTAGAAGCATATTTTGAAACTGCATTGCTTATCTTACCAAGCGATAAAATATTAGGAAAAGTTCTTCTTCTTTGACCTTGGTCAACTTTGAACTCTGCCCCAAGGAGCCAACAAGTGTAACATGTCAGCATGCCAAAGTATAAAGGCCACTAATGATTTTTCTACCAACGAAAGTATATTTAAATATTTAGGAATAACTTAGAGAGGCAATTATTAATTCTAAAAATTCTTAGATTTTTACCTGGTCTCACTTAAAGCCTGAGATTTTAAAATGGAGGATGCTGAATGCATTCTAGTTATCCTACATAAGATCAACTCATCTACCGCCACTCCTTATCTCTAGTAATGACATTTGTCAAGGCATTGAAATTTGGCCGTGTAATGTAATCCCTTTCCAAATCCTCGAAAAATTCCGCGGGAATCAATAATCCTGCTCAGGGCGTTGTTTGTGCCCTGACTTAATATCGATGCATGGAATCATTGTATTTTTTAATGATGGATTTTTTTTTGCTTCAGCTATACTCTGCACATTGTATTTACGTATTGCTATGGGTTTAAAGGTGCATCTGACTTCGTAAAAACATTTAAACCTTAAGGATTTAGTTTTTCCCGGCATCGGACATATTGTCATCACGGTTTTTCCACAGGTATCACATAACATATTTATGTAGAAATGTGGCCATTTAATACCCAAAGTTAAATTAAAATTTTAAAACAATATCAACTATTCGACTTTCGTCTCAATATTAAGAAGGAAAAAAATATAATGTTGAATCCCATGTTCGAAAAAACATTTTCGTCATGAAGTCTGTGTGCCCGAATATACCTGCGTTTAACACCTCTCGCGAACGGAATTAAAAATTATAGGACAAAATATGTAATGCATGTGATATTGTAAGAAATGTGTACTGAAATTTTAGAAAATAATTGTACTTTTAATCAGTTATGATTTTTTTGCTTCATAATGGTAATCTGACAGGAAAAAAGTTTAAGAAACGTACTTGTCTTGAAGAGTAAGAAAAATGAACCGTATGAAATAAGAATGGAAAGAAGGGTCTCAAGGAACGAGATAAAGTTAGAGTTATTTATTATAAGGTTAAATACATTGCTATTAATAATAATATTAATACATTTAATATTTAGTTATTTTAAAGTTAAAAAATTGATAGTAATGAAACAACGAGTATGAATGTTCGCGCATCATTCTCGATTCTTAGTTAGTGCTGCAATTTTTCTTGACCGCTTTTGCTGCATCCGGAAAAGAAGGCATGCATTGTCTTACTCGATGGCTGCCCTTGAATCATTTTCTTTTAACAGCCAGGAATTAAGATGAGTGAGAAGAAAGGCCGCGCACAGACCCGCACGGATATTCTCTACTTCGTTTATTTTCCTCAGCTGTCGGACGTCAGTCAAACCCACGTCCACTCGTGAGCCGAGAAAGAGAAGAAAAGAGAGGCGCATCGTCTTATTTCATCCTCACTCACTTACCCTCCCCACCCCATTCACATCTCCTTGACTTGTCCGAGGCAGCCCATCTCTGAAACGCCAATATAGTGCTTCGCAAAGAGATCTCTCGGCTCGCTGCTATTAGAAGCCCCCTTCTCTTCTGCGAAGACCTGGCCCCTCTTTTTCATCGGTCCAGTCATCCTTGGACTCTCAGCAGCCGCCTTCCCAAACACCGCAACCCCAAAGCAATCACTGCGCTTCTCCGAACTCCCTATAACGGTCAGGTTTGCCAACTCACCGTCTCTAGAAACGAGGAAACACATTCAAGGCATTCTACCTAGGTAGAACGCCTTTTAATTGGTAGTTTCAAGGGCAGTTACTATTAAGCTCTTGAACCCTCAAAATCATGTCTCGACACTTTCGTTAGATGAACTGAGTTTTATTCGTCGAGTGAGAAAACGTAAATGACAGTCACCGTGGGATCAGGTGGAAAATAATGAAGAACAACTGTCAAGTGCCAAAACCCCAGACACATCAAAAGGCCTACCGGAGAGTTCATGCTACTAACTACTTAGTGGAATCCCGGAAAATGAGGATGGTTGGCAGCCCTGCCAGGCTTCCTTCCTTACAGTATATTCCTAAAGACATTATTTCAGATGAACTTCGCTCCTCGAGTAATTATGTAAGATAAAGGTTAAAGCATGGTTACATATGCCGTTTGATGAGTAATCCCAATAAAGAAGCAACACAAATTCTACTATTTGATAACGATTGAACGATCTCAATAGAAAGATAGTTCAATTACTACCACCATTTATCATATCTCAGTATATACCAGTCACGTGAATGACCAATTGTTTTGATAATTTTACGTATCTTCTGGTATTTTGCTAAATATTTATATTAATCTACGTTATTACTCCGTTTGAGTGGCATAATATTAATTATTACTCTATGATTTTAGTAGAAAATGACACGAAGAAAATGATTACAATGAAAAAAATATTTATTCTTTTTATTCAAATTTACTACGGGAAGAAGACTCAATTAAGATGTGGCAGAAATTTATAAATTATGGCCCGATTAGATGCGTGCATAAAACTCATTCCCCACATTTGAGTTTTACACATGATAGAAAAGTATAAGACTCAAATATAAAATCCATATGTGAATAAGTGACCCGCATTCTTTAATAACAGCTTTTAAAAGTGATGTGATCCAAAATGTAATCTCTATGGCGTCACTTCACGGTATCACTTCTCTGCTCTACGTATATTTCGACATGTGGAGTCAAATTTTACTAGCTTGCTATCTTCCACGGAGGAAATGTAAACGATTAATTTTATGGAATACAATTTAACTAGCTTAAATCCTAATGAAAATGCGTCGGATTACGGACAGCAATACCGTGACGCCATATTCCTAATATTGAATTTAATTGAAAACATTTTTATTGTTCTAGGACAATGTTCTCTAAGAACAAAACGGTATTGACAAAATCCTGACTTTACAAATATCCAGCAACAATCAATGAAACAAACAATCAATATCGTTGTGAGATCAAGATCACATACATCAATGTAATAATTTCCATAAATTTAACAATATCGTCGAGTCATGACGCGGCAGAGTGCGCGTAGTTTCAAACAAGAAATATTTTCGTTTAACAAGGTTATTTGTCGACTAAATTATTGTCCTGTACATTTTGGAATATGAAAATCATACGCAAGTAGCAATAGCAATGCATGTTTTTAATTTTTGAAGTCTTACGGAAAACCTGGGAGAGTTGGCAATCCTGCTCCCTGTGCTTCTCAATGGTTCCTTGAGTTCCTTTCCTTACCCCAGCAGGGTACGGAAACTATCTGCTCCTTCCTTGCCTTGAGAAGATTTTAATCACTTCATGTGGCTTAATCCTCTCTCCGCTTTACTGGTTGGTTCTTAGGTCGGAAGAAGTTGCATTGTTTCGTCTCGGTCTTTCAGTCCCCTTTGGTATGTAATAAAACGGCGGAAATAACTCTGCGATGATTGATATTGACCAAGCTTCGCCGATGGAAGGCCGATTGGTGTACGGACAGCAAATTCCTCCGAAAAACTCCTTTTATTCTTTTTCCTCCTGAGTTTGTTTCGTCTCGGTCCAAATTTCAAGCTTGAATGAAAGGACTATTGGTCTTTCCTTCGCCTTTGTTATCGCACGCTGTGAACTTCGAAATTGGTTGAGGCTCAATCATTACCTACGCTGAAAATTCGAAAGTTTTCTCATAAATGACTGATGTCTAGTTTCAATGCCTGTCCATCATTATGCCTTCTTCAGCCGAGAGAAAATCATGAACCTTCGTACTCCATCACGCGAACATGATATAAGTTTGGCGCATGCTTGAAAAATAATTTAAAAAAAAACATCGTACCTCTATATTACTTCTTGAAATCCATTTTTCGATGATTGAACTGTTTTAACGACAACATTTTGTTTGACTACCTCTTGTGTTTAGTGTTTTTAAAACAAGGTTTTCCAAAGAGCATAGTTATGGGATCTATATCTTACGTTTCCAGCTTACTTAACTTTCCTATTTCTAAAATTGTTGCAAAAATTGGAGAAATTAACTTTGTAAATGATTATGTGAAAACATCATTTTTTCATTATAAATCCAATTATGAACTAACTTTCTAACTTTCTGGGAGTTCATTATTTCGGTCCATCTTGCAGATAGGTGCTGGAACAAATTAAAAGAGCATTAAATCTGGGTTGGAGCAATAAGGGAATTTTTGTCTTCAATTAGAAGTGCATCAAATAAATGAGCCAGAAATAAGACTTGCTTTTTCAAATCGGTTTAGCTGGCCGAGGCAAGTAAGTTTTACTTGTTGTAAGAATGTAATTCCTAAAGGAAGGAAACTTTTTAGTAAATACTTATGTTTGGTTAAATATTTACGTGTAAAGGAAATATTGATCGCCGTCGTTTCGCTAATGAAGCAGGCTATAATTATAATAACTAGCGCAAAAACTAATATCTTGAGTGTGTCCTTGGAGCTGAAAAGAACAATAAAATATGGAAAGAGTAGAACGCCCGGCATAATAAAAATAAAATTCTAGCGACGATGAAAGTATTTTCCCCATAAACTCGTCTGGAACATTGCATTCAAGGCATGATAAATAATGAAATTCAAACTTAAATTTAATTTTTATAAATAGTCCATAATCTCATTGTCCACTCCTTTGCTTCGCAGTTCATACTTCCCAAAATTTTAGCCTAAACGCCAAAATATAAAAGTTTCATAAATATATAGCTCAGCAGTCCGGTCACCAAGTTTTTGGCAACTTCCTGGTTAAATTTTACGCAAATTAAAAATAGATACCTACCTGTCTTTGCACTTTAGCCGACAAGATATTTTAATTAGTGTTTAATACTTCCCTGGCGAAACTTTATTATTTTTATCATTATGATAGATTCAAAAAAGGAGTTATTGGACGAGACTCTAGTTAGTTTTAATATATTATTGGAAAATCACAGATTTTCTTTATTAACATTGGAAACATTTTGACAGTTGACAAACTTGGTGTTAATTTTGGAAGGGGAGTGTATTGCATATTAAAGGCATCAGAGGAAGAAGAATCAGTGAGAACGAGGGAAGGCAGTGAATCTATTCATGAGGAAATGGAGATAAACCCTACTGTTGCCTTAATTTATATTAAGCAAGACGCTTTCGTATTACTTTGCCGTCCAAATATTAGTACAAGACAAATTGGGAAGTGCATAGATCTGTACACATTTTAGGTTTGCATTACAAAGAAAGCTGAAGAATGTAAACTTTTACGGCTTTTAGATACATCGGGGTAGGAATGGAGTACTAGGTGGGGGTAGATTCCAAGTACATAGAAAGTAAAAGGAGAGTGAGCAGGAAGCAAAATAATAAAGGTTGTTAATAAAAGGACGTTAAGAAGGGAGAGGGACAACAAGAGATGGAATTTTAGGACGATATTAATGGAGGAAGAAATAATATGGGTCAGAAGAATGCAATTAGCTCCGAAAAATGCGTTCATATTGTGAAGAGGTGTTTGATAAAGTTCACAAGAATTCGAAACATTTCTCCGGTATCTCTAGAGATATAACTTTTTGGTGGTTTTTTTAGGGAGAAATAACGCTGCTTTCTCCAGTGTTGGAGTCTTCAGTCTTTGTGTAGCATGTGTGCTACATTGTGTTATTATGTTTTTGCGTGCCTACTGCGAAACGGATTTCAATGCACGTGGGTGTATTTTATTCTCTATACTCGGTGCGTTTCATTGTTTGAGTGCTTTCGAAAATATATTTTTTTTAGGTGATGTATATTTTATTTATGCCCTAAAAGTTGCTCTTTATCTGTCATGTAAACTTATCTGGAGACAGCGGCAGGACTGAAGAGGGTAAGATAAATAAATTCGCTGGGTTATAATGTCTGTAGCATAAATTCTCCTGGTGACTACTTGCAGTGAATTTTAACCCGGTTAATTGAAGAAACCACAGTAAAGCTGATTTTTTAGAGTTCTGTTGATTATTGAGAATAACCAAATCCGTCTCGTTATATTAAAAAACGTTATTGTCATGTTATTAATTGATATATGAAATTTAACAGTGTTGAGGCAGGTTAAAGGGAGGTGGTTCCTTGGATCGCAAAAGTCTCCCTTCTTAGGTATGAGAACCGTGCGTCCCTCACTCAGCCAAAGTGGAATTTTTCCTCTGCCTTATTGAAAGGACGTGAAGATTCTGGCAAGACATTGACTACGTTCGCCACATTGATCACTTTTTTTTCCCGTACGCAAATGTACTGGGCGTAGCATAATATATTGCTTGTTTGACGGTGTCAAAAAATGATATTCCCCGGGTTTGGACCTCAATTCGTCCAGTCTGAAAAACAGATATAGTATTTTGCTATGAAAGCCATGGTAAAATTTGCTTTAACTCTATTAAGAAATAGCCTGGAGGCTTTCTCAGTCGTCATACTGCAAACAAAAGTCATAAGGTACATTGTTGGTGCAAGTAAACGAGCATACTGCGTACCTAAATTTAAAGTACTCATTATTCTCAGTTTGCCTTGCACCTACTTAGTTGAAATTTTGTATAATTTTATTAAAAATCTTCACTTTTAATACCTTGGTACTGTATTTCATATCCATAGCATTAAAAGTAAAGCTTCGTACGCGAAGTCAGGCGGGGGAAGCTGCATTAAAATGTCAGCAAATATAATCAGTCATCCGTGACGTCATTTTCAGGGGACTGTTTTAATATTAAAAGCATTCAAATTGTTCTAAAATAATCGTCTATGTGCCTGTAACTGGAGGATGACGTCCTTTGCCTTATGCCATAAACTGCGGACATGCGTAGAAGTTGCTACGAGCAAAAATTCACCTGGACTTGAAATAAAATAGGCACCATAGGCCTGCATTACTATTATTACAGATGGCCTACCGGTAAAGGTAGAAATACCTGAACTAATCTTTTACAACCACTGAAACAATTCTTCATTAACTACTTCATTTTATCCTATCCATAAAGCCTATTATCTTTCTTCTTCTTCCCCGCTTACCCAACACCGGGGTACCCTCCCCGCTTACCCAACACCTACTGTTTCTTCTTCTAATTTCCTCAAGCAATTTCTCAAACTCAAACAGCAAGCAAGCCTATTATGTCTTCGTGTCCGTCCATCGCATCTTGGTGGTCCTACCTAGAGATATTATCGTTGCTGCCGCCAGTCCAGCTCATAAGGTCATCCCAATATTTATAGATCATCTATTTATAGAGCAATATTTATAGAGCATATTAGATTTATCAATTTATCTCTGGGCATTATTTTATTATTAGAGAAGAATTTTATCGTAAGCCTACCTACTTGGGTAAGGGATACATTCCTATGATGCCCAAAGACGAATGTAAGTATGAACTTAAGTGAGGGAATTATTATTGAATAAAGAAGAATGGAGGGATACAGTGAACCAATCACAGACTGTAATTGATGTTGATGATTATTTTTTCTTCACGGCTATTTTTTGCCAGACTAAATCTACTTTAACGCAAAATTACCGTGACTTATGTTGTTCCCACAATTTGCCCAGATGACGTGTGAGGTGGCACATTTGATTTAAATTATTTCCAATGAAAGCAGACGAGATATCATGCGCCAACTATTCCGACGATTGAGACAAACCATACTTATCACTTTAACCGATGGTACGGAGGCCGTTGAGAGTTTGTGGGTGTGAGCAACAGGGAATGAATGCAACCCTCTCAAAGGATGTAATCGGAATTCCCATCCTCGTCGCCCAAGCCGTTGACAGCATGATAAGGGTCTCTGGGTGCTTCGACTAACGCGTTTTCCCCTTATTAAGCTCTAGCTGACTCACCGTCGAGTACTGCTCGGCCGGGATTGGACTAAGGGAGAGAATAAAAGAGGGAAATAGGAGTGTAAATTCACTAGAGGAGTAGGGTACAACAAAGTCTCTAAAGTTTACTGCTGTCCATGAAACTTGTTTCTTTGTTCATTGCATGGCATTCAACTTGCAAGCCCAAAGATGTCAAAGCGTTTGCATCAGCATGCTTGCTTGTCCATGTTCGAAATCTACCTGAATAAATTCAGCTTTTTATCTTTATTTTTCTCCTTTGAACATTATAACTTTATTTAATCGTGCATTTTAAAACCCTCTACACATCGTGTTTTTATTGCAAATTTCTCTTAATATACTCTTTGAAATAAATAAAGGTTCTTTGTGCTCTTATCGTTCATTCTACTACAAAGCTCAAACTATGAGAATTTTTCGTATTGATGTGTTAACGGTATATTTTCGATTGTTCTGAACTTCCGATGGCATGTAAAAAGCTTCTAATACTCGCAATTGAAACAAATTCCTGATAAAAACGAGTACAATACAGCCTATTTTGTTGTAAAGATGCTTTTATAGTACGTTTTATGAATTACAGTTGCCAGTATTTCCATTTTATTTTTCCCTTTCTACTTTTTAAAAAAACTCAGTTAAGTACACAGCCATTGCGTCCGAATCAAGAGGATTAGCTTCTGATAGCTGAATGAATAGGTCTAAACCAGCCGAGGGTAAAAATAAAAATATTAGTGGAATATTTTATTCTTTTAAGCATTTACTTAATGAATTTTATTCGCTTACCATTGAATCTCCATCTTATCACTCCATTCAGTCTCCCTTTTCTTATTATTTGAATACAAAAGAACATTTT